>OY776111.1:289119143-290578518 GCA_963675035.1 Allygus modestus
AAAGAGGGCAGTGCGAATTGTTGCTGGTCTTCGAAGGAGGGAATCATGCAAGACCGTTTTCAGAAAACTAAAACTTCTCACGTTCCCTAGTATTTATATTTATCAAACTTTGATTTTTTTTAAGCAGAACCACAGTATTTTCAATTCCCTTGTCCCTCAATCTAAATATGGCCTCAGAAAAAGAAACAAACTAAATATTCCTTATCACAGTACTTCCTTCTTTAAAATCCATACATACTATAATGCAACAATATTATTTAATGCTCTACCTGATGTCCTTAAAACTGAATCAGATGGCATTCAGTTTAAAAGAAAGCTTAAGTCCTTTTTGTTGGAGAAGTGTTTTTATTCTGTAGATGACTACATTAGTGGTACATATGATACTTCCTGATTTTACTTGTATGGTCCTTACATTGTTATTGTATACTTACTATAATTATCTTTGTGTGACGCAAGCCAATGCATGTTATTGTGTTTCCATGGCAATAAAGAATATTTTGATTTGATTTGATTTGATTTGGGTTGTGGTCGCTGTAGTGCTTCTGTTGGCCCTGCATTGGTGGACTTGGTTGGAAGGTCGACAACACCCGGTATTTTACTATAACCTAAGTGTTGTGGGACTTACTCGATCCAGCCCCCCTTACTTCCCAACTCTTCACTTCTTGCCTCTCCTTTTCTGACTGTCCATCATCTCTCCTCGATATGTTTCCCCCGATTTCGTGTTTCCCCCAAATTCGGTCGACCACGCCCACGTCAACCAATCACGTGGATCGTGGACTCCTACACCCGCCGTGATTCGTGGCCGTAGCTGGTCAGCATTCCGCCGCCATCATTGGAATTTTTGGTGAGTTACTTTGATTTTGTCGCTTGAACCCTAGGTCAATTACCTGTGTAATTTGACCGTTTATTTCCTGTTTTGTTACTCTGTCATTTCCTGTTGTTCCCAATTCCAAGTCTTTGACCTCAGCTTTACTTCGTAGTTAATTGTACTCATTATTTTATGATTTTATTTTAGGGATTTTATTAACCAATAATGTTCATAATGTTTACACTGGCTTACAACCTGAAATCTGCGATCCGCAAGCTCAATGCACGGTAAAACTTACTCGGTAAGTTTACGGTAAAACTGTATTTTGTAGTGTTATTCACAGCCATAATTATGCAATGTGATTGCCATTTAGCCAGTTATTACATGGACCAATTGTCTTTCCCAGCAGTTATTACAACAGTTCTAGTGTCATTAAAGACCAATAACAAAGGATTTAATCGTCATTTCCTGCCGATGTTACAAGGTCCGGTCATACAGCCGATAAAACTAAGTCCATTGCCATTTGGCCAAGATCATATGTTTTTGAAGTCATTTGCTGTCAAAATTATGCAGTTTGATTGTCATTTAAGGCCAGTTTAGTGACACTGTGAATCAGCAAGTAAAAACTCTGATTTACTCTGATCTTTTTTGAAACTTTGAGGCAAGTTCAAGTATTAAAAAACTCAACAGAAAACTCTGGCCGATTTGGTATTGTTTGTACCCCACATGACTTAAGAGCCCCACACCCAAAATAAATAGCCCACGGCCCTGTGACTGGTAGGGCCAGTCGTGCTGCTCGTTGAGTTTCAAGAGAAATCTTTCTCTCAGGTGATGCAAGAGTAAAGAAGAAAGAAGGCGAGTAGCGGAACAGTTCTGTAAAAATATGGAAGTAAATAAATGGAAAAGGAAGAAGGAAATAAGCCTATGGGGAAAGGAGGGATTTAACTGCTAAAGTGGAGGGGCGAGATCTGAATTATAAGAACTAGCTCATCCATTCCACCGTTTAACGTTTCAGTGTTTAAATTAAGTAGTTTTGGTATAGTGGTGAAGCCTATTAGGTAATTCATTGCCAGATGATGAGCATAAAGACAGGGTAAATCAGTTTTCCCAACCTGGTTTCAAAACCTATCAAAAAGCGCAGCTTCATATAAAATAAATTATAAACCTTTTATTTTAATCAGGGCAACTTCAAAAAGAAATTGAATCATAGCGCATGTTAGTTGGACACAGCAGTTGTTTTTGTAAAACAATGTTTACTGCAGATACTGAAGACTGCAGGTAAATTATTAAGAAATTGAGTCAAAAATATAGGTAATAAGGGTCTGAAGTTAAATTTGGTCAAATAAGCCAAACAGAGTATAAATGATCAGTAGGTGATTGCATTATTCTAGCTATAGTGCAGGAGCTCCCCGCTGGTAACGATTGATGCACGGGGGTGTATAGGCAGTTTCTCTTCAGAACTTGTTTCCTACATGTTTAAGGACAGTTTGTAGCTTGGGTACGCGTTTTTTGACATGGGGAGGTTTCGTCTAAAATGGCCGCCCGGCCAATAGGTAATCTTTGAGAAAATACCTTATATCTTGAAAACTATTCGTTATAGCTCAAAATTGCAAAGGACAAAATATGTTCAAAACCGATTTTTATATTCAATAACAATGTTAATGTTCTATAAAAAGGTTCACAGATAATTAAAATTGTGTTTCAAAAAAGTCAGTTCAGCATTTGCAACCTACCAAATAAATTATATTAGTGTGTGGAACGTGTATCCTTCACCTCCGGAAACCAGCACCAGACCTTGAATATATGCATATAAAAGAGTGAAAATCAGCCGGGAGGCAAGTTTAAAAATAATTACGTCAAGAGCAGTGACGTCATCAATATGGCCGCTCAGCCAACATAATAGTGTCACATTTCTCGGAAACCACCAAACTATGTTTCACATTTGTCATCTCATTTTGAAGGTCTAATCATTATCTATAATAAAGGTAATTACACTTCCAGCGGTAAAAACAATGGTTATTGAGTATTTTGTAAAATTACTCAAATTAAAAAATGTTTATTTACATTAAGATTTTTTTAAGGAAATCTATTTTTACTTGGTTGGTCGGACTGATCACCCACGTGACATTTGACTGTAAACAGCAACTAACAGCTGGATGGGTCATTTGTCACCATTGATCACTAAAACCCGAAGCCACCGCTGCCGGTGGGGGGTGGGGCAAGGCCGACTCTACTACAGGCCGGAGCGCTGAATTCATGACGTCACGGTCTGAGTGCTACGCGGCCGGCGACTCACCTAAGAAACAAACGGCGCGCCTTGACATACACTGCTTTAAACTGGTCTACTGTCAAAACCCTTTATCCTATTTCATTAAAAATTTAAACTTAACTAAATAATGAACCACTTAATGCGCAAACACGTTTTTAAGCATTAAATAAATATTTTTAAGTTTATATAAATATAGTCAAATCTCTAAATAGTGCAATGTCATTGTATTTGTATTTTTTGCATCTCTAACTGATATGTTGAACTTGTCATTATCTCAGTTGTCTCTGTCTATGTTCAGAAATATAGGTATTGTATATGGTTTTCCTGTAAATTCTAAACCAAAGAGTTTTTTTTCTTCATTGCAATTAGATTGTTTTCATAGTACTGTAATAGTTTATTTGTAATCGTTATTTACTTATTTATTTAATGTAAATAATAACAAATTATTTGATTTGATTTGATTTTAAGTAGTGTAGTAATTTTATTATATTTTTTATTACGTTTCAAAATAAACATAAATTTTGAAGTTTAAAAAAATGCAGTTGGTTTTTATGTTAGGTTGGGTTTAATAAAAGTAAGAATAACCAATCATAGTATAACATTATAACCATTAAACATGAAACATTATATATTACAGTTATAATAATAATATCCCTTTTCACTGTCAAAACTAATCTGGCTGACTGGGTCACTGAATTTTCTTTGATAATAAAACCGTTGTCAGAATGTTTTACTACTGTGTTTATAGATGGTTGGAAATATTTTCTGTTTGTGGCCAACAGCCATTGTATCTTCCAGTGTTCATATCAAGGAAAGGAAAGAAAATAAGTGCAATTTCCATCATTACACACACACGTTTACACATTTTCTAACTGCTTTTACCCGCTCCGGCACTCAACAAACTCGAGGCATCTCAAACAGGCATTATTAGTGAATTTTCTATGGAAAAGTGAACTATTAGCATGACCCGCACGGTAAGACTTAAGCCCGGGACCACCATAGAAGTTCCTAACGTGACCCCCTGAACACGTTTTGAGGGGTCTCTAAAAACTTTATATATATGTGTGTATATATATATATATATATATATATATATATATATATATATATATATATATATATACATATATGTATATATATATGTGTGTGTTCAAACTCAATTTTTGACCGATTTACTTTAAATTTTGAAGAGACATTCCTTTTTATAATCAGTTAGACAATTTCGTTGGGCAAAACAATCGGAAAACTCTAACCCCCTTTTTTGGGGATTTTAAGTTTTCAAATTTTGAGTTTTTGGGCCAAAAAGGGTCTGAAAAGCCCCAAACGTACACTTATTGCACACTAGCTTATTTTACGTAAAAAGCCAAAGATTTTAAACCCTCCCTCATCATCCTAGCATAAGTACTTACCGAGTCATTAAAGAAAATGTTAACTTTCAAAATACAGTACGTTGTCTTATGGGGATTTTACACTGGAAAAGGCTGTTTTTCATATCTTAATATTGTTTGATCACCCCACATACCCCTATACCAACTTGTTATCCCGACAATACCTCCTTATAACTTTATAATTTACAACATTGGCATCCTATTAGTGAATTTAAATATAACCAGGAGCATCAAAACAGCAAAAAAATTGTCAATTAAAAAAAAATATCTAACAAGTGTTGGTACTTTATTTGATACTTTTAAGGTTGTAATGCGGAAATTCACTTTCCGCACATCAGCATGCTGCGTGCAATCTCGTTTATTAATTTAATAAGCGATACGAAACAAAATATGTAACTGTGGGAGTCTAAAAATTTCTACGATTCAACTAAAATAGCAAAGGTAATATAAAATAAGACATAAACGCCGCCAAACCGTAACCGCCAGAAGCGTGGCTAGACAGCAAAGCAAGGCTAGCCGCGCGAGTTGAATTGAACGATGGATGCCCTGTTCCTTTATCTTTGATTATTGAACAAACAAAACAACATATCAAAAAAATGTGAAATAAAAGCTATAGATAAATTAATCATCTACAACTTTCCCGCTGGAAGTTTGTTTCTACCTCAAAAACAATAAATAAATGATTATGCTTAGTGATTTTTTTGTGTCCCACTATTACAAATCATAAATACTTTTAACTAATACAAATTTGAATATTTGCTTAGCTAAATGATTTTTACACTGTTGTATTCCATATTTCATACAGATTTCAAATATATAAGTTTGATTCCAAAAAAATTAAAGTAAAGAGGTCCAAGAGCATGTAATCGAAAGCGCGCTCCACTTACACCGTGGCTGTATAGAACCCAGACTGTGACATAGTGGCTAGGGGAAGGGGGAAGCACTCCGGCCTGTAGTAGAGTCGGCCTTGCTAATACGCTTGATATATCCATGGTAACATGTGTTCTTTGTTGTTCTTTTTAATGTTATTGGTCATGTCACGTTGGTGATCAGTTCAACCAACCAAGTAAAAATACATTTCCCAAAAAAAAATTAAAAATATTTACTAAACAATTTTAATAAATGTAAATAAACATTTTTTAATTTGAGTAATTTTACAAAATACTCAATAACCATTGTTTTTACCGCTGAAAGTGTAATTATATTATTATATATAATGATTAGACCTTCAAAATGAGATGACAAATGTGAAACATAGTTTGGTGGTTTCCGAAAAATGTGACACTATTATAATTGGCTGAGCGGCCATATTGATGACGTCACTGCTCTTGACGTAATTATTTTTAAACTTGCCTCCCGGCTGATTTTCACTCTTTTATAAGTATATATTCAAGGTCTGGTGCTGATTTCCGGAAGTGAAGGATACACGTTCCACGCACTAGTATAAATTTGGTAGGTTGCAAATGCTGAACTAACTTTTTTGAAATACAATTTTAATTACCTACGAACCTTTTTATAGTACATTAACATTGTTATTGAATTTAAAAATAGGTTTTGAATATGTTTTGTCCTTTGCAATTTTGAGGTACAACCAATAGTTTCCAAGATATAAGGTATTTTCTCAAAGGCTACATGTTGGCTGAGCGGCCACCTTGGCGGCCATTTTGGAAGAAACCTCCCCATATCAAAAACGCGTACCCAAGCTAAAAACTGTTCTTAGAAACGTAAGAAACAAGTTCTGAAGAGAAACTGCCTATACGCCCCCGTGCATCAATCGTCACCAGTGGGGCTCCTAGACTGCTAGGGGGTGTACATTGATTAAAAGTGCCACCATGCTTTGAACCACATTGCTTTGAACAGGAATTATAAGTGCAAGATAACAAAGTTAAAAGAAGGTTTACAACAATTGCAAGAAAATTAAAAATAATAATGTTAAAATTATAAAACTTGACAAAAGAGTTTTAAATCACCCTCGTATACTCCATCAAAATTTGAAGTTGATAAATTTCCACATTTGATTTTGGTGATCTATAAACAGCCACAACAACTATTTTAAAGTTACCAATCGAATATTTGCAGATACAAAACTCAAATTGTTTTTCTTCTAATAATTTATTTTTTAAAGAATTGGGAATCAAAACTATTTTTTGTTTCACTTCATCATTGCATAAAAGCATTATTCAAAATGTAAATACTAAAATTATTGTTTTGTGGAACTGAACAGATTAGTAAAAGCAAATGTGAAGTTTACATTAAAATAAACTGAGGAAAAGCCAAAAACTGTTTTTTCATAAGATTAACATGGGAGATTTTATGAGTAGGTTTTTTGGATTTTCTCCGCAACCACTTAACCTAGGTTAATAATTCAAAATACCATATTATTTTTTTTTAAGCTCTATAACATGGTCAAAACAAAAATTAAGTTTTTTTAAAATTTTTGGGTGAAAAATGCAAAAAACTCATTTTTGGAAAATTTAAAAACCCCGTAAACCCCCTTCCCATGGTCCGATTTTTATGGTTTTCGAACTTAAAGTCATGAATGTCATTTTACACATTTGAGCCAAATTTCATCGAAATCGGACGTTTTTTACTCAACACATATATATATAAATTTGAACGATTAGTGTTTTTGGCATCTGGGGACCTCAAAACAAGAAGTTATCATGGTCTGGGGCGTAAGTCTTACCATGAGACCTACGGTAATAGCTTCTTCAACTTGTTGTCAACTGACAACTAGTCTCTAATTATGAATGTTTCATATTTCACCAGACTTATGGATTGGGGTTGTAATGTACTGTTTTAGGATTACCATGGTTTTTACTCAATTTTGGAAGAGGTTGGCAACATAAATCATTTCATGTATTGAGTGTCGGAGCCCTGTGGTACGATATTGTATGAAGTCAAATAAACGAGTCTAATACGCAGATCTCCTTATTCTGTAAACAGTTTTAAATACAAAATCCTAGCCTAAGTCCACTCTCAAAATCCTTACTAAATGATCCGTATTGATATCTGAAATTTAGTTCATTAATTATTTCTTGCCTCTTTTTCCTGGTAAATAAACATGTTCATTGTCCTTACTACATAAATATATTAGATTTTGGCGTAGAGAAAATTACAATTTTTATTTACGAACAAGAAACATGTGCATTGGTCCTTACCACCTAAAGACATTTCATTTTGGCAACGAAATAATCACAATATTTTAATTTATGAGCAAGAAACAGGTGCAACATTAACCAGTGCTGCAAACTCTACGTGTACAAGCAGAGTCGTACTCGGGGGGGGGGGGGGGGGCAATTGCCCCAGTACCCGGGCCGGGGTCTGATTTAAAAAAATTAAGGTGAAAACTAAACATTCAAAATAATTCCATACATTCAGCTTTCTACTAAAACAATTTATGCATCATCCAACTGGTCATCAAATGGCAGAAACATCATTTTCATTTTGCATGTTTTGTGTCTTATGAGGATTATTGTTAGTATTTTACTCGATGTAACTTATATTTAATATGATTTTGACTTAATTATGTATGTATGGGCCTACTTTTAGCGAATTTCCCCTATAGCGAAGAAGCTATTACCATAGGTGGCATGGTAAAACTTAAGCCTGAGACCATGATAACTTTTCATTTTGAGGCCCCCAGATGCCAAAAACACCATTCGTTTAAATATATTTATACAGGGTGTCTCACATAAGGTATCTCAAACCGATTGCAGACGGACCACTTGACCTAGAAGGATGAAATAAAATTATTTCCCACTAAATCAACCCCAAGGAATAACATAAAAAATAATTTTAACTCGTTTAAATTATAGAGTGTATCAAAAACTGAGGGTCACTAGTTCGAATCTCAGAATTTTCAAATGTAAACATACGTCATGTTATACCATTTTAAAGCCCTTTGACAGACAAACATTTTGGTGAAAACAGAACTCACTTATCCCTGTCTGTTTCAAAATGGCGACCATTTTTGCAAAAAATGTTAACATTTACGGAACACCCTGAATCTTCCAAATACTCTGAGGCCTCTTTTATAAATGAGTCATGTAGAAATAACATGCATTTTATATGGGGAAATGAAGATTTTTTTTATTGCTAAAAAACAAAAAGAGATACGAGGTTATTGTAAACTAGAAAGTTGTTAGGATTTCTAAGACGATATACTTTTTTATATACGTTACTATTTGACTTTTGAGCATGTAAACATTTTCAAAAGAAGTATTTTTGTAATTTTTTACTATGTTTTAAATACTGGCGTGTATCATATCAGGGTAAATCTGAGTTCAATACAAGTAAGAAATTTGAATCAGAATAAAAATATGTCTTGTGGTTTAGCAGATACAGGGTATTCCGTAAATGTTAATATTTTTCGCAAAAATGGCCACCATTTTAAAACGGATAGAGATAAGTCAGTTCTGTTTTCACCAAAATGTTTGTCTGTCAAAGGGCTTTAAAATGTTTTATAACATGACGTATGTTTACATTTGAAAATTCCGAGATTTGAACTAGTGACCCTCAGTCTTTGGTACACCCTGTATTTAATTAATAAATTTTAATTAAATATTTTTACTGATAAAATTACCTCATTTACATTTTGTGGGAGATTTATCATACATTTTGTGGGAGATTTATCATAGAATCATAGTGTATAAAACCTTTTTTCAGTTATTGTTTGTTTTTTCCACAAAACAGTATATTTTAGTCATAGTTCAACTTTTGTTTTTGACATGTTCTAATGCAATTTAAAGATTGATTTTAAGATAATTTTGTTAAGTATTTAGATGTAAGACATTCCATAGTGTACTCAGTTAATTTTTCTTTGTGCGTATTTTATTTTATTATACCTTTTTGTTGGAACCTCTAAAACAGGCTTAGCCTTTAGAGGCCCTATTTTTCTCAGAATGTACGTGATATTGTTTTTTTGTTTGTTAAAATATCTTAAGTTTTACTATATTTTTTCAGGAACAAAGATGGTCAGTTCTGGCAGGACAATAAGTGATATTGTGTTTAACTGTGGTCTGAGAGCAAGAAAATTAATGGTTAATTATTTTGTTTCTTTGAAATTGTAATTTGAAATGTTTTATTTTTGAGAAAATAAATCTATTCTATTCTATTCTTCTATTCTATTTTAAACGAGTTAAAATTATTTTTATGTTACTCCTTAGGGTTGATTTAGTGGGAAATAATTTTATTTCATCCTTCTAGGTCAAATGGTCTGTCTGCAATCAGTTTGAGACACCTTACGTGAGACACCTTACGTGAGACACCTTACGCGAGACACCCTGTATATTTATGTGTCCGTAAGCACGATAACTCTCTTAAAAAAGGTCCGATCAGTATTCGTTTATAAATAAGCAAGATAACGTACATTAAGACCGTAACATCATTGGATTAAGATAAGATCATTGGACAACGTACTTTGTTGAGCACTTTTTCCCAGATAAATCAGTGGCAGTGTCATATGGCCAAATAGTATAACTAATATTGGAACATTTACACCCTAAATCTATCTTTATTTCCGAGCGGTATCAAATTAATTTTATGCAATCAGTTTGATTACGAATCAGTGGCAGAATACATTGCCCAATTGAAGAAGATGTCCACGCATTGTAACTTCAAAGTCAAACTACTGGACTATTTACAGGACAGGTTGTTTAGTGGATTGCACAGAGAAAATATTAAGAAACGTTTGCCGAGTGAAAGGACCTGACTTGCATCATAGCATTTACCATCACTTTATCGTTGGAGGCAGCGGACAAGAACGCAAAGACGTTGACCTTACAGAACCACGGCACTACAGACAGCATCGAGAACCAGGGCACTGAGCAACAAATCCAACCTCAGCGGAACTACCGGTCCATGGTGTCTCTACAGCATCGAGAACCAGGGCACTGAGCAACAAATCCAACCTCAGCGGAACTACCGGTCCATGGTGTCCAACTCATCAAAGGGAGACTGTGCCACCACAGTTAAGGGTTTCTGTTATGTAAAAGTGGGTCATATGACCGATGTGTGTCGTTTTTGCGGTTACAGCTGCAATTATTGAAAGAAACAATGATATCCAAAAGAATAATAAGAGAACTTTGACAACCAGAGCAGAGCCTAACAATAAAACTGGTATAAAATATTTATTAAGTATTGATTATTGAAGTCAGGGGAGGGGATCCCTAAATATTTTAGAACGGGAATAGGATTCCGTTTTACTATGATATAATAGTTAGGTTCCTTCCAAATTTCAGCTCAGTAATGGCTATAAAATCACCATAAAAGTCCAAAATAGGGCCCTCTAAAATTTTGCAAAACCCTGCCTTTTATTGAACATTTCAAGTAGGGGGACCACCATGCAAAATTTCAGCTTCATTCGCACTGTTGTAAAAATAAAAGAAAGTAAGTGGTATTTTGTATTTATTAAATAGATAAATCAGATATCCACTCTTCTTTTCTTTGTAACCAATACTCACTCAATGATTCTAATAAATATTTGAACAGCTGTTTATTGAATTAATATTCATAAATAATCATCTGATCCAATATACATTTTATGTCCATAACAATAACATGGGATCTTTGAAAACCCATGGCGCAAGTGTGGAGCCTATGATAACTAATAATGGGCCTGCATACTTTCCTCTTCCACTAAAGTCACGTGACTGTGCGACCGATGAGCAGCTGATTATCACATTAGACAACACTGTAAAAATATGACCCGCCTCACTTATTTTTGATATTCTTGGAATCGGATTAAAATTTGATTTACAGTACTCTAAAAATATGAATCTGGATAAAATGTTGAAGAAATTAATCCGTTCCTATCCAATATCAAATTATTGTTTTAACACAAGTTACGGGTTTAGTGAAATATTTTACGCATTTGAAACTTGCCATATTTGTTTATATTTTTCATACTTGTTTATATTTTTCAGAACGTTATAATACTGAATCAGCTGTTTTTATTTCAAAGGTTGATGTAAATGATAATGAACATGTTTTTGTAAACTCAAAAGGTTGTTTTATATTTTGAAAATTAGTATAATTTTGGTATCACTATATTCATATTTTAATGCAGTTAAGAATAATATGCAAAACTTATATATTTTGCTATTTCTGTGTTGAAGAGAGGGAAAAACTGGTGGTAGGTCACAGTGGCGTAGATAGACCTTTGTCAAGGGGGGGATATCTCATTAGGGAATACGAAACAAAAAACTGTGTTCGTGACTAGCGCGGGTACGGTATACAAAATTGAAGACATCATTGACGTGTACCTTACATTCATAATTATTGGTAGGCCTACACATCCAAGACATAAACCATTGATACAAAGTAATCAGTATTTGTAACAGGACTAAAAAGTACTTGTATCAATTCTAATCATTACTGGAAAGTAATCGTTAAGCTAGAGTTGCTAAGTCACTGGATTTCCCCGGATATTACCGGAGTTTTAAGATAAAAATTTAGCTCCGGGGAAGTTCCATTCAAAATTAAAGATCTCCCCTTTTTGAAATTGTTCCCAAAAATGCGTTGAATAACGCAAAGTTTGTATTGAAATCCTATCTGTGAACGAAAATGTATTTATGTTTGCAACTTCATCATCATGCAACGATTGCCAAATAAGCTAAACTCCTATAGAGCTGTTCACTCTATTCTCTATTATTTGTTATTCTTTGGCTTTATTTTGTCGGGAAATATCATTGACTTTTACATATATTTGCGGTTATGGAACGCTGAAAATCAGTATGAAGATGTATAATTAAATTACAAACCTAATATGGCAACCGTAAGACGTCAAGGTCAAGGTCAGGAGCGCTAGTTGACAGTTGACAAACTGGCTGCTAGGGGGTGAGGGTAGACTTCTATTATGTGCTCGCGGGGTAGACTGTTCAGTGACTCACGTCCCACTTGTGGCGCGCAAGTGCCACCGTGCCGTGTGCCGGAGCAGTTCACTGCTACTATTTATTGCACGTGAACAATATTCGTAATATATAAATAGCATATTTTGGAGATATTGCACACATATTTTTTTGTTTTTCAGTAATGGCATTTCTTTTTAATCAAAAGGCATAAGCTTGATTTCAGGAGGATATAAATTTTAATTTTTCCAAGTTACAAGGGGAGGATATATCCCCCTGATTCCCCCCCGTACCTACGCCACTCAGGTCAGGTTTTTGCAATGCTTAATAGCTACAAGACGGCCGCCGAGAGTCACGTGACCAAAAATGCTATGTAAGCTATGTAAGTCCTGCGCAGAGCCCTGAGGGAATTTTGCAAAACCCAGCCTTAATACACATCTATAATCCAGCACACACACATCCAGCATAATATGACCAACTATGCCAAGTTTCAGCTTCACAGTTATTAAGGTTTTTGAGATAATGTGATTATGAGTGAGTGGTATTTGGCTTATGTAGGTATAGATCAATGAATTAATAACTCAGCTTAGATTCTCTATAATCATTTTTTGATAGAAAAGGGTCCTAAGAATTTTGGAGATACTGTATCCACAAAAGATATTAAGAATATTTATGTATCTGATTGATTAAATAACTCGTTTGAACAATTCCTAAATAAGTGATAATTCACGGATTAATCTAGAGTTTGTTGAACAGAAAACATTGTTAATGTCTTGGAAATAAAGGCAACTGTGTTTTCATCAAGAACTTCACTGATACCATATATAAAAAAAATTACATCAATGACCTTGACTAATATCTAAAACCAATTACCTATTGTTCTATATCAGCAGGGTATAACATATACTCCTATATTAATTACCCGTTAAACCATAAGAAAATTGATATTTATTTAGCATTGTAGTTTCATTTCATTTGTGGTTTCTCCTTTTTGTGTTTTATTAGTGTTGATAAATTAAATTAGCTGATGATACTAATTCTCGTCTCAATCCTGTCTGTTGCTAAAGCACAGAATCTTCGCCAAGGTAAACTTTTAAATAGTGGAACCTCTATTAACCGTCACCTTCAGGACCGAGATTATGACAGCATAGGCGTGGGTGCCGTGGGAGCCGTGGCACCCACGGTAGCTATAAGAGGGCTTGAGGGGGGCGTCAAAATAGATGATTAAATAAATGTTTATATGTTAGTATGTTAACAAAATTAAGTTTGATGTAAGAAGTAAATAAAAAATAATATGCAAGTTTTTGCTTTAATAGTAAATAATACTTGGGAGTGTTATTGTAACATAGTTAAGTAGTATTTACAAATTCAAATTCAATTAAAATCAACGTCCAAAACATGAACTGTCGTCTGACGATCGGCAGATTTCTTAGAAACCGAGTGCCGGAGTAAGTACAATACCCATTCGCCTCATTTTGTTCATTGTTAGATGGAGATTTAGAGAAAAATTAAATGTCATAATGGTTTAAATTTGGAGTATCATTAGAAATAGTACTTTTATATAGCTGTTTACTTGAACTTTATTTTTCACTTTGAGTTCATCATAAGCAATGAGAAAAGTCACACAAAATAAAAATAAAAATAATAACTCCATCGATATTATCAGTTAAGTATAGTAACCCAGTTTATTTTTCTGAGAAAATATAAATTCTGTGATGATATCTTCTTGTCTTTTAGCTATATTAAAAAAGTGCTTGATATCCAATTTCAATTCATTGCTAATTGTTATATTGTTTTAACAACTTAAAGATACACTTGTTTACCAAGAAATCGGAGTGACGTGGAGCCGCTTGACCTGAGTGTAATCTTGATTTTTTAGAAGATAATACAAAACATGTAACAGTATGGGCTTTTGTAAACTAAATAATACCGATGCAGAAACAATATTTATTGTTTTTATATTTATTTTTATTTTATTTCAAATTCTACAAAACAAAACAAATCCAATTATACTGTAGCATATATAACTAAATATAAACTAAACTGGAAAAACACTGTTGCACTAGTCACTATTGTTGAATAAGATTAGCACATATTTGTGTAAAGGAGGATTAAACTATTAGATTACGTACAATAATTGACAAATTCAATTATTTGGCAGATAAATAACTTCTTTGATTGGGGGGCGCAGTTTTCGGTATCGGCACCCATGCTGACCGGACTCTGCGCACGCCTATGTATGACAGATAACTGATTAGAATATAATAGAAATGCCATTATATAAAAGTGTACGGTGTACAGTAGCTAAATTTAAAATATTTTGGGAGAGAAATTAAAATTAAATCATGTAGTAACAATAACGTTTTAACAACATAATACTCGTACAGACGCTCAGACACTGCCATACGGGCGCAAATCCTGACGGTAATAAATCATAAAATTCTCATAGACGGACGACAGATAACAGAGAGTGACGGTTAAAGGAGTGCCGGTTGATCGAGGTTTTACTGTATCTGTCTGCACTACATTTAGAAATAGTGTGCTTCACAAATAATAGCAGGTGTGACTTTTTCTTTGGTTTGAAAACATCTTGTATATTTAAATAATTTACAAGAAATTTCCCAGGATAAAGGGGTAAACTTTTTAGGACTTACAGTTGACCAAAATCTAAACTGGGACCATCATGTTGATAAGGTGTTGTTAAAAATATCATCCGGAATATTTGCATTAAGTAAATTAAGATATCTTTGTGACATTAATACTTTAAAAATGGTTTATTTCTCCTACATACATTCTGTAATTAATTTTGGTGTATCCTTAAATGGCACGACATCAACAAATCTTGAAAATACAGGCAATAAGATTAATACTAAATTTAAAACCTTAATTTTTCTGAATTACAGATTCTTATTGTCTATGGATTATACATATATGAAGTAATAATATCTGTTAGATCAAGAATCGGTGATCAATAGTAAGACTCAACAGTAATAATCACCAATACAATACTAGGCAACGGGACCGAAATATCTATTCCTTCTCATCGAGTGGCACTTCTTTGCAAAAAACCGCAATATACAGGAATAAAGTTTTATACTAAATAACCTGTCAACATAAAATTATAAACGTATTTTTCTAAATTTAAGGATAAACTGAAAATTATTTCATAAATAAAAATCTTTATTCATTTAACAAGCTATAATAAATAGTTTTACTAGTGAAATTTATAAGTTAGTTGTTATTTTATTTAACTTTATAATTGCTATTGGAAACCCATTGCAATTATTTTTGTAATAGTAACATAGACATTTATTTTTGTTTTAATTTTATGAGGTAAAAATATATAAATATATTAATATTATTATATTAACTGACACCATTTGATGTATACATGTTATACTGATGAATAAAGAATATTTTGAATTCAATTGAATACTTCAAATTAAATTGCATTAGTATTTTTTTATAGTTTTCAGGAATTTCAGGACCTGAAAAAGTAAACAACAAAAGTAAGATCTAACACCGAACAAACTGAAGTAAAATTTAAAAGAAAATTTCACATCTCAAAAAGTAAACATCAAAAGTGAGATTTGAACACGGGACTGCCTGATCGTGGATCTAACAACGGGCTTCCGAGGCTTGTCGGTTAGCCTGAAAGTTACAATTTTTCAAGCAGTGAGCAACGATTATAAATTCATTCAATAAAACAAACACACAATCGCTTGATGAAATTGTTCGATATCGTATCAAACGATATTAGCGATAACCGCACATCAGCGTAGGCAGCGAAAAAGTGCTCACCTTTTTGTCAAGGTCAAGGTCATCAGCTGATAAATATGGTTTATTCAAGTGATTAAACTTGTAGAAAGATCTAGATGAAAGCAAACCTTTGAAGATAAACATGTAACAAAACTGTTATGTCAATATTGTTTGCAGTATGACAAAAAATATAATTCATCACTAGGACAAAAAGTGGCTTTTCGTCTCAGGCCTACAATTAAAGATTAAATACATCCGAATGAAAATGTAGATAGCAAAATTTAATGACTATCGTTCTTGAAGCCACACGAAAACCCGTTTTTTTGGTTACGAGAGTCAAATTTTGCCGCTCCCGTCTTTGTTTCATTCAAATTAAAACTATTATACCTAAATTTTTGATAAATGGAATAAAATATACACAATTAGAAAGGTGAAATTCCAAACTTTCATTTGAAATAACACACTAGATGTTACCCACAGGATTCGCCCCGTAAATGATTTATATAAACTATGACAGTTGTGTGTGCTGCATTCTGTGGTTAGCCAGTGGAACTACTACGAATCAAGATCAAAGGTTGTATTTTCATCAGCTCAAAGAAAATTGATGTCCATAAGGAATACATGGAAACTTTGAACCCCCATGGGGCAAAGCCTTAAAGAATTTTCACAACTTAAATATGCCTATATGATACTCAGGACTATCATGTAATTCTCTGCCAAATTTCAGCTCAGTCAGTCCAGTGGTTAAAGCGTGATTGAGCCACAAATATTTAAACATGAAAACAAACTTTTACATTTATAATATTTGTAGGATTACTTGGATCCATGTCTTTCTATACTTTCAGCTAAAAGTGTCTTACAAAAACATTAATATTCCCAAATGTTGTGAAGTAGTTGCAGTTTTGCCAGTTCATAGGCCGGAAATTCAGTGTTTTTCAACATGGTTTTGGTGGAAAATTTACACTTCTTGTCATTAAAAGTAAGATTGTACTTTTTAGCTACTTCAAGGAATCTTTGTAAACTCAGATCGTGTTCAACTTGTGAGGTTCCACAAATGGTTATGTCATCTAAATAAGCATATACTCCACTCAGATTTTTGTTTGCTATTATAGAATCTATTACTCTTTGAAAGCAAGCTATACAATTAGTAACTCCAAAAGGAATTCTTGTGAATCGATATAGATTTCCATTTGCTTCAAAAGCTGTAAATGGTCTTTCATTCACAGAAATTTGTATTTGATGATATGCTGATTGTAAATCAATAGTACTAACAACTGTAAACTTGGCCACCTTACTTACAATGTCATCGATTCTAGGAAGAGGGTAGGCATCAAGTGCAGTGTATTTATTAGTACTCTGTGAATAATCTATGACTAAACGTTTCTTGTGATTGTCATTCTGAGTGATTAGAGGCTGAGTCCTCCAGGGAGAGTTGCTCTCCTCAATTATGCCTTCAGAGAGCATTTTTTGTACCTCATATGCAATGAACTGCAAGTCTTGTTCTGAGAACCTACGGGATTTTGTTGCAATAGGCTTTATATTAGGAGCTAAATTACCAAACAATCTAGGAGATACAACTTCGGCTGGTATTAAACTGCAGATGGAAAGAGGTGGTCTCGGTCTTCCAAAAGATACATCAACGTGAGAGTGATACTTCATGAGATCATGTCCTAGTAGTATATCTGCACATAGCTGGGGTAAAACTGTTAATTTTAAACCATTGTATGTATGACCCTGTATGTGCAAGTCAACTAGTACGTAACCTAATAAGTTAGAGGTCAGAGATTTAGTTGCCATTGAGACCTGACCACTTCCCGGGATTACTTTAATACCATGTTTCAGCACAAAATCATGTTTTATATAGCTATCAGAACTACCAGTATCGATCAAAGAGTTAGCATTTTTCCCATTTACTTTGATTAAAAAGCAGCCTTAGACAAACTAGCAGGAGCAGCTGCAGTAATACTGGCTGTTGTAGGCTGGCAGTTCTAAAGAAGCAGATACTCGTTCTTTAGGACTACTTTTGTTCCTAATGAATTTGGATTTACAAACCTTTGAGAAGTGTCCTTTCTTGCCGCAACAGTGACAAGTAGCATCCCTGGCCGGACAAATGGAGCGAGAATGACGACCATTTCCGCAGAAGAAACATTTTGATTGTATTGCTGCTGAAATAGCTGGTTATTGTTCTGTTGCAAGTGAAATTTCATTTTTCTGTTTTACCTCAGGAATTGCATTTATTAAATCAGTTGAAGTAGAGGGCACGACAGTGTTATAAGCCTCCGAATTCCTCTGGGCTATTTCTAGGGCCAGGGATTGATTAATAGCATCTTTTAGATCTAAATTTGTGTTTTCCAAAAGTCTTTGTCTGATAAAGGAGATAACAAACCATTTATGAATGCGTCTCGTATATAATCACTTCAATTTTGTTCCGCGGTCACATTTTTAAACTCTCAGTCTTTGCTTGTAATGATTTCAAAGCTTGGACATACTGATGAATTGGTTCATTCGCTTTTTATTTTCGAGTTGCTAACAAATGCCTTGCAAAAATAATATTCAATGGTTTATAATATATATCATTTAGTATTTTGATAGCTTCTTTGTATTTTGAGCACTCTCCAATGAATTCGTAAGCAGAATAAGACACACAATTAATTAAGACCTTCAAAATATCTTCATCAGGCACTTCTGAAATGTCAATAAAGTTCTCAAACATTTTCAATCAATGATTCCATTATTTTTGAGCAGTTAGAATAGAATCAGAATTCTATGAATAATAAGTCAGAACCTATGTTTAACTTTTGAGGTTTGATTATTTGTTCCATTTGTTTATTATTTGAATAAATTGTGATGAGAAAAGAAAAGCATTTAAACCTTTTAAAACTAAGGCTTTATTCAAATAAAATCAACCATTACTATGGAACACAGAAAACTAATAAATAAACAACCCATAATTATATAATAACAAAATCAGCTGATAATGAATAAATATGTTTAGATTTTAAATTCATCACAGTAGGCCTGAGTCCTATCATTGATTATATGATATTTCACCTATGATTGATTCACTGAAAGATAAAAATTGCAAAAGTACGCACTAAATCCTTCCTACAAACAATCTCATTGGTGAAATTAGATCTTCGTGGTCGCACTTAGCGTTTCCATAGAAGATGCGCCTCGCGTTACGCCTACGATAGCGATCGATCTCGGCGCTATACGGCTAGACCTATACGCAATTCTGAAGTGTGCGCCGCATAAACAGTCTTAATTCCTATGTTGCTTTAAATCTTCCGCAACTTCAAAAACCTCAATACATTCACATTTCCACACAACAAATATCCTAATTTAAAAAAAATTAACATCAATGTATGTTCTAGTGATTTTGTCAAATGTAAAATAAATAACGTGGCACCTCCAAAATCATAAGAGGTGCTGCAGCTCCCCTCCTGAAATATTTTCAGGTGTCACGGCACCTGTGGCACCCCCTGTGCGCACACCTATGTATTTTTTATTTAGGCTATATGAGACGTGAACTACAGATGATCGATAGCTACCATATTTATTATGTTTTGGGTTGTTTGTAATGACTTCAACCCTGGCAAATTTTAAAAACTATCTTTTAGTAATATTTTTTGGCAAGTTCGTATGACAAATGAAGGCTTGGATTTTGGCACAGACTAATTGTACATCACGTTTAGTGTATATAAGCAGTTAGATAATATATACAAGCCTATTATCTAATACATAATAAATCTACATATAAATATGTATTCAGGCCGTATATTTATTTAAGACTCATATGATCAGATTATATTCTTTAAACCCTTCAAAACACTACAAACTCTAAATTGTAAATTTTTTTAAACGACATAAATAATCTATGTATAACCAACACTACAAAGTATATTTACACTTATACTGTGCTTACATACGAGACGGTAAATATACACAAAAGATGGTACAAGGTGTATATTTACCGTCTTGAATGTAAGTACAGTCTAAGTGTAAATATACTTTGTAGTGTTGTGAGACGTAGTTTATTTATACTGTTTAATTGCAACAACACGTATCATGCTACGAAAGAAATTATTTAAATTGTTTAAGCGAATTTCCCCTGTAGGGAAGAAGCTATTACCGTAGTCGGCATGGTAAGACCTCAGCCCGTGACCATGATAACTTTTCTTTTTGAGGTCCCCAGACCCCAAAAACACCATTTGTTCGAAACTGTATATACAGAGTGAGTCAGACCACCCGTCTAGCATGTATAACGAGAGAACAGTTTGGTCTAAAGTCGTCAAACAAAATTCTTTCCTACTAAAACGCATATTGGTTATCTATTAAAAATATTTTCATCAAAATCTATGTACAGAATGTTCCAAAACATATTACGGGTCACGGGTTTGAATCTCAAAATTGTCTTATGTAAACATAAGGAATATTATACATCATTTTAAAGGTCTCGTTAAAATAAACATTTCAGTTGAAATAGAATTCACTTATCTTTATTCGTTTCAAAATGGCGGCTATTTTTTGTGTAAAGTATTGTCATTTACCGAATACATTGTATTTTCTAAACCGCTATACTCGTATCTTTTATCCGACTTAACTTTTTTACTCACGATAAACTCAGCTTTACTCTGGTATGCTACATGACAGGCTTTTTTGAGAAAATCTATATTTAAAAAAATTATTTATTTTGAAACTACCTAAATGTCCAAAATTCAAAAAAGTCAAACGGTAGCGTATGTCAAAAAGCATACCATTTGAAAGGTCTTGTAAATTCTAACAACTTTCTAACTGTCCATAAGACATAAAACGAATGTGGACACAGATTACATGCAAGTGTTATGCAAATTAACATGCATTTCATATGGAAAAAAAATGTTGTTTGCTGATTGCAGAAAGGTCATGCGGATCTTCGTGAAGCCTGGGTGTTGATAGTGAAACTGGTTAAAACCGGTTTTTTTAGGGTGGGGGGTGAGCAATTGACTGCTGCTCAATTTATGTTTGTTGACAATAAATCGCTTGTGAGAATCATCTGTTATGTGCCAAACAAAAAATATTGCAACCGCGAAGTGATTGTTATGCAAAAAACTTAGGTTATTGATTAACACAATATATTTTCATTTGTATGTGCTGGTGAATTAATATTTATCGAATTGTTTGGTTTAAATAAGACTAGTTTCCATTTAATTTTGTTGTGTATTCTGAAACTGTCTGCGTGTGAACAAAACCATAAGAGTGAACATGATTTGGTACCGTATCGGGATTGTTTAGTTTGTCTAGCCTAAATTATTGATATTTATGTCAAATGTTTATATTGTTTATATTTTAAATTTGTATTGGGTTATCATCCACGAAATAATGGACGGCAATGCAGGTGTAAAGGAAGTCGGGGGAAAGATTTTAAAAAGCCGAAGTAGAGAAATTATTTTTAATTTGTACAATTTCATGAAAAGAGAGTCGGATGAAGGGCCGATTTTGTTAAAACAGGTACAAAAACGAATTTCGGAAGCAACGGGTGTCTCAAGATGTACCATTCAGAGAATTTTAAAAGAAGGTAAAACTCCTAAACCGCCCGGACAGCCTACTTTCTCATCACCAAAAAGGAAATGGACCAAAACTAAAAAGAAAACTTCCATAGATGACTTTGACAAAGCTGTTATAAGAAGAACAATCTACGAATTTCATAATAACGAAAGACAGCAACCCACTCTGAGAACATTACTTCCCGTACTAAGAGGAAAGATAGGCTTCACAGGAAATATTTGGTGCCTCCGACAAGTTTTAAAAGACTTAAAATTTAGATGGCGAAAAACCCAAGACAACAGGAAAGTCCTTGTTGAAAAACATGAAATTCGTGATCAGAGGGTTCGTTTCATAAGAAACATACGTCATTACAGAAGAGAAGGACGCCCTATCATATATACAGACGAAACCTACGTACATGCATCACACTCCAAACCGTATTCATGGTCAGACGACAGCAACCGTAGTTTATTAACACCAATTTCAAAGGGACAATATGCTATAATAGTGCATGGGGGCAGTGAGAATGGTTTCGTGGACGGTGCTTTATTAATATATAAGTCCGGCCAAAAATCTGGTGACTACCATGAAGCAATGAACTTCGACAACTACAAAAAGTGGCTCGAGGAAAAACTGATCCCAAACCTACCCCCTAGAAGTGTAGTGGTAGTAGATAATGCGTCGTACCACAATAAACAAGTAAACCCAGCACCAAACAGTAATTCAAGAAAAGGAGATATGACCAACTGGCTCATTGAACACAACATTCCCTTTAATGATAACATGTTAAAACCAGAACTCTACCAAATTATAAAATTACATAAGAGCACCCAAAAAATGTACTCCATAGATGCCATTTTAGCAAAACACAATCACTCTGTTCTCCGTCTCCCACCGTACCATCCAGATCTGAACCCCATAGAAATGATTTGGTCAGTTGTAAAAAAACTACGTTGCCTCCAAAAACACAACTTTTAAATTGAATGACTGCATTCAACTTGTGAATGACAAAATGTCCCAGATAACACCGGAAGAATGGAAGAAGATATGCGAACACGCCCGCAACGTCGAGGACAAATACATGACAAACGAGGCAGCAATTGATCAACTAACGGAATCATTTGTGATCAATGTAGGAGATAGTGACAGTGATCTCAGTGACGATGTCGATGATCCAGACCTTAGCAATAACGAAAGTGATGACACAATCATCACAAGCAGTGATGTCGAATTTTCATAGCGTCTTTATATTAAGTTAGTTATACTAAGTAGTAGTTTATGTGATTTTTAATTATAATAAATTATTTACTTTTAACTTTTTCATGAGCTATCTTTTTAATAGTTTTTATTACATTTAAATAACGTTAAATAGGAGTACACTCTATAAGGGTCTCCAAAACTGAATTTGTTGCTTCAAATCCCACCAATTCTATTTCAATATTAAATCAAATTTCTGAACATGAAAGTAGAAACCGCTGCGCCCATTTGTTTAAACACTAGTTTTATTGGAAATAATACATTATTGAAATTACAAATACACAATCAGCAATATCAAATAAAATTTTTTAAGTGTTAAGCTCTAGACATGCGTTATTCGCCGAGCACCGATTATTTACCGAGTGGCAAGGTAGGCCTACTAATGTTGGTATTCACCAATTATCGAGCAGACATCTACAGACAAGCGTGTTTTTCCAAGCATCCCGTTCATTACAGGAATACCGAATAATCAGAAACATGGATGACGAAGACAATGCTGTTTCCTTTTGCCGCTTTTATCATTTTAGGTGGTGGATTTTTACTGTAGCGTATTTAATCCGGCGTTCATACATTCATTAAACAATAGTAATTACGTGTGCTTCGATGTGTGCAAAAGGCCGACGCCGTATGGGAAAAGACGAGCAATAATGCTAGCTGCTTGCCAAGTAGGCGAATACCCATCCACACTACTCGTAATTCGGCGAGTCACTGCTCGGTGCTCGGCGAATGACGCATCTCTGGAGCCGGCTTGGAAAACAGCTGATCGTACAAGAACAAATATTCCAACTTGTGCTGCCAGCTGCCATCACTGAAACAGTTCAACAGCTTGTGTTGACGACTCCATTTGATTCTTATATTTTGAAAAGAAACTCAAGAAGCTAAACGTAAACATTTTTAGTATTTATTAAGACATAATTTAAAATAAAATATTCACACTCATAAATAGTATATTGTTGATTACAGTTTTAATATCATCCTCATTTTTATAAATAATTTCATAAAAACGTAATTACAATACGTTCACACGTTAAAATATATTTAATAAACAGGGTAGCCAAATGTTTTTTGCTGGACTAGTATTATGACATATACCCTTCGCTTATACCCCCCACTATTCTGCTGGCATCCCCTACTCAGGCTTCACGAAGATCCGCACAAGGAGAAAGTTGCTAGGATTTACAAGACCTTTTCAATGATATGCTTTTTGACATACACTACTATTTGACTTTTTTTAATTTTGGGCATTTAGGCATTTTCATCAGACCTGTGTACTCACCCCCAATGTTATTCCTATGGAGAACAATTAAAATTGTATATTTCACTTATTTGTCAATATATTTTTATGAAACTTTGTAAGTGGCTTTATGGAGTATTAAGACATTTATATCTCCATTGGAAATTCGCTGAGTATGCAGGTTTGATGAGACGGGGATATTTTTATTTGCTTTGTGTTTTGGTCTATAGTTGGGCTTATATATTAGTGAATGCTTTCCTTAAGTCAGAATAAATGTATTGCAGATGGATTGTCGTTAGTACAAATATAACGGTTTAAGTCGTCGATGCGGCTGTTGATCCTCACATTAGCCTTCAGTTATAGTAGTATTTAGAATATCTAAAATCTAAAAAATTATTGGTATTTGGTAGGGTAAACCCCTGGCAAGGTCAAACTTTACTTTGTCCAACACTGCATATTTACAACATTATAATTAGGAACTGGACGTTTTGAAACTTTACAATTTAAAATCACTAAATAAAAAAAAACGGGCACTTTATGAAACTTGACGTATACCCCATCTAATACGAATTTGAGTGAGGCCCCTGACGAGCAAAGCGAGTATATATATATATATATATATATATAAATATATGTGTTTGCACTCTAGCGGTCACATTTTTTGTCCTATTTACTTCAAATTTGGTAAGAACGTTCCTTTCTATAATCAGTTGGACAAGTTTGTTGGGCAAAACAATGGGAAAACTATAAACCCCTTTTTTGGGATTAATCTTTCAAATTTCGAATTTTTGGGCCCAAAAAGTGTCAGAAAAGCCTCGGATGTAACAATAATGCATGTAAAAGATGGGAATTAGTAAGGCGAAACTTTTAAGCCCTCTCTCGTCATTCTAGCTTAAATATTTATTGAGTTATTAAAGAAAATGTGTATAGACCAAACACAGTACGTGTCTTATGGGGGTTTTACATTAGAAAAGCCAGTTATTCATTTGTTGGTGTACTTTTATCATCCTCAGCAACCTCACGCCTACTTTCAAGCCTGACTGGACCTTCTCCTAAACTTTATAGCGCTGACTAGCAGGCTATAATATTTCTTTAGGTTAAGAAGTGGTCTTTTTAAATAAAAATGAACTAAATAAAATCTTCTTGTATTTATTTAATGAAACAAATTAAAAGTCTTTCTTCTCAAATAAAATAATTCAAAATAAAATTAAACTTGGTTTTGCTTATCTCTTCAATGTTTCAAAATAAAAGTTAACTGTTCAATTATTGATATTACTGAACTTTAATTATAATTCTTCTTTCTGTACTTTAACAGTCTGGTTTTTTAGTTTATCTTCAACCCAAGTATCAAAAAAGAAAGAAACGCTTTGAACCCTGAAAAAGAAATAATTGTTTTACAGACTGTTCCCCTTTTTGAAAAACAAGAAAATGAGAAATGGAGCAATGATTTAAATTAAGACTCTAAATTTTAAAACAACTTTTGTACCTTCCAATCTGAAGAAATTCACGTTTCATTGGGTAGACTCGCGACAAACTCACGACACCAGAGATATACGTAGAATGCCGCAGCCCCCCAGCGACCGTGAATATATAAGCTTTGCTCAGAAAGTTCTTGAACCCGAGTACGCCGGCCGTCACGTGACCCGGCTCCAGTTCCTTCAGGCCAAGCAACAATTTAAATCATTGTCTCCAACTCTTTCCGACATCCCCGAACAAGAAAATCGCGAGTTTGCCCAGACTTGCAAAACCAAGTAGCACCAGCAATTCTTATTTGCAACCGTCAGCAATTCACAAAACTTCTTTTATATTATATACATTATTTCTTTTTTTTACATATCATAAATAGTATATTAAATAGATAGTGTTTCAATGGCAATTGGGACGCTATATTCGCCCCTGACTTTCTGAAATTGCTGGTGCTCTGCTACAATGCATCATCAAATCTATTTTTTTTTTAACTTTCAAAAATTTTCTATTTCGTAAACAATTATACAATCCAACAAATATTTACAATTTTCTAAACATTTATACAATTCAAAATAAAATATTTACATTCAAAATCACTCAACAAATATAAATTTTTAAATCACAGTAGCTACTCAATGTTTACATCAGTGGAATTTAGAAAGTGTCCAGCTGTAGTCGAGCGATAACAATCAACAAAGCCTCGCTCCTTATCGCTGCTCGAAGGTCAACGACACAGGAACTCCCCTTCTCAGTCCAAGGAGCCCTGAGTTGTCGATTGAAGACTCTTTGACGTGTCGTCCACTACTCGTGTATACAGTTCAGTTCTTGTACGGCATCTAAAGTTCGTAACAACACCTCGACGTTGGCGCAAGTAAACGGTCATCTCAGCATGAGCAGATGAAGTTCTGCGCAGATCGGGTAGTCGTCCGGAATCATCTTCGCAGTTTAGTCAGCAACAATTCCCAAAACAAACATCCTCAACGGCAGAAAAATGTTATACACATTATTTCACTATTTATTCCGTTCACACTACTTAACACAGAAGGTGTTTTACTCTTCAGAGAATCCTCTGGAAAAATATTTCTCCAAGCGTCAACACTGTCTCCATTGAACGTCAACCATGAATCAATCCGACAACGGGGAGTGAGTGATGTGAAGTTTGGTCTATTGTGCTTCAAGTGCTGTAGTTGAGTGATCAGTGAAAAAAATTGTGAGTGCCCCAATGTGGATAAATCCCAGGTATTTGAACAACTTTCACAGCTAGCCAGTAAATTATTTAATTCCATGTTTCTCTTTCTTTTTGTTTGTCCATACACTCGCTGTATTTATCCACCTTATAATTATTTATTAACTAAAATTCATTCTAAGACACAAGAAAATATATTTAAATTGAGTCTTGTCGTCTTGGAGAAAGGCGATTGTTTTCTTGAATTAGCAATACCCATTAATTTATTTCAATAAATTATCTTCATTTATATCTTGCTTATTATCCCTGTAGTCCAAGATATAATTTATTTATTACATTTTTATATCTTCAAGTCTTCAGTATTGCCAACTACAACCACCTTTTTTATTCTCACTGAAACACACTTTATTAAACAACCTGAAAACATTATTTCATAAACTTGCGCGACACACCTTTGTGAGACTTGGTTAATTACACACATATAACAGAAGTTTATTTACAAACATTCACTCAATGGTTTCAATTGACTGACATATGCCCTTTTAACATCTAACAAATTATTTTTGTGCTGTAGTATACAACTCATGTCAGTTAAATAATACAAGATTCTGTATGGACCAATAAATTTAGCATTAACTTTCTCATTACCTCCACCGAACCTATTTAGCACATAGGCCCAGCTTCCGATTTAGAATTGCCGTTTTTTACTTCCCTCGTAGACTTTTAACTTTTTATTTCGCTCATTCCTCTTCTTACTATTCGATATTGCTTCCTTCAATTTATTACAAACATCTTCGGCATTTACATCCTCTTACGTAAAATCATTTAATTCCCAGGTGTTACTTAATGAATCGTTGTGGGGGTAGGTAAACATCAACTCATGTGCGGTGAACTTTGTACTTTCACTTTTCCCATAGTTTAAAGTTTGTTGCACTTCACTCAAGTTTTTATGCCATTATCCCATTTATTTGTAGCTTGATTAAAGTAAATTTGCAAAATTTATTTTATATTCCGCAAATAACGTTCACTTAAATTTGTTTGTGAGTGATAAGGAACAATTGTTTTATGTTTATAGCCAAATTAAACAAAAAGGATCTGAATTCCTCACTACTGTAATAACTTGCATTGTCTGACACTATTTCTTTGCACAATACAAAATTTTTAAAAATGCAGTTCGGGAACACTTGAATTATGTTCTGCGAGGTTGCCCTTCTAATGGCATTCACTCATTCATACTTAGTACAATGGTCAACAGCAATCATTAAATAACAGTTTCCACTTACCGAGCGGTTTATCGGCCCCATCAGGTCGGTGTATATTCGGTCCATGGGCTTATCGCTTGTGTCACTGATGAGCGGCCCGTGCAGGTAACGAGCAGGTGCTTTGGTGCTCAAACATTGTTCACAACTCTTAATCCTCTCTCGGATGTATGGGTGAAAGCCATAAGAAGGGCAACCTCGCAGAACATAATTCAAGTGTTCCAGAACTGCATTTAAAAAAAAAAAGCAGAGTTGCGCAGATCTATAGCGCTGACTACCAGGCTATATTTTTTTCTTGAGGTTAAGAAGTGGTCTTTTTAAATAAAAATGAACTAAATAAAATCTTCTTGTATTTATTTAAACAAACAAATTAAAAGTATTTGTTCTCAAATAAAATAACTCAAAATTCAAAATAAAATAAAACTTGGTTTTGCTTATCTCTTCAATGTTTCAAAATAAAAGTTAACTGTTCAATTATTGATATTACTGAACTTTAATTATAATTCTTCTTTCTGTACTTTAACAGTCTGGTTTTTTAGTTTATCTTCAACCCAAGTATCAAAAAAGAAAGAAACGCTTTGAACCCTGAAAAAGAAATAATTGTTTTACAGACTGTTCCCCTTTTTAAAAAACAAGAAAATGAGAAATGGAGCAATGATTTAAATTAAGACTCTAAATTTTAAAACAACTTTTGTACCTTCCATTCTTAAGAAATTCACGTTTCGTTGGGTAGACTCGCGACAAACTGAAGACACCAGAGATATACGTAGAATGCCGCAGCCCCCCAGCGACCGTGAATATATAAGCTTTGCTCAGAAAGTTCTTGAACCCGAGTACGCCGGCCGTCACGTGACCCGGCTCCAGTTCCTTCAAGCCAAGCAACAATTTAAATCATTGTCTCCAACTCTTTCCGACATCCCCGAACAAGAAAATCGCGAGTTTGCCCAGACTTGCAAAACCAAGTAGCACCAGCAATTCTTATTTGCAACTGTCAGCAATTATTCACAAAACTTCTTTTATATTAAATACATTATTTCTTTTTAGCGAATTTCCCCTATAGGAAAGAAGCTATTACCCTAGGTCTCATGGTAAGACTTAAGCCCGAGGCCATGATAACTTTTCATTTTGAGGTCCCCAGATGCCAAAAACACCGTTCGTTCAAATTTTTATTTTATATATATATATGTGTCCGTAAGCACGATAACTCTCATAAAAAAGGTCCGATCTTAATGAAATTTGGTACAATTGTGTAAAGTACCATTTTTTTGAACGAGTTCGAAAACCAAGCGAATCGCACCATCGGAAGGGGGGTTTTGTACCCCAAAAATGGGTTTTTTGGGTTTTCCACATGTAATTTTTTATTTTAATCAAATTTTAGTTTTCCCCATTGAATTCAGCAAGAAAAACCAAACAATTTGGTATTTTGATCATTGCTCTACGTCAATTGGTTACTGAGATATTGAAAGTGCTAAACACAGTACATTGTCTAATGTTATTCTTATGGATAAAAAGAACAATTTTATATCTCACTTATTTATGACCATAAACTGACGAAATTTGGTATATGGATTCATCTGGTTGTGGTTTATTTTTGTTTGCTAAAAAAAAATTATCGCCTATGGTTCCCGTAGCAGCAAACCTAGGTACTCGGTCCCCATGTTATTCTTATGGAAAATAATTAAAATGTTATATATCACTTATTTATGAATGTATATGGATGAAACTTGGTATGTGAGGTATGTGACTTCACTTAGATGAATCTATTGATATTTGCATAAAAAAAACATTATTTTGTGTTCCTTGTTGCAGCAAACCTGCGTACTCATCCCCAATGTTATTCTTATGGAGAATAATTAATATTTTAAATATCGCTTGTTTGAGAATATATTTCTTATGAATCCTGTCAAGTGGCTTAGTGTTTTATGTTGTATATTCATTGGAAATTCGCTGAGTATGCAGGTTTGCTGCAACAGGGGTATTTTTACATATCATAAATAGTATATTAAATATAATATAGTGTTTCAATGGCAATTGGGACACTATACCTTATAATGCGCAAAATTGTATTCCCAGCATTGTTGGTAAATGAAATCAGGAGCATCAGAACAGCCAACAAATCAATGTTTTCAGATTTCAATAAAATATTGAATAAATGTAGCTTTTTACACTGATTTTGAGTTTTAAAAGTTTGTTATGTGGAAATTCACTTCCCTCACGTCAGCGTGCTGTGTGCAAACTCGTTTCATGTACAAGATGGCCACTACCAATATACATAACCCTATAAGTAGGGACACGCTTATGGAAAAACGATTTCTAAGTGAGAATGCTGCCCCTCAAACACAGATAGTGCCACACTAGCTTATTCAATCCAATAGGTACGTTGTTAGCAGTTTACGGAGTTCAAACAGCTGGCTGGAATAATTTGACAGTTATTAGTGAATTTCCTATGGAAAGTGAACTGTTAGTATGACCCGCACGGTGAAACTTAAGCCCGGGACCACCATAGAAGTTCCTAACATGACCCCCTAAACACGTTTTGGGGGGTCGTTCTAAATGTATATGCACTCTAGCGGTCACATTTTTTGCCCAATTTACTTCAAATTTGGTAGGGATGTGCCTTTCAATAATCAGTTGGACAAGTTCATTGGGCAAACAATCGGAACACTCTAAACCCCTTTTTTGGAGATTATTCTTTAAAAATTTGAATTTTTGGGCCTAAAATTGGTCAGAGAAGCCCCGGACATAAAATTAATGCCTGTATTAAGATGCGAATTAGTGAGTCAAAAGTTTTAAGCCCTCTCTCGTCATTCTAGCATAAATATTTACCGAGTTATTAAAGAAAATGCACATTGGCTAAACACAGTACGTTGCCTTATGGGGTTTTTACATTAGAATAGCATCTTATTCATTTGTTGGTGTATTTGTATCATCCCCACAACCTCGCGCCTACTTTCAAGTCTGACTGGACCTTCTCCTAACCTTATAATGCGCAAAGTTGTCATCATAGCATTGCAGGTAAATGGAACCAGGAGCATCAAAACAGCCAAAAAATTAGTGTTTTCAGGTTTCAATAAAATTATGTTTTTACACTGGTTTTGAGTTTCAAAAGTTGTGTATGTGGAAATTCACTTCCCTCACGTCAGCGTGCTGGGTTGCGAACTCGTTTGTTTGAAAATCGTTCCGCAAACCAATTAATTAAATGTAAACTTGGCTAGAAAAAAACTATTTTGACATATTCCAGAGAAAAATAAGTTTTGGAAATGATTTGTAGGCTATGATAACCTTTTGTCATACAGATTTAAATATTCAAAAGACAAATTCGGCAGCAAAACAAAATCTTCATTCATTCTACTTTATTCGAGACAGTATGATCATAGATTAAACATACTCTATCTTGTTATAAATTTCTTTGACTGCAAAAGACCTTCTTACTTTGGAATTCTTTGGAAGTTCTGGATAATTTTACAAATTTCAAAATCCATTTTACCCATTTTTTAATGAGAATATTGCAACCGATAACGACACAGGTCGTTTAAATGGGAAGAATCGTAACTACCACCAGTCCATAAGCTTTTTGGGCTATATATATATATATATGTTTCTCAAAGATACGTACAGAGTATCCCTATATAGTAAATCATTTTATAATAGTTCCCAAATATGGATACAATTTCATAAATAATACGACTAACAGAAACTAAATTTGCAGATCTAGATAGGAAGATAATTATTCAAAACACAGTTTGTTGTTTACAAATAAACTCAATTAGACGTTTGAGAGGTATGCAATAGCGCGTACAACGGGGCTGAGGAGAAGTACTAGTAATAATCAGCGCTAATTCCTGCTCTGAACTTGCTCATTTCGCTCATTCCTCTTCTTACTATTCGATATTGCTTCCTTCAATTTATTACAAACATCTTCGGCATTTACATCCTCTTACGTAAAATCATTTAATTCCCAGGTGTTACTTAATGAATCGTTGTGGGGGTAGGTAAACATCAACTCATGTGCGGTGAACTTTGTACTTTCACTTTTCCCATAGTTTAAAGTTTGTTGCACTTCACTCAAGTTTTTATGCCATTATCCCATTTATTTGTAGCTTGATTAAAGTAAATTTGCAAAATTTATTTTATATTCCGCAAATAACGTTCACTTAAATTTGTTTGTGAGTGATAAGGAACAATTGTTTTATGTTTATAGCCAAATTAAACAAAAAGGATCTGAATTCCTCACTACTGTAATAACTTGCATTGTCTGACACTATTTCTTTGCACAATACAAAATTTTTAAAAATGCAGTTCGGGAACACTTGAATTATGTTCTGCGAGGTTGCCCTTCTAATGGCATTCACTCATTCATACTTAGTACAATGGTCAACAGCAATCATTAAATAACAGTTTCCACTTACCGAGCGGTTTATCGGCCCCATCAGGTCGGTGTATATTCGGTCCATGGGCTTATCGCTTGTGTCACTGATGAGCGGCCCGTGCAGGTAACGAGCAGGTGCTTTGGTGCTCAAACATTGTTCACAACTCTTAATCCTCTCTCGGATGTATGGGTGAATGCCATAAGAAGGGCAACCTCGCAGAACATAATTCAAGTGTTCCAGAACTGCATTTAAAAAAAAAGCAGAGTTGCGCAGATCTATAGCGCTGACTACCAGGCTATATTTTTTTCTTGAGGTTAAGAAGTGGTCTTTTTAAATAAAAATGAACTAAATAAAATCTTCTTGTATTTATTTAAACAAACAAATTAAAAGTATTTGTTCTCAAATAAAATAACTCAAAATTCAAAATAAAATAAAACTTGGTTTTGCTTATCTCTTCAATGTTTCATAATAAAAGTTAACTGTTCAATTATTGATATTACTGAACTTTAATTATAATTCTTCTTTCTGTACTTTAACAGTCTGGTTTTTTAGTTTATCTTCAACCCAAGTATCAAAAAAGAAAGAAACGCTTTGAACCCTGAAAAAGAAATAATTGTTTTACAGACTGTTCCCTTTTTTAAAAAACAAGAAAATGAGAAATGGAGCAATGATTTAAATTAAGACTCTAAATTTTAAAACAACTTTGGTACCTTCCATTCTTAAGAAATTCACGTTTCGTTGGGTAGACTCGCGACAAACTGAAGACACCAGAGATATACGTAGAATGCCGCAGCCCCCCAGCGACCGTGAATATATAAGCTTTGCTCAGAAAGTTCTTGAACCCGAGTACGCCGGCCGTCACGTGACCCGGCTCCAGTTCCTTCAAGCCAAGCAACAATTTAAATCATTGTCTCCAACTCTTTCCGACATCCCCGAACAAGAAAATCGCGAGTTTGCCCAGACTTGCAAAACCAAGTAGCACCAGCAATTCTTATTTGCAACTGTCAGCAATTATTCACAAAACTTCTTTTATATTAAATACATTATTTCTTTTTAGCGAATTTCCCCTATAGGAAAGAAGCTATTACCCTAGGTCTCATGGTAAGACTTAAGCCCGAGGCCATGATAACTTTTCATTTTGAGGTCCCCAGATGCCAAAAACACCGTTCGTTCAAATTTTTATTTTATATATATATATGTGTCCGTAAGCACGATAACTCTCATAAAAAAGGTCCGATCTTAATGAAATTTGGTACAATTGTGTAAAGTACCATTTTTTTGAACGAGTTCGAAAACCAAGCGAATCGCACCATCGGAAGGGGGGTTTTGTACCCCAAAAATGGGTTTTTTGGGTTTTCCACATGTAATTTTTTATTTTAATCAAATTTTAGTTTTCCCCATTGAATTCAGCAAGAAAAACCAAACAATTTGGTATTTTGATCATTGCTCTACGTCAATTGGTTACTGAGATATTGAAAGTGCTAAACACAGTACATTGTCTAATGTTATTCTTATGGATAAAAAGAACAATTTTATATCTCACTTATTTATGACCATAAACTGACGAAATTTGGTATATGGATTCATCTGGTTGTGGTTTATTTTTGTTTGCTAAAAAAAAATTATCGCCTATGGTTCCCGTAGCAGCAAACCTAGGTACTCGGTCCCCATGTTATTCTTATGGAAAATAATTAAAATGTTATATATCACTTATTTATGAATGTATATGGATGAAACTTGGTATGTGAGGTATGTGACTTCACTTAGATGAATCTATTGATATTTGCATAAAAAAAACATTATTTTGTGTTCCTTGTTGCAGCAAACCTGCGTACTCATCCCCAATGTTATTCTTATGGAGAATAATTAATATTTTAAATATCGCTTGTTTGAGAATATATTTCTTATGAATCCTGTCAAGTGGCTTAGTGTTTTATGTTGTATATTCATTGGAAATTCGCTGAGTATGCAGGTTTGCTGCAACAGGGGTATTTTTACATATCATAAATAGTATATTAAATATAATATAGTGTTTCAATGGCAATTGGGACACTATACCTTATAATGCGCAAAATTGTATTCCCAGCATTGTTGGTAAATGAAATCAGGAGCATCAGAACAGCCAACAAATCAATGTTTTCAGATTTCAATAAAATATGGAATAAATGTAGCTTTTTACACTGATTTTGAGTTTTAAAAGTTTGTTATGTGGAAATTCACTTCCCTCACGTCAGCGTGCTGTGTGCAAACTCGTTTCATGTACAAGATGGCCACTACCAATATACATAACCCTATAAGTAGGGACACGCTTATGGAAAAACGATTTCTAAGTGAGAATGCTGCCCCTCAAACACAGATAGTGCCACACTAGCTTATTCAATCCAATAGGTACGTTGTTAGCAGTTTACGGAGTTCAAACAGCTGGCTGGAATAATTTGACAGTTATTAGTGAATTTCCTATGGAAAGTGAACTGTTAGTATGACCCGCACGGTGAAACTTAAGCCCGGGACCACCATAGAAGTTCCTAACATGACCCCCTAAACACGTTTTGGGGGGTCGTTCTAAATGTATATGCACTCTAGCGGTCACATTTTTTGCCCAATTTACTTCAAATTTGGTAGGGATGTGCCTTTCAATAATCAGTTGGACAAGTTCATTGGGCAAACAATCGGAACACTCTAAACCCCTTTTTTGGAGATTATTCTTTAAAAATTTGAATTTTTGGGCCTAAAATTGGTCAGAGAAGCCCCGGACATAAAATTAATGCCTGTATTAAGATGCGAATTAGTGAGTCAAAAGTTTTAAGCCCTCTCTCGTCATTCTAGCATAAATATTTACCGAGTTATTAAAGAAAATGCACATTGGCTAAACACAGTACGTTGCCTTATGGGGTTTTTACATTAGAATAGCATCTTATTCATTTGTTGGTGTATTTGTATCATCCCCACAACCTCGCGCCTACTTTCAAGTCTGACTGGACCTTCTCCTAACCTTATAATGCGCAAAGTTGTCATCATAGCATTGCAGGTAAATGGAACCAGGAGCATCAAAACAGCCAAAAAATTAGTGTTTTCAGGTTTCAATAAAATTATGTTTTTACACTGGTTTTGAGTTTCAAAAGTTGTGTATGTGGAAATTCACTTCCCTCACGTCAGCGTGCTGGGTTGCGAACTCGTTTGTTTGAAAATCGTTCCGCAAACCAATTAATTAAATGTAAACTTGGCTAGAAAAAAACTATTTTGACATATTCCAGAGAAAAATAAGTTTTGGAAATGATTTGTAGGCTATGATAACCTTTTGTCATACAGATTTAAATATTCAAAAGACAAATTCGGCAGCAAAACAAAATCTTCATTCATTCTACTTTATTCGAGACAGTATGATCATAGATTAAACATACTCTATCTTGTTATAAATTTCTTTGACTGCAAAAGACCTTCTTACTTTGGAATTCTTTGGAAGTTCTGGATAATTTTACAAATTTCAAAATCCATTTTACCCATTTTTTAATGAGAATATTGCAACCGATAACGACACAGGTCGTTTAAATGGGAAGAATCGTAACTACCACCAGTCCATAAGCTTTTTGGGCTATATATATATATATATGTTTCTCAAAGATACGTACAGAGTATCCCTATATAGTAAATCATTTTATAATAGTTCCCAAATATGGATACAATTTCATAAATAATACGACTAACAGAAACTAAATTTGCAGATCTAGATAGGAAGATAATTATTCAAAACACAGTTTGTTGTTTACAAATAAACTCAATTAGACGTTTGAGAGGTATGCAATAGCGCGTACAACGGGGCTGAGGAGAAGTACTAGTAATAATCAGCGCTAATTCCTGCTCTGAACTTGCTCATTTCGCTCATTCCTCTTCTTACTATTCGATATTGCTTCCTTCAATTTATTACAAACATCTTCGGCATTTACATCCTCTTACGTAAAATCATTTAATTCCCAGGTGTTACTTAATGAATCGTTGTGGGGGTAGGTAAACATCAACTCATGTGCGGTGAACTTTGTACTTTCACTTTTCCCATAGTTTAAAGTTTGTTGCACTTCACTCAAGTTTTTATGCCATTATCCCATTTATTTGTAGCTTGATTAAAGTAAATTTGCAAAATTTATTTTATATTCCGCAAATAACGTTCACTTAAATTTGTTTGTGAGTGATAAGGAACAATTGTTTTATGTTTATAGCCAAATTAAACAAAAAGGATCTGAATTCCTCACTACTGTAATAACTTGCATTGTCTGACACTATTTCTTTGCACAATACAAAATTTTTAAAAATGCAGTTCGGGAACACTTGAATTATGTTCTGCGAGGTTGCCCTTCTAATGGCATTCACTCATTCATACTTAGTACAATGGTCAACAGCAATCATTAAATAACAGTTTCCACTTACCGAGCGGTTTATCGGCCCCATCAGGTCGGTGTATATTCGGTCCATGGGCTTATCGCTTGTGTCACTGATGAGCGGCCCGTGCAGGTAACGAGCAGGTGCTTTGGTGCTCAAACATTGTTCACAACTCTTAATCCTCTCTCGGATGTATGGGTGAATGCCATAAGAAGGGCAACCTCGCAGAACATAATTCAAGTGTTCCAGAACTGCATTTAAAAAAAAAGCAGAGTTGCGCAGATCTATAGCGCTGACTACCAGGCTATATTTTTTTCTTGAGGTTAAGAAGTGGTCTTTTTAAATAAAAATGAACTAAATAAAATCTTCTTGTATTTATTTAAACAAACAAATTAAAAGTATTTGTTCTCAAATAAAATAACTCAAAATTCAAAATAAAATAAAACTTGGTTTTGCTTATCTCTTCAATGTTTCAAAATAAAAGTTAACTGTTCAATTATTGATATTACTGAACTTTAATTATAATTCTTCTTTCTGTACTTTAACAGTCTGGTTTTTTAGTTTATCTTCAACCCAAGTATCAAAAAAGAAAGAAACGCTTTGAACCCTGAAAAAGAAATAATTGTTTTACAGACTGTTCCCTTTTTTAAAAAACAAGAAAATGAGAAATGGAGCAATGATTTAAATTAAGACTCTAAATTTTAAAACAACTTTTGTACCTTCCATTCTTAAGAAATTCACGTTTCGTTGGGTAGACTCGCGACAAACTGAAGACACCAGAGATATACGTAGAATGCCGCAGCCCCCCAGCGACCGTGAATATATAAGCTTTGCTCAGAAAGTTCTTGAACCCGAGTACGCCGGCCGTCACGTGACCCGGCTCCAGTTCCTTCAAGCCAAGCAACAATTTAAATCATTGTCTCCAACTCTTTCCGACATCCCCGAACAAGAAAATCGCGAGTTTGCCCAGACTTGCAAAACCAAGTAGCACCAGCAATTCTTATTTGCAACTGTCAGCAATTATTCACAAAACTTCTTTTATATTAAATACATTATTTCTTTTTAGCGAATTTCCCCTATAGGAAAGAAGCTATTACCCTAGGTCTCATGGTAAGACTTAAGCCCGAGGCCATGATAACTTTTCATTTTGAGGTCCCCAGATGCCAAAAACAACGTTCGTTCAAATTTTTATTTTATATATATATATGTGTCCGTAAGCACGATAACTCTCATAAAAAAGGTCCGATCTTAATGAAATTTGGTACAATTGTGTAAAGTACCATTTTTTTGAACGAGTTCGAAAACCAAGCGAATCGCATCATCGGAAGGGGGGTTTTGTACCCCAAAAATGGGTTTTTTGGGTTTTCCACATGTAATTTTTTATTTTAATCAAATTTTAGTTTTCCCCATTGAATTCAGCAAGAAAAACCAAACAATTTGGTATTTTGATCATTGCTCTACGTCAATTGGTTACTGAGATATTGAAAGTGCTAAACACAGTACATTGTCTAATGTTATTCTTATGGATAAAAAGAACAATTTTATATCTCACTTATTTATGACCATAAACTGACGAAATTTGGTATATGGATTCATCTGGTTGTGGTTTATTTTTGTTTGCTAAAAAAAAATTATCGCCTATGGTTCCCGTAGCAGCAAACCTAGGTACTCGGTCCCCATGTTATTCTTATGGAAAATAATTAAAATGTTATATATCACTTATTTATGAATGTATATGGATGAAACTTGGTATGTGAGGTATGTGACTTCACTTAGATGAATCTATTGATATTTGCATAAAAAAAACATTATTTTGTGTTCCTTGTTGCAGCAAACCTGCGTACTCATCCCCAATGTTATTCTTATGGAGAATAATTAATATTTTAAATATCGCTTGTTTGAGAATATATTTCTTATGAATCCTGTCAAGTGGCTTAGTGTTTTATGTTGTATATTCATTGGAAATTCGCTGAGTATGCAGGTTTGCTGCAACAGGGGTATTTTTACATATCATAAATAGTATATTAAATATAATATAGTGTTTCAATGGCAATTGGGACACTATACCTTATAATGCGCAAAATTGTATTCCCAGCATTGTTGGTAAATGAAATCAGGAGCATCAGAACAGCCAACAAATCAATGTTTTCAGATTTCAATAAAATATGGAATAAATGTAGCTTTTTACACTGATTTTGAGTTTTAAAAGTTTGTTATGTGGAAATTCACTTCCCTCACGTCAGCGTGCTGTGTGCAAACTCGTTTCATGTACAAGATGGCCACTACCAATATACATAACCCTATAAGTAGGGACACGCTTATGGAAAAACGATTTCTAAGTGAGAATGCTGCCCCTCAAACACAGATAGTGCCACACTAGCTTATTCAATCCAATAGGTACGTTGTTAGCAGTTTACGGAGTTCAAACAGCTGGCTGGAATAATTTGACAGTTATTAGTGAATTTCCTATGGAAAGTGAACTGTTAGTATGACCCGCACGGTGAAACTTAAGCCCGGGACCACCATAGAAGTTCCTAACATGACCCCCTAAACACGTTTTGGGGGGTCGTTCTAAATGTATATGCACTCTAGCGGTCACATTTTTTGCCCAATTTACTTCAAATTTGGTAGGGATGTGCCTTTCAATAATCAGTTGGACAAGTTCATTGGGCAAACAATCGGAACACTCTAAACCCCTTTTTTGGAGATTATTCTTTAAAAATTTGAATTTTTGGGCCTAAAATTGGTCAGAGAAGCCCCGGACATAAAATTAATGCCTGTATTAAGATGCGAATTAGTGAGTCAAAAGTTTTAAGCCCTCTCTCGTCATTCTAGCATAAATATTTACCGAGTTATTAAAGAAAATGCACATTGGCTAAACACAGTACGTTGCCTTATGGGGTTTTTACATTAGAATAGCATCTTATTCATTTGTTGGTGTATTTGTATCATCCCCACAACCTCGCGCCTACTTTCAAGTCTGACTGGACCTTCTCCTAACCTTATAATGCGCAAAGTTGTCATCATAGCATTGCAGGTAAATGGAACCAGGAGCATCAAAACAGCCAAAAAATTAGTGTTTTCAGGTTTCAATAAAATTATGTTTTTACACTGGTTTTGAGTTTCAAAAGTTGTGTATGTGGAAATTCACTTCCCTCACGTCAGCGTGCTGGGTTGCGAACTCGTTTGTTTGAAAATCGTTCCGCAAACCAATTAATTAAATGTAAACTTGGCTAGAAAAAAACTATTTTGACATATTCCAGAGAAAAATAAGTTTTGGAAATGATTTGTAGGCTATGATAACCTTTTGTCATACAGATTTAAATATTCAAAAGACAAATTCGGCAGCAAAACAAAATCTTCATTCATTCTACTTTATTCGAGACAGTATGATCATAGATTAAACATACTCTATCTTGTTATAAATTTCTTTGACTGCAAAAGACCTTCTTACTTTGGAATTCTTTGGAAGTTCTGGATAATTTTACAAATTTCAAAATCCATTTTACCCATTTTTTAATGAGAATATTGCAACCGATAACGACACAGGTCGTTTAAATGGGAAGAATCGTAACTACCACCAGTCCATAAGCTTTTTGGGCTATATATATATATATATATGTTTCTCAAAGATACGTACAGAGTATCCCTATATAGTAAATCATTTTATAATAGTTCCCAAATATGGATACAATTTCATAAATAATACGACTAACAGAAACTAAATTTGCAGATCTAGATAGGAAGATAATTATTCAAAACACAGTTTGTTGTTTACAAATAAACTCAATTAGACGTTTGAGAGGTATGCAATAGCGCGTACAACGGGGCTGAGGAGAAGTACTAGTAATAATCAGCGCTAATTCCTGCTCTGAACTTGGGGGGCAGAACTAAAATAAATTAACTTGGGGTGTCCCTACTTATAGAATTATGTATAGATTGCCACTACTACTGGTAACTGTGGCTAGCTATCATTCCTGAAATTTAAGTGTATTCTTGTAAAGTACATTTCTCTATATATAATTCCGTAAGTCAAATTTTTGTAAAGAAATTGTGAGTGACTGGATGGCCGTAGAAGGATGGGAGGGGTATCATTTTAAAGGTCTTGACGTGAATTTTGAGGGAAAACTATTCATTTTTCTTATTTTTTTACCATAAATTCGCAACAGAATAAAACTTTTCCCATTAAAACAACATGGGGTTTAATTTGTTTACATCTTTTGAAATTAAAACAGCTGTGCCACAGAGTTAAATTAGCCTTTGATATTGATACCAGCTGTACTTATTCAGTTTGTTTACTTTTAAACTACAGCAATGTATAGTTGTTTAGGAATGGACATTTTATTAAAAACATAAGACAGTATAATAATATTATATTATAATGCTAGAAAATCAGTGCTTATTTATAAATGACCAATGAAGGTTGATAAAAAATTTATGTATTTTGGTTTTTTAGGGGCTTTTGCCCCTACAAGCCCCTAGTTAAAGGAATAAAGGAACCAAAATTTATAAAGTAGATTTCAGAAAAAAGTTCAGATCCCAGGGATATTCTCATAACATCCTTGTAGGTAAGGTAGTTTCCTAAGAAATCCAAAAACTACAGATCAAATTAAATGTCACGCTGTCATGATATACAGTGTATGATGAAATTCACCGCACTACAAATATCGTGGATGCCATTTTGGTTTATTTTGTTTGGGTCATTGAATCTACACATTATAAACTGTTAACATCAAAGTTAAATACTGTCATAAATATTCCAAAACAAGTTTCACTCATAATTTAATTTGGCATTTGGATCACATGCAAACTATATAGTTATTGTACAGATATTTTAACTGTTCACAGATCTTGTTACTCACCCACACTGGAATGAAATATCCAAACATCTGGAAGACTGTGGCGAAAATGTTGCGGACCGTATTATTGGCGGGGTTAATGCAAGTCTTGGACAATACCCTTGGATAGCAAGGCTCGGATACTCTTGTAAGATATATTTTTTAATATGTTTAATAAAAAAATAGAGAGGTAGTGTGTGTGTGTGTGTGTGTGTTCTGGTTTGTCTATAATTGCCGGGTTACGGACCAGCCTCAGACCAGGCTGCCGGGCTTTTCTTAATTTTCAGGCCCAACAAGTTTAAATTGCCACAAACCTAAATGTTGGGTCTCCAGAAGAGACGTGACTCTTAAGACTCTAAACACAAATTTCTACAAGTAAAAACTTAATTTTCTGATAAATTCCATAGCCCGGTCTTTTTTTCACAAATCACACTGGTCTTTCTGCCAGTATGGCTCCGTGTATTTGGCCCCCCACTGCGCAGGACGCATAATCGAGCAGAGGGTACAGCTTAAAAACTGGGTTTCTCTTGCACTTCCCAGGCTGCCGGATAGTACAGGGGCCCGGGTCAGCTTAGCCAGCAAGGAACTGGCTGCCCTATCAGCCGGCGAAAATCTCCTTGGCCGTAGTAGTGCCGGTTGGTGACCGGATAGGGCCCTGCTGCGGTCTCGGGGGGGCTCTGCCGAGGCCACTGCTCGGTAGTGTAATTTGTGTTTTGTGGGGCGAAGGACATGGAATGTATTCATGCTTGTGGTTGTCCAGTGCGACTTTCTCATGAGGGTACAGTCAAGGGGGGTAAACTAAAACCAGCATGACAAGTCCAGCACAGAACAATGTTTCAACAGTGTAAGAAACATCCTCGGGTTCCCTTACCCAAACCCCTGAAGTGGGTACTGACCCCTTTGCAAGGATATCGTGCATTTCACGCTCTCCGTCACGAGTAACGACCCCCATAGAGCAAAGCAGCTCTCTGAGGAATTATTTGGCTCCTGTCACTGAAACCCCGCCAAATGTGGGTCAGGGAACGGCTGCGGAATTACCGTACGAGGCTGTGATCTCTCTGGCTAGGCAGGAGGAGGAGGACCTCCTTAAGCAGTGTTTGGAGACACTCAAGATCATGAAGGCCACGACCAATTGCCAGAAAAACATGAGTCAGGATGTCAAATCAGGGATAGCGGTCCTGGACACCACTCTGAGACACATCCTGACATTACGGACGTCTTGGAAATCGTGCGAGAAAGCGCTTGTTTCCGCCTCAACCCAGACGACACCGCCGAGAACGGCCTTTCACGCTTCCACAAGTGTGCTGCCAGCAGTCCTGCTGAGCAGGAGGCTGAGAAGAAAAAGAGGGTGGATGTGACCACTGAGGAGTCTAACTCCCAAGAGTGGAGTCAAGAGGAAAGAGGTACGGTGGAGTGGGGTATGCCCGTGACAAATTCGAGGCGGCGATATGTCCTTGAGATGGCCGCCAGGACCAACCTCCATGTCCTTAATGTGGGCGACGTTTCTACATTTCGTCGTCCAGGATACGGAGAGACAATGCCAGATGTTTCTTTTGCCTCTGAGGGCATCATTAATTGGATTTCCGGCTGGCGAGTCCTTGAGGACTACTCTGCCAGCAACCATCAGGCAATCTCTTTCGAGATCAGTCCCACCACCAGCACCGGATCCACCCCTTCACCCCAGACGTCACTGTGATGGAATTTCAATCGCATAAACTGCGAGACATTCTGCAAGCACATCTGCAGGCGTGACTATCGAGAACTCTGTGGGAGTGAAAGATCTTTCAACTCGTAACATGGGGGCTATAGCGGCGGCATGTGATGCGTCCATGCCTAAAGTCCTTGTCCTAAAGTCCTTGTTATGGACTTTAAGACATTGGGAGTGATAACATACTGTAAGATGAGCTTCAGCGAGCAGATCTGGCGCACCACCAAAAAAGCCGCCAAGGGGTCGCTTCCCTCGATAGGCTAATGGCCAACGTCAGCGGACCACGTTTCAGCAAGCGTCGGCTGCTTATGTCTTCAGTCAATTCCGTCTCCTGTACGGAGCCGAGGTTTGGGCTCATGCCCTCAGTAAGAAGTGCTACAGAAACCAGCTGTTGCGCATTCAGCAAGCAGGAGCTCTGCGAGTCGCATCTGCGTATCGCACAGTCTCCGAGCTGGCTGTTTTCGTGATTGCCGGGGTTAACCTCGTCCATTTTCTGGCATGCGAGCGACAGGCAATCCACCGCCGGAGATTTTAGGCTGACAGAGCGATCGTCGCCTCCGACTTACTGAGTGGCAGGCCAGTTGGGAGTTCGAGTCGAGGGGTCGGTGGATCGCGAGACTGATTCTGGACGTCCGCACATGGACAGAGCACATGGACATCCGCACGTGACCCAGTTTTTTTTCGGGTCACGGGTATTTCAGAAAATTTCTCCCCAAAATAGGGAAGTCGGACAGCCCCAACTGTATATACTGTCCAGATGTCACCGATACCGCAGAGCACACCATCTTTGCATGCGGAAGTGGCATAACCTCCGAGCGTCTGTGGTGTCTGAGGTCGGTCATCTGGATCCACGCACAGTTGTGGAGACAATGCTCTATGGGGATGAACCCTGGAACCGGGTGGTGCGCTTCGCCGAGGCCCTACTGAAGGCGAAGAAGTCCGATCTGGATCGGCTTGATTGACATTCAGCCCTCTGTGTAGTCCCGAACAGGCTAACAAGTGGCCTAGCCTTGATTATGTGCCAAACGGTTTCAGGCTAGTCGGTCGGTGCCGAGGGGGAGTTTTTAGTGGGTGAGAGTCCCATACTACCGGTAGCTGCCGCTGTGCATAATGCATTTCCTCCTCCTCCCAACAAAAACAATTATTATTATTATTATAATATTATTATTAATTTATTAGTGAATTTCCTTTGGAAAGTAACTATTAGTATGACCCGCACGGTGAAAATTAAGCCCGGGACCACCATAGAAGTTCCTAACGTGACCCCCTGAACACGTTTTGGGGGGTCGTTCAAAATTGTATATATATATATATATATAGACATATATATATATATATGTATATATATATATATATATATATATATATATGTGTGTGTGTGTTTGCACTCTAGCAGTCACATTTTTTGTCTGACTAACTTCAAATTTGGTAGGGACGTTTCTTTCTGTAATCAGTTGGGCAAGTTCGTTGGGCAAAACAATCGGAAAACTCCAAACCTCTTTTTTGGGGATTAATCTTTCAAATTTTGAGTTTTTGGGCCCTAAAAGGGTCAGAAGAGACCCGTATTTAAAGTTAATGCATGTAATAAGATGGGAATTATTAATCAAAAGTTTTAAGCCCTCTCTCGTCATTCTATCATACATAATTACCGAGTTATTGAAGAAAATGTGTTTCGACCAAACACAGTATGTTGTCTTATGGGGGGTTTACTCTAGAAAAGCCTGCTCCTCCTTTGTTAGAGTATTTTTATCATCCCCAGCAACCCTCACGCCTACTTTCAAGTCTGAATGGACCTTCTCCTAACATTATAATGCGCAAAATTGTATTCCCAGCTTTGCAGGTAAATGAAACCAGGAGCATCAAAACAGCCAAAAAATCAATGTTTTCAGATTTCAATAAAAATTGGAATATATGTATGTTTTTACATTGGTTTTGAGTTTTAAAAGTTTTTATATGGAAATTCACTTCCCACACATCAGCGTGCTATGTGCGAACTCGTTTATTTTTTAATATTATTATTATCATCATTACTATGTAAAATGTTTGATGGCAACTCTTGTGCTCCGCAGATGGGTTGTATCCAGGAGAGGTGGCAGTAGACATGTATGAGTGTGGAGGAGCTATTATCAGTGATAGGTACATACTCAGTGCGGCTCACTGCAGTCCAGAGCATGTTGGAGTCAAACTGTACGTTGATAACCACATTTTTTAAAATTACATTCGATTTATTTATAGAAATACTGCTTAAGTTCTATTTCATACCATTTGCTATTTTTTGTCACTTTTAGGTTTTTTCAATAGTTATATGAAAATAATAAGAAGCTAGGAAAAATGTTGCCTGAAATCATGCTAAGTCTAAAGGCCGGGTCACACTACGCTGGTTACCAGCTGCTAGTTGTTAGCTGCTAGTAAAAAGCAGGAAAAAAGCTAGACTGACCACAACAAATGTTGCTAGTTCTAAGTTCTAGCAAAACAGAGAGGTTTGAGTGGTCACACTAAGCGGTTGCTAGTAGTGGCAAATTAATAATTACTAGTAGCCTGTCGCGGCTTCGCTCGCGATCACAACGTAATATTATATTGACATTCCCATATAAATATTGTGTTACCGTTCCAAAGCAACATGGCCTGCTGATTATCTGTGTTTACTCTATCCAGCTGATTGCTAAAAACTTATAGTTAATTCCCAATGTTAAGCTTATAGGAAAACAGTCAACTTTAAAAGGGCCACAGGGCCTCACTCACAAATTATTTCTCTATAAAAAAGTTTCCTGCACAACTTTACGTTAGGCTCCTTCCAATGACACCAAAAACATGAAAATCGGTTCAGGAGTTTAGGAGGAGTGATTGTCACAAAAAAACCTGCTTGCCTATTAATTAAGTATAGATAGATTAGCCTATTTGATAATCATCTTACTTACAACTTTAAAGAATACACCAGTTTCATCACAGTAAATAAATGCAAGTGCTGTATTTTGTGGTCAAACTTAAGAACTCGATCATATCATCACCATATGTTATGTTATAAACAAATGTGAATTGGAAAAAGTTCACAGGTTTAACAACAGATAGTAGCACATTCGCTGAAATTTCAAAAGCCTCCAGGACGAAGGCTTTTCATGGGATATTTTCCAAACCCGAAAAAGGCACATCTAGAGAGAAATAACTTTAATTTGATACCAAATATGTATAGAAAAATAAATTTCTTTGGGTCGATATGCTGCGAAGAAAAATCGAGAAATTCTTTTAATAATATAGATTTCCAATTTCCAATTTTTTGGATAAGCCAACAAATTTGATTTTTCACCTTCACTCTTAAAAATGCCTTCTAAATGTGTACATTTGAATTTATTTAATGATAGTATGTATGTATAGTATGTATGTATAGTATTGTATGATAGTAGAATAATATTGATAAGGCGTTTAATATTAGGCATGAATAAAATTTTTTAACAGATAAGTGCTTCGTCAATAACTCAATTAACCTTTAAGAAAATGTTTGTTTGGTAGAAGTTATTACTGAAGTTCTACCAAACAAACATTTTATTTATATATTATATTTTATATTATATTTTAAAATTTATTTAGGCTTGGAACCATGATTTGTTGTCTGGAGCTAGGCGGCAGGTTGCATTTTATAGTTTTACATAATCCAAAATGCAACACATCTACTTCCAGAAAAAAGGATAAGCAGATTTTAATACCAATTTGAGCCTTACGACCCAGTCAAAACAGCAACACCGTCATATACATGTACTAGTAAATGTTCCTAACCAAAAAATGGTGGCGGCATGCAATTTTGGTGAGTAGTGTTGTCTCCAGAAGGCCTATTACCAATAGACCTCCTTGGTATGACTGCCAAGTTTATCAGGTTTTTCACATTTTTACTGTAGTTAAATATCAGCTGGTTCAAATTAACTCCAGTGATTGTATTTTTTTGTTTTATTCGAGACATAAAGTAAATATTGACTTTGCTTGTACAAGCTAGTAGCTCACAATATTTGTAGTTATTTGTTTATTATGATCATCCTAGCTGCAAGTAACTAGTGCTGGTAACCAGCCTAGTGTGACCCGGCCTTAAGTTTAATAGCCAATTAATATACTGTACCGGTATTGTATTGTCTTAACTATCATTAAGCCATTATACATGTCTATCTACAGTGTCAATTTGGTCTTATAAAATATTGCACAGGTCCTTAACAAGTGTATGTTGATAATAGGCAAAGTACACTCACTTTTTTCATTTACCTCTCTGGGCTACAACACTTCACTGCTAAAAATAAAATGTAATTTTATTGACATATATACAGTGCTGAAAGGTTACATTTTTGTTATAACTATTTTATATGATTTTTCTAGTTTCTTCCAACCCAAAACACAAATTGACACATATTTTTCCATATTTAAATAAAAAAATAATAATGACACACATGTGCGTAATTATTAACTGTACTGGGGCAATAATAAGGCATATTTGTATTCAAATGGCAAAAACACTTTTATTATCATAATATATAAAACATTAGATGACTAAAAAACGTAATTGAACTTGATAAAATCACAAAAAGTGTCATACTACGGATAAAATGTCTGGTTATAAAATAATGTTTATACATACAATTTGTAAAGCTTGCTAGAATGAGCTCTCCAATCATAATTCTTAAAGTAAAATCGGCTGCATTATTGTGGGTACTGTAATTTAAATATATCGGCATGAGATCGATGATAGAATGTCCAACTTAACAAAGAGGTAGAATACATGTTTTTTTTATTTGCTTGCAACCTAGGATTTAGAGATGAATCAAGTTTTTAAATCTTCATGATACTTATTTTTTCCTAGAGCCTATATATGTCATAAGTCATGTTGTAATGTTTATTCAATCATTCCTTATTCCAAAACGTGATTAATACCAAACAATTATGTTGAAGGGTGCAGATACGTCTGGGAGAGTATTATACAGAGACGGACCCTGACTGTGTAAATGATGTATGCGCTCCTCCTGTGCAGGACATTGAGGTAGAATCCTACAGTTGTCATGAAAAATACAACAAAAAGACCTATCACAATGACATCTGCATCATCAAATTGGCCAAACCTATCGAGTTTAATGGTAAGTGTTCTTTCTGTATGTTAATATTTACGTGTTACCAGAGAGGGAAAAAAACTTTCACTGATAAATTAAATACCCCCGTCGCAGCAAACCTGCATACTCAGCGAATTTCCAATGGATATATAACATAACATATTTACCCTTAACGGGATTCATAAGAAATATATTCACAAACAAGCGATATTAAAAATATTAATTATTCTCCATAAGAATAACATTGGGGATGAGTACGCAGGTTTGCTGCAACAAGGAACACAAAATAATGGGTTTTTATGCAAATATCATTAGAACTCATCTAAGTAAAGTCACATACCAAGTTTCATCCATATACATTCATAAATAACTGATATATAACATTTTAAGTATTTTCCATAAGAATAACATGGGGACCAAGTACCTAGGTTTGCTGCTACAGGAACCATAGGCGAAAAATTGTTTTTTGTGCAAACAACAATAAACCACAACCAGATCAAGCCATATACCAAATTTTACCAGTTTATGTTCATAAATAAGCGAGATATACAATTTTTCTTTTTCTCCATAAGAATAACATTAGACAACGTACTGTGTTTAGCACTTTCAATATCTCGGTAACCAATTGACGTAGAGCAATGATCAAAATACCAAATTGTTTGTTTTTTTAAGCTGGATTTAATGGTATAAATTAAATTTTGATTAAAATTAAAATTACATGTGAAAACCCCAAAAAACACATTTTTGGGGTACAAAACCCCCCAAAAACCCCCCTTCGGATGGTGCGATTCATCTGGTTTTCGAACTCATTCAAATAAATGGTACTTTACACATTTGTACCAAATTTCATTAAGATCGGACCTTTTTTACGAGAGTTATCGTGCTTACGGACACATATATATATATATATATATATAAAAATTTTAACAAATGGTGTTTTTGGCACCTGGGGACCTCAAAATGAAAAGTTATCATGGTCTCGGGCTTAAGTCTTACCATGAGACCTACGGTAATAGCTTCTTCCCTATAGGGGAAATTCGCTAATAGAGAAGGGCACTTGTACAATTCCTATTATTTTCATTTCCAAGAGAAGAGAATTGCATTGTAATATATTATCCTCCTATACTCTAATATGAGTAAGGTTTGCTTGCTTGCTTGCGACACTGATCTCAAAAACGGCTACAACGATTTCCTTCAAATGTTCGAAATAACTAATTCCTGGGATAAAAATAAGTTCTAGACAGGCCTCATCCCAGGAAAAATCATTTAATGTAAAAAAACTAAAATGAAAAGTTAACAAAATTAAAATTGGGCTTATGGAGTTTCAAATCAAAACAAAAGAATTGTAACAGCTGTTCATAATCAACCAGGGACAGTGGCGGATCCAGCTTTAGATTTGGGGGGGGGGCGAACTTAGTGGTGGAATACCCCCTTCCCCAATTTTTATTGTTACGGATAATAATTTTAATAGTAATCAATTACTAAAAATAACAGTTAAACCCAATATACACTAAAGTGAACTGAACTAAGACAGAAAATCCAGATCAGCGTTCATGGGCAGTGTAAGGGTATGATGACTAATAATATCACGTAGACACAGTGGATGCGTGGTCAAACTCCCGTTGCCATGGTAATGTGATGTACGCACCACTCTGCCTGCACCTCGCCGCCCCGCTCACTCGAGCTACCGCTGTTGTATCCGAGACACAACGTTAACATGTGGTTTCCTGAGAGCAGAGATTAAAAGATTTGAGTGAAGATTACATATATAGAGTAGTAAAATAAATCAAAGGGACATTGAGCTATAAATAACAACTAGAGTGACCTTAAAAATGTAGAAAAGAGGCAAATGAGTTATACAGATCTGATTATCAGTAGGGGGAAGTGGTGAAATATTACTCCAAGTCATCTAAACAAACTGACTGGTCTTCCCTCGTGCAAAGCTCGGCCCCCCAGGTACTGAAGAGCTTAAGAGTAAGAACAAATACAATCACACACGTGATGAGGTTAAAATGTAAAAAACAGATGACTGTTTTAGCAGAAGTTTGAAATTTCAGGATGAAAACATCAAACTACCCCAAAGCTAGTAAAAAAAGAGGTTACCTAACAGAGTGTGCATCATATTCGTTTAAGCGTCATCGGCCGACCCGGGCCGCCCGCTCCGTCAGCTGTGTCATATCAACAAATAATGTTTCTACTGATGTTTACATACAAGCATGGTTTATTCTTATATATTTTATTTTATATTTCTTTATAGTTATATCTTAAGTTTACAGAGTATGATTGTGAGTGGTTTTGTAATATAATGCCTGGGAGAGAGATAATTATAATAATAATAATAATATTTATTCCGTGACAATGTTTAACAATGTGTTGGAATTTACGAAACAAAATATTAAATTTATGGGGAAATCTTTAAACCAGGTAAGGTAGGCCTGAGTCCTATCTTTCCCTTCCTGGCGGGGTACGGCCCTTTTTTGGGAACCATTCCGGCATTTGCCTAAATGAGATGAGAAACCGTACACTCTTCTCAGAATGGCCGGCCTGGGATGAAACCCAAGACCTCCCGAATGTGAGGTGCAGTAATCGCTACCTCACTCGGTTGAATTTTTTTACATTTATACATTACATTTGTATACACTTTAATATTGAAAATAAGAAGATTACATAAACAACATATTATTATATTGTTTATGTAAACTTTTGCAGTTAGTTAGTAGTTTTATTTGACTTCTTTTCACAAAATATTTTTCTTGAATAGACTGGAATATAGATTAACAGTTTCTTCCACAAAAATTATTTGAATAACAACAATACCCACTAAGACAGTTTTAATTAATTGAAATATTTTGTTAATTTGCACTCAAAAACACGTTTTTATAATTTGTTGTAAATCTTCCAAGTTCTTTTTAATCTTTTTCTAAAAGATTTTTTAACTTTTGATTTTTAATTTTCAAACTTGTTATTTTTTGTTCTTTTATCTCCTTTTTTGGTATCTTGTAATTTTTCTTCATCTTTTTATTCACTTGCCTATTTTATTCTGTATTATTCCATCTTTTCTTTTTTATCATTTCTTCATTCTCATTTTTTTACTATTTCTTCATTCTCATTATCTTCATACTACATTAATTAAAAAATATTGGAGTAGATTTTATGATCTGACTATTGGTTTGTTATCTTGTTTATATTATTACAGTGTTCTTTCTTTCTTTATTTGTTTGTTAACATTGTTTTTTTATTGTTTTTAATGATTGTTGTTGTTTTTTTATTTTTTATTATTGTTAAATCATAACATAATAAACATTGTTTTACAACTGCATGTGAACAAAATAACTATGTATAGTTTTAAGGAATAAAATGACATCTGAAATGTCATATTTAAAGTGGTAATAAAATTAAAAAATCAAAAATCAAATTATTATTTTTTATTAACAATCATTACAATAATGGACCGTCTACTATCTACACCCAAAGGTTGTAGAGTTTCGGGTCTCTGATACACCGTCCGCATCACTACAGCCCGGATGCTTGGATGCTTCGAGTACTATTGACCTATGTATATTAAATCAAACTTAATTAAGTAATATATATTTTAATAGTTTATTTTAAAATTTAATATTCTACATGCATTGTTGATTAGTTGTCAGAAGTTGTATGATCATTTTGTATATTTAGATGTGCAGTTGCTGTTTGTAACAATAGCCGAGTTAAAACACGGGAGTTGCAAAATAATATAATAGTTTATCACCGTTTTCCGAGAGATGAAGCAGCGTGTAAACAGTAGATTCAGCAATGTAAGCATGCGGATACATTTAACTTTCGCACCTCTGTAATATGTTCAGACCATTTTAATAACAAAGATTACGTGCGTGACCTAAAATCAGAGCTTTTAAATACTGTGGCAAAAAGAAATTTAAAGCCTGGTGTGGTGCCTAATCTTAATTTAGGACCTAGTAAAGATAATGACCTTAAGCAATGCAACCCTAGCAATGATAGCGATATACAAGGTGACTCACGGGAACCGGACGTTTTTTAAACAGGTGTTGCATTGTTGTTGCACGTGGTAGGAAGATTGAGGTTATGTCATTACCTTCAGTAGGGCTTGCCATTTTTGTTGCAATGGATCAGTGGGCCTTAGGCCATCGCGTTTTCGCATACGAGTCTTTTGTCAAAAATGGTGAATCCGTCGTCAAACCCCAGCGGGAATTTCGACGACATTTTAATATTGAACGCCATGGAACTGTTCCAAGCCGAAATACGCTGTTAAGATGGGTTTCAGGGTTCCGAACAACAGGGAATATAACAAGAAAGAAACCACCAGGCCCTGTTAGAACTGCAAGAACACCCGAAAACATCGCCAGAGTGAGAGCAGCATTGATAAGGAGTCCAAGCAGATCTGCACGAAAACATGCTTAAGAGTTGAACATGACCCGCGAATCAGTAAGGAGAGTTCTTCAGAAAGATCTTAAGTTTCATCCGTATAAAATACAGGTAGTCCAGGAACTTAAAGTGACTGACTATAATAAACGAGTGAACTTTGCATCGCGAATGCAAAGATTGTTTAACCACGAGCCGAACGTGATATTGTTAATGAGTGACGAAGCCCACTTCCACCTCAATGGCTCGGTAAACAAACAAAACTTTCGTTACTTTGCCAGTCAGAATCCCCGCAATATTCACGAAAAACCTCTCCACTCTCCCAAGGTTACGGTTTGGTGTGCGGTATATCATTCGGGTGTTATTGGGCCGTACTTTTTCGAGGAAAATGGTGTAACAGTGACAGTGAACTCCCAACGCTATGTTCACATGTTGAACACATTTCTCCGTCCAGAACTTCGCAGACTTAGAATAAACCGGGAAAGGGTTTATTTTCAACAGGACGGTGCTACAGCCCACACCGCAGACCAATCAATGAAAGTCTTGAGGCAAATGTTTCCTAATAAGGTGATTTCTCGCTTTGGTGACATACCGTGGCCGGCAAGGTCACCTGACTTGTCCAGCTGTGATTACTTCCTTTGGGGGTTTCTAAAGGAGCGTGTCTATGCTCACAAACCACGCACTCTAGAAGATTTGAAGTTGGCAATCACAGAAGAGATCAATGGCATTGGACAAGACCTCCTGACCAGAGTTTCAGCTGATTTTCTGACCAGAATGAACATTTGTAGAGAAGTACATGGCAACCATATGCGTGACGTCATTTTCAAAAAAATGACTGTTTGGTAACAAATGGCAAATGTTTACCTCACTATGTACAGTATTAAAACCATTTTATTCATTATAACTACTGTGTACTACTTATTTAAAAAATGTCAGGTTCCCATGAGTCACCTTGTACAATCTTCAGTGCACATAAGAGAAAATAAGAATCTTGCTAATGAACTTTCTATTCCTAATAAGTCTAATGTTGAAAATGAAATAATGTCAATTTTGGGAATTGTGATTTCGAACATAATTAATTCTGATAAAATAATTATTGACACACTACAGAGAGAAAATGATGCTCTTAAACAGAAGATTGCTTTGTTTGAAAACAAAATTAAAATTGACTCAAAACATATGTAAAAGCTAAAAAAATAAAATCAGTACCTTAAACGGAAACATAACAAAACTGCTTTAACTTTCACTGCGGTAAAAAAAAACACTTCCCGCTACTTTTACAGAAAACCTTCTAAAATTATTGTATGGAATGAAAAAAAAGTTAGATGGACTGCTGAAGAAATTTCTCTTGCTTTTACATTGTGATATTTTAGCAAAAGATGTTGTTAGGTATCTGTTTTTGAAACGTACACTTAAGATTCCACTACCAGGAATTTCAACATTGCAACGTTGGGCTTCGACTTTCGATATGAGAAAAGGATTGTTAGGTTCGGTTTTTCAATATCTAGAGGTTTCCAAATTAACATTGAAAGAACACAAACGAGTTGCAGTTTTGCAATTTGACGAAATTTAAGTTAAAAAAGTCATGGAAAATGATACCAAACATGATGAAATTGTGGGCCCCCATTCATCAATGCAAGTAATTTTAGCTCGTGGTCTATTTGCCAAGTGGAAAAAGCCTGTGTATATAAACTTTGACGCGCAAGTCACTAAAGACATTCTTAATTTAGTGATAATAATAATAATATTTATTCCGTGACAATGTTTAACAATTTGTTGGAATTTACAAAACAAAATATTAAATTTATGGGGAAATCTTTAAACCAGGTAAGGTAGGCCTGAGTCCTATTTTTCCCTTCCTGGCGGGGTACGGCCCTTTTTTGGGAACCATTCCGGCATTTGCCTAAATGAGATGAGAAACCGTACAAACTCTTCTCAGAATGGCCGGCCTGGGGTGAAACCCAAGACCTCCCGAATGTGAGGTGCAATAATCGCTACCTCACTCCGTTGCATTTTTTTACATTTATACATTACATTTGTATACACTTTAATATTGAAAATAAGAAGATTACATAAACAACATATTATTATATTGTTTATGTAAACTTTTGTAGTTAGTAGTTTTATTTGACTTCTTTTCACAAAATGTTTTTCTTGAATAGACTGGAATATAGATTAACAGTTTTTTCGACAAAAATTATTTGAATAACAACAATACCCACTAAGACAGTTTTAATTAATTGAAATATTTTGTTAATTTGCGCTCAAAAACACGTTTTTATAATTTGTTGTAAGTCTTCCAAGTTCTTTTTAATATTTTCTAAAAGATTTTTTAACTTTTGATTTTTAATTTTCAAACTTGTTATTTTATGTTCTTTTATCTCCTTTTTTGGTATCTTGTAATTTTTCTTCATCTTTTTATTCACTAGCCTATTTTAATCTGTTTGATTCCATCTTTTCTTTTTTATCATTTCTTCATTCTCATTATCTTCATACTCCATTAATTAAAAAATATTGGAGTAGATTTTATGATCTGACTATTGGTTTGTTATCTTGTTTATATTATTACAGTGTTATTTCTTTCTTTATTTGTTTGTTAACTTTGTTTTTTTATTGTTTGTAATGATTGTTGTTGTTTTTTATTTTTTATTATTGTTAAATCATAACATAATAAACATTGTTTTACAAATGCATGTGAACAAAATAACTATGTATAGTTTTAAGGAATAAAATGGCATCTGAAATGTCATATTTAAAGTGGTAATAAAATTAAAAAATCAAAAATCAAATTATTATTTTTTATTAACAATCATTACAATAATGGACCGTCTACTATCTACACCCAAAGGTTGTAGAGTTTCGGGTCTCTGATACACCGTCCGCATCACTACAGCCCAGATGCTTGGATGCTTCGAGTACTATTGACCTATGTATATTAAATCAAACTTAATTAAGTAATATATATTTTAATAGTTTATTTTAAAATTTAATATTCTACATGCATTGTTGATTAGTTGTCAGAAGTTGTATGATCATTTTGTATAACATTTTCTTTTTATAGTCTATATCATTTTTAATTTTATCTTAATTTTATGTTTAATTTATTAAGGTTGGTTGTAATAGAATTCATTAAATTCATTTACGGAATAGAATGATCCTTCTATTAAGAATGTTTAAGTTTGACTTTAAATTTTGTTTTATCTTCAATATTTTTTAAGTTATAAGGTAATTTATTGAAGAATGCAGCACCAATATTTTGGGCCAAGTGGCAGTTTAATAAAAGTCTATGGGATTCTTGTCTTAGATTGGATTTCCCTCTGATATTATACATATGATTTCCTTCATCTGGTTTATCGTTACTGTTGAATCTAGCAAACATTATAACCTCATAAATATACAATGAATATAAAGGTAAAATATGGAGGAATTTAAAAGCTTGCCTACCAGATTTCCCCTTTTTTATCCCTTGAATAAGTCTTACTGCTCTTTTTTGTAAAACAAATATTCTTTTCATTAAATTTTGTGTTGCTGAGCCCCATATTACAATGCCGTATCTTATTTTTGATTCTATCACTGTATGATAGTATAATGTCAGTAGTGGTTTATATCTGAACTGACAAAAATAGCTTAAGCAAAATACACATGAAGTTATGCTATTGCATAAGGAATTAATATGTGCTGTCCATGTTAGATTTTCATCTATTATAATACCTAAATATTTAATTGTTTTAACTTCTGTTAATTCAAAGTTATCCATTACTATTTGACCCAGAAATTGTTCAGCTCTATTTCTCAATAAACTAAAATTTATAAAATTGGTTTTCTTACGATTAACAAATAAATTCAAATTCCCTAAAAATTGATAAATTTGTGTGAGAACTTCATGACTTTTTATTTCTAAATTTTGGACTGTGTTTTGATTTATTGTTACAACAATATCATCAGCGTAGTACGTTATATTATCGTATTGAATTTCTTTTGATAATTTATTAACCTAAATATTGTAAAGAATAGGCCCTAAAATAGAACCTTGAGGTACTCCAAAAGAAATCGCTTTGCATTTAGATCTATATCCGGATACATCAACTAATTGTGTTCTACTTGAAAGATAAGATTTTAACCAGTTATTTGAAACCCCTCTAACACCCAGTGAGTATAATTTGTCACATAAAATATTAGAATTTACACAGTCAAAAGCCTTAGAAAGATCCATAAATATACCAATAATTTTATTTTTATTTTCTAGGTTATTTACTATTTCACTAATTACTTTATTTATTGCATTGGTGGTTGATTTTCCTTTCCTGAACCCAAATTGGTTGTCTGATAATAATTGATTTGTATTAAGAAATAATTCTAATCGTCTAAAATAAATTATTTCAAATATTTTACTAAATGGAGAAATTATTGATACTGGTCTGTAATTATTGATGTCACTTGTCAATCTATTTTTAAATATCGGTTTCACTCGAGAAATTTTAAATTTTGAAGGAAATACTCCTTCTTCTAGAGAAGTATTGATGATATTGGCAAGAATATCACAAATGTAAATATTTATTATTCTCACAAGTTTATTAGATATGCCATAAACATCTTGTGCGCTTTTATCGTTTAAGTAGTGTATGGCATCATAAACTTCAGATATATCGGTCGGGAAAAGCATTAGGCTTGATTTTGGAGGGTTAATTATATTTGAAATTAAAGGGGGGGGACATCAGAATTATTTTTTAATCTTTCTGCAACAGTAGTATAATGGTTATTAAAAGTTTCACTGATTGTTACAGGATCTCCTTCCATTTCACCATTCAACATTAATTTCAAAGTGTTTTGATATTGTTTTTTATTTCTTTCATTATTTATTATAGTCCATGTATCTTTGTTTATGTTCTTTGAACTTTTTATCTTATTGAAAACATATTTGGATTTGGCTAATCGTATAACCTTTTTATATATCCTTTTATAATTTTTGTAGTATGATTGAAAATCCAGTCCCATGTGTTTTTACTTTCTCCCCCTATACATAGTATATGGAGAAAGTATTGTTTTCGTAAAAATTTTCGAATTTGAGTTGTTAGTGGAAATATTCGTTTTGGTGCTCCCTGAACCCAAAAAAGTGGTTTTTACGTGATGTCTGTCTGTGTGTGTGTGTGTGTGTCCGTGTGTGTGTGTGTGTGTGTGTGTGTGTGTGTCTGTGTGGATGTTTACAGAGCTAGAGCCCTAACCTATGGGCCGATTTTTATGAAATTTGGTATGTAGGTAATAATCCACGATATCTCCAGGCGTTTTTTTCATTTTTTTGGATTTTTGATTTTTAAGGGTAAGGTAAGGTAAGGTAAGGTAAGGTAAGGTAAGGTAAGGGTAAGGTAAGGGTAAGGGTTTTATCCCCCAAAAACCGCCAAAAAACATGAAAAATCCAAATTTCTCAAAAACGGCTCTAACGATTTTGATTAAACTTTCGTGGTTTGTAGAACTTTAGGTTTGCAACAAAATGACACCACCCGCATTTCTTGAAAAATTCGGGTTCAGAAATTACAGGACTTAAAACATCCAAAATTCAATTTTTTGGATTTTTTATAAAAAATCATAAATGTTAAAAAAGATTACTATTCACCATTAAAAAGAGCTCAAAAAACTAAATAAATTAGTATTTTAAATTACTATTCTACGATTGCTAGTTACGGAGAAAATTGAAATTTTCATTTAGCGGTAAACACAGTACGTTGTCCAATGTTATTCTTATGGGGAATACAAATATAACTATTTCTCTCTTATTTACTGATCAATTTCATTAAAATTTGATATGCAGGTCAAGTTAGCATGATGACCCAGTTAACCTGTGATGATAACACAGTACGTTGTCCAATGTTATTCTTATGGGGAATACAAATATAACTATTTCTCTCTTATTTACTGATCAATTTCATTAAAATTTGATATGCAGGTCAAGTTAGTGATGATGTTCGAAATGTGTTGCTATTTAACCCTAGGGGGGCAAGGGGGCATTTCCCCTCTCAAAACCACTGTGTGTAGCAACGGACTCTATAGTGCCTCCCAAAAAGGGATTTGGGTGGATATTTCTGAAAACAACTATTTTAGACAATTTTCTGTACATTTATCTATACTTCATATTCTATATTTAGTAGGCCTAAATAACAATTATTTTTGTCATTAAAGTTTGGCTAAAAGGGAGAAAGTATGTGTCAGTTTCCTGATACCGTTTATTTTTGTCTGTGTAACAATTTTAACGTTTTGCTAGAAGTAATTATCCCTAATGTTAACCATGGTTTTTTAAAGTTTCTGGGCCTATTTATAACTGTTCTATATGGGCAACTTAAGTCTAAATATCTAATGAAAATATCTATAAATATTGTAAATTTGTCTTCAGTTGTACTAGCTTTGAATACAGTATCCCACGTTTCTGTTTCTAAAATATTGCAAAGTTTGTTGATATTAACTTCTGAATAATTTCTTAGTAAAACTTTTTGAGATGAAACTTTTTGAGATGAGGATTTTTACTGTTTATTATATGAATTTATATTTACAATCTGAGCAAAATGGTCAGATAAACCGGTGCCTACTACTTCAGCTGATATCCAATCTTTGTTTATATTAGTAAAAACTAGATCAATTATATTTTGTGTTGTTTCAGTAATCCTAGTTGGTTTGTCTATTAGTTGTTTCAAAGAGTAACATGAGGTCAAATCTTTAAGTTTCATTTTATTGTTGTCATCAATATTCCAAGGGATGTTAATATCTCCAACTAAAATTATATCTTTTTTGTTTTTAATAATTATTGAAAGCAAATTTTCTAATCTATGTAGAAAAATATCTTTAGACCCAGATGGTGATCTGTAAATTCCTATTATTTTCAAAGAAGAATTGTTAGTGATAAGATCAATACCACAGATTTCAATATTTATTTCATCAGAAATTGAAGTGTACTCTAAAGTAGTTATATCGAGATATTCTTTGGCTATGAATAAAACTCCTCCGCTTTTATGATTTGAACGACTGTAACTCGATACTATTTTATAACCAAGGAAATAAATACTTTTGACTTCAAAGTCTTTAAGTCCATGTTCTGTTTTTTTTTTTTTTTTTTTTTTTTTTTACGTAGGAGGAACGCTTAATGCGCGAACCCAAAGAAACAGTGTGGGACTCCCTCTTACGAGGTATACCCACTAAACCTCCTACGGAGCCGCGGGGAACAACCAGGCCGGAACCCTTATCGGACAACTTCGGCACTGGCCCGCGTGTCTTGCACCCAGACGGGTCACGTCACCGTTTCGGGAAACTTAGAGGTCACCTAAGCATCCCTCGTCTCGCTTTCCCCGAAGAACGGATTGCACGAAGAGCGCAACTGCTCTCCAGGAGTCTTCATTTCGAAGCATCGCCCCCACCACGACATCCGGGGACAGATCGCCGACAGCAGAGACGAGCCTCCTCCTGTCTTCAGCGAAACGACTGCACCGGAAGAAAGTATGATGAGCATCATCCACCTCCTCCGGGCAGTAACTACACTGAGGTGACCTCACCTTCCCCATGCGGAAAAGGTATTCCCTGAAGTACCCGTGGCCCGTCAGGAATTGACACAAGAAAAAGTCAATTTCCCCAAATGCACGGCTCAACCACGGGCTTATGTCTCTGATGAGACGAAACGTCCATCGCCCTTCCAGTCCACCGTTCCACCGCTCTTGCCAAACTCGCAGAGTTTCGAGTCTGGCTTCCACAGCAGCTTGGTCTCTTCCGAGATCAGGGGCACGGCGAAAGATGTTCTGCCTCTCAGCGGCGAGCAGATCAAGGGGAAACACTCCAGCCACAACCATTACAGCCAGTCCGGACACAGTGCGATACGCACAGGCAACCCTAAGAGCCGCCCTGCGCTGAACGGAGAGAATTCTCTTGCTGTGTTTTTTGACTCTCATGGCACCCGCCCACACTTCTGCACCGTACAGGAGAGTGGCGTTGACGGTGGACATGAGCAGTCGCCGCCTCTTGCTGGACCTCGGGCCTCCGACGTTCCCCATCAATCTGCTGAGCGACAGAACAACCCTCGTCGCCTTGTTGCAAACCTCCTGGATGTGCTCCCACCATGTGAGGCGGCGGTCGAGCACCACTCCCAGATACTTCGCCGCAGTCTTCGTCTGGACCTCCACGTCACCAACAGTCATAGGGATTACTGTTTGGATCCTCCGTCGCGTGAGCATGACGATCTCAGTCTTGGCGACCGCCAGCTCAAGTCCATGACCGCTCATCCATCTGTTGACCCGAAACATCACCTGGTTGAGGCGAAGCTGGGCCACCTCCGGATTCCGAGCCGTGATGACTGCGGCTACATCGTCTGCTTAGCCCACGAGATAGGCTTGTGGTGGCATCTCGAGGCGAAGCACTCCGTCATATGCCACGTTCCAAAGGTCAGGGCCAAGGATCGACCCTTGCGCCGCGCCGGCGGTGACCACTTTGGAACGGACCCCTGCTTCTGTGCTATATAGCAGCCTGCGCTCCTTCAGGTAGTCCTGTACCACGACCAAGAGATAGTCGGATACCCTGAAGTCCCGCTGCAACGCCTCGAGCATGTCCACCCAACGGGCCGAGTTAAAAGCGTTTTTAACGTCCAGGGTGACCAGCAGCACGATCGGCCTGGCCTGATGGCAGGCCGTGTCAGCCCGCTGGACGGCGCCCAGGACTTCAGCCACGGCATTCAAGGTTGAGTGGCCCTTCCGAAAGCCGTGCTGCCGGGGGGACAAGTCCCCAGCGGCTTCGGCGGCCAACCTCAACCTGGGTTTCAGCAACCTCTCAAAGAGTTTACCCGCCGTATCCAACATACAGAGTGGTCTGTATGCCAACGGGGACTTCGGGTCACCTTTGCCTTTGCTGATGAGCGCCAGTCTAGCTGTCTTCCAGCGTGACGGAAACACACCCGCCGCCAAACACGCGTTGAACATGCGCAGCAGCAGATGTGGGTGACTTCCCGCCACAACCTTCAGAGCCTCAACCGGAATGCCATCAGGGCCTGGAGCTCTGTTGTTGTGCATGGCAGACGACGCTGCCACGAGCTCCTGTTCCGTGAACAAAGGAACATCAGGCACCGGCCCCGTTACTCTCTCCTCACGCCTCACAGGGTGACTTGGGAAGAGAGCATCGACGATGGCCGTGACCGTGCCTGCAGGCATAGACGCACTGCTGGCCCCCATTCCCCCGAGCTTTCTCGTGACGAGCTTATACCCTTTTCCCCATGTTCTGTTAGTATTAATATATCTGGCGATTCTTCATATATAAATATATTTATCATGTCTACTTTGTCTCTTAAATATTGAATATTCATATGTATGATTTTTATTTGCTTACTGTAATTTAGGTTACTCCCTTTTGTTTTTGAGTGTTCCTAAAAAATAATTTTCAGAATTTTTATTTTGAATTTTAATTTTATTTGGTTTCCCTGTTAAATATATTAAATTATTGATTTCTCTATGGTAGTCACAAGTTGTCCAGCCAACCCTATGCCTGGACATGCTTGGGTAGTCATTTACTAAACTAATCATCGAGTTTGTTATTTTGCTGTTTAGTCCTAACTGATTTTCAAAATGTTCCTGACCATTATTAACTTTTGGGGAGATAAAGTTTACAATAAGGTCTGTGATTATCTTTTTACCTTTATTATTAAAATGCAAGCCATGTCTAGTGTACATATTTCTTTCTAAATTATTCAGTGATATAAACCTGGCAAAGGGGTATTTACTTATAATTCTTTCCAAGTCATTGTTTATTCTATCAATTCTATGAATAAGTGATGGCTTATCATATCTTAATGGTATACCAAGTATTGAGACATTAGTTCTTATATTTGTCTTTAAAAAATCATCATAATCCTTTAAAAGGTGTTTTTCATTATAATTTGCTACATTGTTAGTACCTCCAAGTATTATTAAATAATCATGAGGATTCATATTATTCATGGTATAATGTGTTGATTTTAAAATGTCATAAACTTTTGCATTTGGTTTAATAAAACCATCAACATCAAATGCATTGTCAAGTTTATTGCTTAAAATATTGCTTATATTCCTTCCATTGCTGTCAGATAATAACCTGATCTTACACTTTTTTTGTGTAGGTCCTTCTTCGATAGTTTTAATTGGATTGCATTTTTTGTTCATAGTTCTTATATTTGTCTTTAAAAAATCATCATAATCCTTTAAAAGGTGTTTTTCATTATAATTTGCTACATTGTTAGTACCTCCAAGTATTATTAAATAATCATGAGGATTCATATTATTCATGGTATAATCTGTTGATTTTAAAATGTCATAAACTTTTGCATTTGGTTTAATAAAACCATCAACATCAAATGCATTGTCAAGTTTATTGCTTAAAATATTGCTTATATTCCTTCCATTGCTGTCAGATAATAGCCTGATCTTACACTTTTTTTGTGTAGGTCCTTCTTCGATAGTTTTCATTGGATTGCATTTTTTGTTCAGAACTTTAGTCGATGTCATTATTTTGTCTGTTTTGTAATTTGTTTTATTATATTTAATATATTTAGTAGTGTTATTCGATTCAGTTGATTTTTGTGTTTTACTTGTTGGTCTAAATTTTACATTGTTACTTCTATTAGTAAGATCTGTAGAATGATTTTCCCGATGATAAACAAAATCATCAGAAACCTCTGACAGAATTGAGAATTTATTGTTGTTTTCAAAGTCTGCAACTTGTTTGCAATGAGAACTATATTTATTAAAAATGTGTTTATTATTTGGATTTTCCCTACAGAATTCTTTGTATTTTATTTTATTGTCAACTGTTTTTGATATGATTTCATTAACTGGTAGTTTGTCAAGACTATGTTCATTATTTTGTAATCCACAGATCTTTTGGGTAATTATGGCTTTGGAATCATTTATTGTATTTGATTGATCAATCGGTAACGTTAGACAGAACAAATCATAATACCAGTTTTTAAATGTAACATTCATATTTTTGTCATTGTTACAAAATCCATCAACAATTATCCTTGAATTTATTAGTACATTTAATCCACACTCAAAAGAGTTATTTTGTTGGGGACATGGCATTTCAAACAAACTTTCACTCTTAATTCCAAGATTTGTTGCCATTAATATAATCGTTTCAGAATTTGTGCTAGATAATGAATCAAAATGATAAGCTGTCTTACTGTTATTTTCTATGAAAAGTAGACTCCAGTGAGATCCACCATCTAATGCCCCTGGACAACGATTGTTATTAACACGAATGAAGTAGGCTATACTGTGAAAGCATGTGTTAGTGATATAGGAGGTGGCAATATTGGCTTATGGAAAGAACTGGGAATAACGACAGAAAACACTTATTTTACTTCTTCTGATGGAATAAAGGTTCATGTATTTGGTGATACACCTCACATTTAAAACTAATTTGCAATTGGCTATTAGACACAGGGTTTCAAATATCAAATGGTAAGCATATAAACAAAGAGCCTATTGGAGAGTTGATAAAACTCAAAGAAAATGAGGACCTAAAAATTTGCTTCAAGCTGACAGAAAATCATATTATTGTTGAAAAAACAGAACGGCAAAATGTTAAAATACCCCTGTCACAGCAAACCTGCATACTCAGCGAATTTCCGATGTGTAATATATGACTTAATACCACTTAAAGCCGCATACCAAGTTTCATAAAAATATATACACAAATAAGCGATAGTACCTGGGGGGCCGAGCTTTGCTCGGGGGAAGGCTAGTCAGTTTGTTTAGATGACTTGGAGTAATATTTCACCACTTTCTCCTACTGATAATCAGATCTGTATAACTCATTTGCCTCTTTCCTACATTTTTAAGGTCACTCCAGTTGTTATTTATAGCTCAACGTCCCTTTGATTTATTTTACTACCTACTCTATATATGTAATTTTAACTCAAATCTTTTAATCTCTGCTCTCAGGAAACCACATGTTAATAATCATAAACAACATTACAACATTACTTTGACAGTTCCCTGGTTGATTATGAACAGCTGTTACAATTCTTTTGTTTTGATTTGAAACTCCATAAGCCCAATGTTAGTTTTGTTAACTTTTCATTTTAGTTTTTTTACATTATTTGATTTTTCCTCGGGATGAGGCCTGTCTAGAACCAATTTTTATCCCAGAAATTAGTCATTTTGAACATTTGAAGGAGATCGTTGGAGCTGTTTTTGAGATCAGTGACGCAAGCAAGCAAGCAAACCTTACTCATATTAAAGTATAGGATATACGATTTGAATTATTCTCTATGAGAATAACATTGGGGATGAGTATGCAGGTTTGCTGCAACAAGGAACAACAAATATGGGTTTTCATGTAAATATCAATATTACTCAACTAGGTGAAGCCACATACCAAGTTACATCAATATACATTCATAAATAAGTGATATATACCATTTTGATTATTCTCCATAAGAATAAAATGGAGGATGAGTACGCAAGTTTGCTGCAAAAAGGAACACAAAAAATGGGTTTTTATGCAAATATCAATATAACCCAACAAGGTGAAGCCACATACCAAGTTTTATTAATTTAAATTCATAGTTAAGGGATACATTACATTTTACTTATTCTCCATAAGAATAGCATGGGGGCTGAGTACGCAGGTTTGCTGCTATGGGAATCATCGGTAATAATTGTTTTTTTGTGCAAATAACAATAGACCACTACCAGATGAAGCCGTATTACAAGTTTTTGTTAGTATACGTTCATAAATAAGCGAGATATCAAATTGTTGTTATTCTCCATAAGAATAACATTGGACAACGTACTGTGTTTAGCACTTTCAATATCTCTGTAACCAATTGACGTGGAGAAAGTATCAAAACACAAATTGTGTGTTTTTAAAGCTGAAGGCAATGGTAAAAACTAAAATTTGACTTTTTAAAATGTTACATGTAAAAACTTCAACAAACCCATTTTTGAGGTACAAAACCCCCCCAAAATACCTCTTCGGATGAGTCGATCTGTCTGGTTTTCGATCTTAAAGTCATAAATGTTGCTTTACACGTTTTTACAAAATTTCATCAAAATCGAACCATTTTTACGAGAGTTATCGCACCCACGGACATATATATATATATACACAGTTTCGAACAAATGATGTTTTTGGGGACTGGGGACTTCAAAACAAAAAGTTTTCATGGGCCCGGGCCTAGGTCTTATCATGCCGACTACGGTAATAGCTTCTTCCCTATAGGGTCCCCCCCCCGGTTTTATATATTTGCTCCCCCCATTTTATTTTTCCCCCACCCCCAATTTTATATTTTGCTCCCCCCTATCGATTTTATATTTTTATTTTATGTCCCCCTCCATTTTATATTTTTGCCCCCCTGTCCGATTTGATATTTTTACTCTCTCCCCCGATTTTTATTTTTGCCCCCCCTCCCCCGCCCCCGGTTTTATATTTTGCTCCCCCCCGCTGATTTTAGCGAATTTCCCCTATAGGGAAGAAGCTATTACCGTAGGTGGCATGGTAAGACTTAAGCCCGAGACCATGATAACTTTTCGTTTTGAGGTCCCCAGATGCCAAAAACACTATTCGTTCAAATTTATATATATATATAAATATATATATATATATAAAATATATTATATATATATATATATATATGTCCGTTACCGCGATAACTTTTGAAAGAAACACCCGATTTTGATGAAATTTGGCACAAATGTGGAGAGTAGCATTTATGACTTTAAGTTCGAAAACCAGATCGATCGCACTATGGGAAGGGAGTTTTATGGGGGTTTACAATTTTCAAAAAATCGGTTTTTTGAAAATTTGACCCCAAAATGTTAAAAACCCTTAACTTTGGTTATAGCCATTTTATAGAGCTTACAAAAACAAATAATTTAGTATTTTGAATCATTAACCTAGGTTAAGTGGTTGCGGAGAAAATCCAAAAACGTGTCCCATGTTAATCTTATGGGAAAAAGGTTTTTAGACTTTTCTCAGATAGTTTTACTAAAAACTTCATATTTCTGTTTATTAATGTGTTTAGCTCAAAAAAACAAACATTTTGTGTTTTAATCGTTGTTCTATGTCCAACCGTTGCAGAGATATTCAAAGTGCTAAACACAGTACATTGTCCTTATGGAGAATAAATAAAATTCTATATCTCGATTATTTTTTAATGTATATTGATGAAACGTGGTATGTGGCTTCAACTAGTTGTGGTATATTGATATTAGCACAAAAAAAGTTTTTTGTTGATAGTCCCCATAGCAGCAAATCTGCATACTCGGCCCCCATATTATTCATATGGAGAATAAGTAAAGTTGTATATCTCCCTTAATTATGAACCTAAATTAATAAAACTTGGTATATAGCTTCACCTGGTTCAGTTATATTGATAATTGCAAAAAAATATTACTTATCTTCCTCGTTGCAGTAAACCTGCGTCCTCAACCCTAATGTTATTCTTATGGAGAATAAATAAAATGCTATATATCACTTATTTATGGATTATTTTTGTGAAACTTGGTAAGTAGCTCTATGTAGTAGTGAGTCACATATATATGCATTGGAAATTCGCAGAGTACGCAGGTTTGCTGCGACGGGGGTATTATATTTATACTCTCCTTCCCCCCTCACCGATATTTTTTTTATTTTTTGTACTTGAGTTCTTTTATCTCTAAAAGCTATTCCAAAGTGTTACGTGTACCGATTTGGAGTCGCAAACCACACGCCGCGTCGTTTACTACCCGACAGTGTTCCTCGACTAAGCAACAGGACCAGAACTATCTGCCAGTATATTTCGTTAACTGTGATTTAATTGTACATAAACGTGTAAAATGTAATTTTAATACTGTAAAATAATATGGATTGTTATTTCCTTTGGTTAATCTACAATTTATATACAACCCGTACGAAGGACGGGTACACAGCTAGTTAATTTATAAATTAGAAAATTAACTATAGCAAATATTTATTTAAAACACTTAAGAAATATTAAACCCAAGTTTAATAACAGTTATTACATTTATTAATTGATACAGGAGAATGTAATCTACTATATTAAATTACTAAGGTAAAATCCCTAAAGAAGAGTCCCTAAAGAATCCCTAAAGAAGAATTAGGATATGTTTAGGACTTTTCATACGATAAAATTCCATCGAATTGTCAGTATTAAGAAATGTAATTTTAATATATTACCAATCCCCTCTAAATTATGTTATATACGTACTTCATTGGTCAATTTAATCTATTACGAGTAAAATACGAGTAAAGTTGGTAAACCAAAACATACAAAGAAGAACCTGTGCCGGTAGTGCTGATAAGCTCCGACAGAGTTCAGCGGCGGGCACAGGAAAGGGTTGGCTGGTGACATCACGGTCGCAGCTGTCACTGGTTACACAGAGGCCCACGAACACTCCGAACATTTAGAGTTCGGTTTCATTTAGATGTTCGGGCGTGTTCGCGAGAAGTGTGGGAACTTCTTTACCTAACTCCAATAAGGATGTTTGTAAAGCAATGACGTGAAAACGGCTGCACGGATCGTTTTCAGATTTTACACAAATGTTTTCCAGTAAAGTTCACGCTTCCAGTTCAAAAATGGAACACATTCGTTAAATAGTTTCTTAATAATCAACATTAAAAAGTTGTAACATTTCCATAAGGTAAAGCATTGGATAAAAATTACTGGTTTTAAAGTACGAGATACTAATACAATATTGTTTCGTAGTTACAAAAAACTGCAAAAAAATTTTGTTTCATATGTTTTATGATTAAATAAATAAAGTACTCTCTGTTTAACATGATTTAATTAAATTTATCAAAGGTTTTTAAAATTGTTATAAAAAAACTAATGCAAGTTTTTACAAATAAAGGTATAACGTTCTCCTATAATGTGAGTAGTGTGAGTGAGTGTAGTGTGAGTGAATAGTTTATCCGCTAGATTGCAGCAGCCATTTATTTTGTATTTACTTCTACCAGCTGTGTTCTTTTTCAGTTTATGATATTAAATATCCCCGTCATAGCAAACCTGCGTACTGAGCTAATTTCCAATGTACCTCACTGCATACTGCACAGCGGGAACTTACCGTATTATTTTTTATTGAAGAATTCGCACCTCTTATAAGTGCGACCATAAATTCCAAACATAAAATTATTTTTATCATTTGTTTCAGATTATGTGCAGCCGATTTGCCTTCCAGTGTATGATACATTTCAAACCCAGAACTTTGAAAAAAAGGTCTTGGAAGTGGCTGGGTGGGGATTATATGACTTAGGTAATTATTTTTGTTTAACCTTTAAATTGTTTCTCTTGCTCTTCAGTGCAACATTTTGGATACAAAGACCATAACAATCCCATAACACAAAATAATTACACACGATATACACAACATTCCATCTTTCTAAAACCATTATGATGCAAAAATTCTTTCTAAATCCAAAGCATCTTTCATTATCTCTGTAATATAATCAAATTTTAAATAAGCAATTCTAGTATTTATAGCTAAATTATTTTATTATAATCGGGAGCATCAAATTAGGCGGGTGGGGGATTTGGCAATGTTGTCAGTTTGTGCAAGCTAACATTTTAGTAAAACAGAGTGGATTTCCCCAAAACACATATGTTTACTGAATCCAGATGTGTTTTATTTCTAAGAAAATCAGGTGGCATGTATTATATTATAAAACTACAAACTGGAATTCCGTATCAGCGGTTCTGTATATTAACAAATTCATTTAGTATCCAAAGGAGTAATCAGATCGCATAGAGGTACACCACGGCGTATAACCCCACTTCCGATGCCATCACCGGTCTACTGAAGCAGGCTTTATGACCGATGACTACCACCATCATTAACAAGCATTGTCTGATTAAAATAAAACTGAATGGTTTCCGTATTTAGGAAAAGAATTAGAGGGGTTTGGCTTGGGAGTAAGTTCGGAGGGAATTTTGATTCTTTCGTGCCCTGCTCCCTGCTCGATCCGTTGTCTTGTTTGATGTTTTGTACGGTCAAAAGTCCGGTAGTGTGTGGGCCGTCTTTAGGCTACTAGCTATTCCAGCTCTTTGCAGGCCATTGCTTAGTTAGTCCTTAACAGACGATGATCGATAGCATTTTAATTTAGTTTAATAAGAAGAATCTTTAATACCGTAATAAATATTTTTGTTCAGATTAAATTTGTTCGGACTTAATTTTAAAACCAACAGTTTAAAATTTAATAAAATAGTTAAATTTAAAAAATATGCTTTAGCCAATGGCAATTATGCAAAGACTGTGGTTGGTTAATATATTATGGAGTAATGATGGAGTGGAGAGCCTTCGCTCTCTCCCACCTCTTCACCCTTCCCTTAATTTCATGAGGCTATAAAACATGTTAGGGGTCCACTTTTTCCTCCCCGACAAGCCCAAATCATTTTCACACAGGACACAGTCTAGACAATTTAGTTATAATATTTAGTTGTTGAGAAAACATTATAGGTACCGTATTTATAAGTTAATGTTTTCTCTAAACGTCTAAAAGTTCAGTTTTCTCACTTGTAAGGACAGATGTCATATTATAATAATAGGCAATTCAATTTTCACTTTATTCAGTTCTTTATACATTTGTTGTCTTGACTCTTCATTGAAGAAACTGCAAAAAAATATGAAATGGTTGTTTGAACCTCATCCACTATTATTCCATTCTTCTTGCCATCTCTGGTGTGCTTTTTTATAAAAGAGAGGTTACCATTGAAACCATTGAAGGTTGTGAAACATTGCAGGGTACCACTGAAGGCTGATGTTAGGTGAACTTTTTGCCGCTGTGTCAGCACTTGCCTTTACTTGAATACCACAGATTCCAAGCATAAAAAAATGTATTAAATCCTTTTCCCACAAGTTTAAGAAATTATTTTAATTTTGACAGTTTACAAGTGGAATAATAATAGTTATTCTAAGTTATTTATATCCATAAAATAACTTTTTGAACTTTACAAAATAAGATAATTCTTTGAAGTTTTTTATTTTATATAATAAAGAGCATGTAAGATAGCAAGAGCTTCAGTGCAAAGACAGAGAGACAGAGTTTAATTGAACTGATACAGTATAATTCAACTAATGCACTAGTTGTGAAATTGCTGTCAGTATTTTTGGAATCTGTAAATTTGTGGGAATAAGTCATCTGTTGTTTACATCTTCTAACTATATTATTAAAATTATTTATTTATTGATTTTTGTTTAGCGATTTTCTACCCCTAAAACTGTCATTTGTATCAATGGTATTTGGTAATTTAGTATACATGTTTGGTATCAATGAAAAGCTCTTACTCTCTAAATGTGCCTTTTGGGGGTTTGAAAAGCCTCCACCTTTACAGCTTCACCCCATAGGCTTTCAATGTTAATCTTATGGCGTTAATTTAGTTAATTATAAACTGTTATGAAATCTGGCTCTATGACTGCTAGATTCCCGTGCGTAGAACGGTACATCAGCTAGTTTTGTATTTTACCTCCTTTGTCAACAAGAACTTGCACATAATCACGAGTTTTTATTTGAAAATCAAATCAATCAGGAAGATCTTTACGCAAAGGGCTCAAAATTAAACCTCTTGCTGGTAGATTTTGGGATGAAAGGAAGTTGTTAAATCTCACTTGGATTAAACATTCTGTGAGTAAGTCTAGTTTATATTTAGCTATGTTTAACCAAACAAGTTTCTTAGTAGATAATATATGAAGGTTTGCTACCATATGCCCATTCAATATCTAGGAGTACTGCTGCAAGGCATTTTGAATTGCTGAATGTCTTATGAATGGTTGTTAATATAATATTAATGGCCGAGTTTAAGAAGACTTTTTAAATCTTACAAAATAAAGGGATCTTTTTAAATGGATCAAGTGGCTGATATAACTTTCTCAAGGCATTTTCTAAAAATATATAATTTGTCTTGTTCAACAATCAATTTTGCTTTGAGATAATTGTTTAAAACTATGGAAATTTTTTAGTACTGTATTTTAGGATAGTTAAGAATTTAACATGGTATTGTCTGCATAAAACAGGTCTACTAAGAGTTAAATTTTGTCTTATAAATGTTTGTAATATCTATGAGTAAAGTTAGGAGTGAAGGATTTGGACAACGTACAGTTTTAGGTTTGTCAATACAGTTTTGAAGTTTTTCATTATGTTTTATTGTTTTCTCGTAAAACAGGGATGGGATGGCAAGGATGTTTTTCTTTTAGCTCATTTGATTTTGTTTTTGAAAAATGCAGGCAAATTTTTTGTAGTTCAGCTGTGCTCCGTGAGAAAAGGGTACTAAATGTTTAAAGGTTGGAAACAACATTTGTTTAGCTTCTTGGAGAGAAATGTTGTGATAAGCCATAGATTCTTTGATCTATTTTTAAATGTCGCATTCTGGACAATGTTTATAGAGGGACGAATGGAGCCACCTAATAAAAGATACATTTTGGGTTGTGGAAGTGATCACATAATTTTCCGTCATGCTAATTGGAACAATTTGGGCAACTCAAGGAACTTTTACAGTTCTTTGAATTATGACCATATCTTATACATTAAAAACAAGTAATTGGGTTCTAAACATAGGTTTTTACAAACACTTTTGTTAAAAAACAAATTCACAGATTCAAGAAGACGTTTGTCTTGGAATTCTGTGGAAACTAGAGCGGTGGGCTAAAATATTTGACCCCCCCTTAACAGCTGTAGCTTTCGACAATCTTATTACCAAAATTATTTTGATTAGATTTAAAGCCTGCAAGTTTTTAAGGATCCCGCTTTCTCGTATTTGTCAATACACCTTATTAGTCCTTCTCTTTCAAGCTGAATTATGGCTCATAAACATTATTGTCCCTGGCAAATGAAGGGATAAGTTTAACAAAAATGTTTGCTGACTAGGCTGAGTAAAACCTACTTATAATTCTGTTTTAACTGGAATTTTTTACTTCTTTCATCCCTTTAATTTGACCTGCAAGAAGTATTTTTTTCTATTGATAAGAGGTGCATTCTAACAAACATTATCTTCACTTGGCTTACTTCTATCTATATAATGGTTCTTTATCATTTGAGCTCTAAAACTTAGTTGGCTCATTAAATATATTAGAACTATAATACTTGAACATCATCTAGGCCGGATTTCCCCAAACTTTCATTAATGCTATAGTTCAATTAACTAGTTAAAACTGAACTCTGTTTTAGCATCAGTTAAAGAAAATTGGATTTCACCAGTGCAAAATACTTCAAAACTAACGCTAGTTCAATTGTCATCTGATTATTATTGCATATTGAAATTACTGTAAAACATATGATACTTCATAACAAACAGTTAATGGTGTGGATCAAGTCGAGTAGTTCCAATATTATTGTCAAATTTCGAGTTTTTTCGAGCGAGAATTTGCCATCAGCAATATATTGTTGGTAGTTCAAAATAGTGTAATGGATTTGGATATCATTCCAGATTTGATAGTCTAAACATGGTTTCTAATTAATATATGAGTATCAATGCATATTTTGGGCCAGTCAAATCAATACGGTTTATTATTGACAAACAAATCATGGTTTACCCGTCATTTTCGGCTGATAAAACACGGTCCAGTTGCCTCTTGCTCAATATAACTTGGTCCGGACATTGCTTATAATCTGTACTAGTAATATTTGGCCGATATTATGTTTTCCGTCATTGTTTATAGCCGATAGTCTGTGGTAAAGTCATTTTTCTGGATAATATCATGTGTAGCGTCTTCCGATGAGTTTCGCAGTAGCTGATCATGGCAAACCGCTGAAACCGTGGTCCTACGTCGCGATGATACCACAAACAGTGCCGCCGACAACAGTCTACATTGAATCTGGGCCGGATTTAGGAGCTGGGGGCCCCTAGGCTCAACCAGTGGTGCAGGCCCTTGTTGCTGTTCAGGTCCAAGTTGGTGAAATTTTTTGTCTTGGATTAACCTTTTGAATGTAGTACTATGTGATGCGGGCCCCTAGGCGCACCTATGCTTAAATCCGCCCTTGAATTGAAGATAAAGATTGTAGCTTCTTCAATTAATTCCGATATTACGCGGTCCGGTAGTCATTTAAACACGTTCGCTTGTTTATTTATGGTCGATTTTACGTGATGCGATTGTCTTTTGTGGCCGTTACTATGCGATTTGGCAGGCAGTCACAATCGCCCGGTGATTGGTGGGAAATTTCAAGTAATTTTTAAAACTTCAGGTCAAAGTAATGATAGTACTCTGCCGAAATACTCTAATTTTCAAGTACTTGCACACTTCAAAAATATTACTAGCCTAAAATTGGGCTAGTAATACACACTTTGATTTAAAACATAATCATCTTTATTAGTTTATTTTGTCCTTTTGATTTGTTATAGTGTTTCAACAACTGGCGGCCATGAAAAAAATAAGAGGAAAAGAGACCCGGCTTTTATACCCCTCAAGGAAAACTTTATTTAATTATAATTGATCCATGTATGGCTCTCCATTCTCATCAGATTGTATTTAGTTGACCTAATTGGAAAACACTTCAATATAGTTAAGTGTAAAAAATGTAAGCGGTCAGTAATAGGACAGATGCTTTCAACGAGGTTAATACATCTAGTAGTCTTGCCTTGTGTAAAAAAGTGTAGCCTACATGGACGTAGCCATTTGCCCCTCTGAAAATTCTTCTCCCAACATGGTAATCAAACAAATCCTCTCCTTTACGAGTTATATGACAGTCACCTGACAAACATTTAAACTTGGGAAGAAAGGATTTGATTGGTACTTCTGGAAAATGGGGGTTGACCAAGTAAGGTTCACTTTATTATCACTGACGAGACCTCTAGATATATTAACTGTCAGAGGCTACGTACACGTCCGACGTGAGCCGCTACTGTTCACGTCCGTTCCAAATTATGCACCTTTCGTTACTTTTCCTGTGATTTTTAAAACAGATTGAGAGCCAGAAAACCTCCTAACCTAACGTAACCTAACTTAACGTAACGTAACCTAACCTAAGCGGTAGCGATGTGAATTTGCCTCTACATTGGACGTGTACGTAGTCACTTCGATATTAACCTCGTTGCTTGCATTATGCACAACAGTTTCAAACTTTGTATTAGTTTCAAATGTAAGAAGGTTATGATTCAGATAAACAATAATTTCAGTCTGAAATAAATAAAAAAATAAGAGCTATGCTAAATCACACATTCAAACGCCAAGTTTTAGAGTCAGTTAGTTATTAACGCGGCATTAGTGCTAATCGTGTGTGGTGAAATCCAATGAGCCACTTAATTAGCATTAAAATGTTCTTATCCGGCTGCTTAAATGTTCTTAATGTAATTCAACGCCACGTTAAAAGTTTGGTGAAATCCGGCCTTAGATTAACTTCCTGATTGGGTAGCACAGAGTTTTGGCTAGTGTTATTGAGAGTTTATACAGAATTATACTAGTTATGATTATCAAAAAGGGTACGTTTTGGGAATTGTGTAGACAAAAATTACAATCCATTTCAACCTTGTGCTCACCATATTTTTTTGTATTTTCTGAAGAGATGGCGTAGAGTCCTCTAAATTTTGGTTTTCAGTTTGCTATTACATTTCACTAGCAGCTAAAAAGACACACGAGCCACTGGAAGAAGAGACATTTCGTACTTGAGAGCTGCCAGGTGTAAAATTTTGAAATCACACCGAGCGTTACCCGTGGCAAATTTTAAAATCACAGCGCCGTCTACTGCTTGATGAATTGTAACTTTAGTTCAATACGTTATGGTAGTCTAATGGATATGGCACTGGATTCACGATCATGCGGTCTCAAGTTCAATTCTACCTTTTCGTGGTTACTTTTTGGGGTACAAATTTTTGTTATATTTTACACAAACCCATTTTTGAAATATGTTACAAAGAAAAGAGCCGCCATACAGCGCTCTGTGGAGTTAGGTTAGGTTATTTTACTATAATTTTTTCATAAATGTGGCGTAATTTTTTAGAATATAAGTAGATTTCCTCTGTTTACATTTTAAAACACTACATTTCACTGTTTTCTCATAATAAAGCTGTTTCGGATAGTTTGTTCGTCATCGGACAAGTTCGGCTTCCTTCGGGTGGCAAAGTCTCCTCTTCCAGAGGCATCGTGAGTTTGTTTAGCTGCTAGTTTACATTTCCATTGTTCTTGTCGTTTCCATGGGAATATCCTCTTGTAACATGCTTTGAAGTTAGAGGGAAACTTTGGGTACAAAAAAACAATAAACAACTTTTAGTAGACATAACGAAAAATAATACTATTTAAAAAGAAATGCAAAGATCTAAAATCCAAACTGTAAACTAAAATAAAGGATAGTTCATATGATTTCCAAAAATAAATTAAACCTTAGGGGTTTCTCTTCAAACTCCACATTTAAAATTATTACAAAGATTGAAAAATATTTTATATCGTTTGGGAAACAATAATAGAGTAGAAGTTCTCTTTAACGTCTTCTGGATTACAGTTTCTTTACAGTAATCTGTTATAAGTACGATTGAATAATGTTATAACATTTTTTTAGCAGGAGTTAATAAATGAACTTAGTATGATACAGCTGTGGATTGAAATACCCCCGTCGCAGCAAACCTGCATACTCAGTGAATTTCCAATGCATAATACATGTCTTAATACCACATAAATCCGCATACCAAGTTTCATAAAAATATATTCACACATAAGCGATTTTAATTATTTTCCATAAGAATAACATTGGTAATGATTACGTAGGTTTGCTGAAACAAGAAACAAACAATTGGTTTTTATGCAAATATAAATAGAATTTAACTAGGAGAAGCCATATACCAAGTTCCATCAATATTCAATCATAAATAAGCGCTTTATAACATTCTAGTTATTCTATATAAGAATAACTTGGGGGGCTGAGAAAGCAGGTTTGCTGCAACAAGGAACAAAAAAATGGGTTTTTATATAATTATCAATATAACTCAACCAAGTGAAGCTACATACCAAGTGTTATTAATTTATGTTCATAATTAAGGGGGATATAAAACTTTACTTATTCTCCATAAGAATAACATTAGGGCTGAGTATGCAGGTTTGCTGCTACGGGGATGATCAACAAAAAATCAATTTTTTGTGCAAATATCAATATAACAATACTAAATGAAGCCACATACCAAGTTTCATCAATATACATTCGTAAATAATGGAGATATCAAATTTTATTTATTCTCCATAAGGATAACATTGGACAACGTACTGTGTTTAGCACTTTGAATATCTCTGCAACGGTTGGACGTAGATTCAAAATTTAAACACCAAAATGATTGTTTTGTGGAGCTAAACTGATTGGTAAAATAAAATGTAAAGTTTACTTTAAAATACACTGAGGAAAAGCCAAAAACATTTTTCCCATAAGATTAACATGGGAGATTTTATGAATAGTTTTTTTGGATTTTCTCCGCAACCACTTAACCTAGGTTCATAATTCAAAATACTATTTTATTTGTTTATTTAAGCTCTATAACATGGTCAAAACCAAAATTAAGTTTTTTAAAAATTTTAGGGTGAAAAATGCAATTAACTGATTTTGGAAAATTTAAAACCCCCATAAACCCCCCTTCCCATGGTCCGGATTTTCTGGTTTTCGAACTTTAAGTCATGAATGTCATTTTACACGTTTGAGCCAAATTTCATCAAAATCGGACGTTTTTTACTCAAGTTATTGTGTTAACGGACACATATATAGATATATATATATATACATATACATAAATTTGAATGAATAGTGTTTTTGGCATCTGGGCAGGCCCGACGAGAGGGGGGCAGCTGGGGCTGTAGCCCCGGGGTCCGGGCCTCGAAGAGGGCCCGGCCCAGCCGACCTGGTTTTATTTTTAGCGAATTTCCCCTATAGGGAAGAAGCTATTACCGTAGTCGGCATGGTAAGACCTAGGCCCGGGACCATGATAACTTACTTATTTCGTTTTGAGGTCCCCAGACCCCAAAAACACCATTCGTTCGAAACTGTATATATATATATATATATATATATATATATATATATATATGTGTGTCTGTGAGCACGATAACTCTCGTAAAAATCATCCGATTTTGATGAAATTTGGTATAAACGTGTAAAGCAACATTTATGACTTAAAATTCGAAAAGCAGCCAGATCGCTCCATCCGAAGGGGTATTTTGGGGGGGTTTTGCGCCCCAAAAATGGGTTTTTTGAATTTTTTACATGGAATTTTTGAAAAAATCAAATTTTAGTTTTTATCATTGGATTTAGCTTAAAAAAACACACAATTTGGTATTTTCATCATTTCTCTAAGTCAATTGGTTACCGAGATATTGAAAGTGCTAAACACAGTACGTTGTCTAATGTTATTCTTATGGAGGAAAAGAAACATTTTATATCTCGCTTATTTATGAACGTATACTGTCGAAACTTGGTATATGGCTTCATCTGGTTGTGGTCTATTGATATTTGCTCAAAAAAATTATTCTTTGCCAAAGGCACCCGTAGCAGCAAACCTACGTACTCAGCCCCATGTTATTCTTATGGATAATAATTAAATGCTATGTCTCCCTTAAGTATGAACATAAATTAATAAAATCTGGTATATGACTTCACCTAGTTGATTTATATTGATATTAGCATAAAAACCCATTTTTTGTGTTCCTTGTTGCAGCAAACTGCGTACTCAGCCCCAATGTTATTCTTATGGAGAATAATTAAAATTGTATATATCGCTTATTTGTGAATATATTTTTATGAAACTTTGTAAGTGGCTTTATGTAGTATTAAGACATTTATATATCTATTGGAAATTCGCTGAGTACGCAGGTTTGCTGCTACGGGGGTATTTACCTTTCAAATTTATTAATATAAAGAGGCCAGGTCTTGCATAAGTGGATCTATAATTTAATTATAACATTCTGCAAAAAAAGTATTATTATTACCTCTCAGGAGCACCACTAAAAAGCATTAAAACTTACCTAGTTTTAATTTTCTGCAAACATTTTACTACATTTTTTAATGATTAAAAAACATATACCGATTCAGATAATAGAGTACTTAAATAACATTACACATATTTTATAATCCTTACATAACCTTTTCATTGCATACCTACATTATAAGCTTAAAAGGTTGACTACCTGTCCCTCACCACTAGTATAACACATCTACAGCAGTATGACATTCGGTGTAGTGAAGGAGATAAGTATAAAATTGTGTTTCAGTTGTGAATTTAATATAACCTGGGGGCCCGGAAAAAACTGTCCCTGGGGCCCTTGGTTTCTCTCCACGGCCCTGCATCTGGGGACCTTAAAACAAAAAGTTATCATGGTCTTGGGCTTAAGTCTTACCATGAGACCTACGGTAATAGCTTCTTCTCTATAGGGGAAATTCGCTAAAACAAGATGTGTTTGTTTTATTGCCTTAATTTTTTTCACTTTTGGTGAGTTTATTTGGTTTTTTAAGTGAATTTTATTTTGATTTCCTGAGTTTTTTAAATATTATAACTGACTACCAAGTCTTCTTAGTTAAATTTTGAATTCTTCATAAAAGTTGTTTAAAACATTGTCATCACAACCCTCAAGAAAAATGTCAACAACGTTTTGTTTACGCTTATATTATTTATTTACTTTGTATTTTTAGAATTGCTATTCTAACTGATATTTCCTTGTATGGAAGTGACTGCTCAAAATTAAGAATTATTTATGATAGTAATGAAAATTAGATGATTTCCAAATACATATCTTTAACATTCCATCTTGATATGTACAAACTAAAAAAATCCCAAACTAAAATCTCAAAGAGGAGATTAACCTCAAGAAAATTTGTAATATATTCTAACATAAGTTTTCTGCTTGTTCTATTGAATATTTTGATTATGTGTGAGAATTTGGAATTAACCCTCCAAGCGGCATTCGTTCTAATAGAATGAATATCGGGTGTTCTGTGAAACGGCATTAGTTCTATTAGAACGAATGCCGTCATTTTTTTACATTTGCATAAATAGCATTGAAAAGTGCTTGAAATCGGATAATCTTTATACCATTCTAAAGATAATATTCCAAGCATTAATTTTACTAGGTGTACGCTCATTCCTCGCGTATAAGGATAATTGAAACACATGATCAAACTTAAATCGAGCCTCATAAAAAATTCAATATCTGATTTGAGTAACATCATCAGAATACATTCCGTTATCATTTAACTGCCGCCAGAATCGGATTTTATGTCTATATAGATATAGTTTTAGTCACTTCTCTAAGAATCAATTATCGCGGTAGCTGAGAGGTATCGCACTGGCTCTTGGAGCGAAAGGTCGTAGGTTCGGATCCCGCCGCCGACCTAACATTTTAACCGTAGAAAAACATACATACATTTATCACTTGTTTTTATCAAAGTAAATGTTGTATAAATACGTAAATTTATTTATTTTTAAAATAAATTGAAGATTTCAGGCATGGTTTGTTGTTAGGATTTGCATGGGTGCGTTATCTTAGAGCAAACAGAGCATTTTGGGCTAAGCAGTGACTTTAGCAGTGTGGTTAATTTAACTTTTAAGAGAACAGCGAGTTTCCTATATGAACTAATGCTAACAATTTCTATAGGCCAAGTCAAAATATCCTTAAGGATTAACAATAAATCGTCAGGCCCAGTTATTTAGATGAAAAAATTAGATTTCAATACATTGTTTCAATAGCCTAGGCTATCATGAAATTAAATGCTATAAACATGGGTTAGTTGGCCCAAGTCCGTACATGAAACTTCTAAAATGACAAGTAGCCTAAGTGTATATGCCTACATTTTATAGTCATAGGTCCAAGTTTATGATGAAAACAGCTCACTATAATATAAACCTAGGAGATGTCAAATCATTTCAGATAGCCTGTACAAAAGGCTTAGATTGGTTAGAATAGTTTAAAGCTTTTGTTTTGGTTTGCTACAACATTCCTGGTAATGTGTTTAAAGTATTTTACAACAGTTGTATTTTACAAAATGATATTTCAATAGCCTGGGCTATCATGAAATTAAATTCTATAAACATGGGTTGGTCCAAGTCCATACATGAAACTTCTAAAATGGCAAGTAGCCTAAGTGTATAGACCTACATTTTATAACCAAAGGTCCAAGTTTATGATGAAAACAGCTCAGTATAATCCAAACCTAGGATTTGTCAAATCATTTCAGATAACCTGTATAAAAGGCTTAGTTTGGTTAGAATAGTTTAAAGCTTTTATTTTGGTTCACTACAACATTCCTGGTACCTAATGTGTTTAAAGTATTTTACAACATTGTATTGCCAGTTTAATGCTTACTCTTACTGTAATCCAACCCTAGGCTATGTCAAATCATTCCAAGATAACCTCCCGAAAAAAGCTGTTTGGTTAGAATAATCTATAGCTTTTATTGTGGTTACCTACTACATTACTGGTAATGTATTTTAGGTAATGTAGAACATTTTTATTATTAATTTAGTGAAAATATAACCTAGCAAATAATTGTCCTACAAAAATAAATTTTAAGGTTGTTTGCTTACTGTGACTAACTTCATCAACGCTTTCTAGACAAATTGAAGCTTTGTATACTTTTTACACACACAATATTACTTTTTATCACAATATTACCAATGGTCTAAGAAAATGTAATAAAACAAACTATTTTATAAGTTAAGTTAATATCTAAGTATCTACAGTCATCACAAAGGTATTTTGAGTTTTTCGATCTGCCACACGCGTCGTCTGTCGTCTGCCACTGTTACAATCATCGCCTCTGTCCGACTGACGATATTTACACAGAGTAGGCGTACTAAGGGAATATTAACTGTATGGATTTTTTTTAAACGTACACTTAATAATTTATAAAATAATAAATATGCTCACAACTTAAAAATATACTTCGATTTATATCTCTTGTGTGTTTTTTGTTGGTAAAATACTGTTGTTATCCAGTAGAACAAAGTATACTCTAGTAAACTAACTATTGTTACTCTGTTGTTGAAACATAGACGTCGGCTAAATTTTAACGATTCAAGTACCACTAAAATGGCTTCCAATGTTATTCTTATGGAGAAAAAAATAAATTTGGTTTTAAGATAATTTGATTAATACAGAACGAAATTATCTGAATAACGAACTTGACCGAGATTTTGACCTTTTAAGTTTTTCTGGAAAATTTTAAGTTTAACTGTGGAGGCATTCTCGAATTATTGTGGTCACAGACACGCCAGTTGAGTTGATTCTCTTACCAGTCTAAGCAGTGAAGTTGTGTATGTGTTGTGTATAAGGATACTTTCACTTCGTTCAATTATCCAATAAGGATACTTTCACATCGTTCAATTATCCAATTACATGAATGAACCTTATGGCAGCAGTAGAACAATGTAATCCAAAGATACATTTGAATGAAAATTTGGTGCGAGGTCGACTACGCCATGTTTGTGTCAGGAAATGGCTAAACACAGTACGTTTCAAAAAATCATGGCAAGGTAAATTTTGTTCCTAACCAGAAACGAGTGGTACCATTGCAATCAGGGAAAAATTACCGTTTTGCTGGTATCCGGAATAACGCAGAGATATAAACAAATTATCTTACATTGAATAACAACAATTTTGTTTTCGAAAAATAAATTTTATAATTTAATCTATAATATTTTGAAAAACATTTCTTATACAATTCATTCTTATATCATTGTTTTTAGAATTTGATAACCTTCTAATAAAATAAGGTTTTATTATATGTATGTATTGTTAGAGGTTTTTTTGGCATACCAAATTGGTGGCGCACAAATATCCGTTTTGCACTTGTCTAAAATTATTCTATATAATTCATATATACATTTTTTCTTCTATTAATTATCTACATTTCTATGTAGGGAGTTAGATAAGTCACATTTGGTACATTTTTACTTTCTCCCCCTATACATAGTATATGGAGAAAGTATTGTTTTCATCAAAATTTTCGAATTTGAGTTGTTAGTGGAAATATTCGTTTTGGTGCTCCTTGAACCCAAAAAAGTGGGTTTTACATGCTGTGCGTGTGTGCGTGCGTGCGTGAGTGTATGTGTACAGAGCTAGAGCCCTAACCAATAGACTGATTTTTATGAAAATTGGTATGTAGGTACTAATCCCCGATATCTCCAGGCGTTTTTTAATTTTTTTGAATTTTTGATTTTTAAAGGTAATTATTCCCCAAAAATCGCCAAAAAACATGAAAAATCCAAATTTCTCAAAAATGGCTCTAACGATTTTGATTAAACTTTAGTGGTTTGTAATACATTCTAACATAAGTTATCTGCTTGTTCTATTGAATATTTTATGATTCAGATTTAGGTGGCTATTTTGAATTTCTAAAGAATATGCTACCATTAAATGGAAATAAAATATATCTCATATCCCCTATTAAGATTCTTGGAAACGATCAATTCGTAATTGATTCTCATCAACTTGATGGATAACAAAATTACACCACCCGCATTTCTGTAAAAATTCAGGTTCAGAAATTACAAGACTTAAAACATAAAATATTAAGTTTTTTTGGAATTTTCATAAAAAAACATAAATGTTAAAAAGGATTACTGTTCACCATTAACAAGAGCTCAAAAAACTAAATAAAGTAGTATTTTGAATTACTATTCCACGATTGCTAGTTGCGGAGAAAATTGAAATTTTCATTTAGCGGTTAATGCAGTACGTTGCCCAATGTTATTCTTATGCGGAATACAAAAATTGCTATTTCTCACTTATTTACTAATCAATTTAATTAAAAATTGATATGCAGGACGTTAGCATTGACCAACAAAGGATGTTCGTAATATGTTGCCATTTAACCCTGGGGGGGACAAGGGGGCATTTCCCCTCTCAAAACCACTGTGTGTAGCAATGGATTATATAGTGCCTCCCAAAAAGGGATTTGGGTGGATATTTCTGAAAACAACTATTTCAGACAATTTTCTGAACCTTTATCTGTACTTCATATTCTATATTTAGTAAATAAAAATATTTTTTTTATTTAAGTTTGGCTAAAAGGGAGAAAGTATGTGTCAGTTTCCTGATACTGTTTATTATTTTTACATACAAAATTGGTTTACTGACTGTAACGTTTTACTTTTGAAATTTATAACCAAAACTTCCATTTTGTTCAATCTTTTCATTTTGTTCAAACCACCCCTCTAAATTTAACTTATTTTACCATTTTATAATTCCCCTGTTATTTGTGAACAAAACGAATATGCAAGTTAATATGTTTACTTCAAAATTGAATTTTATACAATTTTCTAAAAACTATTCTGCAAAATCGCCAAAATGACCCTGCCACTACAAAAAACACTGAAAACAAATTTGCTGCCGCTCGGAAGGTTAAACCTGGGTACTAAAAATGTAGATCTTGATGATTTCAACTGTAATAAGTCACAGTATCCAAATCCTTTAAGAGACTACAGTCTCATATTAATGCATCCCACAGATCTGAGAACGAACCCAATTCCCAATTGTCAAAACCCAACTCAATGATATGTCATTAAACAATATTGATCATAATGATACAGCAAAATCTTTAATACAGGATCCTCAATTTTTGAAATGGTCTCCACAACGCATACTCAAATACCCCCCGTCACCGCAAACCTGCATACTCAGCAAATTTCCAATGAATATATATGTCTTAATAACACATTAAGCCTCTTACCAGGATTCATGAGAAATATAATCATAAATAAACGATATTTAAAATATTCATTATTCTCCATAAGAATAACATTAGGGATGAGTACGCAGGTTTGCTGCAAAAAGGAACACATAATAATGGGTTTTCATGCATATATAAATAGAACTCATCTAAGTGAAGTCACATACCAAGTTTCATCCATATACATTCGTAAATATGCGATATATAACATTTGTATTACTCTCCATAAGAATAACATGGGGACCGAGTACCTAGGTTTGTTGCTATGGGAACCATAGGCAAAAAATTGATTTTTTGTACAAACACCAACAAACCACAACCAGATGAAGCTATATACCAAGTTTCGTCAGTTTATGTTCATAAATAACCAAGATTTACCATTTTTCTTTTTCTCCATAAGAATAACATTGGACAACGTACTGTGTTTAGCACTTTCAATATCTCAGTAACCAATTGACGTAGAGCAATGATCAAAATACCAAATTGTTTGTTTTTTAAGCTTAATTCAATGGTATAAATTAAATTTTGATTTAAAAAACAATTACATTGAAAACCCAAAAAAATCCATTTTTGGGGCACAAAACCCCCTAAAAACCTCCCTTAAGATGGTGCGATTTGTCTGGTTTTTGAACTTGTTCAAATAAATGGAACTTTACATATTTTTACCAAATTTCATTAAGATCGGACCTTTTTTACGAGAGTTATCGTGCTTACGGACACACACATATATATATATATATATATATATATATATATATACCCCCGTCGCAGCAAACTGCGTACTCAGTGAATTTCCAATGTATATATATGTGACTCACAACTACATAGAGCTATTTACTAAGTTTCACAAAAATACATCCATAAATAAATGATATATAGTATTTTATTTATTCTCCATAAGAATAACATTAGGGTTGAGGACGCAGGTTTGCTGCAACTAGGAAGATATGTAATGTGTTTTATTTGCAATTGTCAATTCAACTGAACCAAGTGAAGCTACATACCAAGTTCTCTTAATGTAGGTTCATAATTAAGGGAGATATACAACTTTACTTATTCTCCATATGAATAACTTGGGGGCCGAGTATGCAGGTTTGCTGCTACGGGGACTATCAACAAAAAACTTGTTTTTTGTGCTAATATCAATATACCACAACTAGTTAAGCCACATACCAAGTTTTATCAATATACATTCATAAATAATCGAGATATAGAATTTTATTTATTCTCCATAAGGATAACATTGGACAACGTACTGTGTTTAGCACTTTGAATATCTCTGCAACGGTTGGACGTAGAACAACGATTAAAACACCAAAATGTTTGTTTTGTTGAGCTAAACACATTAATAAACAGAAATGTGACGTTTTAAGTAAAACTATCTGAGAAAAATCTAAAAACCTTTTTCCCATAAGATTAACATGGGACACGTTTTTTTTAGATTTTCTCCGCAACCACTTAACCTAGGTTAATGATTCAAAGTACTAAATCATTTGTTTTTTTAAGCTCTATAAAATGGTTACAACCAAAGTTGAGTGTTTTTAACATTTTGGGATCAAATTTGCAAAAAACCGATTTTTGGAAAATTGTATACCCCCATAAAACCTCCTTCCCATAGTGTGATCAATCTGGTTTTCGAACTTAAAGTCATAAATGCTACTCTCCACATTTGTGCCAAATTTCATCAAAATGGGGTGTTTCTTTCAAAAGTTATCGCGGTAATGGACACACAAAAATATATATATAGATATATATAAATATATAGATATATATATATATATATATATATAAATTTGAACGGATAGTGTTTTTGGCATCTGGGGACCTCAAAACGAAAAGTTATCATGGTCTCGGGCTTAAGTCTTACCATGCCACCTACGGTAATAGCTTCTTCCCTACAGGGGAAATTCGCTAATATTTGAACGAATGGTGTTTTTGGCATCTAGGGACCTCAAAACGAAAAGTTATCATCAATCATTCAATCAAAATATCTTTATTCATCATCTCTACATTATTGGTACATTGAATAGTGTCTATATACTACATTTAAAATAATTGTAATATAAACTTAAAAATATAATAATAAACAAAACTTCAGTTACATACAATGATTTTAAGCATCTGCACTAATCAAATTAACTAACTTAACTAACCAGCACCTTCAAAAAACTCCTCTAGAGAGTAAAAAGCCCTATCGGTCAAGAAACCTTTTAATTTAGTTTTAAATGCATTTAAATTGTTATTATTTTTAATATAACTTGGTATGTATTTCATAAATTTTGATCCATTGTAGGTTGTTTTCTTTTCAACAAATTTTAATCGATGCTGATCAGTCTGAATTTCATTCCCTCTTCTTATATTGTAAGAGTGTGTTTGATTGTTTAACGTTACTTTTTGAGGATTAGATTTTACATAGATGATTGAATCATAAACTGCCCATAAACTGTTAAATTTTTAGACCTTTGAAGTGTTCTTTAACAGATTCATCTTTTGTCAGTTTCAAAATTGTTCTGATAGTTTTTTTTTTGGCTTTTTTGAATCATATCTAAAGAAGTTTTATTCGCAGAACCATAGATGCAGATACCGAATGCTATATGTGAATGAATGAATGAAAAGTAAATTACCCTTAACGTTGCGACATCACAAAGGCCTGACATTTTTGAAAGAGCATATATCCATGAATTCATTTTGGAAAGTACTCCTTGTATGTGTTGGTCCCAACTCAAGGTTTCATCAATCTTCAATCCAAGAAAATTTGTTATATTTTTTCTTTCAATACTTTGACCCTTACAGACCAAATGAGGGTAATGTTCGATTTTGTTTTGAGGTATTCTAAAATAAACAAAATTTGTTTTATTAATGTTCAATTTAAGGTTTAATTGGTTAAAATAATTTTCAATGTTTCACAATTCAGTATTTGAAAGATGTTTAATTTGTTCTATGGTTTTCCCAGATATTTTTAAATTTGAGTCATCAGCATATAGACAGAGACTACTTTGGATATTATTTGTCAATGTTGATTCAATATTTTTCAAATAACAAATAAATAAAAGAGGACCCAATATGGAACCCTGTGGTATTACTTCACTGGCTGAAGATCAGATAAAATTTTATAAACTCTATTCTTTTGTGAAATATGCGTAATTTCCACACATTGAAATCTATTGTCTAGATAAGAATTAAACCATTCCAAAGATTTATTAGAGATTCCCAATGATTGTAGCTTTTTAATTAAGGTTGAATGTTTAACACTATCAAAGGCCTTTGATATATCCATGAAAATCCCTAAAGTGTGTTCCCCCTTATCTACTGACTCAATGATGGCGCTAACAAAATCCACTGCTGCTGTTGTCACTGACCGGCAACTTCGAAAGCCGTGTTGAATATCATCGAGAAGTTTATTGTCATCCAAAAATTCTGTCACCTGATTACATACAATTTTTTCAAAAACTTTTGATATATTTGATAACAGTGAGATTGGTCGATAATTAATTATATTTTCGTTATCACCCTTTTTTTAAAAAAATTGGGACAACTTTTGAGATTTTAACTTATTTGGAAATAATCCTGATATGGAAGAAGAATTAATGAGGTGAGTTAAAACTGGGCAAAGGTATTTTTTGGAATTTTTTAATAATGAAGTAGGAATTTCATCCAGCCCACTTGAAAATTTACTTTTGAGAGAGTCGATGACACAACTGACCTCCAACTCTTGAACAGGCTTTAAATGAAAATGTGGTTTTATAACTACAGAATTAAGTTCATATCCATTAATTTCATGTGTTACAATATCATTAAATCTGTCTACATCCTGTACAATGCTAACAAAATAATTATTAAATATATTACTAATTACTTTTGGGTCAGACTGATTACTGTCTTCGTACTTGATTACATTTTCTATTTCTACCTTCCTTTTATTCCCTACTTCCGAATTTATTATTTTCCATACAGTTTTAGGAATATTGGATGATTTTTTTATTTTGCTTTCAAAATCAATTTTCTTTGCATGCTTAACATTTTGGTTGTATCTTAACAATTGATATCTATAACTTATCTTATTTATTATCGATTTGTTTTTTTTCATGTCTTTTTTGCTTCTTATTACATTTTTTTCTCATCTTTTAATTTCTGTGTTGCCCAACTATGAACAATTTTATTCTTTTTCACTACTTTTTTAGGAAATGCTTGATCAAAATAAAATTTTAAAATGTCAAAAAATGTATCATACTTATCCTGAACTTGGGAAAAATAAACATCCAGCCAAGATTCATGTCCAATGAGTTGATTAAATAATAATAAATTTGCTTCTGAAAAATTGTGACATTCTTGAAACGTGTACTTATTTGATTTTGGAAGTTCAGCAGGACAGACAAATTCCAACATCTGACCATCATGATCAGAGAGAAGTGTGGCAACACCAGTAACTGACATAAACTTAACCCTTTGAGTGCCAGAGTTTTTCGGTCGTCATACCCCTAGAGTGCCAGAGTTTTTAACAGAGTATATCCTAAAAGTGCCAGGCACAAAATCAACATTTTGCAAGGGTTTGCAAAAAAATTAATAACTTTTAATTGGTAAGATATTATTATGAAGCTTTTTTTGTTTTGTAAGTTTAAAGTTTAGCTATAATATTATGCACATATATAATATTTAAAAAATAAAAAAAATAACAAATTTGAATACATATATGCATGTGGGAAATTTCTTTAAAATTTTTTTATTTGTTTCAGGTAAATAAACATTGTTCAAATATAAGATTTTCACCAAATAACTACTAGATTTATAGAGGACATGTTTCCCAAAATATTTCCTGAAAGTTTCATCAAATTTGGGCTGTAGGCGGACGAGTTATTTCCATAAATGTAAAAAAATATAAAAACGGTAAATTAATACACAAGACAGTAGCCTAACTTTATTCAAGGGTTTAAGTTTTATTACAATATTATTTCATAAAGCAAACTAACTAGGCCTCATATATTTATGGAGTATATGTTTACCTGAACATATCCTGGAAATGTCTTGGAAGAAATAATAAAAAGTAATGACGTAAGAAAAATTTTCTATAACAATGATACAAAAAATCAACATTTTGCAAGGGTTTTGTACATAAAATCAATAACTTTTTTATTTGGTAAGTTATTATTATGAAACTTTTTTTGTTTTGTAAGTTTAAAGTTTAGCTATAATATTATGCACATATATAATATCTAAAAAATAAAAAATAAAAAATTTGAATAGGTACATATTATACATGCGGGAAATTTTTTAATATTTTTTTCAGATAAATAAACATTGTTCAAATATAAGATTTTCACCAAATAACTACTAGATTTATAGAGCTAGAAACTATCCTGGAAATCACCTGAAAGAAATAATAAAAAGTAATGACGTAAGACAAATTTTCCATAACAACGATATATCGTTGCAATGTATTTTTCGGTAAGACCACCGACGACGATATATCGTTGTGAAGTATTTTTCGGATGTTCCGTGCACAACGATATATCGTTGCTTGGCACTCAAAGGGTTAACATAATAATGATCTCTTAACTAATATGTTATCTATAGCTGATTCTGTTTCAAAACTCACTCTGGTTGGAAAATCAACTAAATATTTCATGGCATGATTTTTTTTAATATTTTCCAACATTAACTTCTTTTTTTTATCTGGATTTGTGCTTGCTAAAACATTGATGTTCAAATCTCCTGCCCAAATAATGAATTTATACTTTAAGTCTAAATAATCTACAAGTGCACTTAACCTATCCAAAAATAAATCCACAGAAGAAGAAGGGGACCTATACATTCCTACAATAACAAATTTAAAACTTTGGATCTTATAAACTGCGGCACAAAATTCAAATTGTTTTTCCTCCTGCAAATTATCTAACAAGTGGTGAGGAAAAACCACCAGCTGACCCTTCATCCCACTTTCACTCAAGATCAAGACACCTACATTTTTTGACATCGTCTCGGGCTTAAGTCTTACCATGAGACCTACGGTAATAGCTTCTTCCCTATAGGGGAAATTTGCTAAAACCAAAATGACATAATTAAATGCACACGTTTTTTAGGACCATATTGGTTAGATGATTCAGATTTAGGTGGCTATTTTGAATTTCTAAAGAATATGCTACCATTAAATGGAAATAAAATGTATCTCATATCTCCTATTAAGATTCTTGGAAACGATCAACTCGTAATTGATTCTCATGAACTTGATGGACAATCTTACATGGACATCTTATCCCGATTGCTGTTAGTGATAGTGCAGAAGAAGAGTGGAGTGAAGAAAGGGCTGGTGGTTCACATTAATTAGAGTTTACTATTATATGTGGCTAAACAAAATAGTTTCTTTCATTATGATTCACTTGGCGGACAAAATCCTAGACATGCTGAAGTATTAGCACAACATTTAATGGGTTATATTAAAGGAAGTAAAAATCAGTTAAATTTTCTCTAAACAACTTGTCCACAAGAAAATAATTCTGTTGACTGTGGAATATATATGCTTATTATGGTAGAGGCAATAATAACGTATGTATCAAAATTACCAAACCCTCCAATTTCTTTTGATATTTTTAAAAATTTGAATTTTTCTGATAGCAATGTAATTAGAAAAAGGTCTCAGATTGCATACCTGCTGTTGAATAAAGACACAATAAGATTGGATGTAACACTTCATATGCTTTTTGGGTTAAATGCTATTGAAATGTTTATAAAGACAAGCAATAAAGTTCAGCATAGTAAAGGTAAACCTGCAATAATTAAAATGCCTGTGAATGATAACCGTAACTTTAACACCACAGAAAAAATGAACGAACGTTTGAAAATGAATCAAGAACACCCAAAACCCTGTTCTAATAATACAATAAATTACTTTCCAACCAAGTTCTCATACTCAGATAAGAAAAAAGATAAATTGAGACAAAATAAAATACCCCCGTTGCAGCAAACCTGCATACTCAGCGAATTTCCAATGCACAATATATGTCTTAGTACCACATAAAGCCGCATACCAAGTTTCATAAAAATATATTCACAAATAAGCGACATATACAATTTTAATTATTCTCCATAAGAATAACATTGGGGATGCTGAAAAAAGGAACACAAACAATTGGTTTTTATGCAAATATAAATAGAATTCAACTAAGTGAAGCCACATACGTAGTTTCATCAATATTCATTCATAAATAAGCGATATATAATATTTGAATCTTTCTCCATAAGAATAATATGGGGGCTGAGTGAGCAGGTTGGCTGCAACAAGGTACACAAAATATGGGTTTTAATGCAAATATCAATATAACTCAACTAGATGAAGCCACATATACTAAGTTTCATCAATATCTATACCTATAAAAGGCAAAGCCCTCACTGACTCACTCATCAAGAATTCTCCACCTTCCCATGTAGGTAGAGAGCTGAAATTTTGTACACTTCTTTAGGTCTTAAATAGGACAACTAAGCAGTTTACACGCCGGTATCTCCGTAGGGCTCCGCCCCACAGACCTTCAAAGTCACCATGTTATTCTTATGGAAGAAAGATTTGTTTTGATGATATCAGATGACTAATTTAAAATATTGTAAACAGCTGTTGCTATTCTACACAAACAGTAAAACCACGGTAGAACGTTGATTTATAATTCTTTTGAACTGGAGTAAGCCAATAATGTTAAAAATGGGCGAGTGTCTTGCAAACTCTACATTACCACCTGTTTCTTTAAATTTTTTTACAAACAGCTGTTATTATTCATTGGTTTGTTTATGTTTATGATTTTTATTTTGTGTTGTAGTGTGACAGGTTAAAAGCTAATTTATTGAATTTGTTTATGTTTATGATCTTTATTTTGTGTTGTGGTGTGATAGGTTAAAAGCTAATTTATTGAGTTTTATGATATTTTAGTTTTTTGTTTTTGTCATGAATACACAATTTTAGTAATATTTTTATTTTTATTGGTTTCTTTTATATATATATTTTTTTTGAATTTTTGATATGGATACAAAATTAACACTATTTGGACAAACAGACTCACAGTTTAGAGTTATTCACATGCCTCCAGATGGTTCGTGCCTCTTTCATTTTATATGCTATTCAGTTTACGGAAATAATTTCTATAGCGCTCAAGTAAGAGAGGAAATTGTTAACTATGTTTCGACTAATTGGGCAAAATTCCAAATTTTAACTCATGATGTTAAAGGGGATAATTACATCTCCCCTGAACACTACCGTCGCGAGATGTTGAAACCATCAACTTACGGATCAGCATGTGAGTTGATTGCCGCATCTGAGCTCTTCCACTGCATATTCAGAGTGTACCATGATGGTCATTTACTCCAGAGCTTTGGTGTAGAGGGAACAGCATCTGATCGTATAAATTCAAACGGGGCGAAGCCCGCGGGTAACTGCTAGTACATTCATAAATAAGCGATATATACCATTTTGATAATTCTCCAAAAGAATAACATGGGGGATGAGTACGCAGGTTTGCTGCAAAAAGCAACACAAAAAATGGGTTTTTATGCAAATATCAATATAACTCATCAAGGTGAAGCCACATAAGTGTTATTAATTTATGTTCATAATTAAGGGAGCCATTACATTTTACTTATTCTCCATAAGAATAACATGGGGGCTGAGTAAAAATATTTAGAGGTATTAAGTCAAGTCAGCTTAGTAAACCACTAAGTTTAATCAAAAATGAATTGACTCCAAACCTTTAGTTATTATGCTCCATGTCGATACAGATTCATCATATCTAAGAAGTCCTGATGATATTTATGGGTGAAATTTTCAAGTTAATTAGAGAAATAAAGAAGTTGTTTCCAAAATCGACTCTTGTTGTAAACAGTTTGTTACAACCCACATGAAAAAACTATGTCAGATTTGATCAAAAAAATATCAGAACCTGAACAAGGCTTGATGAAACTTGATCAGATTTATATGGATTATGGGACCTTTCCAGATCAAATTTGATCAGGGACTTGATCAGACCTGACATGTTTGTTCAGGCAATAATCAGGTTTGATTTATAAAAATAACTTGAAAACACAAAATATAATATGCCAAACAGATTATATGATTTTATCATTGAAACATATTAAATATGCATTAAAAATATGACACAACAAAATTAAAAAAAATCATGGGAAAAAAACACCTGACCCGGTCAGGATTCGAACCCGGGACTCCAGCGTGGTAGTCTGTTCTCTTATCCACTACACCACAAGCGCTTCTTGACTTATGAAGAGGAGAAGTGATTATGAAAAAGAGAAACTGTACGGGACCACGATTTTAAGTTAATAACACTCGATTTTTTTGTAATTATGAACGTGAAATTGTTAATCAACTTATGCCAAAATAATTCCATATAGATTTAATTTTTCAGCTGCACGTTATATAAAAATCATCCGTCTAACTCAATGTACTCATTGGCAGGAAATTGTGCCGTACTCCTAGCAGGTAGTGCAGAATCCCGCCAGTATTAAAGTAGCTTATGTTGAACAAAAGACAATCTTGTCTTAGTTATATAATTGTCTTATATATAATGACTCACAAATCATGCAGCCTATGTGGATGCAGCACTGGAATATGGTGTGTAGGTATATATAACTTATATATGCCCCTCTGAAATGGGTTTCAACTCTGATTGTTGTTGATTTTATAGAGACAGGATAACGTTCCTAATCATGGTCTAAAAGTTCGTCAGGCCTGGTCAAGTCATTTGACCTAGTCTGATATCAGGCCTAATCCAATTAAGACACTTGATTAAGTCCGACCAGACCTGAACGAACTTGATCAGGCCTGATAAAATTTGATAATGCCTGATCAAGGCAGTTGATCAAATTTGATCGGGCATGAAAAAACTTGATCAGGCCTGATAAAATGTGGTCATGTCTGATCAAGTTTGATCGGGCCTGAACAAACTTGATCAGGCCTGATGAAATTTGGTCATGCCTGATCAAGACAGTTGATCAAGTTTGATCGGGCCTGAACAAAATTGATCAGGCCTGTTCAACTACTTGATCAAAGTTATTCAAACTTGATAAAATCTGATCAAATTTGATCAATTTTGACCAGGCCTGATAAAATCATTTTCATGGGGGAAAGACAAGACTTACAACCCTCATTAATTAAAAAAATTAATGCAAACATACGGTGGGCTTGCAATCAACTTAATGCAGTTTACTGCGATTTTAACCGACTAATGGATGATAGTTGGCTAGGCAGGGTTGGTTTACACTTGAATAAAAAGGGTTCGGCAATTGTTGGTAAAACTATAAATTATTATCTACGTGCTTACAAATTCAGGAAAACTAAGGATGAGTCCAGATGATGCTATTAATTTAAAATACATAGACCTGGTGTATAACATTGTTTATGTAGCACACATGAATGTACAAGGTATATTTAGTCATTGTTATAGTAAAGTAGATGAACTTCAAATATTTTTTGAACATATATCAACAGATATAAGTCTCCCTTAATTATGAACATAAATGAATAAAAACTGGTATACGACTTCACCTAGTTGATTTACATTGATATTAGCATAAAAACCCATTTCTTGTGTTCCTTGTTGCAGCAAACCTGCGTACTCAGCCCCAATGTTATTCTTATAGAGAATAATTAAAATTGTATATATCGCTTATTTGTGAATATATTTTTATGAAACTTGGTAAGTGGCTTTATGTAGTATTAAGACATTTATATCTCCATTGTAAATTTGCTGAGTAAGTAGGTTTTCTGCAACGAGGTATTTTAAATTGAGAAATATTACGTTCTTGAAAATTATTATAACTATCCCTAACAAACATAAAACATTGTTATTATTATTGCTTTACAAAATGCTTATGATATTGCAGCGGTCGGCATGCTCCATACAATACTGCAGACATTGAAGGTTCCAGTGACAAATCATGAACGTTGCAAAGAGTCATACGCTGACAAGGTCGAGATCACCGACAGTCAGTTCTGTGCGGGAGGAGTGGTTGGCCAGGACTCCTGCAGTGGTGACTCGGGCGGGCCGATCATGGGGCCCTTCTCTTTCAATGCCCCCCCAAAATACTATGTTGTTGGAGTTGTGTCGTTCGGCCCCAAAAGATGTGCTGAAACAGATTCTCCAGGTGTTTACACTAAAGTGTCAGTTTACATGAAATGGATTTTGGATAATATTAAGCCATAGTCAATTGTCTGAATAAATAACAAACTAAATTAACTTGTTTGCTTTTTCCCCAGTAAAATAAATACACTTTCTTTGTATCCTAAAACCTTCATTTAATAAAATACCCCCGTAGCAGCACACCTGCATACTCAGCGAATTTCCAATGCTTATTAATTTATCTTAATACCACATAAAGCCACATACCAAGTTTCATCAATATACATTCATAAATAAACGATTTATGACATTTTAATTATTCTCCCTAAGAATAACATGGCGGCTGAGTATGCAGGTTTGCTGAAATAAGGAACACTAAAAATGGGCTTTTATACAAATATCAATATAACTCAACTAGGTAAAGCCACATACCAAGTTCTATTAATTTATGTTCATAATTAATACGTTAATTATTCTCCATAAGAATAACATGGGGCTGAGTATGCAGGTTTACTGCTACGGGAACTATCGGCCAAAAAATGGGTTTTTGTGCAAATATCAATAGACCACAATGAGATGAAGCAATATACCAAGTTTCGTCAGGATAAATTAATAAATAAGCGAGATATACAATTTTTCTTATCCTCCTTAAGAATAACATTGGACAACGTACTGTGTTTAGCACTTTCACTTTCTCAGTAACCAATTGACGTAGAGCAATGGTTAAAACATCAAATTGTGCATCTTTTTAAGCTGATTCGAATGGGAAAAAATAAAATTTGACTTTTTCAAAAATTGTATGTAAAAAACTTAAAAAACCCATTTTTGGGGTACAAAACCCCCAAAAATACCCCTTCGGATAGCTCGATCTGTGTGGTTTTCGAACTTAAAGTCATAAATGCTGCTTTACACGTTTGTACCAAATTTCATCAAAATCGGACCTTTTTTACGAGAGTTATTGCACCCACGGACATATATATAATATATAATATATATATATATATATATATATATATATATATATATATATATACAGTTTCGAACGAATGGTGTTTTTGGGGTCTGGGGACCTCAAAACAAAAAGTTATCATGGTCCCGGGCCTAGGTCTTACCATGCCGACTATGGTAATAGCTTCTTCCCTATAGGGGAAATTGGCTAAAAATAAAAAGTTTAAATTTTTGTTATTTTTTAATTTTGAGTTATCTTTTATTTATAATAAACTAGTAGAATGTACCTGTTCTTCGCAAGAAAGGTTGAGATCTTGAAACAGCTGTTCTTGCTTCTGCTCTTTAAACTGTCAAATGGAAGTATCCACAGCTGTTCACATTACAGTTTCTGAATGTTTACTTTCTTCTGAAATGTAAACATTGAAACTTAAGACGTTCACGGGGCTTAGCCCGAGAGGATTTTAAGGAAGTGAGTAGGCCTATGTGTTGCATGGGTTCAAGATCTACCTCTGTGTAAAGTGTCAGCCCAGTCGGTTCAGTAGTTTTTGCGTTTACCCGGAACATCAGACACACAGACAGACAGAAACCACCTCTTCCCATATGAAAAAATTATGTCAGATCTGATAAAAAAATATCAGAACCTGACCAAGGCTTGATCAAACTTGATCAGATTTATATGGATTATGGGACCTTTCCAGATCAAATTTGATCAGACACTTGATCAGACCTGACATGTTTGAACAATTCTGATCAAATTTGTTCAGGCAATTAATCAGGTTTGATTTATAAAAAAAAATATAAACACAAAATATAATATATTTGATCACTGAAACGTATTAAATATTCATCAAAAATATTACGCAAAATACCCCCGTTGCAGCAAACCTGCATACTCAGGGAATTTCCAATGAATATATAACATAACACATTAAAACACTTAATTCATAAGAAATATATTCACAAACAAGCGATATTTAAAATATTAATTATTCTCCATAAGAATAACATTGGGGATTAGTATGCAGGTTTGCTGCAACAAGGAACATAAAATAATGGGTTTTTATGCAATTATCAATAGAACTCAGCTAAGTGAAGTCACATACCAAGTTTCATCCATATACATTCATAAATAAGCAATATATAACATTTTAGTTATTTTCCATAAGAATAACATGGGGACCGAGTACCTAGGTTTGCAGCTACAGGAACCATAGGCTAAAAATTGTTTTTTTGTGCAAACAACAATAAACCACAACCAGATGAAACCATATACCAAATTTCGTCAGTTTATGTTCATAAATAAGCGAGATATACGATTTTTCTTTTTCTCCATAAGAATAACATTAGACAACGTACTGTGTTTAGTACTTTCAATATCTCAGTAACCAATTGACGTAGAGCAATTATCAAGATACCAAATTGTTTGTTTTTTTATGCTGAATTCAATGGTGAAAATTAAAATTTGATTTTAATAAAATTTACATGTGAAAACCCCAAAAAAACCATTTTTGGGGTACAAAACCCCCATTTGGATGGTGTGATTCGTCTGGTTTTCGAACTCGTTCAAATAAATGGTACTTTACACGTTTGTACCAAATTTCATTAAGATCGGACCTTTTTTACGAGAGTTATCGTGCTTACGGACACACACACACACATATATATATATATATATATATATATATATATATATATATATATATATATATCCGTAAGCACGATAACTCTTATAAATATATATATCTTTTATATATATATATATATATATATATACATATATAAAAATTTGAACGAATGGTGTAGCCAAGATTAAAGTAGCTTATGTTGAACAAAAGACAATCTTGTCTTAGTTATATAATTGTCTTATATAATGACTCACAAATCATGCAGCCTATGTGGATGCAGCGCAGGAATATGGTGGTAGGTATATAGAAATATACCTAGTATCAGGCCCCTCTGAAATGGGTCTTAACACTGATTGTTGTTGATTTAATAAAGACAGGATAACGTTCCTAATCATGTTCTAAAAGTTTGACATTTTTTGCCAGGCCCGGTCAAGTCTTTTGACCGAGTCTGATATCAGGCCTAATCCAAGACACTTCATCAAGTCCAATCAGAACTGAATGAACTTGATCAGGCCTGATAACATTTGATAATGCCTGATCAAGACAGTTGATCAAGTTTGATCGGGCCTGAACAAACTTGATCAGGCCTGTTTAACTATTTGATCAAAGTTAATCAAACTTGATCAACTCTGTTCAAATTTGATCAATTTTGATCAAGTCTGACAAAAACACTTTCATGGGGGTTCTTTATAATATTGTAGATAGATATTCAAAGTACTGTTTGTTTTTAGCCGGAGATTTAAATTTATAATTGTTTGAATGATTGCAGGACTGAAGGTCCCAGAGGGTAGACCGATCAAGGGTCAGTTAGTTGTAACATGTTTTGGCAAGGACATGACTCAGGGTCCCCTCTCTAGCCATCATTAGTGCTGGGACCCTCTGCCAAACCCGAACAACAGCTATACAGCAATCAGGTCTCCGCCTCAAGCTCCTACTTAGAAGTTATAACATGTTCATGGTTGTGTTATACACAGAGTCTATTTTTAGCGAATTTCCCCTATAGGGAAGAAGCTATTACCGTAGTCGGCATGGTAAGACCTAGGCCCGGGACCATGATAACTTTTCGTTTTGAGGTCCCCAGCCCCAAAAACACCATTCGTTCGAAACTGTATATATATATATATATATATATATATATACATATATATATATATATATATATATATATATATATATATATATATGTATATATATGTGTCCGTGAGCACGATAACTCTCGTAAAAATTATCCGATGTTGATGAAATTTGGTATAAACATGTAAAGCAACATTTATGACTTTAAGTTCGAAAACCAGCCAGATCGCTCTATCCGAAGGGGTATTTTGGGGGGGTTTTGTACCCCAAAAATGGGTTTTTCGAATTTTTTACATATAATTTTGGAAAAAGTCAAATTTTATTTTTTCCCATTGGATTCAGCTTAAAAAAACACACAATTTGGTATTTTTATCATTTCTCTACGTCAATTGGTTACCGAGATATCGAAAGTGCTAAACACAGTACGTTGTCTAATGTTATTCTTATGGAGGAAAATAAAAATTTTATATCTCGCTTATTTATGAACGTATACTGACGAAACTTGGTATACGGCTTCATCTGGTTGTGGACCATTGATATTTGCTCAAAAAAATAATTTTTTACCCAAGGCTCCCGTAGCAGCAAACCTGCGTACTCAGCCCCATGTTATTCTTATGGAGAAAAAGTAACGTGTTATCTGCCTTCATTATGAAAATAAATTAATGAAATTTGGTATGTGGCTTTACCTACATGAGTTATATTGATATTTGTATAAAACCCCATTTTTTGTGTTCCTTACTTCAGCAAACCTGCATACTCAGCTGCCATGTTATTCTTATGGAGAATAATTAAATTGACATAAATCGTTTATTTATGGATGTATATTGATGAAACTTGGTATGTGGCTTTATTTGGTATTAAGATACATATATATGCATTGGAAATTCGCTGAGTACGCAGGTTTGCTGCTACGGGGGTATTTTAACTTGCATCTTTTTTATAAAAAAACTAAAATATTATTGCGGACATTTTCCATCACTGAATAGTAAAACAAGTTTCACGACGTTTCGGGATCTGGTTTGATTTTTCCATTTGTTTTATTTTTACAGCTTTTACAGTTCTCTGTTTTAGCTTTTTGTGTTTTTTCCAGCCTTGACTGGACTGTGCCTTTAATATTTTGTGTAATTTTGCTATGCATCAGATTCCAGATCCCGAAATGCCGTGAAACTTGTTTTACTAATAATTGATGGAAAATGTCCAAAATAATCTCTAAATAACAAACTCACCATCACCAACAATGTATTTTAAACAAAGAAACTAATAGAGGTATAAATATGCAGTTTGCGGGGAATATCTATACCCATTGGGGGAAAAATTTTACATTAACAATGAGTCCCCCCCATTCAGGGCCGTAACATTAACTTTGGGGCCCTGGGGCAAGACTGGTTGGCAGGGCCCCCCCCTAATACCTTACTTGCGCGCGCACATGCGTCTATATTTATAATCCTATAAAAATATATGCTTTTATTTCCTTTACCATTTTTTGTATAAATAGTTTTTAATAATCTGCCTAATCATGATAAATCTATTAAATAACTAAAAATATATTTGTATACAATAACTTTATTCACCGATTATTATAATTACATAATTTTATTTATTCTTAATTAGCATTTTTGATTTTAAAAATATAATTTAAAAATTAATTAATTATATATCGTGTATAGTTATATATACCATGGTAAAAACAACAAAATTGAAAAAAGTCGTAGTTGGTCATAAAATAATTTTGTAGGGATAATTTCCTCTTTGAAGTAATTATGTAGCTAAAATAGTGTATACTAAAATCAGATTTATATCAGGGGTTGTCAATATAAAGTAATAAGTAGATTACAAATTAATTACAAAACGAGTTCGCACGCAGCACGCTGACGTAAGGGAAGTGAATTTCCACAAAAAAAGTTTAAAACTCAAAATATGTGTAAAAACACACACTTATGTATTCCAATTTTTTTTTGAAATCTGAAAACATTGATTTTTTGGCTGTTCTGATGCTCCTAGTTTCATTTACCTGCAAAGCTGGGAATACAATTTTGCGCATTATAATGTTAGGAGAATGCCCAGGCAGGCTTGAAAGTAGGCGTGAGTTGCTGGGGATGATAAAAGTACTCTAAAAAAGGAATAACAGGCTTTTCTAATGTAAAACCCCCATAAGACAACGTACTGTGTTTAGTCAAAACACATTTTCTTTAATAACTCGGTAAATATTTATGCTAGAATGACGAGAGAGACCTTAAAACTTTCGCCTCACTAATTCCCATCTTTTTACATGCATTAATTTTACATCCGGGGCTTCTCTGACCCTTTTTGGGCCCAAAAACTCAATGTTTGAAAGATTAATCCCCAAAAAAAGGGTTTAGAGTTTTCCGATTGTTTTGCCCAACGAACTTGTCCAACTGATTACAGAAAGGAACGTTCCTACCAAATTTGAAGTTAATCGGACAAAAAATGTGACCGCTAGAGTGCATACACACACACACACACACACACACACACACACACACACACACACACACACACACACACACACACACACACACACACACACACACACACACACACACACACACACACACACACACACACACATACATATATATATATATATATATATATATGTCTATATATATATAAAATTTTTAACGACCCCCCAAAACGTGTTCAGGGGGTCACGTTAGGAACTTCTATGGTGGTCCCGGGCTTAAGTTTCACCGTGCGGGTCATGCTAATAGTTCACTTTCCAAAGGAAATTCACTAATAAATATGAAGTTGTATTGGAAACATACCTTCCTCTTGAGTCTTCGGTTCATACTAAGAAAGGGTTTTAGCGAATTTCCCCTATAGGGAAGAAGCTATTACCGTAGTTGGCATGGTAAGACCTAGGCCTGGGACTATGATACCTTTTTGTTTTGAGGTCCCCAGATGCCAAAAACACCATATATGTCCGTGAGCACGATAACTCTCATAAAAATAATCCGATTTCGACAAAATTTTGTATAAACGTGTAAAGCAGCATTTATGACTAACTTCGAAAACCAGACAGATCGACCTATCCAAAGGGGTATTTGGGGGGTTTTGTACCCCAAAAATGGGTTTTTTGAGTTTTTTACATATAATTTTTGAAAAAGTCAAATTTTAGTATTTTCCATTGGAATCAGCTTAAAAAGATGCACAGTTTGGTGTTTTGATCATTACTTTATGTCAAATGGTTACAGAGATATTGAAAGTGCTTAACACAGCATGTTGTCCAATGTTATTATTATGGAGAATAAGAAAAATTGTATCTCGCTTATTTATCAACTTATCCTGATAAAACTTGGTATATTGCTTCATATCGTTGTGGTCTATTGATATTTGCACTAAAAAACATTTTTTGGCCGATAGTTGCCATAGCAGCAAACCTGCATACTCAGCCCCCATGTTATTCTTATGGAGAATAACTAACGTGTTATCTCCCTTAACTATGAACATTAATTAATAAAATTTGGTATGTTGCTTTACCTAGTTATTTTATATTTGTATAAACACCCATTTCTTCTGTTCCTTGCTTCAGCAAACCTGAATACTCAGCCACATTTTTATTCTTATAGAGAATAAATATTTAAAATGTCATAAATCGTTTATTTATGAATGTATATTGATGAAACTTGTTATGTGGCTTTATGTGGTGTTAAGATACATATATATGCATTGGAAATTCGTTGAGTACGTAGGTTTACTGCTACGGGGTATTTTATTAAGAAATTCCCATAGGGCTCCGCCCCACGGGGAGTCAAAGTTCCAATCCTGTGTTTTTCTTTTGGACATTCACTTTAAGTTTGAGCTGAAGAAAATACAAACAGCTGATCTTGATTCGTAGTAGTTCCACGGAATAACCACAGAATGCAGCACACACAACTGTCAGCTTTAGCAAATTTCCCGTATAGGGAAGAAGCTATTACCGTAGTCGGCATGGTAAGACCTAGGCCCGGGACTATGATAACTTTTGTTTTGAGGTCCCCCAGACCCAGTGTAAAAACACCATTCGTTTGAAACTGTATATATATATGTGTGTGTGTGTGTGTGTGTGTGTGTGTGTGTGTGTGTGTGTGTGTGTGTGTGTGTGTGTGTGTGTGTGTGTGTCCGTCGGTGTGATAACTCTCGCAAAAAAGGTCCTATTTTGATCAAATTTGTTAAAAACGTGTAAAGCAACATTTATGACTTTAAGTTTGAAAACCAAACAGATCGACAGTAGGGGTCGCAATGATATAGCAAGCCAATCAGAAGCCAGCATTTTGGTCACGTGACTTGTGACGTCATTAGGCTCCGCCCCCAAGATGGCGGCGCCCATGTTTCCCGCCAAATTCCCTAACCTCACTTTTCTCCCTCCAGTGTTGCCAACCTATGGCTATTATATATTCTATAGGGATACGCTACCAACCTAGCGGATCTAAATAAGGTAAGTAAAAGTCAGTTTGTTATACAATAAGTTTAATATAAAAAAAGAATATGATTATACATGATATAAAAAGAATATATAAAAAAGTTTAACATAATGATAGTAATACATGATTATATATATATAAAAATTAATAATATAAAAAAAAGCAAAGAGTAATATGAAAAAAGTTATTAATATAAAAAGAATATACATATAAAAAAGTTAATAATATAAAAAGAGTATATATATAAAAATTTAATAATATAATAATAAAAATACATGATTATATATAATGCTATCGGTCCGCTTCATCCTCTGTGACCTCCTCCCTGAAACAAACAAAAACACCGTTAGTCGTTTGAAAATCCAGTTGTAACCTGTTAAAATACAGCTCTGTGATTGGTCGGAATAAACTCGCACCCCATTGGTCGTCTTAGGCGTTCTGATCGCTGATTGGTCCATCCATACACCTGTACCGTTGGCGGCTTACCTCGTTCACTCTGTTCCAGGCTTTTGTGTTGGTCAGAGGTCTCTGCGCTGCTCAGTTCTTTGATATTGTGCTATAGTGATAGTATTGTGCAATCGCAGTAAGTGCTAGCTATAATTTACCGTTAGTATTTAACGCGTATTATATTTGAGACCTAACCTCAAATTTATTGCATAACATAACCCTATTTTGCGTGTATAACATAACCTCACTTTATTAGTTTAATTTTCTAGCCCTAGTGTTGTATTTACTCAAGTCGAGGTTTTACATAACCTCACTTTTGAGGGTAAACATAACCCTACTTTTGCGTGTATAACATAACCTCACTTTATTGTTTTGATTTTGTTTTGACTTAAGTAGTAATGGCTAGTGTTGTTGAGCCTGTCGAAGTCCTCAGTGACGAGCAGGCGTATGTAAAGAAATTTCGATTGTACGGTACTAAAACTATTTTCAAATTTTCTAACCCTCCTCCCGATACTAGTGAGATAGATTGGCTCAGACAAGGTTTCACCAAAATTGTGAATGAGATGAAAGGCCAAGCCCATGAAAACGATCAGCTCGGCTTTACTTTGCAGAGTCTTAACCTAAAAGGTAGAGATCCGGGGTTTGTTGCTTTTCGGCCCGCTGGTGAAATTGAGGAAGACATCCTTTGGCAAATTTTTGGGGGAATAGTACAGTCAAATTCTGAATCCATCAAGTCCACGGGCACTTTTAAAGTAGAATGTACCCGAGTTAATCTCCCTGTAGGTTCCGGCCGTACTGGGAGGGTAAGACCCGGTATCTTTAACAACTTTGAAGAGGAGTGTAAGGCGAGAAAAGGAATTGTTGTAATTAAAAATAAAGACAACCTGTGTCTCCCCAGGGCTTTGGTGGTGGCTATCGCTCATGTTACAAAAGACCCTCAGTACAAGTCAATTCGGCAGGATGATAAAAAAAGACAAACCGTAAGGGCTCAGGACCTTATTCGGCGGGCTAGGGTGGAGATGTCCGAGGATGGTGCTGGAATCCCTGAACTTGAGAATTTTCAAGACTTGCTGAAAGAGTTCAAAATTACCGTGTTCAATTATGACAATAAAGGCCGGGACGTTTATTTTGAGGGTCGTGTTGAAAATCCAAAATTCAAAATTAACTTGCTCTTTCATAACGGCCACTATAACGTAATCACTAGTCTGACAGCCGCTTTCGTCTGCGCTTATTTATGCGAAGCGTGCCACGTCCCTTTTGACCACAAGGGTGCGCACAGATGTTCAAACATCTGTTCTCAGTGTCAGACCATCTCACCTCCCTGTAAAGAGGAGCATGGGGGAATAGTTTGTCCAAAATGTAACATGACTTTGAGAAATCAGCGGTGTTTCACTGCTCACCAAGTCGATAGATGTAAAGCTGTTAAAAAGTGCCTTGACTGCGGTAAATTAATTTGGATTAGAGACAGATCCACACCCCACAAGTGCGGTGAAGTCTATTGCAAACCTTGCGGCTCCTTCCAAGATCCTAATCATAAATGTTTCATGCAGCGAGACGAGGGTAAGCCTAAACGCAAGGACTACCTATTCATTTTCTTTGACCTGGAGACTCGCCAAGACGAGTCTCTCCCCTCTGACCCCGAGCAAAAATTACATAAAGTCAACTTGTGCGTTTCTCAACAGTTTTGCTTTAATTGTATAGAGTCTAGATTTTGTATGACATGTAGAAACCGTACGAGAGTCTTCAACTCTGACCCGGTTAAAGATTTCATGGAATATGTCATGGAAGTCAGGAAACAGTTCAAAAATGTCTGTGTGATCGCCCACAACGGTCAAGGCTTTGATTTTCAGTTTTTGTTAAAGTATGTGTTGGAACAAACTAAATTTACACCAGATCTGGTCATGAGGGGAACCAAAATTATTCTCATGGAAATGGACAACGTGAGGTTTGTGGACTCACTCAACTATTTCCCCATGGCCCTCGCTGCGCTCCCTAACGCCTTCGATCTGCCTCCCGAGAGAAAGAAGGGCTACTTTCCCCACTTGTTTAACACTCTGGCAAACCAAGATTATGTAGGCCCTATGCCCGACAAGCAGTACTACTGCCCGGGATCAATGTTTGAAAAGTCCCACAAGGCCTTTGAAGAATGGTACGATGCGAGAGTGGCTGAAAACTATGTCTTTGACTTTAAAAAGGAAATTTTAGAGTACTGCATCTCTGATGTAGAGATCCTAGCTCAGGCCTGTCTTAAGTTCAGATCGATATTCCTCAAAGAGTGTAATGTCGATCCTTTCCTAGAGGCCGTAACGATCGCTAGCGCTTGCAACTTGGCCTTCCGCCGCAACTTTTTAAAACCAAACACGATCGGCCTCATCCCAAAGAACGGCTACCGTTTAGTGGATAACCAATCAGCTATCGCCATTCAGTGGCTCAGCTGGGAAGAAGAGAAGCGTGAAGTGAGGATCGAGCATGCGGGGCGGAGTAAGGAAGTAAAGATTAACGGGCTAAAAGTAGATGGGTTTGACGGGGAAAACATCTACGAGTTCCACGGGTGCTACTGGCACGGTTGCCCCAAATGCTTCCCGTTCAATCGAGAGGCTCCTCTGAAGGAGGATCCCTCGGACTCGCTTCACTTGAGATACGAGAGAACCAAGTCCAAAATATCTAAGTTTAATGACTACGAAGTAGTCGAAATGTGGGAATGTGAGTTTCGAAAAGTAAAGAAAGAACAGAAGCTCGCACACTTGGACTCTCTCCCCATACTAAACACACTCCCACTTGACCCTAGAAACGCTTTCTTTGGGGGCAGAACAGGCAACTCCAAGACTTACCACAAATGTGAAGGGGAAGAAACAATCCAGTATGTGGACGTGTGCTCTCTCTATCCGTATGTGTTTAAGTACGGTAAGTATCCCCTTGGTCATCCTACGATTTACGTGGGTGACAGGGAGTGCAGACAGAGAGGGCTCGGTGTAGATGGTTTGATGAAATGTAAAGTCCTGCCGCCTCGGGATCTCTACCACCCGGTACTCCCAGCCAAAATGAACAAGAAACTCATGTTTGCCCTGTGTAGGACTTGCGGGGAAACTCAAAACCAAGGGGAATGTTTTCATGAGAGTGAGGAAAGGGCGTTGTTAGGGACTTGGACTATGGACGAGGTGAGGAAGGCTGTAGAGAAAGGCTGTAGAGAAAGGCTACGTTGTCCTCGACATCTACGAACTGTGGGAATATAAAATGGCAACATACGAGAAAGGGGGGCTTTTCACTGACTTTATCAATAAATTCTTGAAAATGAAGCAGGAAGCCTCAGGCTATCCTAGCTGGTGTGAGACTGAACAGGACAAAGACAAGTACATCGCGGACTACTTCACTCATGAGGGGATCAGATTAGAGAAAGACAAAATTGTTAAGAATGGGGGCTTAAGACAATTGGCTAAATTAATGTTAAATTCATTTTGGGGAAAGTTCGGGCAGAGGGAGAACCAAACCAAGGCAATGATTGTCAGAGATCCCAAAACACTCTTTGAAATGCTGACAAGCCCCGACGTACAAGTCAATAGAATCCAGACTGTTAATGAGGAGGTTGTGGTAGTTAGCTGGGAGTACCTGGAGGAAGTCGGCGAGCCCTTGAGAAATGTCAATGTAGTGATCGCTGCCTACACTACAGCACAGGCTAGGTTGAAACTCTATGAACATCTGGAGGCCTTGGGCTGTCAGGTGCTCTACCACGACAAGGACAGCTGTATCTATTTCTACAGGGGAGGTTTGTATAGAGTCCCTACGGGAGATTACCTCGGGGAAATGACAGATGAATTGGTAGGTGATTACGGGCCTGGATCTTTCATCGTTGAATTCGTTTCTGGGGGGCCAAAACTTACGCGTACCTTGTCTGGTCAACCAAAGAACAATGTTTGAAAACCGTTTGTAAAATCAAGGGCCTCACCCTCAATATGAAGACTTCCGAAACGTTAAACTTTGAAGCTCTGAAAAAGATGGTCCTTAGTGAAACAGCTGAAATACTAGAAATTGAAGAGAATAGAATCAGAAGGACTAAAGACCGCGACATTGTAACTGTAAGCGAAACTAAAGTTTTCAAAATTACTGGACCAAAGAGGAAGTTTGAGGGAGAGTACGACACCCTGCCTTACGGCTACAAAATTCAAAGACTTGAGTAAAACAACACCGGAAGTGCAAGGGGGGGCGAAACGCCCCCCTAACCCGTAATGAGTCATACTTTCCCCTTCCGCGGATCGCTCTACCTCGGTCACTTTTGCCGCTGCTCCTGCCGAGGTAAGACGTGTCCTTACGTTGCTCTGATCTGTTCTATTGCACAATACTTGATATAAAATGTCTCACTTAACTTCTTATATATTTAATAACCAGGCCGTTGCTGTCCTGTTTGACAGAGAAAATAATCCTTGGTTCAAATCAAAAGATGTTGCTCAAATCCTAAACTATCAAGATACAAAGCACGCAATCCGTACCCATGTAAGAGAAAAACACCGCAAAAATTTACTGGAAGTACGAGGGGGCGAAACGCCCCCCCTAACCCATAATGAGAAACATACAATCTTTCTTAGCGAGCCAGGTCTTTATTCGCTAATTTTAAAATCCAAATTGCCCATTGCTGAGAAATTCCAAGACTGGGTTTTTGAAGAAGTCCTGCCTTCCATTAGAAATTATGGAATGTATAAAATCCAACAAAAAAATAATGAGTTGTTACAATCACTTACAAAATCACTGGAAATTAACCAACAGCTAGCTCAAATTAACTCAGAATTTAAAACTGCAAACGACATAATGTGTAAAGAAAACCAGTCACTGAATGAGTTGTTGACTGAACAGGTACCGAAGGTTGCTGTGATGTCAGACGACGATGGACTAAAACATGTTTTATGTGTCCTTATTAAAGAAACCCTTCTGGAGCTGTACGGAGTCTGCGAGTACAAATGTATTCGCATACAAAAAAGAAAATTTAACGAAGCTCTCATTAAAGCCAAAAATGAAGGTTTCGTACCTTGTTTCATCAAGTCTCCTGTTCCTAATGGGATTAATGTACTTAACAAAGCAAAAGAAGTAATGCAGAGTTATGGTATGCACTTTGACTCTGCATACAACAACATCCTAACTTCTCACAATTTTGTAAATATAGTTGAGCATGTCTTGGACAATGCATAAGTTCCCACTGTATGTATGTGTGTGTGTGTGAATGAAGGTCCCTGGCGCGGGTGACGAAAAGCCCCGTAAACCTGAAAGGGGGTCTAGTAGATTGAGACGCTCTGCTAACACCCTGGCTACTCCTTCGAACGGTCTATGTATGAATGAGGGGTCTTACAGACCTCGGGTGAATGAAGGACTTTGTAAATTGAGTAGTCTAGACTACTCCTTGGAACAGTCCGTACGGTGGGGACTTGTAAAATTAAAAAGAAAAACGGGGGAGGCAGCTAGTTTACTTTTGGAAGGCCTCCACGGGCCATGGCGGTGGAGGAGCCATGGTTTATATTAAAAAAAAAATACTCTATCCTTTGTTTGCTAAAAAGGGAGAGGACATTAGTTCGTTCTGGGCTACAACCAGGTAATCTGGATTGGCTCACGCACGGAATAATGTTTAACCTGGGTGCACATGCACGGGTGGTCTCAAACCCCACTCAAGCAAACAGATACTTACTTATTCCGAGTATACGGGGTTCATCACAGCGTACACAGGGTTTCTAGGCGGTAGCGGTGGTGGGAAAGGTGGTCGCTGAGGCGGCTGCGACGACACAGGTTTGACCTCCTCGTACAGGGGCTCCTCCTCACGACGATAAGTGACCGTCGGGGTAGGTGGGGCCCGAGGTACCCTGATGCAGGACACAGCGTAGCCAAAGCACAGCAGTATGCAGGAAATCTCGACCAGTACTGACCGAGCGTTACTGCGGTGAGGGTTATCAAACAGGACGCTGAGGTTTTGATAACGAATATGGCGTGGTGCCTGATAAGCTCTTTAGCGGACAAGCTATTTGTCTTTGCTATATTTGTTACGAGCTTAATATTTATCTATATAATGAGAATCACCGATGTTAGTATAAAACTAGTGTCCTCAGAATAATCGTATCATTAGTAAAATGGACGGTAAGACAGCTATAGCTGAGGAGCTGTACAGACCTGCCAGGAGAAACTATTCCAGGCGTAAAGTCACCCTTAAGGGTTTAAGGGACCTTTATCAGGCTGATCTCGTTGAAATGAAGCCTTATGCGAAAACTAACAAAGGCTACAAATATATTCTTACCATGATTAACTGTTTGTCAAAACTGGCTTTTGCCGTACCTCTAAAAGACAAGTCAGGGCCAGAAGTGGCAAAGGCACTCGCTCCTATCTTAGCTAAATATAAAATGAAAAACTTTCACACAGACCAGGGTACCGACTTTTTCAATAAACATGTAAACGCTTTAATGAAGAAATACAAAATCAACCATTACCATACATTTTCCGAACTTAAGGCTAGTATAGTAGAAAGACTGAACAGAACGATTAAGACAAAAATGTACAAGTTATTTACTGCCAGAGGTAGTTATGAGTGGGTAAGTCTATTGCCAGAAATCATAAAATCTTACAACAACACAAAGCACAGAACTATAGGTATGATACCCAAGGATGTAAGACAGAAACATGTCAAAGACATTCTAAATAAAATAAATAAAGTTAAAAAACCCAAACATAAAATCCTTAAACAAAAATTAAAATTAGGTGACAGTGTTAGAATCAGTAAAGCTAAAAGAGTGTTTAAAAAAGGCTATTTGCCAAATTGGACAAATGAGACGTTTACAGTATATGCGATTAAACCAACAAGACCAATAACATACATATTACAAGACAACAGAGGGGAAATACTTAAAGGTGGGTTTTATGCAGAAGAAATTAGCAAATCAAAAACCGGTGACATTTATTTAGTTGAAAGAGTTTTAAAAAGGAAAGGAGACAGACTCTTTGTACGCTGGAAGGGGTATGATAGCAGCCATGACAGTTGGATTGACTCCAAGGACTTGGTGTGATAACGATTGACCGCTTCATCCGCTCGGTATGTGCTTATCAAGACCACGTCCGGGAAGTATATATCATCTGTAATCAGTAGTGAGTAATCAGTCAGGATGCGGGTTGAGAAGCAGGAAGTCGAGCTTCCCGTTTAAAACTTTGACCAATATATCGGGTCGGGCATGGTTAAAAAGAATAAACACGGTATTTTATTACCTGATTCAATACGCTGTATAATATGCGGGCCAAGTTCCTCTGGGAAGACCAATGTTTTATTCAATTTATTATTTGACCCAAACGGCTTAAGATTTGAAAATGTCTACGTTTTTTCAAAGTCCCTCTATCAGCCCAAGTACGAATTTCTAAAGAAGGTAATGCCCAAGGAGGTTGGTTATTTCGCGTATAATGACAATAGTCTAGTTGTACATCCAAACGAAGCTAAACCAAACTCTATAATGATCTTTGACGATATTTCCTGTGAAAAACATGACCATATACGCAGTTATTTCACTATGGGTAGACATAAAAATATAGATACATTTTATTTAGGGCAGACATACAGCGCTATACCCAAACAGCTGGTGAGGGACAACTGTAACTTTGTTATTTTATTCAAACAAGACGAAAGGAACCTAAGACATGTGTACAACGATCATGTCACTACCGACATGTCCTTTGACAAATTTAAAGAGTTGTGCGCTCGGGCGTGGCGAGATAACTTTGGATTCCTTGTGATTGACAAGACTCTAGACCCTTATAAGGGAAGGTACAGAGTAGGGATGGACAGTTTTATAACAGAAGTGTAATGGTACGCATCTACACGTACAACGATTTAAGAGGCTTTAACGCTAAACTCCATAATGTCAAGTCAAACTTGTGCTCTTTTTATTACAAGGACAAGAAGAAATTCTGTGGAAACTACTGCAGTAAGAAACCCCCTCATGGGTACCAGCTTAACAAAAGATGCTGGAGACATAAAAAACTAAAAAGATCCGCTGTGATACCTCCTGTAGTTTTATTAATTATATCTGCGAGTGAGAGAACCTATAACCGAGATACATGGCTTAGTTTTATGAACAAATGCGATGAAAAAAACGTTCCTTTGGAACTTGTAATATATCACGAAGATATGTACAACTGTACCGTGCGAGACCCACAAAATATGATATCTAGATTCAGGCCGTTCCCCGAATTCTTTGGGCAAGTTTTGCCTTTACGGAACTTGCACGGAAGTGTTAATTTTACACAAATCTGTAATGAAATGCTGCAATACGGATGTAAGATCCCATTTGCTTCACGGTGTATACTTCTGACAGAACGCAGTATTCCTATAAGATCACCAATGACAGTCTATAAAAAAGCTTCAAGCTTAAAATGTCACATCGATATTAGTTATAATATCGGATACACGAACGTACCTCCTAGTGTCCCTAGATGCAACAGGAATAAACCGTTTAACGGTGTTAATAACCTATGCCAGGGGTTGTATACTACAGAGTTTCTCAAACTGGCCCTACCCACACTACCAGTACAGTGCGAGAGATTCGGTATAAGTCTAAACAATGGCGTGTACAGTGTAACAAATAGAGTGCTATTTGACCAGTGGAGAGCGTTCACAGGCGCGAACCCAAGTGAATTCTGGCTTTTAAATTCTTATTTACTGCAACACCTCAACGAGCCTAGGCCTATGGCGTTACTCAGACGATTCATGCAAAACACAATTGAAAGTGATAAATACACCGTAGCAGAAATACCTCAATGGAGAGACGGGTGGAAACGTACTTTTGTATTCAGGAGTTTTACCGGTCGTTATGTGATTCCCCGGTTCGATGCTAGAGAACAGAGGTACTACAGAGGTATGGACTTTAGCGCTGGTGTTTCACTGTTGGATATTATCGAGTTCATACGGAGGCATAAGAGGCGTGCCTTGTTTTTCAGGCAAGTCGAAATGCCTTAAATCTAGATGTGTTGGTTGAAAGTTATCATTTATGACTATGAAGCGGAGCAGTAAACAGCAACTGGCAAACCGGCTCATAGAGCTGCGTAATGCTATTAAACGGAAATATAAAATGTTTAAGAAAGGATCCGAGGAAAGTGATATTTTGCTTGAGAAGCAGTATAAACCAATTATTCAAGAACTTAGAAAAACGACAACAAACACAGCCGATATAAAAACTGAACCCGAAACCTTTAGAGAAGAGTCAATGGAATACGATACTACAGATGATGAAGGAGAAATAGCTGAATTTATTCCACAGAGTGTATCTACACCTGAAACCAGCGGGTTAAAGCAAATTGTATCGACCCCTTCGGGACTGGAAACAGCGTCCCAATATATTGAAAGTCAGTTTAGTAACCCCATTACGGTGAATTTATTCCACAGAGTGTATCTACACCTGAAACCAGCGGGTTAAAGCAAATTGTATCGACCCCTTCGGGACTGGAAACAGCGTCCCAATATATTGAAAGTCAGTTTAGTAACCCCATTACGGTGAGATATATGACACTACTTTTAAAAGATGCTAGCGGTAAGGTCCGAGTTATTGATCATGACTACGGCCCTAGATACGAAGGCAGTACTTTAATGATGGGAGATAAGGTGTTAGACTTTGACAACGATGGAACTATTCTAATAAACAACACAAGATATAGATCTGCTGAAGGCTTGTATGAGCTGATATTTAAGAGAACCCCTGACGAAGATATATACGATGAAGACGATCTTAATACCTATAAGAGTATTATTATCGCCACCAACGCTCACAAGAAAGGATACAAATTCCAAAATCAAATTAGAAGGGACAACAATCTAAAGTACAGAAGAATTATTCAAGACCTATTCCCGGCCAGAGTGGGCAAAGGTCTAGCGTGGAAGAATGCAAGATCCCGTGATATTATACACTGGGACGACGCCAATGAATTGGTGGATAGATTACGACACATAGCCATGTCAACAGAGACTGGAAACAGAGTCCATGGCAATGAAATACTAAGTATCGTGGAGGAACTAAGGGAGGCCGGCTACATAAAAGGAGCTGGCAACAGTAGATTTAAAGCATTATTAAAATGACCATTGACAAGTTCGGACGTAGTAGCCGGAAATCCCGAGGTGAGGCCGTCAAGGGCCACAAGGGAGAGGGTTTCAATTTAACGCCCCAGGGTGACTTTGATATGCAAAATAAACGGTTATGTAAATTGGCTACACCGGTACAGCCACTCGACGCTGCTACAAAGAATTATGTTGACCATAAATCTATACCTTCTGACTTTCAGAGGTTCAATATGCAAAACAGAAGATTATGGAGTGTAGCTGACCCTGTAGATTCCTTGGACGCAGTTAACTTGGGCACACTAAAAAAACTGAGTATGACTATCTCCAACGATAATTATGACGCTAATAATAAACGAATAACTAATTTAGCTCTACCAACAGACCCCAGCGATGCAGTTACCAAGTCGTACGTGGAAAAAGAGATATTGCCTATAACCACTAACCTCGCTAATCAACAGTTTGACTTAACCGGTCTCAAGACCAGACTGTCAAAATGCGAAGGTCTAATAACTAGTAATAAAGATTTTCACGAGAAACAGTTGAGGAAATTTGGTACCATGGTCTTTAATTATATTAACAGAAAACACACTGGGAGGTCTGCCATTCTACCCACACCGGGTGAAAACGATTACTTAAACTGGGAAGATTTGTTTGCTGACGGGTTAGAAGGTGGTGAAGAGCCTAAAGAAGACGTCAAACCTCTTCCGCCTGATACTTATGACCTCTTTATGACTGAAGAGGGACTGAGTGGTTGAAACAAATTAAAGAGAATTTTCGTCTTGATCCAACGGGGATATTTGATGATACTTTTCCTTTCCCCGGTCTCCTCAGGACAGAAGCTGAATATATAATGTCACTTAAACCGGGAAATACCGATTAGTCTACTCCGAACCGTCGAGGATGTTGGTTCTCTTACTGTTTATGCTACCTCTTGCCTCGTGCAACAAGTCAATAGAGTATCTTACATATTACGGCTATCTGGAAAAAAACGCTTTTACAGAGGACATTACTTCTGCAGTAAAACAATTTCAAGAGAATTTTCGTTTTGAGCCCACGGGGTTTTTTGACAATGATACCTTAGCGCTTATGAGCACTCCTCGGTGTGGCTATAAAGACAGTATATTACCCTTCTCAGCTCTACCCAATAGAAAGTGGAATAAATCAGTAATAACTTGGTACCAATACGGAACACCACAGTACCCCAACTTAATTCAAAAAGCTTTTGATGTATGGGCCAAACATGCAAACTTAACTTTTAAAAAATATATAAATAACCCCACTATAATTATATCCTTCTCAACTAATAGACAGCATATATTTTATTCTAGACGGGAGACTTGTCCATATGACTTTGATGGCCCCGGCTACCTCCTAGCTCACGCCTATTTACCCCATATGGGGTATAACCAAACGGACATACACTTTGATTCGGAAGAAAACTGGGATTTCACTATGAATTTACCACGATATGGAAACATTTCATTTTTTCAAACATTAGTACATGAAATTGGTCACGCCCTAGGCCTGGACCATTCAGGCGACGATAAATCAGTAATGTTCCCTTTCCATAGGAGTCCAATGGGGATTGTGGACATGAACGAATACGAGCTAAGCAAAGATGACCAACGCGCTATGGAGTTTCTATACGGCAGGCCCACTAAGACATTTGCAACCATTCCAAACTATACACCACCCACTACCATGACAACAACTACAACAACAACCGCTACCACACCAAGCAGTACAACACCTGAGACACCACCCGAGATAACTGAAAAACGCGATATATGCGAGTTAAAAGGTCAAATTGATAAGTACGTTATTGTAAACAAGAGGATATTTTCTTTCTTTAGAGACTACATATGGATTATAAGTTTGGACCCTGCAGACAGGACTCCTGAGGATTTAACAAGGCCAAGGAGAATCTCTCACTGGCTTAACTTTTTACCGCGAAACTTTACTGAAATATCTGCCATCTACCAGAGACCTAACAGGGAAATTGCCCTTTTTGTTGGCAATGATGTATACTTATTTAGATACCCTTCACTGTCTTTGGTAACAAAGAGTAGTACTGACACCATAGCCGGTAGACAGGTATATAAAGTTAATTCGGCCTTTGCCACTAACACGGGGAAGAGTTACATGGTTATTAATGGCTGGTATCTGATTGAAATTAACGAGTGCGACTTTACTGGCACTTTTATGGGAATGGTTTCGTCTACACTGTACGGGGTTCCTGCTCACAGTCGCGGTGCATTTAGATATATAAATGGCATGATTTATATTGCAACTGACAGTGGTGTGTTGGAGTACGACGAGTTCACAAACGCTGTGTCTCGTACGGTGCCTGACATTTTTGAAGTTTTGAAAATTCCGTGTATACGTGAGACTCTACTGAATAGACTGTACGAGGTGATTAAATACTTACAATAAAATGGCAAAGACTAGAAGGAAACCTCTCAGACGCAAGCTAGCGCTTGTACGAGGTGGAGGTATTGTTTCATCGGTGCTGAACAAAGCTATAGATTTACTACCTGTTGAACTGCATATTCCTGGTTATCAGTACTGCGGACCTGGCACGAAGTTAAAAGAGAGATTGGCTAGAGGTGACAAAGGAATAAACGGGCTAGACGCGGCCTGTAAGGTCCACGACATAGCATACTCCCGGTATTCCGACAGCGAGCGGCGAAGGCAAGCTGACAAAGAGTTGGCGGAACGCGCTTGGCAGAGATTCAAGTCTAGTAACGCCAGTGTTGGTGAGAAAGCCGCTGCTTGGGCAGTCACAACAGCCATGAAAGCAAAAACAAAATTGGGAGGAGGCCGTAAGAAGAAACGCCCTGCTAAACGCCCGAAGGGTAGAGGGTTGTATCTTAGGCCCTATAGAAAGGAAGGCGCAGGCTGTAAAAGAAAGAAAAGGGGAGGCCGCAAGTAAAAAAGCATCTCAATACCAATAAAGCCACTTACAAATTACGATTTGATCAAATACGCGAGGTTATTGAAAATTCCTAATTTCAGAGGGGTTTATATGAGGAACAGTCTACCGAAAACCCCGAGAAAATGTGAATCTGCTATTGTTAATTTGGACAGTACAACCGGTCCAGGCACGCACTGGGTATGTTACAGGAAGATTGATAAAAAGGCCTATTATTATGACAGTTTTGGAAACCTAAGACCACCACCGGAAATTTCTAAGTACTTGGGTGAATGTGAGATGTACTATAACTACGAGAGACAACAGAATTTTGACTCAGTTGTTTGTGGACATTTGTGTTTAAAGTTTCTCTGTAGTAATGTTCTGTCTAACAGGGGTAACTAGTGTTCTATCCCACGAGCTAGCGTTTCCTATTGATGTTAGCGAGGGTACATGGGAACTTGGTTTAATTGAACTGACCACTTATAACTCTATACCGAACATTGAAAAAAACATAAATGATACGTTTTACTACGGTGATGATAAAAGTATTACGATCCCTGAAGGGTCTTACGAAATTGAGGACATTGAAAAGTATATACAGTCGCAACTACCAAAAGAAGTACAATTTACTTTGAAACCTAATAATAACACTTTAAAAGCTACGATATGTTGTTCTGAGAAAATTGACTTTACTAAAGAACATTCATTGGGAACACTCTTGGGCTACAAAAAACAAATATACGGGGCTAAAGATGAACATGTATCGGAACTGCCTGTAGATATAATAAAAGTTAACTCCATAAGGGTGGAATGTAATGTCACACGCGGGTCATACTTGAATGGGGTTGAGGGCCATGTCATACACGAGTTCTACCCGGCTGAACCACCGGGCTATAAAATAATGGAATTACCGAGGAATGTCATTTATTTACCTGTGATCAGCCAGAGGATCAACAACTTGACAGTGTCTCTAAAAGACCAGGACGGTAATCTTGTTAACTTTCGCGGAGAAAGAATTTCTGTTAGACTAAATCTTAGACGCAGTAATGGGGCTACTATTTAGGCATATACCAGGAGGGCAACAAGTCAGTAGTGTTCAGAAAGCCAAGGAGTTAACTTGTAAAAGCATAACGTTTCTTCGCTCTCTCGGTTTTAAAGTAATAAAGAATGGCACTATTAGCGATAGACAACCAGGCAGAGTATGCTGACTTGATAACAGGGATGGAGTTGCACTCACATCAGCCGTATGCAAGTACAACTTACAATAATAACGATGAAATAAGAATACCGATATTACAGCAGGACATAATAACCGCGCCTTTTGAAAGTTTTATTGTGATACACGGCAAGACCAACGCTACAAAGGCCGACGGGACTCCTCAGGATGTTTCCTTTATTAATAATGCTATATCTTTCTTGTTTGAAGAAATCCGCTACGAGATTTGTGGCAAGGAAATTGACAGGACAAAAAATGTCGGTATAAATACTACTTTAAAACATATTCTATCTATTCGCGAGGAGGAGAAAAATACTTTAAAGAATGCCTGTTGGAACGGTCCTGGTAGTACTGAAAAAGTGACAGATTTTGTATATTCAATCCCTCTAAAACTCTTGCTAGGTTTCGCTGAAGACTACAGACGAGTGCTGGTAAATGTTAAACAGGAACTGATACTCTTACGTTCGGCTACAGATACAAACGCTGTAAAATTGATGGAGGCCGGGACTTTAACATTAACAATTGACAAAATCTACTGGCGAATACCTCACGTAACAGTGAACGACGCTCAGAAGTTAAAATTGTACAAGTTTATTGAGAAAGACCCCGCAATACATGTTCCCTTCCGTCAGTGGGAAATGATTGAATAGCCGAACCTGCCGAGTACAGACACGTTATCTTGGACACTTAAAACATCTAACCAAACAGAAAAACCTCGGTATATTGTTCTAGCCTTTCAGACAGGCAGAAAGAATGACTTAACAAAGGACATGTCACGGTTCGACGCCAGTGATTTGCTTGATGTTAAACTGTATTTAAACTCAAATTTCTACCCGTATGACAACCTTCGTGGGAACACTTGCCTGTTTTATGATATGTATGCGAACTTTCAAAACTCTTATTACGGTAGAATCGGCTCACCGATATTAAACTTTGATGATTTTAAAACAAAGTGTCCTCTGTATGTAATTGACTGTTCAAAGCAGGACGATACTATTAAGACCGGTCCCGTAGATGTAAGGCTTGAGATTCAAACTAAAACAGCAATCCCGGCTAATACTTGGGCGTACTGTCTCATAATTCACGACTGTCACTACACATACACACCGATCACGGGAGATGTCAGGAAAATATCGAGTTAGTTTCTCCAGCCCGGTAGTTACAAAAATATACAGTTTGCCCGCTGAAGATAGAAAATCAGATTGGGAACAGTTAGCAAGGGATAGGGCCAGGTTTTTGAGACGTATCAAATGTACCGATGACAAAATATCCGTTGTACTTCAAAACCAGTGGACTCGGCGTGTAGCCCGGTCCAACACTTGGAATGTATGTACATGGGGGCTAATCGCCCCCTTGGGGCAGGGTGGGGAAGGGGTAAAAGATACATATAATATTCAGAGGGTTAGTCTCCTGCTAGCACTCAGCGAGTAAACATGGGCGAGTGGGTTATTATTCAGTTTTATAACGCCGATAATGTTTTAATAGGTACAGCAAAAATGGATTGTTACAAGATATACTGTGAGAAGGAAATATCTGATATTCCTGAGGGTACCACCACCGTAGTTGTTAAACTCAGAGACGATGGAGACTTTAGCAGTGATGATGATGAGTAGGGTATAGATGTTGTGGGTTAAGAGATTTTGTTAGTCTGAGGTGAACAGTCAGTGAGTAAACATGGGTTACTACGGTTGGATTAAAATTGAATATTACTACAAGAAGGTTTTGATGAAAACAGATTACGTAGACAGTTACAAGTTTGCTAGTGTTGAAAAGGAGTTTAAATTAATGCGTGGGATCGATAGCATTATAGTTAAATGGCGTACAGATTTTGACAACAGTGAATCCTCAGAATCCTCTTCAGATTCTGAGGAGAAGGAGGGGGTAGATGAGGTTGGGTGTGGACGTTTATTAACGGGGCGTACCGATTAGTAGCAAAGATGACATCGGCCGAGACGGAGGTGAGTACGGGAGCTATACCCATCCCTAAGGGGAAAGAGCCTATAAATTTAATGACCGGAGTATTTCTAAAGTCAGTCCACTTCTTGGACCCTGAACTCACCAAGTGCGTAGTATCGGGTATTTTTAAAAACAGGGACGACAGCCTCGGAGTATTAATTAAGGGGAGGAAAGGTGTTGTGTTTTGGTCCTACGATTCTTACTGTCAGCTGGTTGACAGGTTCAATGAAATTACTTTAGCTTTTGAAGGCAAGTATCAATGCTTTGTAAAGACCGATACGGGAGCTGATATTAAAGTTAACAGTATTTTTGGTCAGCAGTACGCTTGTGTCTCTGACGGAGAACACTCCTTGGCTCTCAATCGACACGAGTGGAATCAGCTTGTAATTAACATTCCTTTGATCGGTCGCTCTCTATTAGAATTGTTTTATTTGGAGGATATTATTAAAGTTTTTATTGATCAGGTTTTATCGGGCGCTGAAGCTTGTACAGAACAATTACCACCTCAAGTAGCTGACCGTCTTTTTAGTGAAGTCTCATTATGGAAGCTGTAGTCGAGTTTCACGGGTTCAAAGACAATAATAATAAATTTATTGTAAAGGAGTTTGCTATAGTCGGAAAGTCTTACAGAACTCAGCTGGTATTCCGACCTCCTTACTGTTTTAATTTTTTGAATAGCAAGATGAAAAGAACAGCCCGCTGGCTCACTCGTCACTTTCACCATATAAAGTGGGATGAAGGTGAGGTACATTACAGCGAAGAGCTTTTACGCTCACTGTGTAAACCCTTCGAGGCCATACACACAAAAGGCCTGGAGAAGGCTCAATTCCTTCGGACGTTTCATTCTAATGTTAAAGAAATAAATGAAGGTTTGTATATAGATGATGATGATTTTACAGTAGCCTGCATTATACATAAAAATAAAAACGAAACTTGCGCCTTGAGGTCCGCACAGTACTACGCTCGAAAAATATTTTCGAGTGGGGCCTAATAAAAATAAGGCCCGGCAGTCGCTCACCCAGCAGGCAAGGCTAAACCCTTTGTAAGTCCAGGGGTGTGGGGAGGTTGGCCTAAAAAACCGTGACACCGTTTGTTGTAATCCTCCGACTGTCAGGGAAATGCGAATTAAAAGGCGCAAAAAAAAAATAAATAAAAACCAAATAAAAAATTATAAAAGTAAAATTCTCTGTCTATTTTCTAGGCTAAACTGAACGGACACAGTCTTAGTAAATAGCCTAGAAACAGAGAACAAAAAATATTTATCGGAGGCAGCATTTTTGTAATGGAGTGGCTGCCACGAATCACTGCGTTGGTTGGGGCAGTGGTTAAAACAGTGAGAATAGGCCTACTGGGGATACTCACTTTAATAAAAAACGCGCCGAGACCCTACCCCCTGGGTGGTGTGGAAATATGGGTCATAAACACGTACTCATAGAAATGTATTGCTAAAAAAGGACACGAAAAAACCTCACTAGAAATAACATACCTTATCGAAAGCCCTCCGTCCAGCTGTAAGTCAGTGTAACACCGCATACGCCGCAAGTGTACCGCAGCGTCCAAGTGTACTTTATACTGCCGCGGAGATAAGGTACCAAACAATAATGGTAGCTCACTTGCAGGTGTGGAGAGAGCTCCACATGGTGTCCCGGCACACAATATTCCCCGTACAAGGGACACAAGAATGTACTCAACACTTCGAATTCCGTACACACCGGCTCCATAACTGTAACTAAAGTGGCGTGTGTGACTCGCGCCCTAATCGCTATCACTTCCTGTGATAGCGCGGATGACTAGTGTAGCAAGCAATGCTAGACCCGTTTTTGAAAACAAGTTTCCACCACTGTCTAACGCTTGCTACCCTGTTCAAAAATAAGAACAATAATTAATACAATTACTTACTGAACAGCGTCGTGCTCACAGGACTCGATAGGTGGATGGTTTCCCCACTCCTCCGGGGACAGCTCCTCACACTTACAACATATGTCGTAGCCTACCCCTTCTGGGGTAAGCCACAACATATTACATAAAGTAAGTTTGCCGCAGGCCTCGCAGTGGCTGTAATGGAGGTGCTCCATGGTGAGACGCGAATGAGTGAATGCATGTGTCGCAACAGTTTCACGCCTGCGCGGTACTGATAAGAGTTTCCTCTGATTAGAACTTCAAGCGTTTCAAATGGATAATAAAATAGAAAACTAAAACGTGAGTAAAAATCATAATAGCTTACGATGATTGAGAGGCTAAATCATAGCCGCTAATAACCTGTCCAGACAAATATGCGAATAACTGAGATAATGGCTAGTGTAAGTATTTTTAATAATTGTGAAAATTTAATAATTTTTAATAATGTAAATAATTAATTTAGTCGACTTACTACCGTCCTTATAATAATATTTTTGTTTTAGTGGGGAACTGATTGTCTATTTGACGAGTATAGCCGGAGCGACACAGGTGATGTGTTCTTCATAAATCGGCACAGGGACATCCTCTCATACTCCATGCCCGATGGAGATACTGACATGACCCTGGCGCCTCTTGAAGGCTTTCACCTGGCGATACATTGGGTAAGTAAAATAACAAAAGTGTAAAATTGATCACTAGCTTATATATTCTGCTGAAATATATTTATATTCTTTTTGTTTTTTTTAAGGATGATGCTTACGATCGCTTATCGGATTTGAGACTATTTTCAAGCCCTACCGTGGAGACTGGAGCATATATCTATGAGGAGACCTGTGTAGTCGACGGTATTTTATGGATACGTTCTTCTTGGATGGTTAGTAGTTTTTAGGATTATATATAACATTAGATTAAGAATTGAGGTAATGGCGTGGCTTGTACTTATCGGTTTTAATTTTCAGAGGGGTATTGAACGCGTTCCGTGGGGCTATGAAATGGACCTACGGTCACTACCCACTTGCTGTAGAACGCGCAATGGAACCCGGTATGTGAGAGAGCATTCCGAATCCCTCCGCGATGCTGTGCAGCTCAGACAGCTCCAAGCTCTTGTGGTAAGATATCGATCGAATAAACGTTTTAAAAGCCGGTAATACTTTGAAGAATCTAATAATTGTTTGTTTTTCAGCCAGCGTATGTCATGGAGGATGACATACATTTCATGAATGAAGAGGAGGACATCCTCATTTATGAAGAGAATCCTGCCCCATCAGCTCCTAGAGGATTTCGCCGAGTTAGCTTTGTAAGTAACGTAGTATAATATAATAATAACTAACGTACATTACTAGACTGTTTTATTCTTACTTACTGATTTAAACGTTTACAGGCGAGTGTTGAAACCCGTTTGAGGGAGATGGAGGCGCTTGCGTGGCCTTCGAGGCAGTCCCATGTGTACGTCCTCACTGAATCTACCTACTGGGCCAGGGATCGCTGGACTTTAATTCAGTTGAGGGTACGTAGGTCAATTTGCTAACGAACTTTCACTTTCTCACTAGGGTACAGATACTTACTCACAAATCTTTTGCAGAGGGAAGACCAGCCGCTAGAAAGGTGTACCCTCGGGGCTCGTCGGGTTTGTGCTGGCGTATATTACGTCCACCGACAAGCCACGGGACTTCGTACGCGTCTAGGGGTAATTATATTATTATTCTGTTTTTTTTAATTTATATAAATCATGTTTCAAAATTAAATAGTAATTTTTTGTTTTCAGACAGTAACAGTCGGTTTTCTTTATTTTAGCTTGAAGACGATTTACTAGGGCTGAGGATGTCACGTCATCCAATTACGAGTGCAAACACCTCCGCGGGGCCTTTCAGGAGAGTTGAACCTGTGGTAAGTTGAATACAACCCTTAGGGCTATTGTTTTTTAATGAGTATATGCAATTAACCAGTGTATTGTGTTCCAGCGTGTGTATGATGACCCGTCGCAGGCACAGGGGGCCGAGAACCTGCCTCCACCTAGCCCACCACCGCTGCCACCACAGCCCGAGAACCCGCCTGCACCACAGCCCGAGAACTCGCCTCCACCTCAGCCCGAGAACCTGCCTGCACCACAGCCTGAGAACCCGCCTCCACCTCAGCCCGAGAATCCGCCGCCACCACCACCACAGCAGCCCTGTCCCCACTGCCGTCGTGAGGAAAGGCTGCATGAGCTGAGGCATGACGCTTTTGGGATGGTGAGCATATAATAATAATAACTTAATGTTATTCATAAATTAAACTGTGTTTATGATTTCAGGGTTTATATAGGTATATTTTATGATTTTAAGACTTGTTTATGATTTCAGATCGAGGCACGACAGGAGGGTGTTGACCGTGCGTCTTGGCGGGCTGTATGCCACCTTACCACCGCTAGGTCAGAGCTCCGGGAGGTTCTCCACCTGTCCGAGACCGTCCTGGTGAACGCAACCCGTCAGGAGATGTTGGAAGTTGCCCCAGTCGTCTGGACCGAGATCCAGACTACGCTGGAGCGCATCCTCACTCAGACGGGGAGCCATATGGACCAGGAAATCTTCCGGGGACGTCCACCGCCTGCTACAGAACCTCCTAGGGCCCTGATGTGCAGGGTCTGCCTAGATACGCTCCCTACGGTGGTGCTGTCACCGTGTCAACACACCCTCTGTCCCGCATGTGCAGTTCGCCTCCACGTGTGCCCGTTCTGCCGCTCAACAGTCGTCGGCCGCAAGCGGATTTTCTTTGACGGCTAGTTTTTTATATTATTAAATTTTTATATATATACTCTTTTTATATTATTAACTTTTTTATATGTATATTCTTTTTATATTAATAACTTTTTTCATATTACTCTTTGCTTTTTTATATTATTAATTTTTATATATATATAATCATGTATTACTATCATTATGTTAAACTTTTTTATATATTCTTTTTATATCATGTATAATCATATTCTTTTTTTATATTAAACTTATTGTATAACAAACTGACTTTTTACTTACCTTATTTAGATCCGCTAGGTTGGTAGCGTATCCCTATAGAATATATAATAGCCATAGGTTGGCAACACTGGAGGGAGAAAAGTGAGGTTAGGGAATTTGGCGGGAAAATTTGGCGGGAAACATGGGCGCCGCCATCTTGGGGGCGGAGCCTAATGACGTCACAAGTCACGTGACCAAAATGCTGGCTTCTGATTGGCTTGCTATATCATTGCGACCCCTACTATCGACCCATCCGAAGTGGTATTTTGGGAGGGGTTTTGTACCCCAAAAATGGGTTTTTTGAAGTTTTTACATGTAATATTTTTAAAAGTCAAATTTTAATTTTCACCATTGGGTTCAGCTTTAAAAAACACACGATTTCTGACGAGAGGAAAGTGAATTTCCACATAACAAACTTTTAAAAAGCAAAATCGGTGTAAAAACATACATTTATTCAAATTTGTATAGAGATCTGAAAACATTTAATTTGTTGGCTGTTCTGGTGCTCCTGGTTATATGTTATATGTAACTGCAATGCTGGGAAAACAATATTGCACATTATAAGGCTAGGAGAAGGTCCAGTCAGGATTGAAAGTAGGCATGGGGATACTGGGAATGATAAACCAACATAAAATAACAGTCTTTGGGTAGCACAGTGCTCGCTGCATAATCTGAAGTTCGCCGGTTCGATCCTGAGCAAAATCCTGGGAAAATGTTGTGAAGGTTCAACAATGGATCCAGCTGCCATTGGTCATTGGGCTATTAATTAACTATCCTGGCTAAAGAATCAGTCAGTCTTGGTCAGTATACAAGGCTACCCAAGGCATCTCACCCATTCAACACTCATCATTCATTCATATTCGCTGTAAAGTATGCCTAGGTTGCGTCGGCTTCTTAAAGAGATATTCAAGATATTAAGATATATTTGTAATGTAAAATCCCCATAAGAGAGGGCTTAAACCTTCGCCTCACTAATCTTCATCTTCTTACAAGCATTAATTCTACATCAGGTGCTTTTCTGACCCTTTTTAGGCCCAAAATCTCAAAATTTGAAAAATTAAACCCCAAAAAAGATAGGATTTTTTTGTTTGGTTTGCCCAACAAATTTGTCCAATTGTTTACAGAAAGAAATGTACCAAATTTGAAGTAAATCAGACAACAAATGTGAAGCTAAAGGACTTCTATGGCGGTCCCGGGCTAAAGTTTCACCTAATAGTTCACTTTTCCATAGGAAAGTTGCTAAAGATAATGAACAAGAGGTGATTAAATTTAACCATCATCCCCAACATGTTTATTTTAAAATTAAACCTGAATTACCTATCTCAAGTTTTTCATTAATACTGCTCCTTGTATTAGCGAATTTCCCCTATAGGGAAGAAGCTATTACCGTAGGTCTCATGGTAAGACTTAAGCCCGACACCATGATAACTTTTCATTTTGAGGTCCCCAGATGCCAAAAACACCATTCGTTCAAATTTTTATATTTGTATATATATATATTTATTTATATATTTATATATATATAAGTATAAATATAAGTATAACAACATGAAAATAACCATGAGTACCCTGTTGAATACATTTTTTAATTATACTTGCACTAACACGTTTCGACTTAAAGTCATGATCACAGTGCTAATTCATAATGGGCTAACCTAACTCTAAACACAGTATGTTGTCTAATATGTTATTCTTATGGAGAAAAAGAAAAATTGTATATCTCGCTTATTTATGAACATAAACTGACAAAATTTGGTATATGGCTTCATCTGGTTGGGGTTTATCGTTGTTTGCACAAAATACAAAATTTTCACGTATGGTTCCCGTAGCAGCAAACCTAGGTAATAGGTCCCCATGTTATTCTTATGGAGAATAATTCAAATGTTATATATCGCTTACTTATAAATGTATATGAATGAAACTTGGTATGTGACTTTACTTAGATGAGTTCTAATGATATTTGCATAAAAACCCATTATTTTGTGTTCCTTGTTGCAGCAAACCTGCGTACTCATCCCCAATGTTATTCTCATGGAGAATAATTAATATTTTTAATATCGCTTGTTTGTGAATATATTTCTTATGAATCCTGTTAAGTGTTAATGTGTTATGTTATATATTTATTGGAAATTCGCTGAGTATGCAGGTTTGCTGCGACAGGGGTGTTTTCTAATCATACTAAAGAACTCTGCAGCATCAGGAGCCTAATCAAGCTAATCAAGTTAAAATATTGTTTCGGTTTATGCATACATGCATAATGTATGTTTTCATGGTAAAATCTAAAAATACATTTACGCTGGAATAATTCTTTCAAAAGTTATATAAATATTTGATGAAAATATTTATAATTTGTGCACTGAAAACACTTACCATTTTTAACTAAAAATGAAGTCAAAAATCTTTAAATTACCTGGTGATACTGCCGAATGATTCTATTCATTAGTGAATTTCCTATGGAAAGTGAACTGTTAGCATGACCCGCACGGTGAAACTTAAGCCCGGGACCACCATAGAAGTTCCAAATGTGACCCCCTGAACACGTTTTGGGGGTTCGTTCAAAATTGTATATATATATATGTATGTGTTTGCACTCTAGCGGTCGCATTTTTTGTCCGATTTACTTCAAATTTGGTAGGGACATTCCTTTTTGTAATTAGTTGGACAAGTTCGTTGGGCAAAACAATCGGAAAACTCTAACCCCCCTTTTTGGGGATTTTAAATTTATTGAGTTTTTGGGCCCAAAAAGGGTCAGAAAAGCCCCGGATGTGAAATTAACGAATGAAAACCGGTGGGAATTAGTGTGGCGAAACTTTTAAGCCCTCTCTCGTCATTCTAGCATATATATTTACTGAGTTATTAAAGAAAATGTGTATTGACCAAACACAGCTATTACATTGTCTTATGGGGGTTTTACTTTAGAAAAGCCTGTTAATCATTTGTTGGTGTACTTTTATCATCCCCAACAACCTCACGCCTACTTTAAAGCCTGACTGGACCTTCTCCTAAGCTTATAATGCACAAAATTGTATTCCCAGCATTGCAGGTAAATAGAACCAGGAGCATCAAAACAGCCAAAAAATCAATATTTTCAGATTAGAATAAAAATTGGAATAATTGTATGTTTTTAACTGATTTTGAGTTTTTAGTGTTTTTTATGTGGAAATTCACTTCCCTCACGTCAGCGTGCTGCGTGCGAACTCGTTTTCAAGTTTATATCAAATTGCTAGCTAAACACATTCCTCTTCATCATTGGTGGTGAGAAAAGTCATCAAAAGTTATTAAAAAATCACAAACGAACATTAAACATGGAAACATCGAAAACAATTAATACCCCCATCGCAGCAAACCTGCGTACTCAGCGAATTTCCCATGCATGAATATATTTCTTACTACCATATTAAGCCACTTACCAAGTTTCATTTAAATAAATAACTGATATATAGCATTTTATTTATTCTCCATAAGAATAACATTAGGGCTGAGAACGCAGGTTTGCTGCAACGAAGGGAAATAAAAATGTGGTTCTTTTTGCAATTATCAATATAACTCAACCAGGTGAAGCTACATACCAAGTTTTAATGATTTATGTTCATAATTAAGGGAGATATAAAGCTTTACGTATTCTCCATAAGAATAACATTAGGGATGAGAATGCAGGTTTGCTGCTAAGAGGATAATCAACAAAATATCAATTTGTTGTGCAAATATCAATATACCAGTACTAGGTGAAGCCACATACCAAGTTTCCTCAATATATGTTCATAAATAATTGAGATATCAAATTTTAAATATTCTCTATAAGGATAACATTGGACAACGTACTGTGTTTAGCACTTTGAATATCTCGGCAACAGTTGGACGTAGAATCACAATTTAAACACCAAAATGATTGTTTTTGTAGAGCTAAACTGATTGGTAAAAGCAAATGTGAAGTTTACAGTAAAATTAATTAAGGAAAAGCTAAAAACCATTTTCCCATAAGATTAACATGGGAGATTTTATGAACACGTTTTTTTGGATTTTCTCCGCAACCACTTAACCTAGGTTAATGATTCAAAATACTATTTGTTTTTTAAAGCTCTATAACATGGTTAAAACAAAAATTGTGTGATTTAAAAATTTCATGGTGAAAAGTGCAAAAAACTGATTTTTGGAAAATTTTGAACCCCTTTACCATGGCCGATTTTTCTGGTTTTCGAACTTGTCATGAATGTCACTTTACACATTTGAGCCAAATTTCATCGAAATTGGAGGTTTTTTACTCAAGTTATCACATTCACGGACACACATACATATATATATATATATATATACATATATAAATTTGAACGAATAGTGTTTTTGGCATCTGGGGACCTCAAAACAAAAAGTTATCATGGTCTTGGGCTTAAGTCTTAGCATGAGTCCTACGGTAATAGCTTATTCCCTGTAGGGGAAATTCGCTAAAAACTGACCAGTACGAAAATAATGAGTTGAGTGTCCTTCCGCCGGCTGTTATTTTCATACTGGCCCGTTTTTAAATGTTTTAGATTTTTCCGTGTTTCATGTTTGTATGTGATCGTTTAATAACGTTCACGACTTTTCTCACCACCATCCAGTGATGAAGAGGAATATGTTTAGCTTGCTTGATGTCAACTTGAAAATGACCCCCTGAGGTTTGAAACCAGTGTGGTAGTTTTATCGTGATATAGAATCACTTGGCAGTATCACCTTCGTATCACCAGGTAATTTAAACCTTTTAAGGAATATAAAGTGATTCAGAGACTATTCCATCATGAAATTATAATTAAAGGTAATGTTCTCCTTATAGGCTATCCTTGAAATCGTTTATCTACTTACTTATAAAGCTAGACGGGTTCACTCATTCACTGACATAAACTATGAGGCACTTCCCCTAATCTAACCTGCGTCAATATCATACTTGAATTAAAGCTCTTGACGAGAAACTACCAAAGAAATTTCCAAAGGTTAACATTTTTGAGTTTTTGAGGCATTTTTGGGGCGGGAAAAATTCCACTTTTTAAATTTTTCCACTTTGAGCGTGTTTTGTACGGAAACGGTAAGAGATGGCCAAAAATTTTAATACAAAACTTGTAGAAAATTTAATTTCTAACTAACGATTTTTCGTCAGATTTAAGATCCGATCATCCGTTTAGCCACTATTCATCGGAGACGGAGTATTTTTGAGTATTTTGGCCCATTTAAATGTGTACAGTTTTGGAAAGCCGTTTAAATGAAAGCACACTATCTTTGGCTATAGGCTATACCACATGTTTTTATCAGCTGGCTGATTTATTTAGTAGTGTAGGCCATTTTATAGTCAATGGCGATACTAATTTGCTCACATGAGGTGAATATAAATCAGCTGTTACAAAACAAGGTGAGCACATTATCGCCTAAACGGGAGGTTCAGTATCGCGAATATCGTTTGTTACGAGATTGGAAAATGTAATCAAACCAATCTAGGTTTGTTCTATCAAATGAATTTGGCCTAGTAGCCCAGTGGATATATGTTGTCAGATGATTCAAGATCATGTGGTCACGGGTTTAAATGCTCCTTTTGATGCTTACTTTTTGATGTCTGCAATTTATGTTTAATTTGATTTTATTTTGTTTTAGCGAATTTCCCCTATAGGCAAGAAGCTATTACCGTAGGTGGCATAGTAAGACTTAAGCCGGAGACCATGACAACTTTTTGTTTTGAGGTACCCAGATGCCAAAAAACACTATTCGTTCAAATTTATATATGTGTGTATGTCTGTGTGTGTGTGTGTGTGTGTGTGTGTGTGTGTGTGTGTGTGTGTGTGTGTCCGTTACTGCGATAACTTTTGAAAGAAGCAGCCGATTTTGATGAAATTTGGCTCAAATGTGGAGAGTAACATTTATGACTTTAAGTTTGAAAACCAGGTCGATCGGTCTATGGGAAGGGGGTTTTGGGGGGTTTATAATTGTCCAAAAATCAGTTTATTGAACTTTTTACCCTACTAGATTTTGGTTATATCCATTTTATAGAGCTTAAAAAACAAATAATTTAATATTTTGAATCATTAAGCTAAGTTTAGTGGTTGTGAAGAAAAGTCAAAAAATGCGTCCATAAAATGTCTCATGTTAATCTTATGGGAATACGGTTTTTAGATTTTCCTCAGATAATTTCACCAAAAACTCCACATTTCTTTCTACCAATCAGTTTAGCTCTACTAAACAATCATTTTGGCGTTTTAATTGTTGTTTTACGTCCAACCGTTTCAGTGATATTCAAAGTGCTAAGCATGGTACGTTGTCCAATGTTATCCTTATGGATGAGAATAAATAAAATGTTATATTTTGATTATTTACGTATGTATATTGATGAAACTTGGTATGTGGCTTCAACTAGTTGTGATATATTGATATTAGCAAAAAGAAAAATGGTTTTTGCTGATTTTTCCCGGTAGCAGCAAACCTGCATACTCGGCCCCCATGTTATTCATATGGAGAATAAGTAAAGTTTTATATCTCCCTTAGTTATGAACCTAGATTTTATTCTTATGGAGAATAAATAAAATGCTATATATCACTTATTAATCAATGTATTTTTGTGAAACTGGGCAAGTGGCTCTAGGTAGTTAGTGATACCCATATAAATGCATTGGAAATTCACTGAGTACGCAGGTTTGCTGCGACGGGGGTATTTACAAATTTATATATTTGTAATTATGTTGCTCAACAAACAGCCATCATACAGCGCTCTGCGGAGTTAGGTTAGGTTAGTTTACTATAATTTTGTCGTGAACTGAAGTCTAATTTGTTGTTACTTTTTACACGTAAATCCATTTGTAGAACTCCAATTTATCATTGTAACCACAACTTTTTATTTATATCTGATTGACTTTGATTGAGTGAGCACTTTATTTTTTGCTTTTATACACCTCGAAACAACCATCGTAGTCGGGAGTTCATTCGATAAAACGAACAAGCAGCTGGTTGGTAAAATGTTTCGATATCGAACCGATATGGGACCGCCTGTGCAGGTGTTAATGTGCTCACCAAAAGTCATTGTTGTGTAGTTTTTCTTTGGTTAATGAACTACGAGTTTGATTTAAAGTTGAGTTGACTGAGGAATGCAAATGAGCGAAGCGAACTCCGAAAGGGGGTTTGGGGGCGAAGCCTCCAACGGCGATAAGCCTACAGTTTAGACCTAATACTTGTCCCGCTAGGTTTCAGCAGCAGAGTTTTATTTTCTTCAACAGATATGATTTTTATTGCCAGTTTATCTGCTTAAAACAGTTGTAGGGAGATAATCGACGATCATACATGTAGTTATTTTAAAAGAAAATAATCACTAAATTTTTCATATGTATAACATTTGTTTAAGAATAGTATTCTCAGGATCCCTCTCTCCCCATTCTGACTGACTTGAGTATTCAATCCTAGCCACGAAGTGTTTTTAAGAAATGGCGTTTGTAAGCTCATCCCATTACACGATACACGTTCGAAATATATATATATATATATATATATATATATATATATATATATATATAAAACAATTTAAATACCCCGTAGCAGCAAACCTGCGTACTCAGTGAATTTACAATGCAAATATATGTATCTTAATACCACATAAAGCCACATACCAAGTTTCATCAATATACATTCATAAATAAACAATTTATGACATTTTAATTATTCTCCATAAGAATAACATGGCGGCTGAGTATGTAGGTTTAAATATCTCTGTAACCATTTGACGTAGAGCAATGATCAAAACACCAAATTGTGCGTCTTTTTAAGCTGGTTCCAATGGAAAAAAAACTAAAATTTGACTTTTTCAGAAATTATTTGTAAAAAACTCAAAAAACCCATTTTTGGGGTCCAAACCCTCAAAAAATACCCCTTCGGATAGGTCGATCTGTCCGGTTTTCAAACTTAAAGTCATAATGCTGTTTTACACGTTTCTACCAAATTTCGTCAAAATCGGATTATATTTACGAGAGTTATCGTGGTCACAGACACATGTATATATACAGTTTTGAACGAATGGTGTTTTTGGCATCTGGGGACCTCAAAACGAAAAGTTATCACTGTCCTGGGCCTAGGTCTTACCATGCCGACTACGGTAATATAGGGGAAATTCGCCAATTCCCTTAGGGGAAATTCGCTAAAAATGGTGCTGACATCTAAAAACTAAAAGTTATCATCCTCCCCGGACTAGATGTTAGCTATATATTTCAGGTCCCTGACTGCGGTAATAGCTTATTCCCTTTACAAAAGCAAATTTTATAGCATTGATTTAGAATGATGTTATTGTTCTAAAGTAAAGCGCAGAGCAATGATGGCTTTAATTTTCTGAAAACTACTTATGCCCATTCTAGACGAGCGGGAAAACCGCGACGGGATTCCCGCGTCGGAGCCGCGCGCTCGACAGGAACCATTGAGTTGGATTGGCGTGTCTACACGAGCGGGATTCCCGTCGCGGGAGCACGCGTCAGGAGGCGGGAGCGCGGAGCGACGGGAATCCCACCCAGCCATTCCACACGTAGCTTTTTCACCGCGCGCGACAACTCACTTCGTATCTATTGTCAAGTTGAAAGTAAATGAAGATATTTGTAACCCGCCAAGTGTCAGGCTGTTTCTAGGTGACTTGCAGTCATGTATGTTCTGTTAAACACCAAAAACTTTGTTATTTATTATAATTCTACGTGCATTTAGTATTGATATGTTCACAATAAATCAATGTATGCTGTAGAATAAAAATCCTTTCAACAGATTTTTTTTGTGGCGGGTTGAAGTTTGTTTTAGTGAAAAATTCAAAAAGGGGTGCGACCGCCCCTAGGAAACAATGTCATAGGTAAAACTTGTATTTTCCAGGATAGTCATGTTACCCTAAATTAAGTTTAGTTTCAGAATACATATAGTTTTATAGGCTTATTTTGTAAAAATTATAACATGTAAAATAAATAGTACAGTATCAGGAAACTGTCACGTACTTTTTCCCTTTTAGCCCAACTTTAATGACTAAATTATTTTGTATTTAATAACTATAAAATATAAAGTATACACTATAATGCACAACAAATCTTCTACAAAACTTTTTTCAGAAATGTTCACCAAAATTCCATTTTTGGAGTCACTACAAAACCCTTTGCTACACACAGTGTTTTTAAGAGGGGAATCGCCCCCTTATCCCCCTCAGGGTTAGGGGAATTCATATTTTGAATGTCCTCTGTTGGTTAATGCAAACATGACCTGCATTTCAAATTTCAATTAAATTGATAATTAAATAAGAGAGAAATTGTAATTTTTGTATTCTCCATAAGAATAGCCTATTGGACAACATACTGTTTACTGCTAAATGAAAGTTTCAATTTTCTCCGCAACCAGTAATCGTAGGATAATTTTTCAAAATACTAAACTGTTGAGCTGTTTGAGCTTTCCTTGGTCATAAGTAAATTATTAATTATTATATTAATTATTTAATTAATTAATTATTAATAATTATTACATTATTAATTATAAATATTTTAACAGTTAAAATATTTATGAAAAATTAAAAAAATTTAATATTTGAAATTTTAAGCCCTGTAATTTCTGAACCCGAATTTTCACAGACATGCAGTTTGTGTCGTTTTGTTGGAAACTTAAGCTCTACAAACCTCTAAATGTTAATCAAAATCGTTGGAGCAGTTTTTAAGAAATTTTGATTTTTTCAGTTATTTTGCTGGTTTTGTGGAATAATTACCCTTTAAAATAAAAAAAAAATATAAAATAAAAATAATACCTAGATATATTGTGAATTAGTACCTCCATACCAAATTTCATCAAATTGGACCACGGGTGCGGTCTCCAGCTCTGTACACATCCATACAGACACACATACAGACAGACAGACATCACTCCGAAAACCATCTTTTTAGAATCAGGGACCATCAAAATGAATATTTCTACTAATAACTCAAATTCGAAAATGTTGACGAAAACAATACTTTCTCCATATAAGAGGGAGAAAGTAAAAATTCAAACACTACCAAAACAAAAACTGTTCCACGTACATAATATTTTTAATAACATTCCTAAAGTTTACAGGAGAATACAAATCATGATCAATTGCATGTTACTGAAGCGACTGAACCGCTTATTCGTGTAGAATGGCCCGACAGGTTTCACGCGGACTTCACGCGACGGGGATATCCCGCCACGTGTAGTTTGCACAACATTTTGGCGCGGTCACGCGGGAATCCCGTCGCGGGATTCACTCTCGTGTAGAATGGGCCTTATAGAATAACACGAATCACTTGAAAACAATTTAACAACACAACTTGTAAATCTACCCCGAATTTTGTAAACCAATAACGTCACTCATTAAGATTCTCGTTTTATGATACACATTATTGCTCTAATTGTAACGTATCTTGTAAATGAATGTCTGACTCAAGGACTTTTCCCAGATATCTTTAAGAGGGGGCAGGAGTCAGATAGAATTCCGCCTTTTGGTTTTGAGTTTGGCCACGAGAGCGCTAGCAGTTTTTCAAATAATTCTTCCTTACCGACCAAGGTTCGTAGAGCTTTCAGACAAGGTGTGCTGAGTCGATCTATTTAAGGTTTTCTACTTTACCGGAAGAGACCTCGTAAAAACAGCTGGAAGATCACGGTGATCACCAATCCAATCTGCAGTGTTGCTGGAAACACGATATTTATCGTACGAGTACCATATTTTTCTCATCAGTTTAATTATAATTAACATTACCGGCAGCGTGCGTAGGCTCGGCGTTCAGTCAACGGATCGGTATTATTGTCTAGTGTGATTTACAACACCTAGAATGACGGGCTCACTGTCACTGGCGGATTCTCGCACGCCCCGCATACAAGGGACTAAACCCAAAATTCTTGTCAAATAATCACAGACAGAAGCCTCCAGATTCTCAGATCCTTCCTTTCTTGTCAGATTGTTGTTTGCTGATCAAATATGTTGCAACTTCGTCTAAATCTTATGTCTGATAATAATTACTTGCAAAAATATTAAGTTATAAGAAATACATTAGACATTTATTAATTTTTCTGGTTAAAATTTGTCTTTGCAGTATCAGTTTTGTAGCCACCGCCTTATATCGATTTAAAGAAAATTTTTTAAAGAAAGTGTAAATATATTCTTAAGTGTTGTAAGACGTCTTTTATTACATCCCGTAAAAAATTTCATAAGCTTTAAGAATATCGCTTTTCATTATTATAGTCGAGTTTAGCAATTTTCATTAACATAATTTGTGATCTATTTTCTAGAGACCGTTGTATTTTTTGTTGAAACTGACTTTGTTGCTATAGTTAGGATATAAAACACTAGTGGTTTGTAGAGGTTATAACTTCTAACGTTCTGTTTAGCCTGCATTTTATTGACGGTTTACTGGAAAATAATAACTCCTTTTGTTACAAACCGAGCTAAGTTATTGCTAATAAGCTCTACGATTATAAAAAGAAAGCGACTGGCAGAGCGGCCGTGCGGCAACCGAACATTCTATTTCATAACCTCGTGAAAACATAACCTTCCAATAAATGTTATTTAAATAGCCAGTTAAACACCTTTGTAGTAAATTTTTCAAAGATTTCGCACCTTATTCCGATGAGTTTATATTGATAGTTTTATTTTTTTAAACACTAATTGAGAATTTTTTAAATTTAAATTCATGCTTTTTAAAATATAACTATCCATATAAACTCATCGGAATTAAATAAAAAAAATATTTGAAAAAGTGCTCTGAACGTGTTTAACTGACAATTTTAATAACGTTTATCGGAGATTTCTACCCATGTGTTTTACGTTCTCACGAGGTTTTGAAATAGAATGTTCGGTCGCTTTGCGGTCGCTCCGCCAATCACTTTCTTTTGATAATCAGACAATAATCTTGTTATAATTTCAGTGGTTTGTGTATCGGTATTTATCTCATAACATATGTTACTGCTGTAAGCCCTGTGCGTTCAGGCCTAAAAATCGGATCAGAAATAATAGAGGAATTCTCTTAGCTAAAATCGGCTTAGCGTAGTAATTTAATAATCTAATGAACAGTCAAAGCCAAAATTCGAAATTGTAAAAACGTTTGAATAAGGTTATTTGAGGTTAATCGCGTCAAACCCTATTCCCATGATTTATTCTCGTTGGTTTTCGAACCCATGACAGTCAATTTTCTTTTACATAATTAGATATTTCCCCTCGAGAAGACCTGTCTATAAATTATTTTTAACCCAGAAATTACAACTTTTGAAGGTAATCGTTGCAGCTGTTCTTGAGATCAGAGTTGCAAGCAAGCAACCAACAAACTTAGCAAGGAAATCTTACTCATATTTAGAGTTTACGATTTAACAGCTGCTGAAATATTAACAAAAAATAAGGCTTGAAAATTTGTTCAGTAATAAATAATCAATTAAGTCTTTAGTACCTGGAGGGCCGAGCTTTGCTCGGGGGAAGGCCAGTCAGTTTGTTAGATGACTTGGAGCATATATCACCACTTCCTCCTACTGATAATCAGATTTGTATAACTCATTTGCCTCTTTTCTACATTTTTAAGGTCACTCCAGTTGTTATTTATAGCTCAATGTCCCTAATCTTCACTCAAATCTCTTAATCTCTGCTCTCAGGAAACCACATGTTAATAATCATAAACAACATGAGTATTACTTGGACAGTTCCCTGGTTGATTATATGAACAGCTGTTACAATTCCTTTGTTTTGATTTGAAACTCCATAAGCCCAATATTAATTTTGTTAACTTTTCATTTTAGCGAATTTCCCCTATAGGGAAGAAGCTATTACCGTAGGTCTCATGGTAAGATTTAAGCCCGAGACCATGACAAATAATTTTTTTTAGGTCCCCAGATGACTAAAACACTATTTGTTCAAATTTATATATATGTATATATATATCTATATATATATATCTATATATATATATATATATATATATATATATATATATATATATATATATATATGTGTCCGTGAATGCGATAACTTGAGTAAAAAACGTCCGATTTCGATGAAATTTGGCTCAAATGTGTAAAGTGACATTTATGACTTTAAGTTCGAAAACCAGAAAAATCGGGCCATGGGAAGGGGGGTTTATGGGGGTTTTAAATTTTCCAAAAATCAGTTTTTTGCATTTTTTACCCTAAAATTTTTAAAACACTTAATTTTGGTTTAGACCATGTTATAGAGCTTCAAAAAACAAATAATATGGTATTTTGAATTATTAAGCTAGGTTAAGTGGTTGCGGAGAAAATCCAAAAAAACCTGCTCATAAAATCTCCTATGTTAATCTTATGGGAAAAAGGTTTTTGGCTTTTCCTAAGTTAATTTTAATGTAAACTTCACATTTGCTTTTACCAATCAACTAAGCTCCACAAAACAATCATTTTGGTGTTTAAATTGTGATTCTACGTCCAACCGTTGCAGAGATATTCAAAGTGCTAAACACAGTACGTTGTCCAATGTTATCCTTATGGAGAATAAATAAAATTTGATATCTCCATTATTAATGAATGTATATTGATGAAACTTGGCACGTGGGGTCACGTAGTACTGGTATATTGATATTTGCACAAAAAATTGATTTTTTGTTGATTATCCCTCTAGCAGCGAACCTGCGTACTCAGCCCCCATGTTATTCTTATGGAGAATAAGTAAAATGTAATGACTCCCTTAATTATGAACATAAATTAATAATACCCCCGTAGCAGCAAACCTGCGTACTCAGCGAATTTCCAATGCATATATATGTATCTTAATACCACATAAAGCCACATACCAAGTTTCATCAGTATACATTCATAAATAAACGATTTATGACATTTTAATTATTCTCCATAAGAATAACATGGCAGCTGAGTATGCAGGTTTGCTGAAGCAAGGAAGACAAAAAATTGGGTTTTATACAAATATCAATATAACTCATGTAGGTAAAGCCAAATACCAAATTTCATTAATTTATTTTCATAATGAAGGCAGATAACACGTTACTTATTCTCCATAAGAATAACATGGGGCTGAGTATGCAGGTTTGCTGCTACGGGAGCCTTGGGTAAAAAATTGTTTTTTTGAGCAAATATCAATAGTCCACAACTAGATGAAGCCGTATACCAAGTTTCGTCAGTATACGTTCATAAATAAGCGAGATATAAAATTTTTATTTTCCTCCATAAGAATAACATTAGACAACGTACTGTGTTTAGCACTTTCAATATCTCGGTAACCAATTGACGTAGAGAAATTATCAAAATACCAAATTGTGTGTTTTTTTAAGCTGAATCAAATGGAGAAAAATAAAATTTGACTATTTCCAAAATTATATGTAAAAAATTCGAAAAACCCATTTTTGGGGTACAAAACCCCCCCAAAATACCCATTCGGATAGAGCGATCTGGCTGGTTTTCGAACTTAAAGTCATAAATGTTGCTTTACACGTTTATACCAAATTTCATCAAAATCGGATAATTTTTACGAGAGTTATCGTGCTCACGGACACACATATATATATATATATATATATATATATATATATATATAGATATAGATATATAGATATATATATATATATATACAGTTTCGAACGAATGGTGTTTTTGGGGTCTGGGGACCTCAAAACGAAAAGTTATCATGGTCCCGGGCCTAGGTCTTACCATGCCGACTACGGTAATAGCTTCTTCCCTATAGGGGAAATTCGCTAAAACTTGGTATGTGGCTTCACCTTGTTGAGTTATATTGATATTTGCATAAAAACCCATTTTTTTAGTTTCTTGTTGCAGCAAACCTGCTTACTCATCTCCCATGTTATTCTTATGGAGAGTAATTAAAATGTTATATAGTGCTTACTTATGATTGAACTTGGTATGTGGCTTCACCTAGTTAAATTATATTTATATTTGCATATAAACCAATTGTTTCCTTGTTTCAGCAAACCTATGTACTCATCACCAATGCTATTCTTATGGAGAATAATTAAAATTTTATATATCGCTTATATATGAATATATTTTAATGAAACTTGGTATGCGGCTCTATATGGTATTAAGACATATATTATGCATTGGAAATTCGCTGAGTACGCAGGTTTGCTGCGACGGGGGTATTAGTTTTTTTACATTATTTGATTTTTCGTGGGGATGAGGCCTGTTTTTAGCGAATTTCCCCTAGGGAAGAAGCTATTACCGTAGGTCTCATGGTAAGACTTAAACCCGAGACCATGACAATTTTTTGTTTTGAGGTCCCCAGATGACAAAAACACTGTTCGTTCAAATATATATATATATATATATAGTATATATACATATATATACAGTATATATATATATAGTATATATATATATATATATATATATATATATATATATATATATATATATATATATATATATATATATATATATATATATGTCCGTTACCGCGATAACTTTTGAAAGAAACGCTCGATTTTGATGAAATTTTCCACAAATGTGTAGAGTAACATTTATTTAGGACTTTAATTTCGAAAACCAGATCGATCGGACTATGGGAAGGGGGTTTTAAATTTTCCGAAAGTCAGTTTTTTGAATTTTTCCCCTAAAATTTTAAAAACATTTAATTTTGGTTATAGCCATTTTATAGAGCTTAAAAGAAATAATTTGGTACTAGCAAATTTCCCCTATTGGGAAGAAGCTATTACCGTAGTCGGCATGGTAAGACCTAGGCCCGGGACCATGATAACTTTTTGTTTTGAGGTCCCAAGACCCCAAAAACACCAATTGTTCGAAACTGTATATATATATGTGTGTGTGTGTCCGTGAGCACGATAACTCTCGTAAAAATTATCCGATTTTGATGAAATTTGGTATAAACGTGTAAAGCAACATTTATGACTTTAAGTTCGAAAACCAGCCAGATCGCTCCTTCCGAAGGGGTATTTTGTGGGGGTTTTGTACCCCAAAAATGTTTTATTTTAATTTTGTACATACAATTTTGGAAATATGTTTCCAAAATGTTTGTTTAAGGTGAATCCAATGGTAAAAACCAATATTTGACTTTTTCAAAAATTATAGGGGAAATTCGCTAAAATGCTGTATATCACTTATTTATGAATGTATTGTTGTGAAACTTGGTAAGTGGCTCTATGTAGTAGTGAGACACATATATATGCATTGGAAATTCGCTGAGTATGCAGGTTTGCTGCGACGGGGGTATTTTATTATTTTGTTGCTTGCTTGCTTTGTTGTGCATGGACTGGCTTTTCTGTGAGTCAAGGAGACTGTCCAAAATGTTGTATTTAGTTTTAAGACTTAGCCTATTGCTTATTTTAGCGGAATGGCCAAATAAAATCACTTAAATCACTATGATGCCCTGTCAAAGTTTGGGTTCAATGTAGTATACTTTACGAAATATTACCAGAGTGCTAAAACGTGCAATAAGAAACGTGAACACTGGAAACGTAAAATTCAAAACTAAAGGAAAGAATGGTGTTTCAGAGCACCAATTAACTCCAATTAGATTGAAATTACCTAACAGAAGAGTGTGTGCGTCAATCCCAGATAGTGCAGATGCTTCCTCCAAGATACTACAATACCTTTGGTAAGTACTAACGGTTGAGCTGGCGGCATGGTCGGATTTAAGTATAGCATAGGCTATGTAGGCGCGCGCCTATTGGCCCGTACCACACACAATTACCAAAATACCACCCATGAAAGCCTGAAACAAGCAAAAAATGTCACCTGGTTGCTAAAATGGGCGATAAGGGCTCGCACCACCGGTCGCGCCTAGGGGCCCTCAGCTCTTAAATCCGGCACTGATGGCTGGCGGTAAATATGTACCGTTGGATGAAGAGGGCGATGGCTCCACCAATAGCCCCTAGTGGAAGTGATCAATAGAAATATTTTTAGTGATACGTAATGATACCAATACGTAATTGGATCAATACGTATCACTAGACATCAATACACATCACTAGAGATCAATAGAAAATTGTTTCTATTGATGTCTAGTGATACGTATTGATCTCTGTTGATACGTAGTGAGATCACTACATAATTGGGTCACTATAGACATCAATACGTATCACTAGACATCAATATACGTATCAATAGACATCAATAAGAAATTCTATTGAGTCTTTAACTGGTATTTTGTAATCAAAACACAACAAATTAATGTACTAACAGGAATATTCCAAAAAATTAAATAATAAATTTACGACCTAGGTCTAATGTTTACCTACTTACTTGTTAAAACCATTTTTTTTAAATGCACCAAAAAACACTAAAATCAGGGCCTACATTAATTTACTTGTTCACATAAATAAAATACACAGCAAACACTTAAATTTGGGCCTATATACTATTCACTGATTTCCTTGATCTTCTTGTTTAGTGTGGAAATTTTCTGAGTGATGTACTGACTGATACTGCCACTTATTCCAAGCTCAATTTCTCAATTTATTTCTTTGATGTATTATGATTTTCCTCCAGGATTCTTTCTTTGACAATTTCTGTGAACAAATAAACATGCAATAAGTTATGTGGTAGTAAAAACGTGAAATTAATGTTTAAAATTAATAATTTTACATCACTACTATATTTTTACTATTTTAACACATTATTAACACATTTTTTACATGAAGCAATCGTCAAGATGTCACAACTTTTTACATTATAAAACGTTAAATAAATACCAGTACATGAAAAATCACATTTTGACATCACCATATTTTATAATTTTTGAACATTTTGTTACGTTGTGAAAAAAAATCTTATAATGATTTTCGTGTGAATCAATCATAAACACGCTAGGACCTACTGTAAAATTTGATGTATGAAATAAATATTTGAAAATAATTTGTTGTACAACTTTATATTATTACCTTTTTCACATTTTATGCTAATTTTGTAAGTAGGCCCAGCCATAAGGGTCTTGACAGATCGTGACTGGTTTGGCAATAAGTGTTGGGTATGGCGAGGGGAAGATATATGGGATTATTAATTTTTAATTTATTTTTCCTACATACAGTAAGTTCAACTGATTCAACCTTACAATCATACACATGCATCTATGAGTGATATATTCAGGAGGACATCAAAAAAGTCTTGTTTTCTGTATGGCCACTATTCATATCCGTCAAGATATGTGGCGACCATTACAATGATAATTTTCATAGGTGTCAAGGCTATTTAAAATCTTCGAACTTGGATAATTGATTGTGAAGCCTACTGTACCCAATCATAGTATTTTACCTTTGTTCTTTAACATATAACAGAACAAGTTTAAAAATAATGTCACCTGGATTTCTTCTTGGGCAAGGAGTTGATTCATTTTGGGTCCGAGCCAATCCTTGATATGACTCCCTCAATGTGTTTTACTTTGGCCTCAGCAAACTGATTCATGTCATATCAGCACCTAATCGGACACATGATAAGTTTTAATTTATTAACAAACTAACAATTTTCTGAAACCACATAGTTAATACCTACGTCATAGGCCTACATTAAACATAATGGTTTGATCCGGTATAACGATTAAGTATTTAGGTTATTCGGTTATGTTATGTTTCAGTTTTAGGTGTCTTGAAATCTGTCCAGATAACAAACGTTGATTCCACTATTACTTAAACATGTATTGCCAGGAATAATATTATCGTGTCATATCATTGTCATGTTCTTTAATTTAATTTAAAGTTTAGGCCTAATTGAATAACAAACTAAACAAAACAAACATGACATAAGGATTAATGTACAGACTATAAAATATTTTGCAATAGATACAAATATCGACCTAATCGATATACAGTATCGAACAATTTCATTCAGTTCTTTAGGCCTATATCGTTCCGCTTATGAAAGTGTATCCTACAACTCCTGGAGATAGATAGGCCTAGTGTCAGGATTTATAATACAGAATGAACTTACTTTGGTAAAAAAAAATTAAAAACTCACCGTAATAATGCACATTGTAAGTTATAACTTAAGATTCAAGATGTTTATTTTCCATAAGATACATTTGTTCGTACATTGGAAATTGTCAGAAATTGTTTATATGTTAGAAACATTTATCATGATAGTTTTAAATATTTACAAATAAATTGCAATTAACTACTAGTTAGTCATGGAAGTGGATTTATGGGTGGACTTGGGAGAGAAAAAAAAACAAAAAAACAAAGGAAATGTGAGAAAGGCACAGATTAGTTGGGTCTGTTTTAAAGGATCTTAATTTCAGAGGTGGTTAGTTCAAAAAACTCAGTTAGTGAATATAAAGGGTTTAAAAATAACCACTTATAAATAAAATTTTTTAATTTAACATATTTCATTGTGAGCACATTTCCAGGCAGTTTATTAAGACATTTCATCCCAAGCTCTATGACTTGATTTAGTTCTTTCCAGTCTAATATACGGAATGTCTAGTTTATTTTTGAACCATGTATTTCTGCTGTGTACATCAGCTCTAAGTGCATATGATTGGTAATTCTTAAAAAGAAATAACAAAATATTATAGATATATAAATTAATAACAGTCAAAATTTCATAGTTAGTTCCTATGCTTTTTCAAAAAATTTGCATGACAGGATCCTGGCATCCAGGACTAAGTTAGACACTAAATTTACATTTAAATATAAATTAAATGTGTGAATTGTGTACCAAGTAGTTATTGAGGTTATGCTTATAGTTAGAAACTTAAAAAGTGTATGTTACTTACCAAGAAACAGTACAGCTTTAATGCAAAACTGTATAACTGAAGTAACTCTTGAATGAAGATTATGTAAATATACTCAATTAAGAAACCAACAAAGCCTGCAAAACTTAAAAATTGGTAAGAAACGTAATCAATTAACCGTTACAGCTTCCAGCAGACGAGACGTCAGTGCGCAGGCGCCGCGCGCAGTTGTTTTCTCTTTTTTCATAACGAGATTATGGAATGGGATCGGGTGTTTGGCCGCTAAGCTAGACTGGCGGTGAAGAGCAGTAGTTCTACAAGTCGCCACCGCGTGCCGCTAGGAATAAACTTAGGCAGTGCTGTGAGTGTGTGTGATCTGGCTGGGGGGAGAGAGGAGCGCGTTCTCCTCATTTCTCCCCCTCCCCCCACGCAGCACTGTCTTTCCGTCTACTCGTTCTTCGTCGGTCCGGGGCGCAAGGCCCCGGCCCACGGCTCGACTGGTTGAGTAGGGTTGGGTTGCTTCCTATTTTCCACTGATGTGCTTTCAATGTCGCCGACTAAAGTGCGTTCACTTTATAGTTTTGATGAGTACATCTCTTGTAGCCTATACAGATTTTATCATTAAAAATATTTGACACAGTTAGGAGCACATTTAAATACAGTGGAATACGGATAGTTCGAATCTCAAGGGACCACGGTTAATAAAATTCGAACTATCCAAAAAATTGAATTTTAATTATTGAGGTTCGAATTATCTAGGCCTAAATAAGCTAGAATAGCTTGACTGTATTAAAAACAAATAACATTTTTTATTATATAAACATTAATTATAAATATAAAATGGTTTTCAATTTTAAGAATTACGATTAAAAAAATATATTTAATCATAATACATTTCTTAAAATACTGTAATAATACTGAAATAAATGTACATGATGTCCCCGAATTATTCCAAAACAATTTTTCCATAAATATACAATTATGGGATATTTTACTCCAATCACCAACATACTAACCTTTGTTGGATTAAGTTTTCGCTATTTTTGGAATTTAGTATCCGTCTGTTGTTAAAGCTAAAGAAAAAATTTTGATACTTACTGTTACTGTACAAAGTAAATTTCAGGCACGATCAGGGGCGGAACCAGGGAGTCACATTGAGTAGGGGGAAATGCCCGGTTTTTTTTTGGGGGGGGGTGTATAGATTACCCCTGAGGGGTGGGGGGTCCGGGAATCCTCCCCCGGAAATTTGATAAAAATTCCATATCAATAATAATTTTACCGTCCATAAAGAATAGCCGAACGCGTTTTATTGACCAACAAGTGTGTTATCGGCCTAAAAAGACGACTGTCTTGAATTCATGGACCAAAATCAGCAATTTGACCGGTTTTTCGGACAAGAAATTGTAATTTGACCGCAATTCATGGTCGCCGTAACTTTTAAACCGAAAACGACAAGTAGGCTAAACGTAGTTTATCGGCCAAGGAAAACCGCAATAGTTTATACCCAAACTGTAATTTAAAGGCGGTCACACACTACCGGACCTTTGCCCGAACAAGACATTGGATCGAGCAGGGAGCAGGGCACGAAGGTAGCTAAACCGAACTTCTATTCACTCCGAACTTCTTCCCGATCAAGACCCCGAACAAGACATCGGATCGGACAGATTGAGCGCGAAAACCACCGAGCGGTTAAAAACTGTGGGGACGACTTTAGTTGCTGTTGTGCAAGTTGGCAGTGTACTTTTCTGCAGATTTCACACACTTCACCCATGTCACCCACCTCCCCACGATTTAACCAACTTCTCTCCAAGCGTCATTCCGCTTCACTTTGTGGTAGTGAAGTATGGGACAAGTCCCACAAAACTGGCCGATTGTTGTACTCGGAAATAAACATCAACGTGTTTTCCTCAGCCTCCATCGTGCAAAATACTTTACATAACCTAGTGAAGTGGAAACTAAAATGACAACAGTCAAGACCGCAACCATCACCGTCGTCGTATCGCTAGCGGCGGGGCTCGTGACGGCGCTCGGAGCAGCTTATGGATGTACCACACACTACCAAACCCCGAACCAGACCCCGAACAAGACATCGGACCGATCTTTCTTTGATCTTTCCTAAAAAAACCGCCTCGAGAGCGCTCGGTTCGACGTCTGGTTCGGAGGCCCCACTAACTACCGGATTTTCACCCTTCGACCCCCAAATCCTGCTCGGTTCGATGTTTTGTTCGGGAAAAATTCCGGTAGTGTGTGGCCGTCTTAAATGCTAACACGCCAGCGGAAGTATCATAGTATGTAATCTTCTAAATCTAAGATTTTACCAAAACTAAGATCGAAACACATTTTATCGGCCTAAAATAGAAATAAATTCTCATTTTGCCGTCTAAAACGTCAATCGAGCCGAATTTTAGCCTGAAAACGGTCAAACTGGGTTTTTAGAAAAATTTACCGACAGGGCGTTTTTTAATCGCTCAAAAACGGCAATCGGACCGCATTTCTCGGTAATATATCTCGGTCGTACCAAAAACGACGTCCGAAACACATTTTAGGCCGTGTTTTATCCGTAAAAACATAAATTTTGCCGCAACATGGTGTTCAAAAACACCAAAATTACTGAATTCTTTTGGTATAGTAGACCGCGTTTTATTGGCCTGAAGCGGCAAGCGAACCGCATATTATCCATGGAAATAGCAAAACAAAATATGCAATTTCACAGCATTATATTTCCCGAAAACAAACGTTCCTCACATTCTAAAGTCCGAAATCGACGGCCATGACGTGTTTATTAACCGAAAATGATGATAGACCCTCAATATCTGCCAAAATTCACAATCTAACCGTGGTTAATCATAACAATTGGCAATCGAACCCAATCGGACCACATTTTCCCAGCGAAAAATGAAGCCGGATCCCGTTTTATAGGCCCGAACGACTACCGGAACGTATATTTCACGAATGCAATCGAAGATTCGACCCCGTTCTATCATCAATGAGCGCCTATTTTTACTATTTACTGATTTAGAAACATATATACTCAAATCAAAAATATACAATGCTTAGACAATAAATGGATTTTATGGTTCCCTTTATTTATTTATAAAAATAAATAAATAAATAATAAATAAATAAATAAATAAGTTATCAGTAAGGCTTCAGGAAATCTGTTTAAATATTAGTAGTTAAAGCATTTACGATGTCTGTTCAAGTATTCTCTGTTATTCATTTGGTTGATTAATAGATTTGAATATAGTACATTTTCAGTAAAAAATCCTCATATTTTATCTTTGTTTACTCCAAACTGAATTGAGATGGAATTTAAAATGCTTACTTTTTGCAATACAAAACGAGTTCGCACGCAGCACGCTGACGTGAGGGAAGTGAATTTCCACATACAAAACGTTTAAAACTCAAAACCAGTGTAAGAACACACATTTATTCCAATTTTATTGAAGTCTGAAAACATTGATTTTTTGGCTGTTCTGGTGCTCCTGGTTTCATTTACCTGCAATGCTAGGAATACAATAATGCACATTATAAGGTTGGGAGAAGGTCCAGTCAGGCTTTAAAGTAGGTGCCAGGTTGCTGGGGATGATACAAATACACCAACAAATGAATAACATGCTTTCTAATGTAAAAACCCCAAAAGACAACGTACTGTGTTTAACCGATATACATTTTCTTTAATAACTCGGTAAGTATTTATGCTAAAATGACGAGAGAGGGCTTAAAACTTTCGCTTCACTAATTCCCAGTATCTTAATACATGCATTAATAATACGTCTGGGGCCTGCCTGACCCTTTTTGGGCCTAAAACTCGAAATTTTAAAGAATAATCCCCCAAAAAGGGGTTTAGAGTTATAATATATATATTCGAGAATCAAATTCACAGTAATTCACAAAGGGCTTCTATAATATATATAATTTTGAACGACCCCCCAAAACGTGTTCAGGGGGTCACGTTAGGAACTTCTATGCTGATCCCGGGCTTGAGTTTCCCCGTGCGGGTGGTCATGCTAATAGTTCACTTTCCATAGGAAATTCACTAAAACAACAAGTGGTGGTGGGCTCGTGTAACCACTCTACTACCTGGCTACACATGCAAATCTTTATTCACAATAATTTAGAAGCCGAGTGTCAAAGCTGAACAATACTCTCATAACTGAATACTGTAGAATTATGTATTAAATTAAATATCAGAATTAACACTTCAGCTGAGTACCTTATCTGGCTATAAATATTTGTGCTAAAGTTATGGGAGAGGGTTTAGGACTACATTTTCTGTTTTTTAAGTCATATAATGTAATATGCATTAATTTTAAATCCCGATCTCTTTTTACCGTTTTTGGGAGCTAAAAATACAACATTTGTAATTGTTATATCCTCCAAAAATGGAAGTTAGGGTCTTTCTGATTGCTTTGCAAAATTAACTTGTCCAACTGATTATAGAAAGGTATGTATCCACGAAATTTGAATTAAATCGTAAATTTACACTTTCCTATCACTTTGTTAAATACATCTTCAGAAGAAGCTGGATCTTCAGTTACATGACAGGTAGGCCCTAGCCTATAACTTGTTTCACACAACAATGTTTTACTCGAAATAGCTTTTCTATTTCTTGTATGCCGATATTTCTTACAAGGCATTAAGCTACGGTTGCATAATACTCTGAAAACTAAAAAACGCGGACACGCGGTACTCGTGTTGAGCGAGTGGTGGGATTCGTGGAGTGTGTGGCTGGAGGGAGTGTAGGGGGTGGCGCGACCTTGGACTACGCGCTCGTGCGTGGGGTGCGCGCGTGTTGGCGCTGTGCGTGTGAGTTTGTGTTAGTGAGGCGTAGTGCGGCTGGCCTACTCTGCCCCGGAATGTAATTTCCAAGAACCAAAGGAGCAGGTCACAGACCAAACGAAAAAAGATATAAACTTCAAACAAATTTTAACATGTATATCATACTGACCCGCACAACTACATCTATTATTTATACCACAAAATTGTATAAATATATTTTTAACAGTTTTTTAAAGTACAAAATATATTTCTGAATTTTTTATTTTGAAATGAAATTATATTAGTAATAATAACCTGCATTTATCCCATACAACTGCAAATTTTCATTGAAATCGGACCAAAGGTTTTCTTACTGACCTTCTCCCAACATTTGACAAAATCTCTACTTTTAAGACCCATAACTCCCTTAATAGTAATGCGAATTATTTAATATATAACTATTTTGTTTCCTAATTTTCATCCTGATGTGAAAAAAATAATATATTACAAATTAATTTTTTGACCAAACACTCTTAACTGTTATTGGTGACTGGCAAAAAGCATAGACTAACTACAGTAGTTAGTCTATGCAAAAAGCAAGTTATGCAATTTTTGTATTTTATTATTTTATGATAGAATTGTATATACACCATCGCTATGTAAACTATATATTAATAAATACATTATAATTAAATTTATATACTCCATGTTTTATTAGCGAATTTCCCCTATAGGGAAGAAGCTATTACCGTAGGTGGCATGGTAAGACTTAAGCCCGAGACCATGATAACTTTTCGTTTTGAGGTCCCCAGATGCCAAAAACACTATTTAAACACTATATATATATATATATATATATATATATATATATATATATATATATATATATATACTAGCAGCCAGCGTCACTTCGTGACTTCAAAATAAGTACGGTAATGAATATATATATATATATATATATATATATGGGTTTCATACAGTTGGCGGTAACTCTGTACATAAGGATTTACCTCATTGAAATGGTTTGAAAGCGTTCTCATCACAACATCTAAGCAGCTCACATTTTCTGATCGGTTTAGTCTGAGTCTATTTGCTTCTTCAGAGTCATAAAAATATAACTGTGCATACGTCGCCTTTTCATTTGAAGGTATTAGAGGTTCATGTCCATGATAAAAAGAACCATGCATTTAAAAATGGTAAGGTCCTCCACCTCCTCGCTGTTCATTAGTGGAGGCCTTATCATTAGTGGAGGCCTTAGACTTGCCATGGCCATGGCTGCGTTATAAGACCTTATGTTTGATCTGTAGTTTTTAGAGATTTGGTCTTGTTCAGTCAAAAATGAGAGAACGGTATTAGACACTTCTGGAACCGTTAGTTGTGCCTTGCCATTATGGCAACATTTTGTAAATGTTCCTGTAGTCGTTTTAGCGAATTTCCCCTTTAGGGAAGAAGCTATTAACGTAGTCGGCATGGTAAGACCTAGGCCCAGGACCATGATAACTTTTCGTTTCGAGGTCTCCAGACCCCAAAATTACCATTCGTTCGAAACTGCATATGTGTGTGTGTGTGTGTGTGTGTGTGTGTGTGTGTGTGTGTGTGTGTGTGTGTGTGTGTGTGTGTGTGTCCGTGGGTGCGATAACTCTCGTAAAAATTGTACGATTTTGATTAAATTTGCTACAATCGTGTAAAGCAGCATTTATGACTTTAGGTTCGAAAACCAGTTTAGGTTCATCCCATCCGAAGTGGTATTTTGGGGGGTTTTACCCCAAAATGGGTGTTTTGATGTTTTTACATGTAATATTTTAAAAAGTGTAATTTTAGTTTTCAAATTTAGATTCAACTATAAAAAACACACAATTTGGTGTTTTCATCATTTTATACCGTACGTCAAATGGTTACAGAGATATTGAATGTGCAAAACTCAGTACGTTGTCCAATGTTATTCTTATGGATAATAAGAACAATTTTATATCTCGCTTATTACGGCTTCATCTGGTTGTGGTATATTTTTATTTGCATGAAAAAACCATTGTTACCGATTATTCTTGCAGCAGCAAACCTGCATACTCAGCCCCCATGTTATTCTTATGGAGAATAAGTAAAACGTAATGTCTCCATTAATTATGAAAAAAATTTAATAAAACTTGCTATGTAGCTTCACCTTGTTGAGTTATATTGATATTTGCATAAAAGCAATTTGTTGTGTTCCTTCTTGCAGCAAACCTGCGTACTCATCCCCATGTTATTGTTATGGAGAAAAATCAAAATGGTATATATAGCTTATTTATAAATGACTATTGATGAAACTTGGTATGTGATTTCACCTGGGTGATTTATATTGATATTTACATGAAAGCCCATATTTTGTGTTCCTTGTTGCAGCAAACCTACGTACTCAATGTTATTTTTATGGAGAATAATTACAATTATATATATCGCTTATTTGTGAATATATGTTTATGAAACTTGCTATGAGGCTTTATGTGGTATTAAAACATATACTATGCGTTGGAAATTCGCTGAATACGCAGGTTTGCTGTGACGGGGGTATTTTCATATTGGAAGTAACGACCACGACAACATCTACATACTTCATTCATTGGCCCAATATCAAAAGCAGTGGGATTGACCGAATTGTCTATGGCCAAGGGTAGTGGATAGGGGCGAAAACGATTAGCTCCGTCTCTAGCCCTAGCATTTACATTGCGGACGCGGTCTCTTCTATGCATCTTAGAAAACAAATAAATACAAATGAAACACACTATCAAAAAACAAAACATAAAGCAAGACATTATCTTTTTGAACTTTTGAGGAACCATATTTGAATGAACCTAAAAGTAGTAAATCAATCATGTGTCCCAAAAATAGCACGAAAACGCTCTGAATATAGTTCAATGCATAATATATATAAATGATTATTATACATTGATGTGAAACCAGAAAAACACTGATGTCGAAGTATATAATTCATGATAAAACATTTGAAAAGTTAGAACACACAAATTGTTGAACACTTCACTTCATTGTCTTACATGAAATGTCTAAAATTTGCAAAATAAAATGATAAATGACGGAAAATCACTCATTCTATTTTAGTCTCAAGTTTAAAAACATATTAAAATTTTCTAGATAAACTATGAACATATAAAATTACAATTTTCATTTTACATTTTATTGTTAAATCTGTAACCTATGTATTTGGGATAAAATCATCCACCTGATTATAAAATAACAGCTTTCAAAATCTACCATATAACAGACACTAAATTAGTTCGAATCAAACTGGCCATGTCCCAGATTTACATGAGTGGTAAATTTTCTTCGTGGTCAAAATTGATTTATTTTTTCCTTCAAAAATCTATATTTCAAGAAATTAAATTAATTAGCCTTTTTTGAAAATCATCTTTCTTATAACTTTAAAGAATACACCAGTTTCATCAAATAAATAAATGCAAGTGCTGTATTCTGTGGTCAAACTTAAGAACTTGATCAAATTATCACCATATGTTTTGTTATAAAAAAATGTGAATTGGAAAAAGTTCACAGATTTAACAACAGATAGTAGCACATTCGCTGCAATTTCAAAAGCCTCCTGGACGAAGGATTTTCATGGGATGTTTTCCAAACCCAAAAAAGGCACATCTAGAGAAAAATAGCTTTAATTTGATACCAGATATGTATATAAAAATAAATTTCTAGGGGTCGATATGCTGCGAAGAAAAATCGAGAAATTCTTTTAATAATATAGATGGATATATATATCCGTTACCGCGATAACTTTTGAAAGAAACACCTGATTTTGATGAAATTTGGCACAAATGTGGAGAGTAGCATTTATGACTTTAAGTTCGAAAACCAGATCGATAGCACTATGGGAAAGGGGTTTAATGGGGGTTTGCAATTTTCCAAAAATCGGTTTTTTGCACATTTGACCCCAAAATGTTAAAAACACTCAATTTTGTTTATAGCCATTTTATAGAGCTTAAAAAAAACAAATAATTTAGTATTTTAATCATTAACCTAGGTTAAATGGTTTCGGAGAAAATCCAAAAAACGTGTCCCATGTTAATCTTATGGGAAAAAGGTTTTTAACTTTTTTCAGATAGTTTTACTAAAAACATCACATTTCTGTTTATTAATGTTTTAAGCTCAACAAAACAAACATTTTGGTGTTTTAATCGTTGTTCTACGTCCAACCGTTGCAGAGATATTCGAAGTGCTAAACACAGTACGTTGTCCAATGTTATCCTTATGGAGAATAAATAAAATTCTATATCTCAATTATTTATGAATGTATATTGATGAAACTTGGTATGTGGCTTCAACTAGTTGTGGTTTATTGATAAAAAACAAGTTTTTTGTTGATAGTCCCCGTAGCAGCAAACCTGCATACTCGGCCCCCCATGTTATTCATATGGAGAATAAGTAAAGTTGTATATCTCCCTTAATTATGAACCTAAATTAATAAAACTTGGTATATATAGCTTCACCTGGTTCAGTTATATTGATAATTGCAAAAAAGATATTACTTATCTTCCTCTTTGCAGCAAACCTGCGTCCTCAACCTTAAATGTTATTCCTATGGAGAATAAATAAAATGATATATATCACTTATTTATGGATGTATTTTTGTGAAACTTGGTAAGTAGCTCTATGTAGTAGTGAGTCACATATATGTGCATTGGAAATTCGCTAATTACGCAGGTTTGCTGCGACGGGGGTATTGATAATTTCTCATCATCAACCTTTTTATATTTTTTTTTTAAATACTACCGATTATTTTATATATATAAACTTTCATTAGTCAACATAATATTGTGAAGTAAACAAGGACATTTACCTTTAATATGTACCAAAACAGTTAAGAAAATTAATTTAATAACAGTAATTGATTTTTCATAATAATAAAACAATAACATTCCGTAGTTAAAAAATATGTTAATAAAGGATTGTTATAATGATTTAGTAATACAATTTTATAATTTAAAAAAATATTAACGCAGACTTGTTATAATAATGTAGTAAACATGTCATGAGAAAACTAGCAAATTGCTATAGATATTTGTAGTAATAAAGTGCCTAATAACATTTGTTGATAATTTAGAAATTATATATATAATTTTATTTAAATTTATTCATTTGGCATTGTAAAAAAATTGTAATGGTTATCTTTTTCAATTAATAAAATTATATAATGATGTATATTGATGTTAATATAACATTTGATAGGCTGAGTAAGACTTTAAAAGTCACAAAGTTATGTTACAAAAGTTGTATAACAAATTGAACAAACTTTTGTAACTATATAAAAACAAACACTCCTCTTTCTTAAGTAATTTTTACGATTGGCTGTTAAATATCCCATTTTATTCTGTTTCTGACTTCATGGCAGTTAAGGATATTGGTCTTTAATGTTACATGTTTTTAAACTTCCGTTTTTAGTGAATTTCCTTTGGAAAGTGAAGTATTAGCATGACCCGCACGGTGAAACTTAAGCCCGTAACCACCATAGAAGTAGAGGAGAAATACGGGTTTAACCCCAGAATCGGCGCTTTTTTCCCATGTTATTCTTATGGGGATCAGTTTTTGAGCCGACACCCGATCCTACCCTACACAAATTTTCTTTTTAGCCCCTGCCTTATTTTCCCCCATTTAAAATTTGCATTAATTTTAATACATCCTTTGCAGAAATCCACGAGTTCAAAAATAACTCCACACTAAATAAACAACACATGTAAACAACTTAGAAGTTATTGTATAGTAGTGGGTAAAGGAGAAAGAGGCATCACTTCCGGCGCTTTTTCCCCATGTTATTCTTATGGGGAGCCGTTTTTGAGCCGACGCCAGCTCCCGCCTATAGAGCTCCCGCGCGTTGGCCAATACTAATGTCCAACCCTTGCCTATATTAAATATATTGTCCCCATCCCCATCCCTCCTCTATATTTTTAAAAATTAATTTTCAAATTCTAAAAAACTATCTTTGGTGTTTACTGTCCGATTTGTCTGCAATTTGGATATGTTATTGTCCTAGGCAAATGTTTTAATAAATTTCACTTACATTTCCCAAATTCACTATTACGGTTGAATTGCCAACTATTTACTGACCTTTGCACCCTAATTTCCGTTTTGACTCTTGCCATATTTTGACCCTAAAATTCATTTTAAGACATCCTTTGCAGAAATCCACGAGTTCTGGCTACTTGGAAACCCGAGCCATTTGACATATAATAAATCACCCCTCCTCCTAATTACCTTCTCTACCAAATACATGTCTTTATATTTAGTCTTTAACAATTCTTCTGTATAAAATCCTCCTTTGATTATATTGCCATTCTCATCTTTCAAAATATAAGTCACAGGCTTTGTTTTCTTAACTTCTGCTATTGTAAAAAGCTCTCCCATCCAGTTAGGGGTATATCCTTTACTAAATACATGTTTATATTTAGATATCCTTACACTATCCCCCACCTTATATTTTGGCTTTTTAACTTGTACTTTAGATGCTAACCTTTCGTGTACGTCTTTAGAGTTCTTAGCACTTACACGGTTAGGCTTCATGCCTATGGATCTATGTACTTTATTATTATATATCCTTATTAACTTTGGAAGTAAATCCAACCACTTGTAACTCCCTTGTGCACTAAACTCTCTATACAACCAATTCTTTAAAGTTCTCTGGAACCTTTCCACAATAGCCGCCTTAGTTGTAGAGTAAGTGTGGTAGTGATTAATATTTAGAATTTTCATTAGTTTGGTAAAATGTTCATTAAAAAATTCTTTTCCATTATCAGATTGAATATTTTTAACTCCCTTTGGGAGAATAGTTTTTATAGCTTCTGTGACTACTAATCCAGTTTTATTCTTTAGTGGAGCAGCATAAGCTTTTTTAGAAAATGTGTCTATTAAAGTTAAAATATATTTATTCCCAGAATTCTCTCTAGCATAATTCCGCATATCTATTAAATCTATTTGAACAGTTTCGTTTATACCCAACACCTTAAAAGACCTTCTAACAAAGTTCTTTCTCGCGGGCTTATGCAATTCGTAAGCAATTTTTTCCATTTTTTATTCTTTATTTTTAATGTTAACGTATCTGCCAGTCTCTGTCGTTTCAAAAACACCTCCATTGCTACCAACTAACATACCATCACTCATTCTTTGATATACATAGTTTTTTGGCAAATATGCCCCTCCATCTAAAGTCTTAAATCCGCTTAAAGATGTAGGGTCTGCAACCAACAATTTAGGATTGTACATCATCAAATCGATTTCATTATTGTCTTGCATAAATTTATTAGTTTTATTGTTAAACCTTAATGCGTGTGATTTTAAACAAATATCAAATTTAATATTGTCTTGTCTAAAAGTTTTATTATTATCGTCATACCTCAAAACCTGCGACATTAAACAAACATCACTCCTATCTTTGCCTTCAGGTATATTCTTTATTAATTTGTCCTCTGCATCCCACACATCGCCATCTAATGTTAATACATTATAATATTTATCCCCCTGTTTTATTATGCTTTTCTCACCCTTTGTTAATATTTGCTTAACAACAGCCACATCATTTGGCAATATCCCAGGTAAAATGTTTGTTAATTGCTTATTTTTACCATCAAATTTAAGACCGTCTAAAGTCACAGTCTGATGTTTTGTAACACAATCGTTCTCATCAACAGCGGGTTTAACACGAACTAGCCTTTTATTATTAAAATCCCAAAAGTTTAGATCCATTTTTGGTACTTGAGAGACGTTTACAACATCATCGCTTTCTTTACCAGCCAACAAATTACTAATCTTTCGCTTTTTGGCATTCCAAACATTTCCCTCCGATTCCAAAAATTCATAATTATTATTGTCTTGTACAAAGACACCATCTTTTCTTATTAAAGTTTGCTCTAATGTGGGTACATCGGTTGAGCTTTCACCTCGTTTAACATTAGTAATTTTGCGTTTATTAGCGTTCCAATTATTATTCTTGGATTCTAAAAACTTATATTTAGTATTACCTTGTACAAAAGCATCACCTTTCCTGGTTAACGTCTGCCCCAAAGTCGATACATCGTCAGTAAACTCCCCACCTTTAACATTACTAATTTTATAATTTAAAGCATTCCAACAATCATCTTTTAGATTTAAAGTAGTTTCTTTAAAACTTCTAGCTTCTGGTTTACTATACGGGTTATATACGCGATAAAATTTATCTATCATATTTTTATTTAATAAACAATTCCACTTTCCCTCAATTCTTCTATGATAGAATCTATCTCATTATCCACTCCAGAATTTCCCGCCAATCGGCTTAACCAAAGCAGTCTTAACCTATCTACAAGCTCATTAGGATCGTCCCAATAAACATAGTCTATTTTATTACCAGTTACCTGCCTTAAACCTTCACCAACAGTCTTAAACAGGGGTTTAATTATATTAAGATATTTAGTGTGTTTATTACTTGACATCGCCGCACCCGGTTTATAACCCTTTAAATGTGCATTTGTAGCTTCCAAAATCTCTTTATAATTTTGCAAATCAGCCTGACTATAGTTTACGGGTTCTTTTAAAGTTAACAATTCCCACAATCCCTTTGTCCCTTTATAAATTTTTTCTCCAACTGTAACATCATCATTGGCAATTTGAACTTCCTGATTCCCAATAAAAAATTTATTTCCTTCTCGCCTAATACCATATGTGGTATCTGTCATACTACTTCTACTAAGGTAATTTCCTAAATAGTCTGATGCTAAAAGACCAAAATCTAATTTGTGTGGTGTTATTTGTGTTATTCTTGGTATTCTAGACGGGGTCTTTTCTAAAATCATTGGGAGAACTGGCCTCTCTGTTTTTGTGGCTAAATTTTTTAATTCTTGCAAAGGCTCTATTAAAGGTTGGAATGTTTGGAACCTCTCTTCAGCCTCTAGAAATTTACCACGTTTTAACGCCCTATATTTTTCTCTTATTTGTTTTGCAGACTCTACCAATTCTTGTTGAATATTTGTTTTCATTTTATTTACATTTTATTTATCTCATTTGACAAAGGATTATACTCAAACACCTTATCATGTATTATTAGGCAATATGCAGATGTGTTTGAAGGGACGTTTTCTGCAGTTTCAATTTCTAATTTAATATCTACAACCCCCTCTTTGATTGATTCATTCTGCCTAGAACAATCTATTACAATTAGAGGATATTTCTTTATAAAGTCAGCTCTGTTAAACATAGGATCGGGGACGGTGTTGTAGTAACTCTCCCTAAACCTCACAAACATCTCATAAGCTTTAGAGGCATCTCCATTTTCAAAGTCGAGATTTAAATCGCTATAAGGATAATATTCAGAGTTTAAAAACACTTTGAGATTTTTCAATTTACAGTGATCAAATTCATCAGTTCTTTTTCGTGCACTGTTGTCCCTACCTGTTTGGAAACCAAATATAACATACCTGGGCTTCTCCAAACTCGATGACGTCTTAACTGACCATGTATGTCTCTTGGTTTCGGGGTATGATGGGAGTTCGTGTAGCTCCAAACTTCTAAATGCAATTTGCAAATTTTTATTTTGCAATAACATCTTTTGTAATTGAAGCTTCTCCCCATCAGATGGTACCACGTGCGGCATCACCCACTGAATCGATTTAAGTGTAATTTTAGGAATAGGATCGACACCAGTTGGAGCATTAGATGTTGTTAATATACAATTTAAGTCGTTTTTGGATCTTTTCAACACCAATTCTTGTTTAACATTTACTAAAACCTTATTAAAATCCTCAAACACACCCATTAACAGCTCTAACGGGACACAAGTACTAAACTTGCCGCTTTTATGGAACTCTTTTAAATTTTCATCGGAATCAAATGCTGCATTTGACAATTTAGTTGTTTTATTGTAAGAGCACAATATTTTCATAAGACTGGAAATTCCCGGATTTCTTACAATATCTATTTCTTTACCAGCAACTTCGTATCTAATTTCGTCAAATAAGAATGCAAATGCATTATTTATAAAATGTCCTTTATCATGATTCTCTATTTCTCCTTTAATATACAAATAACTCCTACATGGGAGTGTTAGTAAATCTTGATTATTTATGCATATTCGAATTTCATCGGAATTATTTATTGCTAAAGTGTTGTGTGGAACATAGGAGTGATTTGTAATTTTAACCAGGCTATCATCGTATTGGAATTTTCCTGCAACGTCTAGAAAATCTTCCATTTTTATTAATAGAAAATTTTAACTTCAACCCAATTGATCGCAGAAACCTGGCATTTTGCACACTCAGCCCGTTCTTGTAAATTCTCATATCTTTTTTATATGACAAGTAATTGTAGTTTCTTCTTTATTAAAGTCAATTGGCTTGTCGTGTTGATCTGCAAATGTAATGCTAACAACATCTAAACTTCTCTTATTTACAGGGAAGTATATAATATTTCTGGGGACCTCAATAATCTTGTAGCCCGGAGGAGCTTCTGGGTAAAAACTGTGTATGGTGTGTGATTTGTCACCATTTAAATAAGACCCATTCGCAATATTACATTTTACTCTAATCACATTTACATTATTTATGTTGATTTTATTTACGGATTTAAACGCAATATCTGGAGTAGAAAATCCTTTAAATCCCAATAATTCAGACCCTAAACACGGTTTTGTAAAATCAAACACATGGCCAGAATGTAATGTGGCTTTCATAGTTTTATTATCGGCTATAAGTACAAAATCTGGGAGTTGCTTTTGAATTTCCTTCGCAAGCTCAAACACTTCGTATGTACCTTCAGCAATTTCAATTACATTTGGAACTTTGTGATCATAATAATACACATCCTCACCCTCGTCTATAGTTAATTTTGTGTCTTTAAGTTTATTTAATTTTGGAACTAGGCCTTTGTAAAATATAAGTTTGACTTTTGTATTAATTAATGCTACTTTATTTTGTATAATAACTTCAACTTTACCATCTAATGCCCGGTTTAATTCGTCAATTGTAACCTCCCCTTTTGGAGTTGTAATTTTGTGCATTTTGTAATATGTCAAAGTATTTAGAGGTTTTTTAACATTAAATATAGAATTATAACTTTGAAAATCTACCAGTCCAATTACATAATCACCATTTAATTCTATAGGAGGAAAGAACACCGACTTCAACTCTGGCTCTGTGCCTGTGAATGTTATAGTAAATGAATCCATTTTTATAAACTAAAATTTTTCAGAAATGATAAACATAAAATTCCACAAATGGAACTGTTTAAATCTTGTATTTGGTCAGTTGTATAGTAAATTTTAGATGGTACAAAATATTCAATTACCTCTTTTGGAGGCTGTATTCCGAAAGGGTCAAAATATATTACAACATCTTTATTTTTACGATATGCTGTCCAATGTGTGCCCCTGTCACTGTCTAAATTAATAATTCCACATTCTCTTACTTTTGGGGTCTGTTTTCTTAGCTCGTTTTTTAGGTACACTCCTCGAAAGTGAGGCACGTCTCTTGCTGCCTCTAACAGCTGAAAGTTGTCCATCTTTTTTATTAAATTTTAATCCCATTCCCATTTTTGCCTTAGCCTTCATCAAATTTGTCACTGCATAAGCTGCTGCTTTTTCAGCCAGACTGGCGTCCTTTGCCGAAACCCTAGTCCAAGCCTGGTCCGCTAATCTCATATCTGCCTTGTTCCGGGCGGCTGTATCAGGATTATTCATGTAGAATATGTCGTGCTCTTTACAATAAGAGTCTAGCTTATTTTTTGGAGGTACATTTCTGGCTAAATTTTCACGTATATTAGTTCCTGGACCACAATATGAATACGACGGGATGTGGAGTGGGAAAGGAAGGTTGTTTATAAGGGTATTTAACAAGCCACGGCCTCTATATGGCTTTAAGAATAATCCCTTACCCTTCTTACACTTTCTCTTTGCCATTTTTATTATATAAAAAATTATTCAACAAAGAATCAACACAATAAAGAAAATACACCATTATATAAAAAATGTCATTTATTCAACAAAAGAACAAATTTAAAATTGCACATAAAGAAAATACACCAAAGAAGTTGGGCCTATTTCCTAATAATATTCGCTGTCTTATAATAGGGCCCAGTGGTTCGGGGAAGACTGTTGTAATTTATAACTTAATTGTAAAAAAACAAGGATTAAAGTTTACAAATTTATATATAATATCCAAATCTTTAGAACAAGAAAAATATAAAAAAATAATTGAAATATTCCGTCTGTGTGATGAAGTTAAATTACACACATATTCAAACTGTGAAATCACACCAAATGATGTAGAATCACACTCAATAGTTGTATTTGACGACATAAATAGTCCAAATATCACACAATTTTTCTCAATGGGCAGACACAAAAATATTAACAGTTTTTACTTGTGTCAATCTTACAGTAAAGTAAACAAACATTTACGTGACAATGTTAATTTCCTAATATTATTTAAACAAGACGATTTAAATTTAAAACATGTGTATAACAATCATGTGGGAAATGATTTTTCATTTAACCAATTTAGAAATCTCTGCCATCAGTGCTGGGACAGGTCTAAATATGGCTTTATTGTAATAGACAAGGAAAGGCCAAAGAATAATGGTAAATACAGATTTATGTTTGACCAATTTTATAGTGACCAAGGGCAAGGGTGTTGATGCCATCTAGAATAAACCTCTTGTCGTCATCAAAAGAGAGTACCTTTTTGTTCATCGTTAATGTTTGCAGATGGTGGTTTGTGGATTTAATTCTTGTAACATTCTCGTAGTAATCTTCTCCGGTTGCAAGACAGTGTAAGTAATGTTGGTGTCTTAAGAGATGTTTAACTGTAGCGCCGTCAGCTCCTTTTGCCTTCTTAACCTCTAGCTCATTTTGCTTTTCTTTTTCGTATAACCACTGTAGAGGAATGAAAGAGTATAATTTTGGCCTTAAACCACAATATTCATACATAATTTGACCATTTAATTCATCTTTAAACTTGCCCGTAACTTTTTTGTTTTTATCAGAGTATAAGAAATGGTCTTTACTGTATGCAGAGGTGTCAAAACGGTCCAAGTCGCTTTGTATTTCCTTGTAAAAGTCCTCTGTTACTATAGAATACATCAGAGAATCCGTGTCTGTCATTAAGAACTTTTTATTCTTAAATTTTGACATATAATTATAGTGGAAATCATACATTATTACTTTACTGATATCCAAAATGGTCATTCCTAAATATATTGGTTTATCAAACTTTACAATTAATTTATTTAAATGCACAGCGTGCAAATTGTTGTCGAACTTTTTGCTGCAGTCAAATCTTGGCTTTGTAACATACTTTGTTAACTTAGACTCGTCTACAAGATGTATATCACGAAACTTGCGTTGGTTCATAATTGTTCGACCAAAGAGACTGTTATTTAACAGTTTGTAAAAGTCTTTTTCAAAATCATGTTCAGCTTTTTGTCGCTTTTCAATATTAAAATTAATATAGGGTGCAAGCCAATTTGATTGTCTGAATTTTAAGATTCTGTGGTATTTTGTAACTACCAAACCCAGTTCTTCGTATTTTTTTAGTGCCTTATAATGTAGAATATATTTGGTTTTGTCATTTAAGTTTGGTATTAATTTTCCATTCATTTTTTCTGGTGCGAGCGGGTAGTCATTATGCAAGTCGTGTAAACTTTTATCGTATTTTAAATCAACTTCCAAAATAAATCCAAAGTTTTCATTTTTATTGGATTTATAATCTTTCTCATTTGTCCATCTAAAGCCATCAATGGGCAACGACTCGCACATTGCTGTAGAGTATAGCGAGTTGCAGTCTAAGTATACAAGATAGGTGCTTTCTTGATTTGGGTCATAATGTTCGCCCATGTACTTATTGTTGGCTTTAGCGTAGCGCGTGGAAATCATGCTTACACCGCCTCTAATGGCATGTTCTATAAACAAATGCATGTCAATGTCACTAAATAACTGTAATTTTATGCCGGTCATTCTAAGACACGCCTCCCATGTTAGTCCAGGCAGTGAGTACATGTGGACAGGGTCGAGTTTATAATCCTTTAAACTCAAGTCCCTAAATGTCTCAAACACATCAGCCAATAACAACACATCTGTTTTAAGGTATAAATCGTGATATTCTTTTAAATTCTTTATATTAAAATGATTCCATACGTTTTTAGCATGTTCATATTGCGCAGGAGATATACATTCTTTAGTTAGGCTGCTGTAAAATGCCTCTATGGGTGGTAGGGTCTCTAAAAACTTTTCTGGTCCTGTCATGTATTCGTATGGAAATTCGCCCTTGCGTTGTAGTAGTGGATTGTCTATAAATCTAAATGTATTTAAATTGGAAGCTAATTTGCTTAAGGGAAGAGACAGAAAGTTGTAGGAATCCAAAAATACCAAATCATCAACAGAGAACGATATATATTTTTCCATGTCCTTGGCTATGCAATTCAATTTGCGATTGAGTTTTCCCAAGTGTTGCATTATTAAATGACCATCATAGTTTTTAAGGTTGTGGAAGAATATTGGAATTTTCTTGGTTACTTTATAGTTTAAATTGCAAGCGTTGTGGGAGGGTCCTCGGAATTTGCCTGTTAGATGGCAATGGTCGCGCACTTTATCACCCAGTAACAGCTGTTGGCATATGTGGCAGTATTTAGAGTTTTTGAAGGATGCCTCTTGCTCTGGAGTCATTACAAGGGGAACATATACTTCCATCTGACTTTTAATAAAGTCATAAGTTTTAAATAACTTTTCGAAAAATACATCCATCACATTTTCACCGCTGTACAACTCTTCGTAAATAATTTTAGAGTCTCTCACCACAACATAAGCAAATCCAGAAGGCGTGTGTTTGCCGCCGTTTATAAAACATTCGAAATCTGCATAAATCACAAAGGGAGATTTAAGTTGATATTTGTAATTCGTAAATTGTAGTGTATCTTTTTTAGACATTTGTACTCTTTGGGCATCAAAGGGTTTACAATATGTTATGTGACGTTCCAATTTATCTTTGGTGCCAAAATGTTGCAAACAGAACTTGCAAAAATATTTCTTATTGTTGTCTTTTGTAGAATTAAACATTAACTTGTCAAAATCACAAATTAAACAGTAATGTGATTTCTGACCATGTTTTAGAAGCAGCAGATTGACGTGCGTATTGCCGTTTAGTTTAGTTATTCTCAGTGGATATATTGTTTTTCCTTCAATTCCATATACGTTAACACTTATGTTATTTTGTTTTTCAAATTTATCAATGTCAGATATTTTTACGGGATATTTTATATTTGTCATATTTAACTGGCCCTCATAGGGTTCGTAGTAAAATACTCGATTTGCATGTTTACTATTCCTTGGTCTTAAGCTTGCTAAAACACTCCAGGTGAAACATTTATTATCGGTGTTTTTAATATTTAAAACAGCATGTTTTGATTTTATATTTTCTGGCGTGGGAATGTATGATTTGGGAGTTAGGGGCTTATATTTGTAAACATGCAACTGCCAGTATTTGGTGCGGTCATATATCCATCCACTGCCCTGAGCTTGATACTTGTGCATGGAGGTATCGATTTTTAAAAGTGAATTTTCAATTTGAGCCTTTAGCTGTGCTTTCTCAATTGATAAATTAGTTAAACTTCGAAAATCAGCAATACATTCTTTGTCAATGATTAAATCACCATTATTGTCCACTGAGTGTTTGATGAATTTTACTCTCCTAATAAGAATCCATTTGATGGGTAGAGGACAAGATTGGAGAGTGTCTAATATATCCGCGGACTCGCCGTAAAACTTAAACACATTATAGGGTCGCTTGTCACATCGTAGGTGGTGGCGTTTCTTGTCGCGGGTGATGACTCTCTTACACACATTACAAGTATTGTGGTTCTCTAGCATATGCATTTTAAAATTGCTGTTGTCAAATATTTGATGACATATTTTACAAATTTTAGGAATAACTTTGTGAACAAGTCGATAATGGCGTAATAAATTGCTTCTGTTGGAGTAAGACGTGGAGCACTGTGCACAGGTCAACATTTTTTGTTGGAATGAGGGTGGTGATTTTGGGGCTTCTATATATATCCTTGGTTGAAAATTTTAAAATTTTATCTTTTTTAAATAATAAAAACATATTTTTTAACTCTAAAATAAGACATTTTTGCAGTTTAATTACTGCAAAAATTAAAAAAATTTCCAATTTGGTCGTGCAATATTATTTTTTACATACACATTTTAGGTATTAACACACATTTGGAAATGGTGAATTTGGGAAATGTAAGTGAAATTTATTAAAACACTTGCCTAGGACAATAACATATCCAAATTGCAGACAAATCGGACAGTAAACACCAAAGATAGTTTTTTAGAATTTGAAAATTAATTTTTAAAAATATAGAGGAGGGATGGGGATGGGGACAATATATTTAATATAGGCAAGGGTTGGACATTAGTATTGGCCAACGCGCGGGAGCTCTATAGGCGGGAGCTGGCGTCGGCTCAAAAACGGCTCCCCATAAGAATAACATGGGGAAAAAGCGCCGGAAGTGATGCCTCTTTCTCCTTTACCCACTACTATACAATAACTTCTAAGTTGTTTACATGTGTTGTTTATTTAGTGTGGAGTTATTTTTGAACTCGTGGATTTCTGCAAAGGATGTATTAAAATTAATGCAAATTTTAAATGGGGGAAAATAAGGCAGGGGCCAAAAAGAAAATTTGTGTAGGGTAGGATCGGGCGTCGGCTCAAAAACTGATCCCCATAAGAATAACATGGGAAAAAAGCGCCGATTCTGGGGTTAAACCCGTATTTCTCCTCTACTCATAGAAGTTCCTAACATGACCCCCTGAACACGTTTTGGGGGGTCGTTCAAAATTGTATATATATATATATATATATATATATATATGTGTGTGTGTGTGTGTGTGTGTGTTTGCACTCTAGCGGTCGCATTTTTTGTCCGATTTACTTCAAATTTGGTAGAGACGTTCCTTTCTGTAATCAGTTGGGCAAGTTCGTTGGGCAAAACAATCGGAAAACTCTAAACCCTTTTTTTGGGATTAATCTTTCAAATTTCGAGTTTTTGGGCCCAAAAAGAGTCAGAGAAGCTCCAGATGTAAAATAAATGGATGTAAATACCCCCGTAGCAGCAAACCTGCGTACTCAGCGAATTTCCAATGCATATATATGTATCTTAATACCACATAAAGCCACATACAAGTTTCATCAATATACATTCATAAATAAACGATTTATGACATTTTAATTATTCTCCATAAGAATAACGTGGCGGCTGAGTATGCAGGTTTGCTGAAGCAAGAAACACAAAAAATGGGGTTTTATACAAATATCAATATAACTCATGTAGGTAAAGCCACATACCAAATTTCATTAATTTATTTTCATAATGAAGGCAGATAACACGTTACTTATTCTCCATAAGAATAACATGGGGCTGAGTACGCAGGTTTGCTGCTACGGGAGCCTTGGGTAAAAAATTGTTTTTTTGAGCAAATATCAATGGTCCACAACCAGATGAAGCCGTATACCAAGTTTCGTCAGTATACGTTCATAAATAAGCGAGATATAAAATTTTTATTTTCCTCCATAAGAATAACATTAGACAACGTACTGTGTTTAGCACTTTCAATATCTTGGTAACCAATTGACGTAGAGAAATGATCAAAATACCAAATTGTGTGTTTTTTTAAGCTGAATCCAATGGGGAAAACTAAAATTTGATTATTTCCAAAATTATATACAAAAAATTCGAAAAACCCATTTTTGGGGTACAAAACCCCCCCAAAATACCCCTTCGGATAGAGCGATCTGGCTGGTTTTCGAACTTAAAGTCATAAATGTTGCTTTACACGTTTATACCAAATTTCATCGAAATCGGATAATTTTTACGAGAGTTATCGTGCTCACGGACACATATCTATATATATATATATATATATATATATATATATATATATATATATATATATACAGTATCGAACGAATGGTGTTTTTGGGGTCTGGGGACCTCAAAACGAAAAGTTATCATGGTCCCGGGCCTAGGTCTTACCATGCCGACTACGGTAATAGCTTCTTCCCTATAGGGGAAATTCGCTAAAAGACGGGAATTAAAGAGGCGAAAGTTTTAAGCCCTCTCTCGTAATTATAGCATAAATATTTACTGAGTTGTTAAAGAAAATGTGTATAGACTAAACACAGTACGTTGTCTTATGGGGGTTTTACACTAAAAAAACTGTTATTCCTTTGTTAGAGTACTTTTATCGTCCCCAGCAACCTCGCACGCCTACTTGCAAGCTTGTCTGGACCTTCTCCTAACCTTATAATGCGCAAAATTGTAATCCCAGCTTTGCAAGTAAATGAAACCAGGAGTATCAGAACAGCCAAAAAATCAATGTTTTCAGATTTCAATAAAAATTGGACAAATGTATGTTTTTCCACTGATTTTGAGTTTCAAACGTTTTTTATGTGGAAATTCACTTCTCTCACGTCAGCGTGCTGCGTGCGAACTCGTTTTTTTTTCAAAAAAAGTATTGTTGTTAATTTTGTTTCTATATAGTTTATTTTGCTATGTTTACTGTTTGGTTAGTTCTGTATAGCCCTTGTTGATATTTTATTCTTTAAAATATATTATACAATTGTAAAATGTTTTTGTTGCCTAAATTATTAGGTATGTTTTTTCATTTGTTATTCTCACTTTCTCTGGAGGTTTGATTTAGTTAAGTGTTTTAGAGTTCTGTTTATACCAAGAAAAACAATAATAATAAGAACATTTGCTCCAGGTTTTTTCTATTGTATACTGGGACCGTATTGAAATAAGCTAGATTTCTAAGACTTTTGGTAATGCAAGTATAATGTCATTGGCAAATAAACGATTCTTGATTCGGTTCCTGAAAATAAATGAGATGAATTATTGTAAATGAACCCTCTAAATAACAAATAGAAATAAACAATTTCCCAATTGATTGTGTATGTTTGATACATATCCGTATATAATCCTGGTTTACTTGATTTGTTTTACCCAAGGTCTCATATAAAAAGAAGAAGTATTCAGAAAGCCATCGATTCCTTTATGTAAACCCCTTTTCCCTCAAATGGTGTTACTAATCCAAAATGGCCGAAACGTTAGTGGTGTAGTCTGTTGTTGATTGTTTTCTCAATACTTTGCGTTTGTTTTTAAACGACTAAATTTCTAACCAGTAATGATAATATATCATTTTAGTACATTGTCGATCGGTAATAAGTGCAGTTGAGTGCGTTTTTCGTTGGTTTAACTTCAATATTGTGGCCAACAAGCTACAACGTTTAGCCTATCTAATATACAATTGATTTACAATCATCTTGTGAAGCAGTGACTCTTTGACGTGTATGGTGTTTAGTAGGCTGTTATATTTTAGTTTTAGCGGAAATTGAGCTCTTTAAAAACTTCGATTGCAGTGATGCATCTTGCATGCATAACAGCGCAGCCAAAATTCAGTTGGTACAATATACAGGTAAATAATACCTAAGACCCTCCATAGTTGAGTGAAAGTTCACCTATTAAGTTAAATACGATTTAATTCTTTTCGTAATAAATGGGACTCATATAATTACCAGCCCTTCTTTTTATTTTTAGTCAATCAAGGTTATTAAAGGTGCATTTGGTGTTTTTCAATGCGTGTTATTGTGTCCATTGCATAAGTAAAGGCTAGGCTGTAGGCTAATTCTCAATCCCTTGGTAGTGCTATACGCTATCTTCCATAACATCAAGGAATTTTTGTCAATTTGCAAGCATTATTTAGAAATTTGCAATAAAATAGCTTCACCTGTGTTATTGTCTAACTCTCATGTTAATACCCCTCTCTCCCTACTTAAATAAGTAGGTAGGTCTACCTAAGTTAGGCAAGGCAGGCCAAACCTTAAGTCATAATGAGTTGACAAAATAATTTGTGCATTAGGCAAGTCGTGGTGGGGCCATCCCATAGCAGCCTATAATTAACAAGGTTCACAACCTGGCCCTCTTCAATTTCAACAAAACTCGGTAACTTATTCTTTTATGCTTACAGCTTCAGCACGTCCTCGGCTGACTTAGAATTGTTGTTTTTCTAAATGTGTTTATATAGGCTCATTCAGATTAGGCCCATGGGTCATTTCAGATAAATGTCTCTAAACAGTTTTTGATAGAAACATTAGGCCTAATTACAAACATTTATCTTGCAAGATATACAAATTAATTACAGCACATAATCTAAGAATAATTGGGCTGCAGTTTCATAACAGTCACGCAAAATAATTGAATAAGAATTCATACCTACTCAAAATATCAACATTAAAATATCATACTTAAGTTACCGTAACTTAATAAAAATACTTGATACCTAAGTTATATCCAAATATTTGATATATTTTGGTCTTACTTCTAGACTAGTTAAGTTAATTAAGTCATGCTATGTTTTATATTGTAATATTGAATTTTAAAATCAATTGGTTTAACTTACCTACCGGTATCTGTTGATTGTTATTGATCTCAAATATAAGATGATAAGTTATTTTATTTTCCATAGACCCCGACTGTATTCATGAAAATATGAGTGAATTCACTTAAATAGCTGTGCTATGTGTGTTGCATCTACACCTTTTCAATCAGTTTACTAAACGTATTAAACAAACTTTTATTTATTTCAACAGGAAACCTATTCTTAGAAAGAATTATTATTATTAGGCTTAGTATACATTCAATTACCGTAACCATAACGTAGGTAGGTAGGACCTATAGGCCCTAATCACAACTTAAAAAATCTTTGACTCAAGTGGCAAGAAAATAACTGGTGTTTGGTGATTTCCCATAAATATAATAAATACATATTATTCAACAGAATAACACTTTCCCAATAATTGGGAACAACTGCCCCTTTTAGACAAAGTATGCCTACAACAATTCAATATAAAATAATACTATTAATTACTAATACTAGCCTACTAATTTTGTGGGCTTTTGAGGCCAAATAAATGTTTCCTTAAAATATAGACAGAATATTTTAGAGTAAAAATAGACGTGACAATGTCTTGGATATTTAATTTTGAAAACTTAGATTTTTTTAAACACATGAGCTGAAAATTTATGTAACTAATAGTTCCTTTTGTGCAAATTAGTAATCCAATTATTTCAATACCTTTTATACGGTAGGCCTATTGTATTTTTCTTTGTAAAATTGTGTACCTAGTTGGTTTATAAATATCATTTGTTTTCTTGATGCACGTCATTCGGTTGATTTTCATCTCTCTCAAAACGGATGGTAGGATCTAATATATACCCGCGAGACCCTTTTAATAGCTATGGTATCATTCTTCCATGGCTTTCTCCAACTCCATGAACTTCTTTGTTTGTAGAATATCCTTTTTCTCATAAGATGTTTGCTATAGTTGACCACACTCTGTGGTGGCGTGTGTTGCGGAGGGTTTCACTGTGTACTGGCAAAAGCCCAAGACATGTCCAATTGTTTCTCACTGTGACAACACCGACAGTGGTTGCTGTCTTTGGACCTGCCAGGTACGGCTCGCACTGCTGCAACATTGCCCAACATTTTCAAACTATCATGCCATTCACTGGAGGACAACCCTTCATGACGCCAAATCCATTCGTTTGCTTGAAGGTGTATTCATTGAATAATATTACTTACGCCCTGACCTTTTTGCGGGTATTTTGCCCACTCCTCAATTATTAAATCCCTTAAATGCCCCCATATTTTCTAAGTATCAAGAGTGATATTCCTTTCGTTGATAAATTTTGTTGAGGATTCAAGGCCTAAGCTTGACAAGCATCATTAAGATTAACTTTCTTCATTAAGATTTCTGGTTGGCTCAATATATTGGTTGTAACTTATTGGCTTTTTAATGAATTTCTTTTGGAAAGTGAACTATTAGCATGACCCGCACGGTGAAACTTAAGCCCGGGACGACCATAAGTTAGAAGTTCCTAACGCGACCCTCTGAACACATTTTGGGGGTCATTCAAAATTTTATATATATATATATTTAACCCTCTAGGTGTTGCATCAAAAAACCTGAAATGTTACGCCATTTTTTTAACTTTTGCAGAGTTTTATATAAAATTCTATAAAAAAATAAAGTTTTGATATAGGCTATATTGGTAAACAAGTATACATTTTCTTAGAGAGCAGAAAATGGGCTATCTTTTAATATAAAATTTGTTGGCCTAAGTGTATGGTATAACAGTCCGGCTTGGGTTCAAATCTAGACTACCCAAAAAATAAAACTTATTTTTTATGTTATGAGACCCGTAGAATATATTTAGACAGCCATAATCAAAAATCCAAGACATACATTTTGTTCAAAATTTAATAAGGAAAAAGAAAATATATACTGTTATGGGGTTTGTATTAAAAATTGAAATAAAATGCGGGATAAACTTAAAATGCGTACCTGAGAAAACGTCACTATATTTTCACACGATTAGGCCAATTTTGCGGACTATTAAATAAAATTATATAAAAATTATTTTCATAACTTAGGGGGATAAAAGTATATATTTTCTTAAAGTAATAAAGTGGGCTATCCTATAATGTGATTTGTGTTGTCCTTACCTTAAATAGAAGGGTCCTGTGATGGTTAAAATCCAAGAAATATAAAAAAAATAAGATTTTTCAAATAATCACACATGTAACATTTCTTAAATAACACTTAATTTGAATCTGAATGCACTCATCTTGATCACAATTTTATATTGAAAAAAATATATATAACATTGTAGTGTTTGTATCATTTATTTAAATAAAAAAAGTAAAAAACCAAAATATGTACAAGACCGTTTCACAGGGGTTCGGTTATCACTCTGCAACTTTCTGTTTTTTGTGCGCCTTCAAGGGCCTCCAAAAGTGTTCCAACTTGTGGAAGCACTCTTTGTGAACCCCACAGTTGCATCCTGGGCAATAGTAAGTTGCTTTCCTTGAGCACACAGCGCATACCTTATTTGATTTATTCGGCAAATGTTGCATGACGTGGGTGGTGTCGCCTGATGGTCCGGCAACTGGAGCTGGATCTTTAGTTTTACACAGGGTTTCTACAATATCTATGTAGAAGTTCCTCCTACTCATTGGATTATCAGTGTTTAAGGAGTATAATACATAAGCATTATAGAGTAAAATGTCCAACAGATTATAGAAAATCCGCTTCCAGTATTTGGTTGTCTGTCTATTACATGAGAGGTGGTAGGCGAACACAGCTTTCCTAGTTGCGTTCTGTTTGAAAGAAACCAAGAGGGCGTCATTATGGCGGAAATAAATTGTTTCACCTGCCTCCAACTCTTTATTCTTCAATGTTGTGGCCAGATATTGTGAATTTTTGTTTATTGTCCCTGTAAGGTAGGTCTTATTTTCCAGAAGTGCAAGTGCAAGTGGCACTTTTGTGTAAAATTGGTCCGTGAACAAGTGGTGGCCATGGCCGAGCAACATAAACTTTTCCCCATGACTTGCAGTACACACTTTTGTACAAAGGGGCCTGGTATGTCAACCAAAAAATCCTGACTACTATAAAGTTCTATGTGGACTACATAACTAGTTTGGGAGTCACAGGTCTCAAATTTTTTAATCCCAAACTGTTTATGTTTCTTCTTTGGGAGGTACTGTATGTACGCGCATCTGTTTTTCATACCGATAAGGCTTTCATCAAGGCAAACGTTTTGGAAAGGAACAAAATACTTCTTAAATCCATTGTTAAGGCAATCTAATAAAAATCTGACCTTAAACCATGGATCAAATTGAGGATCATCCCGGGGAAAGCCACTAACAGTAGTAAGTTGCAGGTTCGACAAAATCAACAGAAACTTATTGCTCGGCATAATCTTGCTGAAGAACGGGATGACTTGGGATTGTTTGGTGTCCCAATAGTTCTTTATTCTTAATATTCCCATATTAATAAATAACCCAAAGAACTGTTTGATATCGGATATGGTAGTATCAACCCATCTTCGCATCTGGGCTTTGGGTGAAAGGCTGGCTCTGTTTCGCTCAAGCCTATTCTTAGCGTGGACATTCGTACATCTACATAAGATGTTCCAGATTGCTTCTGTGAAGAATAAGGAGAAATAATCTAAAGGTTTAGAGTTTCTTGGGGGGAGATTTTGGCCCCCACAGCCCCTCCTAGTAAACTGGCTTTCTATCTCCTTTTCTGGCTCAGGAGGGTAGACCCTAATCCAGCGCAGATTTTTAGGCTTTTTCTTCTTAGGCCTAGGACCATCACTACTACTTTGAATACTTACAGTAGGTTCTTCTGGCTCATCTATAGCCTCCTGTTCACGGTCTGAAGTGTCCAAATCATCCCAATTAGGCTCATATTCTTCCCCACTACCACTTGAAAAGTCACACCAAGGCTCCTCTTCGTCCTCCTCTCCAAAAGGGTTTGGGCCTAAGTCAATATCACTGTCCACATTATCTTCATCAATATCACTTACATCAGCGTTTAATAATTCTCTAATGTCACTCGATCGCAAATCACCCATAGTTTAAGGTTAAAATCAATACACAACAACGTAACGTCAAATTACACCATTCCTATTGAAAACGTAACTAAACAGCTGGAAAAAAGACAGCTGCAAAAGTATTAGTTCGCAAAAAGGGCGAACATTATTAGTTGCCATGAAGCCCAGACGTTGCCGATCACTTTGGTATAATGGATGGTTCGAAACGACCGATCGTCAACGAGATATACGCGCTAAACTGGATGTCTGCAAAGTCGACTGAAATCAGTCGATTGACACTTAGAGGGATATATATATATATATATACATATATTTTTTGTCAAAAAAGGGTACTTGTTAATAATGTTTTTAAAAATAAATAAATAAATATATATATATGTTTTCACTCTAGCGGTCACATTTTTTGCCCGATTAACTTCAAATTTGGTAGGGGCGTTCCTTTCTGTAATCAGTTGGACAAGTTGGTTGGGCAAAAAAATCGGAAAACTCTAAACCCCTTTTTTGGGGATTAATCTTTCAAATTTCGAGATTTTGGGCTCAAAAAGGGTCAGAAAAGCCTCGGATATTAAATTAATGCATGTTAAAAGATGTGAATTAGTGAGGCGAAAGTTTTAAGCCCTCTTTCGTCATTCTAGCATAAATATTTACTGGATTAAAGAAAATGTGTTTCGACTAAACACAGTACATTGTCTTATGCTAGAAAAACCTGTCATTCCTTTGTTAGAGTACTTTTATCATCCCCAGCAACCTCACGCCTACTTTCAAGCCTGTCTGGACCTTCTAACATTATAATGCGCAAAATTGTATTCCCAGCTTTGCAGGTAAATGAAACCAGGAGCATCAGAATACCCAAAAAATCAATGTTTTCAGATTTCAATAAAAATTGGAATACATGTATGTTTTTACACAGATTTTGAGTTTTAAAAATTTGTTATGTGGAAATTCACTTCCCTCATTTCAGCGTGCTGCGTACGAACTCGTTTAAAGTTGTTATAGGCCTACAATTAAACGAGTACTGCTTCCCAACTTGCTTTAAACAGACTCAAACCCTTGTACCTTTTTTTGGTGAATATATCGTTCTATTTGGGGTGTCAAAAGGTAGATTTAATCATTTCTTTCAGCGATGATTTATTAATTTTATCAGGATCATTGGAAAACCATTCTGTGATGAAATTTAGGGTTGTTACCTGGAATTTATGAATAGTTGAAGCGCAAATGGATGAATTTAAAATGCAAAACTTCTTATCAGACAGTAGGAGTGGGGGTGGTGTACACATTTCTAATTTATTTTGGACATTGCTTAAAAAACTTACTCTATTTAATACTATGTCATCTGCAAAATTGGAGCTGGCTCCTAGATAACGAATGCATTGATTCGTTTCAACGGATTTGATATTGAATTCTTCAAATGCCCTCATAGTTAATATTGCCTTTTCACATACACAGTGCAAATGTCCAAAATGCCAATCGCAGCGCTGGAGCGGAGTAATTTAAAAACGGTACTTACTTAAAAAACATGTCTCGTGTGTATATATATGTGTCCGTGAGCACGATAACTCTCGTAAAAATAGTCCGATTTGACAAAATTTGGTATAAACGTGTAAAGCAGCATTTATGACTTTAAGTTCGAAAACCAGACAGATCGACCATCCGAAGGGGTATTTTGGGGGGTTTTTGTACCCCAAAAATGGGTTTTTGGAGTTTTTTACATATAATTTTAAAAAAAATCAAATTTTAGTTGTTGCCATTGGAATCAGCTTAAAAATACGCACAATTTGGTGTTTTGATCATTACTCTACGTCAAATGGTTACAGAGATATTGAAAGTGTTAAACACAATAGGTTGTCCAATGTTATTCTTATGGAGGATAAAAACAATTTTATATCTCGCTTATTTATCAACTTATCCTGATGAAACTTGGTATATTGCTTCATATAGTTGTGGTCTATTGATATTTGCACTATAAAACATTTTTTGGCCGATAGTTCCCGTAGCAGCAAACCTGCGTACTCAGCTCCCATGTTATTCTTATAGAGAATAAGTAACGTGTTATCTCCCTTAATTATGAACATAAATTAATAAAATTTGGTATGTGGCTTTACCTTCTTGAGTTATATTTATATTTGAATAAAACCCCATTTTTTGTGTTCCTTGCTTCAGCAACCCTGCATACTTAGCCGCCATGTTATTCTTATGGAGAATAATTAAAATGTCATAAATAGTTTATTTATGAATGTATATTGATGAAACTTGGTATGTGGATTTATGTGGTATTAAGAAACATATAAGATATATGCATAGGAAATTCGCTGAGTACGCAGGTTTGCTGCTACGGGGGTATTTATAAATTATTTACGGGGCGAAGCCTGCAGGAACAGCTAGTATATGTATATGTCGTGAGCACAACAACTGTCGTATAAATGGTCTGATTTTGATGAAATTTGGTACAAACGTGTAAAGCAACATTTGATACATACTTTAAGTTCGAAAACCAGGCAGATCGACTTATCTGAAGGAGTATTTTTTTTTGGGGGGGGGGGGGGGTTTGTACCCATAAAATTGGGCTTTTTGAATTTTTGCATATAATATTTGAAAAAGTCCAATTTTGCTTTTCACCATTGGATTCAGCTTTAAAAAACACACAATTTGGTGTTTTGATCATTGCTCAGCGCCAATTTTGTTACAGAAATATTGAAAGTGCTAAACACAGTGCGGGTTCGTTATCCAATTGTTATTCTTATGGGGAAAAAGAACAATTTTATATCTCGCTTCTTTATGATCTAATACCGACCAAACTTGTATATGGCTTCATCTGGTTGTGGTCTATTCTTATTAACACAATAAACCATTTTTTACCTATGGTTCCCGTATCAGCAAACCTGCCTACTCAGCCCCTATGTTATTCTTATGGAGAAAATGTAAAATATTATGTCTCCCTTTTTTTTATCTACACAAATTAAGAAAACTTGGTATGTGGCTTCACCTAGTTGAGTTATATTGCTGTTTGCATAAAAACACATACCGGTATTTTGTGTTTCTTGTGGCAGCATTGCTTCGTACTCAGCCACCATGTTATTCTTACGTACAATAATTTAAATGATATATATATTTTGCTTATTTATGAATGTATATTAAAAAAACTTGATAAGCAGCTTTATGTGCTACTCAATGCATTGGATATTCGCTTAGTACGCAGGTTTACAGTGACGGGGTATTTCTTTTATACAGTAGGCGGAGTAGGCCTATATTAATATCAAATGTATAGCTTGTGTGTTTCAAAAAACATGTCTTGAGTGACCATAACAGTTTAGTTAACAATGTATAATTTTTCTGTGATCCCAGGAGAAATTCCGGGGTTATGAATCAAGTTCGGGTTTGAAACCCTTACTTACACCACTCATTGATGAGCTTGGACTTTTACCTCACACCACTTATTTCAGCAGAATCGGTATACATTACACTACCGGTACCTACTACTGCAGTTTGACTGTTATTTTATCACAATACGCTTTAGCATGGATTTTGGCCAATTCAGATCTCTCCTGTAACCCTTTAATGCATGTTGATGCATGAATAAATAAACGGTATCAGGAAACTCACACATACTTTCTCCCTTTTAGCCAAACTTTAATGACAAAAATATTTGTTATTTACTAAATATAGAATATGAAGTATAGATAAATGTACAGAAAATTGTCTAAAATAGTTGTTTTCAGAAATATCCACCCAAATTGCTTTTTTGGAGGCACTGTAGAGTCCGTTGCTACACACAGTAGTTTTGAGAGGGGAAATGCCCCCTTGCCCCCCCCAGGTTAAATAGCAACACATTTCGAACATCATCTGTTGGTCAATGCTAACTTGACCTGCATATAAAATTTTAATGAAATTTATCAGTAAATAAGAGAGAAATAGTTATTTTTGTATTCCCCATAAGAATAACATTGGACAACGTACTGTGTTTACCGCTAAATGAAAATTTCAATTTTCTCCGCAACTAGCAATCGTAGAATAGTATTTAAAATACTAATTTATTTAGTTTTTTGAGCTCTTTTTAATGGTTAATAGTAATCTTTTTTAACATTTATGATTTTTTATGAAAAATCCAAAAAACTGAATTTTTGATGTTTTAAGTCCTGTAATTTCTGAACCCGAATTTTTCCAGAAATGCGGGTGGTGTCATTTTGTTGGAAACCTAAAGTTCTACAAACCACGAAAGTTTCATCAAAATCGTTAGAGCCGTTTTTAAGAAATTTGGATTTTTCATGTTTTTTGGCGGTTGAAGTAACTTGGCGGTTTTTGGGGGATAATTACCCTTAAAAATCAAAAATTCAAAAAAATGAAAAAAAACGCCTGTAGATATCGTAGATTAGTACCTACATACCCAAATTTCATAAAAATCGGCCCATAGGTTAAGGCTCTAGCTCTGTAACACACACACACACACACACACACACACACACACACACACACACACACACACACACACACACACACACACACACACAGACACACACACACACACACACACACACACACACACACACACACACACACACACACACACACACACAGACAGACATCACGTAAAAACCACTTTTTTGGGTTCAGGGAGCACCAAAACAAATATTTCCACTAACAACTCAAATTCGAAAATTTTTACGAAAACAATACTTTCTCCATATACTATGTATAGGGGGAGAAAGTAAAAAGCAGCTACCTATATAAAGAAAACATGGTAGTAGTAAAAGTTTATCTAAACAAATTCTTATGCTTCAGAGATTTTTCACAGGAACCACTGACCTTGATAACACAAGAAGTCGATATAAACTTGACAACTCAAATTAAATTTTTGTTGCGGTTCTAAGTGCTTGATTTGCACTTATCAACACCAGAACCAAGTCAGCTCTAAACATGAATAAGACATTTTGTCAAGTTTCACAAGTCAAAATCTCAAGCATTTTGTAAAATATCATGGATTTAAATATATATATATATATATATATATATATATATATATATATATATATATATATATATATATAGGCTAGACAGACACGTAGCAAACCAAGCACTTTCGGGCCAAAAAACTTGTTCCTTTATTTTTGCCAGTAAAAAAGGACTGCAGAATTGGGACCTTTCACAACGACCACTCCACTCAGTCCTAAAGGTTCGGCAGGAGAATTCATGGTGTTCATGCCACCTGCCGCCACCATTACTGTACCAACAGACCATGCGCTCTGACCAAGGTTGTTCCCTCCTCGTCGGTCAGTGATGCCAACAGACAAACAACAGAATAAAGATACTCATAAAATACGACAATTAAAAACCATGAATCTTGTCATTCTTTGTGCGCTTTGAACATACAGTAGAAATCCAATTATCCGAACCCCAATTATCCGAATATCCAATTATCCGAATAGATTTTGAGTGAAATAATAGAAATATAAAAATCAAGGAAATAACAGCGGGAGCGCGTGTAGCGATAATGCGCCGTGAGCGCTAAAATAAAAGCCTGCGCTGTTACCTTCCGGACGATATTTTCGCAGGGAACAATGAGTCATACCCCCTTCCCGCCCTGCTCATCATCAGTCGCTACTGTTCTTTCACCGAGATTATCGTTCGAAATGAGTACAAAACGTAAACGTGTTGTCCTTTCGCTAAGTGATAAACTCACTTTGCTCGAGATGTTCAAGTGAAATAACCAACATTGAACAGTGAAATACGTACAGTATGTAGGCCTATTGAAAAGAGCAACTGTATATACTGTATTCAATTTAACTCCTGTAATTTAATTTTTATGACGTATATTCTTGATACAGTTCGCTCACTTTCTGTTCACTACATTTATAATAACTTTGTCGATCAAATTCTGATTTTTTATGTATGGTGATGTTTTTTGCTTAATTCCCGAGGTATACCTGATTATCCGAATTTCTGCATATCCGAATTGGCCCGATTCCCAATTAATTCGGATAATTGGAGTTCTACTGTAATTTTATACAGGTAATTAATTATGTCCTTGAAAGATAACATTTAAATTGTTTTGATGAACTTCTAAACTGTAAAAGCATTGATTAAATAAAAGTTGTACCTTTGTATTATTTTCTCCTAACAACCAGACGTGCAAAGCATGGTTGGTTTGAAGGACGTGCAAAGCATGGTTTGAATAACATATTGAAATATATATATATATATATATATATATATATATATATATATATATATATATAGGTTAGGTTAAGGTACTCTAATTTTCACATGATAGTCTCCGAGGGTTCCATAATTTTATGCTGGAAGTTGGCAGAACTGTTGTTGTTATGTACGGAGTGGAAACGAGAACGTGGCTTGCTGGTGTAGTACTCACAGCTGCGGTGTGGGGAGCAGAGACAATTCTCCCGACAAACATTCTTACTGAGTGTAGTCGTCACTGCGACAGTTCCTGACATCATCTCAAAAAATAAGCTTTCAAAGTTTGATAGAGGATCCAAAAAACGCCCTGTTTTTGTTTTATAAAAAAAATATTTCAAACGTTAAAACTAGTAGAATGACATTAATTGATCAACCAACAAAACCATTGACTGATCGTAGAAAATCTAGACAATAGATAAGGTATTTATTTTGATCAATAATATACACATATTGTGATGGGCATTGTCAATGCAACAAATTACAGTGGTTAGTTGTCAAGAAACTTTGATACATAAGGATAAAAAAAGACTTAGAATTTGAAGTTGAATTTTTGTCTATGATTTAGGCTATCAATAAAATGCACTACTATTGTTTTACCGTAGTAGAAATGTTTTACCGTAATATTGATTTACCCCGGACAGTTTGATATAGAATGTGAACCACGGTACTTATCAGAAAATAGTTAAATAGTTTATTAACAGTATTGATTAATACCTACCATATAACAGTCTAACCATAGTTAAGTATCATAAAAACATCTTTATATATAATTCTGGAAGAGAAATTTTTAAGTCAAAATTGCGGGAGTTTGGCAAATTGTAGGATGATGGGAGACGGCTCAAATTAAAGTTCTTGATCCCTGGGACTCGGGAAAAAGAGCAGTATTTCCAAAATGTTACCAGCAAACGAGAAATAACTTAAAGTATCCCCCGTAAGAAAAGCATTGGAATTTAAAAACGTCTGCTGTGTTTCCATTAAAGCATGTGATTAAGTGTCTACTTTGTTTACAAACTGACATGTGTATTGGAGCAAGGTTAGCGGCAATGGCCCCTTCAAGCCACTAGTGTTATACTAAATAACTTAGACTAGGATATGGTTTTCAACTAAACATAAACTACTTCAAATATAGCTATTAAACATATTCAATTGCATAGACTTACTAAGGATCCACAGAAATAATTGTGTGAATATAAAGTAGGGATGAGTCGATACCAAAATTTATCGATTCTCGATACCGATACCAGAAAAAAAGATTCTCGATACCATCAATTTTTCAGTACCTATAGTTGTTAAAACTATTGTTAAAAATCAAAATCAAAATTCTTTATTGTCACATAAACGTTTTACAACAGCAAAGCTATTTTAACAGGTGACATTGTCAATATCTTAATATACCTTAATATACATAACCTAAAACTTGTATAAACAACCCAAAAAAAAAGACTGCAAAGTATAAAAGGGAAAGTGAGAAAAAAGGGGATTGCACAGATACAGACCTTAATTTTAAAAAATAATTAGATTGAAACCTAGAATTTGAGTTCCGGACTTCAATTTAAAAACTATCATTTAAATATTCATTCACAGAATAATAACATCTATTCAGCAAAAAAGATTTCAACTTAGAATTGAAACCAACTGTGTCAAAATCAGATTTTAGGGCTGAGGGAAGTTTGTTGTAAAGCCTGTTGTAAAAACCGTTACAAATGTATGTTACCATTTAAAATTATTTAGTAGTATTTTGTAGTTGATTATCAAACAAATTGTTTAATGCAATTTTTACACAATTTAATCTTAATTTCACCAGTATGCTATAGTAATATAGAAAAATAAAACTATTTATTATAAATTCATAATGGGGAAAACTTGGTTATCTTGTTGCTGACCCAAACACTCCCCGTGCCTTTTGGAGCGCGGGTAAGCGGCGGGAGCATCGCTTCCCATGCACAACGTAGCGCGGGTAAACGGCGGGGTTATCGATGGTATCGGTATCGACATTGAATGAATGAATCTCGATGCCGATACCAATGTCCAAGAATCGGTGGTATCGAGAATCGACTCATCCCTAATATAAAGTATCATTACTTACTTGTCGTCCCAAATCCTCCTTATTTTCACCAAAGGGTCATTCCTCAACAAGTCATTCAGGCCATGACACCCACCATCTCAGATTTTGATGAAACTTGGGGATTCTCATCTATTTACAAATATATGAAAAATACCAAATTTTATCTCTTTATCTAATAGTTTTTATTTTATAGCCACTTTAAATATGAATAAAATATGAATTTTTGCTGCTTCCGAGTCCTTGAGATGAGCATGAGATGAGCACTGTCAGTGAAAAAAATTCCTAACTTAGCTATTTTAATGATAGTACTATGCAAAAATTCTAAACTGCTGATTTCAGAAAAAATATGTTGCCACTACCCTACATGGTCACTGGTTTGGGGTAAAAAATTATATTTTGTAATATTTTAAGAGTTTTTTTATAGGTGAACATGTCCTCTTACAAAAACGAGCATATCTCTTAACGGCACAGTAATAATCAAGTAAACTTTTTTTTAAAGTGATCTACATTAAATTTGCTATCACCACAAGAAATAAAAAATACCCCCGTCGAAGCAAACCTGCGTACTCAGCGAATTTCCAACGCACAATATATGTCTTAATACCACATAAAGCCACATAGCAAGTTTCATAAACATATATTCACAAATAAGAGATAGATACAATTTTAATTATTCTCCATAAGAATAACATTGGGGATGAGTAGGTAGGTTTGCTGCAACAAGGAACACAAAATATGGGTTTTCCTGCAAATATCAATATAAATCACCTAGGTGAAACCACATACCAAATTTCATCAATATACATTCAGCGATATATACCATTTTGATTTTTCTCTATAATAATAACATGGGGGATGAGTATGCAGGTTTGCTGCAACAAGGAACACAACAAATTTTTGTTATGCAAATATCAATATAACTGTACAAGGTGAAGCCACATACCAAGTTTTATTAAATTATGTTGACAATTTAAGGGAGACATTACATTTTACTTATTCTCCTTAAGAATAACATGGGGGCTGAGTACGCAGGTTTGCTGCTACGGGAATAATCGGTAAAAATTGCTTTTTTGTGCTAATAACAATAGACCACGACCAGATGAAGCCGTATACCAAGTTTCATTAGTATCCGTTCATAAATAAGCGAGATATAAAATTTTTCTTTTTCTCCATAACACATTGGACAACGTACTGTGTTTAGGACTTTCAATATCTCTGTAACCATTTGACATAGAGAAATGATCAAAACACCAAATTGTGTGTTTTTTAAGTTGAATCTAATGGTGAAAACTAAAATTATACTCTTTAAAATATTACATGTAGAAACGACAAAAAAACCATTTTTGGGGTACAAAACCCCCCCAAAATACCACTTCAGATGGTGCAATCTGTCTGGTTTTCAAACTTTAAGCCATAAATGCTGCTTTACACGTTTGTACCAAATTTCATCAAAATCGGACCATTTTTATGAGAGTTATCATGCCCACGGACACATATATATATAGTTTCGAACGAATGGTGTTTTTGGGGTCTGGGGACTTCAAAACAAAAAATTGTCATGGTCCCCGGCCTAGGTCTTACCATGCCGACTACGGTAATAGCTTCTTCGCTATAGGGGAAATTCGCTAAATACAGCATTTTATCTGCTGCTTTCAATAAAACCCAAAAAGTACATATATAACAATTTTATAACATATAAGAGTAAAAATGAGTTTCAATAATCTTAAAAATATTTCAAACTGCTTTAGCTTATAACATATAACAATATAAAGATTTACAATAATGAAAAAATGGGTATTTTTTCTACCTAGGGATTGGAAATACAATTTTGTAAATAAGTAAACTCCACGACCGTAAAAAAATTAAACATGAAACAAACAACTTGAAACGTCAATATTAGACACATTAAGTCAATTTAATAGGCTACTATATAATTTATTCAGTTCACTGATTTTAATAGTTTTGCAGAAATTATGGCATATTTTAAAAATAAATTTTATTTTGTTTCCTTAAATTCTACCGGTTTTATAATGAAAACTAGGCTTATTGCCGTTGGGGGCTTCGCCCCCAAACCCCGTTTTGGAGTTTGCTTCACTCACAGTCAACTCAAGTTTAAATCAAACTCAACTATTGTAGTTCATTAATCAAAGAAAAACTACACAAAAATTACCTTTTGTGAGTATATTAACACCTACACAGGCGGTCCCATATCGGTTCGATATCGAAACATTTGACCAACTGGCTGCTGGTTAGTTTTATCGAATGAACTCTCTACTACGATGTTTGTTTCGAGGTGAATAAAAGCAAAATATAACGTGCTCACTCAATCAAAGTCAATCAGATATAAATAAAAAGTTGTGGTTACAATGTTACATTGGAGTTCTACAAATGGATTTACATGTAAAAAAACAACAAATTAGACTTCAGTTTACGACAAAATTATAGTAACCTAACCTAACCTAACTCGCAGAGTAGAGTGAGTATAGTGGCTGTTCGTTGTGCAACATAATTACAAATAAATAAATTTGTAAAAACAAAAAAGTCAAATTAAACAGAAATAAATTGCAGCCACGAAAAGTAAGCATCAAAAGTAGGATTCAAACCCGTGACCACATGATCTTGAATCATCTGACATATCCACTGGGCTAAATTCATTCGATAGAACAAACAATCGGTTGATTACATTTTCCAATAATGTAACAAACGATATTCGCGATATTGGATCTCCCGAGTAGGCGATAATGTGCTCACCTTCTTTTGTAACAGCTGATTTATATAAACCTCATGTGAGCAAATTAGTATCGCCTACACGATTAAATCAGCTGATACAAACCTGTGGTATTAGCCAAAGATAGTGTGCTTTCATTAAACGGCTTTCCAAAACTGTACACATTTAAATGGGCCAAATACTCAAAATTACTTCTTCTCCGATGAACAGCGGCTAAACGGATGATCGGATCTTAAATCTGACAGAAAATTATTAGTTGGAAATTAAATTTTCTACAACTTTTGTATTTAACATTTTTTGCCATCTCTTACCGTTTCCTTACAAAACGCGCTCAAAGTGGAAAAATTGAAAAAGTGGAATTTTCCCCGTCCCAAAAATGCCCCAAAAACTCAAAAATGTTAGCTTTTGGTAATTTTTCTGGGAGTTTCTCGTCAAGAGCTTTAATTCAAGTATGGGGCCAAGGGGGGTTAGATTACGGGAAGTGCCTCATAATTTATGTCAGTGAGTGAGTGAACCCGTCTAGCTTTATATAAGTAGATAAAAATAATCAATTTACTAAATAGTTTGAAATTATTACTTTTCTTTTATTACAAAGGTTCAGTAAAATTTTTTGAAAGAGTTAATGGCATATCTTCAACCTGCTGAGGCTACAGCTTTGTAATACATTTTTATGAAAAATATTCATAAGTTATTCAGGACAAAGTGCAAGGTTACCACTGGATGCAAGATAGCTGTTCTCTCCATCCTGTAGTAACTTAAACATGTAAAGTGCCAAAGAAAGATCACATTGTATCAAGTTTGAGTGTCATCTCAGATGATTTAGAACACGATCTTGCTTTTGTATATGACACCCAAAAAATGTTTGCAAGGTTTTTAAATGAAAAGTTTACTCGTTATAAGAGTGTACACTATTTCAGTACCGGGTGCGCTGAACAGTATACAAACTGTAAGAATTTTATAAATCTATATCACCGCTAAAAGTATTTTAATTTGAAAGGATGCTGGTTTGCCACAAGTAACGGGAAATCTCCATGTGATGGAATAGGAGGAACAGTTAAATGTCTCCTCACAAGGAAAAGTTTGCAGCTTGGCCCTGGTAATACCATTACTGATGTGGCTATAGTTGTAGAGTTTTCCCAATGTAGAATAGATCAAATATCTATCAAATGTGGAAATATGTTGAGAAAAGAAAATTTATTCTCTTACAGGCAACAGCTAGAATCCAGATTTTCACTATCCAAAACAGTACCCGGTACTCGTATTTTGATTGTGTTTCTCCATTGTCGCGGATATAGGTACTAAGAGAGTAATATTTGATTGCAATTATAGTTTGGTCTTCAACTTTTATGGAAAACAACAATTATTTATGGGCAAGTTAATAACATGGCTCAAATTTCTACAAACTCCTTTTGTGGCATGTGTTTATGATAACCATTGGTTTTTGGCCTTATTATTTCAAAAGGTGAAGAGGAATGTGACGTGCAAATCAAGTTTATGTTTCATTTTGGTCCAGCTCCATCATTTCAGTGGCCATATCAGAAAAATGATATTTCCTTCGTTCCACTGCAGAACATTTTTGTAGAACCTCTTAAAACTAGGGGTTCAGGAAGAGTGTAGGCCTACTATTTTCATGAAAAATATATGATCATCGCTGATATAAAGTTCAGTGACCTTTTCAGACAGGGAAGAAATTAAGGAAAACAAAACTTTTTCATTTGTGTACCAATGTGGAAAATAATATTCCAAATCAATTTTTAACTGTCTTGCTCAATGTCTCAATGCACTGAAAACTATTAACTAATACAAGTAACCTAACATAGTTTCTGATATTTTTAATAATGAAGTTGTTTCATACCTTGCTTGATTAAAGTATTCTGACAGATGAATAATTATCATAATGTTTGAAAGGAATCTAAATTTAAAATACAAAGTTTCTATTTATTTCCTAATCTTGTTTAATTATGAAAAAATACTGTAGCTTAATGTGTTTAAAATTATTTTTCACCACACTACGCTGTAATCACCTGTTTTCCGAATGTCATTTGAATACCGAAAGTAGAGTTTTTCCGCCCAAGGGCCGAAAGTCAGCTGATCTATTTAGCCAGTGTTGCCAACTTGTTTTCAAGCGTACACAACGTTACCTGGTTAATACGTGCATACAATTTTGCGTTTTTTGGTTGAAACACTGGAACAAATAATAATAAAATTCAAAACATTTTATTATCGATGATTTGTTTATTAGTTAACTGTTTTGAAGTGACTGACTACGTACATGTCCAACGTAAGCCGCTACCGCTTAGGTTCGGTTAGGTTAGGAGGTTTTCGTTATGTGTCACTGGCTCTCAATCTGTATTAAAAATCACAGGAAAAGTAACGTACGGTGCATCATTTGGAACGGACGTGAACAGTAGCGGCTCACGTCGGACGTTTAAGTAGCCTCTGCCTAACTGTTTTTAGTCCGAGATTGCATGAGGCCGCTGTGTTTTATGACCGATCACATTTAACCCGTTAGTAATTGTAGTATGGTGAAAAATAGCGTTCACACCTCTGCCGAAAGGGATTTGCATAGCCCTCGGAACGATTTATGACCTCGACTTCGTCTCGGTCATAAAACACGATCTCGGGCCAGCAAAACCCCACTTTCGGCCCTTGGTGCGAAATATACTATAGTAATGTAGTTTGATTATTTTTGTTTTCATTATGAAACCGGTAGAATTTAAGGAAATGAAACCAAATTTATTTTTAAAATATGCCATCATCTCTACAAAACTGTTTTATTTAAATCACTGAACTGAATAAAAAATATAGCCTAGTAGCTTTTTAAATGGACTTTTAATGTGCCTCATTGACGTTTCTAGTTCCGTAAACCAGGCTAAACCCAGACACTTTTTTACGTTTTTTAGGTTAAAGTGCCTTTCAAACAACGATGTCACCAATAAAAATCATACCATTATAAAGTGTGTGTATCATTTACTATATCCCTGTACCTTTCTATGTGTTAGATGTTATTATAAAATAAATAAAAGTATCCAGCTTAACCTCCGCAAACGGTCTAATCCCGGACACTGACCTAAATATCATTATAACGCCTAAACTAACCTCCGCTGCCCGTAATAGGACAGTGTTTTGAGGTCTGCAGGCTATATAATTTCTTAAGCCCTTTGTTTAAACCTACCCATACCTACCTGATATGCCTATATACTCCACGGACACACACATACATACTCTCTAGATACCTATTGCGGTACTCTTTTTTGAATGATGCTTTTGCACCAGTCAAAGGCCTAAAAATGAAATAGCAAACCAATTTGTATGGATTGGGATGAATAAAGAATATTCTTACGTTACGTTTTCAGCTGTTTCTTCTTTTCAGCTAAAATAAAACTTAACAAAGAACAGCAAGGGGAAAAGGCGTTTAAAATGAAGATTCAAACAAAGAATAACAGAACTTGAGTGTGTGTATATATATATATATTGGGATTACAAAGGTAACTATTGTTACGGTATACAGATAGGGTATGGGTAGGTTTAAACAATGGGCTTAAGAAATTATATAGCCTGCAAATTTGTTTTTGAATGAGAATGACACAAGCCGGTCGTTCTTGTAGTTAAACTTTGGCGATTCCAGCCTCCAGACGTCCAGACGTCTTTAACTGTCTGTTCAAGGACTTTGGCACTAACGTCCATTTTCGACGATCTCACAATAATTTTTAATTAACTTCACAACCAATTTTAATGTAAAACACAGATATGTATCACGGCTAACAACTCAATGATCAGTTACGGCGGGAAATCTGCTTGTACGTCAGTAAGGGAAAGCTCTAGTAGCAGCAGCCGGCCTAAGTCACATCCACAGAGTATCATTAAAATATCCGGGTATATAAGTTATATTTTTTTTAAATATCTGTTGTATATAGCTTTAAATAGCATGGCATTATGCGCTCTTAAATTTTGAATAAAAATATGCCTTCGCGACATAAATCGGACAAACTTGACGAAAATTACATTTAGTTAGACATACATTATTTTTTTTGAAAAGTCGTAAGTTGGTATACCTGCAAAATAAAACAAAAAAAATCCTACTCAGGTCTAACCTATACAGCTGTGTAGAGCACTTCTGTTGTATACGAATGGATAACGATCGAATTAATAACTATGCAGGTTAGTTTAGAATTATTTATGTTTAAAAACATGTACATTGTGTCCGGGAATACCCCCCCTGTCCGGGACCAGCCGATTTTACGGTTATTTGTTTCAAGTTTTTTGTTTTTTTTATGTCGTAGAGTTTATTTATTTAATAAATTTTATATACCGTGTCCGGGAATACCCCCCCTGTCCGGGACCAGCCGGTTTTACGGTTATTTGTTTCAAGTTTTTTGTTTTTTTTACGTTGTAGAGTTTACTTATTTAATAAATTTTATTTCCAATTCCTAGGCAAATAAAATACCCATTTTTTTAATTATTGTAAATCTTTATATTGTTATGATGTATGATATAGGCTGAAGCAGTTTGAGGCATTTTTTAAGATTATTGAAACTCATTTGTATTCTTATATGTTATAAAATTGTTATATATATACTTTTTGGGTTTTATTAAAAGCAGCAGATAAAATACCATATTTTTTTATTTCTTGTGGTGATAGCAAATTTAATGTAGATCACTTTAAAAAAAAGTTTATTTGATTATCACTGTGCCTTTTAGAGATATGCTCATTTTTGTAAGACATGTTTGCATAAAAAAAACTCTTAAAATACTACAAAATATATTTTTCCCCCCAAGCAAGTGACCATGAAGTGGTAACTTATTTTTTTATGAAATCAGCACAATTTACTTAACAATACTGAATTTTTAGGACTATCAGTACAAATGGATATGTTAGGAATTCTTTCTTTGAGAGTACACGTTCATCTCAAGGTCTCGGAAGCAGCAAAAATGCATATTTTATTCATATTTAAAATGTTAGGATAAAAAATGCAAAAAACCGATTTTTTTGAATTATTTAAACCCCCATTAATCCCTATTCCCATGGTCCGATCTTTGTGGGTTTCGAACTGAAAAGTCATAAATGTTGCTTTATACATTTGTACCAAATTTCATTGAAATCGGATATATTTTTAAAAAGTTATAGTGTTAGTGGACACAAATATAGATGGATATGGGATACAACACCCCCTCAAACCCCTCTTCGGATAATGTAATCTGTCTGGTTTTCGAACTCCTTCAAACAAATGCTACATTACATGTATGTGCCAAATTTCATTATAATCGGACCTATTTTACGTGTGTTATCGTGTTAACAGTCAATAAAAAAAACTGCAAATTCGGGTTCTCATATAAATACATGTAAAAAATTGGAAACTGAAGTTGCCTCATGAAGTGCCCTGATAATAACTAATCCCGTATTATTCGTTTTGAAGGGCTAACGAAGCAGAATATATTAGTGCAAACCTGTTGTCAATACCTTGCTATTGTTACAAGTTGCGGCATTTCAAATATTAAAGGTTTTGTTTGTATATATACGCTAGTGGCATTTTTTTTTTACTTTTTAAATGGAACAGTCTAAACCATGGTTTTTCCCAAATAAAGTTGTTTTTAAGAAGCATCACTAACCCCTTGAAGGCTGCGGTGGTCGACAGGGTACACGACACGACTCGACCTTATGGCGGACAGTCAGTGTTGCCCTCATGTGACGCGGTCGTCTGAAGGGGCGACTGACTGTTACGATCGTATTTCCATCTTCCTGTCGAATTCAGAAGGATGTTGGTTGCCCCGTTGCGATCCCTGTTTGTCATCATCCGAAGGACCGGAACCAGGTCACCACCTATATATGTGTATATTTTTCAGTTAACTGTGGTGACTCAACATCCCGACTATGAGGTAGTAAATGTTATCTAAGATGTCTCGGTAAACGGGATGACATTGTCAAATACCCCCGCCTCAGGAAACATACGTACTCAGCGAATTGCCAATGCATGCATATGTTTCTCACTACCACATAAAGCCACTTACCAAGTTTCATAAAAATACATAAATAAATAAGTGATCCATAGCATTTTACTTATTCTTACTAATATATAGAAATGGGATGATGTGTGTCTGTCTGCTTTTTTGTTCCTTAATCTCTCAAAAACTACTGAACCGATTGAAATGTACAGGAATTTTCCTTATATACTAAATAAACACATAGGCCTATTTTCGTTTTGAAAATCCTATAGGGCTCTGCCCCACGGGACTTCCAAGTTCCCATGTATTCCTTATGGACATTCATTTTTGTTTGAGCTGATGAAAATACAAACAGCTGATTATGATTCGTAGTAGTTCCAGGGGTTAACCACAGAATGCAGCACACACAACTGTCATAGTTTTTATAAGTCATTTACGGGGCGAATCCTGCGGGAAACAGCTAGTTCTCCATAAGAATAAAATTAGGGCTGAGTAAGCAGGTTTGCTGCAAAAGGAAAGATAAGGAATATGTTTTTGTGAACTATCCATGTAACTGAACCAGGTGAAGCTAAATACTAAGTTTTATTAATTTAAGTTCATAATTAAGGGGGATATAAAATTTTACTTATTCTTTATAAGAATAACATTAGGGCTGAGTATGCAGGTTTGCTGCTATGGGGATGATCAACAAAAAATTAATTTTTTGTGCAAATATCAATATACCAGTACTACGTGAAGCCACATACCACACATGCCACAGTTTTATCAATATACATCTTTATATATAATTCTGTAAGCAAAATTTTATGTAAAATTGTGGGAGTTTGGCAAATTGTAGGATGATGGGAGACGGCTCAAATTAAAGGTCTTGATTCCAGGGACTCGGGAAAAATAACAGTATTTCTAAAAAGTTACCGGAAAATGAGAAATAACGTAAAATACCCCCCATAAGAATAACGTGGGGATTTAAAAACGTCTGCTTTGTTTACATTAAAACGTGATTAAGTAACTATTTTGTTTGCGAACTGACATATAAATAGTAACCAAAATCAGAAGAGGCAGATTATTGGAGCAAGGCTAGGGGCTGTGGCCCCTTCAAGTCACTAGTTCATAAATAATCGAGATATCGATTTTTATTTATCCTCTACAAGGATAACATTGGTTTACTGTGTGTAGCACTTTTAACATCCCTACAACGGTTGGACGTAGAATCACAATTTAAACATCAAAATGATTGTTTTGTAAAGCTGAACTAATTGGTAAAAACAAATGTGAAGTTTTTAATAAAATTAACTGAGACAAAGCTAAATACCCCCGTCGCAGCAACCCAGCTTACTCAGCGAATTTCCAATTCATGCATATGTTTCTCACTACCACATAAAGCCACTTACCAAGTTTCATAAAAATACATAAATAAATAAGTGATCCATAGCATTTTACTTATTCTTACTAATATATAAAAATGGGATGATGTGTGTGTGTCTGCTTTTTTGTTCCTTAATCTCTCAAAAACTACTGAACCGATTGAAATGTACAGGAATTTTCCTTATATACTAAATAAACACATAGGCCTATTTTCATTTTGAAAATCCTATAGGGCTCTGCCCCACGGGACTTCCAAGTTCCCATGTATTCCTTATGGACATTCATTTTCGTTTGAGCTGATGAAAATACAAATAGCTGATTATGATTCGTAGTAGTTCCACGGGTTAACCACAGAATGCAGCACACACAACTGTCATAGTTTTTATAAGTCATTTACGGGGCGAATCCTGCGGGAAACAGCTAGTTCTCCATAAGAATAAAATTAGGGCTGAGTAAGCAGGTTTGCTGCAAAAGGAAAGATAAGGAATATGTTTTTGTGAACTATCCATGTAACTGAACCAGGTGAAGCTAAATACTAAGTTTTATTAATTTAAGTTCATAATTAAGGGGGATATAAAATTTTACTTATTCTTTATAAGAATAACATTAGGGCTGAGTATGCAGGTTTGCTGCTATGGGGATGATCAACAAAAAATTAATTTTTTGTGCAAATATCAATATACCAGTACTACGTGAAGCCACATACCACACATGCCACAGTTTTATCAATATACATCTTTATATATAATTCTGTAAGCAAAATTTTATGTAAAATTGTGGGAGTTTGGCAAATTGCAGGATGATGGGAGACGGCTCAAATTAAAGGTCTTGATTCCAGGGACTCGGGAAAAATAACAGTATTTCTAAAAAGTTACCGGAAAATGAGAAATAACGTAAAATACCCCCCATAAGAATAACGTGGGGATTTAAAAACGTCTGCTTTGTTTACATTAAAACGTGATTAAGTAACTATTTTGTTTGCGAACTGACATATAAATAGTAACCAAAATCAGAAGAGGCAGATTATTGGAGCAAGGCTAGGGGCTGTGGCCCCTTCAAGTCACTAGTTCATAAATAATCGAGATATCGATTTTTATTTATCCTCTACAAGGATAACATTGGTTTACTGTGTGTAGCACTTTTAACATCCCTACAACGGTTGGACGTAGAATCACAATTTAAACATCAAAATGATTGTTTTGTAAAGCTGAACTAATTGGTAAAAACAAATGTGAAGTTTTTAATAAAATTAACTGAGACAAAGCTAAATACCCCCGTCGCAGCAACCCAGCTTACTCAGCGAATTTCCAATTCATGCATATGTTTCTCACTACCACATAAAGCCACTTACCAAGTTTCATAAAAATACATAAATAAATAAGTGATCCATAGCATTTTACTTATTCTTACTAATATATAAAAATGGGATGATGTGTGTGTGTCTGCTTTTTTGTTCCTTAATCTCTCAAAAACTACTGAACCGATTGAAATGTACAGGAATTTTCCTTATATACTAAATAAACACATAGGCCTATTTTCGTTTTGAAAATCCTATAGGGCTCTGCCCCACGGGACTTCCAAGTTCCCATGTATTCCTTATGGACATTCATTTTCGTTTGAGCTGATGAAAATACAAATAGCTGATTATGATTCGTAGTAGTTCCACGGGTTAACCACAGAATGCAGCACACACAACTGTCATAGTTTTTATAAGTCATTTACGGGGCGAATCCTGCGGGAAACAGCTAGTTCTCCATAAGAATAAAATTAGGGCTGAGTAAGCAGGTTTGCTGCAAAAGGAAAGATAAGGAATATGTTTTTGTGAACTATCCATGTAACTGAACCAGGTGAAGCTAAATACTAAGTTTTATTAATTTAAGTTCATAATTAAGGGGGATATAAAATTTTACTTATTCTTTATAAGAATAACATTAGGGCTGAGTATGCAGGTTTGCTGCTATGGGGATGATCAACAAAAAATTAATTTTTTGTGCAAATATCAATATACCAGTACTACGTGAAGCCACATACCACACATGCCACAGTTTTATCAATATACATCTTTATATATAATTCTGTAAGCAAAATTTTATGTAAAATTGTGGGAGTTTGGCAAATTGCAGGATGATGGGAGACGGCTCAAATTAAAGGTCTTGATTCCAGGGACTCGGGAAAAATAACAGTATTTCTAAAAAGTTACCGGAAAATGAGAAATAACGTAAAATACCCCCCATAAGAATAACGTGGGGATTTAAAAACGTCTGCTTTGTTTACATTAAAACGTGATTAAGTAACTATTTTGTTTGCGAACTGACATATAAATAGTAACCAAAATCAGAAGAGGCAGATTATTGGAGCAAGGCTAGGGGCTGTGGCCCCTTCAAGTCACTAGTTCATAAATAATCGAGATATCGATTTTTATTTATCCTCTACAAGGATAACATTGGTTTACTGTGTGTAGCACTTTTAACATCCCTACAACGGTTGGACGTAGAATCACAATTTAAACATCAAAATGATTGTTTTGTAAAGCTGAACTAATTGGTAAAAACAAATGTGAAGTTTTTAATAAAATTAACTGAGACAAAGCTAAATACCCCCGTCGCAGCAACCCAGCTTACTCAGCGAATTTCCAATTCATGCATATGTTTCTCACTACCACATAAAGCCACTTACCAAGTTTCATAAAAATACATAAATAAATAAGTGATCCATAGCATTTTACTTATTCTTACTAATATATAAAAATGGGATGATGTGTGTGTGTCTGCTTTTTTGTTCCTTAATCTCTCAAAAACTACTGAACCGATTGAAATGTACAGGAATTTTCCTTATATACTAAATAAACACATAGGCCTATTTTCGTTTTGAAAATCCTATAGGGCTCTGCCCCACGGGACTTCCAAGTTCCCATGTATTCCTTATGGACATTCATTTTTGTTTGAGCTGATGAAAATACAAATAGCTGATTATGATTCGTAGTAGTTCCACGGGTTAACCACAGAATGCAGCACACACAACTGTCATAGTTTTTATAAGTCATTTGCGGGGCGAATCCTGCGGGAAACAGCTAGTTCTCCATAAGAATAAAATTAGGGCTGAGTAAGCAGGTTTGCTGCAAAAGGAAAGATAAGGAATATCTTTTTGTGCAACTATCAATGTAACTGAACCAGGTGAAGCTAAATACTAAGTTTTATTATAAGTTCATAATTAAGGGGGATATAAAATTTTACTTATTCTTTATAAGAATAACATTAGGGTTGAGTATGCAGGGGAGAATAACATTAGGGCTGAGTATGCAGGTTTGCTGCTATGGGGATGATAAACAAAAAATTAATTTTTTTTGCAAATATCAATATACCAGTACTACGTGAAGCCACATACCACACATGCTACAGTTTTATCAATATACATCTTTATATATAATTCTGTAAGCAAAATTTTTATGTCAAATTGTGGGAGTTTGGCAAATTGCAGGATGATGGGAGACGGCTCAAATTAAAGGTCTTGATTCCAGGGACTCGGGAAAAATAACAGTATTTCTAAAAAGTTACCGGAAAATGAGAAATAACGTAAAACACCCCCCCATAAGAATAACGTGGGGATTTAAAAACGTCTGCTTTGTTTACATTAAAACGTGATTAAGTAACTATTTTGTTTGCGAACTGACATATAAATAGTAACCAAAATCAGAAGAGGCAGAGTATTGGAGCAAGGCTAGGGGCTGTGGCCCCTTCAAGCCACTAGTTCATAAATAATCGAGATATCGATTTTTATTTATCCTCCACAAGGATAACATTGGTTTACTGTGTGTAGCACTTTTAACATCCCTACAACGGTTTGACGTAGAATCACAATTTAAACATCAAAATGATTGTTTTGTAAAGCTGAACTAATTGGTAAAAACAAATGTGAAGTTTTTAATAAAATTAACTGAGACAAAGCTAAATACCCCCGTCGCAGCAAACCAGCTTACTCAGCGAATTTCCAATGCATACATATGTGTCTCAATACTACATAGAGCCACTTACCAAGTTTCGAAAAAATACATTCATAAATAAGTGATATAGTATAGCATTATATTTATTCTCCATAAGAATAAAATTAGGGCTGATTATGCAGGTTTGCTGCAGTGAGGAAGATAAGAAATGAGTTTTTTTACAATTACCAAAATAAGTCAATCAGGTAAAGCTACATACCAAGTTTTATTAATTTAGGTTCATAAGTAAGGGAGATATAAAACTTTACTTATTCTTCATATGAATAACATGGGGGCCGAGTATGCAGGTTTGCTGCTACAGGGAAAATCGAAAAAAAACCTTTTTTGTATAAATATCAATATACTACAACTAGTTGAAGCCACATACCAAGTTTCATCAATATACATTCATAAATAATCGAGATATCAAATTTTATTATTCTCCATAAGGATAACATTGGACAACTTAATGTGTTTAGCAGTTTCAATATCTTTGCAACGGATGAACGTAGAACTACAATTAAAACACCAAAAAGATTGTTTTGTAGATCTAAACTTATTGGTAAAAAGAAATGCCAAGTTTTTCAAAAATTATTTGAGAAAATCTAAAAACCTTTTTCCCGTAAGATTAACATGGGACATTTTATAAATTTTTTTTGGATTTTTTCCGCAACCACTTAACCTAGGTTAATGATTCAAAATACTAAATTATTTGTTTTTAAGCTCTATAAAATGGCTATAACCAAAATTGAGTGTTTTAAATTTTAGAGTAAATATTTAAAAAACTGATTTTTAGAAAATTTTAAATCCCCATAAAACTCCCTTTCCATAGTCCGATCGTTCTGGTTTTCGAACTTAGTCATAAATGTTACTCTCCATGAACACATTTTTTGGATTTTCTCCTGCAACCACTAACCTAGGTGAATGATTCAAAATACTATATTATTTGTTTTTTAAGCTCTATAAAATGATCAACGCCAAAATTGAGTGCTTTAACATTTTTAGGGGGTTTTGTACCCTAAAAATGGGTTTTTTGAGTTTTTACATTTAATATTTTAAGAAATCTAATTTTACTTTTCACCATTGGATTCAGCTTAAAAAAACGAACAATTTAGTGTTTTGATGATTTCTCTATGTCAATTGGTTACAGAGATATTCAAAGTGCTAAACACAGTAAGTTGTCCTATATTATTCTTACGGAGGATAAGAAACATTTTATATCCTCCAGTTTATTTTTTAAAGAGTTTGAGTTGCCATTCAAGTAGTTTTTTTCCATTATGAGAGTTGCCATTCAAGTAGGTTTCTTATTTCCATAATGATAAACAGCTGTTTACAATATTTTAAGTTATAGATAAAATCAAACAGCTGATTTAATGGTTTGTTTTTGTTATTCTAGTAACCGGTGTTATTATTTTAAACTCCATAAGCCTTCTGTTAAAATTTTCTATTTTCAAATCAGTTGTTTAGAAAAATGAGTTTTCCTGAGGTAGTGGTTTTCACCAATCGATTTTTTAGACCCAAAAGCCCCTAATCCCAAACTTTCAGCAAAATCTTTCCGCTGGATCTCGAGATAAATTTTGCAAACAATCAATCAGACATAGGTTGTATTAGAGTATAGGATACATTCATAAATAATCTATATATATATATATATATATATATATATATACTCATCCCCCTATTATTCTTATGAATAAAAATCAAAAAGGTATATATATATATATATATATATATATATATATATATATATATATATACCTTTTTGATTTTTATTCATAAGAATAATAGGGGGATGAGTACGCAGGTTTGCTGCAACAAGGAAGAAAAATGGGTTTTCATGCAAATATGAATATAACTCAACAATTTGAAGCCACATACCAAGTTTTATTAACTTATGTTCATAATTAAGGGAGACATTACATTTGACTTATTCTCCATAAGAATAGCACTTTCAATATCTCTGTAACCAATTGACGTAGAGAAATGATCAAAACACCAAATAGTTGGTTTTTTTTAAGCTAAATTCAATGGTGAAAACTAAAATTGGACTTTTAAAAATATTACATGTAAAAACAAAAAAAACATTTTTGGGGTACAAAACCCCTCCAAAATACCACTTTGGATGGGGCGAGCGGTCTGGTTTTCAAACTTAAATCATAAATACTGCTTAACACATTTTTACCAAATTTAATCAAAATCGGACCTTTTTTACGAGGGTTATCGCACCCACGGACACATATATATATATATATATATATATACAGTGTCGAACGAATGGTGTTTTGGGGGTCTGGGGACCTTAAAACGAAAAATTATCATGATCCCAGGCCTAGGTCCTACCATGCCGACTACGTTAATAGCTTCTTCCCTATAGGGGAAATTCGCTAAAAGAACAAATACTAATAACTGTGTTATAAGTTAGGTTAAACAGCTGTTCTTGCTTCTGCTCTTTAAGCTGTCAAATGGAAGTATCCCCAGCTGTTAACATTACAGTTTCTGAATCTTTACTTTCTTCTGAAATGTAAACATTGAAACTTAGGTCGTTCACAAGGCGTAGCCCGAGGGGATTTTAACCCATTGGCCTAGCCTTTTTCGGAAACTGTGCTAGACTTGAATCTAGCAATTAAAATGGCTGATTTTGTACATTATTTGAAAATAACTTTTGACTTATAATTGTGATTTTAGTTCTGTGTTCACCATTTTATTCTAAATTTAATTCTCTCTATAGCAAATATAAGTTAAGGTACAGTAACCATTTTCTATATTTTTTATTTGATAGCAATTTTTGAAAAAACAAAAAACAAAAGCAGACTGTTTTTTATAGTTCCATTAAAAAAAAAATTAAGGTATCCGATTTCAGGGATTTTCTGCTTTCATCCAGGAGTTCTTTTTCAGCATATTCTTTAGTTTCTATGCATAACATTTCCCAGAACTCCTCCCCTAAAAATTGATAAAAACATTCTAGCTCAGTTGGATCACTTCCCAGGCTAGGCAAATTACAAGGATTTACACCAGGTGTGCCAGAAAAGTTTATTACCTTTGGTGTGTTGTCAATGTCTAGCCAAGGCCATCACTATCTTCAAATTTGCGTTTTTTCCCTCTACGAGCCGTAGAAGAACTAGATGATGTAAGGAAACTTTCAGAGCTAGCCCTACCTCATCTTGAATCACTTCTACCCCTTCTAGAAACACTTCTACCTCGTCATGAACAGCTTCTACCTCGCCTAGAACAACTAGGCCTACCTTGTTCTGAAGGTCTGAAAAATGAGCTTCCATGACTTGTAGAGGGACTAGGACTAACTTGCATGAAACTGTCATCATTCTCTTGATGGTCTACATTATGAGGAGTTATTATTGGAGCAGGATCACCTCCACCATCACAGATGTCATTTGATTCAGTTCCCTGAGTGTTTGACACACTAGGCCTAGGCTCAGAAACACACACAGGCGTACTATATGGTCTACATTCAATGCTTGGATTGAGTAAAGTATGTAAATTTTGAGGAATTGTTTGAAAACCATCGCCTCCACCACCAATCTTACTTTCATTAGTGCCCATTCCACTTGCAAATCCGCATTCAGTATTTCTTGGGCTATTTTTGAAATATTTTCGTCATTTCTAATTTTTTACATGTTTTGAACGCCTGAACAGTCAAAATTAATAAAAACGTGCTTCTGCTGGACACACACACAGTAAAAGATAGATAATAAACGGTATCAGGAAACTGACACATACTTTCTCCCTTTTAGCCAAACTTTAATGACAAAAATATTTGTTATTTACTAAATATATAATATGAAGTATAGATAAATGTACAGAAAATTGTCTAAAATAGTTGATTTCAGAAATATTCACCCAAATCCCTTTTTGGGAGGCACTATAGAGTCCGTTGCTACACACAGTGGTTTTGAGAGGGGAAATGCCCCCTATTCCCCCCCCCCCAGGGTTAAATAGCAACACATTTCGAACATCATCTGTTGGTCAATGCTAACTTTACCTGCATATCAAATTTTAATGAAATTGATCAGTAAATAAGAGAAAAATAGTTATTTTTGTATTCCCCATAAGAATAACATTGGACAACGTACTGTGTTTACCGCTAAATGAAAATTTCAATTTTCTCCGCAACTAGCAATCGTAGAACAGTAATTTAAAATACTAATTTATTTAGTTTTTTGAGCTCTTTTTAATGGTGAATAGTAATCTTTTTTAACATTTATGATTTTTTATGAAAAATCCAAAAAACTGAATTTTGGATGTTTTAAGTCCTGTAATTTCTGAACCCGAATTTTTCCAGAAATGCGGGTGGTTTCATTTTGTTGGAAACCTAAAGTTCTACAAACCACGAAAGTTTAATCAAAATCGTTAGAGCCGTTTTTGAGAAATTTGGATTTTTCATGTTTTTTAGCGGTTTTTGGGGGATAATTACCCTTAAAAATCAAAAATTCAAAAAAATGAAAAAAACGCCTGAAGATATCGTGGATTAGTACCTACATACCAAATTTCATAAAAATCGGCCCATAGGTTAGGGCTCTAGCTCTGTACACATCCACACAGACACACACACACACACACGGACACACACACACACACACAGACAGACATCACGTAAAAACCACTTTTTTGGGTTCAGGGAGCATAAAAACGAATATTTCCACTAACAACTCAAATTCGAAAATTTTTACGAAAACAATACTTTCTCCATATACTATGTATAGGGGGAGAAAATAAAAAATAGCAAAACACCTGATCAGATGTGCAACGCACAAAGAATCCACCCATCCCGTCAGCTTGGACCCGAGCCGTCCACTGTTTGCTTAAGGTCCGCCCTCCCCTTCAACTCTGCCACAGACAGGTGAACTCTCCATGAGTTGCATATAAAAACCACCGGCTGTGACGGGATTCGAACCCTCGATCCAAGTGTTACCCCCGGCCGAGAAGGTAACGCTAGACTGCACAGCCACTGATCAGACTAGCAGCTGTAGTGGACCAGGCGGTATTAGAGCCCAGGCACTGGACGAGGTAGTTCAGTTTGTGTATACCAGGTTTCACTACATGTGAGACTGCAGACTGAACGCCTAACGGTACAATCGCTTATGAAGCCGTAACAGTGTTTATTGATAATAGATTCGAAAGCCGATATATCGGTTCATAGCACTGCCCATTTAATAGATAGCCCATTTGTGTTTTAGTGGGGAAGAATTTGGTTTGATGACTTTAGACCAAACCGTTCTCCAGTTATACATGCTGGATGGGTGGTCTGACTCACCCTGTATTTTTCATCACTCTGTATTTGAAAATAGCCCATTACCATGCAGCTGAGATCTACGAAAATTATCGATTTCCTTGTAACACAACAAAAAATGATCAGCTGATTTTACATGTCCTAAACATTACTTTCGCTGTCCCAAACAATACTTTTCCTGTCCCAAACAAAACTTTTCCTTTCCTAAACCATTTAAGTTCCCGTTTTACCCAACAGGAGCTCCAGTGTGACTTTGTTATTTTTGATGATTCTATGTTCAGAATTAGACTCAGAATCATAATTTTATTTCTCCATTAAAAATATACAATGTTGTACATAGAGAATTGTCAAAATAAATTATAACTAAGCCTAACTAGATTTACATGGTAACCAGTACTGTTCCTCAACTTAGATAAACTTAATATTACTGTTAAAGAAATCATGTAGACTATAAAATGCATTATTACACAAAATTTGTGTAATAAAAGGTGAAAGAATATTTAATATTCTTTCACCTTTCTTAAAAAAACCTATTGAAAACAATCTCTCTATCTATTGACATAAACTTGTTTATGACTTTTCGAGTCATGTAGTTTGGCGATTTTTTAAATTTTGAGGTTGAGTGAGTGGGATATATTAAGAATTTATGTCTTGTATTATGAATATGCGGAAAATTATTGCTAAAATGGTTTTTATACTTATTGAAATACTTTCCAACAGTTGACTTTAACACTAAAACTAATTGTAAAACCGAGTTGTGTTTACTTATAAAAAATTACTTGACTAAGAAATATCAGGTAATTTTTTTAAAGTTTATTGTGGTTATTTGCATCGTGATGAAAAGTGTCCTTCACTAATTGTCACAAAAGTCCTATTTTGGGGCTCAATAGCATTTTCCACACTTGGCCTCGCCTCGCGCGTAAAGTGCTATCTTGGCCCAAAATAGGTCACTTTCATGACTAGTAGTGAAATCTTATTACATAAAAATTACTGCCAGTTTTCCTTTGTGATTCCATAACTTGAGAATGAGTGCACCAAATTGAGTAATTATGTTAGTTAATGTCAGGACAAGGTTCTTATAGAACATTTTGAATAAATAAATAAATAAAAATAAATAAAATTTTATTGTCATTAAGCATATATACAGCAATAGACAAGGTCAGAACAGATCTTATCCTAATACAGGTATCACATGAGCATAAAACATACACTTTACAATTGTGAAGTCTACAGCAAAGTCATTAGGCAACATTCATAACAGTCCACAATTAAAGTAAAATTAAATGATCGTATAGATAATTATATTTCAACGTGCGAGTTACTCCAGTGCAAATGACAAAAACAAAGAACATATAGCTAAAACAACAAGCTGTGCAAATAAATATAAAATCTTACTTAAAATACAAATAACTTAGGCTAATTATATTGGTTGCACAATTTCACGAAGGGACATAGTGTCACACTCAAAAAACTCAACTATATTATAAAAAGGATTGTCAACTAACCAGTTGTACAGTTTTCTTTTAAATTCGTTAAGAGGAATGTCATGTAGGTACAATGGGAGTTTATTAAAGAGTTTCTGGCCAATTACTTCATTAACAGATTAACAGATTTTGATAACCTATGGAATGGGATGTTAACGTGCTTTCTACTTCTAGTATTGTGAGTATGAATATCCTCTCTCCTTTGAAAATTCGGCAACTTATTTTTGGTAAAAATTAGGACAGAGTAAATATACAAGTTTATCACAGTCATAATTCTGTGTTCAATAAACAGTGGTTTGCAGTGCGCCATGTATGACGAGCCCGTAATTACTCTAATCGCTTTTTTTTGCAGTAACAAAATATCATTGACATGACTAGAGTTTCCCCACAGTATAATACCATACATCACTATACTTTGGAAGAATGAGAAGTAAGATGACTTTACATAGTTATCAGGTACACAATTCACAAGACACCTCAACAAATATATCACTCTAGACAACTTAACACCAATGTACTTTACATGATGCTCCCATGTTAGTTTGGAGTCAATATAAAGACCTAGAAATTTAATACTTGGAACATCCTCCAATGGTAAGCTGTCCCTCAGACTAAAGTACATATTTTGTGTTTTATTTTTATTGAGAAGAAATCCATTTGCTTTGAACCAGTATGATGCTTCGGATATTGTACTGTTAGTGGTGATTTTGAGAGCATCAATGTCTTTGTTAAAATTAATGAAAGTTGCATCATCTGCGTACATAACTGTGTGAGATCCCAAAAATGATGGCAAGTCGTTTATCATGATAAGGGATAAAAAGGGACCAAGTACAGAGCCTTGTGGTACTCCAATATTAACCTGAGCAACACTTGACTTCTCTCTACCAACACAAACCACCTGACTACGGTTCTCCAAATAAGATTTCACTAGCTCTGAACTCTTACCCCTTATCCCATAAAACTCTAACTTATTTATGAGTGCAACATGGTTCACACAATCAAAGGCCTTACTCAGGTCACAAAAAGTAGCCTGAGCAAAGCCCTTGTCCTCAAATACTTGAAAAACAACTCTCACCAATGATTCTATGGCATCTGTTGTTGACCTATTTTTTCTAAACCCGAACTGTGATTCATTAATTATACCATGTTGTTCAAAATAATTACAAAGTTGATGATAAATTACAGTCTCAGAAACTTTACTGAATGCTGGTACAAGAGAAATGGGCCTATAACTAGAGGGGGAATCTATTTCACCTTTTTTATACACTGGCACAACTCTGGAAAGCTTTAGTTCCATAGGAAAGAAACCTTCATGTAAACATCTATTTATACAATAAGTTAACGGACAAATTATGCTAGTAATTATTTTCTTAAGTAGATTACAGGAAACATCATATATATCAACACTGTCTGATGTTTTGAAACTCTTAACAATACGTAAAACTATTTCAGGTGAAACTTCAGTAAAACCAGTAAAACTATGCAAAGTCACTGGCATGGAAGCTTGTGCAAGCAAATCTACTGAGCTCAAACTGGGCCTAACAATAGAGCTTGATATTTCATTTACAGAATTGATAAAAAAAATCATTTAATTTATCTGGAGGGATGTTGTCACACTCATTTTTAGCACCTTTGATATGACTTTTTATTATATTCCAGGCAGTCTTACATTTGTTGCTAGAATTTTCAATAGAGCTAGAGTTATTAGACTTTTTAGCCTCCACAATTGCATTTTTATAATCTCTCTTACTTTTAACATAAGCCAGTTTTGCCTCTTCACTTTTTGAACCATTATACACATCCAACAACAATAAAACCATATTTTTCATATTTGACAATTGCGGTGAATACCAATCCTTTTTATTTTTCCTTACCTTACTACTAAAGCCATTATTAGACACCTTACATTTTCTTACAGGTATACAACTATTGAATATAAACATAAATCTTTTAAAAAATGATTCAAACACAGTTTTAGCTGTTGAATTATCCACTGAGATATGGGGCCTACATAGAACATCATACCAGTTAACACTATAGAGGGAATCGCTAAGCTGTGATACCTTTTGGTCATTTAGAGGTCTTGTTATTACTAGCTTTGAATTTAGGATAGACCGACCACTTTCCTGAACATGAGAAGCATTTGAATATCGAATTGATAGTGACTTGTGATCTGACAAAGGAAACACCGTTACTTCATTTGATCTTAATGAAGTATCGATGTTTGTAAAAATATTATCCAGGCAGGCTGTCCCTCTAGTTGGTTCTACATTGATGAATTTCAAGTTATGCTGCCTTAATAAGTTGTTAAGTTCAGTGACACTATATTTATTTGTTGTCATATCAAACTCTGCGTTTACATCACCACCTATTATTAAGTCATAGTTATTCCAACAAGGTCTACTTAAAAAGTTCAGCAAGACATCAAACCTTTCCAAGAATACCTGGGAACTGCCACTGGGTGATCTATACAGTGAGACAATTATTAACTTAATTTTACCTATACAAATACCTACAGCTTCAAAGTGCAATTCATCACAGAGGAAATTCAAATCTAACGTACTGTAAGCAAAATCCTGTGATTTTGACATATAAATTGCCACACCACCCCTTATGTGGAGCTTTCTACAAAAACCACTAACCAAACTAAAATCATCAAATCATTGATAGCTAATATCCTTATCATCACACCAATGTTCACTCAAGCAAAATACATTATAATGATTCTCAAGTGCAAATACATTGATAGCAAGCTCTTTACCAGCTAGTCCTTGAATATTCAGGTAGCCTATTTTAAGACTATGACTATCAGGTCTTATAACAAAATCAGAGTTATCCACTACTGTTCCATCAGCATTGGAGACTTTTGCCCAACACGCCCACTGTTATTAAGTTGAGAGGTAAGTGTATTCATTGGCCTCAGGCAATTTTGTTTTGGACTTATCCTAAAAAACTACTTTCCTTATGGCCTATAGGAATTGGCGTCCTAGATAATTCACTAGCAATCTTAATACTACTTACAAAATCAAAAATACCATTGACCACGTACAGCTTTCCCAGCTTGTTCAGGTGTAAGCCATGTCAAGTATGAAACCTAGCACCAATGTTACTCAAATCCACTAACCTAACATTGTCAAAATGTCTGCATACCTTTTGCAACTGTTCATTAGCCGTTTTTACCTCTTCATTGACGCAGGACCATTTGGGAAGATCATAACGATGTGGGATGTTGAAAACCAAAATGTTCGTGTTCCTTAGGTCCTGCAATCGTTGCTTCAGTGATCAAACTAAATTTGGAGTCTCGTTGCAGGCCACATCATTAGTGCCTGCTATGATGACAGCGACATTTTCCATTTTCAAGTCTGAACATATGGCCTTGCTTTCTTCCATTACTGAATCAAATTTAGCTCCTGGTTTCATCATGCCAAATACACTGTGTTTGCTTCCGACCTAAGGGCTTTGTCCCACTGGCCTTCAAGGTTCCCATTGATTGTTCAAAGTTCACTTAGTTACACCAAATAGCTGTTAACAAAAGGATTATATCTAAACGTAATTGAAAGGGATAAACATTTGTTCATTATTGAATTAAAAAATACTACTTGAATGGCAACTGAAACTCTTTTTTCGATAGGCGAGTGAGCGAAGCGAACAAGCTCATCTTGAACATGAACGAGTATTTGACATAAAACAAATTCAATGACATTAGGACAGGACGTCTGTCGGGCCAGCTAGTATACTATATATATTTCATGACACATAAAATCTAAATCTAAGATATTTAATAAAATATTGTATAGGCCTAGAATGAAAAATAAATTATATAAAAAAAAAGAATTTACTGTGTTATTAAACAATAATTATAACAAATATTTAGTTATTTAAAACTGATATAAATTAAATTAGATACATTCAGCTTTTTAATTTCTATAACTGTTTTGTAATGAATTTAAATTATTGTGTTTATAATATCAAATCTTACTTTACATCACTATTTCGACATATTTTCATAATCCCGAAAATCCTGGGATTTCAGGTTTCAATTGACAGATAAGGGTCGAAATTGGCTGGGATTCTGGGATAGGATTCCCTCACCCCATGCCATGATATTATACCATGGCACTCCATTTAAACGAAGTTCTGTACTTCAAATTACGTTTAATTTATTTACAAATTATTAAAAATACAGGTTGATGGTGATGGTACCAGTCTCCTTCCCTACTGCGCATCTGTTCAGTTAGGTTCTCACTCGTGCAACATAATGTAAAACATTTTGCAACACATTGTAAAACATATTGCAACATATTGTTTGTCTCTGTGCTCATGCTAAACAGTGTTGTGTTAGTGTGTTGCCTTATGTTTATTTTTTGTTGTTTTTACCACAATATTATTTAACCTCTGTATTCGAGTTTTCCTGTATTCAAGGTGGTCTCGGCCCCAATTACCTACTACAATCGTTATTCTACTGTAATTAGAGATAGATAAGTCTAAACTCAGTAGGTATACGAACAATTGTATATATTTGTAGTATAAACGTTGTCATTATGTGTATGATAGAAATAAGATTAAAATAGTATTTTGTTTTCTCACATCATACAATAACAACGATTATTATGTCTAAGATTGTTTTATTTATTTACTATTTTAACTTTATAAGGTTTATGTTGTTTAAAATTTGTTATCAAGAGAAATATATCACTTGTTTACCGTTTCAGATGTAACGTGAGCGAGGATAAAAGAGAGACAAGGCCATGACGGATACAAGGAGGCGTGTCAAGTTGTACGCCCTCAATGCTGACCGCCAATGGGATGACCGGGGCACGGGCCATGTCTCATCCAACTATGTCGATCGACTCAAAGGCATCTCTCTTCTGGTCAGAGCTGAAGCAGATGGTACGAATAATATACTTACTTTTACACAACTACTGGTATTGGTGTCCAGTGACCCAATTTTTATTAGGAGGGGGGGGCATATTATCCATGAGTCCGTGGGTTCTCTTTCCTTAAATAATAATACAGAATGATCAGTTCTCAAGAATATTAAATATTATTTGTCAAAAAATTAATTGTATGAAATAATTGTTAAACCTTATGAGATAAATACACACTTAAATAAAATTAAACTCCTAAACAATTTTTGTTTGTGGCGATATGGTGAGGAGTATCGGAGGGACAAGGTTAACATTGTTCTTATTAAACTAAACTCCAAGATGGCATCTGGAAAATGTTGCAGAGTACCAAAGAGCAATTGGAATAGAGAAAATATTTATGTAAATTAACCGTAATAAAGATAGTTGTCACATTTTGGAGCTTTGTTAAAAAAAAAACAAATACACATTATATACATAAATTTGAAGAAATAGTTTGTTTTGTATATGAGGACATCAAAACGAAAGGTTATTATAATCTTGGGCTAAGGTTTACAGCGCCACTTACAGAATAATTTTTTCCTATGAAAAATGTGTTAAATTAAGAGAGACCATTCTGAACAAGCGTGGGTACACATCGCATCACATAGATTATTGTTTTCTGCTTTACAAGTTAAATTACAATTTACCAAAATTGTAAAAACGTTTGGGTAGTTAAGATAGTAGTTTTTATCATACTGCACGAAAAGCAGCTTTTTTGGGTCTGTAATTAATCTGTAAAATCACACTTTTCTGATAGGTACCTCAAAATAGCGCACCGAAAAATCAGCTGTGGATGTTTTCAGTGCGCTAACCTCAAAGATTGTTATTGCTCCTTTTTACTTTTGTGTATTTCAAAGGTAACTATTTCAACTTCATAATTCCCTGAGGTTTTTTTTTTGATCAACCACGTTCTTATTTTATGACCAATTTTAACAATTGAGGTGTCAAATTAAAGGGATTTAGCTCAAAATGTTTCTAAAGTAATTTATTTTCCCCTTAGTCCTCAGGGCTTCACCGCTGTGGCCCTTAAAGTTCTCATTTATTCTTGTGGAAGATGTTTTTCTTCACATTAAACTAGTGCAAGGCTATTGCAAGAAGTATTTCTAACTTCAGCCTGCCACTGTGTTGTTTACATAATCTTGCGATTTATGTCTGCGAGATCTCCGAGGGAGGAATGGGATACCGACTAGTTTCATTTATTCGCCATAAGAAAAACATCGGGCTGAGTATGCAGATTTGCGGCAATGGTGACCACAAAATTGAATGCTCACTTATGTATGAACTTGGTCAAACTTATTGGTTTAATTTGGTATGTTGCTTCACTTTGTTATGATTTATATGAGTGATGTTTGCTTAACATTTAAATTTCTGGGGGTTCCTGTTGCAGTAAACCTGCACAGTCAGGCTACTGTTACTATAAAGATTTGAAAAAAATGAATGTTATATCTCACTTTTTAAGGAGTATTTGGCAATTTTGCACCATACCGACCACCGTCAGTGCGCTGCGGAGTCATAACAGTTCACCGTGGCGGATATGATATCTTAGGTTACTGTAATCGTGTAGAGTACTCTTTTGTTGACAGAATTTATCATATGTCGCATCGCGAATCCCCTCCTCACTTAGTCAAGGTCAGGTGAGAGGTCATTCATCGGCCGGTGTTGCGACATGGTACTTATGCTCTACCGTGACCTCCAATTTTTAAATAAATATTGTTTAAAGTGGAGAACCTATTTATATAGCGTGCTGCAGAGATTAGTTAAGGTATCAGTCCCATGTTTATTAATCCAAAAATACACGATAAATTAACCTAAACAACAAAATGCCACAATGCGCTGTATTAAGGACAGGAGTCTTTTATTTTCTAAACTGCTATAACAACAATATTGCTGTCTTCTGGGGATCTCAAAAATGTTACGAGTTGCAGGCTAAATAATAAAACGTCCCTGCTTTTGATTCATAGGTGTTAGTTTTGTTTGTCCCATTAACAAATTCTCCTAAAAGTTGGTGGTCGGTATCATGCATAAGTCCTGCCCATTTAGCTGGATATAATTTGAAAAGTGGCTTCATTACGTATATGTAATTACATTTGAAACTCGTTGAGAACACAGGTTTCCTGTGACAGGGGTAATATTTTTCTAAAATTGTTTTACTTTTGTTTTTAGGGTCTCTGTTGCTAGAATCTAAGATCCAGCCTGACACAGCTTATCAAAAGCAACAAGTAAGTACCGGTACAGTAGACGCTCTTTTATCCGGCATTCTATGAACCGGCACATTCTATTAACCGGCACCAGGCGACCCGGGTTTTTCCAGGTATTTTCGGTCGTTTCCGTTTCGTACTGCGACTGCCCTGGACTGTTCCCGCCTTTTTCTTAGTCACCTGTTGTTTGTTTACGTCTCAAGCAGTAACGTTCAGTGATGTTCGTAACCTTTGCTCAGTACACTACTGTATTCAACCTATTTTTAGACGCCAACTTCCGCCCGGCTGTCTATCCGTCCACAAATGCAGGTGTTCCGGAGCAGTGCCAAGGTCAACCAACGCACGCGACCACAGCTCATTACTGTAGCGAGACTCTCAGATTACTGTATTCCCATTAATAACTAAAAAGTTCTATTATCCGGAAAAATCGATTTACCGGCATGGGCGTGGTCCCGAACATGCCGGATAAAAGAGCGTCTACTGTATTAAACAAGATTTCATTTGAATGACTTAAAACATCAAAGACCTAAGAATTTTACTGACCATTCCATCATTATAATATTTAACAATATGATTTGCCAGTAAAGTGTGCTTTCTAATATGAAAGCATATACAAAATATGGACATTCTTTGGCCTATATAGTAACTATAAAACAGTCAACACCAAAATAAAATTCAGAATAAACAAAAACAATGTTCTGTAATCATAAAAAGAACAAACATGTTATGCCTAAACAGGTATACAACTTGAAAGTCAATAACAGAATGCAATTTATAACAAACAACAAGAATGTGTTGTAATAAAAAATAAGTTAAAATGACAAAGTCATTGAAATTAAAAACAATGTCAAACTTATTGAAAACATAGGATGATTCTGAAGCCATTTATACTATTTCCTTGAAAACTCATTATAGCAAGTTATGTATATGTAGGTAAGTTGACCATTTATTATATACCTTTGAGGCAAGAGTACGGCATGGTGATATTTTTGTGTACTTGTCAATCTACACCTGAATATATAGAATTAAATCCTAAGCCTAGTATAATGACAATGAACATCAGACTGGACTTAATTCTATCAATATCTTTTCTTACTAGATTAACAACTTCATAAATATACAGATTGATCACTGTTAAAATCCCGATTCCCACAAACACAGGCCTAGAATGTTTCATCATCGAGGAATTAGTTATCTGTCTGATTGCTTTCTTCTGTGAAAAAAACACATTATTAATGTCAATAGGGCCTACTCTAATGTGCTCTCAAAAATGCATGATTTGTTAGGCCTCTCGGATTTATCTCAACTCTTAAATATTGTAAAGGAAGCATAGTTGAAGTTGTCCAGCAAGATATTACTAGGGTTACACTTCTCAGCTGCCTTCTTGATGATAGACCATGGCATACAGCATTTGTTGAACACCTTGTCAATTCTCGTGGCATTATAGCTTCGTTTAGATGCTCCTGCGGCTCTTTTTTACGTACGTCTTTTCTTACGCAGAATTTCAAGGACTTCACAATTTGTTGTAATCTTATAGCCTAAATGGCTGAATACATCAAGGTATCCTCTTTCATTTTTATAAGACATCTCTACAATTTTTTTTAACTATTCCTGGTATAACTGTATTATTAAGCCCTAAGGAACACATTTTTGAAATATACACAAACCTTTTTGAAAATGATCTAAATGTGGCATCTGCTGGCACTTTAGTTAAATAAGGTACATTTTTTAATAGGTAATCCCAGTGTGTTAAGTGAAGCTTCTTTAAAACGTTCACGGGTATATAGAGTTTCTTGACATACCTGAATACGTTTGAAAGATTGTTCATTGTTTTGGCACTGTTTATAATTAGCTGTAAATCCACTCAAATTGTATGGCATCGTGATCAGATAGACCGCCAAAGTGTTGTAAGTGGATGGTGTGAAATTAGTTGTGATGTTATCAAAGCACGTTTGACCATGTGAAGTCCTATTGTTAATAACAGTACAAATCAAATTGTCCCAACAAGTTAACAAACTCTGTGACTGTTGGTTTTTTGGTATTGATATAAAGTTCAACATTATTTAGTAAACCGTTCCTAACTAGGCCAATTCTGCGCTCCCGTATATATTGTTTACTTAGTGCACATTATTAAAAGTACCTGCCGAGCTTTGCTCGGGGGAAGGCCAGTCAGTTTGTTTAGATGACTTGGAGTAATATTTTACCACTTCCCCCTACTGATAATCAGATTTGTATGACTAATTTGCCTCTTTTCTGCAGTTTTCAGGTCACTCCAGTTGTTATTTATAGCTCAATGTCCCTTTGATTTATTTTACTACTCTAAATATGTAATCTTCACTCAAATATTTTAATCTCTGCTCTCAGGAAATCACATGTTAATAATCATACATGAGTATTACTTTGACAGTTCTCTGGCTGATTATGAACAGCTGTTACAATTCTTTTGTTTTGATTTAAAACTCCATAAGCCCAATGTTAATTTTTTTAACTTTTCATTTTAGTTTTTTTACATTATTTGAATTTTCCTGGGGATGAGGCCTGTCTAGAACTTATTTTTATCCCATAAATTAGTTATTTCGAACATTTGAAGAAAATCGTTGGAGCAGTTTTTGAGATCAGTGTCGCAAGCAAACCTTACTCATATTAGAGTATAGGATACATTTGCAGATTTTACATACAGAATTACATACAGATTTTGATTTTTTAACTTGTATCAAATATTAGGATTCAAACTCTCTATCGTTCATTGCTTTTTGATGCGTAGCCTTTGGTTGCAATAAAGGTAACATTACTACAGATCAGTTGACTTGCTAATCAATATGTTAAGTATTTTTCGTCTTGCATTTTTATAGATTGAAGGTTCTGCTAATTGATTTAATTTCCTGCTATTTTTCAATTACGACCTTGATAAAAATGGAAACCAGGTCTATTAAGTAAGGAATATCAATAACTTAATGAACATTTGTAATTTAGTTATATATTATTATTTTAATTTACTTAAAATACAGGCAATAGAAAGTAGTTTGGCTCTAAGAGCATTGCTTTGTCACAATCTTAACAATTCATGTTTTTTTCCTTCATAGGACACACTCATTGTTTGGTCAGAAGGCGATAATTTTGATTTGGCTCTCAGTTTTCAAGAAAAAGCTGGTTGCGATGAGATCTGGGAAAAAATATGTCAGGTAAGAGATTTAGTCTACCAAATAATTTTACTGTTAACTGTTTAGAATATGATAGTTTTATTGCAAAAATAGGAATTATCTTCTTTGACATGTAAGACCAAAATTAATTTATAGTTTTTGCATAATTGTGTGTTAGCTTGAATTATTTTAGCAATACTATAGTTTTACATCTAGATACTAGGTCTAAAAATGTACAATCCCAATGATTGCTTCCGATTCCTAGAGTTCCTGTATCAAGAGTCATATCATACAAAGTGTATCAAACAGATTAGAGGTAATTGACTTAAGAGAATTAATCAAAATTATTCCACCCTACATCAGCCCCAAAAACTATTTTTTTTTTACAGAGTGTTTGAAATACTGAGGGTCACCAATGTGAATATCAAAGTTTTAAAGTATGCACTTATGCCATGTTGTAAATGTTTTTAAAACCTACAGCAGAACAATCTTTGGTAAAATTAGAATTCATATACCTTTATAAACACTGCCCTATAAACATTCTACTTATGGCTTATTACGGACTAATTTACAATTATTTATCGTATGGGATAATAATTTGGTGCGCAAGAAAAAATATTTCAAAAAATTGTTTTACAAAAAAAAACCATAAGAATAATTTTTAATTTAAATAAAAGGGAATCATGTAAAGACACTTTCAAGAGAATGCACTTACTCACCCTCCCATGTATTTATATATTTGAAACAATAGTACATTGTATTTTCAAATGTGAACTAATGTGTGGTAGGGATATTCACAAATGTGACACTAAATCAAGTAGGCTAATAATTTCCGCTCTCAACCTTACAGATTAAATTTATTCCAAATTCTTCCACCCCAAGTTAGACTCATTAATTTATTTACCAACAAAATTACAAAATTTAAGAAATTCATCATCTTTTAAGAGACAGTAAAGGAATATCTAATTGTAACAAATTGTTATACTGTTTATGAATTTATAGATAATTCTAAAAATTGATATAACAGAGCGATAATTTAACCCATTAAGGTAGTGATTATATTCTATTCGCAATGGCCGATAACGGGATTTGATTGGTGCTGCACTCTAATAGCAAAATCTGTAACTAATGGATGCGGGCCATAGTCGTGGAAACTCCTTGGCCAGTTGTTGATACGAGTTGTTCGATTCCCGCATACGACCAAAACTGACCAGTCGTGCAACTCTCAATGAGTTAACCAGTCTGATGCAACATTAGTAGGAGGGCCCAAGTAAAATAAATGGTGGCAGGCTTGCTTGGAAGTTAACGGGATCGGCACATGGTCAACTCTGATTTTGCTAATTTTTACTTATGTCTACTGTGTGTGTGCCAATGTGACTCTTTAAATTGAAAGAAAACAATATTTTAATTAAAATACACCATTAATCCAATTAAAAACACCAATTTTATATTCCAATTCAAAGGTTTAAAAAATGGCGAGTAAGGAACGGGACTAGCTTGTGAGTTAATATAATGGGTAAATACAAATGGTTAGCCAATGGGTTAATACAAATTTTGTTTACTATTGAAAATTGAACCAACAATTTCAATATGATTAAATGAGATTAAAACTAGGTTTTGGGGGTCAATACATATCAAGTGATCCCCATAAATGTTTGGTTGCCTGACCATTTAAGAAAAAATTGATAATCTCCTTATTGTTTCTATCGTATTTGAGGAGTTTAACACCATTTTGGAATTTTCTTATCTTGTTTAGTTGTGGCGGCCATTTTTGTATTCCTAAACACACTTTTTTTGTGTTTTAATCTTTTATGGTAACAAACATATTTCATAAACTATTTATTCTACAAAAACCATTTTAAAGGTAAAGTTCCTCTCTTTAATATATGTCATTAAACACTTTTCGTATTTTTCTTTTTCTTCCACCAAAAAAGTTGACTTAAAGTTGGATATCAAAATTGTGCAAAATTAACGTTTTAGACAATTTTTTCTCATGGAAGGAGTCCTATATACATCTTGGTATTTGTTATGGAAAAGGTTATATATCAGTACTGTTAGCCCCAAAAATATAATTTGTAAAACTCTTTTCCTTTATTTTTTATAAATTTTTAAAAATTAAATGTTCTAAAATTTGGCCTTTTCTGCATCTCTGATGGGGCAGATAAAAAAATTCTGAAATTTGTACAGGTTGTAGTCTTTTTGTTGTCAATGCAAGAAAATAAAAAATAATCTTGTGTATCGGATTAGTATTAAAGTTGCGCATTCTTAAAAATCAAGAAAAAGTTCCGTGGGAGACGGTAGTTTCTGTATGCTTCCACGACTAATTGTTGAGGTGTTTGTGGTTTTGTTTGGACCTTTGAAGTTCATAAAAAGCTTAAAGTTGTTAAATTAAACTGTAGAGTATCAATTTGTTAAATAAAATTACCAATAATATGACCTATGTACCATTTCCTACATAATTTTTAGACTATGAACAATTAATTAGTCAATATGAATGTGAATAGGCTGTACAGGATGTTTCTGATATACTTCAAACAACTTCGGGAGCTGATTTCTCATACAAAAAAAGACAACATTTCATGTAATGGTATGGCCTAAAACACTTAGTTTTCCGTCTATATGTCTGTATGTGTTTTTTACTTGACACGTTATATCTTATGAACATCTGAAAATATCACCTTCAAACTTGGTACATGTATTACATCTAATAAGACCCGTTTTGGTATGGAATATCAAGTTTCTACTTTGTACCATTTCAAAATGGTGGCTATTTTTTCTTTTCAAAGGTAAATATCTTAAAACCCGTAACATTTAGGAAAAAACCATAGGTGTGTTAAAAGTTGTGTCTTTTTCTCTTATAAATAATGATATGAATATTTTAATTACAGGATTATAAATAACTGAGAAATTGTGATTTTTATAAATTGAAACCTGATGTTTTAGTCCAAAAACGGCAAAAAAGCATGTTTTAACTTGGACAAAACACAACTTCTCAGTTAATTATAATCATATAGTTGAAATCTTGATATCATTATTTTTAGGAAAAAAGAAACTTTTTTGGTTCTTACAGTTTTTACCTACATATTATGGTTTTTAAGATATTTAGCTTTGAAAAACCAAAATGACCGCCACTTTAAAATGGCACAAAGTAGAAACTTTGGTATTCCATACCAAAACGGGTCTTATTAGATGTAATACATGTACAAAGTTTGAAGGTGATATATTCAGATGTTAATAACATATAACGTATTAACCCTTTGCGGTCGAATGGCGAGTATAGGTCGCCACGCGCCATTTTCCCGAACGCTCGAATGGCGACCTATACTCGCCGTGACGTTTAGCCCGTATGAAGTGCGCTAAAACTAAATATAATGTAATGATTTTATGTCTGTTTGCTTCTTATATATTCCTTATTACTTTTAACGTTTACTTTATCTACTCCATGGATTATTTTGATCTGAAATAAATGTTATTACTCCATGAACTATACTTCACAATTCGCGATGTCTTGTGTCATCTGCAAGTGTCTAATAGTTCCAGCTCCGATTGTTGTCTGTGGTGTTTAGGTTATGTTTACTCTTTTGTTTAGTTATAATTATGACTAATAAAATTAGTGATGACGATATTTTTGAATGTTTTTTGTGTGTTCATTTTACATACAAATAAATATAAATGGGTTTTTACTCTCGTAATCTGTCACATATAGTACATATGTACTAAAAATATATGGAAGAAAAAATAAAACAGGTATACATTTTTATTTTTATTTCATCAATATACAGTATGTAATCAAAGTGCCTTAAAAATAAACCCTCATAAATGCATTTTAAAATTAATTTGGGTAATTAAATGTAACAATAGTAAAATCTATACAAAATAGCCAAAATTAATTTCGTCTCAGGGTGTCTGGGTGATTTAATTTAATCGACCTCAAAGGGTTAAGTAAAATACACATTAAAAAAAATATTGTTATTGTTATTTGAAAATAGTAATAATGTTTGTAAAAAGTTAACATACGAGGGCCATCCAAAAAGTAAAGAACGTTTTCTTACTGCACCTAGCGCAGCTCCCCCATCACCACGATTGCGAGTGTAGCAGTCCACTCACCTCCCCACCAAAGTATGAGCCGAGTCTCGTTGCTGTGCGGTCACACGTTTTATTTCTACAGCGATTTAAATTAGCGGCGGTAAACGAAAATCCCACCAAATATGTGTAGAAAAGAGAGTGTATGTCCATTGTGTCTGTCAGTAAGTTGCACATAGTAAAATAAATCAGATTGTGGAAGCGTGAATAAAGTTTTATTTTTACATTTCAGAGTTACAAAAGTTCAGTACAGTTTTCTCTTTTCTAAAACAATAATAATAAAAAATAGAATTTTTTTTTCCAATTTAAACAACATATGTTTCTTGAATCACATGTTTGTTGATAAATACAGTTAAGGAAATTAATTTTCATGGCTTTGCCACACTCCGGCCACACTAGAAAGTTCTTCAATTCGTTCAGAAGGATTAAATTTCCAGTTTGGCCATTCAATTTCGGGCAAATTAAACCACTGAGGACCTGTCCACCATATTTTAAAGTTTCTTAGTTCATTGAGTCATGCCACGAGTTGCCACATCCGATGGATTTTCCTCTGAAGGAACATATTTAAATATGAATTCTTTGTTTGACTTTATTTCAGAAATTCTTCGTTCAGTGAATTTAGGTAATATCTTTGTAGTATTCAGCCAATGTAAGACACACTGAGAATCCGTCCAAAGAAACTTTCTTGATACCGATTGCTCTAAATTTTTCTCAACAAAGTTTAAGGCACGTGATCCAATTAAAACCCCTAGCAGTTCCAAACGAGGCATAGAAATATTTTTTCTCGTTTTAGGAGTTAAGTGACTCTTTGAGAACATAAGTTTAGATTTTACAACCTCTTTAACAAGTACACGTACATAAACTGTAGTTGCATAGCAAATGTTTGAAGCGTCGGTGAAACAATGTAATTCTATTCTAGTTGATTCTAAACCTACATACCTTGGTATGGAAACATTGGAAATCTCGAAAAGGTCTTGCTTTATGTCCTGCCACTCAGTACATTTTTCTTTTGTTAGTGTCACATCCCAATCAAAGTTTTCTTCCCACAAATTTTGAATGAAAACTTTTGCCTTTAATATTACAGGATTGAATAGACCAGAGGGGTCGAATATCGAGGACACAAGTTTCAAAGCAGATCTCTTTGTACAAATACCTTCTTCGCAACTTATTGGTTTCAAGGATAAAGTGCCCCTGTTAGTGTCCCATTTTACGCCTAAGACATTTACATTAGACTCATCTTCCTTAGTAAGCTTTCCTTGTGGAATGTTCTCTTTTAGGGCCTGTGAATTTGAGCACCATCCTTGGAGATTCATACTCGCTTGTGAGAATAAATCAGTTACAAAGTTAAACAGATTAAGAGCTTCTTGATCGCTTTTTACCCCAGTTACCATATTATCTACATAAAAGGAAGTTTTTAGTTTCTCAGTTTCTCCAATTAAGTTACTATGGGACAGGTGATGCTTTATAGTGGCACTCAGTAAAAATGGACTTGAAATTACTCCAAAAGGAACTCTAGAAAATCTTAACTCCATAATATTGTTTTGATTAGGTGACATTGACAAATCTTTCAACCATAAAAATCTACTAACGTCCCTATCCAATTTGTTTAAGTTTAGTTGAAGAAATGCTTTTTCAATGTCTGCTACGACACCAATAGGGTTGAGTTGAAATCGTAGTAGCAGACCGCATAGGTCCTCCAGAATTACCGGGCCACGATATAGGCAGTCATTTAAACTATTATTTGATTTCTTTGACTTAGCTGAAGCATCATACACGATTCTAACTTTAGTTGTAGACTTGGCTTCATTAACAACGGGATGATGTGGAATGTAGTGCTTAACAACAGAATTGTCAGTCACTGGAACGTGTTCAATGATACCGGTTCTTAACTGCTCCTTAATTATGTTATCATATTTTTGAAATAAATCTGGATGACTTGATAACCGATTTGCAAGTGATTTGAGACGAGCTAGTGAAAGGAAGTAATTATCTGGTAAAATTGGAGGATATTCTTTCCAGGGCCATGAAACCGAATACCTACCATCTATCAACTGAATAGATTTATTAAACTGCTCTAAAGCAATATCATCATCATTTTCAAAGGGGCAGTCATGAATACCTAAAGTTTCAAGGCTCCAAAGGTCTTTAATGTTGAGTTGTTCCACTAGTTGAGAATCTGGATCATTGAAGTAGGGTTTGAAATTATACAAGTTAGATGGCTGGATTGTAGTTAGGAATGAAGTAGAGTATGAGTCAGTTTCGTTTGATTTGATTTTAGTTCTCCCACTGACAATCCAACCTATTTTGGTACTCATGAGATAAAGACCATTGTTTACCTCAACTTTCTTGTTAGTTATTAAGTCTAAGTAATAATCATTCCCAATGAGAAGACCGATGTCAGAACTCATGGTTTGACCCTGAGCAAAAGTTAAGTTAGGATACAAACGTTTTATTTGTTCCATATCTAGTATCCCACTCGTGGTTATGCGACCAGTGACCAGTGGTACCACATTGGCATGTATGTCCAGGGTATCCCCATCTAAAAGTTGAATCCCAACACTAACAACACTTGTCTCTATAGTTTTTGAACTTTTATTTCCAAAAGTGAATACATTTAAAATCTGATCTTCTTCAGATTTTAGTTGTAACTTTGAAGCCAAAGACTTGGACATATAAGACCTTTGACTGCCAGTATCGAGTACAAGCCTAGCAGTATGTGTTAGTTTACTTTCATTGTTTACAACTTGTACAGTTGCAGTCTGTAGAATTACATGTTCGTTTGCGGAAACTAAAGATATTTCCCCTTTTGAATTTAGTTGAGTTGCAGTCGAGGCTGGGGTCATTGGAAACTGTTTCGGACAAAGACTCCTGTGATGATTTTTTCTTTGTTTACAATAGACACATGGCTTGGAATTTTTACAATACTTAAGACTGTGTCCCTTTTTTAAACAAACGAAACACAAGCCCTTTATTTTATTTTTACGCTCACTTACCGTGTTGAACTTGGTGCATTGATCACTCCAGTGATCACCTTCACAATAAACGCAGCGTAGTAAGTCGTTGGCTCTATCACCAGTGGTTAGAGCCTGGGCAGTTGAGGTCAGCTCTCTTTCACCCTCAGTTGCAACATATTTACCCAATCCGTCATTGGGTAAAGATAGAACAGCCTTAGACCTACTGTTGGAGACTCCCAAAATCATTTCTGATTTTTCTCTTGAAAGCAGGATGTTTTGAATTGTGGTACACAGTAATTTGACATCTATTTCAGTCCCTAAATTTTGTTCTTCAACCTTTAGGAGAACATTAAGTGGTAACTTGCTAGTAATAAGGGTGAGAAAGTAGTTCGAGTTGGTATCTTCACCCAGTGATTGCAAACATCGTAAATGTTTTTCAATCAAGTCAAAAGTACAACGCAGGCTTTTGGTACTATCAGTTTTAACAGGAGGAATGTCTATCAGAGCTTTGTAGTGAGAGTTGACAATAATCGGCTTGTTAGCAAACCTTCTCTTTAATAAAGAAATAGCAGTGTCATAGTTGAGAGATGTTAATGGGAGGCCTGAGATGCAAAGTTTTGCTTCTCCCACAAGCAATGAATTTAAGTAATTAAATTTGTCAATAGAGGTAAGATTGTTGTTGCTGTGGATAGAGGAATCAAAAGAATCCCAGAATTCCTGCCATTTTAAAATGCTACCATCAAAAGTAGGGATGATAAGTTTAGGTAGTCTAATACATTGTTTATTTTCAGTTCTTTGTTCAGATGAACAAGAAGGATGATTACTGATATTGCTCGAAGGCTTATTATCTGAAGAGTGAAGTCTTACCTGCAATTTTGCTTTTACCTCATCGCAGTCTAATATAAATTCAAATGGATCTTCTGTATCTTCACTCTCCTGTTGATCTATTACTACTCTTCCATCCTCAAGTGGGTCCAGTTGTTCCAGTATAACTTCAAGTCTTGCCGAGTAGCTTTCCAATGTGGCTAGGATTCCTTGGAGCTTAATCCTCGGAGTATCCTCTCCATGAAGTAGTGAATTTGCCTCGTCGATTGTAGTTTTAAGTCGTTTAGTGAGGGAGTCAGCTTTCTTGTTGAGTCTTGAAGTCATTTTAAAGTTGTCAGTCATGCAAGTAAAAGGTTAAAGTTGGTTTGAATGTGGACAGTTTCAGGCTCTGCTACCATGTAGAAAAGAGAGTGTATGTCCATTGTGTCTGTCAGTAAGTTGCACATAGTAAAATAAATCAGATTGTGGAAGCGTGAATAAAGTTTTATTTTTACATTTCAGAGTTACAAAAGTTCAGTACAGTTTTCTCTTTTCTAAAACAATAATAATAAAAAATAGAATTTTTTTTTCCAATTTAAACAACATATGTTTCTTGAATCACATGTTTGTTGATAAATACAGTTAAGGAAATTAATTTTCATGGCTTTGCCACAATATGAGACACGCAGTGTTATTCTGTTTCTGAGTTAAAAAATGCCCAGACCTAGACATTTTTTGAAAACACCAAAGAAATTTTATGGTGAAAGAGCAAAAAAACAAGATCTTAAATTGATGTAATGTGCTAAGATTTTCGCAGCTGTTTTCCTCAAATTTTCCTCAAGTCTTTCTTTCAAATCATCTTTAACGAGCAATGACCTGCCACGCCTATCCTCGTCGTTCACGATGGATTTTCTTTCATTAAACCAGTTGCATCATTGTTTCCCCTGAATATTCGACTTGAAGACTTGTTTTCACTTTCATGATAAACTTTCTTTGGTGCTTTTCTAAAAAAATTATATATTCCCTAACATTTTTAAATTCAGAAACTGAATAATACTGCGTATTTCATATTTGGCAGGATTTTCGATTGCAGCCTCCATTTTGAATAGCTGTAGAAATAAGACAGGTGACCGCATAGCAACGAGACTCGGCTCATACTTTGGTGGGGAGGTGAGTGGACTGCCACACATGCAATGGCGGTGATGGGAGAGCTGCGCTAGTTGCAGTAAGCAAACGTTCTTTATTTTCTGGATGACCCTCGTATTTACAGAATACTCTGAATTTTCTAAACTTCTAGACATATCTCTTTTCGATTACAATTTCTTACCCTTAATAAAGTCAGCTTTACTCCGATATCCTACATAGCAGTATTCTTTGCATAGATTTATTGGGAATGATTTTGTTTCATCTTTCTAGGTGAGACACTATCTATATAGATAACATTTGATCAATATGTATTGCCATTGACTTTAAAGCTTCAAAAATTAAAAACAACTTTTCATTGTATAGAAAATGAGTGGTATATAATGTAGAAAATCAAACTCTAGAAACTCTAGAATTTGTAACAAAAATCTATTGTTGTGGTTTAAAGTTAATTTACCTGCATATTCAAAGTAATAATTTTGAAATAAATTTGGGGTGTGCGAGAAGTGATTTTTTGAATCGAGTCGAGTAGTGCCAATTATTTTAGAGTTTAGAGTATTTTTTGAGCGAGTATTTGCCATTAGTTAGTTTCAAATAGTGTAATGGGATTTGGATACCACTCCATTTTTTAATATCTAAACATGGTTTCTAACTAATACATGAGAAGCAATACAAACTTTTGGTCGGTACAATCAAACTGGATTACCTTTTGACAAATGAAGCACGGTTTGACATTCGTTTCCGGTCGATAAAACACAGTTCGGTTGTCATTTGGCCAATATCATCTGGTCCGGACTTGGCTTACAATCTATATTAGATGACAAAATCGTTAGTAGCGGCCAATATTAAGTAGCCTGGTCGCCACTTTTGCCGATATTATGTTGACTGTTGTCATTTTTGGCCTTTATTACGTTATCCAGTAGTTATTTTTGGCCGATATTATGTTTTCCGTCATCATTTACAGCAGAAATTAGGCTGTTCGGTCGTCATTTTCAGCCGATTTTACGTGATGCGATCGCCTTTTGCGGCCATGACTACGCGATTTGGCCGGTCGCAATCGTTAGCAATCGTCCGGAAATCCGCAGGAAATACTCGCTCGACATTTTGAATATTTTTCCAAACTTCTAAGTCGTGTTCAAGTATTAAAATACTCTGCCGAAAACTCAAAGTTTCGAGTACTCACACCCCTAAAATAAATTCTGTTTGACTATTCCAAGTTAAGTTGAAAGCTAGGGTGAGACTCAGAAATGTTAACTCCGCTATGTCTTCAATTTCTCTACGATCTACCATTACTTTTAAATTACAGTACTAAAATCTCTTGACTGTAAAGTGTGATAAAGTTGGGTTTTGTTGTAGGAACATTTAGTAAAAGATCGAATGATGCTAATTTTTTCCCCTTTTCTGACTCAATGATTCGATTTAGATGGATTACTGTATTTTTATTAGGGGTGTGCGAATAGTGATTTCTGGCTCGAGGTGAGCTTTTTTTATGGGAATTTTCTGTAGGGGTGTGCAATATACTGGTAGTGATTTTCTGATTCGAGCCAAGTCGGGCAGAATTTTTTACAATTTCTTTATGAGCTTTTAGCATTTTTGATTAGGCCTATATGTATTCTTTATTTATGTTTTAGGCCTATATGTATTCTTTATTTATGTTATGTTTAAAAGAACAAACATTTTATTCATTATCAGGGTGTCTACCGGCCCGGAAAATCAATTGTCACGGAAAAGTCACGGATTTCAGTGAAGGGGCATGGATGTCACGGAAAAGTCCTGTATTCTTAATATCAAGCACGGATTTTTTAATGCGTATATGACCGTACCACTATGACTGAAACCAAAAATGCAATATTAATCATCTTCATACTGGGTGCTAACAGACAAAAGCTTGTAGAAATACATTACTTACTTACTTACTCCCATGGCCACATATATCTAAGGAGATATTTGGCCGCACCAACAAAGCCCCTCCATCTGTCTCTGTCTTCCGCGTCTTCCTCATTCGCTCCCAATCGCTCCAGGTCCCCCTTCACTTGCTTCCACCACTTTTGCCGTGGTCTGCCTCTTGGTCTTCTTCCTTCAGGATTCCTCATTATAACTCGTTTCAAACTATCATTCTCCTCTCTTCTTAAAACGTGTCCAGCCCATCTAATTCTTCTGCATTTAAACTCGCAAACTACATCCGGATCGCTGTATAGTTCTCTCAGTTCCCTGTTGTGTCTCCTCCTCCACTCACCTTCTTCAAAAATTGGCCCATACATTTTTCTGAGGATCTTATTTTCAAAAACAATCAATCTCCTCTCATCCTTTTTATTGATCTTCCACGTTTCAGCTTCATATAGCAAATACTGGACTGATAATTGTTTTATATAATCAAATTTTTGTTGTTCGTGACAGTAATTTTGAAGACATAAGTTTATTGCATGCGTGGAAACATCTGTTTGCAAGATTTAGCCTATTTTGTATTTCTATTTCATCTTTGTTTCTCCGGATATTACAACGCCTAGATACTTAAATGAGTCTACCTTTTCAAATTTATGACTTTCTACTTGAAGAGGGCCTTGATTTAAATTGACTGGATTTCTTGCGAATTGCATATATTTGGTTTTTCCATCGTTTACTTTTAGACCTAATTGTTCTGTTTCTTCCATGAATAATTTTGTTAATCGCCTTAAATCTTCTAAATTTTCTGCAAAAATTACTACATCGTCTGCGAATGCCAGTATGTTGATTCTAGAGCCAATTATTATTCCTTCATCCATTTTTGATACGTTTTGGAGAGCTTCTTCTAACGCTAGGTTGAAGAGGATTGGGGAGAGTCCATCGCCCTGTCTTACACCTGCATTGATTTTGAAGGGTTCCGAAACTCTTCCATTTACTCGTACCGAGCATGTAGAGTCAGTTATACTTGTTCTAGCAAGATTTATCAGCTTTTTTGGAATTCTAAACTTGTCCATCTTTTTCCACAGTCTCTCTATTTAAACTATCATATGCTTTTTGGAAATCAATAAATATTTCAAAAAATTCTTTATTAAACTCCCAGTACTTCGATATAATTTCTTTAAGAATAAATATTTGATTCGTTGTGAACCTGCCTTTCATAAAACCTGACTGATGATCTAGGATTAATTCACATGTATACTCTTCAATACGACTTAATACTAATTTAGATAAAACTTTATAAGGTATGCTAAGGAGTGAGATGCCTCTAAAATTACTACACTCTTCTTTCTCTCCTTTCTTGTGTAAGGGAACAACTATTGCTTCCCTCCAGTCATTTGGTATTTCTTCTCTTCCCCAGATCATTTTTATTAATTTAAAAATACGTTAAGCCCAACTATTTTCCATTTTATTCGTATCCCCGTCTCTGACACTGTTCAGGGTCGACCACAAGGCTCGATACACGGCATGAAATAAATAGTCGTAGGTGATGACGGGCAGTTTGATTCATCTTGGCGAATCGATTCATATGAATCACTCAAATCAAATGAATCGTATTTTTAACCGACTCATTTGATTCACGTTTCCTCCTTGCAGTAGAATGCCAAAGAGTCGGTTGATCTCGATAGTTTGGCCTTCCGCTTATGCCCTTTATACCTTGATATGCAAACGAAACTATAATGGTTGTCAACTCAACTCTTTCATTAACTGAAATTGACTCACGCTACGAATCGGCTCTTTCAGAAATTTAGTTCATTTGATTCGCCTTGTGATTGTTTCAATTTGAACGGTTCGTTCGCGAATCGCCCATCACTATGAGGGGATGAGTCACTGATTGTCTAAAACTGCGGTGCGGTGTTGTGTTGACTAAACAGTGTTTAGTATTTTGTTTACCTTCTTTCGTATTTTCCCTCTCAATTGTTAACTATTAAATTAAAGTTTAGTGTTTTAAGTATTTTCCTTAGAATAAAATACCACAGGCCTAATGGGAAAGTGCCGATTTAATGAAGTGTGGATTGATGAATATGGTTGGAAGTTATGGCTACGACCCGGGAAAGATCCTCATAAGGCTTTTTGTATGTTATATAAATATAAAAAATGTATTGACGTTTCCCATTCAGGGATAGGTGATGCTAAAAGCCATTCTAAAGGGTGAAAAAAAACAAATGGAAGAAACCTAACAAGTGGCAAAAAATTAGGTTTAACAATTTTAGGTTAATTTTATAGGAACAGGTAGGTTCATAGTTTAGTAATTGAACTTCCGTACATTTATTTTTTTGTATGCATGTTGTTTTCTGGAATTGGAGTTTGTGTCATTGAAGAGTTTGCATTGGTTGTGGAACATTATATCAACTTGTCATTGATTTATTAATCTAATAAAACTAAATATGCAAGATAGATTAAAACGCTTAAATTTAACCAAGGTATTGGCTGACTTCTGTGGCCGTAACGAAAACCCTATACAAAAAAGACACGGATATTTTAAATAATTTTCATCCCTGAAAGTCCAACTTTCAATATTTGTCATCTTTTATTCACTTCTATATTCATTAAGCCTACGTTCAATAAATAAAGGCTTACAGTGGGTAAATAAGTACTCTACTAAAAAGGAAAATTTATTGAGACCACTTGTAACGAACAATTTTTTTCTCAATATAAATTAGGTTGCCTACATAGGAAAAAAATAACGTAAAGGAATATATAACATTTAAAGGAAGAGAACTACAAATTTTTAACTTGACTGATAAGACCACAGGTTAAACTAATGCAGTTATTACCATATTTATTAATAGCCATAATAAAGTGACTATATGGCAATAAAAAAGTGTGTCAAACAAAAAAGTAATAAATTTATATAAAAAAGTACATTTTAGGTTATCCTTTCATAAATATAAATTAGTTAAACCAGTCTGAACATTTTATTGTACTCACAGAAATAAGTTGTCCAATAATCGTAGGCCTAGCTTATGTTGTATCTCACATATTACCTAATGGACTTAACTTATTACATCTGCTTCTGAAAGAGAAGGTGGAAGAGGATCGTCAGTGCATTCTTCTTCCATCACTGCTTTAACAATTTGATAGCATACAATTACAAAATGATATGCTTTCTACTGATTTGTAATTTGAAGTGTAAATTATTACAAAATTGATGTGACACTAATTATTGTTAACTTTAACAACTACAGTATGATTAAAGTTGTATTTCTATTCGCTTTATCTCATAGTACTTTAGATTCTACCATAAACTGACGATTTTTTTAACAATCCAATTTTTGGAGAGAACTATTTCTTCGGCTGCACACTAAAACGCCGTCATGATTATTTTAGACGTTCATCACTTACAACCTTGTCCCTAGCTATTGGTCACGCTAAATCATTATTACATGATAACCATCTTCACTCAACGTTTCAAGGCAGTTCGCAAATTGCCTCCAGGGAATATAATTATTGTGTAATGTACGAAGTTTTTTGTTGTAGAAAAGAGTGTACCGATGCAACAGTTAAAAAAGTGTTATCATAGATTTTAGTTTTTTGCTGGGTTACTTTTTCTGGAGCAGTACGATTGGTGTATTAATTATTATTAACCGTGAAATATTGCACATTTCAACTGGGCAACGGCAACACTGCACTGAAAACAGAATAGTTTGATATGTCCACTTGATGTGATTGAGCGTAGAGAAAGTAGCTCCATTGGGTTGGTTGATTAGGTCGGCAATTTAAAATATTACAGTACTCTAATATTTGGTTGTTTTTGTAAATGAAAGACCGAAAGCATTAGCATTGCTGGATTATATGTTTTATGGAACTCTACTGACGCAAACTACGAGAATTCTAACATGATTATGGAAAGTTTTTGCTTTAAATTTACTTTTGTAGACGACTCTTGTCACTGGTCGCTGTTGTAAATATTCAGCACTAACTTCTAATTTTTTTGCAAATCTCGAGCCGAGCCGAATACTACAATATTCGGCTCGAAAAACCTTGAAGTTTGAATATTCGCACACCCTCAATTTTGATTGATGTTTGTAATCTTGATTTAGTTCATGTAATTGTAGCTGTGTAGTAGTAAGTGTTTTACCATTGATATTTCTGCGATTATGTGACATTTACACTTAACCCTTTGCACTCCAGACAAAAATTGTTGGTCACTGCCAAAAACTTTGGGTACTTTTCTGAAAGTTCTAGCCAAAAACTCCGGGCCTTTTTAATCAATTTTGCAAGGGTTTGGGAAAAAAGCTGTAACTTTTTTGTTTTAGGAGATAGAGCTATAATTCTTCTTTTTTTTCATTCCTTATAAGTTTTCAAACCATAAAAAAAATAGTTGAGACTAAAGTGAAAAAATGTTTATTTTTATTAAAAATAAAAAATGTTTACATAACAGTTAACTTAAGGGTGTAATAGCTAAAAAAAAAAACATTGGCCCCTCACATGATATTGGTATTTTTAGATTCCACATTTATTTATAAACATGTACAAAACATTTCATGCACATACCTTGAAAAATGAAGAAGTTATGAATAATTTCCCAAAAGTTGACGAAATGCTCCAAAATGACTATTTTTGCATAATCTTGAAAATTAACCTCACAATAACAAAAAACACATAAATTTTACATTATTTATTCTCAAACACAATTCTTTATGTTGTGTACAAATACAATACTATGATAAACATTTCTAGGAACATTCCAAAGTAAATCTCAGCTAAGCTTTTATTAGGAAAATTTTGAAGTGGTCCTTCAAATTTTAGCTTTACCATAACGCAAATAATAAAATATCCAGATTTTTTGTCCAGAAAATATTAAAACTTCGTTATACTACTAAAATTAAAAAAGAAAATGTCATGCAAATTCAAAAACAAAAACAACTAATTACATAGGGGATATTCCAATAATGTTTACATGCAAACATGATCATGGATGCAAACACCGTGCAGTCCTTGGCTACACCATACACATGCTGTTCGACTTTTCTCTTCTTTTCCCCCCTGATTTTGTGCTCAATGGACTGCATACACAGCAGTTCCTTTCTTTTTTATCAGGTAATGTTTCTATAATAATTCGAGAGTTGTTACCTGGTCCATCGCCACCACCATTTGGATCACGCATACCGCGACCTTTTTCTCTGAACCACTGCATTGATAGGTCTTCGATGATTGGAATGGTGAAATGATAGCTGGAAAGAACTTTACCACTTCTGTTTTCAGAGTATAATATGTAAGCATTCAATATCATCCTTGCAAACATTGAAAGTCACTTTCTTCAAATATTTTAGTGTTCGCCTTTCGTCTAAGTAGCAGTACGTCATCTGATCAGATCCATCAACACCGCCCATAAAGTGGTTGTATGAATCAATCATTTCAGGGATTTGTTTTACCAGATTTTCACCTTCATATGATCTTTTTTTAATTTTTTTCAACAGATTTAGCAGTATGTTTGGTTGATAGCAAGATGACTGGCTTATTCTGGGATTTTTTCCCTATAGCCCAAAAATAAAAGGTTGTAATTTCTCATGTAAGGTTTTTGACCAACTTCAAATTTGTCTTTTAGTGCCGGTGGAATTCCTTTTATATTTTTTCTTACAGTTCTGTTATAAATGTCAATTTCTCGTACAGACACGTAGCCAGAGGAATACTTGTGAACAAATTATCCATGAATATATGATAACCCTTGTTGATATACTGTCCAATGCCTAGTAGGTTGTTTACCACTTTGTACGCTGAACCTGTGGTTTTCTTACCAGTACTTTTGGAACCCTTGTAGCAAAAGAAGGCCAGACAATACCTAGAGACACTATCACAAAGCATCCATAGCTTCACTCCCCACTTATTAGGTAAGTACTGTAACATCTGCGATCTCGATTTCATCCCAACCAAACTTTCGTCGACAGATGATTTCCTGTGAGGGTAGTAATAACACCTAAACAATCTGTTTATGGTATCTAGCAGGAACGAAAATTTAGCGCAGGGATCGTACCCAGGCTCTCTAGCCTTGGGCAAATTGTAATTGTCAACCATATGGAAAAATTGAACAATGCTTTCAAAACGTGTTCTGCTGAACATTTTCCCATATCAAGAGCAGTACTGTGAATCGGATGTTGCCCAATAACTTTGAACATTAGGCTTTTTGTTTAAACCCATATTCAAAATCACTGCTGGAGAAGCTCTCATTTAAGGTACAGTTACTGGTTTCCACTGTCAAGTGCTTGAATTAGGAGAAAAGTTTTCGGAATGGGTGGCTATATATTGGTTGGCAAATCTATTAGTTTCTCTTACAAATTTTGATCGGACACCGACTGTAAAAAATAAGAAAAAATATTCAATTGGATCTGCATTATGAGGTGGGCAGTGTTTTGGTCCTGGTTCTTCGTAAAAAGGAATGGTGTGGTGTTGTGGTGTGGTCATTTTCCTCATTGACCTCAGTCCACTGCATATCATCAGGATCTTAGTCGGGTGGGATGTCTTGATCAGGATCAGGCATATCAAACTGATCAGCATTTCTGATTACATAATCAATTGTCTCTTCAATGGGATTAAAAATGGGCCTATTTATATCATCCCTTTCAATTACTGGTATATTTTTAATGTCAGGTTCTACATTTGTCATATTTTCAACATTAACTCCTAGGCCTACGTTGGCTGCAAATCTGAAGGCTCAATTGAAATATTACTACTAGTAGATGGTAAGTCAATATTACCTGAGATAACGTATTCAATTGTTTCATCAATAAAACTATCAGTAGGTCTAGGCCTCCTACGAATTTTCTTTGGGAGAGGTTCTTCATCGGAACTTTGTTCATGTGGCTCATAATCTGGGACTTCATCTGTATCATCGTCAAATCCAGTAAGAACACTGTCACTGTCACTTGTGGCTCATAATCTGGGACTTCATCTGTATCATCGTCAAATCCAGTAAGAACACTGTCACTTCCATTTTCATTTTCAGAAACTCCAGATACTTCTGATTCACTTATATTTTCAACAAAACTATCACTAAGATCGTCTACATAACCTACACCAGATTCTACTACATGGTGAAACATTGTATTTTCACTTACTGGTGAACGTCGACAATTATTATAAAGGTCATCGTCAGAGGAAATATCACTCTCTCATTTTTTACTACATACAAACTAAATAAATGCACTTGGGTTTATATCAACTTGGTTGGAAATCAAAACAAAAGTTTTCATGTAAACAACGTAATAAACAGATTGTCTGTTTCCCACTGACAGACGCCGAAACAAGCGAATCGAGTAACCTCAAAAACATAACACGTCACGAAAAAAGTGCATAGAGTATAAAAATACCGACTATGCTGTTATATTCCCTGACTATCTGGATTGCATATATGACAAATCCAGCGCATTTTGATTGTTTTTAAAGCCAGTAATAATAATTCTACTGATGTTCGACTTATCGGACGCCAGAGTTTTTGGCTCATTTTGCGAACTACCGATATATTGGACCGCGGAGTTTTTGGCCGAAACAGCGACTTCCGACATATCGGACATTGGAGTGCAAAGGGTTAAATGTGGTCCGGCAATGGATTTTTTCAGTTTCTCATGATTTTGTTATCACAGTCAATGTGTTAAATTATTGTTTAATAGCTTTACAACAGGGCGTACACGCCCCACAGACCGGTAATTCCAGGAAAATCGGGAGTTTGTTTGAATTTTTATCCACCGGGAAAATGTAATTGAATTTCAGAAATATTCTGTTATAAAATGCAGTTTTTGGGTGAAAACTTGTTCCGGTGAGTAGTTTTGTCCTATAAAAGAATAAGAAAAAGAAAGCCTTTATTGTCATTAAACACACACAAGTATAATAGACAACGTCAATATATGAGTAACTTAAAAATAAATCTTAACTACAGTGAAAAACTGGTACTAGCTAAATATTCAAACCTTCCACTTTTAAAAACTCCACAACAGAATAAAAACCTTGGTCCAGAAGCCACTTGGACAACCTATTTCTAAATTCAGTCATACTTAGTTCCCTAAAATCGGTAGGTAACTTATTAAAGAACTGTATTTGTAAAAATGTATGGCTTCGAATAGATTTACTTACCTTGACTGTTTGAATGTCCAAATTGTTACAATTTCTTGTGCTATAATTATGTAAATCTTTACGCTTAATAAAACTAGATTCATTTTCCTTAACAAACAATAAATTACAAAAAATAAAAATATATGGCAAAGTCATGATTTGATGTTTGATAAAAAATGGTTTACGTGAGCTTCTGCTTGGAATGTCAAACATGATTCACAATGCCTTTTTCTGCTCTCAATGCCTTTTTCTGCCAAATAAAGATTCTGCCTGCTCTTACACTATATCACCATAGGATGTTCTTATAGAGGAGGTGAGAATGCAAAATAACTATAATACACAGTCATCAACATACTTTTAGAGACAAAGTTTCAGCCTGCTTAACAAATAAACACAATTGTGAAATCTTTGAAATAATGTTTTGAGTACGAGGGTCCCAAGTGAGCTTTGAATCCAAGTGAATTCCCAAAAGTTTGACAGAAGATTAATTGTTCTGGTATTCTAAAGTTCTCAGTGAAAAACAAATTCGTTCAGTTTTATCATTATTCGCAGTAAGAAAATTAGCATGAAACCAGTCAGAGCCGTTTTTAATCGCAAAGTCAATCCCAGATTCAGCCTTAAAGGAACTGACACTAGAAACAAAGAAAGAGGTGTCATCTGCATATAAAAGTGACTGACTGTGTATGGTTTTGGTAAATCATTTACTATTAAAATAAATAAAATTGGGCCCAGGAACTCCAGGTAAAACCTCCTGGAAACCAGATGAATTATTACCAACAGCCACATGCTGCAACCTCTCACAAAGATATGTTTGAAAAACGTGCCACTGTCTATTCCTTACTCCATAAAAATATAATTTTTCCTGAACGATTTCATGTGAGGCACTGTCAAATGTCTTACTAAGATCCATTAAACCAACACTAAGATATTTGTTATTTTCAAAAGATTGGAGAATCTCTGAAATCAAACTATCTACTGCCTTAGTTGTGGATAAGCCTGGTCTGAAGCCAAACTGAGCATCAGTTAAAATATTATTTTTACCAAGAAATAATTGTACAGCTGATATTTAACATGGATCTCAATTAATTCTGAAAAAAAAACGGCACAACTGAAACTGGTCTGTAGTTATTGATATCCTTGTGATCCCCTTTTTAGCGAATTTCCCCTATAGGGAATTAGCGAATTTCCCCTATAGGGAAGAAGCTATTACCGTAGGTCTCATGGTAAGACTTAAGCCCGAGACCATGATAACTTTTTGTTTTGAGGTCCCCAGATGTCCAAAACACTATTCGTTCAAATTTATATATATGTATATATATATCTATATATATATATATATATCTATATATATATAGATATATATATATATATATCTATATATGTGTCCGTGAATGCGATAACTTGAGTAAAAAACGTCCGATTTCGATGAAATTTGGCTCAAATGTGTAAACTGACATTTATGACTTTAAGTTCGAAAACCAGAAAAATCGGACTATGGGAAGGGGGGTTTATGGGGGTTTTAAATTTTCCAAAAATCAGTTTTTTGCATTTTTTACCCTAAAATTTTTAAAACACTTAATTTAAGTTTAGACCATGTTATAGAGCTTAAAAAAACAAATAATATGGTATTTTGAATTATTAACCTAGGTTAAGTGGTTGCGGAAAAAATCCAAAAAACGTGCTCATAAAATCCCCCATGTTAATCTTATGGGAAAAAGGTTTTTGGCTTTTCCTCAGTTAATTTTACTTTAAACTTCACATTTTCTTTTACCAATCACTTCAGCTCCACAAAACAATCATTTTGGTGTTTAAATTGTGATTCTACGTCAAACCGTTGCAGAGATATTCAAAGTGCTAAACACAGTACGTTGTCCAATGTTATCCTTATGGAGAATAAATAAAATTTGATATCTTGATTATTTATGAATGTATATTGATGAAATTTGGTATGTGGCTTCATGTTGTACTGGTATATTGATAATTGCACAAAAAATAAATGTTTTGTTGATTGTCCCCGTAGCAGCTAACCTGCATACTCAGCCCTAATGTTATTCTTATGGAGAATAAGTAAAGTTTTATATCTCCCTTAATTATGAACATAAATTAATAAAACATGGTAAGTAGCTTCACCTGGTTCAGTTACATTGATAATTGCATAAAAACTCGATTTCTTATCTTCCTCGTTGCAGCAAACCTGCGTACTCAGTCCTAATGTTATTCTTATGGGGAATAAATAAAATGTAATAAATCACTTATTTATGAATGTATTTTTGTCAAACTTGGTGAGTGGCTTTATGTACTAGTGAGAAACATATCAATGCATTGGAAATTCGCTGAGTACGCAGGTTTGCTGCGACGGGGGTTATTTATAAATTGGAAGGGTTTTAGAAAGTTTCAAACAATGTGGAAATGGTTCATGATGAAAGAGACAAAAAATTGATGAGAAATATTAGAAGCTCTGTGATTTAAGGAAAAATTGCCTTTAATGTTATTTGAAAGACCAAAAACATCCTCTGTAGTAGAGTTTTACAAAGATCTGTGATAACTTTCTCTAAATCTCAAAAATTTATGATTTGGAAAAATAATTCACTTTCAACGGGCTCAACCTTGCTTAATAAATTGATGAACTCAAAATCCTGACCCAAATCAGACACACTAGAGGCCACCTGTCTACCAACATCAATATAGTGGTTATTAAACTCCTTTGCTGAAATGGGAGGCAAGGCTTTTTCAATGCTTTTTAGACCAAGCCGCCAAGCAGCAGCATACTTATTTTAAGATTTATTTGCAATAAGCTTACTATCATTATATTTAATTTCAGCTCCTCTGATCGCAGACCTGTATCTTATTTTAAATTTGAGATATAATCCTTTTAACATATCATTACAATATTTAGGTATATTTAACATGTCTCCTAGTAAAATTACAATATCTCTTTGTTTTAGCGAATTTCCCCCTATAGGGAAGAAGCTATTACCATAGGTCTCATGGTAAGACTTAAGCCCGAGACCATGATAACTTTTTGTTTTGAGGTCCCCAGATGCCAAAAACACTATTCGTTCAAATTTATATATATGTGTATATATATATATATATATATCTAAAGTATATATATACAGTATATATCTATCATTATATACCGGGTGTCCCACGAAGAGGTTTAAACGTTTGATTTTATATTACGTGCCCATTCATGCACCGAACTTTTTTAAACTTTACACAGTTTACAAAGTAGGTTCTAAAAATAATCTGGAAAAATTTCAGCTCCCTAACCTTAATAGAAACAAAATGGCGGCATATTGAAAAATTTAATACCGTCAATCCCCACATTCTTGAAGAGACTCCAATTAAATCAAAAGGAATTACTGTTTGGGCGAGTGTCAGTTGTAACGGCGTGTTATCTTACGACATTTCAGACAATACAATGACTGGGATTAGGTATGCACGAGTTTTAAATGAACTGTTTGGGCGAGTGTCAGTTGTAACGGCGTGTTATCTTACGACATTTCAGACAATACAATGACTGGGATTAGGTATGCACGAGTTTTAAATGAACAGGTCTTGCCCCATTTGACGGTACCAGAAATGAATCAAGCAATCTTTCAACAAGATGGTGCTCCACCTCATTTTGCAAATCCTGTCAAGCAATTACTAAATGGCAACCTTCATGGCCGTTGGATTGGTTGTGGAAGTGATTTTTTAGATTGGCCACCCCGATCACCTGATTTAACTGTTTGTGACTTTTTTTATGGGGTTATTTGAAGGAACAAGTTTATACCCATAGCTTCAATAATGATGAGGAACTAAAACGATCAATAGAAGAGGAACTTCTCCGGATACCGCGGAGTTTCTTTGTAAGAGCTTACGAATCATTTGTTACGCGCTGTTATCAGTGTGTTGCTGTGGATGGGTTACAGTTTGAATAATTTTGGACTTTAAGGTTTTCCATTAGGCTATGTTCTAGTTCTTTTATTTAAAAGTCATATTGCCCTAGAATGTAACAATAAAAATATTTAATAAAACCAAAAACACGGGGTGGCCTTTTTTAATGTTTTTAAAGTATCGTTTTTCAATATGCCGCCATTTTGTTTCTATTAAGGTTAGGGAGCTGAAATTTTTCTAGATTATTTTTAGAACCTACTTTGTAAACTGTGTAAAGTTTAAAAAAGTTCGGTGCATGAATGGGCACGTAATATAAAATCAAACGTTTAAACCTCTTCGTGGGACACCCGGTATATATATATATATATATATATATATGTGTGTGTGTGTGTCCGTTAATACGATAACTTGAGTAAAAAATGTTCGATTTTGATGAAATTTGGGTCAAATGTGTAAAATGACATTCATGGCTTAAGTTCGAAAACCAGAAAAATCGGACCATGGGAAGGGGGGTTTATGGGGGTTTTAAATTTTCCAAAAATCAGTTTTTTCCATTTTTCACCCTAAAATTTTTAAAAAACTTAATTTTGGTTCTGACCATGTTATAAAGCTTAAAAAACAATTTAGTATTTAGAATTATTAACCTAGGTTAAGTGGTTGCGGAGAAAATCCAAAAAACCTACTCATAAAATCTCCCATGTTAATCTAATAGGAAAAATGTTGTTGGCTTTTCCTCAGTTTATTTTAATGTAAACTTCACATTTGCTTTTACCAATCTGTTCAGTTCCACAAAACAATCATTTTGGTGTTTAAATTGTGATTCTACGCCCAACCGTTGCAGAGATATTCAAAGTGCTAAACACAGTACGTTGTCCAATGTTATCCTTATGGAGAATAAATCAAATTTGATATCTCGATTATTTATGAATGTATGTTGATGAAACTTGGTATGTGGCTTCACGTAATACATGTGGCTTCATGGTATATTGATATCTGCACAAAAAATTGATTTTTTGTTCATTATTCCCATAGCAGCAAACCTGCGTACTCAGCCCCCATGTTATTCTTATGGAGAATAAGTAAAATTTAATGACTCCCTTAATTATGAACATAAATTAATAAAACTTGGTATGAAGCTTCACTTGGTTGAGTGATATTGATAATTATATAAAAACCCATTTTTCTGTTTCTTGTTGCAGCAAACCTGCTTTCTCAGCCCCCATGTGTGGTAGAGCTAACTAGAATGTTATATAGCTCTTATTTATGATTGAATATTGATGAAACTTAGTATGTGGCTTCGCCTAGTTAAATTCTATTTATATTTGTATAAAAACCAATTGTTTCTGTTCCTTGTTTCAGCAAACCAAAGTACTCATTACCGATGTTATTCTTATGGAGAATAATTAAAATCGCATATATGTGAATATATTTTTATGAAACTTGGTTTGCCGTTTTATGTGGTATTAAGACATATATTATGCATTGGAAATTCGCTGAGTACGTAGGTTTGCTGCGACGGGGTTATTTTAAGATTGCTGTCAATCCATGACTTAGAGAGTTTTTTATTTCTAGGATGACATATTCTAGTAATTCTAGGACAAAAGAAGTTACTTAATGAGAGAAGTTTATCCAAAAAATACTCTAAAACTATATCTACATCGCTGATACTAAAGAGGATAACCACACCACATAGGCAAAACTGTCTGTAAATAAATATAAATAAAACACAGGCCGCCTGCATCCAATTGCCACTTTTGGACTATAACAGAAAATTAAATTGCCATCTTTGGCTTGTAAATATGTAGCTCGGCTGTTGTTTTTGGCCTAAAATGCGGTCTGGCTATATTATTTGCTAATAAAATAAGGTCCAATTGCCATTTTAATTCTGATTAAATGTGGTCAGATTGTTGATTGGCAAATAATTCTTGGCTTTGTCTTTGTTGTTGGTCAATAAAACACGTTCTATTTCTTAATCTAAGTCTCCTAAATGCTGCCTAATGCTGCTCTATTTTTGTAGGATAAAACATGGTCAGATTATTGATTTTGGCCACTAAATACACGTTCCAGTTGTCGTTTCGGGCAGATAACACTCATTCTAGTTTTAGTGTTTGGCTTAATAAAGGTGATACAGGTGTATGTTTTGACTGTTAAAATATGGTTTGCAGACAAAAAACACACATTGCCATTTTTGGCAGAAGTTAGCAGCTCGGCCGTAGTTTTCAGTCTATTAAATATGAACAAAACACTTTGTGGATGGTATAACATGATCACTATTATCGGCTGATACAAATACAGATACAGATCTTTATTGTATAAACATTTTATAAACGTGTAAAATTTATAAGAAATATTAAATGATATAAGAAAGGAGAAACAAATGTAGAAAATTAAACATTCATGGATACTAGGGTTTTCGTAATAGGTCCTTTTGATTATAGTTGGTGAAAATCATCATTGATGTAATATACAGGTTTTCAAACAAAATACTATTGTTAATCAATTTTCTATATGTATATATAATTGATCTTTCATACAAAGTTGTTCAATGGATATGATGTATAATTAAACAATTTTGTCTTGTATCATATTTTTTCACTTGTCGAGATTTAGCAAATTTGCTTTTATTTTTAAGAAAACTTTGCTAAATCAAGTATATACAGGCAGAATATATAAAATATTTTTGAACTTTAAAATAGTTGTAACATGATTCTGGCCGTGGTATATTGTAAATAATTGGAATTGCTTGTTTTTGAATTTTGATGAAACGTTAAAAGTTTTAATTGCTCTCAAATGTGGAACTTATAGCGGGGACCAATATTTTCTGGCGGATAAATCTTAATTACCAACAGTAGAAGCGATATCATACTGGAATTTTAAAAGTTATTATTATGGACACCCTGTAAATTAACTTTTATACTGGAAATAAAGAATCAGTTTGTAAACACCAGAATCTAATAGTTTGAATTATGAATGAAAAAAATCAGTACCGGTATCTCCATTTAACAGTAGTATGTATTGTTTGTGGTGACAGGTCCAAGGGAAGGAAAATCAGTACCGGTATCTCCATTTAACAGTAGTATGTATTGTTTGTGGTGACAGGTCCAAGGGAAGGAAAATCAGTACCGGTATCTCCATTTAACAGTAGTATGTATTGTTTGTGGTGACAGGTCCAAGGGAAGGAAAATCAGTACCGGTATCTCCATTTAACAGTAGTATGTATTGTTTGTGGTGACAGGTCCAAGGGAAGGAAAATCAGTACCGGTATCTCCATTTAACAGTAGTATGTATTGTTTGTGGTGACAGGTCCAAGGGAAGGAAAATCAGTACCGGTATCTCCATTTAACAGTAGTATGTATTGTTTGTGGTGACAGGTCCAAGGGAAGGAAAATCAGTACCGGTATCTCCATTTAACAGTAGTATGTATTGTTTGTGGTGACAGGTCCAAGGGAAGGAAAATCAGTACCGGTATCTCCATTTAACAGTAGTATGTATTGTTTGTGGTGACAGGTCCAAGGGAAGGAAAATCAGTACCGGTATCTCCATTTAACAGTAGTATGTATTGTTTGTGGTGACAGGTCCAAGGGAAGGAAAATCAGTACCGGTATCTCCATTTAACAGTAGTATGTATTGTTTGTGGTGACAGGTCCAAGGGAAGGAAAATCAGTACCGGTATCTCCATTTAACAGTAGTATGTATTGTTTGTGGTGACAGGTCCAAGGGAAGGAAAATCAGTACCGGTATCTCCATTTAACAGTAGTATGTATTGTTTGTGGTGACAGGTCCAAGGGAAGGAAAATCAGTACCGGTATCTCCATTTAACAGTAGTATGTATTGTTTGTGGTGACAGGTCCAAGGGAAGGAAAATCAGTACCGGTATCTCCATTTAACAGTAGTATGTATTGTTTGTGGTGACAGGTCCAAGGGAAGGAAAATCAGTACCGGTATCTCCATTTAACAGTAGTATGTATTGTTTGTGGTGACAGGTCCAAGGGAAGGACCCCTCAGTGGAGATTACACAGGACATTGTGGAAGAATCAGAAGATGAAAGATTTGATGATATGTCGGATTCTGCCCCTCCCATCGAACTGCCGCCTTGCGAGATCGGTCGACTGGAAGAGATCAGTGAACTGATAGCAAGTTGTTTGTCGTCTCCACTGCGGAAAGAAAAACTCGCTGCCGCACTTGAGAACGACTGCTACATTCGCAAACTGCTGAACTTGTTTCACATGTGTGAAGACCTTGACAACGCTGAAGGACTTCATTACCTTTATGAAGTGTTCAAAAACATTTTTTTACTGAACAAGAATGCATTGTTTGAAGTCATGTTTGGAGGTAATATTACAAAGTTCTAAACAAATTTTGGACGGTCGTTTTGGTTTTTTAATTTTGTTGCACTTTTTGCTACGTACTTTTCAGATTTATTATTGTTTCATTAGTTTATAATTTTACCACTTTTAGGAGATTACATCAATTTGTCTTCTTCATATTTTATCATAAATGGAAGATAGTTGTGGTCATAACTTAATTTGAATTTTGTTTAGGATTTAAACTTGAAAGTGGAAATAGTATACTTATTTGATTTGTCAGTGCAACAAACTCATTTTTTTAATACACAAGTGTTAAACAGAGCTATATTTTTCATATATAAATACAGTTATTACATCTTAAGTTATTATTATTGCATCTTTCGGTTGTACTTCCCTTTTATTAGTCAACTCATTATCCACAGTGAATCTAATTCTATGAGAAGTTGCCAAATTAAGCTTATTTTTAAAGTGGATTTGATTCAAAGTTATTTGTAAACCTTTTTGGCTGTTGATGCAAATAATTCCAAGGTACCTAGCTATTTAGTCCCTTATCAATCAAATACAACCACATTATGCAGTTACAACTTATTCTACCTCTTGTATTATTAATTTCATATTACTTGTAACGAGTTCGCATACAGCTGACGTGAGGAGAGTGAATTTCCACATTAAAACCTTTAAAAGATCAAATAAAGGGTTTAAACAAACACTGGTGACATTTATTTTTTAATTGAAATATTTTTTTCTGATGCTCCTGGTTCTATTAGAGATCACTATTAGGATGGCAATGTTGTACATTATAAGGTTAGGAGGAGGTCACGTCAGGATCAAAAGTTAGTGTAGGGGTATTGGGGGTGATAAAACTACATAAAGATATGAAATACTCCCGTAGCAGCAAACCTGCGTACTCAGCGAATTTCCAATGCATATATATGTATCATAATACCACATTAAACCAAATACCAAGTTTCATTAATATACATTCATAAACAAACGATGTATGACATTTTAATTATTCTCCATAATAATAACATGGCGGCTGAGTATGCAGGTTTGCTGAAAGAAGGAACACGAAAAATGGGGTTTTATACAAACATCAATATAACTTAAGTAGGTAAAGCCACATACCAAATTGTATTAATTTATGTTCATAATTAAGGGAGATAACACGTTTCTTATTCTCCATAAGAATATCATGGGAGCTGAGTACGCAGGTTTGCTGCTACGGGAACTATAGGCAAAAAAATGTTTTTTTTAGTGCAAATATCAATAAACCACAACAATATGAAGGAATATACCAAGTTTTATCGGGATAAGTTGAGAAATAAGTGAGATATACAATTTATCTTATTTTCCATAAGAATAACATTGGACAACGAACTGTGTTTAGCACTTTCAATATCTCGGTAACCAATTGACGTAGAGCAATGATTAAAACACCAAATTGTTTATTTTTTTAAGCTGAATTTAATTGTGAAAAATAAAATTGGATTTACTGAAATATTTTGTGTAAAACACTCAAAAAACCTCCCCAAAACACCTCTTTGGATAGAGCGATCTGGCTGGTTTTTGAACTTTAAGTCATAAATGATGCTTTACATGTTTGTACCAAATTTCATCAAAATCGGATTATTTTTAAGAGAGTTTTCGCACCCATGGAAACATATATATATATATATATATACACAGTTTTTAACGAATGGTGTTTATGGCATCTGGGGACCTCAAAACGAAAAGTTATCATGGTCCAGGGCCTAGGTCTTACCATGCCGACTATGGTAATAGCTTCTTCCTTATAGGGGAAATTCGCTAAAACAGCCTTTTCCTATGTAAAATCCCTTTAAGACAATGTACTGTGTTTAGTCAACTAACACTTTTAATAACTCGGTAAATACGAGCTAGAATGATAAGAGAGAGCTTACAAATTGTTGTACAATAATTTAATATGCAGTATTTTTGAATTCGGGGAATTTCTAACACTTTTTGGGCCCAAAAACTTGAAATTTTAAAAACTAAATTAAAATCTTTAAAAAAGATATTAGAGCTATCCGATTGTTTTGCTCAACAAACTTGCCCAACTGTTTTCAAAAGGAAGGTCTCTACCAAATTTTGAGTAAATAGGACAAAAATTGCAACCGCTAGAGTGTGAACACACATATTATATCTATAAATACATAAAACAAAGTCGGGTTAGTATGTTAGTAAGTTAGTTACACCAAACAGCTGTTATAAGTATTATATCTAACATATGTTCATTATGGAAATGAAAAATTTACTTGAATGGTAACTTAAACTCTTCTCTAGAGGCCTCATTAAATATATTTATATTGGAGCCATGAGGCAATAACCACATTTTAAGGAACAGGTCAGTGAAATCGGAAATGAAATTAATCTTGAAACTCTTTTATCTTAATTAAATTTTGTAGGGTTTACTTGTAACTCAGGCAAATGATATATTAATTTGACCACATATTGCATTGTTAACAAAATATGTTTAGCAGTGTGAGTGCAGTTGTATGGTATTTGGAAGTTAGAAAAGCTTTATTTATGTACACAGAAACATTTGCTTCTGTTGTTGTTATGTAATGCAAGTCTCTATGAAAATGTATTTTCACTTTGAAAGTTTTTGTTAATATTTATAAAATAATGGTTTACTTGTTTCAGATGACACAATATTTGATGTTGTCGGGTGTTTAGAATATGACCCAAGTCTGCCAGCACCAAAGCGCCATCGACAGTACCTGAAAAACTGTTCCAGGTACTAAAACCTACTTTTTTAATTTTAGTAGGTAAACTGTAAAACCAAAATTGTCAAGTGATTCTATTTTTCTCGAAAGGCGACCGGTTTCAATCCACTATTGGGATCTTTGTCAACATCCGTACCGCACTGTTCCTTCCACCCGTTGTTTTGGCCAAAAATGAGTTAACGCGTGGTCGTTTTTATTTATGTGTTTTGTGGTGTTTTCAATGTTGTTAGTGGTTTTTAAGCAACTGACATGTTTGAGAAGAACTAGAACTGTGATGTTCGCCTGATGACGATCCCAATAGTGGATTGAAACCAGTCGCCTTTCGAGGAAAATAGAATCAGTTGACGATAAGGTAATTTAAACCATTACACATATATTGATCAGTGATTCGGAGGCTTAACTCATACAAAAACAAAATTTTTAAGAAAATTTTATAATATGACCATAAAAAAGAATATATCGTATTCACATACTTTTCACAATTAAAATGAACGTTAAGCCATTTTGGACAATTGTTCTTCTTCCTTTATACTAGCATGTTGCAAACAAATACAGTTACAACATTCATTTGACACACTTGGTTAGTAAACTAGGGAATCAAGATCAAGTAGGGATCTAGAATTGACTGGGACCATTGTAATTTTTGTTTTCTAGGAAATTTACAAATTTAAGTATTTGTAAGTAAAATACTCTCTTATTTTGGGTGTGTATTGAAGTCATTTTGCAAAATATTCCTATTTTATGGAATATTTTTATAGATACATTTCATTATTTGTCATTATATTTCATTATTTGTCATTATATTTCATTACCATGCATATCATACATATCTGTACGTGTATATTGGGTGAGTACTCGAAACTTTTTAGTTTTCGGCTGAGTATTTTAATACTCGAATTTGACTCGGAAGTTTTGAGAAATACTCAAAAGTTAGAGCTAGTTTTTTCTTCCGATTTTGACCGGCCAGATCGTGTAGTAACAGCTGCAAAAGGCGATCACATCATGTAAAATTGGCCAAAAATGACAACTGGACCGTGTAATTTCGGCCGTAAATGACGACAGAAAACATAATATCGGCCAAAAATGATGACTGGATCCTGTAATAAAGGCCGAAAATGACGATGGTTTACATAATATCGGCAAAAGTGGCGACCGGGCCACTTAATATCGGCCTTAACTAACGATTTTGTCATCTAATATTGATACAAGCGATGTCTAGGCCAGGTGATATTGGCCAAATGACAACCGGGCCATGTTTTTTCAGCCAGAAACGAATGTCAAACTGTGCTTAATTTGTCAATATGTAATCCAGTTTGATTGTACTGGCCAAAACTTTGTTTTGCTATACTCATGTATTAGTTTGAAACCATGTTTAGATTCTCAAATCTGGAGTGGTATCCAAATACCATTACACTGTTTGAAACTACCAACTGATGGCAAATGCTCTCTCAAAAATAGTCTACACTCAAAAATAACTGGCACTACTCGACTCGGTTCGAAAAATCACTACTCGCACACCGCTAGTGTAGATGCAGATTACCTACCTAGGTAGTAAATTAGTCGCTGTGGGGAAGAACAGATCCACGAGTCTTAATCTTGTGCAGCTACTGGGGTTATGTTTCCGAAGGTTTACTACCTCTCGAATTATGATTCGGAGGGTTTCATTTCTAGTTGGAAGTTTCTAAAGGTAACCATTTAATGGATGTTTGATTGGTGATGATTCCATATTATATGACTCCAGAGAACTGTTTTCTGAAGTGTGTCAAAAGGATGTCTCCTAGTGGACATTAACAAGCATCACTAGGATGGTTTCAATCAGGAATGTTTACATCAAAAAACTAATCAAAATTTATCCTAAATAGAATTACAAGGTTCAAGCACTGATTCGTCAAACTACAGGAAGATTTTATTTAGACTAACAATTTGATATTTAAATTTCAAGTGGACAGCTTGAACACCTGTCATTAAACCAACTGCTAACATGGCCAGGAATTCACTTTAGAAAGTCTACAGAGAAAGCCTCAAAATGGTTAGTTTATTTTCTCACAAATGTGGAAACATCACCATTTCCTCAAAATTGTTCAGAACTGCCATAGCTCTGACTAAAAAAAGAAAGAAAATAAAACTAAATAACTTGAGGTAGAAGACGCAGAAAAGCTGCAGGAAGACTGATCGAAAGAGCTAAACCCAATCAAATACTTAAGCCTTAATACTTAAGATTGTCTCATTTGAATATCAGTAGCTGGGGGGGGGCCGAGCTTTGCTCGGGGGAAGGCCAGTCAGTTTGTTTAGATGATATGGTGTAATATTTCACCACTTCCCGCTGCTGATAATCAGATTTGTATTACTCATTTGACTCTTTTCTACATTTTTAAGGTCACTCCAGTTGTTATTCATAGCTCAATGTCCCTTTGATTTATTTTACTAGGCCTACTCGTTTTATGTAATATTCACTCACATCTTTTAATCTCTGCTCTCAGGAAACCACATGTTAATAATCATATACAACATGAGTATTACTTTGACAGTTCCCTGGTTGATTATGAACAGCTGTTACAATTCTTCTGTTTGATTTGAAACTCCATAAGCCCAATGTTAATTTTTTTAACTTTTCATTAGTGAATTTCCTATGGAAAGTGAACTATTAGCATGACCCGCACGGTGTAACTTAAGCCCGGGACCACCATAGAAGTTCCTAACGTGACCCCCTGAACACGTTTTGGGGGTTCGTTCAAAATTTTATATATATATATATATAGACATATATATATATAGTAGAAATGTTCTCTCCAGATTCAAATTTTAAAATCTTTATTAATTTTCGTTCATCTGGTGAACTTCATCAGATAAATATAAAAGAAGGTAAGAAGTTGTATAAATATGTACATAATTGTATAGAAAAAAAAAAATGTGCAGGCACTCTAGCGGTCACATTTTTTGTCCGATTTACTTCAGATTTGGTAGGGACGTTCCTTTCTATAATTAGTTGGACAAGTTTGTTGGGCAAAACATCGGAAAACTCTAAACCCCTTTTTTGGGGATTAATCTTTCAAATTTCGGGTTTTTGGGCCCAAAAAGGGACAGAAAAGCCCCTGATGTGAAATTAATGAATGTAAAAAGATGGGAATTAGTGTGGAGAAAGTTTTAAGCCCTCTCTCGTCATTCTAGCATAAATATTTACCGAGTTATTAAAGGAAATGTGTATTGACCAAACACAGTACGTTGTCTTATGGGGGTTTTACATTAGAAAAGCCTGTTAATCATTTTTTTGGTGTACTTTTATCATCCCCAACAATCTCACGCCTACTTTAAAGCCTGACTGGACCTTCTCCTAACCTTATAATGCTCAAAATTGTATTCCCAGCATTGCAGGTAAATAGAACCAGGAGTATCAGAACAGCAAAAAAATCAATATTTTCAGATTTGAATAAAAATTGGAATAATTGTATGTTTTTAACTGATTTTGAATTTTTATAGTTTTTTATGTGGAAATTCACTTCCCTCATGTCAGCGTGCTGCGTGCGAACTCGTTTTAGTTTTTTTTACATTATTTGATTTTTCCTGGGGATGAGGCATGTCTAGAACTTATTTTTATCCCAGAATTAGTTATTTCGAACATTTTAAGGAAATTGTTGGAGCAGTTTTTGAGATCCGTGTTGCAAGCAAGCAAGCAAACCTTACTCATATTAGAGTATAGGATACATAAATTATCTATGCAGGTTGTTTTATAGTGTCTCAGCAGATGAATAATAGGTTTGACATATTTTTCCCTATTAATTACTTGCCAAATATTTTGAGATGGGAGCAAGCCTCCGGAGTCTGCTGTTATTTGAAAAAGAAAATATTAATTTGTTTTATTTTGATTAATGTTTAAAACACAACTTAAAATATGCCCAACGGACTATAAATAGTTTTCAAAACACCTAGGTTTGGATGAGCAGGCACCTGTGATTAAAATAAACGTGCCTCAGTAAAATAATAATGTTGCCAATCATAGAACCTTCAATTTACTATTAATAAAGCCTTTAACACACCTAATTAACTAATCTTTTATTTCTGGTATTTTTCTAAAATATCTCAGGGTTCCAAAGGTAAAACCCCCAATTGAAATCTGATGATCCCAGATTAGTAGCTAATTACAGACCCTCCTCTCTCTTATATCGTTTTCCTCAAAATTGTATGGATGGACTTATACTAGGAAGAAAACCCGTATTAGCCCGGAAAACACGGTTTTAGAGAGAATAAATCAGTTGTAAGTGCTGATTTTGAGTACATTTGTTTGATAATTAATTGAGGTGGTGTTAGAGGAGAAAATACGGTCGGTGTTTTTGTGGATTTCACTAAAGCCTTTGAAAGTTTTTTACGGATCTTGGAGGTGATACCGATGACCAATCCTGCTGGCCAATACATCAGACTTATTATGTCCAGTACATTCAGACTTATTTATTGTTAAAACTTATCTTAGATCAGCTTGATCACACAGTATAACCATTTCCAGGTTCAAGGAGGTGATACCGATGACCAATCCTGAACTGCTGGCTAAGATACATCAGACGTATCGTGTCCAGTACATTCAAGACGTCGTCCTGCCAACTCCTTCCGTTTTTGAAGACAACATGCTATCTACACTGTCCAGTTTTATATTTTTTAACAAAGTTGAAATAGTAACTTTAATTCAGGTGAGTTTTTTTTTGACAATAGACAAAACTCTTTATTCACATATTTCTTAAGAATAGTTACAGCGTCTGGAAATTTAAGTATTAAGAAAGTTACAAAATACTAGGGTTTACATATTCAGTTAATATATAATTTATATTTCTGTTGACTTAAGCATTTCATTAGGTCATTTATTTATTGGTTTTGGTGACTGATATTGCTACTAAATGAAAGCCGGTTGATGTTTTGCGAAGATTTAGGTACCGGTATGTAGAAGCAAAATCACCACCTTATTAGCCTCTTAAATAATGCCATCCATAAACATGCTGTGGCAGTAAAAATCTCTGTTAGGGTACAAACACACAGGTCGCGGCACGGCGCGTCAAGTCAAAAACAAATCCATGTTGGACAATGGGGCAAAACATAGCGTGCGGCATGGCGCGTCTTCACTTGGAACAGTTGAGTTTGATTTTTTGCGATGGATGGTGAGTGCCTGAAGATTTAATTAGAGGCTAAAAAGTGAATAATTACACTATTGGTCCATTTTTGGTCCACTTTTTCGTATTCACCATTTTTCTTTCTTTTCATTTATTTTGAACGTCACAACATTTGATGGATACAGGAACTTTTCTGCTCAAACAGGTGACTAGTCATGTCTTACAGAGAATAAAAATAAGTAAAATGTAATACAAGTAAAATTAAAAACTAATTCAAGATACAGATAGATGCATTAGTACACATTCAAGATATTAATTTAATATACATTCATACTTTCATTTAAAAACTAATCAAATGAATAATAGGCTCTCCTTATGAGGTAGGTCTTCAGGGTGTCTACTGGTCACGGAAAAGTCCCGGGATTTGCTAAACAGGCGGCACGGATGTGACGGGTTTTAGTGCAGAAGTCACGGAAGTTTTGATAACACGTTATTTAATTCAGTTTTCCCCCCACATTACATTACATGTTTACAGTGCATTTTGCCGAACCGGTAGAGGATATTTTCGACCACAAGATTTTTTTTCTAGACTTTTAAGTCTATTATTGATGATTGGATATGCCAATATGTCTACGCCATTTGTAGTGCAACCAGGACAAGAAACAATAACTGTAATGTTCTATTTCTGTTACAGTGGAATAACGACTTTCCTAAACGTAATAGGTTGGCGGTTTTTACATTAATTATTGAAAAACTGTGTCTGTAGAACGGTTGGTTCTAAAGAATAAAGTTCCACTATATTTTCCTAATTTAGTGTAGCTCTAAGCAATACATTTTCAACAAAAGCTGTATTGATAATTTTATCATCACAACACTACAGATTAATATCTTTTTGTATTAGCTTAACGCTTTTTATAAAAATCTTTCATGATGTAAGTTCAGTGATAGCAAAAAACTGTGAATAGAAACTGATAACTAGTTCTAGTTGTACAATTAATTCATGACTCAGGACTGTTATCAGTAACTGCTGTTTGGAACGGTGCAAATAACCTAGTAACCATGATGCAAGTAACTTGCACGATTATTGTTGATTGGCTGTGGTGCTTTTTGAAACGCCAGACTATTACTACCAGCTACTTGGCACGGGGCGTAGCTACTGACCTGTACAACTGTCGCATAACAGTAACTCGCGTGTCCCTTTTTTACGGTGTGCAGTTATGACCCGCCACCAACGTACAGGGCTGCCACATCTCTAGGTCGGGCCCAGGGCCACATTCTGATTGTGGGGCCCCTCTCTTCATATTTTTGGGCACCGGCCGGGCCCCACAGGGCCCGGGCCCAGGGACAGTAGTCCCGGTAGCCCCCCAATGTGGCGGCCCTGCCAACATAGTCGATCACGAGGGTTAAAAATAGTATATTGCCTTTAAAGCATTACGATCCTAGTAGTAGGAAGCTAAATTAATCTTAAAACTAACTTGAGTGCACTAGAAAACCTGGTGGCTGGTGTTGATGTAAGTTTCATATCCTTCCCTCCAGTCGTCTTGCTCCATTTAAGTACAACTCAGTATGCATTGTCTATCGCTATTGCAGACAGATCGCGAACTCGCCAACCCGGTTGCCAGATGAACATGAGAACGTTTTAGGTTAATTTGCCTTCGTCTCGTCTGTCTCAGTTTTGTTTAGTAATAAAAAACAGACACAAAAATACCCAGGAATGATATTGAATTCTGATTTGCTTTTCAGTATTAATCGTTTTAGTAATTATCTGCAGTACGGTACTTATGGTTTAATTATTTGGGTAGGCTTGTGTTTAAGTGTTTAACCTTCAACTAAACCTCATTCTTGAAACTAAAGTGATAACCTGCCAATTTTTGTCTACTGTTTACTGGCCGATGCTAAAATGCCGGGAAATTGCAAGTTTCAAGACCAGTGGCTTCTCGAAGATTTATATAGATTGTGGCTAAAACGTGGCAAAGATAATTTATACAGGATTCTGCTCCCTATGTAAAAAATACATTGATGAAAGTCTTTTCTGGCGTTAATGCCTTAGCCTGCCGTATGAAAGGCAAAAAACATGTCAATTTAGAAAATATGTTGAAAAGTGGAAAGCAACTAAATTTATTCTCATTTAATAATAGTTTGATGAATATGCCTAGTTCCAGTTCTGTTGAAAGTACTTGTAGAATTAATCCTACTAGTAGGCCTAGTATTCCTGGTTGTGATTTAGTTTCTGGTGAACTAGGCCAGTTTGCTTGCTACTCAGCTTACTTCAGCGGTTAAGGTGAATGTCAGTGAGAAGATCGATACGAGTACAAACATTAGGCCTAGTATGTCAAGTTTTTTTTAAATGACATATTGACAAGATCTGAAATATTATGGTCTATTTATTATGTAATAATCATAAGAATTCTGATGATACCTATGGTTTTGTTCAGGTTTGGCTTGTACGCTATCATTATTTTATGACTCACTTTTCTGTAGCCTAGGCTCTAAAGTTGTTTCGTGAATGGGTCACTGATTTTTTCTCTAATGTCCCTGAAAAGTCCCCTTTTTTGTTTGAATGAGCAAGTAGACACCCTGGTCTTAAATAATTTAGAAAAATGTCTAAGCTCCAGTCATTTGGAATTTTGTTCAAAATCCTCACCTCCATATAGAACGTCATTTTTCTAATTGTTTTGATCTATGTAAAGGATACTGCAGGATTTTATTTTTATTTCTAGTATTATATTTATGGCATTTGTTATTATTAAAATATTTGTCTATTTTTAAAAACTTGCAAAATAAGGGTATAAATGCACAAAGAAGGAGCAGTCAAAATTTGTAAAGTTTTGAAAATTTGTTTGTATGATTTTCTAGGCGGGGACATGGTCATTATTCTTAACATTTTTTTTTGTACCTAAACCCTTTGAGTGACATGGTATCGCACACAGCGACACGATGCATTATGCATAAAATTCCGAGCGTCGCTAACAGTGACTTTGTATTTTACGTAGTGCTTCATATCAAAACAAGGTACTGTCCTCCAAAGTATATTGTTTTGATCCAGAAGCTTCCAGCTATTAGCAATTAAAAAACGTTGCTTTTGGTCTGTTAGCAGACTCTATTTTACTCATCTTTGTCGTAGATGTCATCTGTATTTGTTGTTGTTTAAGGTTATACCGGCAAACAACGAAATATCATTGATATTTATTGTTATTGAAGTTGTGTTTTAGTGTTTTTTACTTCCCATTTACGTATGAAACAAAATTGAGTGGCAGAATAGATGTAAACAACTTGAGTAACCTTGGGAAATTACCTTGACACTCAAAGGGTTAAGTACTTTTTCCATTGAAGATGCTCCTTCCGAAACAGTGATTCCATAACTTAATAAAGAATGAAAATAACCATAATAGCCTATAGAGTTTATTTAGTTTCCATACTTACGATACTTGTCAAAAAATTCATGTTAAAACAAACTGAATTTAATTTTGTTGACAAGCAGTTAACATGTTCAGACCACGTTACGTGTTCGTCCACATGTATACCTAATATGTTTGCATGGTTAAGGCGGTTGATTTTTTTACCATCAGTATCTAACTCTAAAGGTTCAACTTGAGAACGTTTACTACGAAAATGAAATCCCATTTGCTCTAAACCACCGATCCAGCTCTTACATGGTTTCTGTTGCTTTAATTTTAAAGGTTGTTTAAATTTTTTTAGGGGTGGGCGAGTAGTGTTTTTTTTAAATTGAGTCGAGTCGAGTATTGAACCAAACTACTCGACTATCGAGTTGAGTAGTTCTTTAAAAAGTAAAAAAACTAATTTTATTTGTTGTATTGAAGACAATGTTTTTTTACGTATTAAACTAAGTATAATCATAACATTTTATTGAATTATTAATGTTATTATTTATATTATTTTAACCTTTATTTTACCATGAATGAATAATGATTTAAATGACAAATATATATACATATAGGCTATTCTGTTTTCAATAACCATAACAAACAAGAGACAAATATTACAAATATATATCCATACAAAGATTTTTGGTTGGTTTATCAAAACCAGATCATTTTAACAAGAAAGTGATTTTTTGACCCCGACCCAAACACTTCCTGTGCCCCTCTCTTACTTATCTTAACTCACAGGTATCCATAAATAACCCACCTGTCAATGTCTCCTTTCATATGAGCTAAAAATAGATTTTAAGCTTATTTTTCATTATTTCAGTCACTTATTTAGTTAAACATTGGTTAGCTCCGTAAACGTGGGTAAACGGCGGGGGTAACAAGACTATTTTCAACTACCTTGAGTAAAGGGCGGGAGTAGTCAACTACTCGACTTGATAGTTTAGAGTATTTTTACTACTTGACTCGATAGTTTCGAGTATTTTTACTTATCGACTCGGCCTTCGAGTAGTCTTTAGTACTTGAACAAATACTCGAAACTCGAGTACCTACTCGCCGACCCCAAATTTTGTTTTAAAATAATGGCTGTGGTATCATCAGCATATAATACAGTTTCATGAAAAACACTCTAAATAAAAGACCATTTTATTTTATTTTATTTATTTATTTTAGACTGCACATTCAATGGTAAATCATTTATAGAGAGAGTGAAAAGAGTTGGGCCTCAGATTGACCCTTGAGGTACTCCTGATTTAATTTTTTCAAAATATGAATAAAATTTAATTTTCTTCCTATTAATTTCTGTTTTCTGTTACATACATATGACTGAAATCATTTTAATTCAGATCCAAGTATGCCATATTTTTCTAGCTTTTGCATCATGGTGTTGTGGTCCACACAATCAAAAGCTTTGGACAGATCACAGCTAATTGATACTGTGATGTTAGATCTGGTCAAAGACCAATGAAGCTCCTTCAAAATAGATATTAAAGCTGAGCTGGTGGAGTAACCCTTGCGGAAACCGTGCTGACTATCAGATATTAGCATAGCTGCCTTTAAAGAAGGCTGCAGCGTTCGAACTGGCAACACCGCGATCTCACAGAACAGAGGAGTCACTGCCGGCACAAAGTTCATAGCCGCCAGTCGAATAACGCGTCCTTTTAAATCATTTTAGCTACATTATTTTGTTTCGTTGGATAGAATAAATAGTATGGGCATCAGGGATTGTTGATAAAGAATACAATAACCAACAAAATAATATGAAACATTCAAATTCCCATTAATCTAAAACAATGGGCCTACATGAATCATGAACTTCTGTTAGGTTTTGAAGAGTATCGATTTGAAAAAATAACCATGGTCAGAGTTTTAGATGTCCTTTTGAACACATTTTAAAATTGACATGTTGATTAAATGCCACTAATAAACTGCTTGAACAAGCAGTGACAAATGCAATACGAGGCACACAATTATTTCTTTTGGAAGATGGAAGTGCAGACAAAATTTTAATAATTTTTAACAGGCAAGTTGCCCATGAGTTGTATTTATACTTGTTGCTACATTAAGTACGCTTTGTCTTTAAATAAACAGTTGTACCTATGTCGTTTTCTATCTTGTGTAATATGTTATTTTGAAAAATACTGTATTTTTTTAGTACTTTATTAATAATAGCTGTCTTATCTATTGATATTTATAAAACAAAACTAATTATAAAATGTAATTTATATATTAATACTTAACTAAAATAATAAAAAACATAACTTGCTTACGTATTAACAACTTTAAAAAAGCCAAACTACGGCAAAAATAAATGTATACAACTCTTTAGTAAACAAATGTTGAACATATTAAATAACTTGTCTTTAAATTCAAGAAGTGGGTGGGTTTGTTGCTACGGGGGATTTTAAAAGTGATTAAAATTATTAAATTTCTAGCACATTGTTGAATTAACAGTGCTAAGCATTATAGTTGTACTATATCTACGTGTAAAACCCAGTAACACTAACTATAAATATACTTAATTTTACTCTCAGTTTAAATATAAACCTTTGTTGGGCTCATAGCAGGGGAAGACATTCATTAGAAAAACGATAAACATCACTTAAACGGTATTTTCTAACTTTAATAGTAAAATATAACGATTTTAGAAGGTGGCATTTCGTTTTCCCCATGCTAGTATACGGCCGGCAAGGCACATGGTATCTCCTCTTGCGGGATTGGCAATTCTTATACGCTGCAGCCTTCTTCAAAGACGGCTATGATATTAGTTATAGGGCAAAACAGATCTAGCTTCGTAGTTCAATTTTAGATGCTGAAGTGGCTTGCATAATTTGAGAATTCCTCAGGTTTTGAATAAATTCTCTTGGTTCTATCCTTTTTTCTATCAATAGGACAGAGGGTTGGATTTTTTGTTTACTCTTTCCTAGAGCTATTCTTAATACTGAACCCCTAACACACCCTTTTGTAATATGATTCACCTTTTTCAATGCCATCTAAGGTAAGAAAATACCCCCGTAGCAGCAAACCTGCTTACTCAGTGAATTTCCAATGCATACATGTATCCTAATACCACATGAAGCCACATACCAAGTTTCATCAATATACATTCATAAATAAATGATTTATGACATTTTAATTATTCTCCATAAGAATAACATGGCGTCTGAGGATGCAGGTTTGCTGAAGAAAGGTACAAAAAAATGGGTTTTTATGCACATTTTTTATAACGCAACTAGGAGAAGCCACATACCAACTTTTATTAATTTACGTTCATAATTAAGGTAGATAACATTTTACTTATTCTCCATGAGAATAACATGGGGGCTGAGTATGCAGGTTTGCTGCTACGGGAACTGTCGGCAAAAAAATGATCTATCGTGCAAATATCAACAGACCACAACGATATGAAGCAATATACTAAGTTTCGTCAGGATAAGTCGTTAAATAAGCAAGATATCAAATTTGTCTTTTTCTCCATAATAATAACATTGGACAACGTACTGTGTTTAGCACTTTCAATATCTCAGTAACCACTTGACGTAGAGCAATGATCAAAACACCAAATTTTGTATTTTTTAAGCTGAATTTAATGGTGAAAACTAAAGTTGAATTTATTAAAATATTAAATTTAAAAACTTCAAAAACAAATTTTTTGGGTACAAAACCCCCCCCCAAAATACCCCTTTGCATAAAGCGATCTGGCTGGTTTTCAAACTTTAAATCATAAATGCCGCTTTACATGTTTGTACCAAATTTCATCAAAATCGGACCATTTTTACGAGAGTTATCTATCGCTCGCACGCACGCACGCGCGCGCGCACACACACACACGAGTTTTGAATGAGTAGTGTTTTTGGCATCTGGGGACGTCAAAACGAAAAGTTATCATGGTCCTGGGCCTAGGTCTTACCATGCCGACTACGGTAATAGCTTCTTCCCTTTATAGAAAATTCACTAAAATGCGCAAGACGTGCCGTTCTCTTTATGCGAGGTTGACGCTTGCGTTCCGCGCTTTGCCGTGCTGTGCCGTGCCCTGTGTGTTTTTGTATCCTTATTAAATTAGCAGGATAACTTCATTAAAGCTATAAAATTCGCTCAGTGAATTTTAAATAATAATTTAGTCTTTTGAGAAAAAAAAAACAATTTGTATAGAATAGCAGGTGATACACTATTATTACTGTAGACAGCAAGGCCAGACGTAGATCAGGAATGAAAATATTTATATATTTTCATTTTAGTCTCGCTGAGTTTTGTAATTACAGTACCTTACTCTTAATAATAAGTTAATATTAAACTAACCAGAGTTTGTTTTTGCTTTGCAGGAAGACGAAAGGTTTTTAAGTGACCTGTTTCATCAACTAACGGATGAAGCAACACCTGATTCCAAACGAAGAGACCTGGTATTATTTTTAAAAGAATACTGCAACTTCTCACAAAACCTTCAGCCACAAGCAAAAGAAACATTTTACAAGGTTTGTATTTTTCACTATAAAATATTTACCAACCAATATTCAACATATACATAAAAAACAGTTATGTGTAATTGTTGTGTATTTGATCTTGTACAAGCCTCTATACTTTCTTCATGTTATATTGTGTGCCGGTAGTAAAATTTCAGTTCAGATAGGATAGGTTGGATCGGGTATGGATCGGATAGTAGGGATTCAGATCAGATATATCTGGGATTCGGATATTTATTTCCTGTACCGTACCATGCTTAGATCTCTCAGAAATATAGTTAATTTTATTTAAAAAAAAAGAATTTTATACTTTAAAGAGGTGCATATCCTTTCAACAACTAGGCAGTTTTATTATTTGCCAATTGTATAGTCTGTAATCTACCTAAATAACTGAAAAACCTGACAAGACCTCAAGAGAAAACTAAATGCATAGGTGGAGAATCAGTGGCAGTGACCTATGTTTATACTTCAAGAACAGCCTACTTTACTGTAGTGGAAGAATATAAGATATCTATAATTTTAAAGCATGAGCATAAGCACAACTTCTAATTACAACACCTTTGGCAACATTATTGTTTATCAAACTGTGAATGACCAACTCTCTACCATTATCGATTTATTTAGCCTATCAAATCAAAATATTGTTATTTGTCACTTGCATAATTGTCCATGCTAAATTTCATCAAGGGAGTACAGTGATTTCTGTATCAGGAATTCCTTTAATGTCTTTTTGAATTTACCGCTGACTTTAATGTATTTTATTTCCTTTGGAACATATTTAAAGGAGGTTTTTTGTGAATCATTCCACGTTGTAGTAATATTTTGCATGCTCATTTCTTGTATTATATGAGTGATAATCCATAACCTATGTAAATTGGATGATTTTATCCTTGTCCAAGGAAAAACAAATCAGAAGGTTAATATTTAATTTTCAATAAGTTTTAGACCTAAACAAATAATATTCGTTAATACTATTCAGAGAGACTGTGGAAAGTAAAATAATCAAAGGTTGCTAAGAACAAAATTTAGGCATAAATTAATCTATCTATCTTCTATATTATTAATATGTAAACAGTAAAGCTTTTTTGTATCAAGATTTACCCCTACATATTATACACTAAAACGTGCGTCTAGGTGTGCAGATGTGCAAACTTCCTTTAGGTTTTCGATTTGGGCCATAGAACTCAAAAAGCGTGAAAAACTGAAAGCTTGACACATTTCCTATTCAAAAAGCCCAGATTTTTTATTAGTTTTTCCACCAAAAACAAAGCCAAGCTGTTAAACCTTATATATTAATACGCTAAGGCAATTTTTGTTAAGAGAACTCCTCTGTTATTTCTGAACAGATTTTGCCGATTGATATAGGGTTGCCATATGGTAGTGTGAGAAAAAGAGGAGATTTTAGCTGGCGACCCCTGATCAGAGAGTTTGGGGTAACTAGTGATGTAAAATTCCCGAGAATTAAAAATCAAAGAAATATTCCCTAGGAATGTTCCTGGGAATATTCCCAAAATGCATAAATTCCCGGTAATTTATGGGAATTCATAATTTTTTATAAAAAGTGAATGAGCAAATACTTGTTATGGCACATTAAGAAACAAATAATTGTTATTAAATAATAGTTAAATAAGATTGGTGAAGGGCAAGTGATAACAAATACTAAATTTTTAGAGAACAATTATAACTGAGCGATATATAAATAACAATAATAAAGGCGTACAAATGTAGAAATAACATATACGAAATTTTATTAATGAAAAACTTATATAAATATATATATATATATTGAAATATAATTATTGTGTGAAATAATTATAATAAGTTTTAATTTTAATAGTTTTACTGAGTTTCATTTTACATATATTTTACTCTTATTTATTTTTGCAATTAGTTAAATAGAGCAAAGGTTCAATAACAGTGAAATAATTAAAGTTTGAGTATAAAACACTAAAATTGCTAAATGTTTAAAAACAATAGGTATCATAAATGATTGATTGGAGGGTATAAACAAAATTAGGTTAGTAAAAATGAACATGTACTAAACAGAATTATTTCTCTAATGTTTAACTTGGTTTTTTCCACACCGATTATACTCCGATTAGTAGAGCTCAGTACTTCTTTCAAAAGGAAATATACCTTTACCAAGATTACAGAAGGAAATACCCCCGTCGCAGCAGACCTGCGTACTCAGCGAATTTCCAATGCATAATATATGTCTTAATACCACATAAAGCCGCAAACCAAGTTTCATAAAAATATATTCACATATAAGCGATTTTAATTATTCTCTATAAGAATAACATTGGTAATGAGTACGTAGGTTTGCTGAAACAAGGAACACAAACAATTGGTTTTTATGCAAATATAAATAAAATTTAACTAGGCGAAGCCACATACTAAGTTTCATCAATATTCAATCATAAATAAGTGCTATATAACATTCTAGTTATTCTCCATAAGAATAACATGGGGGCTGAGAAAGCAGGTTTGCTGCAACAAGGAACAGAAAAATCGTTTTTTATATAATTATCAAATATAACTCAACCAAGTGAAGCTACATACTAAGTTTTATTAATTTATGTTCATAATTAAGGGAGTCATTACATTTGACTTATTCTCCATAAGAATAACATGGGGGCTGAGTACGCAGGTTTGCTGCTACGGGAATAATCAACAAAAAATCAATTTTTTGGGCAAATATCAATATAACAGTACTACGTGAAGCCACATACCAAGTTTCATCAACATACATTCATAAATAATCGAGATATCAAATTTTATTTATTCTCCATAAGGATAACATTGGACAACGTACTGTGTTTAGCACTTTGAATATCTCTGCAACGGTTGGGCGTAGAATCACAATTTAAACACCAAAATGATTGTTTTGTGGAACTGAACAGATTGGTAAAAGCAAATGTGAAGTTTACATTAAAATAAACTGAGGAAAAGCCAAAAACCTTTTTCCCATAAGATTAACATGGGAGATTTTATGAGTAGGTTTTTTTGGATTTTCTCCGCAACCACTTAACCTAGGTTAATAATTCAACATACTAAATTATTTGTTTTTTTAAGCTCTATAACATGGTCAAAACCAAAATTAAGTTTTTTTTAAATTGTAGGGTGAAAATTGCAAAAAACTGATTTTCGGAAAATTTAAAACCCCCATAAACCCCCCTTCCCATGGTCCGATTTTTCTGGTTTTCGTCATGAATGTCATTTTACACATTTGAGCCAAATTTCATCAAAATCGGACGTTTTTTACTCAAGTTATCGTGTTAACGGACACATATATAGATATATATATATATATAGATATAGATATATATAGATATATATATATATATATATATATATATATATATACATATATATAAATTTGAACGAATAGTGTTTTTGGCATCTGGCGACCTCAAAACAAAAAGTTATCATGGTCTCGGGCTTAAGTCTTACCATGAGACCTACGGTAATAGCTTCTTCCCTATAGGGGAAATTCGCTAAAATTAGTATAATCATAATTGGTACATGGTTTTGATATGTGATTTTTATGCCTATGGTTTTTAATTATTTTACAGTAATAGTATAAATTTTCAAGGGAGTTTTGGAATGTTAACTGTCCTAAGTAAAATTATTAAAGTTAATACCTTCAACCCAAATTGTTCTTTTTTTAGTACATCTGAGGGAAATGTGTTTAACTTAACTAGTAGCACATTAACATTTAAAAACACAGAGAGATTAAATTTAACTTTTGTGTAATTTGTTATCATTACTTTTTTGTTCAAGCTCATTTGATTATAGTTACTATGTTTATATGTTTTAAGTTACTATGTTTACTACTACTTATAAATATCTAGCTAATGTACTCGTTCTTTGCACGGGTAGGAAAAGTTGAGATCTTGAAACAGCTGTTCGTGCTTCTGCTCTTTAAGCTGTCTGTTAAATGGAAGTATCCACACATGTTCGCATTACAGTTTCTGAATGTTTACTTTCTTCTGAAATGTAAATATTGAAACTAATGACGTTCACGGGGCGTAGCCCAAGGGAATTTTAAGAAAGTAAATAGGCCTATGTGTTGCGCGGGTTCAAGATCTACCCTTTTGTAATGTTTCAGCCCAGTCGGTTCATTAGTTTTTGCGTTTACCCGGAACAGCAGACAGACAGACAGACACCACCTCTTCTGTATAATATTAAAGATAGATTTAGGCCTAATGTTGTTTCATATTTGAAAATTCATGTTTAATCAATGTAAAGAAGACCAGTTGTAAGTCCTAAACCATTAGAAAAGCTGAAAGCTTAAGTATTTTTATAAATTCCCAGTTTTTACAAAAATTTCCCAGGCAAGGAAATATTCCCATTTTATAAGTTCCTTCCCACTGGGATTATTCCCAGCCCTCATCACTAAGGGTAACCCCCATGGGGTGCCCCCTTTAGAAAAATGTTGAGTATCAGGTATTAAAAATCCTATTTAACATACAAAATCAATTATAGAACCAAATAATTTGCTATTTTTATTATATGCCTACATTTCCCAACTTAAATTTAATTGCTAAACAAACTAATTGAAGATTAACCCTTTGAGTGCCATTTCTTAACCATCATGGCCATTTCTTATGCATAAATTGCCGGGCTAATTTAAATGGAAAAAGTAGTAGTTTATATAAAAAACAATTTGAGAGGTATCCATATAATTTTTATTTATTTTGTTCATGAATAAATTCTCTATGAAATAGTATAAATTAACTATAATTAGAAAATAAATTGGGACTTTAAATATAATTTTTTATATAAAACAAATTAAAAATTTGTTTTTTCCAACTTTGACTTACATAAATTATGCTAAGAAATTTCATTTGATATTCTTCAACCCAACAGGCAGAAAGAGCAGAAAATGCTGATCAAAACTGATGTATAAATCATCAATATGAGTTAATAAATGTTTGCAAAAAAATAAATGAAAATATGTTCAATTCAAAAAAGGCCCTAGGCCTCGGCTATGTGGTTACTAAACAACGTTGAAGTACAATTTTGTAATATAAACAAATATTATTTTTTAACTTAAAAAATAAGGTTACATACCTTGTCGTCATCAATCCACTAGTTTATAAGAGTACTAGTTTCGGGACTAGTTTTGTCCCATTATCAAATCTTGCTGTATCACAGAATAAAATACTGTCATCGTCTTGAGTTTAAAAACATTTCAACACTAAACACAAACTTGTACGGACACATAGAAACATTAAACATTTAAAAATTTACAATAAGTGTACACTTTATTTCCCATGTGTGGCTGGCCAAGGACAAGAGCACACTTAGCACAATAAAGTGTACACTTATTGTAAATTTTTAAATGTTTAATGTTTCTATGTGTCAGTACAAGTTTGTGTTTAGTGTTGAAATGTTTTAAAACTAAAGACGATGACAGTATTTTATTCGGTGATACAGCAAGATACATAATGGGACAAAACTAGTAATCATATAAACTAGTGAATTGATGACAACAAGGTATGTAATCTTATTTTTTAAGTCATACAATCAATCCAGGAGGCAAATAGCATGAATAAATTATTGTTTAGTTTGTTATCAGAAAACATGTTTATTACTACTAGTATATAAGCATTAGGCCTACCAAACTAAATGAAATGCACAATGAACTAGAAAACAAAAGACGTATGTGTACCTTTTACTTTTACAAAAACTTACGTATCTATGACAATGATACTGTATCCAAGATCATTGTAAACTAATTTCCGAAGGTTACTCAAGTTGTTTCCATCTATTCTGCTACTCATTTTTGTTTCATACGTAAATAGGAAGTAAAAAACAGTAAAACATAATTTCAATAACAATAACATCCGTGATATTTACGTCGTTTGCCAGTATAACCTTAATCAACAACAAATACAGACGACATCTGCGACAGATGACTAAATTAGGGTCTGCTAACAGACCAAAGGCAACGAAATTGCTATAGAACTGATACCTGGAAGCTTCTGGATAAAAAAAAATACTTTGGAAGCCAGTACCTTGTTTTGATATGAAGTACTACATAAAATACCGAGAGTCGCTGTCAGCAATGCTGGCACTTTATGCATAATGCATCGCGTCGCTGTGTGGGATGCCGCGGCACTCAAAGGGTTAAAGACAACTTTTTAGAAATATGTATTTATTATTATTTTGGTTTGATTTAAATTGTAAATCACATACAAACTATACTACAGATGTAGGCTGAAAACTAATATATTTATAAAACAAAATTAAATCTAAAACAAGATAAAAAGTATATATTTTTAACTTTTTTAACTACAGAGAAGCTATAAATCTTCATACTGATTTTCAGTATTCGATAACAGTGAATTGTGAATATATTGAAAGTTAACGATACTTCCCGCCGAAATAAAGCCAATGATGGATGTTAGAGTGGTCAGGGAAGCACGGTTTAGCTTTGGCAATCATTACATGATAATAAAGTTGCAAACATGAATACATTTTTGTTCCACAACATTTGCGTTATTCAATGTATTTTTTGGACAAATTTCAAAAATAGGAGCTTTCTTATTTTTACGGAAATTCCCCAGAGCAAAATTTTTAGCCACAAAATCCAGTAATCTCCGGGGAAATCGGGTGATATGGCAACCCTAGATTGAGGTATCAGAATATTCGTCGTGATTTGTAGCTATACTTAAAGGATTTTATTTTTTCAATATTATCAATACAAAGGGCACAGGCCATCCTGAATGTTTGTTTTTTGCCCATAACATTAACATGGGGAATAATTGTATTTGAATTGCAGCTGTTAATACATTGTGGACAGGTAATCAGCAAGAATACATCCACCCAGGAGTGCAGAAAATATTTAGACCCCTGAAATTTCCCCCGATCCTACTATTACGAACCAACATTTTCCCCCAAAATCTGCGACTTATAGGTACCAGCTTTTCATAAGGCAAATCAATGATAATAAAAGAAATGTTTTTACTGATTAAGGTTAAATTTAGGGATGAGACGATTCTCGATACCACCGATTCTTGGACATTGGTATCGGTATCGAGATTCATTTGTTCAATATCGATACCGATACCATTAACTCCGGGAGTTGTTTAAATAATACTCCCGCCATTTACCCGCAGTACAGAGGCCACGGGGAGTGTTTGGGTCGGTGGCAACAAATTTTACCTTGGAGATAAGGAAGAAAAATGACGGGAGGAGGAGTAGGGTCCGGTTGAAAGCAATAAATCAGTCGGCTGACCAACATTATTTCTTTGAGTCATTATCTTACAACCACGTTTTTCCCCATTATGAATTTATATCAAACAGCTTTTGTTTTTCTATATTACTTTAGCATACTACTGAAATTATATACAAATTTGCATTAAAAAATTAGTTTGATAATTAACTACAAAAAGCTGCTAAATAATTTTAAATGGTAACATCAATTTGTAACTATTTTTAACTTTAACAATAGTTTTTAACAATTAATTATAATTACTGAAAAATCGTAGGTATTGATGGTATCGGTATCGAGAATCAAGAAAAGATTTTTCTGGTATCGGTATCGAGGATCGATCAGTTTTGGTATTGACTCATCCCTAGTTAAATTCCACAACAACATTTTGTCATTTATAAACTTATCTCTAACATTGTGATAAAATGATTTTACTATTTAAATAAAATGAACCTACAACAAATAAACAATAACAAATTCTAAGATGTATTAAATGTTTTGACTTTTATTTGTTTAGGTTATAATCCACAAAAACATTTTGTTTGTAACTTAAAAAATTACCTCTAACATTGTAATAAAATAATATTAGATACAGTAAAATAAAATAAACTTACTAAAATAAATAATTTAAAAAATATCTAAGTTAAATAAGTCTGTTAAAAATATATTAACCAACAAAACATTTATGTTTAGGTTTTATTTAGAAGCAGTGAATCAGTAGTCAACAAAGTATGATTAAACAAAAAACATCAATGACATTAGCTTTTTCCTTGAACCATTTTATTACAAAATAGATCCCATTCATTATTCTTTATAAAAAATAGAATTGATTTGTTAACTCCAAATTATAAACAAACTACTAACCTTACTTTAAGTACAAGCCTGAATGTCAGACATCCGCATTTTAACTATAATTAGACAGCGGTTGGATTTATTTCCGCTGGCTGTATTTAGGTAATTTTTTATTGTGTTTTACCAAAAAAGTTGTTTTTTGGCATTTTTCATCGCCCTTTAAGTACACACATCCTCATTCACACGATTTTCTTCTGGTGATGGCCTCCTCTGAAGCTGCCACTGTTTTTGTATTAAACTTAAAAGCAGTCTTAAAGAGATATTATATTTGATTGCAGCTCAATTCAATATGAAGCATTTCTTGGCAAGGAAGTATAACTTGCAAGAAAGTATGCTTATTTGTATGCCTACCCAATCAGGGTGGTGAAATAACTAAGGTTTCAAATAAGTTTTTTTATAACCGACTGTGAAATATTACTGATTACCATATGTAATGCAGATGACACATCTTTTATCGTATCCGGTGATAGGATTGAATCTGTTGCAACAAGTATCACTAATAGTATAAATGAGTCTACCAATTGGTTTGAAGCAAACTGTCTGAGATCAATGATTCAAAAAAAGAAAAAATATATTTCTCTCTCAGGAAGTCCCCTATTGAACAAAAACCTGTCCGATTACTAGGTCTTCTCATGGATCCAAAGTTATCATGGGTGGCCCACACCAACCAGGTTATCTCAAAACTTTCTCGGGTATATTTCCTTCTCAGAAGATTTAAATCCTCTGTATCTGAAAAGATGATGCTTATGTCTTATTTTGGCTTTTTTCATTGTCACCTTTTACATGGCAACATTTTCTGGGGTAATAGTTCCGGAGCTGGGCAGGTACTTTTGTGGCAGAAAAAGGCCTTGCGTATTCTGGCACGTATTCCTCAACAAGATAGCTGCAAACCTTTTTTCAAAAAGTTTCAAATCATGTCTGTGCAAAATATTTTCATTGATCAAAATATTCTGTATGTAAAAGATAATAATGAACAATTTTCATTGAGGAACAAGGTCCATGGATATGAAACCAGAAACTGCCAAAATCTAAATATTAGCAGACCTCGTTTACACAAATTTTCAAGTTCCCATAAATATTTGCAAATATCAATGTTTAATAAATTGCCTACAAATTTTCGTAGATTGCCTTTCAATTCTTTTAAACGCAACTTAATACTTTCCTCACAATGTTTTTTATGACGTAAAGGCTTTTCTAGATTTTAGGGGTAATTTTGGTTAAGAACTGTTATTTTCTTGAATATTTATTTTTTATTTTTATTATGATCACTGTGTTTTTATTATTGTTTATAACAATAATTGCCATTATCAGACGATGTCCATTACACAATGTAACTTGTGTTCAAAGACATTTATTATTATTATTATTAATTAAATGTGCCTGTTGTCTTTACAAATTGAAACATACTGACCTCATAACATATTTGGTGGAGTTTAACAATTCAGTTGGGGCAGCAAAATCAATGTTTCTTTGTTCTAACTAAGCTGTGTTATCGATTTAGACACTTTCTTCGCTGGGTATTCTGCCTGCCCTGGAGATTACACTGTCTTCAGAGGATGCCCAAACAAAGACTGCTTCAATTGACATCTTGACATACATTGTAGAGTTCTCACCATCGGTTGTACGAGAATACACTCTTCAGCAGACATCAACAAACAACGATGAAGTGAGTATACATTTTGTAGGCCTATTAGTTAATACCTACATTTTAAGAGGCGGCCAGACTCAACTCGACCAGCCGCCGGCTCGGGCCGTTATTTAACATGGGGCGCTACCATGTATATGTTATTTTATGGCATATATGCTTTTGAATGTAAAAACTAGTACAGGGATAACCATCTATCAGTCATTAGCTGCAAGAAAGCACTATGCAAAACGATCTTAATTTAAATACAAACCTGAAAATTCAAGAGACAAATTTCCTATATCCCATAAGGATTTTTAAAACTTTGTTCCCACATATTAAATTATTCGATCACTCAAAATTATATATGAAAACATCATTATAAAATACATGTTTTTATTAATTTTGTGCCTGTGTGGTTTTATAGTTTTTAATTGTGTATGTGGTAAAAACAATTGTTTTAAAAAAGCCTTGCAAAACTAAAGAGCCGATCCACTGAAACTAGTTCCTACGGATTCCGTCAGATCGCAGCAACATCGTTTACTGACGGAAGATCCCGTTTCCGCTACTGAACTAACGCGGCAGATTTAACTATTCTCTTATTGGAACTATTTTGTATCTTTACCCGATTAAAAATGTATTCTTATTTCTAATAACTTTTTATGACAACTCCTACTTCAGAAATTAGCACAATATATAGGTAATCTGAGAAACGATAAGCTTATATTAAATCCGGTAAAAAATACTTTTTTACTGGATGGTTTGGTATGGAATGGGGGTTGTAAAACTAAGTTTGCGACCTCGAAAGCCATGGTGATAATCTTTGGTAGGCAAAAGACCTCATATGTTTTGCATATTTCTTCTTGTAGGCCCTTGTATTCTTGCTGAATTTAAAGTTAACAAGATTGTCTATAAAATACACTGATCAAAGTGTTATTACTAAATGTGGTTCATATTTCAAAGAACTTTGAAATAGACGAAATTTGCCGATGAACCTCAAAATTTTCACACTGCTTTAATTTATTTCCTGTAACTCGTAAATGAGACCTCATACAGAAAAACTTGTTGAAATATTGTGAAAACTTGTTGAATAATTGTGACCTCATATTGTACTTGTTGAAATTAAAGTAAACATAATATACTATAAAATGCACTGGTCAAATGTATTGTTACCATGTTTGGTTCATATCAGAAGAACTCTTTAAAGTCGATGACATTTGCCGATCAACCTAAAATTTGTTGTACTTCTTTCATGGGTTTCCTGTACCTTGTAAACAGGGTCCCTCACAGAAAATACTATAGTTGCTCCATTTAGAGTTGACAAGATTTCATGTAAAACGCGCTGGTCAAAGTTAGTATTTCAATGTGTGGTTCATATTCCGAAGAACCTTTTAATTTGACGTAATTTGCCGATACACCTCAAATCTTTCGCACTTCTTTAGTTTTTTCTTCTAGTAACTCGTAAAAAAACAATATACAGAAAATATTATACTAACCGAAATTAAAGTAGATGGGATTTACTATAAAATGCATTGGTCAAAATTGTTATTACTGAGTGTAATTCATATTTCGGAAGAACTTTGAAGTTCGCCGATAAACCTCACATTTTTCACACTACTTTAAGTTTTTCCCAGTACCTTGTAAACGAGGCAAGCTACACAAAATGTGATATTTGCTGAATTTAGAGTAGAAACAATTTTCCTTCAAATACACTTGTCAAAGTTGTCATTACTATGTGTCGTTATATTCCGAAAAACTTTGAATTAACCTCAAATTTTTCACACTTCTTTCAGTTTTTGCTGTATTTTGTTAATGACGCCTCGCTGAGAAAGTTGTATAATTACTAAACTTTAAGTATACAAAATTGACTAATAAATTCAGTGGTCAAAGTTAGTATCATGGGATTTCTTTGAATTCCACCAAAACTCTAAATTCAATGAAATTTGCAAATAAATCTTAAAAGTGCAGATATTAAAATCCACAGTGTATTGTTTTTACTTTAGTAAGCAATGCACTTCGACGATATAATTTTTACCTTCTCCCCTTATACATAGTATATGGAGAGAGTATTGTTTTCGTCAAAATTTTTGAATTTGAGTTGTTAGTGGAAATATTCGTTTTGGTGCTCCCTGAACCCAAAAAAGTGGTTTTTACCCTAATGTCTGTCTGTCTGTCTGTGTATGGATGTGTACAGCCCTAACCAATGGTCCGATTTTTATGAAATTTGGTATGTAGGTACTAATCCACGATATCTCTTGGCTTTTTTCATTTTTTGTGAATTTTTGATTTTTAAGGGTAATTATCCCCCAAAAACCGCCAAAAAAACATGAAAAATCAATATTTATCAAAAATGGCTTTAACGATTTTGATTAAACTTTAGTCGTTTGTAGAACTTAAGTTTTCCAACAAAATGACACCACCCGAATTTCTGTAAAAGTTCGGGTTCAGAAATTACAAGACTTGAAATATAAAAAATTCATTTTTTTTGGATTTTTTATAAAAAAACATAAATATAAAAAATATTGCTATTCACCATAAAAAAGAGCTCAAAACACTAAATAATTTAGTATCCTGAATTACTATTCTACGATTGCTGGTTGCGGAGAAAATTTTGATTTTGATTTTGCGGTAAACGCAGTACGTTGTCCAATGTTATTCTTATAGGGAATACAAAATGACTATTTCTCTCTTATTTATTGATCAATTTCGTTCAAACTTGATATGCTTGTCAAGTTAGCATTTACCAACAGAGGAAATTTGAAATATGTTGCCCCTTAACAACCCTGAGGGGGGGAATAGGGGGCATTTCCCCTCTTAAAACCAAGAGTATAGCGATGGATTCTGTAATGCCTCTTAAACAGGGATTTGGGTGGATATTTTTGAAAACAACTTGTTTACACTATTTTCTGAACATTCGACCGTGCTTTGTATTTTATATTTAGTAAATAAAAAGTAATTTATTCATTAAAGTTGGGCTAAAAGGGAGAAAGTAGACAGCAGTTGTTGGACATTCCACAAAAAGGTCCTTTACATGGCAGTTGAAAACAAGTATTGTACACCATGTGCTCGTGCAAGTACACTTGGGACTGACTCCGAAAAATCACACATACTTTAAAGGGAACAAACCAAAGCTCTTATGGAGCCAGCTGTAAAAGCTGACAGGTTCCTCAGAAGTGAAGAGATGTTCGGAATTAGATATGCTCGATTAATAGCTGATGGCGATAGCAGTGTATATACAAATATTCTTGAAAGCAGACCCTATCATAAACTGTAGAACAAATCAAGTGTAAGAACCATCTCCAGCGAAATTTTTTTTCCTAGGATGCGTCAAATTGCTATAACTTATACCCGTAGTAAAAGCACAGTTTACCTTAGGAAAACAATTTGTGAAAACATTCTTCGATGCAGAGTAGCAGTGACAAAAGCTACCGAGTCCAGGCTTCGCCAAGACATTATTGATACTGAGAGAACCCAACAACTGAGAATGGATATCCTGAACATCCCAAATCATGTTTTCGGAGAGCACAAACAATGATGTTTACAACCCTCTGCCGAAATACCTACTTATCAGGGTCCCCACCTAACCGTGAAAACCGTGAAACCTTGAATAAGCCATGAATTTCATATACCGTGAAAAAACCTGGAATAAGCCGTGAATTTTGATATCAAACCTTAAAAATATATCAAACTTGAAAAACAATAAAACAATATCTTATTTGAAATTATCTTATTTGTGAAAATATCACATTTGTTTTCAGATAGGGAAATTTACAACAGAATTATTACCGTTGTTAGTACGTTTTAAATATGGTGAATACCGCGTCGTCTGCCTACTTGCAGATTGCAGCTGTGCAGATGATTTAAGATAGTGATGTGCGATACGGCGATACGATACGTATCGGAGTCAGATATCGTATCGGCCGTATCGTATCGGTGCTGTGTATCGCGATACGCGTATCGTATCGCTTAAAATATTGTGCATAAACGATACGACGTATATTGATATTGTATTATACACTGCAGTTAAAAATACGGCCATCGAGGTATTTCCACTGGTTTTAATTGTAGTATCACAGAAAGAAGACTTTTGAAGAATTATTGTCGAATATAAATATAACCTCATTGTTTTACAGCCAAGAAAATAATATCGAAATATCGTCTCTATGTGCCGATACAAAATCGAGTATCGTTTTAGGCGATATGATACGTATCGTTTCCAAAATATCGTATCGCCCCTAGCGTATCGCGATATTCCGATACGATACGATACGTATCGCACATCACTAATTTAAGATTGGTTCTGGTTTCCACGGTGCAAAGGAACTCGGGCCGACTCGGGCGACAGTTGTTAAGTTGCTGGTGTTTTTTTCGCTGTCAACTGACTGCTGACTGACACTTGTGTAAGACCGTTTAAGTGTCTTCTTTACTGTATGTCATTTGCCTATTGTTTTGTATTAGTCAGTGACAGTAGACAACTACTGTATCTAGACTCTTAACTATACAATAGTGATGGGCGCTCTTAACTATACAATAGTGATGGGCGATTCGCGAACGAAACGTTCAAATCGAACAAAGTATCGAGTGAATCAGATGAATCATGATTTAACTTTTAAAAGAACCGATTTGTGGCGCGAATCAACTCTGGTAAATATGCCTCGGTTATGTTGCTCGGTTTCATTCACTTTGTTTGCGAATCGGTGTAGACCATCGTGGTTCGCGATTCAATTGCGTTTCCGCTGAGAAATGGTTGGGGGGGGAATTTGAAGCGGAAAGAAGGGGAGGGAGACGGACAAGAGGAGAGTTCGCTAAACGCAGTCTCATTGGTTTGCGTATGCGCGGCAAACGTTTAGTGAAATCCCACAATTCCATGCAAATCTATTTTGTTTTGACCTCTTCTTTCTTTACAATATCATATCTGCTGGTGCTGATTCAATTGGAATATCGGTTCGCGAACCGATTGTTGTTATGTCATTCAGCTAACTTTGAGTATCAGCTAATCCATCTAAACGCTTGCTTATTGGTTCTTTAAGGAGTTTGCGGCTGCGCAATAATAATTTTTGATGTTCGATAGTCAAATTTCATTGCATCACTTGGACTGTCGATTCGCATATCGCATATTGGAGTCGTAACAACAGGACGGCCAAATAATCTATAACAACCGATTCGTTTACATTATAAGAATAAGAATAAGATCTTTATTTCTCCAAAATATACAAAACAGTACATAGAGAATGGTCAATGGTCATTTATCAGTTATCATTACAATGACATCTCAGACTTAAACTAACTTAGAGCTAAAGTGAAAGAATTCATTCAACCCATAAAATGCTTTGTCATATAAAAATGTTTCAATTTTCTTTAAAAAACTTTTATTAAAAACCGTGTCCCTATCCAGCATTAAAAATTTGTTCATAACTTTGCGGGCCATGTAGTCGGGAGTCTTTTCAAATTTAGAAGTTGAGTGTGAGGGATAAGTTATGAAATTTTGCCTTGTGTTATAAGAATTTTGAAAAAAGTTTCTATTTTTAATGAAGTATTTACATAATTCATAAATATAAAGGCAGGGTAAGGTTAATAATTCTAATTCTCGGAATAATTGTTGACAGGGCTCGTCAACCGCAACATGATGCAAAATTTGTATGGCCCTTTTTTGAATTCTAAATACTCTATTGAAATTTTCAGCTGATGTACTTCCCCAAATAACCAATCCATAAGTTAATCTAGATTGAATAGTTGCAAAGTAAGCTGTCTTTAAAATACTTTGATTGACTGAATTTGACAATACTTTTAGAGCAAAGCAAGAAGAATTTAATTTTTTGCATAACGTTTCAATGTGGGCAGAAAAGTTTAATTTAGCACATATTGTTATTCCTAAAAATTTATAAAAAAGGTTTTTGGTTGAAATTGAATTTGGAATTGGTTCACGAGTCTTAAATTTGATTATTTCAGTTTTGTTTTCATTTAATTTTAATCCATTTTCTTTAAACCAGGTACCAGGTGCAGATAGGTTTTATTATCCATATTTTTAATAACGTACTCGATGAATTTTGAAACAGCAAACGGCGAGGACAGATAATGAATCAAAATGAACGATATGAATCGGTTCAAATACTCTACATAGGGAAAAAATACAAAAGAACACATTTAGTTCCAGCTCTGTTGGTAAAATCTGAAAAGGCAATTAATAGTAAAATTAATTTATTCAAGATGTATGCCTCCTGAATCGATATAACAGGTTACTAACCTAAACGTATTTAGGTTAGTAACCTGTTATATTCAGTAAAATTAAGCTCTATTATTTTTCAGAAAGAAATATAATTGTAAAAACAAAAATCATAACAAATTTGGTGATAAGGATCCTGCGGTATAAGTTTTTATTTGCCTTTTTGAAAATACATATTTTTGTAATTCACCATTACTGGGGCCTGCTGCTCAAAATCAAGCAAATCTTTTACTTATGTTTCTGAATTTACAACACTACTAATAACATGTTTTTTACTATGATTAGTTTTCTCTGTAATTTCCAACTAACTAATTTAACTATACATTTTAAATATTAATACAAATTAGTTTTTAACCATAGTTTCTCTGAATAAGTAAATTTGTTCTAGGAGTTGATATTACTTAATGTAATAATCGAACAAATGATCTGTGACACTGACCCTGAGCTGGGTCGCGCTGTGCAACTCATGGGTATCTTGAGGATACTTATTGACCCTGAGAACATGCTCGCAACCATTAACAAAACTGAGAAAACCGACTTTCTCAACTACTTCTACAAGCACAGCATACACTTGTTGATAGGTAAGTAATGGTCATGTGTTTAAACTAGGGATGGGTCAGTTGCATTTTTTATCGGTTCAGTTTTTTACAAAGAACGGTTGTCAGTTTTGGTTATTTTTCAAAGAACTTACCTAATGGACTGTCTCATCCATACTTAAAATTTAAGTTTTTACCTATATTCTGGAATTCTGCCTATCTCCCATCACAGGGTCATTATCCACTCACAAATAATATAATTTTCACCAAACTTTAATTGATTGTATACCTATAAATCCCTATTTCATACTTAGTTTCACAGGTTTACATAAATACTTCTGCAGAGACACTACGCAGGAGAGTTGGTTCAAAAGTCACAAGTCATCAATCAAAGACAATACAAATTAATTTAAATGGAATATTATGGGCCTATAATATTAATTAATCACCTACTAGGTTTTTTAAAGAATTTCCCCTATAGGGAAGAAGCTATTACCGTATGTCTCATGGTAAGACTTAAGCCCTAGACCATGATAATTTTTTGTTTTGAGGTCCCCAGATGACAAAAACACTATTCGTTCAAATTTATATATATGTATATATATAAAAATATCTTTCTCTCTATATATATGTGTGTGTGTGTGTGTGTGTGTGTGTGTGTGTGTGTGTGTGTGTGTGTGTCCACGAATGCGATAACTTGCGTAAAAAACGTCCGATTTCGATGAAATTTGGCTCAAATGTGTAAAATGACATTGATGACTGTAAGTTTGAAAACCAGAAAATTCTCACCATGGGAACGGGGGTTTATGGGGGTTTTAAATTGTCCAAAAATTCAGTTTTTTGCATTTTTCACCCTACAATTTTTAAAACTCTCAATTTTGGTTTTCAGCATTTTATAGAGCTTAAAAAAACAAATAATATAGTATTTTGAATTATTAACCTATGTTAAGTGGTTGCGGAGAAAATCCAAAAAAAAACCTACTCATAAAATCTCCCATGTTAATCTTATGGGAAAAAGGTTTTTGGCTTTTCCTCAGTTCATTTTAATGTAAACTTCACATTTGCTTTTACCAAACCGTTCAGTTCCACAAAACAATCATTTTGGTGTTTAAATTGTGATTCTACGCCCAACCGTTGCAGAGATATACAAAGTGCTAAACAAAGTACGTTGTCCAATGTTATCCTTATGGAGAATAAATCAGATTTGATATCTCGATTGTATATGAATGTATGTTGATGAAACTTGGTTTGTGGCTTCACATAGTCCTAGTATATTCCACAAAAAATTGATTTTTGTAGATTATTCCCGTAGCAGCAAACCTGCATATTCATCTCCATGTTATTCTTATGGAGAATAAGTCAAATGTTTTGACTCCCATAATTATGAACATAAATTAATCAAACTTGGTATGTAGCTTCACTTGGTTGAATTATTTTGATAATTGCATAAAAACTAGAGATGTGCGATTACTCAAAATTTTGAGTTCGAGCCGAGTTCGGCTCTGAAACTCGAGGTTTTACTGAAACTCGAAGGTTTCGAGCGAGTTTACTCCCACCGTTTACCCGCGCTACCACGGGTCGTCCGCGGCCGCGCGTCGTCTGTAAATTCAAATTGAGCGTCAACGCATTTGAGGTGTTAAGAGTTAGTTGTGATGTGAATTTTAGTGTTTTATTAATAAATAAGTAAGTTGTGGCTTATACATTTGTGTTAGCCTACTCTTTACACCAAAAAGGAAGATTTACCAGGACCTTCAGATTGAGTTGTATGAACACTGCCTGTATAGCCATAGTCCACTTTTAGGTCAACCTAACTTTGTAAAAAAATTAAAATATCAAAAACAAATCTGTAATGCTAATAGGTAAGCATAAGAAGTTTGTGCTTGTTTTTTGTTCCATAGAAATTGAAATTGAGTCAAAAGAGACTCAACAAAATTCCATCCATTAATTTTAGGCTCAACTATCATCCTTTGGCATTGAGCTGATTTTAAAGACAAGTGATTTGTTTAGGCTTTGTTTAAGTTTCATTAATGTTTTTTTTAAATCATTCTTAATATTTTGAAACTCTATTTAAGACATGGCTTCAATTTTATCAATTGATTTGCCGGGCACTTTCAAACATGGAATCTTCATGTTTTTATTAAGTGATTGGTCTTATTAGGACTATTAGTGTTAAAATTAATGCTAAGATATGTTAGTAAATATATTTTGTGTGGTAAGTAAGTAGGTTAATGCTTTACCATGTAATAGGCCTTTTAAATATTAACATAAAGTTTATTTTAACTTTTAGGCCTAAATGTAATTTTATTTCCTCCATTCGTAGAAAGATGTAGCTTAGGCCTAAACATAATATACAGTAAAACGTAGGATAAATAAAAAATAGTAAATTAAATAACAAACTTAAATAATTTTTTAATGAAACTGTTTATTAATACCATATAGGTTATAAAAAACCTTAATACCAAAATATTAAAAGTATTTGACCTTCATAGCAAAATGTTAGACAATAAATTTGTTATGATTTATTTTCAGATAAATTTACTTATCTTTATCCAATGAAGCAGGAATCCATTTATTTGACTTTCTATTGTTATTTTCAGAGCATAGTGACTAGAAAAGTATATTTTAATAACATCATTTATAAATGGAACCCTATACACTGTTTTGATCCAATTTAACTCGACTATGTGTTTTTTTATTTGTATATTCGACTCGAACTCAAGATTCGAATCTTTTGCCATTTATTCGACTCAAACTCGACTCGACTTAAAAAACCTGTACTCGCACATCTCTAATAAAAACACTTTTTTTTGTTCCTTGTTGCAGCAAACCTGCTTACTCAGCCCCCATGTTATTCTTATGGAGAATAACTAAAGTGTTTAATAGCGCTTATTTATGATTGAATATTGATGAAACTTGGTATGTGGCTTCACCTAGTTAAATTCTATTTATATTTGCATAAAAACCAATTGTTTGTGTTTCTTGTTTCAGCAAACCACGTACTCATTACCAATGTTATTCTTATGGAGAGTAATTAAAATCGCTTATATGTGAATATATTTTATGAAACTTGGTATCATGGTTTGTGCCAATCTAGGCATTGCCAGACGCTATTGCGACAAGCATAGCGTCGCAATCTTGTCAGATTGTCAGGCTGCCCTCAAGGCTCTTGACTCCAACAAAATCAAGTCAAAACTGGTGTGGGAATGTTACAACACACTCAGCAAACTCGCAACACGCAACTCGGTGCATCTTGGTTGGGTACCTGGCCATGTAGGCATAGGTGGCAATGAGTGTGCAGATAAGCTTGCTAAAAGAGGTGCCGGTATGTCTTTCTTTGGTCCAGAGCCAAGCTGTGGCATAAGCAAAACAACTGCTTTTCACACAATAAACAAATGGTCCAGGGACTTACATCGCCAGCAATGGCAAGGTTACACTGGTCAAGCACTTGGGCAAAAGGCTGCTAGCAGATACTAGCTCTTACTTCACTAACTGGTTGGTGAGGTTGGGCAGAGGTCGGGTTAAGCAGTTGATTGCTTTGATAACTGGACACGGCCATTTCAGGAAACATCTCCACACTCTCGGACTCAGAAATGAAAGTCAGGTGTGTAGGCTTTGCAATCAGTCTGAAGAGACTGCCAAGCACATCATACTGGACTGCGAGAGACTCGGGGCAAGGAGAAGGGCTCTGTTTGGTTGTAAGCAACCAGGTGATGAAAGGGACGCTAGTATTGGTAAAAAACTCCTGGATCTCGTAAAGGGTACAGTTATTGGTTTGCCAAACTAACGTACTAGGGACACACAATAAGCTTCGGTTGACGTGTGAGGATCTTTGAATCTTTGGATCTCTGAATCCGTCCCTTCAACAATACATAAACATAAACATAACATAAACATATGGAGAATAATTAAAATCACTTATATGTGAATATATTTTTATGAAACTTGTTATGCGGGTTTTTGTGGTAATAAGACAAATATTATGCATTGGAAATTCGCTGAGTACGCAGGTTTGCTGCGACGGGGGTATTTAGCCTAACTTGAACTTAGTTAAGATGTTAAGGTTTAAGTTTAGCATTTTGTAGGCCTAACCTTAAAGACAAAATAAGTTTACCTGTTTTTGCTGATATTTTAGTTTTGCAGACTTTGGAAACCCAGAATATTTTCTTACAGAATCTATTTTTAAATACAGTAGGATTTATATTTAGGCTACAGAAACAATAGGGCTAGAACTACCTCCGGGATCGAGGTTATTAGCATTGTCAATTAGGCTGAATGGTAGATCGTAGAATAATTCTTCTTCTGGTATTCTCGATGTTATTAACAAACTTTCTTAATAAAAATGAAGGACTTTATTAAATACACAGTAAAATTGACAGTAATCCCGTAGACCCTCTTAGTGGTCGCGTCGTCGTCTGCTAGTGATTGATGTGATATGCACAATCTGATATAAAAGGACTACACTAATGAAGGTTATATGTGAGTTGTCGCCCGAAGATACTAACGATCCTGGTGTCTGGAATTGAAAACACTAGTGATCTTGGCGGTTGGAGGTTGAATCTTGTGCTTCTTGCCGTTCTTGTATTGGTTGTAATTTGTATTCTCACCACAAGAGCTAACGAGGTGCTCTTGTTCCGGGCGGTAAATTCATGAAGTTCGATATGTAACGTATTGAAATATCGCGATAGAGATGGGACGATACATATGATGCGTCACTGTCACTAGCAGATTAAGTCCGAATGTGTTCTTTTTTAAGTTCAAACCGTTTATTAACTTAGAAATCAATCATTTGGAAAACGATATTCCAAAGGTTTTTAATAACACGGGAATTGCGATTCAGTGCCTCGATATGATACGGCAATGCTTATGATATCGAACACATGTGGTCGATGAGCAGTAAACTCTGTCTTGACCACGGCATCAGTGTGGAAGTGTTACCACGCACTGATTGTTATACCAAAGCGAGATGACATCTAAGTCATTTAAGTATTACTTACTGACAGTGAAAAACCGAAACTGACATTTGTCAAGGGTTCTCGGTTTCTGTTTTTTTTTTTTTTTTATTTTTTTTTTGTAAAAAAACCGGTAAAACCGATAACCAACTTTATGAACCGACACATCCCTAGTTTAAAATGTACTGTTTGTCTGTAATTGCAATAGCTATAGGTGTCCGATTTTGATTAAATTTGGCACAAATGTGTGAAATGATATTCCGGACTTAAGTTATAAAACCAGCTACTTTATACTTAAACCTTCACCACATGTTCATAATTTTGCTCCATATTGGTCTGACAAACCACAGGTTATGTGAAAAGTGTTCTATCCACAGTTAATGGTTTAGTGTAATGGAGAGCTGTGTTCTCTATTGCAGCACCGCTGCTAGCCAACACAGTGGACAACGCTCCAGCCAAGGACGACTACCAGACAGTGCAACTGCTGGGGCTGATCCTGGAGCTGCTGTCCTTCTGTGTGGAACATCACACATACAACATCAAGAACTGTATTCTAAGTAAGGACCTCCTCCGCCGGATCTTGGTCCTTATGAAATCAAACCACACGTTCCTTGTCCTCTGTAAGTACAGGAGTAGTAGTTTGTTATCCATTGTAAGTACAGGAGTAGTAGTTTGTTATTCATTGTTTTTACTGAAAATGATTAGAACTCCAGTGCCCTCTAATGACTCTAGTATATTAAGTAACTATGTACAATGGAATAAAATTACTAAATTCGGAAGGTTCAAGCGTTAAATCACCAAATGAAACTGTGACACACAGTTTATTTTGTATTTTAAGAAATACCTCAAACCAATACTTAAATATGTATTTCTTTATAATAAACATTAACCTTAAACATACATATACTACAATACCTTAAACAACTTTTGGTTAAAGATAATGATGATAGATCTTTTTTGCATTGACATTGGTTATATTTAGGGGTGTGCGAGTCGTGATTTTCAGGTGGATATGAGTCCAATTGAGTAGTGTCAATTATTCTTGAGATTCAATTATTTTTGAGGAAAAATATGAGTCGCAATAGCCTACACATTTGGCCAGTGCAATCAAACCTTATGTATGGACAAACAAGACTTGGTTTGACTGTTGTTTTTGGCTGATTATCCCAACCCCAGCATAACTTGGTCCATATTATGTAACAAAGTCCTTATTTACGGCTAATATCATGTGGTCTGGTTGTCATTATTCACCGATATTTGTTTTTCCTTCGCAATTTACGACTGATTTGATGCGAGTGTTGCTACGCAATTTAGCTGAACGCAATCATTTGGCGATCGTCTGAAAATCAGTGGGAAATACTCACTGAAGTATTTTAAAAACTGAGTCGAGTATTGAAACACTCGGCCAATTCATATTAGTCACTTGAGCGACTCTTTTAAGAAATCATTGACCAGATAGGGTGTTCCTAACACCAAGAAGTGTTTCTTAGGAATTGTGTGCTGATTTTGAAAAATGTATTGTTCATATACTATTAAAAAATCTGCTAGATATATCAAGCAGATATTTTGAAAACCAAGAAGAATCTTTCTCTAATCAGTAGTTTTCAGCAAAGTAAATTAAAATATTTGTAAACTGAAAATCTTAACTTCAAGGTGTTTTAATTGATCCTTTCTTGCATATCATTATCATGCATTATATATGTTAATTTCAGGTGCATTGAGATTCATGAGGAAAATCATAGCTTTGAAAGACGAATTCTATAACAGATACATTGTCAAGGGGAAGTTGTTCGAGCCAGTTATTGATGCATTCATCAGAAACAATGGTCGCTACAATCTTCTTGATTCGGCCATACTGGAGATGTTTGAATACATCAAACTGGTAAGTTTGGCAAATAAAAAAATCCTAATAAATTTTTATCAAATTTCTCATCTATGGATGATGTAGATATGTAAACAAAAATATGACTGATGTCTTGGCAGTATCATTTGTATATTTTTGATGTTTAAATTTGATGTAATTGTATTATAGGCATTTTTTAAGTGAATTTAAAAAAGAGCTAATTTATTGATGGAAATAATAGTAATATACATAACTTTTCACATAAACCAACTGTACTTTTGCCAATGGTTAAAAAAACTTGGCAGCAACTTATTTTATAGGTCACCATTAGCACAAATTTTGAATTAAAGATCTTTAATCTCTGACTACTTTGGCAAAGGTTTAAATTTCTAATCCTAAATTCGTTCTACGATATTCTAATATTTTTTGTTCAAACTTTTGCCCCTTTTAATATACAGCGTAGAAACATTTACACAAAGATAAAAAATACCCCCGTAGCAGCAAACCTACATACTCAGCGAATTTCCAATGCATATTAATTTATCTCAATACACCATAAAGCAACATACCAAGTTTCATCAATATACATTCATAAATAAACGATTTATGACATTTTAATTATTCTCCATAAGAATAACATGGCGGATGAGTATGTAGGTTTGCTGAAATAAGGAACACTAAAAATGGGCTTTTATACAAATATCAATATAACTCAACTAGGTAAAGCCACATACCAAGTTCTATTAATTTATGTTCATAATTAAAGGAGATAACACGTTAATTATTCTCCATAAGAATAACATGGGGCTGAGTATGCAGGTTTGCTGCTACGGGGACTATCGGCCAAAAAATGGGTTTTTGTGCAAATATATATACCACAATGAAATGAAGCAATATACCAAGTTTCGTCAGGATAAGTTGATAAATAAGCGAGATATACAATTTTTCTTATCCTCCATAAGAATAACATTGGACAACGTACTGTGTTTAGCACTTTCAATATCTCAGTAAGAAATTGACGTAGAGCAATGATTAAAACATCAAATTGTGCATCTTTTTAAGCTGATTCCAATGGGGGAAAATAAAATTTTACTTTTTCAAAAATTGTATGTAAAAAACCCAAAAAATCCATTTTTGGGGTACAAAACCCCCCCAAAATACCCTTTCGGATAGGTCGATCTGTCTGGTTTTCGAACTTAAAAGTCATAAATGCTGCTTTACACGTTTGTACCAAATTTAATCAAAATCGGACCTTTTTTACGAGAGTTATCGCACCCACGGACACATATATATATATACAGTTTCGAACGAATGGTGTTTTTGGGGTCTGGGGACCTCAAAACGAAAAGTTATCATGGTCCCGGGCCTAGGTCTTACCATGCCGACTACGGTAATAGCTTCTTCCCTATAGGGGAAATTCGCTAAAAATACAGTAGCGGATGACAGGCATAAGAAATAAAAGTTCTCAAGAACATCAATGCAAAAACAAGGTGATATTAGAACTAATGATTGGATGTAAGAACAATAGATTAAAAAATGAGAACATGGTGAGATTATTGTAATTGGGCATCAATCTAGATGGAGAGAGTTGCAATATTCAGTTTGTCAGCAGATACTGGAGCTGACAGTCGATGACCATGATGATGATTCTGATGAATGTAGTCTTTTGTTGTAATACACAAGCAGTTGTGAACCAAAAATAGATTCCTAGCGCTATCAATTTGATGTTTTTCAGTGGTTTTATGTTACTTTATCGCTTCCAGTTAGAGACTTGTTGTAAAACTACAACCAGGTTTCTGACTATTATGTGCCGTTATCAAGAGTTTCGGTCATAAATGTCATAAATTGTCATAAATGTTTCGGTTCTATGGAAAGTCAGATTATTTAAATGCTAATAGACACAAGAATAGTATTAAGCCTATAAGTCTATTGACACTGTATGAAATATCACCTCAAAATATTGGGCAAAAATATCCAATAACATTCCAAAATATTTGAAAAATATCTGTGTGCCATTGAAATTTAGTAAAAAACTCAAAGAATGGTAACAAACCTTTTCTCCTTGGATGAATACATTTTAAGTAAAATCGGTACAGTTAGTTTGTGTAATAGCAATATAACTTGATAGTTCGGTTATTACTTAGTTTTAAGTTTTTTATCAATATTGAAAAAAGTCCGGTCATTGAGTGATCATGTAATGACATTCTGTAATATATCAATTTTTTTTATAATTTGGTTTTTAATTAATCATTAACTTGAAAAATACAGTTGTTCCCTTTTTTTAGGAGGACATTAAAACACTTTGTTCACACGTAGTGGAGAACTATACTAAAGTTTTGGACCAAGTGGATTATGTACAAACATTCAAAGCTCTGAAACTACGGTACCACCAACACCAGGACAAAAAAGAAAGGGAGAAAGCGGCAGAGAGGGGATTGGACAGGTGAGTTAGTTGGGGGATTAAGAATGAGTTTTAAAACATGAATCAGTGTATACATAACCAAAGTAAATATGGACATGCTAATAGAAAAATTATTTCTAGCAAAAATACTAGCCCATGAACACAGTCACAATCACGTTTTTGACACTGTTCTGTCTAGTAGTGATGTGTCAAAACCAAAACTCGAATCTCAAAACCACCAAAACTTTGGAAAAGTTTCGGTTTCGAGATTCGATCGGCGAGTTTCGAGAATCAAAACTCAAAACTGCCGAGATTTTTTGTGTCGATTTTTTAACAGAAATCACGCCCGAGTGTTGATTAATAATGTGAAGGTCAAAAGCCTACTGTCATCGATCGTCTACCTTCACTTTTTGTGGATTATTGATTTTTTATTTATGAAAGAACAACTCTTAACCAAAGTTTATAATTAAGCTACAAATAATTCGTTCACTAGTAGTTCTGAAACTAATATTTTTCTAGGATAATTCGAGAATGGCAGTAAGTTAACTGGTTTCTTTGGAGTAACTGGATTTATTTTTCATAACCAAAACCAGGCAAGTAAATGGGATTTTGGCATTTGACTTTCGAGTTTCGAGATTCGATTTTTTAAGTTTTGGTTTCGGTTTCGAGATTTGAAATTTCTGGTTTTGACCATCACTACTGTCTAGATTTAAGTTTTAACTGATAAAGTTAGTTGCAAAAATCCTAACAACTGGCTGGAATATGTTGACAGACTTCTGTATGTTAGTTTGTTTATAAACATTTATATTTTAAAGCAGGGTGTCCATATCGATAAAAATCGAGAATTACATGGTTATTTTCTATAAACATTTATATTTTAAAGCAGGGTGTCCACAGCTAGAAAAATCGAGAATTACATGGTTATTTTCTATAAACATTTATATTTTAAAGCAGGTGTCCATAGCTATAAAAATCGAGAATTACATGGTTATTTTCTATAAACATTTATATTTTAAAGCAGGGTGTCCACAGCTAGAAAAATCGAGAATTACATGGTTATTTTCTATAAACATTTATATTTTAAAGCAGGGTGTCCATAGCTATAAAAATCGAGAATTACATGGTTATTTTCTATAAACATTTATATTTTAAAGCAGGTTGTCCACAGCTAGAACAATCGAGAATTACATGGTTATTTTCTATAAACATTTATATTTTAAAGCAGGGTGTCCATAACTATAAAAATCGAGAATTACATGGTTATTTTCTATAAACATTTATATTTTAAAGCAGGGTGTCCACAGCTAGAAAAATCGAGAATTACATGGTTATTTTCTATAAACATTTATATTTTAAAGCAGGGTGTCCATAGCTATAAAAATCGAGAATTACATGGTTATTTTCTATAAACATTTATATTTTAAAGCAGGGTGTCCACAGCTAGAAAAATCGAGAATTACATGGTTATTTTCTATAAACATTTATATTTTAAAGCAGGGTGTTCACAGCTAGAAAAATTGAGGATTACATAGTTATTTTCCCGTTCTCTAACAAGAAAGTAAAGAAAATATATCATTGAAATTTTGAATAAATCACTCTTTTTTGTTTGTCATTCCCAACCAATACAACTTGTCTCAGTGGTCATTTTTCGCTGGCAAGTCATGTGTCTGAGAGACAGCTAGTTTAACTTGTCTTTTAGTATGGTCTATTTAAATAAATTACAAGGAAAATTCATCTATTGAATAAAGTGGTCTATCTAATAAAGGCTAAGAAGATTCTTAGATTGTTTGCATATATTTAGATTTTCTGTTTTAATATTTGGTGGCAGGCCTATCACAGTTGGTTGTTTTGCAGTGTGCCGTCCATCCTGCGCAACAACAGGTACCGGAGAGACCAGCGTCAACTGGAGGAGGAAGAGGAGATGTGGTTCAATGAGGACGATGACTTTGATGATGGGGAGGCAGTCGTGCCGGCCAACACGAGCAACATCATCAACAAGAAGTTGAACTCAGAGTTGGATTCAATAGGTGAGTGTTACCAGTGGTTCAGTAGTTGTAAAATGGGGTTTTGGACACCAGGTACGGATGTGCTCACATAACAAGTTGGATTATTCAAAGTAACCACCAATAACAAAACTGGTAATATTTAATATTTTGATTTCTTTGGTCAAAATTACCATTCATAATAGTCAAATGTCTAAAACCTGGTTAAAAATAAAGGTTTCAATAATTGTACTTTAACTAGCTAGGTTGAGTAGTGGTTAGAGTAAACTGATATGTCAAAACAATTTGATTATGTGGATTATAAATTGATTATTCATTGATAACTTTAGATAAAAAAAATTACTCTCTTTTGAGTTTACTCCATCAGGAGTGTTATTTATATATGTGTGTAAGCTTGTTATTTTGTACACGGGATATGGTATATGTAGGTTTGCTGGAAATCAGATTTATTAAGTTTTATTTTATTTTTATTTTTTAAAACTTAGGAAAATATAAAAATACAGTGAAACAGATATGAAAAAGGGACTGTACTTTGTGTGCCAACCAAACCGACAGTCATTGGAGGTTATGGTTTTTCAGTGCTGGTGAGGATAAATTAACAGATGAACTTTATATGTTTAATTATTAATATAAAGCTGTATGATATTGTCTATGTCCATAATTTTGTAAAATAAAGCACTTTTCTTTCTTTCTTTCTTCTTCTTTCTTAGTGGTTAGTGTGCTCGTCTCTTGATTAATTCTAGGTTTACCAGATCGATCCTGAGCAAAACTTAAACATTTTGCGAAGGTCTGATATTGGACCCAGCTGCTATTTGTTATTGGGCTAGGTAGGGTATTTTAAAATGTTCCTCTGGGGTCGAATGGCCACTGTCAGCCGGACTGTTATTTCTGCTGCATTATTCATCACAGCTTGTATGGCCACTCTCAGTGGCCAGTACGAAATTCCTCGAACACTCGCATGGTCACTGTGAGTGGCCACAGTAACATATGACTTAAAATATATTTTACTTTGTCTGTATGCTGCTGTAATGTGTTGGCAAACTAAATAAACTTATGTAATGTCCCAGTGTGCAATTCTGAACTGTGTTTACGATTTGTTTGCTTCTGTCAAAGCCTAACAAATAACCTCTTTTGTTGTGCTGTTTTTTCTTTCATATTGTGATCCTTTGTTTTTATACATGTTTACTGTGATTTTTAGTGTTATTAATTTAAACTGGATGAAAATCTATGGTCTGATGAAATCCGATCTGTGCTCTAAAACGGCTTGACTGATTTTGAAAAGCGTTTCAGAACATAAGAATGATATTGACTCCAAAATTTCATATTTGTATTGAAAAATAGTTAAACATGTTTTGTTTGGCTATAAAAATAAATTAAATATAAAATAAAAAGAAAGTATACAAAGAGTTTTTAAAACCATCCAATATACCCTCCAATATATCACATTAGATGCTACGATCATACAAAAAATACAAGCTGGTATGGGCAGAGGGCCGAAATGTCTGCCAGGCCGACAAAGTAAATGGCGTGGCCACCAGGCCATACGACCTGAGAGGACTATGTAGGCGGGAATAGATGCAACCTGTTATGTAGTAGGCACTGGCCACTGGGAGTGGCTTTTCGAGTGCAATGGGTTAATAATACTCTCTAAGAACAGATTTGTTGCACTGTATAGGAAATAAGTAAATAAACTTCTTCATTGCTTTAGGACAATACATGAATTGTATCGCATGATCAGTAATAAGCAGTCTTGAGTTTCAAGTAAATAAATAATGTACCACTCAAATTGTAAAAAAAATAGAATAAATCAACAGCCAGATTCTAAAAGCATATTTCAACATCAAATGAGTTGAAGCCTCAAGCTGATACTTCCCCTAATGTGTGGTTCAAGAACTCGCCCACCGAGTTGAACACGTTCAACGTTAAAAAGCGTCTTAATTTTTTTTTTAAATCTCCACTTTTAGAATCGAACGAGGTAGCACTCCACAGGCTTGTGTCATGTGATTATTTCTGTTGACGTTACCTCGCTGTCTTTAGATCCTTGCACAGGCCTATGGCAGTGGGGTGATTAGATTTTTAAAGGAAAATAAAATATTAAAATTTACCCCATAGGCATGTTGTAATTAAGCTTATGGAGGTAATTAATCTTATGGAGATATATTTTATTTAGTTAGTCAGCTGATTATAATGGAATAAACTTTTTAAACATATGGCGCTACACCATATTTTTTATTGAAATAAAAAGCTTTGTTTGATATTACTTTGTTTAAAATATGAATGGGCAGAGAAGTTAATTAAGTTGAGAAGGATAGTAAAATTGTTGCTACGAACATCCCAACAATTTCCTACCATCCCAAAAATTCAAGAAAAGCAAGAACAATTCAATTTTTCTTTTGTAAACATTATATTTTTAATTTTCATGTTTGAATGTTTCAGGAAAATCTATTGACAAGAAGAGTGAGGGAAGCAGTGGTAAAATTTTTGGTAATGGTCCAAAATCACCAATTTTAAACAACAACCTAAACAGCATTACAGGGTCTACTCCTCTGAGTCCATCTCAAGGCGACGTCAAATGTGCAGCTCTTTTTAAGAAGGTAATTGTTAGATTTCAATAGTTAGGTTTCCTGATAATATTACTTAACGGTCTAGAAAATTCTTAGGCAAATGGTTAGTTCAAAGAATCGTAATTAATGAATTTTTAAGAATAAGGGTTCAGCTGGCTTATTTTTTGGTTGTTTTAACCATCCATATAGTTAAGATTAATTTTTAAATCAATTCAGTTATAAAAAAAAAATACTATAGTACGAATGCAGAATGGCTGGGAAGCCATGTAACAGTTACAAGTGCAATTTGAAAACTACCTTTTCATTTATTTTTTGATTTATTTGGACTTTACCTATCGCTTCTAGTGTTTAAAACTACACTACGTTTCGGGAGGTAAGGAAACTCCTCCCGTTTTCAAGTGAACCCTACTTACATCTAAATATCAAATTCTTACACCTAACTAACCTATATTTTTTGGATTTTTTAAATATTTTTCTTTTACATTTTAATTTACACTAACACAAAGATAACAAATATATTTACAAAAAATCGAATACAATACACTAACACAACATTTATATATACACCTAACTAACCTACATTTTTTGGATTTTTTAAAATTATTTTTCTTTTACATTTTAATTTACACTAACACAAAGATAACAAATATATATACAATAAATCGAATACAATACACTAACACAACATTTATATATACGAACTAGTGATGGTCAAAACCAGAAATTTCGAATCTCAAAACCGAAACCGAAACTTACAAAATCGAATCTCGAATCTCGAAACTCAAATCGTGAAACCCTATTTACTTGCCTGGGTATGGTTATGAAAAATAAATCCAGAAAAATTAATTAAAACTAATTATATATTTTGGTTAGAGTTGTTCTTTCAGAAATAAAAAATCAATAATCCAAAAAAGGTGAAGGTAGACGACCGATGACAGTAGGCTTTTGACCTTTGCATTATTGATCGAAACACGGGCATGATTTCTGTTAAAAAAAACAACAATAAAGACACAAAAAATCTCAGCAGTTTTGAGTTTTGATTCTCGAAACTCACCGATCGAATCTCGAAACCGAAACTTTTCCAAAGTTTTGGTGGTTTTGAGATTCAAGTTTTGGTTTTGACACATCACTAATACGAACAAATGGAAAACTGACAATACATTACCTGTTCTGCATCGTAGCCTCCAAGCTGACGGCAAACACGGGAAACTTCAATCTCACGTCCATCCACAACCAAACTGCGCACTCTGTTTCAAAAATTAGCTACCTAAAGTTTCAAAAATACAGCTACCTTTTCAGCTAGCCATTAGACTAAAGGAAAGTTAGCCATTAGCCTTTTTTTGGTAAAGTTCCCAAAGTTATTTTTATTTTTTTACATATTTTTTTATATACATTTTGTAGACAATCTAATCCCCTACATAGAAATATATAACATGTGGGGGGAATAATTTTTTTTACATTTTAGCGGTGTAATATAATAACAAACGGAGAACCGATAAAAGTGAGAACTGTACAGTGTTAGTTTGTGTTGTAAAAAAGTGTTTTTATAATATATGTATATACTAATAATGATATATACATATTTGTAATGCTACTGAAGTAAGGGATCTAAAAAAGTCATGAAGTTTACTGTAAAAATTATTATAACTTATAATTATTTTTATACAAGAGAATGTTTTGATATTTTTGCCTATTTGTGAAAAAATAAATTTCATAGTATTTAGTATATAACTTTTTTACCGGAATTTTTTACCCAAAACCAATATAAACATGTTGTAGTACATTCAATTACCTACATAAAAATGTATAACACCTAGAGTAAATTATTTTTTTTATATGTGTTATGTAGCACTAAACAAACCTTTGCGGATTTGTCAAATTTTACTAGGCCTATGTAGGAGTAAACACAACACTTTATAAACACTATTTCTCACACTTCAGTAATATTTATGCATAATATAATATAATGCATAGAAATTACTGTTATATACACTCAAACACTTCACTAACACTAATACTCTGAAATAACAACATAAATAGTAACAACTCACGAATAAAAATAGCAAACGCTTAGGTACCTAAATAAAGACAAGATGGCCTTCAGACGACTGGATAAAATATGACGAAGTAATTCGATGTTGCAGGAAAAAATATGTACTAGCAGTGCTTTCAACAGCAAAACTAAATTCCTCTACTTTTATTCCTCTTCAAAATGACATATGATTTGACTAGTAACTATAACTTACAATGCACATAAATCCAATTTTCTAAACCCTCCAATTGCGTCTGATATTGGTGTGACTGTATGTGTATTTTTATCAATACAGCATACCTTAGCAACCATTAGAGGTATTAACTTGAAACTTGACATGTGCATAATATTATTTTAGGGGAAATTAGGTATTAAATTTTACATTTATAGTTTTTACCGTTTTAAAATTAAGGCCTTTTCAAGTTTTTAAAGCTTAATTTTTTTTAAACAGAAACTTTTGGAGTAATTAATCTATATATTTAATAAATTTATAATTCTAGGCCAAAAACGATGATATAAAGACTTTTAAGGTCATTCAATCCATAGCAGGGCAATTGAATTTTTATGAGCGAAATTGTTCAAGTTCTGTAGAAATTACCACGATTAAATTTAATATGTAATCAACCTTAATTCCTTTATGTAAACACCTTAATTTTGTGATTGTTTCGGGTAGAATACACCATTTTAAAACATGTTTACTCCTGTCTTTTTTTATAAATGTATCTTTTTTGCATTATATTTGCATGAACTCTGTGGCCATATTAATTTAATGTGTTATCTACAATTAAAATGCATTTCAAATAGGAAAGTAACGTCTTTTGCTAACTAAAAAAAACTTAAAGAGATATAAAGTGTAAATTATAAAGCTGCTAGGTTTCACAAGACATTTTTAATGGTATGCTTTTTGACACATGCTACCATTTTACTTTTTTGAATTTTGGGCATAAAGGCATTAAAAAAAATAGTTTTATAGAAGTATTATTTTTTCAAAAAAGCCTGTCATGTACCATACCATAGTTAAGCTAAGTTAATCATAAGTAAAGGCGGTCCGACACTTCTCATACAGACAGTGAGTATTTGCAAGAAGTGTGGGAGCTACACGAACTTTGATTACGGGTTTGAATGTTCAGTGAACAAAGGACAGAATGTTCCAGAGAATGTTTGGTCGAATGTTCAGGTCTGTTGGCGAGAAGTGTAGGAAATTTCAATTACAAAAAAGATACGAGTAATGGTATTACAGGGTATTCCATAAATACCAATATTTTACACAAAAATGGCCACAATTGTGAAACGAATAAAGATAAGTGAATTCCTTTTTTTACCAAAATATTTATTTTATCAAGACCTTTAAAATAATGTATAGATTTTGATACTCAAACCTGTGACCCTGAGTTTTGGAGCACCGTATACATCGATTTTGATGAAAATATTTTTAATAGATGGCCCAAATATTTAGTTGGGAAGAATTTTGTTTGATGACTGTAGACCAAACCGTTCTCCCGTTATAGGTGCTGGTCTGACACACCCGGTGTATAAACATCTATACAAATTTGAACGAAGGCCTGGAGGCTTCAAAACAAAAAGCTATCATGGTCTTGGGCTTAAGTCTTACCATGCCACCAACAGTAATAGGGAAATCCGTGAAAATGTACAAAATTGTTTATTGTAAGAAAATATGTGCAATACAGTACATAAGCACATTTAGCCTGACCACTGAGACAACTGAATATGACAGTTGATGCGATGCTGGAAGAGCGAACCTGATACAGTGTGGATGAGCTGAACCGATAATTTCAGATGAGAAGTGTAATAATTCATTGGTCGTGTTCATGCTAACTGCCAGTACAGGCTAGGTTATAGATAAGAGCATTTGAGCTAGCTACTCGATTATTGATTCGAGCCAGATAAATTTAAGAAAATTATTTTAAGTTTTATAATTTTTTTTTATTTGTAACACGTTTTCTTGCTTGTTATTTGCCCTATGAATAAAGTTATTTTGATTGATATGAAGAGAAGGTTAAATGTGTAGCTAAAGACACCAAAAACTAAAATATTGATTGATAATATTGCAAAGTATAATTACAATAAGTTAGGGGGGGACTGTGTCTGTCTGTCTATTGTTCCATCACGCCAGAACCACTTGACCAATTCTGCCGAAAATTTGCACAAATATAGTCAATAAACCCAAGAGTGTCAAAGGCCTATTGCCGTTTAGAAAGGTCCTCAGGGCTTTGCCCCACGGGACTTCCAAGTCCCCATGTTATTCATATGGAGGAAAGTTTAATTTTGTTTATGCCATATAAGTTTCTCTGAATTCAATTAATTTAAATAAGCAGCTGTTATAATGATTATATCTAACTACATACAGTCATTGTTTTGTTTACAAGTGCTGAATTTTTACCCCGTTGCGAAGCACGGGCATAGCAGCTAGTAATTTATAAAATTGAAAATTATAAATTTTACAACTAAACAAACTAAAAGTGGCATCAAAAGTAGTTTTTATCTATACGGGTAATTTTCCTTTCAGTATCAAGACACTAGTTGATATATATAAGTTATATAATTATAGTTAATATAACTAAGCATGGTTCACACTTTCGGGAAAATCAGGGAAAAGGTTGAAAAAATGCCAAAAGTCGGGAAAATTCTTGATATTTTACACAAGACAGGGAAAGTTTTTGATTTAATCGTAAATTCAAAGCAATCCAGTGCAAAAATCAAAACTTAGAAAACTTTAGAAACTAGATTTTTGTTAAATTGGTTTTTACGGTACAATGAAGAGGAAATGATTCATAACTAGAAAGTAGGGATGAGTCGATTCCAATGTCGGATTCTCGATTTCCACCGATTCTCAGGCTTAGAATCGGAATTGAGAATCGATGGCCCAAAGTCGATTCCGATTTTACCGATTCCAGGCCATCGATACTCCCGCTGTTTACCCAGATTTACGCGCTAACCATCAAAATTTGAGTCGAGTAGTTGAAATTGCAAAGCTAGTTTTGAGGCTGACATTGGGTACAGCAAATGAAGTTGTCATTACATATGGTAAGTCTTTTGGCTGTCCATTATGACAAACTTCCCTTTCACCTTTGGTCCCTCCACTTGCAGCAGCTGGGGACAGAATATCCGGGTTTGGTCCCCAACCTGAGAATGAATGGTCCCTGGCTGTTGTACATGGATAAGCTGTCAGTTGAGTTGGCCAGTTGGTGGGCAGAATGCAGGTCCCCCTGTTTGAGCCTCATCCCAGCTGACACAGGGGCAAAGGAGTTGGCCCTCTGAAAGGTCAATTTGGCTGTCGTCCCATCCCACCCTTTCCTTTCCTGCTATATCCTATCCTTCCGGTAACCTGCGCAATATTCCCACTTGTGGAATACGTGCCTAGCAGCTATGTGGAGGTTTCCTAGTCCAGCAACTATGAATGAATGAATTGCAAAGCTACTCCCGTTTTCCCAGATTTAAGCCGCTGACCATCGAAAATTTGAGTCGAGTAGTTTAAAATTGCATAGCTACTACCGCCTTTTACCCAGATTTACGCCGCTAACTAATGTTAAACAAAATATATGACTAAAATAAAGAAAAATAAGACTAAAATTTATTTTTGCTCATGTGAAAGGAGACAATGACATGTGAGTTATTTATGAATAACCTGTGAAGAGATAAGAGATAAGTAAGTGATAAGTAAGAGAGGTGCACGAGGAGTGTTTGGGTTGGCAGCAAAAAATCTGACCTTGGAGATAAGGAAGAAAGACGGGACGTGAGGGGAGGGGAGGGATGGGGTCCGGTTGAAAGCAATAAATCGGTCGGCTGACCAACATTATTTCTTTGAGTGATTATTCTACAACCACGTTTTTCCCCATGAATTATGAATTTATATTAGACAGTTGTGTGTTTCTATATTATTACAATAAGAAAAGCAATTTAAAAAAATATCGTAGGAGAGGGAGATCTATATAACAAAGATTAACGATTATATGAAAAATAAACATGCAGTTAAACTTGGTGTTTTAAATTATTTATTTTTGTAAGTTTATTTTATTTTATTAATGAAAAATAATCACCAACCGATTGACTCAAGTAATTACATACAAATCTGACTAACTTATTGTCGTTAATCATTTTTAAAACATTACTTTGCTATTTCACCTATTATTAGGAATCGATTGAATCGGAATCGAGAATTGATTTGTAAGAATCGGAATCGAAAAAAATTGGAATTGACTCATCCCTTCTATAAAGGTAATAATTGTATTGGACATCAGCAAAATGTAAACATAAAAATAAAAAATAAAACAGGATTGAACAAACGACCCAAACAAAATTTCTATTGTAAATAAAAAGTGCATTCGGAGTTGAGAGTCAGGGAAACGTAACTCTTTATTAGGAAAAGTCAGGGAAAATTAACTTTATTGGTCAGGGAAAGTCAAGAAAATCATTAACTAAATAAAAGAGTGAACCATGTTAAGTAGTTGATTTAAAGGAATAGGGACTTAATCAAACCACAAAGTCATACTTTTTAACGCAACTGAAAAATATTACTTTTGTATTTACTCGATTCAAACTTTTTGAATAGTTTTACTGCTCAACTTGGCCACCAAGTAACTATTTTTAACATAACAAATTACTCAAAACTTGAATATTAGCCCACTTGTAATATACAAAACTTCATTGATAGCTCGACCTTGCATAGAAAGTTGCGTACAAACATCGCTTGTCACCGTGATTAAGTAATTATTTTTTTAATTATTCATATTTGCATAGTTATTTTCTATCACAGATATATAATTTACTCAAAGTGATGCCCAATACACCAAGTTATTTTAATAATACCAACACTTTTTCAGGCTTTGGTGGACTATGAGGGAGATTCTGATGAGGAGGAGGAGGAAGGAGGAGAACTCCTCCCCACCCCCAAGCGAGCAAGATTCTCCTAGAATGGATGTGTTAAATTTTTTTATCGGTTTTAAATTTATTTTATTTATGCGGTACTCAGTGATGAAAGTGGAATGCTATATAGTTTTTATAGCCAGAAAGACAATTATTTATAAATTAATAATACTCATATGTGGACGAATTTGTAAATACTTAAATAGGTTTACTTTATGTATTCACGTCCAGTGTCTGTGTAAAGAGATCATTGTGAGCTATTTAGACCCAATCTTGTTTATATCTGTACGAAATAAAATCCTTGTGACTGTTGGATTTAATTATGTGTATTATTGTTATACCCATTATCCACCAATCTTCCTTCGTATTGTTTAACACTATATATGTTCATGTATTTGAGGAGGGTTGAAAGAAGGTGGCAGACAGTGAGAAGATAACCAGTTTTAACACATGAAAACCCCAGCCTGAAATGCCTCAATGCCCAGCAAGTTTGGCCCTTTTGCAAAGTTGTGTTATAAAAATATATGAAGAATATATATTACAATTTTACATTTTTCAAAGTAGATTACATTTTCTAAAAACATAAACGCTGATGTTCATACCTTATACTTCAGAGATCCGGATGGATCTCTGAAGTAAAAAAAATCTCTAAAAAAAAAATTGCAAAAAGCAAATCACTTTCTTCATATATTCACGTATATGCAAAAATAAAAATTCCTTTTATAATTTACTGTTTTTGGGGATCTTTAAACTTCAATATTAATACTACTGATGATTAAAAACAAGCCAAAGTACTCATTATTTCCAGAATTTACACTTATATACCTAAATAATTTACCAAAATCAAACTCTTTTTACTGGCAAACATTTTAGAGTATTTTTGCTACAGTAATAATCGAGTGTGTTGATAGCGAGGTAAGAACTAAACAAAAACACGTCATAGGCCTTTACAATCTTATAATGTGATCCTGGAAGGAGCTGCGGGGCAGCAATGTAGGCTTTGCACGGCAGCTGAAACTCTAGCGGCCGCCCCTGGCTACTAATCACAGTTCTCGATGGAAAAACGTAGGACTATATAAATTTACGTTTCACAGTATTGTGCCTTTAGGATGTATATATTGGAAATTTATAAGGTCCAGTTTAATATTTAATACAAATGAGAAATATAATTTAAACGGTTTTATTTTACTAAAATAAAAACTCGTGGGTCCTACATCAAATAAACGGTATCAGGAAACTGACACATACTTTCTCCCTTTTAGCCCAACTGTAATGAATAAATTACTTTTTATTACCTAAATATAGAATACAAAGCACGGTCGAATGTACAGAAAATCTTGTAAACAAGTTGTTTTACAAAACATACACCCAAATTCCTGCTTTGGAGACCCTACAGAATCCATTGCTACACTCGTGGTTTTAAGAGGGGAAATTCCCCCTATTCCCCCCTAGGGTTATTAAGGGGCAACAAATTTGGAATTTCCTCTGTTGGTCAATGCTAACTTGACAAGGATATCCAGTTTGAACCAAATTGATCAATAAATAAGAGAGAAATAGTAATTTTTGTATTCCCCATAAGAATAACATTGGACAACGTACTGCGTTTACCGCAAAATCAAAATTTCAATTTTTCCGCAACCAGCAATCGTAGAATAGTAATTAAAAATACTAAATTATTTAGTTTTTTGAGCTCTTTTTAATGGTGAATATACATTTTTTTATATTTATGTTTTTCTATGAAAAATAAAAAAAACTGAATTTTTGATGTTTTAAGTCCTGTAATTTCTGAACCCGGAATTTTTACAGAAATGCGGGTGGTGTCATTTTATTGGAGAACTAAAGTTCAACAAACGACTAAAGTTTAATCAAAATCGTTTGAGCCGTTTTTGAGAAATTTTGATTTTTCATGTTTTTTGGGGGATAATTACCCTTAAAAATCAAAAATTCAAAAAAATTAAAAAAACACCTGGAGATATCGTGGATTAGTACCTACATACCAAATTTCATAAAAATCGGCCCATTGGTTAGGGCTCTAGCTCTGTACACATCCAAACAGACACACACACACACACAGACATCACGTAAAAACCATTTTTTTGGGTTCAGGGAGCACCAAAATGAATATTTCCACTAACAACTCAAATTCGAAAATTTTGACGAAAACAATACTTTTCTCCATATACTATGTATAGGGGGAGAAAGTAAAAATGAGATCGTTCACACACAGTTTTTAACGAATGGTGTTTTTGGCATCTGGGGACCTCAAAACGAAAAGTGCCATAGTCCTGGGCCTAGGTCTTACCATGCCGACTACGGTAATAGCTTCTTCCCTATATAGGAAATTTGCTAAAATATGTTATGTACTTTTCCTTAAAAAAATCAAGATGGTCATATGTTATCTTCGCATAACTGTTTTAAGCAGACAAACTGGGAATAAAACAAAACAGCTGTTACATTACATTTATACTACTTTGCAGCTGCACTGTAGCGGAGAAATATTAGTACTAACAACTTCAAGGTTAAAGAGAACGTTATGTTTATTAACAAACACCCTGGTTAATGTTTTAAGGCAAAAGTTATAAACATTACACATCATTTTCACAAAACTTTTGAAAAAATTGCCATCAAACAAAACGTTACTTTTTATTTTGCAAATAAACATATTATAAATCTTAAGTTATTTTCTTTAATTGTAAAACAAATTTGTATTTAAAAGCTGTTTCTATAACTATAACAATAATTTTCCTTTGTATGTTGCCTTACAGAGTTTATATAATTTACAATTATGTTATTATATTTTTATTATTTTGAAATTATGTGACATTTTAACTGTTACTTGAAGTGGAGTGGAACAATTTACGTAAATACCATCCATGGGAAGATATGTATAAACTGCAATAATATTTTAACTTGATTTGACAATACTCATCAACTATGTCACTTTGAAATTTCAACATTGACTGATGCTGCCGAGCATCACGGGGTCTCTAGTATTAAAACAAATTGCAAAACTTTGTACAGTCCGTCAGGTCGTTCTACTGTGTCGATTTTCAAGATTATGTTTTTAGATGACAAGTAATTATGCCTAGATATGTCATCACCCATCCAAACTAACATATCTTCAATGGGATTTGCCCCAGTGGCTCTTAAAGTTCCCATGTTAATCTTATGGAGGAAGTTTGTTTACCTCAGATGATTACTTAAAATATGTGTTTATTAATCAAGAGAGTTCATTTGTTTCGCCAAGGAATAGAAGAAAGAAAGAAAAATGAACAGTGCTTTATTAATATAAATTGATTTACAAAACATACAATATAAAATTGCACAGTTTAAACAATGGTCAGGTGACCGTCTGTTAGGTTGGTAAAGTCCATTTTCTTAGTACATCCCCCTCCAGCTCAGTATTGAAACAACATAAATTAACTAAATTACGCTTTAGAACTTCAAAGTCAATAAACAAAAGTAATAAACTTGGTTTAGCTAAATATTAAAGGCAAAATAATTATTACAAATTTAAACAAATTAAAATACCTTCATTTTGTAAGAAAACAAAAAAGTAAAAATGCTTACGTTTTACAAATGTAAAACCAAGAAAACTCTGATAATATTAGTATTAATCATCTTTAAACCCTTATAAACGCTTAAAAGAGTTCAGAAATTTAACAAAACAAAATAAAACTGACTAGAAAAAGCGAAATAACACTTTACTATATCTGGAGCATCAACTTCAGAAGGTAATTATTGTAAAACACAATGTGAGAATTGCAAGTAGCCAACGCTCTTTCAGGTAGGCTATAACTGACGTTTTCACCTATACTACTGAAAATTAAATTCAATTATTAATTCCCCTCGACGAAACCAGGCAGTTTTAACAAATTCCCCTAAACCCCGCCAATCCCTCCCGTTTAAATAAGCTAAGAAATCCTCGTAGTCAATTATTAATTTTCCAAAATAAAAACTTCTTAAATCTTTAAACACCGAGCACTTTGCCACGAAGTGAAAAACCGTCTCGTCTTCCTGAAAGTTGCACAATGAGCAAAAATAGTTTTTATTAATAACCCATGGCTTATAATTTGGATCCAATAATTACCCCCTACACTTCATTATCCAAGAAATTGTAGTGACATCCAAATTATCAGTGAGAAAGCCTCTATCGCCATGGTCAAAGTCAACTGAGACGTATTGTGAGTGAAATACCGATGTGCGCGCCCTGCCTAAACACTCTGCCCTCCAGCTATCTCGCAACGCGTTCACTACACTTATCAGCTGATTCTGGACTCGACCCACTCCTTCTCCCTCCACAAAATTAAACTCAACCGTCAAATCAAATTTGACACCCAACAGTTTCCACTCCCGACACCAATAGATATTCTTCCTAATTACTTCTTCTGCCAAAAACTTTGGCAAACGCTCCGAATCTAAACAAAGGACCTTTAATAAATATTTCAAATTCATTAAAAGAGTGTAAATATGTAATTTATCCAAGCCAGTTTCCAAGTACAAAGAATAGTTATACGTATTAATCGGTAAACGGAATAATTTCTTAACAAATAAGGTCTGCACTGACTCGACTTTATCCCTGTTTAAATACCCCCAGACCTGACCACCATAACATAATATTGATTCAATAATTGCATTAAAACATAACAATTTTGAAGCCAAGGGTACATTATAGTTACTTATTAAATTACTCCACGCAACGTTAATGGCTAATTTTGCAGCTGTAGATTTAATCTGAAAATGTTGCTCCCAACTTAACGTAGGTGTCAATAAGACCCCTAAATATTTGTAAAAGTTTATTATATTTCAATCGGATTACCTTTATACCACCACCTATCGTTTCTCGCCAGTTTTCCCCCTTTCCGGAAAATCATAATTTTTGATTTATTAAGATTTACTTGAAGATTCCAAATATCGCAATAACTCTCTAACTTCGAAATCATTTGTTGAAGCACAGTAGCAGTTGGGGCTAACAAAACTACATCGTCCGCATACATTAAAATATTTACCTTCTTTCCCCCAAAAATACAACCACCCTCTAAATAATCTGGCAAATCATTAATAAATAATGGAAAAAGATTTGGACTCATCACGCAGCCCTGTTTTAGGCCTATTTTGGATTCAAAGCTATTTGTAATCCCACTTTCACACCATACAGATACGTTAGTCCCGTTATACAAATTTTGTAATAATTTAGAAAATTTAGAAGAAATCCCTAACTTATAAACTAGGTGTACGCTCATTCCTCGCGTATAAGGATAATTGAAACACATGATCAAACTTAAATCGAGTCTCATAAAAAATTCAATATCTGATTTGAGTAACATCATCAGAATACATTCCGTTATCATTTAACTGCCGCCAGAATCCGGATTTTATGTCTATATAGCTATAGTTTTAGTCACTTCTCTAAGAATCAATTATCGCGGTAGCTGAGAGGTATCACACTGGCTCTTGGAGCGAATGGTCGCAGGTTAGGATCCCATCGCCGACCTAACATTTTATCCGTAGAAAAACATACATACATTTATCACTTGTTTTTATCAAAGTAAATGTTGTATAAATACGTAAATTTATTTATTTTTTAAATAAATTGAAGATTTCAGGCATGGTTTGTTGTTAGGATTGGCATGGGTGCGTTATCTTAGAACAAACAGAGCATTTTGGGCTAAGCAGTGACTAGCAGTGTGGTTAATTTAACTTTTAAGAGAACAGCGAGTTTCCTATATGAACTAATGTTAACAATTTCTATAGGCCAAGTCAAAATATCCTTAAGGATTAACAATAAATCGTTAGGCCCAGGTATTTAGATGAAAAAATGAGATTTCAATATATTGTTTCTATAGCCTAGGCTATCTTGAAATTAAATGCTATAAACATGGGTTGGCCCAAGTCCGTACATGAAACTTCTAAAATGACAAGTAGCCTAAGTGCATATGCCTAAGTCATAGGTCCAAGTTTATGATGAAAACAGCTCACTATAATATAAACCTAGGAGATGTCAAATCATTTCAGATAACCTGTACAAAAGGCTTAGTTTGGTTAGAATAGTTTAAAGCTTTTGTTTTGGTTCGCTACAACATTCCTGGTGATGTGTTTAAAGTATTTGACAACATTTGTATTTTACAAAATGATATTTCAATAGCCTAGGCTATCATGAAATTAAATTCTATAAACATGGGTTGGTCCAAGACCGTACATGAAACTTCTAAAATAGCAAGTAGCCTAAGTGTATAGACCTACATTACCATAGGTCCAAGGTCCATTACCATAACCATAGGTCCAAGTTTATGATGAAAACAGCTCAGTATAATCCAAACCTAGGATTTGTCAAATCATTTCAGATAACCTGTATAAAAGGCTTAGTTTAGTTAGAATAGTTTAAAGCTTTTATTTTGGTTCACTACAACATTCCTGGTAATGTGTTTAAAGTATTTTACAACATTGTATTGCCAGTTTAATGTCGGCTTACTCTTACTGTAATCCAACCCTAGGCTATGTCAAATCATTCCAAGATAACCTCCCAAAAAAAGCTGTTTGGTTAGAATAATCTATAGCTTTTATTGTGGTTACCTACTACATTACTGGTAATGTATTTTAGGTAATGTAGACAATTTTTATTATTGATTTAGTGAAAATATAACCTAGCAAATAATTGTCCTACAAAAATAAATTTTAAGGTTGTTCGCTTATTGTGACTAACTTCATCAACGCTTTCTAGACAAATTGAGGCTTTGTATACTTTTTACACACACAATATTACCAATACACAATATTACTTTTTATCACAATATTACCAATTGTCTAAGAAAATGTAATAAAACAAACTATTTTATAAGTTAAGTTAATATCTTAGTATCTACAGTCATCACAAAGATATTTTGAGTTTTTCGATCTGCCACACGCGTTGTCTGTCGTCTGCCACTGTTACAGTCGTTGCCTCTGTCCGACTGACGATATTTACACAGAGTAGGCGTACTAAGGGAATATTAAATGTATGGATTTTTTTTTTTAACGTACACTTAATAATTTATAAAATAATAAATATGCTCACAACTTAAAAATATACTTCGATTTATATCTCTTATGTGTTTTTTGTTGGTAAAAAAACTGTTGTTATCCAGTATAACAAAGTATACTCTAGTAAACTAACTATTGTTACTCTGTTGTTGAAACATAGATGTCGCCTAAATTTTAACGATTCAAGTACCACTAAAATGGCTTCCAATGTTATTCTTATGGAGAAAAAAATAAATTTGGTTTTAAGATAATTTAATTAATACTGAACGAAATTATCTGAATAGCGAACTTGACCGAGATTTTGACCTGTTAAGTTTTTCTGGAAATTTTTAAGTTTAACTGTGGAGGCATTCTCGAGTTATTGTGGTCACAGACACGCCAGTTGAGTTGATTCTCTTACCAGTCTAAGCAGTGAAGTTGTGTATAAGGATACTTTCACTTTGTTCAATTATCCAATTAACGAATTTCTGTCTATAGTGTCAAAAGCTTCTGTAAAATTGACAAAATACCCCCGTCGCAGCAAACCTGCGTACTCAGCGAATTTCCTATGCATGAATATATTTCTTACTACCACATAAAGCCACTTACTAAGTTTCATAAAAATACTTAAATAAATAACTGATATATAGCATTTTATTTATTCTCCATAAGAATAACATTAGGATTGAGAACGCAGGATTGCTGCAACAAGGACGATAAAAATATGGTTTTTTTGCAATTATCAATATAACTCAACCAGGTGAAGCTACATACCAAGTTTTAATGATTTATGTTCATAATTAAGGGAGATATAAAGCTTTACGTATTCTCCATAAGAATAACATTAGGGATGAGTATGCAGGTTTGCTGCTAAGAAGGTAATAAACAAAAAATCAATTTTTTGTGCAAATATCAATATACCAGTACTAGGTGAAGCCACATACCAAGTTTCATTAATATACATTCATAAATAATCGAGATATCAAATTTTATTTATTCTCCATAAGGATAACATTGGACAACGTACTGTGTTTAGCACTTTGAATATCTCAGCAACGGTTGGACGTAGAATCATAATTTAAACACTAAAATGATTGTTTTGTAGAGCTAAACTGATTGGTAAAAGCAAATGTGAAGTTTACATTGAAATGAACTGAGGAAAAGCCAAAAACCTTTTTCCCATAAGATTAACATGGGAGATTTTATGAGTTGGTTTTTTTGGATTTTCTCCGCAACCACTTAACCTAGCTTAATAATTCAAAATACCATATTATTTAATTTTTAAGCTCTATAACATGGTCACAACCAAAATTATGTTTTTTAAAAATTTTAGGGTGAAAAATGCAAAAAAACTGATTTTTGGAAAATTTAAAACCCCCATAAACCCCCCTTCCCGTGGTTCGATATTTCTGGTTTTCGAACTTAAAGTCATGAATGTCACTTTACACATTCGAGCCAAATTTCATCGAAATCGGACGTTTTTTACTGAAGTTATCGCATTCACGGATACATATATATAAATTTGAACGAATAGTGTTTTTGGCATCTGGGGACCTCAAAACAAAAATTTATCATGGTCTCGGGCTTAAGTCTTACCATGAGACCTACGGTAATAGCTTCTTCCCTATAGGGGAAATTCGCTAAAAACAATACTGTTTCCCCTTTTTTACAGATAATCTCAAATTCGCCATACAAGATAGATTAAATATGTTATCAACAGTGGAATATCCTTTTCTGAAGCCAGCTTGAAATTCCGAAACGATACTATTTTCTGTTATCCATTTATTTAGTCTACAATTTAATAAGCTTGTGAAAATTTTGCCCACACAATCAATAAAAGAAAGACCCCTGTAGTTTTCAACTGAATTGACGTCCCCCTTTTTATGCAGTGGAAATATAATCAAATTTTTTAAACTTTCAGCTACCCTCCCCATTTTGTACATACTATTATAAACACCAAGTAATTTAAAAGGAAGTGACTCCGGTGCATTTTTTAAAAACTCATAGGGCACCCTATCATGCCCGGGCGCTTTGTTATCTTTCGGGCACGCGAAAACTGATTTAAACTCTGACATGGCGAAATCTGCGTCCAATATCTCCTCCGTTATCAGTGGTTCCGCATAGCTAATACCATCTGATAGTAAGGGTGGGTTCAATAATTTATTAAAATGTCTAACCCATTCCTCTTTAGCGATATTGCCAAAAACTCTAACACTTCCGCGTTTAAAACTATTCAAAGCTAGCCAAAACGTTTTTGCATCCGCACCGTTATTTAGATCAACAATTATTCTTTCTAAAAACATCTTTTGTTTATTTCTGCACAAGCTTTTGAAATTTCTCCTGATCTCAATATAAACTGCTTTGGTTTCCTCGGAGTTTGTCTTACGAAATTTATTTAACAATTTGAATTTACGCCTTCTCATTGCTACACATTCATAATCAAACCACTTTTGTTTATTTTTAAAATTTGAGTTAAGCTTTGTAGATTGTTTTGAGTGGGCCGAATCAGTGATAACTTTAATGATCTTATTTATATTCTCCTGATTATCCACAGAGAGTTCCAAACAGCTGACATTCTAACTAACTTTAGCACAATAAAAAGCCTTGTAATTATTGGACCATTTTAATTTTGGAAGTAAAGGCAAAATTTGTCCGCATTTCCTCTCCTCAGAACTTTCACCGCTGATCATCAAACAAACCTCTATGGGTAAATGATCCGATCCTCGCCAAGGAATAATGCAGCACATAATACAAATACTTTATTTACGGGTGTTTATACAGTCAAGAATGTACATGTAATCCAGTTATTACTGTGCAATGATAGGTTGAGAAAATCTGCTACATGAGCTAAGAAGGCTTGCTATGTGTATTTGAATAGGAACATTTTATGTTAAAGGGTGTTGTTATTAACTTTAGGGCTCTTTAAACAATTTCTTACCGATTAACGTTTAAAGCTTTCATAAAACACATGCATGATAATCGATCTAATTCATTAGTTCCTTAAAGATCCTTTTCAAAAAAGGTATTTTCTGTTATGTGCAGAACATGTCTCTGGATTCTCTCTGCAAAATCCATAAAATAGTTACCTATATAACCTTAGGCATTTCTCGCTCCTTTTTCCGTGTGTGTATTTGTATTTAAATATTATTTTTAATCTGAAAATGTTTTTATTTCATTCTAATTTTGTTTTGAAGTTTACGTTTCCATTTTTAATGCTTCTTATTGCTGGTTTTATCAATCAGGTATTATTTCCTAAATCCCACATTGAACCCAAAACTAGGACCACTTTGACTGAACACCTCAAAACGAGCGTCAAAGCCAAAATAATTTGCAGGGACATTATGGGTATACAAAATTCAGGGTAGTTTTAGCGAATTTCCGTTATAGGATCTATCCTATATTCTAAGCTATTACCGTAGGTCTCATGGTAAGACTTAAGTCCGAGACCATGATAATTTTTTGTTTTGAGGTCCCCAGATGACAAAAACACTATTCGTTCAAATTTATATATATGTATTTGGAGGTTTTTCAACTATAATTAAAAAAGAAACATGTAACAGTGAGACATTTTATCCATTATTTTTCAAATTATTTAAAACGTCCCCTAAAAGTTGCTAAAACGTGAGTATTTTCGTTACTTATGCGCTGGGCGAAACAAATCGATACCATCATTACCGTTCTATGACCGATACTGTTTTTTTTTTAGCGAATTTCCCTTATAGGGAAGAAGCTATTACCGTAGGTCTCATGGTAAGACTTAAGCCCGAGACCATGATAACTTTTTGTTTTGAGGTCCCCAGATGCCAAAATCACTATTCGTTCAAATGTATATATATATATATATATATGTGTGTGTCCGTGAATGCGATAACTTGAGTAAAAAAGTCCGATTTTGATGAAATTTTGCTCAAATGTGTAAAGTGACATTTATGACTAAGTTCGAAAACCAGAAAAATCGAACTATGGGAAGGGGGGTTTATGGGGGTTTAAATTTTCCAAAAATCAGTTTTTTGCATTTTTTACCCTAAAATGTTTAAAACACTTAATTTTGGTTTGAACCATGTTATAGAGCTTAAAAAAACAAATAATATTGTATTTTGAATTATTAAGCTAGGTTAAGTGGTTGCGGAGAAAATCCACAAAAACCTGCTCATAAAATCTCCTATGTTATCTTATGGGAAAAAGGGTTTTGGCTTTTCCTAAGTTCATTTTAATGTAAACTTCACATTTGCTTTTACCAATCAACTCAGCTCCACAAAACAATCATTTTGGTGTTTAAATTGTGATTCTACATCCAACCATTGCAGAGATATTCAAAGTGCTAAACACAGTACCGGCGGTACATTGTCCAATGTTATCCTTATGGAGAATAAATAAAATTTGATATCTCCATTATTAATGAATGTATATTTATGAAACTAGGCATGTGGCGTCACGTAGTACTGGTACTGGTACTGGTTGATATTTGCACAACAAATTCATTTTTTGTTCATAATCCCCGTATCAGCGAACCTGCGTACTCAGCCCCCATGTTATTCTTATGGAGAATAAGTAAAATGTAATGACTCCCTTAATTATGAACATAAATTAATAAAACTTGGTATGTGGCTTCACCTTGTTGAGTTATATTGATATTTGCATAAAAACCCATTTTTTTAGTTCCTTGTTGCAGCAAACCTGCTTACTCAGCTCCCATGTTATTCTTATGGAGAATAATTAAAATGTTATATAGTGCTTACTTATGATTGAATATTGATGAAACTTGGTATGTGGCTTCACCTAGTTAAATCATATTTATATTTGCATAAAAAACAATTGTTTGTGTTCCTTGTTTCAGCAAACCTATGTACTCATCACCAATGTTACTCTTGCAGAGAATAATTAAAATTGTATATATCGCTTATATGTGAATATATTTTTATGAAACTTGGTATGTGGCTTTATATGGTATTAAGACATATATTATGCATTCGAAATTCGCTGAGTACGCAGGTTTGCTGCGACGGGGGTATTTGGCATTTCCTCAGTTTATTTTAATTTAAACTTCACATTTGCTTTAAGAAATCTGTTCAGTTCGACAAAACAATCATTTTGGTGTTTAAATTGTGATTCTACGCCCAACCGTTACTGAGATCTTCTAAGTGCTAAACACAGTACATTGGTCCAATGTTATCCTTATGAAGAATAAATAAAATTTGATATCTCGATTATTTATAAAATTTGATATCTCGATTATTTATAAATGTATATTGATGAAACTTGGTATGTGGCTTCACGTAGTACCGGTATATTAATATTTGCACAAAAAATTGATTTTTTGTTGGTTATTCCCATAGCAGCATACCTGCGTACTCAGCCCCCATATTATTCTTATGGAGAATAAGTAAAATGTAATGACTCCCTTAATTTTGAACATAAATTAATAAAACTTGGTATGTAGCTTCACTTGGTTGAGTTATATTCATAATTGCATTAAAACCCATTTTTTAGCGAATTTCCCCTATAGGGAAGAAGCTATTAGTGATCATTTAAAACTTGCTTATTATGGACTGTTTCAGTCCCATATTAATATGGGAAGTTAGAATATGGAATTCTAACTTGGGGTCATTCTTCTCATGTTCATGAGATTCTTTTGCTGCAGAAAAAGGTAATCCGAATAATGGCTGGGGCTGGCCCTGTGGAGCCCTGCAAACCACTTTTTGTCCGTCTAAACATATTCACCATTATCAATCTTTACATTTACAATGTCTTAATCTACACCAAAACTAACATACATGCATTTCACACCAGGCAAGATTATCACAAACACCATACAAGGAAAAAAGGACATTTGGACATACCACACCACAGGCTGGCCATTACAGGTAATTCTTTTAAGTTAAATTGTGTGAAATTTTACAATAAGCTGCCTGAATCTCTGCATGCTAACATGCTACCAGCCTTACTAGCTTTAAGTCCAAGGTACACACATGGCTGGTAAGCAATCCACTTTATAGCCTGAAAGAATTTGTTGAGTCTGAGATTGAAATTACCTGACTGTTAGACTAGGTTATTTAAATTTTAAATTTATATTTAAGAACTAGACAATGCCTATTTCAATCATTGTATTGGTCAATGGCATTAAAGTTTTCTGATTCTATTTAAGGTTTTCTACTTTACCGGAAGAGACCTCGTAAAAACAGCTGGAAGGTCACGTGATCACCAATCCCATCTGCAGTATTGCTGGAAACACGATATTTATCGTATGAGTACCATATTTTCCTCATCAGTGTAATTAGAATTAACATTGTTTAACTGCTTACATTCTATGATAAGCTGTTATTTTATGAAACTAATATATTTTTTTGATTTATTTGTATTATTAGAATAATGGATTAAGGGTTTAAATTTTCTTTCTGCATGTCCAGTGACAATTTAAAAATAACTGTACCATTATTATACCCTTAAGGTTGGCAACACCTTATGGTATGTTCCTGATTTATGAATCAGCTGGACGCTCTCGTAAGACATCTTTGCTGCAAACATTACTCTTATGTAATAAGCACACCTGGTCTGGAAGCTCTACGAACCTTGATTCATATGGGGGAGAGTTTTATTTGGTTTATGTCACATATGTATTTTTTTATTTGATTCAGTTAAGTAAACATCTGTTATAAAGATGATATCTAACTACTACAGACTGTCATTGTTTTGTTTACTATTTAACTATTTACTATTATCACTTCTCAAAACGGGATGCGTAAACTGTGCATAGGATATTCTGGTATTAATTCATTTTAAACTAATCTATATTATTAAAAGAATTTATCGATTTTTCTTCGCAGCATATCGACCCTAAGACATTTATTTTTCTATACATATTTGGTATCAAATTAAAGCTATTTCTCTCTAGATGTGCCTTTTTTGGGTTTGGAAAATATCCCATGAAAAGCCTTCGTCCAGGATCGAGGCTTTTGAAATTTCAGCGAATGTGCTACTATCTGTTGTTAAACCTGTGAACTTTTTCCAATTAACATTTTTGTTTATAACAAAACATATGGTGATGATTTGATCGAGTTCTTAAGTTTGACCACAGAATACAGGACTTGCATTTATTTACTTTGATGAAACTGGTGTATTCTTTAAAGTTATAAGTATGATGATTTTCAAATAGGCTAATCTATCTATACTTATTAATAGGCAAGCAGGTTTTTTGTGACAATCACTCCTCCTAAACTACTGAACTGATTTTTATGTTTTTGGAAGGAGCCCAACGTTAAGTTGTGCAGGAAACTTTTTTTATAGTGAAGTAATTTGTGAGTGAGGCCCTGTGGCCCCTTAAAGTTGAGTTTTTTTCCTATAAGCTTAAGCTATTCCTATTAAGCTTATTGGGAAATAATAAGTTTTAAGCAATCAGCTGGATAGAGTAAACACAGTTAATCAGTAGGCCATGTTGGCTTTGGAACGGTAACACAATATTTATACGGGAATGTCAGTATAATATTACGTTGTGATCGCGAGCGAAGCCGCGACAGGCTACTAGTTATATTTAATTGGATGATCTGATTCACTATCATATGTAAATACCCCCGTCGCAGAAAACCTGCGCCTTCAGCATGTTTCCAATGCATATTTATGTTTCTCATAACCTCATAAAGCCACTTACCAAGTTTCATAAAAATAAATTTATAAATAAGTGATATATAGCATTTTATTTATTCTCCATAAGAATAACATTAGTCAGTGTACTGCGTTTAGTACTTTGAATATCTCTGCAACGGTTGGATGTAGAATCAAAGTTTCCACCAAAATGATTGTTTTGTAATGATTGGTAAAAACAAATGTGAAGTTTTCAGTCAAATTAACTGAGGAAAAGCTAAAAACCTTTTTCCCATAAGAATAGGAGTACGCTCAAATATTCGCGTAATGGGATGGCCGAACTCAGAAATGGTAGATTAAAGTTACTGCTATTAATGGAAGTTTATAAGTTAATAAATAATGTTGATCCGGGAACTCTGTAGGAAAATATCTACTTTTATTTTGGTTATTTTAGGTTGTGGTTAATACATCGTTCTTCAAATATATTAAATTATATTAGGTATATTAGAGGTGCAAATTCTTCAAACAAAAAAATAACACAGTAAGATGCCTATACAGTGAGGTATGCCTCTTTATAAATTCGAAATTACCTGTGTACGTAGGTTTGCTATGACGGGGGTGTTTAAATATAAACTGACAAAAGAACACAGCAGGCAGAAGTAAATACGAAATAAATGGCTGCTGCAATCTAGCGGATAAACTATTAACTTACTCACATTATAGGAGAACGTTATCTTTATTTGTAAATCTGGTACAGTTCGGGTCACAGTCTTGGCATCTGGTTAGCGTATGCTCTGGAATGACTTTTTGCCTCTATTTGGCTTAGTACCGCTAGTGTTACAGTGTACTTTTGTAAACAGAAATAAAAAATAACTTATTTAATTTTAAAACATTTGATTTGGTTGTTTTTGTTAATGTCTACTTTTATTTACGAGAGATTTCAGTAGTTTCTCGCCTTTCCCAGGTGCCAAGCACTGTGAACCAAACTATATTAGTTTTTTAATATAAAAATTTCAAAAACCTTTGACAAATTTAATTAACTCATGTTAACCCATTGAGGTAGTAATTTTATTCTATTTGCAGTATCCTATAACGGGAATTTATTGATGCTGCACTCTAGTAGCAAAATATGTAACTAATGACTGCGGGCGTCTACGGTTCTATCCGCTAGGAGCACGGACTGACTGAAAAACCTTAATATCGCCGCCAGGCCTATGGTCGTGTTAGCTGAGTTGGCTACGTCGTGGAAACACCATGGCCAGGTGGTGATACGATGTTCGTGGGTTTGATTCCCGCACACGACCAAAACTGACCAGTTGTGCAACTCTCAATGAGTTAACCGGTCTGTGGCGATGTTGGTGGGAGGGCCCAAGTAAAACAAACGGTGGCAGGCTTGCTTGGAAGTTGACGGGATCGGTTAATTCTTTGAGACTTGCACATGGTCAACACTGATTTTGCTAATTTTTACTTATGTCTACTGTGTGTGTGTCCAATGCGACTCTCTAAACTGAAAGAAAACAATATTTTAATTAAAATACACTATTAATCCATTTAAAAACACTAATTTTATACTCCAATTCACAGGTTAATAAAATTAAGGAACGAGACCAGCTCGTATGTCTACGCCAATGGGTTAAACGGAGAGTACTTTAATTATTTAATCATAAAAAATATAAATAGGATAATTTGTTAGTAGTTGTTTGTCACTACGAAACAATATTTTATTAGCATCTCGCACTTTACTAAAGGTAAATTTTGTCGAATGCTTTATCTTATGTAAATTTTACAACTTTTAAAAGTTAATTATTAAAAAACTTTTAAACTAATGTGATCCATTTTTAAACTAGAAGCATAAAGTGTACTGGAAAACAGTTGTGTAAAATTTGAAAGTGATCCTGCCGTTTTCACATTATTGCATTTCGAACACACACACACACCCACAAACACACCTACACACACATCCACACACTGAAGACAACGAATCATTGTCTCTGCTAATACATAGATTCCTTCACTTCTTTCTGTCATCAATTAACTTGGGAAATTTTGAGAACACTTTTTTTGGATTTTATCCGCAACCACTTAACATAGTTTAATGATTCAAAATACTATATTATATGGTTTTTTAAGCTCTATAAAATAGTAAAAACCAAAATGGAGTGTTTTAAAAATTGTAGGGTGATTAATATGATTTTTGAAAACTTTGTACCCCCATAAAACCCCCTCCCGTGGTCTGATCGTTCTGGTTTCGAAGTCATAAATGTTGCTTTACACGTTTGTGGCAAATTCCATCGAAATCGGATGTTTTTTCAAAAATTATCAAGTTAACGGACATATATATATATATATATATAAATTTGAATGAATAGTGTTTTTGGCATCTGGGGACCTCAAATTCAAAATACAAAGTTATCATGGTCTTGGGCTTAAGTCTTACCATGCCATCTATGGTAATAACTTCTTCCCTAGAGGGGGAATTCGCTAAAATAAAACTACCACTATTAAACCAAAAATGATTCAAATTAAAAATGGATTGTATTGTATAGAATAGCTCAACCCAAAGCTGGTCCATAGGAGCATTGACTATAGAACACTACTCCAAGAGTAGCGTTCTATATTCAATGATAGGAGTCTTGTATTCGACATATTAACTTAATTAACTTAACAATTCCACAAACAAATTTAATCTATAAATGTTTAATTATGCTCTGCTGAAAAAGGTTACTCTATCACATGCTTCAACACCCAACCACTTGCTGTTATCCATCAAAGACAAGCAGACTTTTAGTATGAAAATACTGAGAAAGACTAGAGCTCAAAAATATCCACCCTATATATGTAATTACATTGTAAAAATAAAGATTATACAGCATGTTCCAGAACAACTTACCGATATTTTAGGGTATTTTTCAATGGTCAAAAGCAATTGTAAATGTCATAATTAAATTGCCCGAAAGTCCCCAGTTACACAACCACCATTTTGTTTTTTTCACTTATCAATTTTGTTATAAAAAACTGTTAAACTTACGAAATTTAAATTGTGTATACTTTTATAGTAAACTAGACAAAGCTATAAACAAGTAATCAATACTTTCTGGCTACCAAAAACCAAATGGCGGCCGTTTAAATGTTTATCTTAAATAACTTAAAAACGGCTAATGAAATATATATTTTAAAAGTATAGTCTTTTTAGCGAATTTCCCCTATAGGGAAGAAGCTATTACCGTAGGTCTCATGGTAAGACTTAAACCCGAGACCATGATAACTTTTTGTTTTGAGGTCCCCAGATGCCAAAAACACTATTCGTTCAAATTTATATGTATGCATGTATCTATATATATATATATATATATATATATATATATATATATATGTGTGTGTGTGTGTGTGTCCGTTACCGCGATAACTTTTGAAAGAAGTGCCCGATTTTGATGAAATTTGGCACAAATGTGGAGAGTAACATTTATGACTTTACTTTGAAAACCAGATCGATTGGTCTATGGAAAGGGGGTTTAAAATTGTCCAAAAATCAGTTTTTTTTAACTTTTTACCCTAAAATTTAAAAAACACTAGATTTTGGTTATAGCCATTTTATAGAGCTTAAAAAAACAAACAATTTGGTATTTTGAATCATTAAGCTAGTTTTAGTGGTTGTGGGGAAAAGTTAAAAATGTGTCCATACAATTTGCCACGTTAATCTTATGGGAATACGGTTTTTAGATTTTCCTCACATAATTTCACTAAAAACTCCACATTTTTTTACCAATCAGTTTACTTCTAAAAAACAATCATTTTGGCGTTTTAATTGTTGTTCTATGTCCAACCGTTGCAGAGATATTCAAAGTGCTAAACACAGTACGTTGTCCAATGTTATCCTTATGGAGAATAAATACAATTTGATATCTCGATTATTTATGAATGTATATTGAAGAAACTTGGTATGTGGCTTCAACTAGTTGTGGTATATTGATATTTGCACAAAAAACTTATTTATTGTTGATTATCCCCATAGCAGCAAACCTGCGAACTCGGCCTCCATGTTATTCATATGGAGAATAAGTAAAGTTTTATATCTCCCTTAGTTATGAATCTAAATTAATAATACCCCCGTCGCAGCAAACCTGCGTACTCAGCGAATTTCCAATATATAATATATGTCTTAATACCATATAAAGCCGCATACCAAGTTTCATAAAAATATATACATATATAAGCGATATATACAATTTGAATTATTCTCCATAAGAATAGCATTGGTGATGAGTACATAGGTTTGCTGAAACAAGGAACACAAACAATTGGTTTTTATGCAAATATAAATATAATTTAACTAGGTGAAGCCACATACCAAGTTTAATCAATATTCAATCATAACTAAGCACTATATAACATTTTAATTATTCTCCATAAGAATAACATGGGAGCTGAGTAAGCAGGTTTGCTGCAACAAGAAACTAAAAAATGGGTTTTTATGCAAGTATCAATATAACTCAACAAGGTGAAGCCACATACCAAGTTTTATTAATTTATGTTCATAATTAAGGGAGTCATTACATTTTACTTATTCTCCATAAGAATAACATGGGGGCTGAGTACGCAGGTTCGCTGCTACGGGGATAATCAAGAAAAAATCAATTTTTCGTGCAAATATCAATATACCAGTACTACGTGAACCCACGTGCCAAGTTTCATCAATATACATTCATTAATAATGGAGATATCAAATTTTATTTATTCTCCATAAGGATAACATTGGACAACGTACTGTGTTTAGCACTTTGAATATCTCTACAACGGTTGGACTTAAATTGGAATTTAAACACCAAAATGATTGTTTTGTGGAGCTGAGTTGACTGGTAAAAGCAAATGTGAAGTTTACATTAAAATTAAGTTAGGAAAAGCAAAAAACCTTTTTCCCATAAGATTAACATAGGAGATTTTTATGAGCAGGTTTTTTTGGATTTTCTTTTTTGGATCAACCACTTAACCTAGGTTAATAATTCAAAATACCATATTATTTGTTTTTTTAAGCTCTATAACATGGTCTAAACCAAAATTAAGGGTTTTAAAAATTTTAGGGTAAAAAATGCAAAAAACTGATTTTTGGAAAATTTAAAACCCCCATAAACCCCCCTTTCCATGGCCCGATTTTTCTGGTTTTCGAACTTAAAGTCATAAATGTCACTTTACACATTTGAGCCAAATTTCATCGAAATCGGACGTTTTTTACTCAAGTTATCGCATTCACGGACACATATATATATATATATATATATATATCTATATATATATATATATATATATATATATATATAGATATATATATACATATATATAAATTTGAACGAATAGTGTTTTAGTCATCTGGGGACCTAAGAAAAAAAATTTGTCATGGTCTCGGGCTTAAATCTTACCATGAGACCTACGGTAATAGCTTCTTCCCTATAGGGGAAATTCGCTAAAATTTGGTATATAGCTTCACCTGGTTGAGTTATATTGATTATTGCAAAAATACACATTTTTATCTTCCTCATTGCAGCAAACCTGCGTACTCAGCCCCAATGTTATTCTTATGGAGAATAATTAATATTTTAAATATCGCTTAGTTGTGAATATATTTCTCATGAATCCTGGTAAGTGGGTTAATGTGTTAAGTTATATATTCATTGGAAATTCGCTGAGTACGCAGGTTTGCTGCGACGGGAGTATTTAAATATTTTTATTACAAATCTATCGACACCTTATGTAAGAAGGTCGAACAAATCAATGTGGTCACCGCAAAACGCTTTAAGCGACAGAGGTACAGTTTTGAGAAATCACTCAAAGACTACCGATATCGAAAATTTGTGTAAACTAGAATTTTTTTCTCTGTATTTTGCTATATATTCATGTATAATTTCATAAAATACTACTACATCATACGTTGACAAATTAAAATCCATTTTAAACAGTTTTATAACGTTTTTCAGTGGTTAAAACGTTCTATCCGACAGTCGGTTAAAACGTTTTTTCACGGACTCTACCCAAGGCTTTAAACTAAAACATTCTGGGAAGCAGGAATGTCAACATAAATTAATAATGATTGATTATAAAACATTATTGGTATAAAACTGGAAAAATCACAAAACCAACTTACTTTATATTGACTTCATAATATAAATTAATATTTTTATTGTATGCAACAATACAATGATAAAACAAACTGATTTTGATTGTAGATTTTAGAAAACTAAAAATAAGGATCGAAATAAAAAGATTTTTTATAGATAAAATTTTGAACTCAACAAAGTTTTAGCAAGGGTTGTATTAATATACAGTAGAGTTTTATGCGTTTTACAATAGGTGGTGGTTAAAATGTTTTCTCCTTACCTGTCCTGGTGGCAGTTTTCCTGGAACTGGCTTTTTATTTTTGATATGTATGGCATACCAGCATTTCTACACTCTTTCCTCATCTTCTCTTTCCATTTTCCCACATTCATCTTCCATTTTTTCCCGTTATTTAACTGTTTTTGGTCACCGGGAGGCAGTGATATGCTCGGTGTGGCATCCATTCTCTGGCGCTTAGAATGTTTTTCGTCCGATAGCCCGTCGAGTCGTAGAATTCCCGCCAGGTTTGACAGATGAAATCAGTGCTACCAACATGAAAAAATTTAACGCCAAAAATACCTGGTTGTAGGGAGTGTTGTTTGGATTCATTTTCACCAGAAATCTCTATTTCTTTTTGCGACGGACCCATTCAAATATTAACTGAATTGTGTACGTTTTCGTAGTATACGAAAACCCCCTTTGTTGCCCCTTTGTTGCATTGTTGTGATAGACATTAACCGCGTACTAACAAGGACTGCAACCAGGCACCAGTGGCCATACCACAAAAACTTACATAATTCAGTTAATATTCATTTTAAGTTATTTCAAAGATAAAAATATATGTGGCCGCCATTTTGTTTTTGGTTGTTAGAAAATATTGAATTTTTATAGCTTTGTCTAGTTATTATAAAAGTCTATACAACATTTAAATTTTGTATGTTTAACCATTTTTTATGAAACAATTAATAAGTGGAAAAAACAAAATGGTGGCTGTGTGAGTAACTGGGGACTTTCGGACAGTTTAATTATGATATTTACATTTGCTTTTGGCCCTGGAGTAATACCTTAAAATATCGGTAAGTTGTTCTGAAACACCCTGTATAACTCTTAACTGAATCGATTAGCTAGGAAATAGAATAAATAACTAGTGGCTTGAAGGGGCGAAAGCCCCTAACCCTTCTCCAATACTCTGCCTCATCTGATTTTCATGCTGAGGAAAATAGAACATTATTAGTAGGATCACAAGTTTAATATATATAGATAATTTATTAGAACAAAATTAACATCGTTTTACACAACGTAAAGTGCCTAATTCACAAAGAATACTAATTAAAAAATTTTGACTTAATGTTTTGTTATATAATTTTTCCTGCTAATGCTATACTGTACTAATTTAATATTTTACAGTCCAGGTTGAATTTTCTCCAAATTCCTGGACAAACACTGGTATGGTCCCTCTTGCTCCAATTAAAATTCCAAATACTTCAAATTCTTTTATGTTATACTTTTCTTTATAATAAGGGATTGTATTTTCATAGATCTTGATTTTTTCCAAATTCACTTCATCTGGTTGACATTAATGTGTTTCAAATCTCACAGTGGGATCTATGATGTATCCTCGGCTCTTCTTCCTGTCAGTGACAATAATGTCACTTCTTCTTATGGAGCCCTTAACCTCTGTTGCAGTAACTTCCTTGAAAACCTCGTAACTGCCTTTAAGTCTGAACTGGTCTGTAATGATTTTTCTTATTAAGTGATGCCGAGTGTTTCGAAGAAGATTACTAAATGGCCATTGTCCAAGGACGTGGGGTAAAGTTTCAATAACATACTTCTCATCGCTGGAACAATGCCGGCACTGGTTTCTGCCCGAACCTTCCATGTAAACTTCTGACAGAGGCTACATCATTTATCATTTTAAGATAATATTTGAATTCAGATTCTGTCAATCCATGACTTTTCATTAAATTCTTATTAATCCTTAGACATTCTTTGAATAAGATAACTCCTTTTCCTTTGTAAGGAAGTTTATTCCATTTTTCAAATTCGATTTGTTTGAACTTATTACGTAATAATTTAGCTGACATTTTAGGTTGTCCCTCTTCATATAAACCAAGCTTCTTTACGCAAAAAATGTCTTCCAAGATCAAACCTTTTTAACTTTTGAAGGTAAGGATTTCTAGTTGCATTTAAGGTACGGCAAATATTTATGTAAAAACAAATGTAGACGTTTTTAAATTCCCATGCTTTTCTTATGGGGGATGTTTTACATTAATTATCGTTAGCTAGTGACTTTTTGGAAATACTGCTATGTTTCCCGAGTCCCTAGGATCAAGTCCTTCAATTTGAGCCAACTCTCATCATCCTGCGATTTGCCAAACTCCCCAATTTTGCTTACAGAATTATATATGTAGATATATCAAAAATAAATTGCAAATGGATATTTTGTACATAATATTTCCATATAACGTAGTTAAATAGAAATTTTAACGAGCGAATTAGTCATGTGCGATAATTCAAATCAATAAAACTCTTGCATTCGTACATTGGTGATAAACATTATGACAGGAAATTTAAGATATTTTTACATAAATACCCCATACACAAACTTCACTTGCCTTGTTTGCGTGCAAGAAATGTATTTTTAATTAAATTTCTAACGAAACATTTGTTGTAATAAAAGTAAATGCTTCAAGAGTTTAAGAGAAATGGGGAATTGAAATGTAAACCATTAAAGAGTTTAGCATTGAATACAAAATTTAAGATTGATAAATTTTAAAATACAAAATATAAATATGGTAATTCAATTATTGTTGAATTAGAGAACTTGTACGGTTCATTTACCAAACCTATTTGTCAATAAAGTGGAACTTGGATAGTTCCCCTAAGATCTGGGAAAAAAAGTAATCATAAACAATTTTAAATTACTGAAGAAGCTGTCATAATTCTGAAGAAGCTGTTAAAAGCTTTATAATTCCCATTTTCAAAGAAATGTTTCATTAAGGTTGTACGTTCAGTGCTGCAGTCAACTGACATCCGCCAGACCGCAGCACTAGTAGCGCATGATTGCTGTTGCATGAGTGTGTGTGTGGGGGAGAGCGAGAGTGAGAGAGCGTTCAAATAAGGGGGGGAGTCTTTGCGCTCTTTCTTACTACATTCCCTTCCTCTCCCTCCTGTCTTCGTTCTCGTTCTGCGATGTATTATAGTGGACAGGCCGAGCTGTTCTCCCCTGCCCAGCCGTGGCGAGGTAGTGGCTCCTTGGGATCTGATCACCTTGCTGTTTATTACACATGTAGGCTAAATAGAACAGATTGTGTACTCATGATTATTGATTTCCCTGTGACAGCATCTGTGATAAATCTTTACTATCGTCTTCACGTAAAGTCGTAATTATTCCACCATTTTAATGATGTTCATTATTATTTATTACTATGTAATTAAAATACCCCCGTCGCAGCAAAGGGGCCATGCAAAAGTTACGTCACGATATATTCAGCCCTTTTTGACCCCCTCCCCCCTGTCACGTCACACTAATTAATTATGAAGTATTTGATTGTTGGAACGGTATTTTATCACTCTGCAACTGACCACTAAGCAGGCTTTAACTCCATTAATCGTGACGCGTCACACAGACCTTCCCCCGTGTCACGATGTGCTGTACCCCCTCCTCCCCGGGGAGGCGTGGCATAATATATTCAAGGCCCCAAACCTGTGTACTCAGCGAATTTCCAGTGCATGTATATGTTTCTCACTACCACATAAAGCCACTTACTTACCAAGTTTCATAAAATAGTATATTTTGCACCACGGGCCGAAAGTGGGGTTTTGCTGGCCCGAGATCATGTTTTATGACCGAGATGAAGTCGAGGTCATAAATCGTTCGAGGGCTATGCAAAACCATTTCGGCAGAGGTGCGAACGCTATTTTTCACTATACTATAATTATTAACGGGTTAAATATGATCGGTCATAAAACACGAGTGGCCTCATGCAATCTCGGACCAAAAACAGTTAACCAATAAACAAAACATCGATAGTACAATGTTTTGGATTTTGTTGTTATTTTTCTAGTGTTTCAACCAAAGAACACAAAATAGTATGCACGTATTAACCAGGTAACGTCATGTACGCTTAAAAACAAGTTGGCAACACTGGCTAAATAGATCAGCTGACTTTCGGCCCTTGGGTGGAAAACTCTACTTTCGGCATTCAAATGATGTTCCGAAAACAGGTGATTACAGCGTAGTGTGGTGAAAATATATTTATAAATAAGTGATATATAAAATTTTATTATTCTCCTTAAGAAGAACATTAGGGCTGAGTACTAGTTTGCTGCAACAGTAAAGATAAGAATCGAGTTTTTATGAAATTATCAATATAACTCAACCAGGTGAAGCTACATACCAAGTTTTATTAATCTATGTTCATAATTAAGGGGGATATAAAACTTTACTTATTCTCCATAAGATAACATCAGAGCTGAGTATGCAGGTTTGCTGCTATGGGGACAATCATAAAAAAAAATATTGTTTGGAGCAAATATCAATATACTAGTACTAGTTGAAGCCAGGTTGAAGCCACATGCCAAGTTTCATCAATATTCATTCATAAATAATCGAGATATCACATTAAATGTGAAAGCAAGTCAAATTTTGATTTACTTTCCATAAGGACAACATTGGGAACCGTGCTGTATTTATCTCTTTAAAGATCTCTGCAATGGTTGGACGTAGAATCAACATTTAAATACCAAAATTATTGTTTTGTGGAGCTGAATTTATCGGTAAAAACAAATGTGAAGTTTTAGTAAAATTAACTGAGGAAAAGCTAGAACCCTTTTTCCCAAAAGTATTGACATGAAAAATGTTATGAATACTTTTTTGGATTTTATCCGAAACTACCTACTTTATCATTAAGGTTAATGATTCAAAATACTAAATTATTTGTTTTTTTAAGCTCTATAAAATTGTCAAAACTAAAATTGAGTGTTAATATTTACAAATTAATTTACATAATATTTTTAAAATTTTTTTACATTGACTCTAAATAGGTGGTCACACAGTGTTTGTTTTTTAAGCTAAATCCAATGGTGCAAACTAAAATTTGATTTAAAAGCAATTACATTTGAAACCCTTCTTTGGATGGTGCGATCTGTCTGGTTTTATTAACTCGGTCAATTAAATGATACTTTACAAATTTGTACCAAATTTAATTTAGATTGGACCTTTTTTACGAGAGTTGTCGTTCTTATGGACACATATACCAGGTGCGCCATAAAAGTCCCCCCTCTTAATTTTGAACAACTGAAAATTTGTAAACAATCTTTAGTAAATATTACTAGCATAAGCCAAAATACTTTTTTAGGTGATAAAGGGTTTCAAACCTCACCCCTAAATAGGGGTTGCTCGGAGTAGTTTTTTATTTTTCAAATAGCGGCCCCTAACAATATAGATATGATTTTAAAGAGGTTCAAAAAATAAAATGAGTGCCTGAAACTTTTAATTTAATGATCCATTGTTGTATTGGGCCTTGCAGTAGAGTTGATGACTTCTATTGTTGTATTGGGCCTTGCAGTAGAGTCGATGACTTCCATTGTTGTATTGGGCCTTGCAGTAGAGTCGATGACTTCCATTGTTGTATTGGGCCTTGCAGTAGAGTCGATGACTTCACTCAGGGGTGCCCACAGGGGTCGCGCTGTCAAATTTAATTTTGGGGGATTTTGTTATTTTAGCGGGAAATTAGATTTTTGGGGGGAATTTTTAAAATACCGTATTTTAAATTATATAAAGTATGGGATTTGTTCAAAAGGTTACAAACGACTTTAATTTAGATAACAAAACAGTATTTAGAGTTTAAAATATTTGAACTCTAACGTCTGATCTTGGTTAGGTCTTTATTCAACATTGTCGTGCATTGCGTAGTAATATTCATTTTGCAGGCGGCTCGCAGGGTTCCCAGATTTTAAAATCCTATTATCGTACGCCAGCTGCAAAAATTATCGTATTTCTTGCAAAATTATAGTACAAGTAACAAATATGTTTGAATAACATAAAATTAAATACTCTTTATAATAAAATTAAGTATTGATGCATATATACTATTTTTCTATGCATACCTACAAATTTAAAAGAGAGATTAGACATTGGGATGACAAAATAAAAATTTATTAGTTATGTTTAATTTCACAGTAAAAAAATTAAATGGAATTTTCCTAATCTAAAATCATAGCAAACTTAAAATGCTTTAAAATACTGTTATACATGAAATTGTTCATTAAGTTTTAAGTTCTACCAGTATTTTAAAGAAAATGTCCTCAGCTTCCTCTTCTTCAAAATGTGGCTGAGCGGCACTAGTTTAAGATGTACTACTTCTTGTAGAAGTGTGATGACAAGTGTGATAATCTTTTTTATTGTAAAGATTTGAGGAAGCCATTTTGGAGAACATAACCTCTTTAGGCTTAACATATGTACATTCTCCACTATATATCATCGCATGCCCTCACTAGCCAAAAATAGCCCATTAACGTTGGTTCTGGAATAATTGAACAATAGAGCCACCGCAACCGCCCGAAACAAACAAGTCCCGAATTCCAGGAACCCCATTGATGCCCTGTGCAGCGCCTAACCCCATTTGGTACACCACTACCAACCCCCAGAAGTTTCCAGACATTATACAATAAACTGGATTGCCTATACATACCCCAAAACCCAACCAGTACCCAGTCAGCTGAAGATGCCAATGTGGCGAAAGCATGCTCCTGCGACCAACAGTGTCAGTGAGTGCAGTTTGACGGAAGACGACGTTAGTTTTAATTTAATGTTATGGCCAGCAATGAAAATGATTAATTTTGTTATTTATTTATAATTTTTCCCTCATCCCCAGAAATCAGAAACGGAGTGGGAAAATCCAACTTTCCCTTGTTCAGACCATTGAACAACATAACAGGCACAGGCAGGTAGGTTAATATAAGGCGCGGTTGCCTTTCAAAGTGCAATAAATTCATTTGAAAACCGTTATTACTTTTGCCAAGAGTCAGTGGGTGCTCTCAAGAGCAAGGAAAGAGGTAAGACTTTTTTAATAATTTTAATTTTATAAATGTGTTCGACTTAAAAATTATGAGCCAGACTCTGACACTGAAAATTTGGCTTTACAACGGTCACTGAATGTATACTGTATAACATTAATCATAGCTGATTAATGTTATACAATAATGACCGACACCACTTATAATCACTTATGCACTTAATCTCATTGTGAGCTTAATACTATTGGTATTTGCACCAGAAAAATAATATTTTGCCGATAGTTCCTGCAGCAAACCTGCCTACTCAGCCCTCATTTTATTCTTATGGAGAATAAGTAGAATGTTATCTCCCTTAATTATGAACATAAATTAATAAAACTTGGTATGTGGTTCACCTTGTTGAGTTAGTTATATTTCCATAAGAACTGATTTTTTGTATTCCTTGTAGCGGCAAACTTGTTCTCAGGCGCCATGTTATTCTTAGAGAGAATAACAAAAATTTATCTATTGCTTAATTATAAATGTTTATTGATGAAACTTAGCCTGTGTCCTTAGCTAGTTGTGGTCTATTGATAATTGCAAAAAACATTTTTTCCTACGGTTCCCGTAGCAGTAAACCTGTGTTCTCAGCCCCCATGTAATTCATATGGAGAATAAGTAAACAAACAGATGACAATATACCAAGTTTGGTTGGCATACGTTCATAAATAAGCGAGATGTATTATTGTTCTTATTCTCCATTAGAATAACATTGGACAACCTACTGTGATTAGCACTTTCAATATCTTTGTAACCAATTGACGTAGAGCAATGATCAAAATATCAAATTGTGCGTCTTTTTAAGCTGAATCCAATGAGGAAAACTAAAATATGAATTTTTGAAAAATTATATGTACAAAATTCAAAAACCCATTTTCGGGGTTCAACCCTCCCCCCCAAAATACCCCTTCCGATAGGTTGATCTCCCTGGTTTTCAAACTTAAAGTATAATTGCTGCTTTACATGTTTGTACCAAATTTCATCCAAATCGGACCATTTCTACGAGAGTTATCGTGCTCACGGACAAATATATATATATATGTATAAAATAAAATACGCCCATTGCAGAAAACATGCGTACTCAGCGAATTTCCAATGCATAATATATGTCTTAGTATCATATATAGCCGCATACCAGGTTTCATAAAAATATATTCACAAAAAATAAGCGATATAAACAATTTTAATTATTCTCCATAAGAATAACATTGGGGATGAGTATGTAGGTTTGCTGAAACAAGGATCACAAACAATTGGTTTTTATGCAAATATAAAAAGAATTAAACTAAGTGAAGCCACATACATAGTTTCATCAATATTCATAAAAAACAATATACAGTAGAACTCCAATTATCCGAATTAATTGGGGAGCGGGCCAATTCGGATATGCAGAAATTCGGATAATCAGGTATACCTCGGGAATTAAGCAAAAAACATCACCATACATAAAAAATCAGAATTTTATCGAATAAGTTATTATAAATGTAGTGAACAGAAAGTGAGCGAACTGTATCAAGAATATATGTCATAAAAATTAAATTACCGGAGTTAAATTGAATACAGTATATACAGTTGCTCTTTTCAATAGGCCTACATACTGTACGTATTTCACTGTTCAATGTTGGTTATTTCACTTGAACATCTCGAGTAAAGTGAGATTATCACTTAGCGAAAGGACAACACATTTACGTTTTGTACTCATTTTGAACGATAATCTCGGTGAAAGAACAGTAGCGACTGATGATGAGCAGGGCGGGAAGGGGGTATGACTCATTGTTCCCTGCGAAAATATCGTCCGGAAGGTAACAGCGCAGGCTTTTATCTTAGCGCTCACGGCGCATTATCGCTACACACGCTCCCGCTGTTATTTTCTTGATTTTTATATTCCTATTATTTCACTCAAAATCGATTCGGATAATTGGATATTCGGATAATTGGGGTTCGGATAATTGGATTTCTACTGTATTTTATAACATTTGAATTATTCTCTTTAAGAATACATGGGGGCTAAGGAAGCAGGTTTGCTGCAACAAGGAACACAACACCCCCGTCGCAGCAAACCTGCGTGCTCAGCTTATTTCCAATGCATGCACTTGTTTCTCACTACCACTTACCAAGTTTCATAAAAATACATAAATAAATGATTTATAGTGTTTTATTTATTCTCCATAAGAATAAATTAGGTCCGAGTACGCAGGTTTGCTGCAAAATGAAAGAGAAGAAATTTTTTTGTGCAGTTATAACTCAACCAGGTGAAGCTACATACTAAGTTTTATTAATTTATATTCATAATTAAGGGAGATATAAAACTTTACTGATTCTCTATAAGAATAACATTAGGGCTGAGTATGCAGGTTTACTGCTACGGGGATAGTCAACAAAAAATTTTGTGCGCATATATCAATATACCAGTACTACGTGAAGCCACATACCACGTTTCATCAAAATACATGCATAAATAATCAAGATATCAAATTTTATTTATTCTCCATAAGGATAACATTGGACAACGTACCATGAATATCTCTGCAACGGTTGGATATAGAATCACAATTTAAACACCAAAATGATTGTTTTGTGGAGCTGAATTGATTGGTAAAAGCAAATGTGAAGTTTACATTAAAATGAACTGAGGAAAAGCCAAAACCCTTTTTCCCATAAGATTAACATGGGAGATTTTATGAGCAAGTTTTTTTGGATTTTCTCCGTAACCACTTAACCTAGGTTACGATTCAAGATACTATATTATTTGTTTTTTTAAGCTCTATAACATAGCCAAACCCAAAATTAAGTGTTTTAAAAATTGTAAGGTAAAAAATGCAAAAAACTAAGTTTTTGAACATTTAAAACCCCCTTCCCATGGTCCGATTTTTCTGGATTACAAACTTAAGTCATAATGACACTTTACACATTAGAGCCAAATTTCATCAAAATCGGACGTGTTTTACTCAAGTTATCATGTTAACGGACACATATATATATATAAATTTAAACGAATAGTGTTTTTGGCATCTGGGGACCTCAAAACAAAAATTTATCATGGTCTCGGGCTTAAGTCTTACCATGAGACCTACGGTAATAGCTTCTTACCTATAGGGGAAATTCGCTAAAACTTGGTATGTGGCTTCACATAGTTGAATTATGTTGATATTTGCATACAAACCTCTGTTTTATGTTCCTTCTTGCAGCAAACCTTATGTACTCAGATCCAATTTTATACTTAAGGAGAATAATTAAAATCTTATATCTCGAATATTTGTGAATATATTTTTATGAATCTTTGTTAGAGGCATTAAGGAAATAAATATTAAATACGTATTGGAAATTTGCTGAGGACACAGGTTTGCTGCGACACGGGTACTGGTTGGTTTGTATATGGAATAATAAACATTTAAGCCAGTTAAAAACAGTGAGACAGTAATTAAACAGTGGTTTAACAGGGAATTTGAATTAGATTACTGTACCCTTCGAAACTGCAATAGAGATGCCATGATATCTAAGCCGCATGTGTAACTGAATGACGTATACAAATTTTACATCACTTCCAGACGAGCTAGAAACGTGAAATTAAGCATGCACGTAGGTTGTACCTAGAAACCCCCGGAAAAATTGCCAAAAGTAACATTTTTCAATTTTAAAGCTACTAATTTTGATCTTGAAAATTGTAAATTTTAACATTGGGCTTATAGAGTTTAAAATCAAAACAAAAGAAATCATATCAGCTGTAAACAAATATCCAGTGAACTGTCAAAGCAACTTCCACATGGAAGCGTATAAACAAATAATAGAACTATTGAAAAATGAAGACATCTAGAGTGGATACACAACCTTAATGAATCTAATTACTGGTATACTATTAGAATAAGAACTTTATCCAGCCAGAAAATATTTCATACAAATACATTGGCACGTCACACTCACATTGGTAAACAATATTAACAAAAGTCCTTCACAGTCCACATTCTTGTTGTATATTCATTTACAGAATAAAATTTTTCATTACTCTACACACGAAAGTACACTTTCTAAACGTAAAATGAGCTAAGAAAATAGGTTATTCCCGCTACTGCACGGCAAAATTACATAACGTTAACTTTCTGTGCATTTGTGGTGCACGGAAAGTAACCGTTATGGGATTTTGTGGTGCTGTTGATCAGCTGTTAATAAAGTTACTTTTCATTTATCCAAAATCCTGTTTTTTCATCAAACTATTGGGCATGCAGTTATTAATAAGTGCACGGTAATAACTCATAACGCTGAGTTTCCGTGCATATGTACCTCGACATAAGCACGGAAACTCAGCGTTATGAGTTCGGTTTTTTTTCTTGATACTAAGTTGAATAAACAAAAATATTCATGTTGTTTACAAGTTTTTCGATATCATAATGAAAAATAATGTTCAATACTCGTCTCAAAAGTGCCATTGCGGGGCTTGATAGCTTTTTCCACACTCGGCTTCGCGTAAATGCAATCTCTCCCCGCAATAAGTCACTTTCGAGACTAGTAATGAAAACTACTATTTCTTTATACAGGAAATCGTTTAGTTTAGTTTTAAAATGCTAATCTCACCTTTTGCGTATTTAAATTATTACAAAAACGAGTATTGTAACTATGCACATCTCTTCTACAATTTAGTTGAACAATATTTTTCCTAAGATAAATCAGACATTGTAGCAAGTATTAAGAAAACAAAGTTAATATTTTAAACTCTTTGAAAAGATCTCTACAACTATGATACTTATTTACACCTGCAATTACACTAATAGCCTTTTTTTGCTTGATAAATACTTCTTTGCATGAGGAGAAGATCCCCTAGCAATTAAACCATAGCTCAGATGGCAATGAAAAAGTCCATAATTTGCCTGTACAATAGCACCCTGTTCTAATTCACCACATAACCGTTTTATAGCAAATATACTTGAGCTGAGTTTGCTTTTTACCAAATTTACATGATGGTGCCAGTTTAGAGTAGGATCAAAAGTTAGGCCTAAACATTTTGATGCAGGTTTTCATTTGGCAATTCAGGAGTTTCTCTAAGGCTAAATACTAGTTGCTGTCTTATCTTTGTTCAGAATTAAATTATTTGCTGTGAGCCAGTCTTCTATAAAATTTTGATTCGCCTTACAGTTTTTTAAAAGTTTATAATAATCTGAGTTCCTAGTGATTACCGTGGTGTCATCTGCATATAAAACAACATCATCTGGGACATTTACATTTAAGTTATTTACCACTATCAAAAACAATAATGTCCCAGTACTGAACCTTGTGGGACTCCACAGGTGACAGGTTTACATTGAGATTTACTTGTCCCTAAAACTACATACTGAGACCTACATTGCAGATAAGACCTGAATAAAACAAGAGCGACACCTTTGATATTATAGTGCTTCAATTTTTCTAATAGTACTTTATGGGATACTCGATCAAAAGCTTTGCTTAAATCACAGAAAGTTATTGCAGCAAAGTCCTTTTTTCCATAACAATCTAGAACCTTATCAACTAGAGAAATAATTGCTTGAGTTGTAGATAGTCCTTTTCGAAATCCAAATTGATCTTTGCAAACCATACCATTAGATTCTAAGTATTGCATTAGTTGATTACCAATAACTATTTCTATCATCTTAGACAGGACTGGCACAATCGCAACAGGCCTGTAGTTTCCTATCTCCTCTTTTTTACCTTTTTTTACATATAGGATGCACTTTAGGTTATAGGCCTACAGGGTGAGTTTGAAGTGAGTCCCCACCCTAATTTTTTCTATATTTCTTAAGATATCAACTCCAGACCACCCCCGACCATTGTTGACCAACTTATACTTCATTTTTATTTACTTAATATTTTTGGCGGCCATCTTGGATTCAATTTTTAAATTTAAATATATACATTTTTAAATATAAAGGTGGAGTTGTGACCAATCATATAAAAGTAATTTTTTACAGTGAACACAACACAATGCTGCAATTCGTTTTTGAAAATCATTATTCGTTCTCAAGATATTGGCGAATTAAAAATATGAATTTTGGAGAGTTTTAAAGATCCCAACCTTAAAACATGCCCATGTTCTCATCATTATATCAAATAATTACCATGAACTACTACCAATCATTGTTGAGTGGCATTTGCTTCATTTTGACAAAATTAAAATGTTCAGCCACCATCTTGGATGCGCCATTTTGGAATAAGATATTTTTTCAAATGTAAAGACAGGGTTGTGATCCATCATTTCCAACTGCCTTTCCACGCTGAAATCAATGCCGCAAACTGTTTTCAAATATCACCTTTCTTTTTCATGATATTGGATGATTTCTTACAGACTCCAAACAGTTTTTTCTTACAGTTTGCGGCATTGATTTCAGCGTGGAAAAACAGTTGGACATGATGGATCACAACCCTACCTTTACATTTGAAAAAATTGTCTTATTTCAAAATGGCTGATCCAAGATGGCGGATGAAAATTTTAATTTTGTAAAAATGAAGCAAATGCCACTCAACAATTATCGGCAGTAGTTCATGGTCATTATTTGATTTAGTGATGAGAATATGGACATGTTTTAAGGTTGGGACCTTTAAAACTCTTTCCAAAATCAATTTTTTTAATTCGCCAATATCTTGAAAACAAATGATTTTGAAAAACGGATTGCGGTATCGTGTTCACCATAAAAAATAATTCTATACGATAGGTCACAACCCCACCTTTACATTTAAAAATAAATAGTTGAATCCAATATGGCTGATCCAAGATGGCGGCCAAAAATATGAATTAAATCAAAATGAAGTATAAGTTAGTCAACAATGGTTGGGGTGGTCTCTGGAGTCGATATCTTAAGAAACGTAGACAAAATTAAGGTGGTGACTCACTTCAAACTCACCCTGTATAAAAATACTTTAAGGGACATTGACTTATAATAACAAATGGAGCGACCTCAAGTGGGGGTCTGGGGGCGGAACACTCAGGGAGCGAAGTGAGTCTTCATATATAATCCTGTAAGCGAAATTTTCAAGTCAAAACTGTGGGAGTTTAGCAAATTGCAGGATAATGGGAGATGGCTCAAATTAAAGGTCTTGATCCCAGGGACTCGGGAAAAATAGCAGTATTTCTAAAATGTAATTAGAAAAAGAGAAATAACGTAAAACATCCCCTATAAGAAAAGCATGGGGATTTAAAAACGTCTGCTTTGATTACATTAACCCATTGGCTTACCTGAAATTTGCCACCTGACAAACCGTTCAGTTTCCTAAGAAAAATTACATAAATGTAGACTTTTACTAAAACTGTCACTATAGCAACAATTATTGCTCAATTTACTTAATTTTTGCACTAATCTTTAGAGAAATAAATTATCTACAAGAAGAAGATACAGCATTTATGTATGGTAAATATTATATATATATATATCATATATATATATATATATATATATATATATATATAGTTTATAAAAAATATAAATTTTAAAAGGAGTTACATGTAAAAAACAAAAAAAAAGTTTCAGCCCAACAACTATTATGTACTTGTGGGTTATTTATTTTTTTACGAGAAAATAAAAAAATGTTAGTGATACGTTAATATTTGACCTAGATATAACATATTTTCCAAAATCATATTTTTCCTAAATTTGACTAAGTTTCCCCAAGGATGGGCATATGCATCAAAAATACATTCAAACAAAAAATGAAAACAAGTTAAAACAACAAATAAACAAAAAAGAAAAAATTTAAAAATAAAAAAAATATATTTTTTTTTTTTTTATAAAAAGTGCTATCCCGAGTATACTCGGGGTTGCACGTCTGGGCTACTTTCGGCGGCCACGAGTATACTCGGGGTTGTGAGCCAATGGGTTAAAACATGTGATTCAGTATCTACAGTGTTTACGAATTGACATGTGTTCATACAAATCATATATTCAGAGTATTGGAGCAAGGTTAGGGGCTATATGGCCCTTTCAAGCCACTAGTTATCTATAAATAAATAAAAATATATATATACATATAAAAATACTTTATTTCACTGTATAAGAAAAGGAAAATAAAAATCAGAATAGGTTAACACATCTATATTGTATATTTATTATATACATACATGCAACAAGTTATTAAATGAACTATACATTATAATACATAAAATTAAACATCCTTAATTTACACAACAACGGAGGATAGAAACATAATGGCAAGGCTCTACACGACTTCATTACTTTACAGATTACCGTTAGTTTATACAATATTTATTAAACAAGGCACCAAGGCGGATCGTGATATATATTATATTTATAAATATACATGTCTCACCTCGTTGTGATGTCAACAGGTGTACTGGTTAGTCTCACCTACATCTGCAACTTCCATATTATACACTATACACATTAAGATTAGGCTTCGATTAATGTAAAATCTTTACCTCGACTGCAATACAAAGATATTACACTAAGGAGTTGTGAAGGTTACACAACACACTAGAAATTTAGTCATAAATTACATGACATTTGGCACTTCCACAATAAAACTTGAAATGCAAAAAGTTGATAAAATAACTAATTTATCAATATAAAAATAATACTCTATAAAGAAGACAAAATAAAACTATAAATTTGTGGTTTTTCAAATACTGTTGAGTAACTCAAGATAATATTAAAGATATGAGAAAAAAGTGAGCATTTAAACTTTAGTTCATACTATGGTTGAATACTTTTAAATGTATATGTTTCCTAACATAACAATATTTATGAATTAAGAGTTTTTATAGATCTTAAAAATGTTGAATTTAATCATCATGAAGTTGACATATTATTATAAGTACAAACTTAAAAAGTTCTTAGATTGTTATAAGAATTAGATTCACACATTTAAAGATATTAGAATTTAAAACAATTACTATTTATTCATAAACTGCTATTCATAAACTGTTTTTATAATTAATAAACACTTTCAGAAGATTAAATCTAAATTTTTTTAACTGAAACATTTGCCCCCCAATTTCTTCAAATCATGAATAAAATTAATTTTAAATTAACTTTATGCTGAAGAGTGGTAGTTTTTTTAATTTTCTACAATCAAGTCAAGGATATATGAAACCTTGAAACTAACAGTGAGGCATTGTGTTTGAATTAATAGGACAACATCTAGCTGCATAGAGTTAATAACGACTAGAAGTGTACATCATGAAATATTACAGTCTTTTCACTTAAGAAGAGGGGATTTTAGACTATGGTAAGATTATTTTAACTATTTAAGAAATTAAAAACATCAGGAAATGCAATATTATAGATACAGTTTTTACTTTAAATTAAAAATAATTACAAAGTTCTAAAAATATGACATTACAGTAAGTAATACTTTGTATAATATCGTTGAATACATCAAGAAAAATATTTATTTAAGTATTTACAAACCTAGTCAGATTTACTGTTGATGCTTTTGTTTTTTACTTTTGAGAATAAATAACCGTTTTAAGATAAGGTTAAAGATTAAAACATTTGATAATAATACTAGGCTTATCGCTGTTGGAAGCTTCGCCCCAAAACCTCCTTTTGGAGTTTATAAAACATCCAAAACGTTGTACACATTTAAATAGGCCGAAACATTCAAAATTACTTCTCGGATTAATAGCGGCTAAACCGATGATCAGATCTTAAATCTGACAAAAAATCGTTAGTTTATAATTACAGTTTCAACAACTTTTAAACTAAACACTTTTTCCCATCTCTTACAGTTTTCTTACAAAAATGCGCTCAAAGTGGAAAAATTGAAAAAAATGGGAATTTTTCCCACCAAAAAAGTGCCTCTAAAACTCAAGTTTCTTGTCAAGAGCTTTAATTCAAGTATGAGGTCAAGTAGGGTCCAATTACGGGCAGTTCTTCATAATTTATGTCAACTTCATATATAATTAGATAAATTATACCTTTTGTTTGAATTTTTTTCACAAAATATTACTTCTGCTAATGTAGAACTATTCAATATAAACATTTATTTGCTAATGATTCATTTTTATTATAGAAAAAGATGTTAAATTAAACATAAAAAATCAGGTAAATTACAAAATATATAAACAAACTTAAATAATCTTTAGCATATTAGTCAAATGAAATAATCACAGAATTCTTGATAAGCACACAAAATCCTTAAGTATATATATATTGGAAAATGTAAATAATATATAATTCTCTTCTGTATACTCCAATGGTCCTCTTTCAATGTGGAATAACAACTAACCACATAGCCTATTTTCAATAGTCCAACACTCAATTCAAATGTTGAAACAATAAATAAAAATAATACAAAGAATATATTTTTGATTTGAAGCTTTTAAAAAAGATGCTATCATTAAAAAATGGGGGTAAGCGATGCATAGACAAGTTTGACCATTAATAGACTCAATGCAGTAGTGTTCAAAATAGTGAAGGATCCATTTTTTTAATTATATTCAGATGCATCGGTGCTGTTTTGATGTAATAAAATTACAAAATAGTGAAATAATTTAAAAACTAATATTTAAGTCATTTTTTGGTTTTAAAAACTTTAAAAACGATTTATGAAGTAAGTTACCTACAGCTAATCTCCAAAGAGAAAAATAACAAATCGTGCACTGAATCATGTTGTATTGACTGAATCTATAACAACTTTTTGATTAGCTATAAATCAAATCAAAACAAAAAGGTTTTGTTGCATCGTACACCCCTGTTAAAAAAATCTATTTTGTTTAAGTTTGAAAGCAAATTATTCATCACAAAGATAAGCAAATATGATAGTAAGTTTTGAAATTTTGCCAAAATTTGTTTTGATGTGCAACTAAACATTAGTTTCAATGTTTTAACCAAGAAAAACCCCTTTTCTGAGTAAAAGTCAAAGTAAAGCTTAAATTTAAACAAAATGATAAAACCGGACATAATATTAAAACTAATTAAAATTCAAGCACATCACTTTCCAAACATAACAAGAATGAATATAATCCGGAACAGAATTAATTTTTAAAATTATAATGCACCTTACAGTAAATGACTGAAGATAAAGACACAAGTAATACAAATAATTTTAAATAATAAACTAAATATGACAATATAATATATATTCGGCAAAAATAACTACTAAGTACATCAGAGGTGTACAAAAATAGTTGATGAGTTTAAAATGATGGCAACTTAATAAATGTCAATTTATTTATTTCCTCAAGTGTTGGTCTAAACTGAGTATTACTGGTATTTTACGGAAGATGAGGATGACAACAAAGTATTACTGGTATTTTACGGATGATGAGGATGACAACAACAAGAAATCATTAAACCTTTATCCAGCTTAAAATGGATTAATTCTGGCTCATTGACTGTAAATACTATATCATGAAAAAAGTTAAGAATGTAACAATTTTTAATTCATACTACTACTTAGCCCTATTCAATGTTTGAACACAACTCGACGTTTAGAGCCATGCTTTTCATGATTGTACAGGTGATTGTAACTCGTCAGCACGGCTTGTGAGGTGCATGTGTCAGTCGGCCGACACAGAGGAGAGGGAGCTGCGAGTGGAGCCGCGGTGGTGGTGGTGGGGGGAGAGATCTGTCAGGTCGGGGGGCAGCACCTGTGGAGGTCCGTACATCGCCTCCTGCTCCTCCAATTGCATCAAAAACTGCTCCTCCAACCTCTACACAAATACACATCAATTTTACAAATCAAATTTTGAATGCAATGTTTCATTTTTGAGGTTTCAATCATACTGTACATATATTAAGGGTGTGCGAGAACTGATTTTTTTTGGACCGAGTCGAGTTTTGCTAATTATTCTTGGGTTTTGAGTATCTTTGAGCGAGTATTTGCCATCTGCATTATATTCTTGTAGATTTGGATACCACTAAAGATATAATTTGGCAGTCTAATCATGGTTTCTAACCGATATACGAGTATAAATACAACGGATTAAGTATTTGCGGCATTTACCCTTTTAACTGACCAGCTGATGGATAGGCAAGTGTACCTTGATCGTATGCACATGCCCGGACAAGAGCAGCAGTGGAAATCGCCGCAAGCCCTCAGTTTGTGGCTGTCAGCAAATGGGAAGGAGTCATCGATATCTGTTCAGGTAACCATAATCACACGGTAAAAGTTTAAAGTATTAGGGAATGAAGGGAGGGAAATATTTTTAATATCATTATTTGCTATTCCAAATTATAATTTAACTGATTATGTAATTGATGACAAATAGTTTCTGTAAAAGCAAGGATCATTACAGAATTGAATTTTGGTTGGGGAAAGAAGCCAAAATGTTGTTATAAGTGGGATAAAGGACGTTTAAAGGTTGATATACATTGTATCGGTATTAATTACAAACAAAGAAAAAGCTGGCTTCCTTTTTAAAAACAGGCAATTGATCCTCAATCCAGAAACTAGAGATGTGCGAGTACAGGTTTTTTAAGTCGAGTCGGGTATACAAATAAAAAAACACATAGGTCGAGTTAAATTGGATCAAAACAGTGTATAGGGTTCCATTTTTAATGTTGTTATTAAAATATACTTTTCTAGTCACTATGTCCTGAAAATAACAATAGTAAGTTAAATAAATGGATTCCTGCTTCATTGGAAAAAGATAAGTAAATTTATCTGAAAATAAATCATACCAAAGTTATTGCCTAACATTTTGCCATGAAGGTCAAATACTTTTAATATTTTGGTATTAAGGTTTTTATAACCTATATGGTACTAATTAACAGTTTCATAAAAAAAATTAAGTTTTTTATTTTATTTCCTATTTTTTATTTATCCTACGTTTTATTGTACATTATGTTTAGGCCTAAGCGACATCTTTCTACGAATGTAAGAAATAAAATTACATTTAGGCCTAAAAGTTAAAATAAACTTTATGTTAATATTTAAAAGGCCTATTACATGGTAAAGCATTAACCTACTTACTTACCACACAAAATGTACTTACTAACATATCTTGGAATTAATTTTAACACTAATAGTCCTAATAAGAACAATCAGTTAATAAAAACATGAAGATACTATATTTGAAAGTGCCCGGCAAGTCATTGATAAAATTGAAGCCATGTCTTAAATAGAGTTTCAAAATATTAAGAATGATTTAAAAAATCATTAATGAAACTTGAACAAAGCCTAAACAAATCACTTGTATTTTAAATCAGCTCAATGCCGAAGGACAATAGTTGAGCCTAAAATTAATGGATGGAATTTTTTGAGTCTCTTTTGACTCAATTTCAATTACTATGGATCAAAAAACAAGCAGAAACTTCTCATGCTTACCTATTAGATTTCATTACAGATTTGTTTTTGATATTTTACTTTTTTTTACAAAGTTAGGTTAACCTAAAAGTGGACTATGACTATACAGGCAGTGTTCATACAACTCAATCTGAAGGTCCTGGTAAATCTTCCTTTGTGGTGTAAAGAGTAGGCTAACACAAATTTATAAGCCACAACTTACTTATTTATTAATAAAACACTAAAGTTCACATCACAACTAACTCTTAACACCTCAAATGCGTTGACACTCAATTTGAATTTACAGACGACGCGCGGCTGCAGACGACCCGTGGTAGCGCGGGTAAACGGCGGGAGTAAATTCGCTCGAAACCTTTGAGTTTCACTAAAACCTTGAGTTTCAGAGCCGAACTTGGCTCGAACTCAAAATTTCGAGTACTCGCACATCTCCACCAGAAACATAACACGTTTGAGAAGGTCAGACATTAGAATACAAGTTCAATCAATTTTAACTAAAGGGTCCGAAAGATGTAAAATAGTTAGCAGAGAATGGTTTTGATCCACGGACCTCTGGGTTACGGGCCCAGAAAACGAAATATGGTTAGTTCGTTGTTTTCGGCCTATTTAATACAGTCTAGATTCCTTTCAGCCAAATACAACTTGGTCTGGTCAGACTTATAGTTGTTATTTACAGCCAATATTATGTAGTCTGGGTGTACTACAGGCTGGGTTTGTTGCCGATGTCCTAATTTACGGCCGATATTACATGGTCCTGCCATTATTTTTGGCTGATACTATGTTTACTGTCGTCATTTACAGCCGATATTATGCCGTCTGGCAGTCAATTTAGCGAATTTCCCCTATAGGGAAGAAGCTATTACCGTAGTCGCCATGGTAAGACCTAGACCCGGGACCATGATAACTTTTCGTTTTGAGGTCACCAGACCCCAAATACACCATTCGTTCAAAACTGTATGTATATATATTATGTATTATATATATATATATATATATATATATATATATATATATATATATATATTAGTGATGTGTCAAAACCAAAACTTGAATCTCAAAACCACCAAAACTTTGGAAAAGTTTCGGTTTCGAGATTCGATCGGTGAGTTTCGAGAATCAAAACTCAAAACTGCTGAGATTTTTTGTGTCTTTATTGTTGTTTTTTAACAGAAATCACGCCCGTGTTTCGATCAATAATGCAAAGGTCAAAAGCCTACTGTCATCGGTCGTCTACCTTCACCTTTTAGCGAATTTCCCCTATTGGGAAGAAGCTATTACCGTAGTCGGCATGGTAAGACCTAGGCCCGGGACCATGATAACTTTTCGTTTTGAGGTCCCCAGACCCCAAAAACACCATTCGTTCGAAACTGTATATATATATATCTATATATATATATATATATATATATATATATATATATATATATATATATATATGTGTGTCCGTGGGTGCGATAACTCTCGTAAAAAAGGTCCGATTTTGATGAAATTTGGTACAAACATGTAAAGCAGCATTTATGACTTTAAGTTCGAAAACCAGACGGATCGACCTATCCGAAGGGGTATTTTGGGGGGTTTTGTACCCCAAAAATGGGTTTTTTGAGTTTTTTATATACAATTTTTGAAAAAGTAAACTTTTATTTTTCCCCATTGGAATCAGCTTAAAAAGACGCATAATTTGATGTTTTAATCATTGCTCTACGTCAATTGGTTACTGAGATATTGAAAGTGCTAAACACAGTACGTTGTCCAATGTTATTCTTATGGAGGATAAGAAAAATTGTATATCTCGCTTATTTATCAACTTATCCTGACGAAACTTGGTATATTGCTTCATTTCATTGTGGTCTATTGATATTTGCACAAAAATCCATTTTTTGTCTGATAGTTCCCGTAGCAGCAAACCTGCATACTCAGCCCCATGTTATTCTTATGGAGAATAATTAACGTGTTATCTCCTTTAATTATGAACATAAATTAATAGAACTTGGTATGTGGCTTTACCTAGTTGAGTTATAATGATATTTGTATAAAAGCCCATTTTTAGTGTTCCTTATTTCAGCAAACCTGCATACTCAGCCGCCATGTTATTCTTATGGAGAATAATTAAAATGTCATAAATCGTTTATTTATGAATTTATATTGATGAAACTTGGTATGTGGCTTTATGTGGTATTAAGATAAATTAATATGCATTGGAAATTCGCTGAGTATGCAGGTTTGCTGCTACGGGGGTATTTTGGATTATTGATGTTTTATTTCTGAAAGAACAACTCTAACCAAAATATATAATTAGTTTTAATTATTTTTTCTGGATTTATTTTTCATAACCATACCCAGGCAAGTAAATAGGGTTTCGCGATTTGAGTTTCGAGATTCGATTTTGTAAGTTTCGGTTTCGGTTTCGAGATTCGAAATTTCTGGTTTTGACCATCACTAATATATATATATATATATATGTGTGTGTCCGTAGGCACGATAACTCGTAAAAATGATCCGATTTTGATGAAATTTGGTATAAACATGTAAAGCAACATTTATGACTTAAAGTTCGAAAACTAGCCAGATCGCTCTATCTGTAGGGGTATTTTGGAGGGTCTATGTACTCCAAAAATGGGTTTTTGAATTTTTTACGTATAATTTTTGAAATAGTCAAATTTTGGATTTCACCATTGAATTCAGCTTTAAAAAATACACAATTTGGTATTTTGATCATTCCTCTACGTCAATTGGTTACCGAGATATTGAAAGTGCTAAACACAGTACGTTGTCTAATGTTATTCTTATGGAGAAAAAGAAAATTTTTATATCTCGCTTATTTATGTACGTACACTGACGAAACTTGGTATACGGCTTCATCTGGTTGTGGTCTATTGATATTTGCTAAAAAAAATTTTCCCAAAGGCTCCCGTAGCAGCAAACCTGCGTACTCAGCCCCCATGTTATTCTTATTTGGAGGATAATTAAATGCTCTGTTTCCCTTGATTATGAACATAAATGAATAAAAAACTGGTATACGACTTCACCTAGTTGAGTTATATTGATATTAGCGTAAAAACCCATTTTTTGTGTTCCTTGTTGCAGAAAACCTGCGTACTCAGCCACAATGTTATTCTTATGGAGAATAATTCAAATTGTATATATCGCTTATTTGTGAATATATTTTTATGAAACTTGGTAAGTGGCTTTATGTAGTATTAAGACATTTATATCTCCATTGGAAGTTCGCTGAGTATGCAGGTTTGCTACGACGGAGGTATTTGGCTGTCCAGTTGTTATTATGTGGTGCAATGGTCATTTGCAGCCTTTAGTACTACACGATTTGGCAGTTCACAACCGTTGGTGATCCTCCGCAGATTGCTAGGAAATACTCCCTCGAACTTTCGAGTACTTGCACACTAGCAATATATATGTATAGCTAGCAATTATCAATATAACTTAACAAGGTGAAGTTACATACCAAGTTTTATTAATTTAGGTTCATTACTAAGGGAGAAATGACTTTTCTCCATATGAATAACATGGGAGCCGGGTATGCAGGTTTGCTGCTACAAGGAAAATCAACAAAAAATAGTTTTTCAATTAAAAATATCAATATACCACAACTAGTTGAAGCCACATACCAAGTTTCATCAATATACATTCATAAATAATCGAGATATCAAATCTGATTTATTCTCCATAAGGATAACATTGGACAACATACTGTGTTTAGCACTTTGAATATCTCTGCAAAGGTTAGACATAGAATCACAATTTAAACACAAAAATGATTGTTTTGTAGAGCTGAACTGATTGGTAAAAGCAAATGTGAAGTTTACATTAAAATGAACAGAGGAAAAGCAAAAAGCCATTTTCCCATAAGATTAACAAGGGAGTTATTATGAGCAGGTTTTTGGATTTTCTCCGCAACCACTTACACTAGGTTAGTAATTCAAAATACTATATTATTTTTTTGAAACTCTATAAAATGGTCACAACCAAACTTGAATGTTTTAAACATTTTAGGGTGAAAAATGCAAAAAACTGATTTTTGGAAAACTTAAAACCCCTTTAAACTTGCCTTCCCATGGTCAGATTTGTCTGGTTTTCAAACTTAAATTCATGAATGTCACTTTACACATTTGAGCCAAATTTCATCAAAATCGGACGTTTTTTACTCAAGTTATCGCATTCCCGGACTCGTATTATATACATATATATAAATTTGAACGAATAGTGTTTTTGGCATCTGGGGACATCAAAACAAAAAGTTATCATGGTCTCGGGCTTAAGTCTTACCTTGAGACATACAATAATAGCTCAATATATATGAATAGCTATGAATAGAATAGCTATGGGGAAGACCCCATAGGGGAAATTCGCTAAAAACCACAGAGTTTATCGTTGACAATCGATCAAATAATAAAATTAATATAACGGATAAGGAGTGTGGAACATTATGATTGTTAATTTTTCCCAGCAGACGATTAATGTTTGTGTAGAGTGAAGCGCTCATGAAACAAGTAAAATACGAGTAGTTTTCGGTAAGTTTGAGGTGCTGCCTACAGACAGTGTTGGCGCATTAGTAAACTGCCATTGACTACCGTCAATGGCAGTTTACTAATGCGCCGCGCCTAATGCTACCGCGCTAGGTAGATGATTTTCTCGTCGTCCTGGCACCCACGGCGTGTTCACGTTAATAACACGTAATGTCTGATTAAACTGAAATGATATCGACCTTTCAATTCTCTTCGGTTTGTTTCATCGCAGATAAATGTTTGTTATTAAATATTTACTTTACCATATTGCTGGAAACTATTATAGGTATGCGGATATCCGAAAAGCCGGTTCGGTTTCGGTTTGGATCGGATATCTGAATCCGATCCGAAGGCTTTATCGATATCCGATAAGGTCTAGTACATATCCAACTTATTCAGATAGAATGTATATCTGGGGATAAAAAGGTAGAAACGAAACAATAAATATGTTTGGACCATTAATAAACGTTTTGACTCTTGACGTCGTTCAAGGTTACATGACGCAATTCCTGTCGCTTTGAATATTTTCAATATGCAACTCGTTTCAATTCATCGATACAATATTTGTGTAATCAAGTATCGTATTGCAATACACGGCCACATCGTACATCATTTTAGCAAACAAAATAACACTGTTTATAAAGATAAATGTGTGATAGCGAACGTTTTTGATAGTACAACCACAAATTTATACAATATTGCAACATTGCAACTCGATGTCGATTCGCGGGATAAATGCAAACGAGACAACAGTAATGGATTACTGGCGAATAAGTCGATAATTTTTCGTCGATAGTCGATATTCGATAGTATCAACTTCTGACGAGTGCAATGAGCAAGCTCTCATAAAGTAAGTTGTAATTCAAACTTTGCATAATGCAAACAGAAATGTTAGTGTATGAAATTTAAAATTGCTGCTTCAATAAAATTTAAAAACGCTCAGTAAAATACTGTTGACTTGTGCAAAACGAGTTGCATAGCTTTCTCTAGAGCGAAGTTTCCCGCTATGATCAACGAGCTTAATCTAGCTAGAGCTCTTATACTCCTTTGAGTACAAGTGAGGTCTTTTCTTTAAAACACTTCACTTGTTTACGCCTGGACAAGACCTCTAGATATATTAAGCTCGTCGAGTATCTTTAAAGCAGCAACAACCTGACACCTGACAACGGATTCAAGAAGGTATCGCTTAGTTATCTATCATTTATTTATACAGATTTCGTCGTTCGGATATTATTTGATTTTGTTAAATTCATGTATTTAAAATGGAACCGAAAAGGAAGAAAAGCCTGATATGTAAATTCTATAAAAAGAACGAAGCCGATAGTGAAGTTGCCGATTGTTTGAAATTTGTAGTGTGTTTTTCGCTGACACTTTGTAGTCTGTTTACATTCCGGTGACAAACTAGGTTAAACAAAGTTTCTAATTTGTAGTAAACAAAATAAATTCAAACTAGGCCTAGTTAGTAGGTTTATTAAACAAAGGAAATTCTTTGGTTATGGAAGTTTTTGGTTAGCTCATACAGAATTGAAGCCCTATACTGATTGCCTTTGTCGTGCTAGGCCTTTAGTGTGTTGTGATGTCTGCTTTGCTATCAACATCGGTGATTCCGGTCTTTTAAATAGCCTGTAATCATATTAAAATGTTTTCTTGTTGTTTCCCTTGCCTGACCATATGTTTATCTTTGTTTTTTTTTACCAGGCCTACACCCAGATAGGTTAAGGTGTTATAGCATAATGACAAGGATTAATGACAGTCAAGGTGACATTACATGGTTTGAGTAGCCTAACCTAGGCCTACTGTTATTAAATTACCTATACTTTTTTAATATTTCTGGTATTTTTCACTGCAGAGATAATATTTTCGAGTATGTAAAGAGGTTGGTATATTGTTCCTCCAATTAGACATGCTGTTTTCTGGTGGGGTTATGTGTAGTACAGTCTTCAATTACTCAGAAAGATACATTTGTAAAAATAATAACCACTTGTGTTTTGAATGAAATTACTTAGCTTAAATATTGTATATTTATATCTTGCAAGAAAAATGAAAATGTTATAATAACCACTTGTTGTGTTTTGAATGAAATTACTTAGCTTAAATATTGTATATTTATATCTTGCAAGAAAAATGAAAATGTTAAGTTCCAATCTGAAAATACAGTAGTTTTAGAGATTGGGGTAAAGTAGGCTAAATATCCGAATCCGAAAATTATACGATCCGAAACCCTTACTATCCGATCTGAACCTAAGCTACCCGAACCGAAACCGATCCAAACTAAAAATTCACTATATACACACAACTAGAAACTATCTTATCGTAACCTTTTGAATCAAAATAAAATGGTTTTACTTGATATTTAAAACAGAAAATCAGTATTTATTTATATATTGTAGTGACTTTTAAGAATATTACGGATAAATTTATGATTTGAACTACTTTTATATAAGAATTGGTATCAAACCCAAAGACAAGAAGTGTATCGAATATCGACGATTCTTCGATACCACCAGTCTCAAGGAATCAAGAATAAGAGAATTGGAATTGGCCCATCCCTACTTAAAACTCTTAATAGAAAATAGTAGTCATGGCTTTATTAGTTTAATAACATAAAAATACTAGAGATGTGCGAGTACTCAAAATTTCAAGTTTGAACCAAGTTCGGCAATGAAACTCGAGGTTTTACAGACACTCAAAAGTCGTCCACGACCGCGCGTCGTCTGTAAATTCAAATTGAGTGTGAACGCATTCGAGGTGTTAAAGAGTTGTGATGTGGATTTTAGTATTTTATTAATAAATAAGTAAGTTGTGGCTTATAAATTTGTGTTATTCTTTATACCAAAATGGAGGATTTACCAGGACCTTCAGATTGAGTTGTATAGTTCACTTTTAGGTTAACCTAATCTTGTCATTTTTAAAATATTAAAAACATTTCTGTAATGAAATGTAATAGGTAAGCATAAGAAGTTTGTGCTTGTTTTTTTGTTCCATAATAATTGAAATTCAGTCAATCCATTAATTTTAGGCTCAACTGTCCTTTGGCACTGAGCTGTTTTTTTAGACAAGTGATTTGTTTTGGCCTTGTTTAAGTTTAATTAATGATTTTTTAAATAATTTGTAATATTTTAAAACTTTTAAGACATGGCTTCCAATTTCATCAATTGATTTGCCAGGCACTTTCAAACATATCTTCATGTTTTTACTAACTGATTGTTCTTATTAGGACTATTAGGCTTAAAATTAATGCTAAGATATGTTCTTATTAGGACTATTAGTGTTTAAAGTTAATGCTAAGATATGTTAGTAAATACATTTTGTGTGGTAAGTAAGAAGGCTAATGTTTTACCATATAATAGGCCTTTTAAATATTAAATTAAAGTTTATTTTAACTTATAGGCCTAAACATAATTTTATTTTCTCCATTCGTAGAAAGATGTAGCTTAGGCCAAAACATAATATACATAACATAGGATAAATAAAATATCCCCGTCACAGCAAACCTGCGTACTCAGCGAATTTCCAATGCATAATATATGTCTTAATACCACATAAAGCTGCATACCAAGTTTCATAAACATATATTCACAAGTAAGCAATATACACAATTATTGTAATTATTCTCTATAAGAATAACATTGGGGATGAGTACATAGGTTTGCTGAAACAAGGAGCATAAACAATTGGTTTCTATGAAAATATCAATATAACTCAACTGGGTGAAGCCACTTACCTAGTTTCATCAATATACATTCATAAATAAGCGATATATCCCATTTTGATTAATCTCCATAAGAATAACATGGGGGATGAGTACGCAGGTTTGCTGCAACAAAGAACGGAAAAAATGGGTGTTTCGGCAAATATCAATATAACTCAACTAGGTGAAGTCATATACAAGGTTTTATTAATTTATGTTCGTAATTAAGGGAGACTTAGCATTTTAATTTTTCTCCATAAGAATAACATGAGGGCTGAGTACGCAAGTTTGCTGCTACGGGAACCTTTAGCAAATAATTGGTTTTTTTTTAGACCACAACCAGATAAAGCTGTATACCAAGTTTTGTCAGTATGCGTTCATAAAGAAGCGAGATATAATTTTTCCCATTCTCCATTAGAATAACATTAGACAACGTACTGTGTTTTGCACTTTCGATATCTCGGTAACCGATTGACGTAGAGGAATGATAAAAATATCATATTGTGTGTTTTTTAAGCTTAATCCAATGGTAAAACTAAAATTTTACTATTTAAAAAAGTATATGTAAAAAGTTCAAAAAACCCATTTTTGGGGTACAAAACCTCCCCAAAATATCCCTTTAGATGGAGCGATATGGCTGGTTTTTGAACTTAAAAGTCATAAATGTTGCTTTACACGTTTATACCAAATTTCATCAAAATCGAACCTTTTTTATGAGAGTTATCGCACCCACGGACACACACACACACACACACACACACACACACACACACACACACACACACACACACACATTTAACCCTCTAAGTGTCAATCGACTGATTTCAGTCGACTATTTTTGACGCTCGAGTGTCAATCGACTGATTTCAGTCGACTTTGCAGACATCCAGTTTAGCGAGTATATCTCGTTGACGATCGGTCGTTTCGAATCATCCGTTATACCAAAGTGATCGGCAACATCTGGGCTTCATGACAACTAATAATGTTCGCCCTTTTGCGAACTAATAATTTTGCAGCCGTTTTTAATCAGCTGTTTGGTTATGTTTTTAATAGGAATGCTGTAATGTGAGGTTACGTTGTTGTGTATTATATATATATATGTGTACATATACATATATATATATATATATATGTATATTTTCTTTTTCCTTATTAAATTTTGAACAAAATGTATATCTTGGATTTTAGATTATGGCTGTCTAAATATATTCTACGGGTCTCGTAACATAAAAAATAATTTTTTTTGGGGTTGTTTAGATTTGAACCCAAACCGGACTGTTATACCATACATTTAGGCCAACAAATTTTATATTAAAAGATAGCCCATTTTCTGCCCTCTAAGAAAATGTATACTTGTTTACAGATATATCAAAATTTTATTTTTTTATAGCATTTTATATAAAATTCTGCAAAAGTTAAAAAAATGGCGTAACATTTCAGGTTTTTTGATGTGACACCTAGAGGGTTAAATATATATATATATATATATATATATATATATATATATATATATATATATATATATATATATATATATATATATATATATATATATCGAGGCCTGAGGTGTTTTTGAGGTCTGAGGACCTTAAAACGAAAAGTTATCATGGTCCCGAGCCTAGGTCTTACCATGCCGACTACGGTAATAGCTTCTTCCCTATAGGGGAAATTCGCTAAAATCGCAAATTTACTCGTTCTTTTCCTCCGAAGTTCAGTCCACATGGGCCCACAGCGAACACATTACATACATCAAATTCAAATAGAATAAGAGTGTGTACAACAAATTCGCTAAAAGAGGAAATAAAATAAAAACCTGAGATTATTTTTTAATGAAACTGTTAATACCATATAGGCTATAACACAACCTTAATACCAAAAGATCAAAAGTATTTAATCATCATGGCAAAATGTTATGCAATAACTTTGGTATGATTTATTTTCAGATAAATGTACTTACCTTTTTCCGATGAAGCAGGAATCCATTTATTTTACTTACTATTAATATTTTCAGGTCATAGTGACTAGAAAGTATTTTTTAATAACAACATTTATAAATGGACCCCTATACACTGTTTTATACAATTGAACTCGACCTATGTGTTTTTTATTTTATTTGTTTACTCGACTCAAACTCGAGATTCAAATCTTTTGCCATTTACTCGACTCAAACTCGACTTAAAAAACCTGTACTCGCACATCTCTATAATTATTAAAATATCACTTGAAATAATCCAAATCATCCTATTCTCACACTGATAACCGTAACAGTGTTCATTGTTGTCACGGATTTGTTAGTTTAATAAAATAAATATGTATTATATTTAAACTATTATGTCTGATAACTATATATCTTTCATTTCCATATTAAATTCATTGGTTAAATTAACATCGAATTATACAAAATATCAACATGATTCATACTTTTATTTGGTTAATGATTTCCCTGACTTTCTTTGACAACAAATTAATTTTCCCTGACTTTTTCTAACCAAAATAGTTAATTTGCCCTGACTCGCGACTTGGAATGCTCCCTTTTTCCTAACAGGTTTTGATTTTTGCGTTTTCGATTAAAATAAAAATTTGTCCCTGACTTGTATAAAATAGTAAGCATTTTCCCTGACTTTTGGTGTTTTTCCAACCTTTTCCCTGACTTTCCTTGACCTTTCTCAAATTTCCTGACTTTCCGGAAAGTGTGAACCATGAATAATACCAAGCAATAAAGTTTTAGACAATAATTACAATTACCCAAATATTTAGTTTTTGGAAGATAAATTAAGGAAACTGTAAAACTAAAATTATAAAAACATTAAAATCTAAATTTAACATACCAAAATGTGTTTCTCCAATTTCCAATGTTTCTTGAAGGAAAGGAATAACATGCAATACAAAAATATTGAGCGAATTGATTGCAAAAACACATAGACAAACACATGGCGTTGTCACTGTTTGAATTAAATAATAAATTAATACAACAGTGAAGTTAGATGCAAAGCTTGGACAAAAATACAAAATTATATCAAAAGCATTATACCAAGCTATATTCCCCTCGTGTTAAAACAAAAAGTAAAATGTTGTTTATTTAATAAAAAATTGCAATTAAATCTGGAGCAATTTTGTTTTAAAGATAAAACTAAATTTGTCACACTATTGCTTAAATAATAATACATAAAGATTAAACTACTAAAACAGAAGTTTCCCACTCCAAGAATAATAAAAACAACATAAATTAAAACATATTAATCTTTGTTCTAAAAGTAATAGTATCCACAATAAGCACATTTATAATAAACAAGACTGAAACTCAAAAAATTGACTAAAAGCAAAATACCACAGTTAACAAAAGTTTATATTGTCAGTAGAATAGCCATACTATGATTAACAATCACTCCCCGTGATCACAATAAAAATTAAGGTATCACAATTCCAGTTATTACAGGAAAGTTATCAAAATTAAAGTTATTACAGGAATGTGTAAAATTTGGTCAACAATTTTATATTAGTAAAGTTTTTCAAAATCTTAACCACGGAGGTTATTCAGAGGCAAGTGAATGTATTGTGTATGAGTAATGTATGTGTATTGCCTTTTACCGTAGAACGACAATTGAGTAGTTATTAATGACCAGCTCTTCAAAAGAAAACATTAGCACCCTTTGACAGCACATATTATGAAGAAGGCCTTTTGACAAACAAAAAATCAACTTTTGTGAGTGTGATATAAAAGTGAAATCTCTCAGACCATTATGTTCAAATAAATTTAAAATCTGGACAATTGTAAAAACCTCAGGCACATTAAAATGATTAGTACTCATGACATTTCAAACTTATATGCATCCTAAAAATACTCTTGAGTGCATTTTAGAGTAAATCCATATACAAAGCTTTAGCGTTATGCAATTTATTAACCGTTTTGTGGTGATGGCAGCATATGTACAACCCATAGAACTCTATTAATACACCTGGAATGCTAGCGCAATGGACTTTTTAAGCGAAAAACAGTCCTTCCCCCTCCACATAATGGGCAACTTCGTCAACTGAGAGATTTCTGCCGGAAAATATTTTAATGAGCGCACTCATTAACACGCTCCTCCATTGCACAGGGATCAACCGATTCTAATGAAACTTATATATAGGGGTGTGCGAGTACTCGAAACTTTGAGTTTTCGGCTGAGTATTTTAATACTCGAACTCAAAGTTTTGAAAACTACTCGAAAGTTCGAGCGAGTGTTTCCTGCCGATTTCAGGACGATTGCACGTGGCCAAAACGCGTAGTAACGGCCGCAATAGGCAATCGTATCACGTAGTATCGACCAAAAATGACGACCGTGAACGATTGCGACCAGCCAAAAACGCGTAGTAAAGGCCGCAAAAGGCGATCGCATTACGTAAAATCGGCCGAAAATTACGATCGGACCGCGTAATTTCGGCCGTAACTAACAATTTCGTCATTTAATATTGATTATAAGTGATGTGTAGACCAGGTGAAATTGGCCAAATGACAACCGGGCCCTGTTTCATTGGTCGGAAACGAAAGTCAAACCATGTTTTGTTTGTCAATACGTAATCCAGTTTGATTGTACTGGCCAAAACTTTGAATTGTTACCTCATGTATTAGTTAGAAACTATGTTTAGGTTATCAAATCTAAGGTGGGATCGAAATCCCGTTACACTATTTAAAACTACCAACTGATGGCAAATACTCGCTCGAAAATACTCGAAACTCAAAAATAATTGGCACTACTCGACTCGATTAAAAAAATCACTACTTGCACACCCCTACTTATATATTTATTATCTGGAAGAACTGAGGATTCTAACAGAGTAAAAAACTTACAGATAAGTCAGTTAACAGAATTATAAAAATACAAAATATAATTAGCTAAACAAATTGGAATATAAAAAAGGTAGTAGGTGTAAACTTTTTTTTTATTTTTGAGGTAGAAAAAAACTTCAAGCGAGAAAAATGTTGGAAATGAGTTGAATAAACACTTTTATTTGAAACATTTGTTTGAACAGTCTTTAGTTTTCTCACATTTAAAGGGCAAACGCGCGCTTTTGATATCGCCACCGCCGGGCCGCCGTCGCGCCGTGTTGCTGTCCCGCGCCGGAAACAACCTTTATTTCATGATATCCTATTTTTCTTAATTTTGTAACTATCTTATAATACAAAATAATTTTCTTCGGAAGGAAGGGCAAGCTGTGTGACTTGGTTTAACAAGTACTATTTTACTGGGTGGAGTACACTTCCTGTTCCATGATTTTTTTGTTGAAATTAAGTTTTCACCATTATTTCGAACTCGAATATCAGAATTTGTACTAATTAACCTAAAACACACCTTACCTTTATTTGAATTAAAAATTTTAAAATAGATAGTTTTGATGAAGTAAATAAGTAAAGACTATGCAAAAATTAACAAACTTAAGAACATGTGTTAGAAAAAAATTTATCCCCACTAAAATACTACAATATTATGTTCTACACACGATTCAATTTGTAAAGATAATTTATGGGAAATCCGGTATAAGGAATAAGCTTAACTAATAATTAAATCAAACTCACTAAAATTTCTTACTCATTATTTCCCAAGGTTTATTTCCAGTCTACCTTCAGACCCAGGCCTTTAAGAAAAATGGGTCAATTTATACGAAAATAAAACACTTTTTCAGTAAAATTCAAGTAGACTTTATAGTTAGCACTTCAAACCAGATTAATTTAAACTGGTAGCCTTAGAATAACAATAATTATGGTTTTCATAAGTGACTAGTACTGTTAGATAATACTATATTAGGATAATAACATTTTTTAATTATTGTTATTGTATTAAAGAATACAATAACAATTTCAATTTTGGTATTTTAAGGTATTTCAATTTTGTAATCACCATATTATATGAGTAATATGTGATAAGCTGAAACGTTTCAGCTAATAAGAGAAAACGAGTTCGCACGCAGCACGCTGACGTGAGGGAAGTGAATTTCCCACATAATAACTTTTAAAAACAAAAATAAGTGTAAAATCAGGTATTTATTCCAATTTTTATTGAAATCTGAAAATATCGTTTTTTTGGCTGTTCTGATGCTCCTGGTTTCATTTACCTGCAAAGCTGGGAATACAATTTTGCGCATTATAATGTTAGAAGATGCCGACAGGCTTGAAAGGTGTGAGTTTCTGGGGATGATAAAAGTACTCTAACAAAGGAATAATATGCTTTTCTAGTGTAAAACCCCCATAAGACAACGTACTGTGTTTGGTCGAAACATATTTTCTTTAATAACTCAATAAATATTTATGCTAGAATGACAAGAGAGGGCTTAATACTTTCGCCTCACTAATGCCCATCTTTTTACATGCATTAATTTTATATCCGGGGCTTTTCTGACCCTTTTTGGGCCCAAAAACTCGAAATTTGAAAGATAATTTTGAGGGGTTTAGAGTTTTCCGATTGTTTTGCCCAACGAACTTGTCCAACTGATTACAAAAAGGAAGTCCCTACCAAATTTGAAGTAAATCAGACAAAACATACAACCGCTAGAGTGCAAACACACATATATATACAATTTTGAACGACCACCCAAAACGTGTTCAGGGTATGCGGGTCATGCTAACAGTTCACTTTCCAAAGAAAATTCACTAATAACTATTGGATGACGGTGATGCACTGAATCAGAGTGACACTGAGAGGTTCTACGCCATTCCTATATGGCACTTGAGGTTGGTCAGGGGAACTTAATGCAGATAAAATATTTCAAATATCCAGTAGTCTGGATGAAAAAAAAACACTCAAGATAACCAATCCACTATTAGAACTGCTTGTGGTTTTTGCATTATTCACAGATCAACCTGTGATTTAATTCATTTACATTTTAACCTTCTAAAGCAATGAAAAAAATCCAAGACAACTGCATTTGGCAGCGTACACTGCGAAACGGAACCTGCACCGACAAAGACATATAAAAGCAACGAACAATTGTATCCCAAGTTAGCAAGTGCTAGAAGGGGGTGGATGATTCATGGGGAGGATTGAACATGGTGCTAGTGACCTTGGGACGAGGGATGCTGAAGCGGTGGGAGGAAGGGTGGGAGGAAGGGTGGGAGGGACGTGAGCGTAGAGAGTGAGTGGCTGAGCGTGTGCGAGTGAGGGAGCGAGGGGTGGGGGGCAGGGACACACTCTTTGAGTGTCTTCGCTGTCCACAAGTCGCCAACTCATATGCGAACTGATCCTCCAGGAACTATAACAAATAACCAGGACTCCTTAGACATGCTTCCAACTTAATCCTTGCTCATAAAAATTATCAGTTGAAAAGAGATTGGTAAACTGTTTAGTTTTAAGCTACTTGAAGTGTCCTAAGGAGAATAGATGTCAAAGAATTCATATGGTATCTAATGTCTGAAGTTATAAAAATAAAACAATTAAATAAAAACAATAAAAAAAAAACAATAATTAATAGTACTCAAAATGTATCTTTTTTAAGTATTCTTATTTATACAGTTTCTACTAACAAAAGAACAAGATCTTTTACCACTTTAATAGTTTTACTACATCCCATTGCTTCTAGAAAGAGTAAATTTTTATTATACTTTTGTTGTTATAACAAAACTTATATTTTCTTTTTAAGAATAATCTGCATTATTTTTAGAAACACTAAAGCAAGAATCTGTAAGAGGTTGCAGTCACCCAAAATGTTACAACCAGCACCTTAAAAGAGCTACCTGCTTAAATAATCAAAATTGAGCTTATTGACTTTGGACTGCAATAAGAAATATATTAGATTCAAACACTCCTTCCTCCTCCAAAGAAAGGTTAAAAGATCATGTTTTATTGCCGAAAGGGTAGAGAAATTTTGGAGGCCACCAACTGAGCGAAATTGTGGTATACCAAATGAACCATAAACCCCTTAACTTCTGCAAACAAGACATCACGGCCTGTCCCACTGTTGTGTGAAACTGCTATGCCTACGTTCTGCAGCGACCGGCTGCTGCAGCATAATGTCAAACTGTAATCCACTCTTGCAGTGAACTACATTAATGCAGTTCAGTGTTGCCTGTTTTCTGCCGCTACCTAGTGGTATGTTTTATACTTTTTACCAAATTTTATGGAAACATGTTTCAGTTATTTGCAGAACAAGTTTTAAAACTCAGCATTTAGTTTCAAAGATCTCAGTCAATATTTAATGTCAATAGGTATAGTGTTTGAATTTATTTGTAGCTTTGGACTGTAAATGAAATTGAATGGGGGTTACTTCCTTATTATAGCAGGAAATAAACAATAAGGAAGAGGATTGAATAAGCAGATATTTAGAGCTTTCTAGTTGAGAACTTCCAAGTCCGGTTTACAAAAGGGATGATAATACGATATGTAGGCCTATTTCTGAATCAGGTAATTCTGACAGAAAATCATCAAGACAAACCAGATGTTTAAAAAATAAAGAATTTTAGAAATTCATAATTCTCCAAATTTTGACCAAGGGTTCCCAGAAGCTATAGGAAATGAACTCGGCATTGAAGGTTCTGGAGGACTATATGATCGTAGCAGTTAAGGGGTTGGATCACATTCCACAGTAATTGTAAATTTGTATTTTTCTAAAGGAGTAATTATTTTCTGTGACATTCCATTTGCTGGGTTTATATATCTGTTAGTTCATAAATACATTTTAATTACTGAGGTTTTTAAACTAATCTCAAAAAGCCCTTAACATATTGGAAAATAAGCTGTAGTTTGTTGAAAACAAATACCTACTAAATGCTATACCCCTGTGAAAATGAAAAATAAAGGAAATATATAATTAACACGCTTAATATGAAGATTTCTTGTAATATATACATTTAGGGACTGACGGGACCTGAAATGTCAGGAAATTGTTGTTGGTAAAAAAAACAATCCTGTTTTTCGGGTGGGATTTAATTTACTTTGGGACAGGATAATTTTTGCTTGTTAGGGCCAATTGTGGTGCGATCATCATTTTCAGCAAAAGAATATGGTGTGTGATCGTCATTACCCTTTGGACTCCGACGTCCGATCAATTAAGGCTGATGTTATGCAGTACGATCCGTCATTTACGGATGACAATGATTACATGGTGTTGGATATGATGGAAAAATTACCAGTCTTTGGTTTTGATTTTCCTATAAAACCAATATTTGAGCCTTAAGTTTTGACTTCTAATTTTGATTATAAAAATGTATTGTTTAATCAATTTATAAATGTTATAAACTACTTTTTAAAGTGAATTAGTTGTATTAGCAATGAGTTTATTTTGATTCATACAATCGAGTTCAGTCGATTAGTACTTTAAAAATATAACAAACTAATTTTTGTTTTTTACATTGAAAAACCAATGTTATAAATTGTAAACAAAAAATTACCTTTGATAAATTGAGTAAATGTTAATGTTGACTTATTTGATTGAATTATTAATGTTTTGATTTATTTTCTTTTACCTTTCTTTTACTATGAATGAATCCACATAGACCAAAAACACTATAACATATCGGGTTAAGAGTTTTGACTAGATGATAACGTAGGCCATAGGCACAGTATTATAGAAAGAGAAATCAAACACTGATAAGGTTTGTATGACAAATCAAATCATGCTCCTGCTCCATAAAGTAAGTGTTTATAAGTTATTTGAGAAAAGTGAACTCTCCTTCTCTTATCTAGGTGTTATAAGGTGTTTCCAAACTCTCTCTGCAAACTCCTAGAGAGTGAAACCGAAGTCAAAACCAACATATAATTTAAACAGACACAAAGTTCTTTAAGAGACAGACCTTATACTTATATGAAATTTGTTGACTGGTTTGACTCACGGAACCACTTCCAGTAGTTTATGGAGAGGCAGGTTTTGGAAACACCCTATATGTTATCTTCATCTTGTGCCTTTATCAACTGTAGGAACTTCATATGCAGCGATGTCAGATGTGATCTAGATTTACCTGCTTGCGAGGCTTGAGCTGAGCCTTCCACTCCTTCAACTCCCTCGAGTACATCTCCTCCTGCTCCTTCAACTTGAGGGTTTCATGCTCCATCAGCATCTTTCCTGTACAACAACAAATATACAGCAACCATGTATAACCATGTCTTGTTTACTTCTTTAACTTACAAGTAAAATTCTTAGTATTTATCAGAATAAGACTCAATTGCTTTATCGTCACTAAACTTTTTTGTCTAGCATGGGAAACATTTCTAAACTATTTAAAAGTATTTTTTCCGAGAGGGCTCCAGTCACTGGCTTCTACCTGCTTCTCCCGTCAGGCCAATGCTAGCTTTCAAAGTCCATCCCTCCTAAACGGATAATACGGTATTGTTGATTTATGGTTCATTTTAGAGAGCATAAGAATATATAGCAATTCCAGTGACCAAAATCTTGATATTACAAATATTTCACCTATAACAAATCATAACATAAATATTGTAAATTTGGAATTTTACTGAACGATTATTATACTGTCACGTACATTATGTCAGTGCAGTACATGACAAATCAAATCATCAAATATAAACTTATAGTAGAGTGTCACGTACCACACAATCAAAAGCCTTGTATTTTATCCATTGCTGAATACCTCCATAACTGTTATATAACAATTGAAATATAAGTCCAGGGGAAACCCTAGCGAACTGTCTGCAATGACGATGCAAACTTCTGATTGATGTGTACCTTACAACTTTAACACATTATTGCCTGTTAAAAATACAGGTCTGAAACAATATAAGCTCTTTACTCAAAATCCCAAGGTCCAATAACTTATTCGTCGTCTGAAAATTAGAGACACTGTCAAATGCCTTGTCCATCCCCAAGAAAATTTCGACCACCTTTTCCCCATTGTTAACAAAATTGATCACAGATTACACTATTTCTTTCGCTGCTGTGACCGTTGATTTCTCTAGATGAAGCCAAGCTGTTCCTTATCCAGTAAACTATTAGGTTCAAGGCAACTAATTAACTGTTTGTTTACCACCTGCCTAAATATTTTGGAAAATGAGAGAAAAACTGAGACAGGTTTATAGCTGGAAATATTGTTACTTCCCCTTAAAAAAAAAAAAAAAAAAAAACGGGATTACATTAGCTTTTTTTAAAGGAAAATTGTCTGATATAAGTGAAGAATTAATAACATGACCCCAAGGGTTTATATATCGTTTGACTTTTTTTAAATGACAGGCTGATGATGTGTTATTTAGAGCAGAAATCATGCCCAGAATTTATTTTTTAAAGCACAGAAAAATGAAATACCTATACAGAAATATACTGACAAAACAAAAAAATGCATTAGTCTACGTCTTTTTAAATAAAATAATACATTACAGTACGCTGGGAGGGCACATACAACTATCCATACAATTATAATCTGAGTTACTGAGTGTTGCGTATTTAGAACCTTTGAGAGATGAGATAATGGGAGATTTGGATTCTGAAAAAAGAGGAGTAACAGTACTTAAAAATGTAGCACTTTGGTTGGACTGAACCTAGTAAACAAACTCACGCTTCTCGTTCTGCAGCTGCTCCAGTTCTCTGATGGTGGTGTCAGCCGCGGCCCTCAGCTCCTCCAGCTGGTGTTGGTGTTTCAGCTCGAACCTCAGTGTCTCAGCACGGTACCGCTTCTTCTCGTTCTCTTGGAACTGTAGCAAGTCATGTTAAAGTAAGGTTAAGTTCAGTATATTCCCATTACAAACTGACCCCTATTTTGGTTACATCTACTAGAGGGGATAGAGGGGGTCAAATAGGAAGGGATTTTTTGAGATAAAGAAAGTTATAGATGGTCACATCCAAGTTAACAGGAAAGATAAAGAAACACAATCAGATAGGTATAAAGGTGAAGTAGCCAAAGTGGTGAGGGATGAAACAGTAATTAACAGCTTAATAGGCTTAAAGAAAGTTAATGACATTTTTTGTTATGATGACCTGAGTAATGAATTATTAGATGAAAATAATTATAACGAAAGACCGGTAGAGACAGTAAATAATTTCTTGCCTGTAGTAGAAGCTTCTATAGGGAGAACAAAGAACAAATGTATTGTGGATTCTGGGTCACAAGCTACCATATTGTCAGAGGAGTTTTATAGTAAAATTAAAAGTAGTGTTGACTATAGGATACCTGAATTACCAGTATCAAATACAACTATAGTAGGTGTAACAGAAGCTCGAAGTAAGAGGGTTGAAAAGCAGGTACAAATTGAAATAGTCATCGGCCCATTGACAATTAATATTGAATGTTTAGTAGTGAAGGGAATTCAAATTGACTTGTTGTTAGGGTGTGATTTCTTAACAAAACATAATGCAATAATAGATTTCAGAGAAAAGAAGCTTCACTTAGTACATTTAAATAAATATTATAGTACACCTATAGATCATAGTGACAATGAAAATACAGTTGGTAGTATTAATGGAGTTCATGTAAACTACATAAATAATTTGATTTATGAGAAAGATGATGAAATAAATAGTAAACAACAAAATGAAATGAAAACTTTAATGACAAGTTATGAGATTGAGCCTAACCATAAGTCAAGGGTTAATATTGATGAGATTATAGATAAGAAAATTCAGGATATGGAAAATAGTAGTAACATCATTTCAAATGATAACTTGAAAAAATTAAAATATGTATTGAATAAAAATAAGGAGGTATTCTCGGAAAGACCAGGTTGTATAAAAAATTAGGTTGCAAAGTTAAACTTGAAAGTTGACAAACCGTATATAGGTAAATCTTACCCTGTACCCTATCATAAACGGAAAGCAGTTGAGGATGAATTAAATAAATTAAAAGAGATGGCTGTGATTGAAGTTTCTGATAGTAGTTTTTCAAATCCTTTGGTGTGTGTAGTTAAAAAAGATTTATCAATTAGAACCTGTCTTCACGCAAGAAAGTTAAACACTTTTTTAACGCCAGATAGACAATCAACTGAAACAACAGAGGATATTTTACAAAAGTTCATGAATGTAAAATATTTCACTGCTCTTGACCTAACAATGGGTTTTCATCAGGTATTATTAGATAGATTCTAGAAAATATGTGGCTTTTACATTTGGGTATAAAAATTATCAATATAAGAGGTTACCGTTTGGCCTAAATGCAAGTACCGCTCATTTTACCAAGGCGATGGATACAAATTTTGGTCCAGAGTTTTCAGAGTTTGTAACATGCTATGTTGATGAGCTATGTTGATGATATTCTAATAACCTCAAAGTCCTATGATGAACACTTAGAACATTTAGATAAAGTATTGAGTAGGCTACATGAATGTGGAGCTACTGTGAAAATAGAAAAAAACTGAGTTTCTGAAAAGGGAGGTAAAATTTCTAGGATATATTGTGAGTGACATTATTTGAAATTATTAAAAACATCAATAATGAAACTTAAACAAGGCCAAAACAAATCACTTGTCTTTAAAAACAGCTCAATGCCAAAGGACAGGTTGAGCCTAAAATTAATGGATTGCAAATTAATGGATTGACTCGATTTCAATTATTATGGAACAAAAAACAAGCAAAAACTTCTTATGCTTACCTATTAGATTTCATTACAGATATGTTTTTGATATTTTACTTTAAAAATTACAAGGTTAGGTTAACCTAAAAGTGGGCAATACAGACAGTGTTCATACAACTCAATCTGAAGGACCTGGTAAAACCTCCATTTTGGTGTAAGGAGTAACACAAATTTATAAGCCACAACTTAGAAAACACCACAACTTAGAAAACACTGAAATCCACACCACAACTCTTTAACACCTCAAATGCGTTCACACTCAATTTGAATTTACAGATGATACGCGGCCGCGGACGACCCTTGGTAGCGCGGGAAAAACGGCGGGAGTAAACTCGCTCAAAACTTTCGAGTTTCAGTTAAACCTCGAATTTTAGAGCCAAACTCGGCTCGAACTCGAAATTTCGAGTACTCGCACATCCCTACTATATATTTAAACATATATTGGATATAAGTGATGTCCGGACAAGTTGATATTGGCCAAATGACAACTGGACCGTGTTTTATCGGCCAGAAACAAATGTCAAACAGTGTTTTGTTTGACAATACGTAATCCAGTTTGATTACACTGGCCAAAAATTTGTATTGCTAGTCATGTATTAGTTATAAACCATGTTTACATTATCAAATCTGGAGTGGTATCCAAATCTCATTACAATATTTGAAACTACCAACTGATGGCAAATACTCGCTCGAAAATACTCAAAAGTAAAAAATAATTGGCACTACTTGGCTCGATTAAAAAACTCACTACTCTCAACTACTTCCACACCCCTAATATATATAAAATGATAATAATTATTATAATAACAAACTAAATAAATCAATAAAGCAACGATAATAATAATAAAGTAAATTAAGTTTTACCTTTTTCAGTCTATTACGCTCTTGTTCAGGGTCTGGGTTAGATGCCATGCTTATCCTCATTGATTCTCTAAACATCATTTCCCTAGCTTTCATTTCTGACCTAATTCTTTTTGGTAGAGCTCTTTTTTCAAGGGCCTGGCGTTTGAGCAAATCTTCTTCTTTTCGTTGGTTCATTCTCTTCATCTGTTCCAGTTCTTTTTCATGTCGAATAAGCATCTGAAAACAAATAATTTAACACTTCTTTATCATTTATTTTAACAGTATAAATATAATATACTAGATGTTACCCGCAGGCTTCGCCCAGAAAATGATTTATAATACCCCCGTCGCAGCAAACCTGCATACTCAGCTAATTTCCAAAGAAAATATATAACATAACACACTAAAACACTTAACAGGACCATAATAAATATATTCACAAACAAGTGATATTTAAAATATTAATTATTCTCCATAAGAATAACATTGGGGATGAGTACGCAGGTTTGCTGCAACAAGGAACACAAAATAATGGGTTTGTTCGCAAATATCAATAGAATTCATCTTAGTGGAGTCACATACCAAGTTTCATCCGTATACATTCATAAATAAGCGATATATAACATTTTAGCGAATTTCCCCTACAGGGAAGAAGCTATTACTGTAGGTCTCATGTTAAGACTTAAGCCCGAGACCATGATAACTTTTTGTTTTGAGGTCTCCAGATGCCAAAAACACTATTCATTCAAATTATATATATATATATATATATATATATATATGTGTATACATATGTCCTTGAATATGATAACTTGAGTAAAAAACATCCAATTTCGATGAAATTGGGCTCAAATGTGTAAAGTGACATTCATGACTAAGTTCGAAAACCAGAAAAATCGGACCCTCCTTGGTTTTAAATTGTCCAAAAATCAGTTTTTTGCATCTTTAACACTAAAATTTTTAAAAAACTTAATTTTGGTTATGACCAGTCATTAGTGATTATAATCTACTTTATTCGTGATTTATAAATGTAAAATATTTTTTGTTAATGGTAGTTGTAAGATTTACCTTTATAAACAATGTTATGTACGACTTATGATACATAGTCCACACATACTAGAGCTTAAAAAAAAAAAAAAAAAAATAATATTTTGAATTATTAACTTAGGTTAAGTAGTTGCGGAGAAAATCCAAAAAACGTGTTCCTATGTCCCATGTTAAAATAAAATCCCCCATGTTAATCTTATGGGAAAAAGGTTTTTGGCTTTTCCTCAGTTCATTTTAATGTAAACTTCACATTTGCTTTTACCAATCAGTTCAGCTCAACAAAACAATCATTTTGGTATTTAAATTGTGATTCTACGTCCAACCGTTGCAGAGATATTCAAAGTGCTAAACACGTACGTTGTCCAATGTTTTCCTTATGGAGAATGAATAACATTTTATATCTGAATTATTTATGAATGTATATTGATGAAACTTGGTATGTGGCTTCACGTAGTACTGGTATATTGATATTTGCACAATAAATTGCTTTTTTGTTGATTACCTTTGTAGCAGCAAACCTGCGTACTCAAACCCCATGTTATTCTTATGGAGAATAAGTAAAATGTAATGACTCTCTTAATTATGAACATAAATTAATAAAAGTTGGTATGTAGCTTCACCTTGTTGAGTTATATTGATATTTGCATAAAACCCATTTTTTGTTCCTTGTTGCAGCAAACCTGCTTACACAGCCCCCACGTTGTTCTTATAGAGAATAATTCAAATGTCATATAGCGCTTATTTATGATTGAATATTGATGAAACTTGGTATGTGGCTTCAGGTAAATTCTATTTATATTTGCATAAAAACCAATTGTTTTTGTTCCTTGTTTCAGCAAACCAACATACTCATCACTAATGTTATTCTTATAGAGAATAATTAAAATTGTATATCTCGCTTATATGTGAATATACTTTTATGAAACTTGGTATGCAGCTTTATGTGGTATTAAGACATATATTATGAACTGGAAATTCGCTGAGTTTAAACAGATAAGGGTTCTGTTCATGAAGAAGTAAATCTTCTTAATCTGTATATAAAGGAACTAGTCTACCGAGTTGATTCAGTGTATCTTGTAGATCTGGATTCCCTTCACAGACAACATTACACTAAACACGGCCTACATCTAAATACTCAAGGCAAAAATAAATTGGCATATGAAATTGGTAAGACACTGCTGGAAATACCTAAGATTGCGACACCCATAAGGATTATTGAGACCAATATGAATAATATAATAAAGAATTATCAAGGTGATCACAAAACTGCATTTGCACACTGTATTTCAGCAGATCTGCTTGAGGACAAGAACATGAGCGCTGGATTTGCAAAAGTTTTTAAAAGTAAATTTGGAAGACCTACTAATGATGATTTCATTGCCTCACATATTACTCGACAAAAACATAATGATGGTGTTACAATATACAGCCTCGTTGCAAAAGGAAAGTACTTTGAGAAACCACAAATACCAGATTATGACTTGGCTTTTGAGCAATTCCTTATAGATTTTAAAAAGAAAAAACTTAAGCGCCTCTTTTGCTCACAATGGGTTGCGTTCGTGACAACATCTCTGTCGAACACTTTGCAGCCAAGATAACGCATTTTCAACAACAAACGGGTGCTACTGTCTACATTGTCACCTACGATGAACAATCTCACAGAGTCCTCAGAGGTGGTGTACCATTTCCCCAATTCACAAGAAGACTACAGCATGTCATTTCTTCTTGTTCCCAGCAGCCTGCAGCAACTAATAAAACCAACCAGTCCAACAGTCCAAACACCAACAAGCAGCTTCCCTCTATAGAAGACATGAACAGCTTTCCTCCTCTTCTCCATCATAGTTTTTGTGCCAGTGAAGTGTTAAATGGGCAAACTAGTGAGAGTGCTAAAAATAGTGTAATTACATCACAGACTGACGATATGACTAACGTGGAAAATAATCTGATCTCGCCCACTCAAAGCAGCAATTTTTTATTCCATGTCAGTCAAACCCTCAAATTAAGCTGACCAACAGTAGCAATGAAATAACCTTGATGCATCAAAACATCCAACACCTGGCATCCCGATTAGATATATTGAAAATAAATTTAGAAGAAAGTAAGCCTGACATTGTTGCTTTGAGTGAGCATAAGATGTCTCATTCCGATTTGCAAAGATTAAATGTAAATGGCTTTAAATTATGTTCACATTTTACTCGTAAGACCACAGTTGGTGGAGGAGTTATGATTTTATGTAAAACTAATGTAGTAGCTAAGAAAATAATTTTACCTAAAGTTGAAGAATTAATATTATATAAAGAATTTGAATGTTGCTTTACATTAATAGAAGCTGACAATTTTTCTTTTGTTTTGTCATGTATATACAGAAATCCTGAATATAGATTTGAAAAGCCATTTTAAAAAAAAATTTGAAACTTACCTGGAAATTGTAATGAAAAAATATAAAAATATTGTTATAGTTGGAGATATTAATATCGATGTACTGGAGGATAATAATTTGGTTTATAAGAGATTTTGTAATATTTTGAACATGTTTAACCTGTGCTATTTGGTCAATTTTCCAACTAGGGTCACGGATACCTCAAAAACAGCAATCGACAATATTATTACAAATCACATGAACAAAAATGTCAAAGTTCTAGGATTGATAACAGAAATGTCGGACTACGATGCTCAATTGCTTAAGATACAAAACGTTTGCACAAGAAGCTGGAGGCAGACTAAAATTAAAAAGTTTTGTAGAAATTTTAGTACACAGAATATTGAGACACTTATCCATTACTTATCTCGTGAGTCTTGGGTAGAGTTGTATCAAGCTCCGGTAACTTCAAAATTTTTAGTTTTTAGTAATTTGTTCATGTATTACTTTAATATAAGCTGTCCTAAGGAATGGGCTACATTGAAATTTGATAATAATAATTGGATTACACAAGAGATAAAGAATGATAAAGCAAAGATTATTGAATTAAGTAAAATGTTTCGAACCATGCATGATGTTAACTTAAAAACATCTATAAAAGAAAAGAAGAAAGAACTTAAAAAAATCAATTGATAAAGCAAAGAAAGAATACTTTGATGATCTAATTAATAAATCAGACAATGCTACAAAAACAACCTGGAAATTATTAAATCAGGAAATTGGCATTTTCAATGACAATCAGATAAACATATGTATTTATAAAAATGATAACATTGTTATAAACCCAGTAGAAGTAGGAACTAGATTTAATGACTATTTTGCTGATGTGGTTGATAAAGAGGTAGTGCCAAAAATTGATTCCACAAAAATGTCTCATTCAAGGGAGTATAGGGGAGAATCCTCTCCGATGGAGTCATTTCGTTTTGAACAGATAACTGAAGAAGAATTAAACATTGTAATAGTCATTTAAAAATACTTCATCATCTGGTAAGGACGAAATCCCTATTATAGTGAAAAAAAGTTAAAAATACTATCTTGAAACCTTTGGTTCACGTCATAAATTCCTCTCTTATAAGTAGTATATTTCCCGAGCAGCTTAAGGTCGCCAAAATAAAACCAATTTAAAAAAAAGGGGACAGAAAACGATTATCTAGCTATAGACCAATCTCTATTTTGCCAACATTTTCTAAATTATATGAAAAAGTTGTTTATAACCAGTTCAAAATTTTTTTAGAAATACAAAATTTGTTTGATGCACATCAACATGGTTTCAGGACGGGCAAGTCTGTCATCACATCGGGCATTGAATTTGTTCAAAATATCATTTACAAAATTGATAGGGGGGAGAAAGTTATTGGCATTTTCTTGGATTTAACTAAAGCCTTCGACAGTGTTTCACATAAAAAATTGATTGAATCATTAAAGTCCCACAATATAAAAAATAAAGAATTGGCCTGGTTTGAATCATACCTGTATGAAAGAAAGCAGTGTGTCGAAATAACACAAGTGAAACACAAAAATTTCAGATACATAAATAATGTATTGTCAACACTGCGTACAGTGAAATATGGAGTTCCTCAGGGGTCCATTTTGGGACCCTTATTGTTCCTGTGCTACCTAAAAGGACTCCCTGAAGTTTTATGTGGTGTTCACAGCTCAATTTGCATGTACGCAGATGATACAAACCTAATAATTTCTGGAGAAAACCAAGAATCAGTTGAAATTGTCTCATATACAAACCTTACACTAGTGAAACAATATTTTGAAAACAAAAACCTTCTAATAAATCCAAGTAAAACAAACTTTGTATCATTCTCAACAAGACAGTGCAGAACAAAAATTGACCCAATTATTAAAATAGATGAAGATGAAATACTACAAGAATGTAATACAAAATTTTTGGGACTGATTATAGACGAAAATTTGACCTGGGATGACCACATTGAAAGTGTTTTGAATAAAATATCGTCTGGGATTTTCGCACTTAAAAGAATGTCAAAAAAATGTAGTTTAAAAACATTGAGAGTTTTGTATTTTGCACTTATAGATTCCCATATATCATATGGGGTAGGTATTTATGGGGCCACCTCCACCAAAAATTTGAAAAAGATTTTGAAAATACAGAAAAAAGCAATAAGGATAATACTTGGTTTAAGAAATAGAGACTCAGTCAAAACAAAATTTACAGAATTAGGCTTTTTAACCGTTTTCTCCCAACATGTGTTATACACAGTAAAACATGTCAAGGAACACAATATACCTCTGATGGAAGCGGAAGCCAGAAGTCGTCCATACAATACCAGAAATTTTTTAACTTTCGAATCCCATAGACTAGAGTTTTTTTTAAGAAAAGCATAAATTATAGAGGTTTAAAGTTTTTTGAAATACTCCCAGATTCTATAAAAAAACACAAAACCTGTCAGAATTCATAAAAAAATTAAAAAGTTTATGATAGATCATCCCTTATACTCCTTTGAGGAATTGAATGTAAATTTGAATGTCTAGTTGCTAGGCCTAGTTCTATCAAATTTGTAGATTCTAATACATGTTTATATATAAATAGAGAGACACTACTCACTATGACAAATGTGACACTATTCATCTGTAACAATTGTACAGTTAACGAATAAATATATTTGATTGATTGATTGATTGATTGAGTACGCAGGTTTGCTGTGACAGGAGTATTAATTATTTTCCCTAAGAATAACATGGGGACCAAGTACCTAGGTTTGCTGCTATGGGAACCATAGGCGAAAAATTGTTTTTTTCGTGCAAACAACAATAAACCAAATCCAGATGAAGCCATATACCAAATTTCGCCAGTTTATGTTCATAAACAAGCGAAATATACATTTTTTCTTTTTCCCCATAAGAATAACATTAGACAACGTACTGTGTTTAGCACTTTCAATATCTCAGTAACCAATTGACGTAGAGCAATGATCAAAATACCAAATTGTTTGTTTTTTTATGCTGAATTCAATGGTAAAAATTAAAATTTTGCTTGAATCTTAATTAAATGTGAAAACCCCAAAAAACCCATTTTTTGGGATAAAAAAACCCCAAAAACCGCCCTTCGGATGGTGCGATTCATCTAGTTCTCGAACTCGTTCAAATAAATGGTACTTTACACATTTGTACCAAATTTCATATTCCTTGTTTGATCCACCTTGTGTCACCTTGTGTGATCTTAGCAAGGCCTTTGACTGCGTAGACCATCAAGCTCTTCAATGGAAACTAGAATACAATGGCCTGAGGGGCACGGCGCTCCGGGTTTTTAGGTCATATATTGGAAACCGTAAACAAGTAGTCAGCATGGATGGTGAATCTTCCAATGAAGCTATAGTTGAGTTCGGAGTGCCACAGGGCTCCGTATTAGGACTTTTGTTATTCCTAATCACCATCAATGATCTACCAAGTGATAAGGACTTTTGTTATTCCTAATCGCCATCAATGATCTACCAAGTAATATCTCTAAACCTGTAAAAACTATCTTATATGCCAATGACACAACTTTCATTTCTACAAGTAAAACTTTAAATGAGCTTCAATATCAACTATCAACTGAAGCACTCATAAGGATGTGTCCGCGTGGTTTCAGGCCAATAGTCTCTTGCGGAATGGTAACAAAACACAGAATATTTTATTTGGTCTAAGGCCTACAAACCAAGTGTTTGATAACACAACTGAGTGTCAAATTTCTTGGTATACATATTGATGACCAGCTAACTGGGACTCTCACATTAGCTATTTGTCAATTAGGTTACCCCGGGTTGTTTACCTTCTAAAACTATTAAAGCTGCTGGTTGATGACAATTATTTAATTATGTCTTACTTTGCCTTCTTTCAAAGTGTTTATCGGTATGGCCTGATTTTCTGGGGAAGTAGTTCAAGAATAAATAATATTCTACTTATTAAAAAAAGTCATGAGAATTATGTGGACTGCTCCTCCTGATGCCCATTGTCAACCTATGTGGAATGCTCCTCCTGATGCCCATTGTCAACCTATTTTTATAAAATTAAAGCTTCAAACGGTTGTCAATCTTTATATTTATGATATTATGGTCTAAGTCTGAAAAATCTATCTTCACAGACTCTTTGTAATAACGTTCACTCCCATAATACTAGGAATAATTCAAATATTAATAGAACATTTTATAGGCTAAGAAAGACTTTAAAAAGTCACAAAGTTATGTCACAAAAGTTGTATAACAAATTGAACAAACTTGTGCAACTATATCCAACACACTCCTGTTTCTTAAGTAAGTTTTACGATTGGCTGTTCAATAACCCATTTTATTCTGTCTTCGACTTCATGGCAACTAAGGATGTTGTTTTTTAATGTTAAATGTTTTTAACCTTCCGTTTTGTCAAAAAGTTGTATTGTAGTTAATTTTGTTTCTATATAGTTTATTTTATTAAGTTAACTGTTTGTTAATTCTAAATAGTCCTTGTTGATGTTTTTTCTGTAAATACAATTGTAAAATTTGTTGTTGTCTAAATTATTAGGTATGTTTTATCAGTGGTTATTCTAACTTTCTCTGGAGGACTGACTTAGTTAAGTGTTTTACAGTTTTGTTTTATACCAAGAAAAACTATAATAATAATAATAACATTTGCTCCAGGTTTTTTCTATTGTACACTATGACCATAGCCAAATAAGCTAGACTTTTAAGACTTTTGCTAATGCATGTATCATGTCAATGGCAAATTAAGGATTCTTGAATTATGGGCATTAGACTTGGGTGAAGCGAATGACAAACATGCGTCATGCTGGGGATGCTGGGGAGAGATGATGACTCACTTAAACCGCTAGTTTGTTTACTTGATCACTTGCACGAGACTAAACCCTCCTCCCCCTCCCAACCCACCACCGTGACAACAGCGAAAGCACAACAATTGTCTGTCCCTCCAGTCAAGGATTCACATTAATTTTGTTAAGAAACTCTTGAATGTGCAGTAGCCTACTAACAATTATTGTTAAAAGTATTTTCACAACCGTTCCTACATTCACACATTAAACAAAAAAATAAACAATAAACCAAGTATAATCTAATAAACCTATTTAAGAAGTTTCACCTCTGAGGTAAGGCCACTTTTTCAAATAATGTAATCGTTACAATTACAAAATAAAATATCTTTGAGGTTAGGTTTACAAAGGAAAAGCACTTGGCTCAGGAATTTCATTGCAAAAAGGTGGGATGACAAGTCAGCTGTGTATCCCACATTTTTTCAATGAAAAATACAATATCTGTATTTGTTTTTATGGTGTACGACCATTTCAAGCTGGACAGGAACAAATCAGAGTTCTCTAACCCATTAAGTCGGGATACAGTTGATACCATCAAATCTAGATGCGTATGATAATTTTGTGCTGACAAGACCTCAAAACGAGTTGCCCGGTATGCTATACAAGACACGGCAAATGTTCTAAATAATCAGCTTTCAAATTTTTCAATATCATTGGCAGAGCACTGTACCATTTTCCACAAATGTCTGTTCATTTATGTGGTCTCTGCCGCTCAGCAGTTTTTTATTATTTACTAAAAATAAAGACAAAAGAATGTACTGCTACACCGCAATCTACAAAACTAGATAATAATTCCCGGTTCCACGACGCAATTCCCGGTTTCTTGGCTGAGTGGCCACTCTGATAAAATCAACTGGAAACCTGTATTCAACATCCGAGTCCTACTAATGATTATTTTGTCATTAAGTCTGTAGTAGATAGCAGGTCTAGTCCAGAAATGGTCAATTCACCTACAGGCCAAGTTAGTATATTTGAAACTAAGATGAATTCACAAATAAGTATACTTAATTATGTAGAAGGAGAAAGGTGAAGTAAAATAAACAGTAGCATTAAAATTCAACATTGAAACAATTTGATTAAAGTACAATTTAATGTTTATAGCTGAAGCCCAATAATATATAGGAAACACTCAACTTGCCTTGAAACCCTCCTCGACCAACCCAAAATGTGTGTGTTAAGACTTGGATTCAAAAAATAGATATAAGCTTGCAAGAGATTAAAATCTGTCACCTTGACCACTCAACAATGAATATTAAGGATGACTCGATACCAAAATTTATCGATTCTCGATACCGATACCATTGATACATACAATTTTTCAGTGCCTATAGTTCTTAAAAACACTTGCTAAAAACAGTTACAAATCTGTTGCCATTTCAAATTATTTAGTAGCTTTTTGTAGTTAATAATCCAATTAATTTTTTCCATAATTTAATGTTAATTTCACTAGTATGCTATAGTAATACAGAAAAACAAAAACTGTTTAGTATAAATTCATAATGGGGAAAAACGTGGATGTAAGATAATGACTCGAAAAAATAGTGTTGGTGATTTGTTGCTTTCAACCGGACCCTACCCCTCCCCTCCCATCTTCCTTCCTCATCTCTAAGGTAAGAATTTTTGCTGCCGACCCAAACACTCCCCATAGCCTCGGTACTGCGGGTATAAGGCGGAAGTGACTATGACATTTCAACAACTACCGGTGTCATCGACATCGACCTCGACATCGGTGTCGTCCGGTGTATCGACATCAAACGAAAGAATCTCGATACCAATACCAATGTCCAGGATTCAGCTATATTTTCTAAGAGAGTGGATATATCTGTTTGTTTCTATACCAATAACTAAAAAAAAACACATCTTATAAATTGCCAACTCCTTAAATGTTTAGCATTTTTTCACCACAAACCTGATGCCTCTGCAGAAAGAATCCATCTTTGAGTTGCCTCTTGGCGAGCTGCTGCTTCTCGTGGATCTGCCGCTCTTCCAGCTCCCACAGAGCTGACTCTCGTGCTCTCATTAACTGCAAAAACACAATCAATTACTAACTACCAAAATTACATGAAGAGTCCACAGATTCTAAAAACAGCTTGAATAAAAAGGTGGGTTATGTCATGTGGGTTTTAAGCCGGGAATTAAGATCAGACCAAATAATATCGGCTATACTTCACAACGGAAAACAAAATAACAGCCACCAACGACATCTCGACCATATAATATTGGCCATAAATGACAAAGGAAAATACCATAATTGTCCAGAATTATGACGGGAACCATAATAACAGCCATAAATGATTGAACCATGTTGTACCATGTATGTTGTTATGTTGTAGGCTGTAAATGAGTTCAGAAAAAAACATAATATCGGCCAAATACTTGCTTGAAACTTGCACGTAATTGGCAATTCTCGACTCTACTCGATCCAAAAAAAATCACTACTCGCACACCCCTAGTTTTTACAGGGTTCCCACTCAAACTTAATAATCAAATTCACGGGTTTTACACGGTTTTCAAGGTCTAAAAATTGTCAATTTCACGGTCAAAATATTACAAAACCTAATCTATACAGGTCGCAAAACAACAACACAGAAGCGGCGCAGCGGTCAAATACTAGTTAAAACTTTCCAACATTCCAATTACGATGTCACAGAACCATAAAACCATACCATACATCCCAAGTGAACCTTTTAAAAAATAAGAACTATTTTAGAGTTTCTTATTGTTTTATTGTCGTCGTGAGTCATGTCATCAGTCTATCGGTTATTGGTTGCTGGTGATTTCTACTTCGCTCAGAGTTGCCAATGACTTTTTCCCAAATTACCTTCGATCCTCGTCAAAATTACCCTCAAAATCTAAACTTCTGTATTTGAGTAAAGAGTGCTAATGAAATAAAGGAAATGTGCTTGAAATTTGATAGGTTTGAGGAGCCGCCTATAGATGTCACTGGTGTATAATTAATTTTAACGTTTAGAATAATGAATGAAAATAGAAGTTGAACACACCAGCCAGTTTTTGTCTCAATTTTGTCATTGCAAGATACAACGGATTTTTCTCCGAATTTATTTTACTGCTTAAAAAATCACAGTATATAAATGACTAACAGCTGATGCAATTTTGTTTACAGCCATAAATGACAATTATAGAACAGCTAACACTGTCTATCTTTCAGTCTATCAACTGCTAGGATTAGGTAGGCGGAGACAGGTGACAATAATCCTCATTTTCTATTTTCGTTATTTATTGTCTGGTTGACGTTAAAACTTGCAGAAATTACTGCAACTTCTTGTCGTCCTGGCACTCATGGCTCTTCCACGTTTTTAACATGAGACGATCACTCTACATGTAATCCTTCTTAATTTCTGTCATGGAGTTCGTGAGTATTCGTCAGAGTAACAAAAGTCGGAAGGGTCGATAAAGTAGAGAAATGTAGTAGGCCTAATTTAATCATAAATAAACATCGATGAATGTAATAATAAGTATATAATAGAGTATAATATAAATTTGTATATTTTTAAAGGCTTTAGTAAAATTACCCGTTTTTACCCTCAAAGTTCAACATTATCACCGGCAAGGGTAATTTCCCTCGAATTGGCAATGCTGACTACAGACCGTGTAAACGGAATGGGCGAGTAACTGACGCGACAGTTGTATAGTTAACAGACTAGGTACAGTAGCTGTCTACTGTCACCGACTAATACAAAACAATAGGCAAATGACATACAGAAAAGAAGACACATAAACGGTCTTACACAAGTGTCAGTCATGATGGCCAAGTGTTAACATGTTTTAAATAAGTGGAACACATTTCCCAGCCTAATAATCCCATTACATTAGTATTTGGATACTAAAAGTCCAAATTTTATTTAGAAAGAAGAGCTATAGGCCGTATTTGACCTTTTGCAAGGCCGAGAAGACTTATTTACCTGTAGCGAAGAATGTTTTAAACAGTGGTGAGATCCATCCTTTTATTGTACCAAGGAAGCCATTGAATTACAGTTTAGGCTACAAACTTTTATTGACTTATTAACTAATTGATATCAGCAGACCAAATTCATTTTATATCAGATCTTTCAATTATTAACCAAGAAGAATTTTAAAGTAATTTTATTGCATCAAATATAATTTTGAAGTTTTTAATATCCAATTGAACTACCTACTAGGTATTTTATTGAGAGCGTCACCTGACTGCTGGACATTATAAACTTTTTCAGTGAACTATAACTTTTCCACCTGCTACTGAGAAACATCTAATCATTTAGAATCCAAATCATAATTTATTCAGAACATTATTTAACATTATGTTTATTTATCAAGAGTTTATCAAGTACCAAAGATCATAAGAATAAATTCTAACGCCGCAAGATACCCCAAACTGAGATTTGAATTTCATGTGAACCCTGAGACGATCAAAGACATTTTGTATATTTAATAATTGTCAAAGTAAATATTAGAGTTTTCCCAAGTTTGTAAATATATTGTCAGTCCTTTTTCCTTTTAAAAAATATCAGTTTTGTATGTTATTACAATAAATAATAGGTTTTTCTGTACCCCTGAGTTTTCATTGTAGGCAGACACACCATAATTTTAGTGTAATTAATTGTAAGCAGTGAAGAAGAACGCATAGACAGTTGGAGTAACATTACCCATAACCCCCTAGCTAGCAGAAGGCAATAACATCTGAGTTTTGTTTATAAAAATTCAAGTAGGTTAAGAAAGAAATAAAGAAATTATTATTATCATAATCAAATAATCAATAAGCAAATAGTTAAAAAATATCAAAGTGTACACAACAGTAGTAAATTATTGCAGTAGAATGCACCATATATGTTCTAATGAACATTTAGTCAGCTAATTTATATTTGACTACAGAATGGAGGAAACACGTGCTTTACTAACTATCCCACAACGGTATACTAAACAATATAAAATAATGGCAAGGCAACGAACAACTGGGTAGGAAACACATAAGCCCTTGCACCCTCATATTCAAAGATCAGTTTGTCTACGCAGTCGTCGTGATTTTATTGCTGAATTAGTTATGTGTTTTTAAGCCCATCATGCACAAACTACATGAGTTATTGAGCAGATATTTGGAACAAGATAGGTCCATCCCAAAAATCAGTTATGGGCTTATTCCCGTTCCAAAGAGGCTCGGCCCTATTAATGACCTTCAACATTTCCATATTAATCATATACTTACTAGACCGATTGAACAAATAATTGATATAAAGACAGCATGCAATGAGAATGTACCATAAGGAATAAGGCAAAAGTAGGCTTATACTTTCCGTTCCTCATGTCCTTTGCTCCGTTGGCCTTTAATATGTTAATTCAAACAAAATTGACCGTTAATAGTTAACTGGACCAACTGAACATGCATTTGTTAGAAAGATAGATAATACATCACAATAAAACCACAACCTTCGTCTTCTCCTGTTCCAAAACTGCTTTAGAGCCCTCCAAATGTTCGAGCTAACAAATTTGTGTATACAAAATATAGTTGTGTATACAATTTTTTTCAAAAAACAACAGTTTGGTTAGGATTAAGATTTGTAAATAAAAACGAAAGAATCTTAAACGGCTGTTCAAAAACAACCGGTCGATTGTAAAAAGAATACTCACTTAGTAAAGTATCAGCATGTGATTTTTGTGAGAATAGAGATTAGAACCAATGTACACATAAATGTAATGTATAGATTATTAGGTCATGTATACATTTCTAGAACCATTATAAGGTAGAATAATTGAATATAAAGCGGACATGTCCAAAATAAAACAAAACGAGCAAATAAACAAAGTCAATAATATGCCTTGGAGAGGAACTGTTAAAATAGGCATTTTTAACAAACTTACTGGCTTTTCAGCTCGGTCCCCAAGTGATAAAGTGCTTAAAGAAATACAGTAACATTTCAAATATAATATTGCACTATGAAGCCGCGACGGGCTACTATTTTATATTAATGAGCTTGATTTTTTTCTTTGTGAAACATTACAATATTTCAATTGATAAGAGAAGGGTTATGCCAACATATTCACCCAATTATATAATATTCCATTAAACTTAGGCAATATAATATTTATTAGGCTAAATGAATAATAAAAACAGAAATATGTTTTCTTTTGTTTTTGTACATATTGAAGACAATGGCATTTTTCAATGTTCTTGATAGGGAATGGGCCCAAATCCTGATCTTGTTACCACTTAAAGAAAAGTTTACTTAGAAAGCATTATTATGACAGCTTGATCCAGTTTTAAACTTTCCAAACATTTTCAAGATTTTTGCTGGGGATCAATCTGACAAGAAACCTCAGATTATGAAGCGACCGGCCTAAGCACTATGCGCAAGCCAATAATGTTTTAACATTTTACCCAGTGACTCCAAAGCATACATATTAGAAACTGAGTTCCATATTAACGATTAACAATTTTGACCAAACCGCAAACAACTAAAAACGAACCACTTCAATCACCCACTGTTTATAACAACATACAAATTAATATTAGCGTCAGTTTTAAAAACTGCATACGGTTACCTAGTAACTTTACAAAAAATTAGACAGTCACGACAGTTTTTCTAAAATTTCCTCAACAGGATTTCTCTCACACTCACACCTCTGGCGTTCAAGTCCGTCACTTAGATGTCAACAATCGCTTCAAAATTGAGAGTGACGTAAAGAAAACTCAACTGCTTCTTTGATGCCACCATATATCGAGATCGCATCCATCGCTAACGACGCCGACCATTAGGAGCGCATAGCTAATGTTGCCGAGCATCGGGAACGCATCGATAATGTCGCCGACCAACGAGGATGCATCGCTCAGAATGCGTCACGCAGTCGCCGATGGTTGCAACCAAAAATTTCTGCATAATCCACACATTTTTCCTGGTCAACGGAATTCCTGCATAGTTTCCGGTTTTTCCGGTCAGCAGTCACAATCTAACCTACACTAATGCCACTAACTAAAAGCGCATCATCATCAGTAATATGACTAAATTTTAAACATCATATTTATTTGCAACCTACTGTTTTGCGTAGACTTTACAATAAAACAGCGCTGCAAACAAAACCCTGCTTTTGTGATTTATTTTGATCAAGAAATTAGATTTGCCAACTATAGAAGTGGAATAAATGGATTGTAAACCATGTAAGATAGCAGTAATGCGGTTTTACTTGTACAGTGGTGCTACCTGTTGAGAAAACAACAAAATACTAGGAGGAACGACAGTTTCGTCACAGTAATTCGTAACGACTGGTGGCCACAGTGAGAAGGATTCGTCAAAGTCGAAGATGAATATATGCTCAATATGCAAGATTACTTAATTTTTAACACATTCTTCCCACCATTATAATGAATGACTAAAGTGAGTCTTCTATCTGTTTAGGTTATAGAGTATCCACTAGAGTCTTACTTGCTGCTTTTGCTGCAAAAATTGCCTTTCCATCAAAGCAATTTTTTCTCTATGTGAGTCACTCAAACGACGAAGAGATGTTTCGTGGTTTTCATTCAGCTTTTCAAGAAACAGCTTCTCCTGAAAATGTAGAGCGACTATTGAATTGAATGTAGACAAATGTTTCCATATTTTGTCTAATAATACAATATACTAGCAACCGGCCAAAGGTATAAATTCAACCAAATATTTTCAACGAATAATGGCTGTGATTGTAAATCTTTTATCACATTATCCTACATTAAAGTTAAACAAAATTATTTGAACCAGTTACATGATGCTTAACTTCACAAATAACTAAATAAATTAGTTTAACCCTTTGAGGTCGATTAAATTAAATCACCCAGACACCCTGAGACGGAATTAATTTTGGCTATTTTGTATAGATTTTACTATTGTTACATTTAATTACCCAAATTAATTTTAAAATGCATTTATGAGGGTTTATTTTTAAGGCACTTTGATTACATACTGTATATTGATGAAATAAAAATAAAAATGTATACCTGTTTTATTTTTTCTTCCATATATTTTTAGTACATATGTACTATATGTGACAGATTACGAGAGTAAAAACCCATTTATATTTATTTGTAAGTCAAATGAACACACAAATCCAGTAAAAAAATTACCTTTTATTATTATTATGCTTGAGAAGACAATATAAGATAGTGACAATATGAGATAGCACTTACAAAATTATCTGTACTCCTTCTGAGTGTGGTATTTCTCAAAACACTCTCCAACATGCAGCGCTGGCTCCTTTGGCACGACTTGCAGTAAGTTGAGGACTCTCTCCTTCCTCCTGGAGTCTTCCTATCACTGCATACCTTGCAGTTCCGTGTCTTCCCTCCTTCTATCTTGTGGATTGCATGGAATTTTCCATTCAACCTCACCTCATTTGAGTTGTCCAATGATGACGGTCGTCCCCGTTTCCTATTTTGGGTGTTTCGAACCTCGCCTACAAGCTGTCGCACTAAATCTTTGCGAAATACCCTGTGTCTCTTAGGTTTTTCTGTCTCCATACAGTACAGAATGTAAGCATTCACTATTGTAGTTTCAATTAACCAAAATAATAACTTTCTCCACCGTTTCAGGGACTTTCTGGTAAAACCGTAGCTTGATATGTAGTTGTCAGCAATGTCCACACCTCCCATAAATCTGTTATATTCACAGATCACTTTAGGTTTCATCACTTCCTCTGATATACCAGACTTTATAATTCTAGAGATTTTCTCAGCACTGTTATCATAGGCAGTTGAATACATAGTTACATTGCGCTTATCCCGCCATACTAAAACTAAAGACTCGTCTTTACGAAGGGCAACTGTCTCATGATGCTCTAGATTTTTTACGGCATCTTTCTTGACAGCATCAGGGAGGCCAAGTCTGCCTGGCATTATTGTTCCTGTTAGATGCATATTGAGTTTCATTAGCTCTTGCCCTAAGAAATAGCTGGTGTAGAAACTATCCGTAAATTCGTGGAAGCCTGTACTGTCGTTATCTTCAATCAGTTTGTGAACCAAATGGAGCACGATTCTAATAGTGAAAGGTAAGTCCGGTCTGACTAAGTTGTTAGTTGTAGTAGATCCAAAATATGGTTCCATTGCACAAATATAACCATTGGTGGAGTCACTTAGAACATAAATACGCAAGCCCCACTTCATTGGTTTCAGTTTGTTATAGCACTTGAACAAAACCTTGCCTTTGAAACCAACTGTGCTCTCATCAACAGATATATTTCGTCCTGGGCAATAATGCTCACGGAACTTAAGAGTCCAAATAAGAACCGATCCTTCTTATCTTCTCGGCCCTAGTGGTCCTACCTGGCCTCTCATCAGACGTCGGAGCACACAGATGAAGGGTCCAAAATATTTGAAAGAACCTGTCCCTTGAAAATACATCTTTAATAAAGGGCTGCTTGTCCAACCAGTCTTCCGAGAAATACTCTCTTATTTCAGATTTTTCATGCATTGCCATGTTGATGATTACACCGAGGAAAGCCTTCATTTCAGTAGGCGTAACGTCTTTCCAGGTGTGCCAGATCGACCTTTTTTGCAAAGGCGTACTTTTCTGAATTTTTTCCCTGGCACACCTATTAGTTTCAGCAGTAATCTCTTCAATAAGTTCATCTGTGAAAAAAAGTTGCCAGTAATCTAGTTCACTTTTTACTTGTTTCCCCAGAGGCGGTCTAAAATGGGGGTAGTTATTATATACATGTTTTACTGGGGGTACATCATTCTCACCACAGCGCTCCCACCCGATGTTGTAGTTAGGTTTCAGTCTAACTGCCCTCCTCGGCCTACCTCTACCTCTGCCTGTAGGCCTACCTCTACCTCTGCCTGTAAGCCAACCTCTATTTCTATCTGCACCTCTGTTACTTGGCCTACCTCGACCTCTACCCCTAACTGCATGTGAAACATCTCTTCCACAATATACTGGCACATTCTCAGGCCCTACATTTTCACCTGTTTTATTTTCATCTTGAGGTACATTTGTGACTTCATTCAAAACATTATGAGTTTCATTAAAATCAGGTGAATTGGCAATATTTATCAAAGGTTCATTTGCACTCAAATCCTCGCCTGGGGGCCTAGGCCTATGCTTACTCAAATAAGTTCTGACATTTACACAATCTCCTTGTCCTACCTGTAATGGTTCATTTACATCACTAAAGTTTTCAACATCAGCACTAGAAATATCATTTCCTAGGTTTAGTTCATCTTCTATTTCCATACAGTTTTCATAATCGAACAGCAGACGCTCCTCTTCAACATCATTCTGTTCATCCAATCCAGAATCCTGCTCAATATTTACTTCGTCTCCAATGCTCACTCCACTTACATCACTATCATAATGTTCATCTAATAATTCAAAAATATCGTCATCACTAATTTTATTAGTCATAATTATAACTAAACAAAAGAGTAAACATAACCAAAACACCACAGACAACAATCGGAGCTGGAACTATCAGACGCTTGCAGATGACACAAGACACCGCGAATTGTGAAGTATAGTACATGGAGTAATAACATTTATTTCAGAACAAAATAATCCATGGAGAAGATAAAATAAACGTTAAAAGTAATAAGGAATGTATAAGAAGCAAATAGACATAAAATCATTACATTGTATTTACTTTTAGCGCACTTCATACGGGCTAAACGTCACGGCGAGTATAGGTCGCCATTCGAGCGTTCGGCGACCTATACTCGCCATTCGACCGCAAAGGGTTAATATCTAGTGGGTCCTTTCCCCCCCACTCTCTCTCTCTCGCTCTCACGTTCTCACTCACTCACGCACTAACTCACTCAGAGAAAGAGTGCAAATTTGCAAGATTTTAAAAGTTTCCACCAATATCCTCAAAACTGGTTGTTTTTACCAAAAAATACAAGAATGTTTTTTAATGAATGCAATAACTTATTAATGATTACTTATGAAACGCTTACAAAAGAGTGGCAAAATAAGAAAACTCAAATAAAAAATGACTTTAGGTGCCATAGTGATGTAATAAAAAATTTACAATTTCAAGATAGCCAAAATGTTTTGAAGATTTCAAAAATATATACTTTTACTTTATTAGAGTTAAAATAATTATTTTTGTGAAAAAATTTCATAAACCCCTACCACAACATTCAAAATGGCATCAGCAATGGAAAGATGCAAAGTGTTGTAATCGGTACAAAAAAATCGCAAAACAAACAGTAAATGACTACTTCTGATTCATCATTCGATAACAAATGCCATGTAGAATCATGGCGGGGAATCTGGAATGATTTGACTATCAATGTATCCCACAGTAATGATGTGTCGCATTGTGAAAATAGGATCGCAATTGCTACATTAGCACTCTACTCGTTGCAGCACTTGGGAGAGTTAACAAGATTTAAAGACCATATACAAATCCATATTCTCACCCTTTCCTCATGCTCCATTTCCAGTTTTTCCTTGCGGCCACGGAAGACGCTTTTCCGCTTGTCTTTGGGCATGAGATCAATCTCTTGTCGTAGCAGTCGCAGTTCAGTCTTAAGGCTTTCTCGGAACTCCTTGAGCTCGCGCTCCTGCTCTGCCCGTATTCGCTTAGAAGCTGTACGCAGATCTGCCTCTTGTTGCTGCTCTGCCTTCTCCACCTACAAAACAAGTTTAGTTCAGTGGGGCAGAGTAAATAAAAATACCCATGCATAACCTGCATACTCAGCGAATGTACATTGGAATTTTATCAAAAGATATGGTATATTATACTGAAATACAGTAATTTATTTGAACAGAACTTAACATTTTCAAAAATTGTTCAACAGGCAAACTTTTTTTGAAATTTTAAATTAAATTTTGTTTAAGTTGATTCAATTTGTATGCAAATATGTACACAATCAGGAAAAAACTACTTATTTACAAACTATTTTTAAATTATATACATAAGTAAGAAAGATAACGATGCTATTTATTCTCCACAAGGGTAACAATAGGGGGATTTGTTGCAACAAAGACTCAAAAAAACCCCGAATGCGATTTTTTTGACAAAATTCAATAACTATCGCACCATAACAAAACAAAGAGACATATGGCAAAGTATTAAGATAAATGTTATTATGTTAGTAGTGTCTTCAACATGGAAAATCAGCTAAGGAAACCCATTTTGAAGATCCAGAGGAAAGAAATACATTTTACAGGAAATTTAGCTTAACTGGCCTGCTATGAAAGTAAGTGAATTATTTTCTATTTTTATTAACTCTCCTATACTATTTTTACCTGCTGCCGTTGTTGCCTGCTCAGAGCCTCCAGATCAGCCTCGTAGGTCTTGAGCAGCGTCACACGCTCCTGCTCAAACCTCTTATCCTGCAAAAGTACCATGTTATCCTTGATGTTACTGACAAATTCGAGTTTTGGAAATGAAAAATAGATAAGTTATCTAAATATAAATATTGTTTTTACTGAAGACTAGGCCAACAACTAACAGGATTTATTTAAACATTTTCATATTTCCCCCTGACTTTCCTTGACCATTTCACAAACAATTCCCCGACTTATGAATATTAACTGAAAATTATACAATCATACATCTGGAAATGGCAGTACTGTATAGCCAAAATGTGTTGCATTACACAAAAACATAATATAGAAAAATTACTCTGGGATTATCATCTTGTTATAGTAATGCATATAATTCAATACAAGGAAGAAAATAATAATACCCATCCTCCTCCATCCCCATAGCTAGTTTTCTCTCCACTTCTGAAACAATGTTTCATTACAATAATTTAGTGATTTTCCCAGTGAAAACTTGAAGAGCCCATATTGCTACAGCAGATGTAAAATTATCTTCATTGGCATTAAACGATTTTTGATTTAAGACGTTTCTGGCTTTTATGTTTTGTTTTGTAACTATAGTATTTGAATAAGGCTACTGGGTGCTGAATGTGCATATTGTAGTGTAGTTGGAGCAGAAAATTGTTTATTTATTTGTAAAATAATACGTTACTAATTGGGAAGATTAGCAGAGATTAGCAGCGACTATCTTTACATCTTAGGAATTGGGCTACCTGGTTGCGGCACATCTGGTTAGTTAGGGGGACCAGTTAGTTTTATCTTAGTTAGTTGATTTTAACTAAGAGTATTGGCTGATTGCTCAGTTTTAATCTGACAGTTTGAAAGTGTTATTTAGTTAGTGTCTAAGACGGACCCATTCTCTTTAACAGGTCATCAGTGCTAAGGATTATAATCCTTTATTAAAAAAACTTTAAGATTCATCAAAATGGCTTGCCTCTGGTCCTGTCTCGGGGATTGGTCCTTTCGCGATTCTCAGGTTAAGTCGTAATTACCAACCACCCCATTGCAGATTTTGCTGCATATTTTTTACAAAACAATGGTCCATTAGTATGAGAGATAATATGGTTTGCCCACCCTTAAAAGATATAAGACAAACTTTACAAAACGCCAAAATTGCATTGGAGCCAACCAACTACAAGGACACTTTCGCATATAGCCAAAATTTAACTAACATACGGGTGAAATTTAATTGAGCCCCCCCTAAAATTTTCTATATTTATTAGGATATTGACTCCGGACCAATGCCAATCTTTATTATTCATTGTTGATCAACTTATACTTCATTTCACTTAGTTAATGTTTTAAACTGCCAACTTGAATCAATATAAGATTCAAATATTTTTTTCGAATGTAAAGGTGGGGTAGTGACCCATCATATTGAACTACTTTTTTTATGGTGAACACAATTTCGCAATCCATTTTTGAAAATCATTATTTGTTCTCAAGATATTAGTGACAAATTAATTTTGAAGTGAGTTTTAAATGTCATAACCTTAACACATGCCCCTATTCCCGTAATTACATTAGATAATTACCATAAACTACTACCCATCATTGTTGAGTGGCATTTGCTTAATTTAAACAAAAAAATTTCGGCTGCCATTTTAGATCTGCCATTTTGGAATGTGATGATTTCTTTCAAATGTAAATGTGGGTTTGTGACCCATCATTTCCAACCGTTTCTCCATGCTGAAACCAATGCCGCAATCTGTTTTTAAATATCACCTTTTGTTCTCATATCAATATTTTAAAAATGAAGCAAATATCATCCCCAGGGCTCCATTCTGGGTCCCTTGATGTTTCTTTGTTTCATACAGGGGTTACCTGGAGTGGTGCGTAAGGAGGGTTGTAGTATGTGTCTGTATGCAGATGACGCAAACATCACAAATTACAGTAAAAATCAAAAAGGAATTGAATCAAAATCTGAAACAACTCTATTACAAATAAAACAGTTTCTGATTGGAAAAAAACCTAGTATTAAATTCTTCAAAAACTAACTTTATGGATTTTTCTACAAGACAATCACAAACTAAAATCTTTCCTGCCATTTTTATCAATAATAGTTTAATTAACAGCACCGGTTACGTGAGAGATCTGTTTGTGACCGATCTGTATATTCGAGACATTATTTTCAATGGTCGTTTAGTTAATATTTGTAGGCTAACCGTGGTTTGAGGTTACGTTTAGTTCTTATTAACTTTTTATGATATATTTAGCTTTTTCATAAAAGAATAACATGTTATGATTTAAAAGTGTGACCGTACTTTTTGTGAATTGAGGTACGATATAATTCTTCCCTGGTTTTGTAGATATTTCAGGAAATCTATAACTTTAATAGTAAGTTTCATATTTTATAGTAATGAATAAGTTTTATTGTCTTTTAGATGTATTATGTTACCTTGGACTTGCCTTTTAGTTGTAAAGTCCAAGTTGTTTTTAGTGGTGACTTTACCAAACGGTCACTGTTGTTTAGGGGTGGGCGAGTGGTGTTTTTTAAATCAAGTCGAGTAGTTCTTTAAAAAGTAAAAAAACTAATTTTATTTTTTGTATTGAAAACAATGTTTTTTTACATATTAAACTTGAATTATAAACATAACATTTTATTGAATTATTAATTTTATTATTTATACTGTTTTAACCTTTGTTTTACCATGAATGAATAATGATTTATATATAAATCATTATTATTATCATTATTATTATGTATAGCCTATATATATATACAAGGTGTACATAAAGTCCCGCACGGGTTTAATATTTTTTGAATGATAAGAGATAAATCAATAAGATTTGGTACATCAACACTACACCAAAAAATCTCCTTTTTGAAGGAACTATCAGTTTTCTGTCATATCATGGGGACGTCCCGCAAGGAGTCAGAAGGAAATTTAAAATAGGAGCATAGGTCAATATGCACATCACTTTAAAGGGCTTATCTAGCAGAGTTTAATGCCGCAAACCGCACTAAAAAAGGTTGATCTAGTAAAAATTGGCGGCTGTTCAAAGGTTTTACTTGGTTACATTTTATTAGTAGCCACAACCCCATTAAAGCAAAACTGCAACTAAAATGAATACTGCAGCTAAATACTACCATTGATTTTGAATACAGAATAGATATCCCAAGACTAGTTAATTTTTGAAGCCAGGAAAATGAACCAGCTGGTCCACTAATCAGACAACTACATCAGCTGTGTATGAAACAAAAATAACAAACCCATTTTTCATATAAAAAGAATACCGTTTTATCCCTTTGAATTACATTAAAAAATCCCTTTTCATCCTGCTGTTAATCTGAGATCACAGATTGCACTAGATTGCAGAATAAAATATTTTTCTATTTACTTTCACTAGCTGCTCTCTTTTAATTGTATATATGTTTATATTTACCTATTTTTCGTGCTAGAATTAAATTATTTGAACATGTTCTACTCTTTCAAATACCATTTTATCCCTTTAAACATCTATATTATGATCGATTTTAAGGGAAGCAATCAATAACAGAAAAGAGTAGTTAGAATTTTATCTCTATATACAATTTTTGTCCAGCTAGACTAGTCAAATAACCAACAACGCGAAACGAGTAGTGTAAGGGGTGGAGAAGGGGTTACCGTCATACTGGTTTTCTTAGAGTAAGAAACAACGCACATACTACTACTTCGATCTACTGCTTCTAAGGCTCCGTTCTAGCTAGGCGACGAGAATTCTGTCGGCGGTATGACCGATATCACTCCTGCCGACGACGAAAACGGTGTCCAAACTATTCAAAACAACAAATTATAACGGTGACGACGCGATGTGTTCTCCATTCTACATATTAATGGTATCGCATCGCACACCCAACTAGGACACGCTCACGCTCATGCCCAAGTGGAATTGAAGTGGTGGAATTGAGTAAGGGGGGGTTCAAAGTACTTCAAAGTAAGGGAGTCTGGGATCTGTAGGCTTCTAGGCTCAACCTGTGGCATGTATCCCCTTACCGCCTATTGCCAAGGTCAACAATTTTTTTGATGTATGTGGTATTAGGTTTTAGTATACGTTTAGCAAATCCCACAAATTGAAACATTCGTTGCCAGAGCCTTTTCTTGAGATGGTGTAGCACTAGTTTCATGGTATATTTTTCGGGTTACAGATCGGCCATAAGATCGGTTCATCTATTCTGGTATTCAAAATCAATGGTAGTACTAAATAACACGGTACGACATAGGTACTAGAAATGGCAAATATTTTACTTGTTAATTCCATCATGGCCAGGCCAGCGACATTGATGTGATTCATTGTGCGTTCTGTGATGTTTATACAATAATAATAATAGGTGCGGACAAGGCTCAACGATATTTAAAAAAATGGGAATGCCCGCTTGTGCCAAAGTGCTCTGTTGGTAAGCAAACTAGCAGACGTAATGCCGATTTCCAAAAAAATCCCACTTTATCCCACAAGCAGTGAAATATCCCATATATGGGATAAAAATCCCTTAAGTGGAAACATTGCTGGTAGCGCTCTGGCGGCATCTCACATCAAACTCGAGCAGCACAGACAATCCCTAGGCACGCTCGGCCCGTAAGCTAGGTTTATCTATTCCGTAGGATGTATAATCAATGATACTACATTACGCCTGTCAATACAGAAGTGAATTATGACGTTACTTATCCTCAAGGGTTACAAATTTGGTCCAAATCTATTGATAACGGGGAAAAACTGGTAACAGTAACAATTAGAAAGATCTTATATTTTTTTAATAAAACCTTTGAACAGTCGCCATTTTTTACTGGATCAACCTTTTTTAGTGCGGTTTGCGGCATTCAACTCTGCTAGATAAGCCCTTTAAAGTGATGTGCATATTGACCTATGCTCCTATTTAAGATTTCCTTCTGACTCCTTGCGGGACGTCCCCATGATATGACAGAAAACTAATAGTTCCTTCAAAAAGTAGATTTTTAAGTGTAGTGTTGATGTACCAAATCTTATTGATTTATGTGTTATCGTTCAGAAAATATTAAACCCGTGCGGGACTTTATGTACACCTTGTGTATATATATATATATACTGTTTTCAACAACCATAACAACCAAAAGACAAGTATTACAAATATATATCCATACAGAGATTTTGGGTTGGTTTATCAAAACCAGAACATTTTAACAAGAAAGTGATTTTTTGACTCGACCCAAACACTCCCTGTGCCCCTCTCTTACTTATCTTAACTCACAGGTATCCATAAATAACCCACCTGTCAATGTCTACTTTCATATGAGCTAAAAATAGATTTTAAGCTTATTTTTCTTTATTTCAGTCACTTATTTTGTTAAAAATTGGTTAGCGCCTTAAACGTGGGTTAACGGCGGGAGCAGTTCGATAGTTTTGAGTATTTTTACTACTCGACTCGGCCTTCGAGTAGTCTTTAGTACTCGAACAAATACTCAAAACTCGAGTACTCGCCCACCCCTACTGTTGTTACCCGCCGGTCACGTCTGTTACAGACCGGTCACGTCTGCTACAGGCTGGTCACGGGTAAAAATACTAACTAAACGACGATAATATATTTTTATTTAAATTTAAATTTATATAAAACTGATGAAAAAATGTATTCACGTCTCACAATATTAAAATCATTATTTTAAAATATTTTCTAATGAGTACATTTTAGGTATTAGGTACCAAATTATGATACACTTCCAACTTCAACGCAATTTTCTAATTTGTAAAGGTTAAAATGATGGCATCACGAAATAAATATGTTTTTTTTTTATTGGTCATTTAACCCTTTGAGGTCGATTAAATTAAATCACCCATACACCCTGAGACGAAATTCATTTTGGCTATTTTGTATAGATTTTACTATTGTTACATTTAATTACCCAAATTAATTTTAAAATGCATTTATGAGGGTTTATTTTTAAGGCACTTTGATTACATACTGTATATTGATGAAATAAAAATAAAAATGTATACCTGTTTTATTTTTTCTTCCATGTATTTTTAGTACATATGTACTATATGTGACAGATTACGAGAGTAAAAACCCATTTATATTTATTTGTAAGTAAAATGAACACACAAAAAACATTCAAAAATATCGTCATCACTAATTTTATTAGTCATAATTATAACTAAACAAAAGAGTAAACATAACCTAAACACCACAGACAACAATCGGAGCTGGAACTATTAGACACTTGCAGATGACACAAGACATCGCGAATTGTAAAGTATAGTTCATGGAGTAATAACATTTATTTCAGATCAAAATAAATCCATGGAGTAGATAAAATAAACGTTAAAAGTAATAAGGAATATATAAGAAGCAAACAGACATAAAATCATTACATTATATTTAGTTTTAGCGCACTTCATACGGGCTAAACGTCACGGCGAGTATAGGTCGCCATTTGAGCGTTCGGGAAAATGGCGCGCGGCGACCTATACTCGCCATTCGACCGCAAAGGGTTAATGAAACATTCTGACAGTTGTTTGTCTTAAACTCGTTTTTTGTGGGAGGTTAAGTGAGTGTGACCGATCCCTGTGTAGGTACTGAAAATGTTTGTTTTTTCATATACAAAATGAAAACTGTGCTCTGCTGCAGCATTGGAGTGTTCGCAACAATGTATGGGACTAAACAATCAATAGATTATAGACTAGACAATTTGACAATTTTAATTTTGAATATTTTCCTTAACCTAAATTATCCCATTTGGTGGTATTGACCCATGTATGTAATGACACACCAACCACACAAAATTAGAAACCATATTCATCACCATTTTACAAGAAATCTATTTACAATAGAGAAGCACAATTTAGAACTTTTTAAAAATAAAAGGTCTTATAAGGGCCTTCTCTTCCTCCAAAGGGCCTTCATTCCAAACCAAATTAAACATGAAGTAAATATAAAACTTAAAAAAATACCTTTTGCATATATCTCCATATTTATTAGAAGATTTTTATGATTCTGACTGTAATATTGAATTATTTGATTCCACAATGTAAATTTATAACCTAGAACCTAAAATGATTTGACATTATTCGATGTACACATGTTGTATTATATGAAAGAATAAAGATATTTTGATTTGATTTGATCACTCAACAATGATCAGTGATATTGCATGGTCATTATCTGATGTAATGAGGAGAATAGGGGAAGGTGGGGGCATTTAAAACATCAGTGCATGGAAGAAGACCCCCCCACGAACCAGTTTATGTCCTGCTGAAACTGTTGTCTATCTGTAAATAATTTTTTATAAAACTATTATTTATGTATTATGTAAGGCATAGACTAGTTTTTAAACAGTAACAATGGACCAAAGTGGAGTAAAAGTGACATGGCGATGGAGGGCGCCAGGTGCTGACCACCGCCCGGGAGTTGACATTTTCAAAATTGCAGCGGAAACCCGATCTCAACACTTGGGATTATCTACTGGCATCATAAGGTTTTTTTTCTTAAAAAACTTAGGTAAATTTTTGGACTTATATGCACAGCAAACATGTCAAGATTAGAACTTTTCCGGACACATTGATACATAAAGGTCATGGTACCTATTTTTTGTTTCAGATATCTCATAGCATATAATTATGTTAAAATCATAGAAGACCTTAAAAACTGGTCCAGGTTCAATGTGTTTTTAAAGCAACTTATTAAATAAAGTCGGTCATATTTTGGTAATTTACACACAATTTGCCACCATTCTACACTTGGAGGGTGAGGGATCTTTAAAATTAATAAAATATAAAATCTTTTTAGCTTTAAATTATACAATATTAAATACTTGAAAAATGTTCAAAAGATTTCCTGTATACAAAAACTGAAATGGTGAATTACGGAAATGTCAAATTTAATACTAAATTAGCCTTCAAAAAGCTAAATGACACGCCAAAAGAAAGAGTTAACTAATGATCGTTCCAATGATACAACTTGAGCCGGGAAATCATTCAAAAAATTTAATGGGAAATTGGTTCCCTTATATAATGGGCCAAAAGAGCTCTCGTAAAACATTATATGTAAGATTGTTTGCTTATAAAATAAATAAATTGATTTGTTGCCATTAACAAAAGATACAACTTGAAATAAATGGGAGATAAAACAACCAAAGAGACAATCAGAATATTGTATCACAGCCATTGAAAAAAGCAGTTCCAGCTGAAGTGACACACCTTTAGTCAGCACTTGCAAACTGTAGAACTCTGCCCCCAAAAATAGACTGTGCGACTTTGGTATTTGAATCTTATGTTTACATGAACCAATCTACTTTATTTTTCTCGATCATTACATCGTTGTTTGCAAGTTAGAGAATTTTTCTGTAGCAAAAACTTTACGTTTTGTTATTTCGAAGATTTCTCTGCAGCCGTAATTTTTAATTTGAGGTGGCTGATTTTTCTGCAGCCCTCTCTGCCTGCGAAAATGTCACTCTGTCGCGCGTGCTGCTATGGTGTCAGATTTTAAGCATAAAATCAAACAAAAAATATGGAATGCTTTTTTTAAAACCTTTTACTGTCAACGTGTGCATTTACGCACGTCGAGAATCGTGCGAAAAACGCTGACGTGTGCATTAATTGTGCGAGAATCACCGACGTGCGCAAAAAAGCACATCTAACATTTCTAAGTTATTGGCCTTAACCCATTCCTGACTAAAGACGGGCAGCGCCCGTCCTCGCGCGCGACGATACTAAAGCCTGAAGACGGGCAATGCCCGTCCTCACACTTAATGTAGTATCATACCGTATTTTGGTGACTAAAGACAAGCAATATACGTCTTCAATGTTTAGCTGATTGTTTTACAATGTTTTCTTACTCTGTGCGTTGTCCCTGACAGCCTGCAAGTGTTTTTTTCCCCGTATTATTGTTTGGTTGTCATGACGTTCTAACCTCAGTAGGCAGTATTGTTTTGTTATTGAATGAAATGGCGTTTCGTGATGACTTATTCTTACAAAGTGAGAATGTATATATGTACATATGTAAAGTTTGTATAAATATTTTTTTAACCTAAAAAGTATGTCTAATGAAAGATAATTTCACGTAGAACAATTTAAACACAAGTTTTAGGTATTTAAGATTTAAATCAATTTTTTGTGATTTTTTTTACTAAAACATTGCAAATATGCCTATTTTTACTCAGTCCCAACTATCTGATATTGGACAAATAAGTCAGTCTGCAATGGGTTAAATGCTTACCAAATGCCACGAAACTTGAGATACTCGTTGTCAAGACTATGAGGAACATAGAAAAGTACAATTTATACTCTATGACTTGTATAACCTAAGTTATACTCATTGATTTCCCCTACCATCTGTGCATAGTCGACAGTTGCTCTGTGTAGTGAGTGTTGTCTGCCGTCCGTCTTTCGATTGTTGTTTATGTTTACAGGTGTTGGTTTGTTGGTTATGTTTGTGGATTTATCCGTGGTTTAGTGAGTAAAGTTTTTATGTTATTACATAAATGGGCAAGCGGAGTAGATCGCCTACCATCGTAAATAGGTGTTCACCCTACCTGTTTCGGTGAACACAGGTGTTGAAAGTTTTTTTTGTGAAATTTTCTCCTGTATAGAAATTTTTGTCATTGTTAGTTTCATTATTTTAGTCTGTTTTTAGTGTTATTTTATGTGCCTTACAACATTTTGCAATTTAGAAGCCGAACGAACATGTTTTATGAAAAAACTGATAGTGTCAATTATATATGCAACTATGTTCAATTTTGAAAATATGAATAAATTTGGGAAAAAACATCAGAATTCCTGCATTTATTAAGGTATGAAAATTTGGGTGTGTGTTTACTAATGCCTGTTTTACAATATAAATATCTAATACCCCCCGTCGCAGCAAACCTGCATACTCAGCGAATTTCCAATGAATATATAACATAACACATTAACACTTGACAGGATTCATAAGAAATATATTCACAAACAAGCGATATTAAAAATATTAATTATTCCACATAAGAATAACATTGGGGATGAGTGCGCAGGTTTGCTGCAACAAGGAACACAAAATAATGGGCTTTTATGCAAATATCATTAGAACTCATCTAAGTAAAGTCACATACCAAGTTTCATTCATATACATTTATAAGTAAGCGATATATAACATTTTAATTATTCTCCATAAGAATAACATGGGGACCAATTACCTAGGTTTGCTGCTACGGGAACCATACGTGAAAATTTTGTATTTTGTGCAAACAATGGTAAACCCCAATCAGATGAAGCCATATACCAAATTTTGTCAGTTTATGTTCATAAATAAGCGAGATATAAAATTTTTCTTTTTTTCCATAAGAATAACATTTGTGTTTAGCACTTTCAATATCTCAGGAACCAATCGACGTAGAGCAATGATAAAAATACCTAATTGTTTGTTTTTTTTATGCTGAATTCAATGGTCAAAATTAAAATTTGATTTAAATAAAAATTACATGTGGAAACCCCAAAAAAACCATTTTCGGGGTACAAAACCCCCCCAAAACCCTCCTTTGGATGGTGCGATTCGTCTGGTTTTCGAACTCATTCAAATAAATGGTACTTTACACGTTTGTACCAAATTCCATTAAGATCGGACCTTTTTTACGAGAGTTATCGTGCTTACGGACACACATATATATATACATATATAAAAATTTGAACGAATGGTGTTTTTGGCATCTGGGGACCTCAAAATGAAAAGTTATCATGGTCTCGGGCTTAAGTCTTACCATGAGACCTACGGTAATAGCTTCTTCCCTATAGGGGAAATTCGCCAAAATTGGTTGAGGTATAAGTTTTAGAGGTAATTTTTATAATCCAAACTAAAAAAATAAATATACTTTATTTGTATATTTTTTATTTTTTTGAAAACTAAAATATTATTACATACACCAAAATATATATTTTATTTTAAACAAACAATACAAATAAAACAAGACATTAATTATAAATTTCTGATGAAAAATAAAAAAGTTACAAATTTTTTAATGTGAGCGTGAAATTTGCTCGAATTGAACCTGGCAGTCTTGGAAAGCAAATCTTAATAGTGGTCTGGCATTTTTTGTGACGTCATAAAAAAAATGGTCGGCAGTAAAAGGGTTAAATACTATCATGTCACATATCAGGGTAATGATGATTTTAATACAAATAAGACTTTTGAATCAGAACAAAGATATGTCTTGTGGTTTAGCAGATACAGAGTATTCCGTAAATGTCAGTATTTTTCAAAAGAATGGCCGCCATTTTTAAACGGATAAAGACAAGTGAGTTCTATTTTTGTTATAATGTTTGTCTGTTGTAGAGCTTTAAAATAGTGTATAACATATGTTTATATTTGAAAAATAAAATTTGAACTAGTGACACTATTTTTTTACAACACACTGTATTTGTAACAAATTACAAATATTTTTACGTTATTCCTTGGGGTAAATTTAGTAGGAAATCATTTTATTTATTTCATCCTTCTAACCTAGAAGACAACCATTAACAATTAACCATTGGTTTTGAGACAACTTACATGAGACACCTGTATGGTCGCACACTAATTTGAAATGAGCTAAGTACGCATGATTGCTGTTATGGGTGTTTCTTAATTATACTATTTTGTTACCTGTTGCTCTTTAGCTATATGGGCTTTCATCGAAAGGTCTTGAAACTGTTTTTGTTCCTGCTTTTGAAGCATCTTCAGTTCTCTCAGTTCTTGTTTCCTAGAAAAAAAAAATGTCTACACTAGTTGTAATATACTACTACTAATATATATTGATGTAAAACTATTAGGGGTGGACAAGTAGTGTTTGTTTACTTCGAGTCGAGTCGAGTAGTGCTTAAAAAAGTAAAAAAACTCATTTTTTTATTAAATGAATATATATATATATATAATGTTTTCAACAACCATAACAAACTAAAGACAAGTATTACAAATATTTTGAGTTAGTTTATCAAACATTTTAACAAGAAAGTGATTACAAATGTTTAACTTCCAGACTGATAAACACAAACAGCTAGTTGTGGGTCAACAAAGAAATAATGTTGGTCAGCTGACTGATTTATTGCTTACAACCTTTCCCACCCCTCCCCTCCCATTCAGTCGTCCTTCCTTATCTCCAAGGTCAGATTTGTTGCCCCCGACCCAAACACTCCCTATGCCCCTCTCTTACTTATCTTAACTCACAGGTATCCATAAATAACCCACCTGTAATTGTCTCCTTTCAGTGAGCTAAAAATAAATTGTAGGCTTATTTTTCTTTATTTCAGTCACTTATTTTGTTAAACATTGGTTAGCAGCGTAAACTTGGGTAAACGGTGGGAGTAGATTTACCATTCAACTACTCGGAGTAAACGGCGGGAGTTTCCAACTACTGAATTTTCGAGTAGTCTCTAATAATTGCTCGGCCTTCGAGTATTAGAAAATAATCAACAGGTACTCGAAAACTCGAGTGTTCGCCCACCTCGAAAAACTATTACTGATGTATTCACTACTAATCTATATTCAACTAAATCTTATTTTTATACTATTTATTCAATTACACAATAATTACAACCTTTACAAGTAACAACTTTGTAGTTTTTCATATTAATCCAAGTCATGTAATATATCTCCAGTCAGGTTCGTAACTTGAACTTGGTAGGTAGGGATAGACAAAACCTACAATTTCGGACGAGCGGCTAGGGAGAGCACCTGGCTGCGAGCCATAACGTCACGAAAGGGAAAGTGACGTCAAACATTTTGAGTCGATCCAGTCTAATAAGCATAGGCATAAAAATGGGTAGGTTTCAACACTCTGAGATTTCATAATTCCGAGGTTTGTAAAAATCAACTAAATGTTTCGAGGATTCATAATTCCAAGGTCTCTAAAAGTCAACTAAGAATTAAAATTATCATAGTTCCGATGTTTCAAAACTCTATGTTCCATTTATTTAAAAATAAAAATACAGTTTATCATAATTCCGAGGTCTCATAGTTCTGAGGTCTCGAAAAGTCAACTAAGAATTAAAATGATCATAGTTCCCAGGTTTCATAACTCCAAGTACCGTTTATTTAGATATAAAAATGCAGTTTATCATAGTTCCGAGGTCTCTTAATATCAATTAATATTGAGAATATCATAACTCCCGAGGTTTCACAATTCCGAGGTAAAGTCCGCGCCACCAGCTTGCCAACTCCACGCAGGCCCGTAGTAGACGGCAGCTCGCAAACGATTCAACTATCCTTTCAATTGTGTTTACTAGTTGTGAAATGTAAATCATTTTATGCGTGTCAATATAACTTTACATTAAACTTTAACGGCTTAAACAATTAAACACAAAACATATAGATTGTCAATTCGCCAATCTACGTATTTAAAATTAAAATATGAAAATTGTATGCTCTATTTCCAACCTACTGTGATTATACACACTTATAATTTACTTTAAATTATGAAAGTTTGCATAGTGAAACATGATCAGCCTATGTAAAGAGGAGAAAGTAAAAAAGATGTTCCTAAATTAGTGTCAAAATATAATTAATTACTTTGATTTCCTCACTGACTTATTTAACCGTGAGCCGGTCGGTACTGTGACCATCTCCTTTGATTTACATTGGTAGTTTCTCGCACAGATATGAATAAGAATATTTTACTTCATACAAAATACATTTGTACTGTAATTCAGTGAAAAATAATCTCTTTTCAATTTTAAATGGGGTACTGTATACTAAAAATCACTCTGTTTAATGTTTGTTTTTTCCATTTAATTACAACTATGGGCCATACACATAATATTATACTAGGAGTACGCTCTAATGTCGCGTAAGAGGACGAAACGAGGAGTTAAATTACCACCTCTTTTTAAAGTTAAATTGTTAAGACACTTATTGGCAGTTTAAATATCGTCTTGCATGATATTAAAATATTGACAATATTACTTTTTTAAATATATATATATATATATATATATATATATATATATATATATATATATATATATATATATATACTGTACACATAGTATGTATTATAGTATAGTAAAGCTTTAAATGTGATGAGGTTTAATGGTATTTGATACCATTTCTTTAGTACAAGTTGCACTTTGCAGGGGCCTTACTCAGCTTTCATGGGCCCCTGGGCAGGCCTGGTGGTGTGGGCCCTTGTTGCCAACCGGATTCAAGTTCACAACAGTGTCCTAAATAAGACACCGGCTGCCCGGGCCCCGGGGGCAGAGTTGTCCCCCCCCCACGAGAACGGCCCTGGCAATTTTATCGGCAATTAAGAAACCCACATCAGTTTTTGAAATTAGGGGGGTAATAGTTATCTCTGTAGTATTGCCCATTAGCGTGGATTTTATTGAAAGTGTCATATTTAAAAGTTACAAATATTGTTTTATTGTACTTTAATACATTTGAAATCAGGAGTTCTGACTAAACAATTTTAAACTAACATTTTATGAAACCATGAAAGACCCTAGCATATATATTTATAAATATTACATAAATCAAATTTTCCAAAAAAGAAATCTGATATACCGGTACATGTTTCAAAGAAGGAACGAACCAAAACGTAAATCAAGTTTCTGAATTATTGTGATTTTAAAAGAACATGTGACGAAGATAAAATGTAATAACAATCACTGCATTAACCATTTAATTTTAAAATAATAATTTTATTCTTTCAGAACTATAATTTTTCCAAGATTTACCGAACAGTACGAATTGGACATGAGTATTGTGATTTTAAAAGAACATGTGACGAAGATAAAATGTAATAACAATCACTGCATTAACCATCCGACTGGGCCTAGGTCGGATAACCTTTAAGGTTGGTTAAAACGGGCAACTTCGTAGACATGTTGAATACTGTACAAGTAAATGTATTATTGATATTATATGAATAAAAACTCAGCTGAATACATTAAACCTTACTTTTGCAATTTTTCTTATGAAATAAATTGATAACAATAAATCAATTATAAAAAACACCACTATAGGTACTGCCATTACACGGCACAGTACAGTACACGAACAATACTGTACTGTGATCCGGTAGGCTGTACACACGCGCGACACACAAAAGAAAAAGCTCTGTACTGTACTCAACTCAGCGATAAACTGACGTTGACTGACGTTCCACAATATTGTGAGTTTCCCATGTGATTCATAACAAAACTTGACCTGAACGGATACGTTGATTCATAACAAAACTTGGCCTGAACGGATACGTTTCTATTTCAATAAAGCGATAAGGATGGGAACGGAAGTCTCTAGATTCCTAAAAAAGGTCCATTTAACCGACTAGTTTTAAAATTCAGGGCGGATAAACCGACCTGTATTTTTGTCTGGGCAGAGGCGGTTAATCCGAGCGGCGGTTGATCCGGGGTCGGTTAAGAGAGGGTCTACTGCTTTGTATTAAAATAAATGCATAGGCCTAACAAAAAGGAAATCAAAATTTGTTTGGACATGGTGGTTTTCAACAAGGAAACTCGCCATGAAATGCATGAAAAATGCATGTCCCCTTACTGTTTGACATCATACCAGCAAATTAAACAAATATGGCCATAAAACCGATACCTAACATTACATTGTTAACTGTAATGTGTGCATCATTAACTTACTTCATTACTCGTGTCAAAATTTTTAGGAGAATTCAATTTGTCTTATATTTCAATCTTGGCCTAAGTTATCTCCTTTCAATCTCCCTAGGCATAAACAAGTGATTCTTAAGGTTACCGGTGTGGTGTTACTTCATGAGAAGGGCTTTGCATGATTGAGTCACAAATCATTGAGTTTATTAAACATTGGTTTTATACAATATTGACCCGTTAATGCAATTTAATCAGCATTGGTTGTGATGCAATACTATGATTGCAATACGGCGATGCTATTAATCTTGAATTGTAATTTAATTTTCTCTTGTTTTTAACACTTTCGCTACTGCAAACATGTTTTAAACATGAAATTTGCATAGGTTTCTATGTTGAGAAAAAAAAAAAAAAACTATTGGAGTCCGCAGCAGCCAACGTGTAACTTGAAAGGCCCCAAATTTAAATCAGCTATAACCTAGCATACAATCTTGCTGATAACCAATAAGGTATGTTTGTATAGGCCTAATGTTTTGTATTTTGTATGTTATTAAATTTCTTATGATAGAAAAAAATGTTAACCCTTTGAGTGTCATGCAACGAAATATCGTTGCAAATCTTAATCTTAATTAATAATGTGGAAATATTAATTATATTAGAACATATATTTATAGTAAGGCTAATAGATCGTAGAACTCTGATATACTGTTATTGAATATATTAGGGCCTATACCATTATATCACTTCCGAATAGTTAGTGAACGTTTATCATACTGCACCCTCATTAGAGCCCTACAGTTGTTAGGTAATTCTTTACAGCTTTATACTGAAATGATACTTAAATGTAAACACATTCGTAGGCTCTGCTCATTAAAAACTGTCTTTAGCTCCTTTTTCAGAATTCTGAAGGGTGCCACTTGTGTTTTCTTATACGGAGTTGTACACTTTACTTTCACCCTCAAAGACTGTAGGCCTAGGCTAATTGCCTCTTTTATAACCTATCAAAAGTTACTGGAGTACGTCCTACAAGAATACAAGTGATCCAATCTAGAACCTATGGACCCCTCTCAAGTAGTTTCCTATGAAAAGCTAGTTGGCATATAAATAGATCTAAATACATTATATAGACCTTATATAAAATTTCCCTCTTATAGAATAGGTACCTAATTAAAGATATAATAAACTTATGATAAGGCTAAAATTATAATATGATATGTGTCGTGGCCAGCTTGAGATTACTGACTGATATAGCTCATTAGAGGTAAAATTACATAACAATATCACAGACCTACCTAAATTAAATGGAAGATAAATAAGTAGGGGTGTGCGAGTAGTGATTTTTTTAATTGAGTCGAGTCGAGCCGAGTAGTGCCAATTATTTTCGAGTTTCGAGTATTTTCGAGCGAGTATTTGCCATCAGTTGGTAGTTTAAAATAGTGAAATGGGATTTGGATACCACCCTAGATTTGATAACCTAAACATGGTTTCTAACTAATACATGAGTAGCAATAAAAAGTTTTGGCCAGTACAATCAAACTGGATTACATATTGACAAACAAAACACGGTTTGACATTCGTTTCCGGCCAATGAAACAGGGCCCGGTTGTCATTTGGCCAATTTCACCTGGTCCAGACATCACTTATAATCAATATTAAATGACAAAATCGTTAGTTACGGCCGAAATTACGCGGTCCGATCGTTATTTTCAGCCGATTTTACGTGATGAGTTCGCCTTTTGCGGCCGTTACTACGCGTTTTTGGCCGGTCACAATCGTTCGCGGTCGTAATTTTCGGCCGATTTTACGTGATACGATTGCCTTTTGCGGCCGTTACTACGCGTTTTGGCTGGTCGCAATCGTTCGCGGTCGTCATTCTCGGCCGATTTTACGTGATGCGATTGCCTTTTGTGGCCGTTACTACGCGTTTTGGCCGGTCGCATTCGGTCGCAGTCGTCATTTTTGGCCGATTGTTCGTGATGCGATCGCCTTTTGAATAAGAATAAGATCTTTATTTCTCCAAAATATACAAAAACAGTACATAGAGAATGGTCTATGGTCATTTATCAGTTATCATTACAATGACATCTCAGACTTCAACTAACTTAGAGCTAAAGTGAAAGAATTCATTCAACCCATAAAATGCTTTGTCATATCAAAATGTTTCAATTTTCTTTAAAAAACTTTTATTAAAAACCGTGTCCCTATCCAGCATTAAAAATTTGTTCATAACTTTGCGGGCCATGTAGTCGGGAGTCTTTTCAAATTTAGAAGTTGAGTGTGAGGGATAAGTTATGAAATTTTGCTTTGTGTTATAAGAATTTTGAAAAAAGTTTCTATTTTTAATGAAGTATTTACATAATTCATAAATATAAAGGCAGGGTAAGGTTAATAATTCTAATTCTCGGAATAATTGTTGACAGGGCTCGTCAACCGCAACATGATGCAAAATTCATATGGCCCTTTTTTGAATTCTAAATACTCTATTGAAATTTTCAGCTGATGTACTTCTCCAAATAACCAATCCATAAGTTAATCTAGATTGAATAGTTGCAAAGTAAACTGTCTTTAAAATACTTTGATTGACCGAATTTGACAATACTTTTAGAGCAAAGCAAGAAGAATTTAATTTTTTGCATAACATTTCAATGTGGGCAGAAAAGTTTAATTTAGCATCTATTGTCATTCTTAAAAATTTATAAAAAAGGTTTTTTGTTTGAAATTGAATTTGGAAGTGGTTCACGAGTCTTAAATTTGATTATTTCAGTTTTGTTTTCATTTAATTTTAATCCATTTTCTTTAAACCAGGTACTTAAATTAAAGATACAGTCAGTTATATTATGATCAAGATCACCTTGACTCCCACCTTGGACTACCACGGTAGTATCATCTGCGTACTGAATGGTATTTGAAAATGTGGAATAAACATTTTTTGGCAAGTCTGCGACATAAATTTAAAAAAATCGGTCCTAATATTGACCCCTGTGGGCATCCTGTATGGCTGATTTCCCACTTTGAATCGTACGATCCTCTTTGGTCATTAATTCGCACCAACTGAAAACGTTTTTCAAAATAGGATTTTATAATATTAATTGCTGGTCCCCTGATTCCATAATTTTCCATTTTTCCTAACAAAATATTTCTGTCACTGGTGTCGAACGCTTTAGATAAATCACAAAATATTGCTGCAGATAAGGTTTTATTATCCATATTTTTAATAACGTACTCGATGAATTTTGAAACAGCGTCTATGGTAGAAAGATTTTGCCTAAAACCAAACTGTACTTTATTAATTAGTTTATGTTTTTCAAGATAAGGTAAAAGCCTATTTAAAATTATCCTTTCCAGCAAATTAGAAAAAACTGATAATAATGAGATTGGTCGAAAGTCATCCAAAGTATTGTCTTTATTTTTTTTAATTGGCTTGATAATGGAATATTTAAGAACATCCGGAAATATCCCCAATGTCAAGCACTGGTTAAATATGTTAGCCACATGGGGGGCAAAAACTTCACCCACTCGCTTAATTAAAAACATTGGAACATCGTCCCACCCGGAGGATCTTTTATTTTTAAGATCCCCTATAGCTGATAGAATCTTATTCGGCAAGACAGGATCTAAGAAAAGTGAACCACTTAAATTACTGCAGTAATTTTTTGAGTAAGTCAAAGCTACATTTATATTTGGCTTGAGATTTAATTTATCGGATACATTTAAAAAATGATTATTTAATAAAGCAGCAGCCTCTGAGTGTCGATATAAAATATTTTTCCCTATGTCAATCTCAATATTGGTGGGTTTTGAATTAAATTTTCCCAACTCCTGTTTAACAACATTCCAAGAAGCCATAGATATATTATCAGCATTTTGAATTGTGTTATTGTAAAAATCTAATTTAGCCTTACTAACCTCCTTTTTTAGAATCAGTTTACAATTTTTATATTGGTTCTCTAACTTTTTGTCTCCTGAATTTTTTTTATTAATATAAATAATTCACGGTTTTTTTTGAGCTTAGACTAATTATTTTGTTGTTAAGCCACTTTTTTTGGTATTTTTGAAATTTCTCGAAACATATTTCTTTGGAAAGTTAGAATGAAAATTAAGCAAAAATGTTTGTAAAAATTCCCTAAATATATTATTAATAAAGTCAGAATCATTTTTTTCATAGGCTACGCCATACAAAGTCTGCCATTCCTCATTTTTTAAATCCTCATTAAATCTACTTACACTGTTCTCCGTAAATGTTCTAATACTAGTTTTTTCTTTATGACCTGTTCTGAAATAGTATTTCCACTAGTTGGGCGGTATGATCAGAGAGACCCGGCTGAAATATTTGGATATCTTCTACAAAACAATTTGTTATTATATGGTCGATACAAGTTTTTGAATTCTTTGCTATTCTTGTTGGCACATTAAAGCATGGGTGCAAGCCATAAGCACTAACAATATCTATGAATTTTTTTGAATACCAGTCATTAACCAATGTATTTACATTCAAGTCTCCACCCAAAATAATATTTTGCTTTACATAATTTCTTTTACTTGCTATTCTATCCAGTTACTTGCTTTGCGGCCGTTACTACGCGTTTTGGCCGGTCGCAATCGTTCGCGGTCGTCATTTTCGGCCGATTTTACGTGATGCGATTGCCTGTTGCGGCCGTTACTACGCATCTTGGCCAGTCGCAATCGTTAGCGATCGGCGGGAAATACTCGCTCGAACTTTCGAGTAGTTATCAAAACTTCGAGTCGAGTTCGAGTACCTATTAAAATACTCGGCCGAAAACTCAAAGTTTTGAGTACTCGCACACCCCTATAAATAAGTCAGTGTCTTAGGATACAGTTTAGCCTTCATTACCAACCAATTGAAACGTAAACTTTGAAGACAGATTTTAAAATATATTGAAAACAGCATAAATTAGGTTGAAATAGGTATACTCCTATCTTCTTCCTTTTATTACAAATATCCATATAAAGGGCTTCGGTATAACTATGCCCAAACGTTTGTAATTTCCTCACCTAAAAATGTTGGCGTTCTCGCCAACGATGACACTCATATTTTATAGTCGTATTTACAGAAGGTTTACATCTGTGAAAACTATAAATTCCTCTAAGCAACATTAATAAAATTATTATTAAGAAACTAAACAACACGTTTGGTATTCAGAATAGGACTGTGTAGATCAATTATAGAATCAATTAAATTATACATAACCTCAAGCGTGAAATTAAAATTTGAAACTTCAAACCAGTAATCCAACTGACGATTTGACAGTTTGAGAACTTCACCACATGAACCAAATCAGCCACTGAATATAGTTCAATTAAAAAGCTAGTAATTATTATGTTAATTTAACTTTTAAGAGGACAGCGAGTTTCCTAAATTAACTAATGTTACAATTTCTATAGGTCTAGACAAAATATCCTTAAGGATTAAAAATAAGTCTTCAGGTCTAGTTATTTAGATGAAAAAAATGAGATTTCAATATTTTGTTTCAAAAGCCTAGGCTATCATGAAATTAAATACTATAAACATGGGTTGGTCCAAGACATTATATGAAACTTCTAAAATGGCAAGTAGCCTAAGTGTATATGCCTACATTTCATAATCATAGGTCCAAGTTTATGATGAAAACAGCTCACTGTAATCCAAACCTAGGATATGACAATCATTTCAGATAACCTGTAAAAAAGGCTTAGTTTGGTTAGAATAGTTCAAAGCTTTTGTTTTGGTTCGCTACAACATTTCTGGTAATGTATTTTAAGTAATTTAGAACAGTTGTATTATCAGTTTAATGTTGTGTTACTCTGTAATCCAACCCTAGGCTATGTCAAATCATTTAAGAGAACCTTCCGAAAAAGGCTGTTTGGTTAGAATAGTCTATAGCTTTTATTGTGGTTAGCTGCAACATTACTGGTAATGTATTTTAGGTAATGCAGAAAATTTGTATTATTAATTTAGTGAAAATATAACATAGCAAATATTTTTGCTCCAAAATGAATGTAAGGTTGGTCGCTTACTGTACTGTGACTAACTTGATCCAAGCTTTCTAGACAAATTGAGGCTTTGTACTTTTTACGCATGACAATCACAATATCACAATTGTCTAAGACAATGTAATAAAATAAACTATTTTATAAGTTAAATATCTCAGTATCTAGTCATCTCATATTTTGAAAAGTTATTTAGAGTTTTCGATCTGCCACACGCGTCGTCTCCCACTCTTACTCGTCACGATAAAAATTACATTTTTTTTGTCAGAGCGAATATTCTGTAATGACAGTTAGTTATGCAGTACGCTAAAGTGGATGTACTGATATTTAAAGTTTTAATTACATTTACACGAGCGGCAGCTCCACCAATAACTTTCTTTCCATAACATCGCAACAACAAAATAATAAATAAAAAATGATAGGCTTGGTGACTTGGTGATAGACAAAGGTAAATTGGAATGATCCTTCAACGAACTGTTACTATAAGTTATTAAACCATTTGTGTATTAACCACTTATCCTGTGTGAACGCAAATGAAAATGTGACATTTGCATACTCCTATATTACCTACTAAGCTCTATCGATATTATTTAAATAAGGTTGCACAACGTACGTGGCATACCCATGATACCTAGCGGAAAAATAAGTGAACAACGGCCAACCGAACAGTTATGTAGACTCCTTTTTGAATATACAAATATGAAGGCGTATGTAAGCGGGGATCACCATATTTTTAAAATTTATAAAGGCAGAGGCTACGTAAACGTCCGACGTGAGACGGACTAATATATTGTAACCCTTGAAAAAACCTGTCATACCCTAAAAAATGACAAAGGTTTCCCTCCTGTAAATCACATCTAATATTTGGTGCAGTATACAACGTCGCTGTAATCTGGTTAGTATATAAGTATTTTTTTATAAAAATGTGACATAGTAACACTTATTAAGTAATGACTAAGTAAATAATCGCAGTAAGATAGTGAAATGTTATTAGTAATAGCTAAGTAATGGAAGTAATGGCTCAGAGTTATTAGTACTGTTCACGTCTGTTCCAAATTATGCACCGTACGTTACTTCTCCTGTGATTTTTAAAACAAATTGAGAGCCAGAAAACCTCCTAACCTAACGTAACCTAACCTAAGCAGTAGCGAAGTGAATTTGCCCTTACACTGGACGTGTACGTAGTCACTTCGATTTATAAATATCTGTAATAGTTTTAATGTGGTGTAAAATATGCAATATTTCATATTTTAAACTTTAATAACAGGTAAATATTTTTCATACTCAACATACGTGTGTGCATATCTAGGTGTGTTTAATTATTTACTAAAATAATTAAATGTCTTGATTTTGTCGGTGATTTTCAGGGGTCTTATTTAATTGTATTTTTCTACACAGGTAGCGTATTACAAAATCTATTACTCTCCTTTGGAAGGAATTAAAACATCACCACCAGAGCTCATCTCCGTAGGCTTTCAAAGTTTCAATATTAATCTTACGGAGGTAGTTTATTTTTGTAGCTAGCTACTTATAGAATAAAATATTAGCAATATAATGCATACAAGACCCCCGTGTGGAGAACGGGACACTAGTCAGCCAAACACACTTGTGTTATTTAATAAATTAATATTATTATAAATAATATTACACACAATCTTAATTTTAAATAACAAATAAAATTGAAAGGTTATTGAACAACACCCTAACAAAACATGCAAGTGTCTAATTTAGCAAGCTTCAAGGTGGCATTCAGTCTTTCTTGTTACTTGAACAAAAGCAAAATGGATCAGCCAAATGTAATATTTAGGAGGTTAACCATCTTAATGCTTATCGACAAGTAGTAAATAATCGTAGATAGCACAAATGGAAGTCAGACACTTATTTTATTTAGCCTACTTTAATATTTAAGTTATTTTTTATTTAGTTATCCCGGTGACTCATCTTCTAAAACTATATTGTTCAAGTAAAATTATGTTTAAAAATGTCAAAATTATAAATACACTGACAATTACAATTTACTAACGTTTATATTGTTACTGGATGTCACAGTACCATCGAAAGCAAGGTAGCGCCAGAACGATCTTTTACCGCGCTACGCTGAGCGCCTTCAGATGTCTAGATGCAGAGTGCACGGCGATCAGTAGTGTAAACAATGAGAGTACAATGATCAGTAGTGTAAATGGCCCTATTCTTTACATTTTCTTGAACAGATACGAAACAGGTCATAGTGACTACGGCCCTAAAGGAAAGGTTTAAAGTATTTCATGTGAAATTGGTTCATAGTGACTATGGTCTGATTTCATATTATTCAAATAATTTTTTATTTTTGGGCCATAGACTCTATGATCAGTAGTGTAAATGGACCACATCAATGTTGTTAAAATATAAAGAGGGTCATTGTGTCTATGAGCTGTAGTGTAAATGAACCTAATTATTTAGTTTATTTGAGATGGGTCATAGTCACTATGATCAGTAGTGTAAGTGAGCCTCCTATATTTTTGCTTAAAGTTTTATAGGTTCGTAGAGACTATGATCAGTAGTGTAAATGAACCCTAACCGGAATTATGAAACCTCGGAGTTATGATAAATATTTAGTTGATTTATACAGACCTCGGGGTTGTGAAACCTCGGAGTTGTGATTTTCCTAATACTTAACTAATTATTTGAAACCTTGGAATTGTGATGAAATGCAATATTAGATTAAACTAAACATACCTCCGAACTGTGAAACCTTGGAGTTATGATAAATTTAATATTTAGCTGATTTGTACACACACCTCAGAATTATGAAACCTCAGAGTTTTGAGACGTTCCCCATAAAAATGTGACATAGTAACACTTGATTAAGTGTTTTTTAACACTTTCAGGTTTGGCAAGCTTCGGGCGCTCAGTAGGTATGGTGTCAGATTCACGATCGTGCGGGCCCGGGTTCAAATCTTTCTTTAGAAGCCTAGTTTTGAGATCTGAAATTTTCTTTTAGATTTTAATTTGTTTGGTGTTAAATCTTACTTTTATTGTTTACTTTTTGAGGTCTGAAATTTCTGTTTAAATTGTACTTCAAATGAATTTGTCTATTAAAAATTCATTTATTTGTAATAATTATGTTGCATAACGAACAGCCTCTATACAACGCTCTGCGGATTTAGGTTAGGTTATTATAATTGTATCGTGAACTGCAGCCTAATTTTTAAAAATAATGTTAAAATTTTACTGTCAGACGCCAGAAAATATTGAAATTTACAGTTTACGGCTAGACAACAGACGACAAACATGGTGACGATTGTTTTCGCTTTATGTCCGTGGTTATTGGACTGGATTGACTCAAAATGTTTGAAGTCACTCTCCCTTCCGCGACGTTATGGCTCGCAGCCAGATGCTTTCTCTAGACGCTCGTCAATTTCAGGAATTTTGAGGGAAAAATTTTTTTTTAGGCGGGACTTAGCTTACTTTACGGTTATTTCAGGGCAGGATTATTCTCTTAATTGGTAATGATACAGAGTCCAGTCCTCTGTTGCAGTGAGATCGTTATTTACAGCTGAGCTTAAGTTAAGTTTTTAATTCCTTTACTATATGAAGCTTCATTTTATCTCATGAAAAAAATATTATTGAATGTGTATCTATACAAATAATTGTATATATATTCCCTATGGACTCCTAAACCATTCAACAGAAGTTTATGAATCGTACATGGTCATTCACGTTGTTGACCCTAAGAGGTCCTAGGACTCATTGAACTTCAAAGTACTCTTATGGAGGAAAGACCTTTTATCATTTTATAAAAAATGAATAGTTAAAAATATTGTTAACAGCTGTTTATTTATTTATGAAGCGAGTTGTAATGTAAATATTATGAGTGAAGAATTTTTTTTTTAATTCTTGGGCGTAACAACATGTGCCGGGAACTGCTACTAAATTAATATTGTTCTAAAATACATTTAAACAAATTAGTTTACGATAAATTTACCATGGATGAGTAAATTTCAATGACTAATAATTAATTATTTAACTTTTTTATATATTTTTTGCAAATTTAAACAGTGAGCTAAAAATCTTGACCGAACATTCCCCAAAACATTGAAGAATGAACAAATTAATGTCCCGTACCGTCCACAAAATCCAGTCTCGTCCATCCCTAATTAATATTTCAGACAATTCATCTGCGGATAAGTCAACATCATTGGCTTATAAATCAAGTATACAAAATACACGTTACTATCACAAAAGTATACTACCTGAAAATTTGATCATCATAGCCCCTTCCGCTTTCCTCATCAGCATATATGACTTTGCTGGTTGTAGTGGTAACAACCACGCCATCAATCTCAAATTTTCTTGTTCGCTTTCTCGTTTTCTTCTTCAGATTATGGAGCTCTAACTCTTCTTTTGAACGACTATGTCTCACACCTTCTTGCTGTTGGACAAATCAAGATAAGTTTACAAAGGGAAAGCACTTGCTTAGGAGTTTCATTGGAAAAAGGTGGGATACACAGTTAACTCGACTGAAGCAACTGGTTCAGATGAACAAGGGAAAAAGAAGATATTTGCATTAAATAATATTTCGTCTCTATTGGAGCCTTATTCAGATGAAGAGTAGAGAGAGAAAACACGGTTTATAGTTAAAATTCCAACTGTTAAATTTAACTGTCAGTGTCTCTCTACTTTTCATCTGGAATATTATTTAATGTGTGTTTAAGTATATTTTTCTTTTGCTGTGCACATCTGCACCAGTTGCTTCATGTGACCAACCTTTTCCCAATGAAACTATAAACTAAAAAGATATTAATCTGTCCTTCCCTTGCCTGCCCACTTCTTAAACAAAAATCGTATTCGACATGGATTCCATGCAATCCAGATTCAGTTTATGTTCAATATTTATCTTATGAGATATAGTGTATTACAATAAATTGGAATATTTGTTATCATTATGAATCAATATCAATACTAATGTTTACTTTTCACATAGTAAGACTCACATTCACCAATTTAAGAGCAACAACGATTATTACTCATACATTACATAAATAAGAATGACAAAATATGAACACAGCATAAATTAGTATATTTTACTAAAACAACCTCTAATGCTGGAATCAATTTTGTTTCAAAATATGTTCTAAAGGAAATAAAGGTCATTAAAGACAATGGTAAATTTAAAAAATCATTAAGGAGTTCCTGATACAGAAAGCACTGAACTCCCTAAATGAATTACGCAAAGGTAATCAACAACTGTAGCCACTTACCCGGTTGTACTCGGGGTTGCGCCTCAGCACGACGTCGTGCTCGGGCCGAGTGTTCTCCTTGTTGCTGTCCTGGCTGACGGTGGTTGCCACACTCTCCGCGTCGGAGCGGTCGAGTGTGCGAGTGCTGGCGAGCGACGGTGGCGTGTGCAGCGAGCCTGTCTCACTGTGGGAGCTCTCGCCCGCACCTCGCTCCTCCAGCTCCTGACCAGATTACATTACTTATTAAGATGCAACTGCTCACTCTGAATTGTGTCACAACTAGATTGCCCGTGGATAAGAAATCATTAACAGTATTTTAAAGAGATGGCAGTGAAGACCTTGTACATGCTGCTCTTTCTTTTTCTTGGTATTTATACGCATCAAGACCATTGCACAGTCAAATAAACCTGCAACTGTTGGTGTGTCTACAAACAGCAGCAAAAAATATCCCTGTCACAGCAAACCTGAGTACACAGCTAATTTCCAATGTGGAATTTTGGAAAATATACTGTAAGAAGATGACCTGATGTCTAGCTTGTACCACAAGTGCATGAACAGTGGAGGGGGAAACGTTTCCCTCAACCCTTTGTTCACTAGTTAGCCATCATGACTTCTCACAATATGTACCTCATTTCCGCATGAAGCCACTTAGCAAGTGTCATTAAAATATACTGTAAGAAGATGACCTGATGTCTAGCTTGTACCACAAGTGCATGAACAGTGGAGGGGGAAACGTTTCCCTCAACCCTTTGTTCACTAGTTAGCCATCATGTCTTCTCACAATATGTACCTCATTCCCGCATGAAGCCACTTAGCAAGTGTCATTAAAATATGCTCAAAAATAAGCAGAATATAAAATTGTATCTACTGTTCATAAGAACAACATTAGGACTGTGTATGTAGGTTTGCTGCACAAATAGTTTTTAGGCCACATTCAATAGGTTACAACCAGATGAAGCCATATAACAAGTTTTAGCAGGGAATAAATAAACAATATACAACATTTTAATTATTCTTTATAAGAATAAGATTGGACAACATACAGTGTTTGGCACTTTCGTTATATCACTATCCATTGATGGAGAGTAATAATTAAATTCAATAGGTTTTTAAGATGAATATAATAGTGCAAAACAAGTTTAATTTAATTTAGGGATGAGTCAGTTACAATTGTCGATTCCCGATTCCACCGATTCTCAGGCTTAGAATCGGAATCGAGAATCGATGGCCAAAAGTTGATTCTAACGGTTCTAGGCCATCGGTACCAAAAAAACAACTTAGCGTGGGAAAACAAACAGAGATAAGTTAAACAACGTTTAACAAAATAAGTGGTTGAAATAAGACTCCTGCCGACAACTAATTACTTCCTTTCTAGTCTCTAAACTGCTCTCAACTAACACAAAACGAGAATTGACAGGAGTTCTGTTTATGGATGTATGTGAATGAAGAAAACAGATAAGGAATCAGTGGCCCAGTCTGTCACGAGCGACCCTATATTTTTTGTCCCATTCCCAATTAATGTCCCAGCCAATTAATGGCTGGTCTATTGTTCAGCCGGTCGAAGGTTTCGGTAATTTATTCAAGAGATATGAGTTTCTAGTAAAAAATACTAAAACCGAAACTAATTATCACACAAAAACAAATTATGGCTAATTTTTCTTGTCTGATTACAACAAATTAAATAAAATGTCAATCAAAGATGTGTGCACTTTCTGTTCAAAATATACGGATAACACAATCACTGTTTATCAGTTTTATTATTTACCCCAACCGTTCAACCTTTTCTATGTTGATTTCCTTCTTTCCCGATATTTTATTTTTTTCTATTCAAATTCCCCACTTTCCCAACTTTTTCTGCTAAACATCTTACAATTTATCTAAAGTAAAAATTTAACATTACAGTATATTTAAAAACGTTGATCTACAAGTATTAAAAATTTATTATTTTTAAAACAAATTTAGCTTTCTAATTTTTATAACAAAATTAAAACCATAAAATTAACACTTACAAGTACACATCGGTCAATCTGACCGATGGGAATTTTTGTGCTTTGATAATGGCAACACTGAATAGTTTTGGCGCTCACCGCTCACAATACCTTCCTCCCCAAACCCCGGGCAAAGTATTGATTAGTTTCGCCCTGAGGAGTGCGTAGTGAGGACGTTGTTTGTTTCGCCACACGGTCAGAATTACCTCGTGTGTTCTTTACCGTTATCCTGCTGTTGGTCAAAGTGACCGTGTGTGTCCTGTAACGTAGACTGTACTGAGTCCTTTTATATATTTTGTGGTGATTTAGTTACATTTGTTTTCTTATTAGCATGTAGACACTATTGTTTTTGTACAAACTTTCATACTAATCATTCTAATATTATAAAGCTGTGAATGTTTGTGAGTTTGTTTGTTAATTAGTTTGTGGCTCAATCATGCTCTAACTACTGAACCGATTGAGCTGAAATTTGGTAGGAAGATAGCTAATATCCCAAAGTAACATATAGGCCTATTCACGTTTTAAAATTCCTTTATGGTTTAGCCCCAATGATGGCCCCAATGGCTACTAAACTTCCTCTGTTAATCTGATGGGCATCAACATTTACTGGATCAGATGATAACTAAAACAGGTGTTCTGCTTTTAGATTTTTGAGTTAATTTATTTGTTTATATTTTGGTTTACATTTTTGTTGCACCTTTAACCACGAAGGTACCTGTATCACAATAATGCCGGGGAAACGTAAATAAAGTTTGTCTCAAAGTTTGAAAAAGCCCGATTTATTAAAGTGGTTAAAAGTTAAGAAACTTAAAATACAAATGGAAAGCTTTATGGCAGGCAGCACACAGAGCAAAATAAACGCCAGAAGAACAGCGACTTCGACGTAAAGAGCAAGCTAAGCAGCAGGCTCAATTTGAGAGTAAAAATGGCACTATGGCAAAGCAGGGATCTACAGAAACTATTAAGGAAGCTGAAGCTCGCACACGAGCTACTGCTGTAAGGGCTATGCCACACAAGAACTACATAGGGCACATAGGGACTACATAGGGCGTCTTTGAAATTGCTGCCTTGAAGCGACTCTTAGTCGGTTAACATATATCTTTACTAACGCTATGTAATGGGTAAAACGAAGCCGCGACAGGTAACGGTTAGTTATACTATATAGTCGAATTAAAGGAGCTTTAGGATTGACTCTAGTGACACCTGCTGGGCTAGTGGAAACCATAAATAAGTAGCGTCTTGCCCGACCAATGACGGGACAGCTTTGACCAAACATAACCATAGCAACCAATCACAAATATATGAATTTGAACTAAAGGAGTTTTTGGCATCTGAGGGCCTCAAAACAAAAAAATTATCATGGTCCCGGCCTTGGTCTTACCATGCCAACTACGGTAATAGCTTCTTCCCTATAGGGAAATTTGCTAAATGGTTCAAATCACCGACACATCATGAGAACTACATTTTTTTCAGCTTTACAATGTATTTCACACAAATATACACATAACATGAAGAACAGTGATGTCTGAAATTAGTAAGTCAGTCAGACCAAGAATAATCAGCGTAGTTACTCGCACCCTCGAGCTCAAGCGGGGGGAGGGGAAGGGACAAACGCCCCAAAAATAAATGCAACATTTAGAGAGGACAATGAGGTCTGTCAGTCCAGGTGATATTGAAATAGTTATTTTAACTTTTTATTACGGGGGGGCTAGGCCCCCCCCAGACCCTCCATTTTTATTGTAGCTTTATTTTGTTTTTCAAATTTATATAAATACGGAACCTGAAGAATAATAAATGGTTTTTGAAATCCTTAATATTTAAAGCACTGAAAAACGCCATTCAAACAATACACAGTAAGTATAACTACTCCACCCCTCGGATGGGCCACACCACCCAGTTTCAACCTTTTTATAGTAATTCCAAAAAAATGTTAAAATACAAACATATAAATAATTTGGAGGACAACGACGTCTAGAATCCGTTCAGTCAAACAAAGAACTACTGATTTAGTTATTTGTATGTCCTTTGGTCTCACTGCGGGGCTGTGCTCCCCAGGCCCCCGTTTTTATTATAAATTGTTTTGAACTCTTAAATATTAAAAAGGATTTATGTTATTGTAACTTAAAAATAGTGAAACAAAAAGGATTATTAACATTTTTAGATTTATGAGTGAAACCAGTTGCTCGAATCGAGCAAAACTCTTATTTGGTGACTATCCAACTCATATTTAGTTCTATTAGTTTATATTGTGATGCCAATCTAGATGTTAGCTTGAAACAGCTGTTCTTGCTTCTGTACTGTGTTTTTTTTTAGTATTAACAGCTGCTGTTAAATGTTCATAATAACATATCATATAAGGAGTACGGCATATAAGGAGTACGGTAGTTATTTGAACTTTACTCCACTGAAGGGTATACAATTGACGCTTTCCTCCATACGTACATACAGTACATTTTACATTTAAATAAATAATACAGATCACAGTCACACACAAAACGGGTATTGGCGGGCATAACACGAGTGTAATTGTAAACTGCATTTTTATTTAAATCTGAAATTTTGTGTATGTGTACGTGTTGTTAAAAAAAACTTAGACTACCACGAATGGCAAGCAACTGTTTTAACATGTCTGAACACGCGACTGATCATACATCGTCATTGATGTGACGGGTCTCACAGAAAAAGAATAATTGACTTAGGCTACTACAAATTAATAGTTTCACTTGAACATTTTAGAAGAGACTTTTTCCACCGGAATTAATGGTTTATACGTTTTCCACTACTTATTATCAATAAAGAAGTTTAATTTACATTGTTTTTCTTTGTTGTTTACCTATAAACCTTTTTATTTACTTATTTCTCATTTACTGAATATCTTAATTATTATTTCCGAGAAACTACTGAAAACCAAAACAATAGAATAATTTTTAGCGAATTTCCCCTATAGGGAAGAAGCTATTACCGTAGTCGGCATGGTAAGACCTAGGCCCGGGACCATGATAACTTTTCGTTTTGAGGTCCCCAGACCCCAAAAACACCATTCGTTCGATACTGTATATATATATATATATATATATATATATATATGTGTCCGTGAGCACGATAACTCTCGTAAAAATTATCCGATTTTGATGAAATTTGGTATAAACGTGTAAAGCAACATTTATGACTTTAAGTTCGAAAACCAGCCAGATCGCTTTATTCGAAGGGGTATTTTGGGGGGGTTTTGTACCCCAAAAATGGGTTTTTTGAATTCTTTACATATAATTTTGGAAATGGTCAAATTTTAGTTTTTACCATTGGATTCAGCTTAAAAAAACACACAATTTGGTATTTTGATCATTTCTCTACGTCAATTGGTTACCGAGATATTGAAAGTGCTAAACACAGTACGTTGTCTAATGTTATTCTTATGGAGGAAAAGAAAAATTTTATATCTCCCTTATTTATGAAAGTATACTGACAAAATTTGGTATACGGCTTCATCTGGTTGTGGACCATTGATATTTGCTCAAAAAAACAATTTTTTGCCAAAGGCTCCCATAGCAGCAAACCTGCGTACTCAGCCCCATGTTATTCTTATGGAGAATAAGTAACGTGTTATCTCCCTTAATTATGAAAATAAATTAATGAAATTTGGTATGTGGCTTAACCTAAATGAGTAATATTGATATTTGTATAAAACCCCATTTTTTGTTTTCCTTCCTTCGGCAAACCTGCATACTCAGCCGCCATGTTATTCTTATGGAGAATAATTAAAATGTCACAAATCGTTTATTTATGAATGTATATTGATGAAACTTGGTATGTGGCTTTATGTGGTATTAAGATACATATATATGCATTGGAAATTCGCTGAGTACGCAGGTTTGCTGCTACGGGGGTATTTATTTGTTGTGTATATTATATACACAATATTTAAGCTAAGACATTTGAAAGTTATCAATTATATTTACTCCCATTATGCAATTTGATATACAGGGTGTTTCAGAACTCTCAACCAATATTTTAAGGCATTGTTCCTGGGTCCAACCCAAGTGTAAATATTGTATTCAATTTTTCCAGAAGTCCCTAGTTACTTATACAGCTGAGTACTTGAAATAGCTGGCAAATATTGTGATATTTAGAAGTTTGTATCTCAGACAATACTAGACTTGCAAAAACCGATTTGTACTCTTTTTAAAAAAAACATTAAAGCTCTTTTTAACGGTATAAGTTTAAACCAAATGAATAAGTATAAAGTTTTCAACCAAATCGAAAAAGTATAAAAACAATACAAAAATCATAAATTTTGTTGTGGCGCAGCTCACGAAGGACCAAAGAGGCTATAAACTTAGTCCTGTTACCTCTGTACCATCCTTAATAACATATTAAAATTTCATGCCTACCTGATCTTTAGCAAGGCCTAGGTTTCGAATTAATAATGCTATGTTTTCTTTGAAATATTGAAAAATTAGAAATTTTCATTTCCCTCTAGAGTTGTAAACTCTTACGATACATATAATGTCTCTGTATAAGTCTTATAGGAAATTTGATGTTCTTCTAATTATCACTATATCGATAAAACACATTGTTTTCAAGAAAAAACTAAAAGAAATTGAGATTTTTTTTGTAAATTTTTTCATGAAGCCATCCTTATTTTTGTTTTCAAACCAGAAATTCGGATTCAGCACCCCAAGAAAACATAGAGAACCACTGAGGAAAAAAAAACGGTTCAATTTTTTTTCCTGTTAAAACCACTATGTACTAATAAGCTACTGAATAATTTAAGTTTTTGTAATTAGTTAAATTTAAAGTACCTGGGGGCCGAGCTTTGCTCGGGGGAAGGTCAGTCAGTCTGTTTAGATGACTCGGAGTAATATTTCACCACTTCCCCCTACTGATAATCAGATTTGTATTATTCATTAGCCTCTTTTCTACATTTTTAAGGTCCCTCCAGTTGTTATTTATAGCTCAATGACCCTTTGATTTATTTTACTACTCTATATATGTAATCTTTACTCAAATCTGTTAATCTCTACTCTCAGGAAATCACATGTTAATAATCATAAACAACATGAGTATTACTTTGACAGTTCCCTGGTTAATTATGAACAGCTGTTACAATACTTTTGTTTTGATTTGAAACTCCATAAGCCCAATGTTAATTTGTTTTAACTTTTCATTTTAGTTTTTTTACATTATTTGATTTTTCCTAGTGATGAGGCCTGTCTAGAACTTATTTTTATCCCAGAAATTAGTTATTTTGAACATTTGAAGGAAATCGTTGGGGCCGTTTTTGAGATCCGTGTCGCAAGCAAGCACGCAAGCAAACCTTACTCATATTAGAGTATAGGATGTTAGACCTATTCAGGATGTAACAAAAAGTGTCCTAGCTATAGATATTCACATTCTAAATGAAAAATAAGTCAAAAATGTTCAATAACATTTTCTTGATTTAAGTTTGGTTTAGCTGATATTCACCATTTTGTGTTTTTTTTTTTCACTTTCAACCTTTTATTAAAGTAATGGATTGTTATATTGATATTAAATTTTGCAAAAAGCTACATATAACAAATATAACTCTAGAAACAAATGTACTTTTTTAATATGTATTTACAAAATGGTAGCCATTTAAAAATTTCTATGTCAAATTTCTTAAAGACTGATGCAATTATAAGAAAATGGTTTACAACAAAAAAACTAGAACTTATAATTTCAAATCTAACGAGACCTTGATTGTTAATGTCGGTTGATAAATATCAAAGATAAGAGTAATTTAATGTCATTTTAGTTTTTCTCCCTAGATTTAAAGGTTTTCATGGAATTTTGCTTTATGTAAGACGTTAAAATGCCTTTAACTTTAGTTATTTATCAACCAGTTTAAAAATTAAGGTCTCGTAAGATTTTAAATGAAAAGTTCTAGTTTTTATGCTGTTGAAAACGTTTTTGTAAATGTACCAGATTTTTTTTTTAATTTGATGCTGAAAATTTAAATTGGCCACCATTTCAAAAATAATAATTGAAAAGAATTAAATTGCTTACTGGAGTTAGGAATTTCTGCTATTTACCTTCATGCCAAATTACAACTCAATTCAGCAATTCATTACTAAAATAAAAATGTTATAATAAAAAACAAAACGGTAGATATCAGCTCAACAAGGCTAAAACAACAAAAAATGATTGAAAATTTTTGAATTATTTTTGCATGTAAAACTAGATTATTTATAGCCAGTGGATAAACTTGGTTACACCCTTTACAGGCCTAAACTGTTGCAAAGTGACAATGGGCAGAGTCACTTGCCACCTACATATGATAAAAACTCTAATCATAAAATTGTTTACTTTTGTTCGAATGTAGTGTGTAAAAATGTTATTTAATTTTCAATTTTAAGTTTAGTATAACTTTATCTGGTTATTAGTATGCTATAGCTCGAAGTGTTATATCTATCTGATGAAAAAGTAATTATTATTACAATATTGAGTAATAATAAAATGCAACCATAACTTTATCTGGTAATTAGTATGCTATAGCTCGAAGTGTTATATCTATCCGATGAAAAAAGTAAAGGTTATTACAATATTGAGTAATAATAAAATGCAACCAAGATGGTTTATTTTAAGATGGTTATTGCTCAGTAAACTGAGCAAAAAACCTCTCTAAGTAAAAACAACGAGGCGCGGATCTCAGAGTAGCCGGGCCTTGCTAAAAAAATTGTGTATGGTGCATGGAAACGTTTGCGGCGTAGCTTGCCACTCGATGTGGAACGTTGTAGCGACGGTTCTCAGAATGACTGCAATAGAGAGGATCCTTTACACAGAGGATCTCACTTCAGATTACACGCTGGATCTCACAGAGGGAGTAATAAACATATGCCTGTTCTGCATCGTTGCCTCCAAGCTCACGGGAAACTTGACTCTCACGTCCATCCACAACCAGACCGCGCACTCGACTAGTGGCTAGCGGTAGTGGAGGGGGGAGAGCCGTTACCCCCACCTACCGACAGGGGCACGTGACGACACAACTGTGGCTACCCACCCGTCTGTGTCGACCGGAACATGACACGGAAACCAAAAACTACACGATTCCTCCTAGAATGCTAGACGGGCACCAGTACGATATTCTCATAGAGATTACCGCATGCCTCCAAGGTGAGCATTGGGAACTGGTCATGCAATCAGGTGGCCGTGTTTCCTCCAAGGGAGGTCACGGACGCATGTGTCGTAGCCGCATTGGATGGACTCTAGACGCAGGAGCAACTGTAACACAAGGAACTGGCGTGTGTTTGTGGGGTGATTTTTGACTGAAATGGTTTTTAATTAAGGGAACCCATAGTGGCCTAACATCAATACTACTCTGACTTATCGAATTTTCATGTAATTTAATTAATGCCCCTTCAACAAACTTTCTTTTATAATAGTGAGACTCATGATGTATAATTTTTGCCTCTTCCCAACTAAATTTATGATCGTTTTCCCAGGCGTGTTTCGCCAATTTAGATTTTACTGTTTCACAATTTTTTGTGTTTCACAAATAAAGAAGCTAAATCACTTGAAAGCAATGGACAGTAAGGCGAGAGAAAGTTTGAACACGCCGGGCTTAGCAGCGCAAGTGGAAAATTCCATGAATTCCGTAACGCCCCAAGCGGTCGTCAACCTCTCGGACAAAACACTGACTCACGACGAAATGAAAATGCTTTCTAAAGGCCTAAATTTTGCTGTAGCTCCTAAAGCCGTAAACATACTTGATTTCATTACTGGTACTGAATCGGCGACACCCCAGCTCCCTGAGGATGTAGCTGATCAATTCAGAAGTGAAGCCAGTGTGGCACTTAAAAATATAAAACCAGTGAAACCGAACATAACAAGAAATGAAAAAGAGGCCTTAAATGCTTTAAAAAGGAAGAAAAACTAAAGATTTTACCAGTCGACAAAGGAAATGCAACTGTGTTAATAAATAAAGTTGATTATTCGCATCAAATTCAGGATGTTCTTAAAGCTGGAAAATACACACTACTAAAGAAGGACCCAACTAAAAGTTATGAATCGAAAATCGAAAAGACACTCAGAAAACACAAAGAATTTTTTACAGACGCACAGCGCAAACGACTTACACCACACCACTCAAAAACTCCACACATGTATTGGCTACCAAAAATACACGAAGGTGTTCCTCTGAGACCCATTGTTAGTTCAAGAGACTCCCCAAGTAGAGAACTATGTAGATTTCTCCTGCCCATACTCAAACCTTTGTCAGAAAATACTGATTCACATGTAACAAACACAAAGCATTTTGTAGAAATCACAAAAGACATGCAAATCTCAGACAAGGACATGTTAGTTAGTTTTGATGTTGAAAGTCTTTTCACTAATATCCCTGTAAACCAAACACTAAAAATCATTGAAAACGGTTACTCAATGACCAAAACTTGAACACAAGAACCAAAATCCCGGTAAATGTAATTATGGAATTGCTTAAATTATGTACCGAGTCAAATTATTTTGAATTGGAGGGCCAAATCTTCCGCCAGGATGAGGGAATGGCAATGGGATCGCCTCTTGTCACCAATATTTGCCAACATATTTATGGAAGAATTCGAACAGAAAGCTATTGCGTCTGCTTGTTTTCAATCGAAAGTGTGGCTGAGGTACGTTGACGATGTCTTTGCAGTCTGGAATCATGGCGATAAAAAGTTAGACGAGTTTACTGAGCATTTAAATAAAGTTTCACCAACAATTAAACTCACAACAGAAAAAGAACAAGACAAAAAACTAGCATTTTGGATGTAAATGTAGTTAAAGATGGAAACGCCCTTAAAATAGAAATTTTTAGAAAGAAAACACACACAGGTCGATACCTCAATTACAAATCAAACCACTGTGAATGAGTCAAAGAATCAGTAGCTTATTCTCTTTTCGACAGGGCCAAATCAGTTTGTTGTGAATAGAAAACTTTACACGCAGAGCACAATAAAATTTCACAAGAGTCAGTTTGTTGTGAAAAGAAAACTTTAGACGCAGAGCACAATAAAATTTCACAAGAGTGACAAAAGAATGGTTATCCTCAAAAAATAATTAACAGATGGAAAAAGGAAAGGGGGACAAAGCCAAACACTATTCCAAATGTGGATAAACCAACAGCTTTCATAAGAATCCCATATGTCCCAAAACTGTCGGGAAAAATAAGGCGAGTGGCCAGAAAATATAAGATCCTAACAGCTTTTAAATCGTCAAACACTTTGAGACAGCAACTAACTAAAGTAAAACCGAAAAATGAAGAACAAGCCTCAAAAAACTGTATCTACAGCATCAAATGTGAATGTGAGGGTGAATATATAGGAAAAACTAAAAGGCCGCTAAAAGTTCGTATAAACAAACATAAAAGAAACACAAAAAATGGTGAAACAGTAAAATCTAAATTGGTGAAACACGCCTGGGAAAATGATCATAAATTTAGTTGGGAAGAGGCAAAAATTATATATACATCATGAGTCCCACTATTATAAAAGAAAGTTTGTTGAAGGGGCATTAATTAAATTACATGAAAATCCGATAAGTCAGAGTAGTATTGATGACAGGCCACTATGGGCACTTTCCTCGCCTTTGCATCAAATTAAAAACACAAATCGGGCTTACCATACATACATTTTCCTAATAGGCATTTAGACATATCCTAACGTTTTATGGATAGAAATTAAACCAACCGAAAGAAAATGTTTGAATTCAATATTAAATATGCCGTGAACGGTTTAGACGACGACTGATAAGTGTTTAGGTTAATGGTTCATAATTTTGAAAACTGCATATTTCTTTCTCTCTGATATTCACTTTCTAGGTATACTCTTTGTGTGACGATGACGTTTGGACTTAATCACCACTTCCACTTAAAAGTGATCGTGCGTCGTATTTGTTGATAAAATATTTTGAACTAGTTTTGTGACAGCCTTTATAGTTTAACTATTTCAAACAAACAATGAGTGATTGTGATGATTCTTGATTTTTGATGAACCGCCGTCGCCGTCGACTTCTGTTACGATGAGTAGGCTACAACTTTGACGTCTGCTGAGTATGTCATCTGATTGCAATACAAATTCTTATTCTGCTGTGTTAATTGGTTACAAGATTTAAAAGTTGTTGGAGGCTGTAATTTATAATTCATACCACCTGTATTTAATTATAACCAAAAGCTTACCTAAATAGATTTTTATGTCTGCCAGTATGTTTTTCTTTTGTCTGTATTTGTTGTGTTTGGTTTCCGAACACACTTAGGCTACGATATATTGCAGCTATTTTATTACCGCGTACCTTACCGATTTTGTTCCGAGAACCGAGGTACAAAAATATTTACCAGACCAAACCGTACCGACCTAAAATTTCTGGTACCGCAGACCCCTAACCTAGGCATTGTTCTTTTAATGATAATTGTTAGTACTAATTAATAGGCACTATTAATAATTAATTGTTCATCAATATTCTGAGACAAAAAACATATATAAGCTCTAACTTATTCCCAGCGTACCTCAGTATAACCTTTCTTGAAACGTAAAAAAATAACAGGCGGAGCTCCCCATCCTAGAAGACTCTTAACAGGGTGTTTCCGGAAGTAAAAATTACAACTAGACTTCACTAAATTATGTTAAATGAGATGGTTAAAATAAACTAGCCCCAATTGAATTCTTTAAGTCTTATAAATTTTCTCATTAAAAAAATCAAATTTTGTAATTATATTTAAAATAATAAGTCTTAAAGATAAGGATTTCCCAGACACACCAAAATTTAAAAGAAGTCTTACAAACCAATTTACCAACCCAGATATTTGTTAACATTACCATATGTCCTTTGACTTACTTTCTTCTGTATATTGGTAGATTTGTTGACTACAATGTACACTTCATCGCTATCAGAAGCAGGGATAGCAGGTTGCCCGTTGACCTTGGGCAGGTGAGTGTGGTTGTTGTTGCTGTGTGGGGGAGACGGTGTGAGGGGGGACCGTACCATACTGTCGGCTTCTGTACAGCCCACTGATGCGCCTTCCACTATGATGGATGTGCTGGCTCCTCCTCCCACCATCATCAGTGAGTCCTCTTCCATGCCTGACAAATGTTTGAAACTTTAAATAGATACAGCAACAACGATTTCTTGAAGTCCTTTATGTAGCAGATATGTTTTTTATCTATGACATTTTTAAAAGAGTGAAATTGATCAAGGTTCTCCTGTACAAACTTAACTGGCTATAACAACATTATTAAAAACTTAGCAATCAATAATTCAGCTACCTTTTCCAACAAATAAATTATTGCACAGAGCTTGAAATAAACTTTATCTATAATAACATCAAAATCTATATTGATCTATATTGACACGAGTCTAGCAAAATTAGTTGAATCAGTTAAACCACTAACTATACACCTGTACTGGACGGAAAACCTTATGGGCCATTCTGATAACAAAAGAGGCGGGATTCTCCACGTAGTTCTGACAGCAATGGATAGAAATCGCCACCATCGCACGCAATGGCGGACGTAACTCTCTGACTCATGCCATGCTGGTTTTTAAAACCTCATTTTGCTAATAAAACAACTGTCTTGCTTTCCTCGCAACTCGGAAGTTTTAATATACGATTTAACTAGGGACGAGTCGATTCTCGATTCTCTACTCCGATTCTATCGATTCCTAATAATATTTGAAATAGCAAAGTAATGTTTTTAAAATTATTAAAGACAATTAGTTAGTCAGTAACTGATTGTTATTTAATAAATTGAGACAATCAGTTGATTGGGGATTATTTTTCATTAATAAAACAAACTTACAAAAATAAATAATAAAAAAATAAATTGAATTGCATGTTTATTTTTCATATAATTGTTAAGCTTTAAGTTACATAAATCTCCCATGATATATTTTGAAATTTTTTTGTGTGTAACCACTACACTTAAAACACTCACTTTGGATGTTAACTATTCTTGAACGACAAAAATACATTTGTAATGTTAATATTAAATTTAGGGTTTTAATTTTTGTATAAGTTAAAAAACAATTTTCTTTTTTCAATTTCATGATTGTAGATTAACGTTTTTAAATAAACTGTAATGTTATTTACAGCTTTTTGTAATTAATTATCAAACTAATTTGTAATGAAATTATTACATAATTTAATTTTAATTTCACTAGTATACTGTAGTAATATAATAAAAGAAAATCTGTTTAATATTTAATATAAATTCATAATACATGAGGAAAGACGTGATTGTAAGATAATGACTCAAAGAAATATTGTTGGTCAGCCGACTGATTTATTGCTTTCAACGGACCCCACTCCTCCCCTCCCTAATTACCGTCTTCCTTCCTTATCTCCAAGGTCAGATTTTTTGCCCCCGACCCAAACACTCCCCGTGCCCTTGTCTTACTTCACAGGTATCGATAAATAACTCACCTGTCATTGCCTCCTTTCATATGAGCTAAAAATAGATTTTAGGCTTATTTTTCATATGAGCTAAAAATAGATTTTAGGCTTATTTTTATTTTTCATATGAGCTAAAAATAGATTTTAGGCTTATTTTTATTTATTTCAATCATATATTTTGTTAAACATGTTAGCAGCGTAAACCTGTAAACGGTGGGTGTAGCTTATAACATTTTTAACAACTCGACTTGAATCTTTGATGTTCTGCGGCGTAAATCTGAGTAAACAACGAGTAGCTAGACAATTTTCAATTACTCGGCTCAAATTTTCAATGGTTAGCGGCGTAAATCTGGGTAAATGGCGGGTGATTGGTAGGTGTATCGACGGCCTGGAATCGATAGAATTGGAATCGACTTTGGGCCATCGATTCTCGATTCCGGTTGTAAGCCTGAGAATCGGTGGAATCGAGAATCAATAATTGGAATCGACTCATCTCTAGAATTAACAAAGGCTGCAAGGCTGCAATAACAAAGGTTGTGTGAAATAAAAATAATATTGTAATAACTGTTAAAAACTTGTAATAAAATTGATGTCGACGTCATAACTGTCTTTCACCAGCGTCAATCAAGCGTGTTCTGTCTGTTTGTCTGCCTATGCGATTCCAAGTAGTTCGCGTAATGTCTACTAGGAGGAATCACATTCTATAGCCCCTGTTGCCGACCGCACTCAATAGATTGTGCTGTTTCTTGGTTAACCGATTTTTAGCATTGCGTTTACTGTCTATTTCAGGTGTATAGTCAATGGCTTAACATTTTACAAACTACTCTGAGAGAAATTAGATCTATAAATATTCTTTCCTGGCAACTCTATAAGCATAAATGAATGTTCAAGGGTTGTCCCTCAGGAACTAAATTCCAGCGAATTTGCAGCACAATTGCTACTTGCCAGCTCCATTTATTCTCATTTCAAATTTTTGATGTGGTGTAATAAGTTATCAACTTTCTATTATGAGAGAAATTTCTATAGAATGAATTGTTCAACAAACCGTCAACAGAGTTCCACAACGAATCAGGAGTAGTGCGGGAGTCGCTCTCATCACCCACTTTGACCACTGAGACGTGGCTCATATCAGGTCCGTCCTCCTCCTCACCAAAGTCCATGCTGCTGGAGTTAATCACTATCACCTCCTCCTCAGAGTTGGGTGCCGAGTCATCCACCTGCATTTGAAAATTAACCAATAAAAGTAGAGATGTGCGAGTACTCGAAATTTTGAGTTCGAGCCGAGTTCGGCTCTGAAACTCGAGGTCTTACTGAAACTCGAAGGTTTCGAGCGAGTTTACTCCTGCCGTTTACCCGCGCTACCACGGGTCGTCCGCGGCCGCGCGTCATCTGTAAATTCAAATTGAGTGTCAACACATTTGAGGTGTTAAGAGTTAGTTGTGATGTGAACTTTAGTGTTTTATTAATAAATAAGTAAGTTGTGGCTTATAAATTTGTGTTAGCCTACTCTTTACACCACAAAGGATGATTTACCAGGACCTTCAGATTGAGTTGTATGAACACTGCCTGTATAGTCATAGTCCACTTTTAGGTTAACCTAACTTTGTAAAAAAAAGTAAAATATCAAAAACAAATCTGTAATGAAATCTAATAGGTAAGCATAAGAAGTTTCTGCTTGTTTTTTGTTCCATAGTAATTGAAATTGAGTCAAAAGAGACTCAACAAATTCCATCCATTAATTTTAGGCTCAACTATTGTCCTTCGGCATTGAGCTGATTTAAAAGACAAGTGATTTGTTTAGGCTTTGTTTAAGTTTCATTAATGATTTTTAAATCATTCTTAATATTTTGAAACTCTACTTAAGACATGGCTTCAATTTTATCAATTGATTTGCCGGGCAATTTCAAACATAGTATCTTCATGTTTTTATTAACTTATTGTTCTTATTAGAACTATTAGTGTTAAAATTAATGCTAAGATATGTTAGTAAATACATTTTGTGTGGTAAGTAAGTAGGTTAATGCTTTACCATGTAATAGGCCTTTTAAATATTAACATAAAGTTTATTTTAACTTTTAGGCCTAAATGTAATTTTATTTCCTCCATTCGTAGAAAGATGTAGCTTAGGCCTAAACATAATATACAATAAAACGTAGGATAAATAAAAAATAGGAAATAAAATAAAATACACCCGTCGCAGCAAACCTGCATACTCAGCGAATTTCCAATGAATTATAACATAACACATTAAACCACTTAACAAGATTCATAAGAAATATATTCACAAACAAGCGATATTTAAAATATGAATTATTCTCTATAAGAATAACATTGGGGATGAGTACGCAGGTTTGCTGCAACAAGGAACACAAAATAATGGGTTTTTATGCAAATATCAATAGAACTCAGCTAAGTGAAGTCACATACCAAGTTTCATCTATATACATTCATAAATAAGCGATATATAACATTTGAATTATTTTCTATAAGAATAACATGGGGACCGAGTACCTAGGTTTGCTGCTACGGGAACTATAGGCGAAAAATTTTTTTTGTGCAAAAAACAATAAACTACAACCAGATGAAGCCATATACCAAATTTTGTCAGTTTATTTTTATAAATAAGCGAGATATACATTTTTTCTTTTTCTCCATAAGAATAACATTAGACAACGTACTGTGTTTAGCACTTTCAATATCTCAGTAACCAATTGACGTAGAGCAATGATCAAGATACCAAATTGTTTGTTTTTTAATGCTGAATTCAATGGTCAAAATTAAAATTTGATTTAAATAAAAATTACATGTGGAAACCCCAAAAAACCCATTTTTGGGGTACAAAACCCCCCTTTGGATGGTGCGATTCGTCTGGTTTTCGAACTCATTCAAATAAATGGTACTTTACACGTTTGTACCAAATTCCATTAAGATCGGACCTTTTTTACAAGAGTTATCATACTTACGAACATATATATATATATATATACACATATATAAAAATTTGAACGAATGGTGTTTTTGGCATCTGGGGACCTCAAAATGAAAAGTTATCATGGTCTCGGGCTTAAGTCTTACCATGAGACCTACGGTAATAGCTTCTTCCCTATAGGGGAAATTCGCTAAAACAAATTATTTTTTAATGAAACTGTTAATTAATACCATATATGTTATAAAAACCTTAATACTAAAATATTAAAAGTATTTGACCTTCATGGGAAAATGTTAGGCAATAACTTTGGTATGATTTATTTTCAGATAAATGTACTTATCTTTTTCCAATGAAGCAGGAATCCATTTATTTGACTTACTATTGTTATTTTCAGGGCATAGTGACTAGAAAAGTATATTTTAATAACAACATTTATAAATGGAACCCTATACACTGTTTTGATCCAATTTAACTTGACCTATGTGTTTTTTTATTTGTATACTCGACTCGAACTCGAGATTCTAATCTTTTGCCATTTACTCGACTCGACTTAAAAAACCTGTACACGCACATCTCTAAATAAAAGTATATCGTAAAAAATTACCTACAAGTACATAATTTGAATTCATAAAGGCAGGATAATATCACAAAATCGTGTAATTTATTTATTGCAGGACAAAATAAATAACCCGATAATTTTTTTGCAATTGCAGGAAACTAGATGTAATTTGCTTTGTCTTGGAAGTAAAAAAGTATGCACTTAATCTGAAAATATGTTTTGTGTAAAAATATTCCTTAAAGTCGGCAGAAAAGTTTTGAAATGGCCACTATATTCAAACAGCTTTAGTCAAAGGAACAAAATTGTATATAGGTGTTATACATACTAACATACATATTTATACCTAAAAGAAAAAAACCTTGATATAAATAAATTTGTGAGATCACAAACATAATAACAGACACTAATGTGATTTTAGAGGTACAAAGTGTAAGCTGTGTTTATGTATGCTGATGGAATTTAATTTACATTTTGATGGGGAACAGTCCACCAAACCCTGGTCTTGTTACTTTACAGATTTTGATTTTGTTCAATCTGGCGAACCGCGGATTTAACTTATAAAGCAAAACCTTGGCGTTCAATGATTCATGAATACAAAAATATTAAATTTTAGATTGAATTAAGATCAGGGTTGCATTGTGCTATTTCGTCACTTGCATTCTGGAAATAAAAATAAGTTTTTTCTAATCTTGACCAAACAAATTACGTAAGAGCTTTCAAAAGTAATAAAAGTAACCTCCGTTTGGTTGAAAAACAAACAATCAAGAAGACAGAAACAATTTATTATAAGAACTAAATCTTTACTTTCCCCATATACTATGTATAGGGAGAAATTATATTGTTATATTGGTTACCATTATACCATTATATTGCTTTCGTCAACATTTTTGAATTTGAGTTGTAAGTGAAAATATTTGTTTTGGTGCTCCCTGAATCCAAAAAAGTGACTTTTGAGTGATGTCTGAGTATCTGTCTGTCTGGATGTGTACAGAGATAGAGACGACGCCAGTGGACCGATTTTGATGCAATTTGGTATTTAGGTACTAATCCACAATATATCCAAGCGTTTTTTAAATTTTTTTTTAAAATTATTGATTTTTAAGGGTAATTATTTCCCAAACACCGCCAAAAAACATGAAAAATCTAAATTTCTCAAAAACGGCTCTAATGATTTTAATCAAACTTTAGTAGTTTGTAAAGCTTTAGGTTTCCAATAAAATGACACCACCCGAATTTCTGGAAAAGTTAGGGTTCAGAAATTACAGGGTTTAAAATTTCCATAATTCAGTACCTATTATTATTTTTTCATAACAAATTTTAAGTGCTAAATAAAATATAAGTATCACCATTAAAGAAAGCTCAAGAAACTAAACAATTCAGTATTTTGAATTATTATTCTACGATTACTGCTTGCGGAGAAAATTGAAGCTTTCATTTTGCAGTAAACACAGTAAGATGTCCAATGTTATTCTTATGGGGAATACAAAAATTACAATTTCTCTCTTATTTAATCATTAATTTAATTGAAATTTGATATGCAGGTTGAATATTTAGATATGGGAGTTGAAATTTTTTATTTTATATCGATTTTATAAGTGAAAAAATTTTTTGGTTAGCATTAACTAACAGAGGAAATTTTAAAAAAATATGAATCCCCCTAACCCTTGGGGGAATAAGAGGGCGATTCCGCTCTTAAAACCACTGTGTGTAGTAAAGGATTTTGTGGTGACTCCAAAAATGGGATTTGGGTGAATATTTCTGAAAAAAGGTTTTTTAGAAGATTTTCTGTACATTATACCATACTTTAAGTTCTATAGTTAGTAAATAAAAACAATTTATTTATTATAATTGGGATAAAAGGGAAAAAGTATGTGTCAGTTTCCTGATACCGTTTAATTAACATAATTTTCATAAACATTTAGACACTCATCATAACTCTTCACTAATTTTGATTTATCTTCAACATACAAATTTCCGTCCTTGGCTTTCAGCCAGCAGCATATTTGAGCTCATCATCAACATCAAAGCGCTAAGAGCCCAGCCACTTTTTCATGTTATGGATGGATAGGCCAAAAACGTTGGGAAAGAAATCATCCTTTTTGTGCGGGAATTAATTTACTTTGAGATTATCTTTGGATGGCATTATTATGGCCAATTGTGGTGTGCTCGTCATTTATGGATATTTTAAGGTGCTAATAAAATTACACAATTTTTCGCAGACGACACATTACCATAAAACGAAATACGTATTACGTTGTGGTGTTAGCAATGCCTGGAATTTCTTATGACTCAGTTCTAAACAGCAAAGATAATTTGACAGAGTATTATGTAGCCTGGTTTAAACCAAACTTCCTGGACGTTAATGAGGATAAATTTCCCAACGACAAATCTTATCAAAGTTTACTCATTGGTTACGATCTTGTTTAGTAATGGTTCTCCTTTTTTATCATAACACATGAGGAAAACAATAGCAGCGGCATTGGTACCTTTCCAGCATACTTCCTGTAGCCTAACAGGACACAATACAGTCCTGTGTTAGGACACTACAGTCCTGTGTTAGGACACCACAGTCCTGTGTTAGGACACAATACAATCCTAGAAATTTGTGGAAATTCATCTACAAGCTCAGCAGAATTTGTGAAACGTATCTTTTTCAAAAACTTGTTCATACATTTTCTGGACGAGTTCATGACAGATCACTGATGGATGGCGAACTACCTCTGACAATCTCTCCTCATCATGGATGACACTCTTAAATCAACGAACCCATTCATGACAGATCCTACACTCATAACTCTCAGCCCATACACGGTGCAAGGTTCCCAATGAATAGCTGCTGCCAAAAATCGTTTTGCTGTGAGAAATCTTATAACAGGCAGCAATTTTTTACTCAGCTGAGTTGCGATCAAAACACACATTTCAATCCTACCCAGGCACAAAACAAGTGGCCGCACAACCTCCACCTTAGCAGCTGGATGCTGACTAACCTGCCGGACAAAGATGGCAGCAACTCCACTACTTCCCCCACTTCAACCAGAGCTTACTTTCCAAAAGTACAGAGCCCCTCGTATAAAAGTTTCCTACAGAATAATTGAGTTTTTAAATAGAATTTGTTAACAATAAATTGATATTACAACATAACAAACCTGTGTCTTGTTGGTCTCGTTGGCCACTATAACGACCTGAGGGGGTGGAGGGGGGGAAGGGGAGGGCTGGTGCAGGTGCAACGCTGGGGGGTGGGTGGTGGTTACTACTGTCACGTTGGTCTCTAGGTCCAGGGGGCGACGTGGAGGGTCCACCACCACTGTCGTGCCTTCCGTGGGGATGTGACTATCTTCAATCTGCAACACTGGGTCACCTGTTGGAACAACACTCGTTAGAAGCATACTGATTGCTAAAAGTAAGTGTAGTTTATCCAGAGAATACAAATATTTATAAAAACTCGCAGGATAGATCATTTTGGTTTGAAAACCCTTTCAGTATTATTATTTATTCTTGATATTGATAAGAGTTTTCCACATACTGACCTAAATGCACAAGGGCAGCTAGGAGTGAAGACTATGGTGTGCAAGAATAAAATTCAGAAAATATTAAATTTGAACCCCAAAATTGCTAAGGAAAAGGTATATCGCAACTATATAAACCAAATAACGATTAAAATCGACATAATCAAAAATAAACATGGAATGAAGTTCCTTGGTACTATTTGGATGAAACACGGCACAAAAAATATTGCAAGAAACACATTGCGATACGTTTTGTAACACTGAAAGGTCGCTGTTTGGCCTAATGGTGAAGTGGTGTCATATCAAGTGGCCCAGAACCCCCATAAGACTACTAATCATACTAAGAAAACAGACAGATCAGCAGTTATTTAAGTATTAGCCCATCCGTTTGGCCGCTAGAACAGTTTAAACAACACTACATTAAGATTTTTTTGTCCGTAATTATGAAAAGTTTTTAAGTAGTTCGAACTAAATAAATAATGCTTGGGATTTGTTTTGGGGTTAAAAGGTGCAAAGCACATGCGTGCTAAATCTCACGTCCCTAGCTCAAGTATAAATGGTGTCACATACATGTCCATTAATATCAGTTGGCTCAGAACCCTCATTTCTTACGACTTGTACTAAGAAAACGGTCATATCTAAAGATAATTAGAGTTTTTCATTTTCCGACAGGTTTAAGTAACAAAAACTGCTCTTATGACTACTGCTATTTATTAAGTGTGATATAGACATACTGCATACCCAATATTAGGCCTCCATCAATTATATTAACGTGATACAAAATTAAAAACCACCACAAAATCTCGAAAATATGCTGAAATTTGAAAAATCTTGCGCTACCTAAGGGTGAAGGAGACGAGATACGACAAAAAGTCACAGGACCAAAGTTGTAGATCGTCTAAAATCTGTATGTCGTGGTGGTCTCCGTTTCTCGATAGGACCAACCGTTCGGCCGCTTCAGCACAAATAAAAATGCACTATTTTGGACATGTTCAAAATTTCCTCCATTTTGAAATTTTTTTAGGTTAAAATAAAATACCCCCGTAGCAGCAAACCTGCGAACTCAGCGAATTTCCAATGCATATATAAGTATTTTAATACCACATGAAACAATATACCAAGTTTCATCAATATACATTCATAAATAAACGATTTATGACATTTTAATTATTCTCCATAAGAATAACATGGCAGCTGAGTATGCAGGTTTGCTGAAGGAAGGAACACAAAAAGTGGGGTTTTATACAAATATCAATATAACTGAAATAGGTAAAGCCACATACCAAATTTTATTAATTTATGTTCATAATTAAGGGAGATAACACGTTACTTATTCTCTATAAGAATAACATGGGGGCTGAGTACGCAGGTTTGCTGCTACGGGAAATATAGGCAAAAGAGGGTTTTTAGTGCAAATATCAATAGACCACAACGATATGAATCAATATACCAAGTTTCATCAGGATAAGTTGATAAATAAGCGAGATATACAATTTTTCTTATTCTCCATAAGAATAACATTGGACTACGTACCAGGGCTCTATAACAAGGGGCTGTACCATTTCGTTGTTCGGGGCGCGTTGCCGCCGTGACCGCCTCCCGCCCCTCTACCGCCCCGCCGGACAGCGCTGTGACGTCACTGCGCTGACAGCCGCTCCTCACGCGCTTGGCGCAAATGCTAAATGAATACTTTTTCTCAACAGATTTCTATGAATCTGTACGTCTAAATCTATTATCCAAGGGCCCTTCTGTTCACTCGTTTCCTCTCGTACATGTGTCCTGATCTATTTTTGAATATCCTCAAATATAATCTTGGTATTTGGCTCAGAAATTGAAAAGTGTTTGCTTACTAAGCACAGTGAGCTAGATCAGTTTATTTACTTCTTGGATTGTTTGTAGTGTTGTAGTGTTACGTCTGTACTTGTGATTGCCGTGAGTTTAATTATTTGTTGTTATTGATTTAGTTTTCACCACTATTGTTTGTAAGATTAGTTTAAAGCCCTGGAAGTAATTAATGAATTCCACAATTATTTTAGTAAGTATTTATGTATAATTAACAAATATTATTTGCACATACTAGGTATGACAAGCATCTAAATATGGGACATAGGACGCATTACTGATACATACAATAACACTGTCTTATGAAATAATTAATACATTTGTGTAATTAATGTTTAACTATGTTTATGTTTGTTTTCAATAAATATGTATTTGATATAAGTCTGTTTTATCTATAATAGTCAAAGTGATAAACATCTCAAAAGTTTTTACAAACACCACTTTTATAAGTTTAATTGTACATAAAACTATACTTGTGGGAAAATGCGTGACTGTGGGAGGTATGGTCACCGTGCAACTAATTGACGTAGAGCAATGATCAAAATACCAACTTTGTTGTTATTTTTTATGCTGAATTCAATGGTAAAAATTAAAATTGGATTTAAATAAAAATTACATGTGGAAACCCCAAAAAACCCATTGAACCATATGTGTGGACACACACACACACACACACACACACACACATATATATATATAAAGTTGAACGAATGGTGTTTTTGGCATCTGGGGACCACAAAATGAAAATTTATCATGGTCTCGGGCTTAAGTCTTACCATGAGACCTCAATAATAGCTTCTTCCTTATAGAGGAAATCAGCTAAACAAATTTGTAACTTGAACGGATTTCTGTTAGGAGTGGGCAGGGCTTTTAAAATAGAATCAAACATTTATTAAGTAAAAAACACAATTTTTATCATTTGTAATTGTTTAGTACTTATATTTTAAGCTTTTCTAATATAATTAATTGTGTGGTCAATTTAATATTAAGGACGTAGTTTTATTTCAAGAGGCATATCTCCCCAAAAATTTTGTTGTTTGATAAGTTTACCTGTGCGACAGAGAGAGAGAGATGTCTGTCGTTGCTTGCAAAAGTCAGGCCATATGACGTAGTCCGTTGCCTTGACAACGATATTTTTCTTGACTTTTGATTGGATGTAGATTTCCTGGCGATTCGCAAAATTCCCGGCGTCTGTCTGTCTAGCGTCGGTCTTGCTCTTAGTAGCATCTCGCACCGGTTTCTCATATTTTCTCTTAAATAGGCGTTTTGCCTAGTTTTCCTCAATTATTATTAACTCTCTTAAACTCTAAATTCTTCAACACTCTAGTTTGTCAAATATATTTTGTCCTAATAAATAAATTCCCGTTAAAGTCAGTGTCTGCTAACTTCCATTAAATTCAGTGCTTCAAGACCTCCCAGAACATCTTGTGCGTGCTTCCGCGGCAGCTGAACTTTTCGTACTCGTTCTTCCGTGATCGCGTCAAGCCTCAAGAATAAAGTTGTGAAAGAACTGTCGTGCGTCTCCGCTCCACGGCCCCAGGACCCCACCGGCGCCGGCGGCGACTTCCCTAATGGAACCTTCATCTCACTGGAAATATTGGACAAAGGTACTGTTCACCGTTTTAATTTGTGTGTGACATTGTTCTCTGGGTAAAATTAGCGTAAACATTATATCCCAGTTTGCAGTAGGCTCAACTCATTAATTATCCACTTTCTATTAAGTTATAAACATTCAATTTTTTTGGGCGTTTTTATATAAAATTCCCTGGTCCTTCGAATTAAAACAATCTCAACCCCCCATACGATTCATTTGGTCCTATTCGAACCGGATTTATGGACTCAGTTCTTTGGAAATACAAAAACTCTAATTTGTGGATACTAATGAAATGCGTGATTTATTCAGTTGCGGCCATATGCAAAACCCTTCTTCTCCAGTTTGACTTGACCACACCCCTCGGCCAATAGCAAGCGTGGCGACCACGAACATTACCGATGCGTGCCGAAGTGAATATCGATAGTTTAAATCGATTGAATATTGATAGTTTTGATCGCCGCTTACGTCACGCGGCTTACCCCTCGCATTCTCTCTCTCTCTCGTTTACCGTATGGCGTACATCCGTCCGCCTCACTCAAGCATCAGCTGATACAGTTGTCTGCTAATGTAAACAAACATTCACTATTCAGTGACATTGTGCTACTCTAATATCTTTTGACAGTTATATATATTAGTCATTGTTTAATATAGGCCTAAGGATTGTAGTTATTCATTGATGTGTGTATAAGTATATATATATTGAATTTTTAATTGAATTATTATCTTTTATTCTCTTGTTCTGATTGACATTTAAAGGCTAATTAAATTTAAAAGCCGCATAAAACTTTTCACTGCTAAAATATATTTCATTTTTCATTAGGTAAACTATTGCATTGTACGGTGTAGGCTAATTGACTTATACCTAATTTGTGTCTCTTTTGAAAAGGCAGATAAGATGTATGTTCAATCTTTATGCTAGGGTAGTTATTTTTTGTTTGGCCATTTACCTAAGTTACTTTGTCTCTATTGTATTTTTGCTCAACTAATAATTAGTTAACTAACTATTCATAAATTAGCTGTGTTCTCTCTCTGAAATAAAGAAAAATAAGCTGCTGAGCATATCTCTCGCTATTGTATTGTTATAACAAGCAAATTGGAAGCTATTTAGCTTAACTAATTGACTAATTAGTTCTCTGTTTTCTTTTTGAAAATAAAATTAATCATTTTCCTAGCTCTCTAGTGTTTATACACATTGCTATTAACGAGTCTGGCTATCAAAGCAAGTTACTCAGTGGGACTAATTAAGATTACCATTGTTTTAATTTAAAGTGCAGATTAAGGTTACCTCTGATTTTAAAGATATTCTGGTGTTTGTTTATTGTTCTTATTATAAATAATTTGTTGATGTCTCTGCCAATATTTTAATACTGTAAAATAGGCCCACAAAAATATACATTTAGCGCTCTGCTTACAATATTGTCTTGTATTCTATATCTAGGAAATATTTAACTTTGTTTTATTGCTTACTGTCTCTGAAATATTCAAAATGGCACCTAAAGTATCTGATTTCAAGGCGGCTCTATATACTCGCCTTACAGCGTTAACTAAAGCGCGCTTTGATAAAATAAAAACTCAAGTTGAAGAATACGCTACTCAAAAGGATCTTCTCACGCCTGCTCAACAAAAGAGCTTAACCACCCTCTCTAATGAAATAAAGAAAAAGAAAGCTGATTTTGACGCTAACTTGCAACGCGCCTTAAATCTAACGGATGAAGAGGCCATTAAAGACGACGTCTTAACGGAAGATCAGGACTATATTAATGATCTTTACGCCCTCATTTTGGGTGTAATTGAAACACTACTTCCAGTTGAAGAACCCAAAACTCCCTCGGCTTTGAGTGACGTCAGCATGACGCCACAGGTCCCTGGTGTCTCTCAGGTCCGTCTGCCAAAATTAGATTTGCAGAAATTCTCGGGCGATTTTTTGATTTGGACCTCCTTTATCAATCTGTTTGATACAACCATTCACCGCAATGCTAGTCTAAGCGCGGTAATGAAGTTTCAATACTTATTGAGCGTTTTGAGCGGCGAACCTTTAAACCTAATTAAAGGTCTCAACCTAACCTCTGCTAATTATCTAATAGCATACGACCTCTTACGGGAACGCTACCATAATACCCGGAGGTTACAAACTCTCCATTTTAACCAGTTACTGGACCTACCTCAAATAAGCTCTTCCTCAACAAAGGGCCTCAGACTCTTTGTCAACCAGTACACTGAACACACTCAAGCATTGAAAGCTTTGAGTTGTGACGTAGGCAAACACAATCCGCTCCTCTCCGCCCTCATTCTCCGACGTATGGACTCGGACTTACGAAAGAAGCTGGAAGCTTCTCGTTCATCCTCATCGGAAGACCAGCCTGACCACTCGCTGCCGGAAGTCAAAGAAATAATAAAATTTTTAAATACTGAGTGCAGCCAAACTGAGGACGCTAACATTCATAGCGTTCCGCAAGCTAAGGCTCCAGCTTATGTTCACCCTCATGCCCGCAACAAGGCGTATGCGCCAAAAAAGGTCCAATTTCGCTCGAGTGACGTTTCTATGGTCACGACTCACTCTAACTCCGCTCAAACGAAGTCTGTTCCTCCTCCATGCTTCGCCTGTAATCAGACTGGACATAAGGTCTACTCATGCACTGTCTTTCGTGACAAAACTCCTCAAGAGCGACATCAACTCGTCAAGAGACATAAGCGATGTGTCTCATGCTTAGGCTCTCATGAACGCAAAGAATGCCAATCTAAGGCCACGTGTCTCACTTGTAACAAAAGACACCATTCATTGTTGCATTTTCAATCTGTCTCGGGCAACGCTGCTAATCAGCCCGTCCACGGTGACACAACTCATAACGCCTCTGATGCGCGTCACCGCTCTAGTGGGAACCAAAGTGATTCTCAGGTGACTCACGTTTCACAAGACTCACCTCCCTCTATGCCAGCCTGTTATACCGTGCTGTTGGGTACCCTATTGGTGCAACTCAAAACTCCTGAAGGCAAGTCCCATGTATTCAGGGCTTTGCTTGACTCAGGGAGTATGACAGATTTAATTTCCGAACGCGCAGCTCAGCTCCTGGGAGTGCGTCGTACTAAGTCTCAAACTCACATCTCTGGCCTCAGCCAAAGCATGGCGAAACCAAAAGGTCAAACTGACCTCACAATCAGTACTCTATCTGGTCTCATAATTGCTCCTCACCAGCCAATGCTTATCTTGGATAAATTGACTTGTGGATTTACCCAGGGAACCTCTAGCTCCAGAAGTCTACAATAGGACCCAACGCTACATTCTCGCTGATCCCACATTCCACTTACCTGGACGAATTGACGTTATCCTAGGTGGAAGTTTATTTCCAAAAATACTCACTAATGAGCAGTTCTCTTTGGGACAGAATATGCCATATGTAATTGGCACACATTTTGGGTTTGTTGTACTGGGTACCGCTCCCAGCGCACCCTCCGCATCCACTCTCCACTCTACGAGCCTCAATGTCTCTCTACACTCAGCAAGTGACGCAGATCTACACTCATCACTTCAACGGTTCTGGCTTCAAGAGGAAGTTCCTGTGCCCTCGAAGAAGACTGAAGAAGAAGAACAATGTGATGCTCATTTTGCCACTTCCCACTCTCGGGACGAAACCGGACGCTACACCGTTCGACTCCCGTTCAAGGAGAATCACTCTGCCCTAGGATCGTCTCAGCCTATTGCTGAGCGTCGACTTCACTCTCTCGAGCGAAAATTCAACGCTAAACCTCACTTTTCTCAACTCTTATCACGATTTCATCAACGAATACCGACCACTCGACCACATGGCTACAATTCAAAATCTTGATTTGACTAAGCCACACTACTTCCTCCCCCACCATGGGGTGCTAAAGGAAAATAGTTCCACTACAAAACTCCGTACTGTGTTTGATGCGAGCTGCAAAACCAGTACGGGTGTTGCTCTTAACGATATCTTGTTGACTGGGCGCAAACTCCAAACAAATATTTGTAACATACTGCTTCACATCCGGAGTCACAATATTGTTTTTTGCTGTGACATTCGTCAAATGTATCGGCAAATCCGAGTACATCCAGATGACCGGAAGTTTCAACTTATCTTGTGGCGTGACCATCCCGAGGAGACACTCTCAACATATCAACTAAACACTGTCACTTACGGCATGAATACGTCTCCCTACCTTGCCATAAAGACTCTGCACCAACTTGCGAACGACGACGGTGGTAACTTCCCCTCCGCTGCGCACGTGCTGAGGACCCAGACCTACGTGGACGACATCATCTCCGGTGCGGATACAGAGGAAGCGGCCTTAGAACTACAGGAGCAGCTCATCCGTCTGTTGCGCCAAGGAGGTTTCGAACTCCGGAAATGGGTTTCCAACTCTACTCGCCTTCTTCAAGCTCTGCCGGAAGGACATCGTGAGTCTCCAGTGTTTCTGCAAGAATCTCAATCTCCGCAGTTCTCTATTCTTGGTCTACATTGGTCACCTACCACGGATTGTTTCACATACTCCCTCAACATACCCCCTGACGAGCGCCCTACCAAACGCTCTGTCTTGAGCCTAATAGCCAAGATATATGACCCTTGTGGGTTTCTCTCACCTTGTATAATGCAAGCGAAATGCTTTATGCAACTTCTCTGGACTACAGGTCTGTCTTGGGATGAACCTTTGCCACCTGAACTCGCCAACAAATGGCACTTATTTGTAACTGATGTGCAGCAAATAGCGCATGTGTCAATTCCTACCACATCACAAACGTAAAAAAACTAATATATGCTAATATATGTTTTCGTTTATGCTCTCACTCTCTTGCGCCGTGGAACTCCACGGATTCTCTGATGCGTCTGAAAGCGGATATAGTGCCGTGTTGTATTTCCGCTGCCAGCTTTCGACAGGTGAAGTCATCATTCGTCCTATAATGGCGAAGACTCGCGTCGCTCCTGTGAAACGAGTGACACTTCCTCGACTCGAGCTTTGTGGAGCGCATCTGCTCGCTAAGCTAACAACTCATTGTCAGTCAATATTTAATGAGACAATCACCCCCCAAACCACCTTTCAATGGTGTGACTCAACAGTAGTCCTCACATGGCTACGAACTCCGCCTTATAGGCTTAAGACATATGTCTCAAACAGGGTTTCCCAGATACAAGAACTTGTATCACCTGACTCATGGCGTCATATCGCAGGAAATGACAACCCTGCTGATTGCGCATCACGGGGTATTTCCGCCTCTCAGCTCAAGAACCACCCTCTCTGGTGGACTGGACCACCGTGGCTCAGCCTCCCTCAACAGGACTGGCCCTCTCTGAAGTTCACCCCTATGGATCTCGCATCGTCCGACGAGCTCAAGAAGACTCCATTAGTCGTCCTAACTGCCGTCCTGCAGAAGGAATGGGACATTCTGACAAAGTTCTCATCGTGGGACAAACTTCAGCGTATTTTCGCTCTAGTTCTGCGCTTCGTACACAACTGTCGCAGCGCTAATCGTCTCAAGGGATATTTCTCCCCATCCGAGATCTCCACAGCTAAGCTCAAGATCTTCGGCCTCGTCCAGAAATCGGCCTTTGCAGACGACATCTCCTCATTACGCTCAGAGCGTCCCTGCTCAATAAGACTTCAACGCCTGAAGCCGTTCCTGGACACGCAAGGCATTCTACGTGTGGGTGGGCGTCTCATTCATTCTTCTCTACCACATGACATCCGTCATCCCGTGCTTTTACCCAAGAAGCATCATGTTGTCAACCTCATTGTGGATCATTACCACCGCTCAAATCTCCATGCTGGACCACAGTTGACACAATCTCTGTTATCCCAATCCGTATGGATTATCTGTGCGCGGAGCGTCATACGCTCACGCATATTCCAATGTCTAAAGTGTTTTAGAAACAAACCACGGAATCAAGCCCCATTAATGGGCGATCTCCCTCCGTCACGGGTGACTCCCGCTTGACCATTTTTGTCTACTGGGACAGACTTCTGTGGACCTTTCAACTCAAGAGTGTTAAATCTCCGCGCCATTCGACACACAAAGGTGTATATTTGTGTATTTGTGTGTATGGTCACAAAGGCTGTACACCTTGAAGTGGTAACCGACTTGACCACCGACGCCTTTATAGCGGCGCTCACTCGCTTCGTATCTTGACGAGGTCTATGTGTTCAATTGTTCTCCGATTGTGGTACAAACTATGTCGGCGCTGACAACGTTCTTCAACAGACCATAAAGGAAACGTTGTTCTCAACCGATTCGCAGAAGAAACTGCTACGCTTCGCTACCCCACGAGGGATTGATTTCAAGTTTAACCCTCCTGCTGCTCCCCACCAAGGCGGATTGTGGGAGAGCGCTGTGAAAAGAGCCAAACACCACTTGCGCCGTGTTATGGGAGATACCGTCCTGACACTGCCAGAATTTATGACACTCGTCACTCAGATAGAGGCCATGCTCAACTCGCGGCCTCTCATTCCTCTCTCCAGCGACCCTGCTGATCTCTCTGCCCTCACTCCGGGGCACTTCTTGATTGGTGCACCCCTAGCGTCAGTCCCAGAAACCGACCTCCACGACGTACCGGACAACCGCCTACGATATTGGCAGTTGGTTCAAGCTCTTCACCAGCGTATCTGGAAACGATGGCAGCTGGAGTACTTGCACACGCTCCAGCAACGTTACAAGTGGACCCAATCACGGGAGAATATCAAAGTTGGTGACCTCGTGCTAGTGCACCAGAACTCTCCACCCCTCTCGTGGCCTCTGGCTCGTGTTACCGCCGTACACCCAGGGACTGATGGTGTTGTGCGCGTGGTGGAATTACGCACTCCAAATGGACATCTCACCAGACCAGTGGTAAAGGTGTTCCCCCTGCCTACTGAATAAAACTTTTATATTCTTCCGTGCCCCAATCTCTAAATTTGTGTGGTGTGATACTCTATTGTTTTTATGCTGTTGAAGCCTACAATGCTTCAAGGGGGCCGGAATGTTTAGTACTTATATTTTAAGCTTTTCTAATATAATTAATTGTGTGGTCAATTTAATATTAAGGACGTAGTTTTATTTCAAGAGGCATATCTCCCCAAAAATTTTGTTGTTTGATAAGTTTACCTGTGCGACAGAGAGAGAGAGATGTCTGTCGTTGCTTGCAAAAGTCAGGCCATATGACGTAGTCCGTTGCCTTGACAACGATATTTTTCTTGACTTTTGATTGGATGTAGATTTCCTGGCGATTCGCAAAATTCCCGGCGTCTGTCTGTCTAGCGTCGGTCTTGCTCTTAGTAGCATCTCGCACCGGTTTCTCATATTTTCTCTTAAATAGGCGTTTTGCCTAGTTTTCCTCAATTATTATTAACTCTCTTAAACTCTAAATTCTTCAACACTCTAGTTTGTCAAATATATTTTGTCCTAATAATTAAATTCCCGTTAAAGTCAGTGTCTGCTAACTTCCATTAAATTCAGTGCTTCAAGACCTCCCAGAACATCTTGTGCGTGCTTCCGCGGCAGCTGAACTTTTCGTACTCGTTCTTCCGTGATCGCGTCAAGCCTCAAGAATAAAGTTGTGAAAGAACTGTCGTGCGTCTCCGCTCCACGGCCCCAGGACCCCACCGGCGCCGGCGGCGACTTCCCTACTGGAACCTTCATCTTACTGGAAATATTGGACAAAGGTACTGTTCACCGTTTTAATTTGTGTGTGACATTGTTCTCTGGGTAAAATTAGCGTAAACATTATATCCCAGTTTGCAGTAGGCTCAACTCATTAATTATCCACTTTCTATTAAGTTATAAACATTCAATTTTTTGGGCGTTTTTATATAAAATTCCCTGGTCCTTCGAATTAAAACAATCTCAACCCCCCATACGATTCAGTAATATTGACAACGAATAGTTTTTATTTCATAGTAGCATGCCTATTTTATCAAAAACATGATTTCTTAATACAAATTAACAAGTAGGGATATGCGAGTACTCGAAACGTCGAGTTTTCGGCCGAGTATTTTAATACTTGAACTCGACTCGAAGTTTTGAAAAATACTCAAAAGTTTGAGCGAATATTTCCCTCCAATTTCCGGACAATAGCTAACGATTGCGACCAGCTAAATCGCATAGTAACGGCCGCAAAAGGGATCGCATCACGTAAAAATCAGCCGAAAATGATGATCAGACCACATAATTTCTGCTGTAAATTACGACAAAAAACATAATGTCGGCCAAAAATGACAAATGGATTATGTAATAAAGGCCGAAAATGAGGACGGTATATGTAATATTGGCAAAAGTGGCGACCAGGCCACTTAAGATCGCCCGTAACTAACGATTTTGTCATCTAATATTAATTATAAGCGATGTCTGGACCAGGTGATATAGGCCAAATGACAACCGGACCGTGTTTTATCGGCTGGAAACAAAGGTCAAACTGTGATTTTTTGTCAATACATAATCCAGTTGGATTGTAAAACTTTGTAATACTACTTATTATTAGTTAGAAACCATGTTTAGATTATAAAATCTTGAGTGGTTTCCAAATTCCATTACACTGTTTGAAACTACCAACTGATGGCAAATACTCGCTCGAAAATTCTCGAAACTCAAAAACGAGTTCGCACGCAGCACGCTGACGTGAGGGAAGTGAATTTCCACATAACAACTTTTAAAACTCAAAATCAGTGTAAAAACATACATTTGTCCAATTTTTATTGAAATCTGAAAACATTGATTTTTTGGCTCTTCTGATACTCCTGGTTTCATTTACTTGCAAAGCTGGGAATACAATTTTGCGCATTATAAGGTTAGGAGAAGGTCCAGACAGGCTTGAAAGTAGGCGTGAGGTTGCTGGGGATAATAAAAGTACTTATGGGGGTTTTCTAGTGTAAAACCCCCATAAGACAACGTACTGTGTTTAGCCGATACACATTTTCTTTAATAACTCGGTAAATATTTATGCTAGAATGACGAGAGAGGGCTTAAAACTTACATGCATTAATTTTACATCTGGGGCTTTTCTGACCCTTTTTGGGCCCAAAAACTCAAAATTTGAAAGATTAATCCCCAAAAAATGGGTTTAGAGTTTTCCGATTGTTTTGCCCAACGAACTTGTCCAACAGATTATAAAAAGGACGTATATATATAAAATTTCGAACGACCCCCCAAAACGTGTTCAGGGGGTCATGTTAGGAACTTCTATGGTGGTCCCGGGCTTAAGTTTCACCGTGCGGGTCATGCTAATAGTTCACTTTCCAAAGGAAATTCACTAATAATTGGCACTACTTGACTCGATTAAAAAAAATCACTACTCGCACACCCATTCACAAGTAACATTTATGTTCATATAATTTCAATTTTAATAACAAAATGTGAAGGCTAAATGTTGACTAATTTAACTCATTGGCGTAGACATACGAGCTGGTCTTCCTTGTAATTTGTTAAACCTATGAATTGGAATAGGGATTTCTGTTTTTAAATGGATTAATTGTTTATTTTCATTAAAATACTGTTTTCATTCAGTTTTTAGAGTCACATTGGCACACACAGAGTAGACATAAGTAAAAAGTAGCAAAATCAGTATTGACCATGTGCAACTCACAAAGAATTAACCGATCCCGTCAACTTCCAAGCGAGGATGCCACTGTTTGTTTTACTTGGGCCCTCCCACCAACGTTGCCACAGACCAGTTAACTCATTGAGAATTGCACAACTGGTCAGTTTTGGTCGTGTGCGGGAATCGAACCCACGAACATCGTATCACCACCTGGCCAAGGTGTTTCCACGATGTAGCCAACTCAGCTAACACGACCAAGGACCTAGCGGCGATATTAAGGTTTTTCAGTCAGTCCGCATCCCTAGCGAATAGAACCATAGTCGCCCGCGGTCATTAGTTACATATTTTGCTACTAGAGTGTAGCACCAATCAAATACCGTTATAGGCTATTGCAAATAGAATAAAATTACTACCTTAATGGGTTAATGAATTATTAATGTTACCACTTATTTTCCCATTTACCTTCCTTTTACTACGAGTTAATGATGAATTAATCTTAGTTTAACATTGCCTGCTACATAGTTACATTAGTCTTCATTAGACTAGGCAAATTTGCCACTGCTGGACTATCTCCTTCAGATTTAATGCCTAAACGATCATTAAGGCATTAGAAATTTTAAGTTTAAAACAGGTCCCTAATTTTCCAATCTTCCAATTTATTATTGGTTCAGTTAAAAAAATCTGTTATTGAAAATGTATTTCAGTACATTTATAGTTTACTGAATAATAATAATGATTATATGATAAGAAAATTAAACTTCATATAGTAGTAAAACAAAAACGTCCCATTTATTAAGTACTAGCTGCTACCCGCGGCTTCGATCGCGACAAATTAAAATACATTAAAAATACCTACCTGACCAGCACTATCGAATCTTTGTTTAGTTTTACCATCTGATTTCCTTTTTCCTATCAGACAAACTACAGCTGGTAATCTTATAAATGATATCCTTCCATAAGATTTGCATTGGAACTTGCAGGACCCGTGGGGTGGAGCCCTAAGCTTGGATGTGGACATTATCAGGTCTATATGTTAATGTGATATGTAAGCTATGTTCATGCAAAATTTAAGCTTAATCGGTCCAGTAGTTTATGCGTGATGGAACTCCAAGTATCCATACATACATCCAAACAAACATCCAAACTTTCACATTTATATTAGTAGGATTGCTTTATACAACCATACAGGGGAAAACTAAATTGTTTTCAAATGATTTTACTAAATAAAATGCGAAGCTGTTGGATAAAGCTAGTATAGTTTAATTATTAGATCCTAACATTGTAAATGAATGATTCATTGTCTTTACAATAGGGGTGTGCGAGTAGTGATTTTTTTAATCTAGTCTATTCGAGTAGAGTAGTGCCAATTATTTTCGAGTTTCGAGTATTTTCGCGGGAGTATTTGCCAGAAGTTGGAAGTTTAAAATAGAGTAATGGGATTTGAATACCACCTTAGATTTGGTAATATAAACATGGTTTCTAACTAATATATGAGAAGCAATACAAAGTTTTAGCCAGTACAATCAAACTGGATTATGTATTGACAAACAAAATGCTGTTTCACGATAAAACACGGTCCGGTTGTCATTTGGCCAATATCACCTGGTCCATACATCTCCTATAATCAATACAATATTAGATGACAAAATCGTTAGTTGCGGCCGATATTAAGTGGTCCGGCTGATATTTTGTTTTCCGACGTCATTTACAGCCGAAATTACGCGGTCCGATCGTCATTTTCGACCGTTACTATGCGTTTTGGCTGGTCACAATCGTAAGCGATCGTCATTTTCGGCCAATTTCAAGTGATGAGATCGCTTATTGCGGCCTTTACTACGCGTTTTGGCCTGTTGCAATCGTAACCGATCGTCCAGAAATCGGCGGGAAATACTCGCTCGAACTTGCGAGTATTTTTGGCCGGTCGCTATTGTTAGCGATCGTCCAGAAATCGGCGGGAAATACTCACTCGAACTTACGAGTATTTTTCAAAACTTCAGAGTCGAGTTTGAGTATTAAAATACTCGGCCGAAAACTCAAAGTTTCGAGTACTCGCACACCCCTACTTTACAACACTAAACACTACTTCAAATGGAGCTATATACAACTATTACCCATGGGCTCAGGTTTGGAAGCCAGCGCGCTGATGGCTGCGTCAGAGAGGGGCGGTGGTGCAGGTCGCCGTCTGTTGCGGTTGGAGGCGGATGAGCTGCGCGTACGAGCAGGCTGTGGCTCGGGCTCCTCTCTGGCGCCATTGACTGTGGGCATCATGGACACCGGCCTGGCCACACGGTCCCGCCCCTCCCTGCGCCGCACTTCCTGCTGTGGCGGTGGCTGCGGTTGCGGTTGTGGTTGTGGCGGGGGCGGCGCTGGACCCTTGTCATGTGAGAGCCGCCTCTCAACACTCTCCTGCTTGCGAACCACCTGAATGTCACATTGTTATTACATTACACATTTGCAGAACTCCAAGACAGATTTTCTTCAGTGGATGGTTTTAAGGCTTACAGTTGCTCAACGTTAATTGGCTGGTTCTATTCTCCCCACAGGAAACTCGCAGATAAAAATTGCAATTCAGTATAATTAGTGTTATTGTCAACACTTAGTGATCCAATCATAAGTTTAAGGCTGAAAATACAGAAATCAAGGTCTGTTCAGCCAATACGTCCTAAATAACTTCTTTATTAGCATAATACATGTTGTTATAATTGCCCATATGCATTACTGACTAACTTTTCATCTTTAAATTGACTTCCAAGAACATTACTTAAAACATCACTTTGCTATTTCACCTTTTATTAGGAATCGATTGAATCAGAATCAGGAATCTATTTATAACAGTAGGGTAAAAAGTTAAATCAACTCATTTTTTCTATATACAACATTATATATTTATAACTATCCAAATAAATAAATAGTTGCTTTCTTTATCAACTCACAAGGGCAGGAGCTTTAGCCTCCGGCTGTTCCACCTCCTGGTTTGTATCCACTGGTTTCTCCTTCTTGGGCTCAGATGTATCAGCCTCTGACTCTTTTTTCGCCCCCTCCACCTCATCTCCAACTGCAACATTAATACACAGTATTTAGTAACTCACTTACTAAACAAAACATAAATTTATTTGATTACCTTGGACATAAACTTAGTCTTCAATAAATACCCCCGACGCAGCAAACCTGCGTACTCAGCGAATTTCTAATGCAAAATATAAGTCTTAATACCACATAAAGCCGCATACCAAGTTTCATAAAAATATATTCAAAAATAAACGATATATCAAATTTGAATTCGCAGAGTACGCAGGTTTGCTGCTACAAAAAACAACAAATATAGGATTTCTTGTAAATATCAATATTACTCAACTAGGTGAAGCCACATACCAAGTTTCATCAATATAAGTTCATAAATAAGCGATATATGCCATTTTGATTATTCTCCATAAGAATAACATGGGAGATGAGTACGCAGATTTGCTGCAATAAGGAACACAAAAAATGGGTTTTTATGCAAATATCAATAGAACTCAACTAGGTGAACCAACATTCCAAGTTTATTAATTTATGTTCATAATTAAGGGATACATTACATTTTACTTATTCTCCATAAGAATAACATGGGGGCTGAGGAAGCAGGTTTGCTGCTACGGGAATTATTGGTAAAAATCGGGTTTTTTGTGAAAATAACAATAGACCACAACCAGATGAAACCATATACCAAGTTTTGTTAGAATACGTTCATAAATAAGCGAGCTATAATTTTTTTCTTATTCTCCATAAGAATAGCATTGGACAACGTACTGTGTTTAGCACTTTCAATATCTCTGTAACCATTTGACGTAGAGCAATGGTCAAAACACCAAATTGTGCATCTTTTTAAGCTGATTCCAATGGAAGAAACTAATACCCCCGTAGCAGCAAACCTGCGTACTCAGCGAATTTCCAATGCATATATATGTATCTTAATGCCACATAAAGCCACATACCAAGTTTCATCAATATACATTCATAAATAAACGATTTATGACATTTTAATTATTCTCCATAAGAATAACATGGCAGCTGAGTATGCAGGTTTGCTGAAGCAAGGAACACAAAAAATGGGGTTTTATACAAATATCAATATAACTCATGTAGGTAAAGCCACATACCAAATTTCATTAATTTATTTTCATAATGAAGGCAGATAACCCGTTACTTATTCTCCATAAGAATAACATGGGGCTGAGTACGCAGGTTTGCTGCTATGGGAGCCTTGGGTAAAAAAGTGTCTTTTTGAGCAAATATCAATGGTCCACAACCAGATGAAGCCGTATACCAAGTTTCGTCAGTATAGGTTCATAAATAAGCGAGATATAAAATTTTTATTTTTCTCCATAAGAATAACATTAGACAACGTACTGTGTTTAGCACTTTCAATATCTCGGTAACCAATTGACGTAGAGAAATGATCAAAATACCAAATTGTGTGTTTTTTTAAGCTGAATCCAATGGGAAAAAATAAAATTTGACTATTTCCAAAATTATATGTAAAAAATTCAAAAAACCCATTTTTGGGGTACAAAACTCCCCAAAAATACCCCTTTGGATAAAGCGATCTGGCTGGTTTTCGAACTTAAAGTCATAAATGTTGCTTTACACGTTTATACCAAATTTCATCAAAATCGGATAATTTTTACGAGAGTTATCGTGCTCACGGACACACATATATATATATACAGTTTCGAACGAATGGTGTTTTTGGGGTCTGGGGACCTCAAAACGAAAAGTTATCATGGTCCCGGGCCTAGGTCTTACCATGCCGACTACGATAATAGCTTCTTCCCTATAGGGGAAATTCGCTAAAATTTGACTTTTTCAAAAATTATATGTAGAAAACTCAAAAAACCCATTTTTGGGATACAAAACCCCCCAAAAATACCCCTTCGGATAGTCCGATCTGTCTGGTTTTCGAACTTAAAGTCATAAATGCTGCTTTACATGCTTATACCAAATTTCGTCAAAATCTGATTATTTTTACGAGAGTTATCGCACCCACGGACACACATATACACATATATATATATATAGATATATAGATATATAGATATATATATATATATATTATATATATATATATATACATATATTATATATATATATATATACATTAGTTTCGAACGAATGGTGTTTTTGGGGTCTGGGGACCTCAAAACGAAAAGTTATCATGGTCCCGGGCCTAGGTCTTACTATGCCGACTACGGTAATAGCTTCTTCCCTATAGGGGAAATTCGCTAAAACTGGGAAATTTTGTTGTTTGGCGACTCTTACACTTCAACCACTCTACTGGTACAGTTTCAGTTTTCTTCTCTGGGTCCACAGCCAACATCAGCTATTCTTACAGGCTTATCTTACAGCCTGCAAAATCATTCATCCAATCTTCACATCCCCTTGGAACTCCCCCAACCAAAAAGTCACATTCCTGATAGTCAATGTCAGCTTAAACAATCAAAACCTTAGTACCTCAATCCATACAGAACCAACAAAAAACAGTAACTGCTGCTGTTCCAATAAATAAATTATTTATTCCATCAGATAAAAACTGGTATACTCAGCCGATTTCCAATACATTCACACACACACAACACACACACACACACACACACACACACACACACACACACACACACACACACACACACACGCACGCACGCACGCACGCACGCACGCACCTCATTACCACTTAAGTTTAACCTAAGTGTCATCAAAATATGTTCATAAATAAGCGAGATAATACAATATTTGACTTATTTTCCATAATAATAACATTATGGCATTAGTGGACTACATCCAGATAAAACCACAAAAGTATTATCCACACTGTATACAAGTTTTATAAATTCTGTATAGGTATGTCCATAAATAAGCAATTATTTATTTTTGCATTATCTATAAGGATAAAACTGGGACTGAGTACACAGGTTTGGATCAGAAAAATGGCATGTTTTTAAATATTAATAGATTACAACCAAATAAAGTCACATATCAAGCAGGCCCTCAATGGCTCTCTGACTGGTCTATACCAGTACAGAGGTCGACATTGGGTAAAACAAAATGAAGCTGTCACAGAATTGGTATGTCTTTTGGCTATCCAGTGTGACCAACTTCCCTTCCTTGGTTCCTCCTTGTTTCATCTGGGGACTTGACTCCCAGCTGAGCCTGGGGGTACCCAGTAGAGGTGTGTGGATATCCGAAAAGCCGGTTCGGTTTCGGATCGGATCACATATGCGAATCCGATCCCAAGGCTTTATCGATATCCGATAAGGTCTAGTACAAATCCGACTTATTCGGATAGACTGTACATTTGGGGATAAAAAGGTAGAAACAAAACAATAAATATGTTTGGACCATTAATAAACGTTTTGACTCTTGACGTCGTTCAAGGTAAAATGACGCAATTCCTGTCGCTTTGAATGTTTTCGGTACGTAACTCGTATCACTTCATTGATACGATATTTGAGTAATCATTTATCGTATCGCAATACACGGCCATCATTTTAGCAAACAGAATGAATACGGTTTATAAAGAGAAATGTGCGATAGCGAACGTTTTTGATAGTAAACAGCTGCAAATATATACAATTTTGTAACATTGCAACTCGATGTCGATTCACAATTCACGGGATAAACGCAGACGAGATAACAGTAGTGGATTATTGGCGAATAAGTCGATAATTTTTTGTTAATAGACGATTTTCGATAGTATCAACTTCTCACGAATGCAATGAGCAAGCTCTCATAGAGTAAGCTGTAATTCAAAAGTTGCATAATGCAAACGGAAATGTTGGTGTATGAAATTTAAAAATTGCTGCTAGTGATATTTTCTTTCCATTCAATACAATTAAAAAACACTGAGTAAAATGTTGCTGACTTTTGCAAAACGAGTTGCATAGCTTTCTCTATGGCAAAGTTACCCGGGATGATCAACGAGCTTAATCTGGCTAGAGCTCTTATACTCCAAGAAAAGTTTACCCCTAGACGAGACCTCTAGATATATTAAGATTGTCGAGGATCTTTACGACGACGTTTAAAGCACCTGACCTGACTTGACCAGACGACGGATTCAAGAAGGCATCGCTTAGTTATCTCTATTATTTATTTATAATGATTTCATCGTTCAGATATTATTTGACTTCATTAAATTCATGTATTTAAAATAGAACCGAAAAGCATGATAATATGTAAATTCTTTAAAAGAACGAAGCCGATAGTGATTGTTTGAAATGCAGGCTGACAGTTTGTAGTCTGTTTACATTCCGAAGACAAACTAGATTAAACAAAGTTTCTAATTTGTAGTAAACAAAGGAAATTATTTGGTTATGGACGTTTTAAATGACTTTCTGTGCTAGTGTCACTTGAAATTTGCTGAGTACACAGGTCCATGACAAGGGGGGCGGGGGGTTGGTATTTTATTATGTTTTAATTGTACAATGAGTAAAAGCTCTTATAATTTTCTTACAAGTAACCACACATCTTATTTAAGGTTGTTAAGAGCAGTTTTGTTCATAACAAATTCAAAAATTGTAAAATAAAGGCTATAATAACAAATCTATTGATCAGTGTTTTATAATTAAACTTATTGAAGACTTTCTGGAGCGGAGTACCAACATCTAACATCTTGTAACTTGTTATAATCATTTTTATGAACTAGTATGATTATTTTAAATAGCAATACTTTACAAGAATACAAAATAGAATATTTACATTTACTTTCGGAATCACTCTTGAGCGAGGTTGTGTCATCTTCACCATTGTCCAGGTCCAGAGGCAGTTGGGAGGTGCGGTGGTCCTGGAAACCAACCAAACTATTACAAAAATGTTATGCTTTTTATAATAAGCATTAGCTACCCTTATTTAACAACAGAGATAAAACTAAAAAAGTGGGAGTACCACTGTGTGTTATCTAGTCATATATTTTATGCAAGAGATTATTAAATCTGTAAGTTCACAATTAAACTACACCTAAAACTAAACAATTTTTTTAGTTTTACTTTAGTTTTTATTGCTAAAGTTTCTCAAAAAAATAAACGTTTCAAAGACTTGTTGTTACAGTAATTTTTGCTGAACATACAGTTCATCCCCTCCCAGTCTATTACTGATTTTAAATTATTGTTTAGCTTGAACAAATTTGAAACCACTCAAATTCAAACAAATTAATCAATTGGTAATTAATTAATATATTAATCAAACCAATCATTGTGGTTTGTTCTACACAACAGACAAACTAAATAAGACCCTTGTATTTTTCAAATTCTAAGAACTAGATATCCTTCGATAAAGGCCCAAAGATATGAATGATCTAGCAAAATATTACTTTTCAATAACAGACATTGTTATACACAGTAACTATTTCTCCAAATTTTACTTAGAAGGGGATAAAACCAAAGTCTAATTTCTCACAGTCTTCAAAAGTACAAAAAATTGATTTAAAAAATATATTCCTTATAATAATAATTAGGATTTGTTAAAGATTACCTTTAACCGTTCCCGAGCGGCGACTGAGGGTGAAGCCCGACTCCACTACACACATAATTTTTTGGTTAGAGTCAAAAAACAGATTTTGAATTTTTTTAACTTTTTTTTAATATCAAAGTGTGTTATTTTTAGTCTCATGATAAAAATTAATTTTTATGAGTTTTGTGATTATTGCGTATACTTATGTAAATTGCTTGTAAATGAGGTTTAGGAAAAACGTTTACATTTAATATACAATCAGTTTGGTGTTATAATAACACTATTGTAAGTGTACAATATAAACATATATGAAATAAAAACACATAAGATGAAATTAATTAGAGCTATTTATTAGCATAAAAGTAAAATGTTGACCATTACAAAATCTAGTCAATGGTACATAAACAAAGTATCTCAACTGACTGCTCGCGAAACAATAAACAAAGAATTGCAACACCTTGCCAAGCTACAGATCTTGCAAGGATATTGTTGCCATCTCGCCAAAAGAAAATGTTTCTAAAATAAACCAAAAAATTGGTGTGTCGGTTTACTTTAGCAGTAATGTGCTGCTAAATTAAACTGAATGATATTATAATGGCTTCGAAATACTACCAGACTTTCCAACAGCTACATTATGTAAGTTCCATAGGTAGGGCCTAAATATGTTTTTGTCAAACGCTCGGGAAGGGTTAAAACCCCAAACCATAGTGGATTGTCTAAAAGAGGTTAAAAAGTTATTTTATAATCTTAAAAGTTCTTAAATGTATAAGAACATGTATTAAATGTATCATGCACATACAGTCAATGTTGCAATTCTCAGAAAGAACCAAGTGAACTAACAATAATAATATGGACGGATAAATTTACGTTGGGATAATATTTGCAGTGAGGACACTTTGCCCAACAAATATAAAATTGTTAAAAATTGTCAGCTCAATCAGAATTGAGGCATTGTTTCTCAATCAGCTTAAATGCTTATTTTATACTGAAACTGAAATTGTTATAATTTTACCTGCCTGAGAAAATCTGTGTAAAAATAAATAAATCCTGTAGCTAAATAAAGTAGTTGTATCATTCTATGGTGAAACTAATGAACTCGTTTGGTTAGTGAACTTGTAACCAACCTAGGCCAAGTTTGGCCTACATTTAAGTAACCATCTATAGTACAATTATCCTAAGAAAGTAACTGGCGGAGAGGCCGCGCGGCTACCAAAAATTATAATTAATAACCTCGTGGAAACGTAAAACACACGACTAGAAATTTCCAATGAATGTCACTTAAATAGTCAGTTAAACACGTGTGTAGCACCACATTTTTTCACATATTTTGTATCTTATTCCGATAAGTTTATATTGAGAGTTATATTTCTTTTAAACATGAATTACAATGACTAGTATTGACAAAATAAGTGTTTCTTTGTTGTTTTTGAGCAGATTTCAATAAATAAGGGCTTGTTATATTTGTTGTTATATTTTACAACTTTTTGATCTCTTACACATTTTTTGTAAGATTGAGAATTTTTAAGCAATTAACAATTACAAATTTTAAATTACTGCCATTCTTTTAATTTAAAAAATGATGTAAACATATTTTTACAACCTATAAAAAGGCTAAACATGTAGTATCTGTACAGCAAATTTGAACATTGTAATACTAATTGTAATCTAATTAAACATTATTACTTTTAAAAACAAAAAACTAAACTATTTAGGACTTAATGTTTATACAAACTTTTGGAACATATTTAAGGGACTGTATATTGCATTTCGTATTTTATTGTTATTACTGAACAGATTTTACAAAAGTTAGTAAAAAAGAATAGCATCCACATAATTTTAATATACCAACATGTGCTACGGAAAATTATTCATATAGTGTATATCACCTGTACCTTATACAAAATTATACTAATAAGGGGTGTGGGAGTAATTGAAAATTTGGTAATTTTGGCCGAGTATTTCCCACTGATCTTTGGAAAATCACAATTGATTACGAACTGCTAAATTGCATAGTTACAGCCCCAAAATAGATCGAACTACATAAAGCAAGCCTAAGATAGCGACGGGAAACTGACTGATTCGGTCATAAAGAGCAACTGCATGTTTGTAAATGACGACCAGACCATGCAATTTCGGCCATAATTGAAGTTGTGACACGTAATATCAGCCAGAAAAGATTACTGTAACACGTAATATCATCTGTGAACGATGATAGAAACATAATATCCACCAAATATTACGATTATACCATGTAATTTCAGCCAAAAATTGCAACGGGGAATATAATATTGGCCAAAAATGGCAACTGGGCCACTAGATATCGGCCGTAATTAACATTGTGACACATAATATCAGCCGATTAACTCGACCACATTTTATCGGCTATAAATTACCGCAAAAAACAAAATAGCAGTAAAAATTACAAACTGACCACATAGTATCATAGCCACCTTTAAAGAAGGCCGCGGCGTAGTAGAATTGGCAACGCCACAAGGAGTTACCGCGTGCCTCGCCGCCCGTAAGTATACAAGCATAGGGAAAACAAAACGCCGCCATCTAAAATCGTTGTTTTTTACTCTTCAAGTAATAAAATACCGTTTAAGTGATGATTATCGTTTTGCTAACAGATGTCTTACCCTGTTGTGAGCCCAACAAGGTTCACATTTAAACTGAGGGTAAAGTTAAGTAAGTTTATAGTCAGTGTTGCTGGGTTTTACACAGAGGCATGGTAAAACTATAATGCCTAGCACCGTTAATTCAAGAATGTGCTAGGAATTTAATAATTTTAATCACTTTAAAAGTGCCCCCGTTGCAACAAACCCACCCAATTATCGAAATTAAAGTCAAGTTATTTAATACGTTCAAAATTTGTTTTCTAGAGTTGTATACATTCCTTCTTGCCGTAATATGACTTTTTTAAAGTTGTTAATCCATAGCACAGGCAATTTATGTTTTTTATTAGTTAAGTATTTATTACAATTTACTTTTATGATAAGTTTTGTTTTATAAATATCAATATATAAGACAGCTTAGTACCATTTATGAAGTGCTATTAAAGTACAGTATTCTTCAAAACAACATATTAAACAAGATTGAAAACAATGACATACAACCATTTATTTAAATACAAAGCGTACTTAATATAAAACCAAGTATAAATACAACTCAACTGTCTGTACAAAGTATTACAATTTGGTCTGCACTTCTATCTTCCAAAGAAATAATTGTGTGTCTCGTATTGCATTTGTCACTGTTTATTTTTACTTCAAGCAGTTTATTAGTGGCATTTATTCAACATACTAATTTTAAAATGTTGTGTTCATACGAATGTCTAAAACGATAAGTTACTCTGACCATGGTTTTTTTTTAAGCAATAATCTTTAAAACCTAACAGAAGTGCATTATTCATGTAGGCCTATTGTTTTAATTTACTGCAAATTTGTGTGTCTAATATTATTTTTCAGTTATTTTATACTTTATCAACAATCCCTGATACCCACTGTATTTGCTCTCTCCAACAAAATAATATGGCTAAAATTATTTAAAAGGACGCGTTATTCGACTGGCGGCGGCTGTGAGTTTTGTGCCGGCAGTGACTACTGTCGGTGACTCTGCCAGTGACTCTGTGAGATGGCGACATTTCCAGTTCGAACGCGGCGGCCTTCTTTAAAGGCGGCTATGATAGTATTGGCCGTAAATAGTGATTTAGTCCTGTAATATTGATTATAAATGATGACCTAACCAAGTAATACTGGTCAAATGGCAATCGGCCATGTTCTATCAGCCGAAAACAATGGCCAAACCGTGTTTTGTTGGTTACATAATCTAGTTTGAGTGTACTGGCCAAAAGTGTAATATTACTACTCGTATCATAGTTAGAAACCATGATTAGACTATCAAATTTTGTCTGGCGTAGTAATCAAATTCCATTACACTCTTTGAAACTAGGTACAACAATATAATGCTGTTGGCAGATTCTTGCTTGAAAATACTCAAACTTTAGAATAATTGGTAATCCTCGACTCGACTCGATTAAAAAAACAACTAGTCACACACCCATAGTATAATATCTTATACAGGTTATGTAGTATACTCTGTGACCATTTCTCAGAAATACGTGTTATTATATTCAATTATTATTTAAATGGTACTATGGTGATTGACTTTTATTATTAATATATTTTTTGATTTGGCAATAAAATAATTTGTTTATGTTGAATAAGCCTCCTTTTAATTAAGTATAACGTTCATAATGCCAAAACTCAGAAATCTCAACAAGTCTTTGGCTTTACTTATAGATGTCACTTGTAAACAAATTTATTAGTCCAAAAGTACATAAAAACTACTTATAATTAAACATCAAAAATATGTATTAGAAATGGCACCCACTTATATTGGTTTATTCCTACCTCAGAGGGTGTCATGCAGGGTTGGGGTTCCAACAAGTCGCATGCACAATAAATGTTCACAATTAACACAGAACATGCGCATGCAAGAGTGGAAGATGAGTTTTGCATTTTTGTTAACTTAATTTATATTTCTGATATTTACAGAACTATTAAAAAAAATCAAAATCTATTGTATTTGCAATAAGTAGAAGTTTTGGTATTTGAAGTATAGAGCTTAAGTATATTAGCTATTATACATTATTAGAACGTAATGCAATATTTAGCTTTTAACTGTCACTTTCTACAAGTGATTTTTCAGTTTGTTTTATTTTATTTTAGATATCGGTTGGACTATGACCACATTCAAAATTCAATAAAATAGAATAAATAAATATTTTCTGGAACCATGCATAATTGGTATTCACTTACTAAAGGCAAATATACAAAACTCATTTAGTGTATATTTAGTGTAATTCTTTTTCTTTCACTTTTTGTAAATATGCAGATTTTTTTTATAATTATATTAGCTGCTATGCCCGTGCTTTGCAACGGGGTGAAAATTCAGAGTAGAAAAATTGTAAACAAAACAATGACAGTCTGTAGTTAGATATACTCCTTATAACAGCTGTTTATTTAAATTAATTGAATTAGGAAAATACACAGTGACATAAACCAAATAAAACTCTCCTCCATATGAATAACATGGGAACTTGGAAGTCCCATGGGGCAGAGCCCTGAGGACATTTCTAAGTGGCAATGGTCATATGACACTCTTCGGTACATAGACTGCATTTGTGCAAAATTTCAGCAGAATTGGTCCTGTGGTTTTGGCGTGATGGAACGATAGACAGACAGACAGACACCACCTCATTTTTATAATAGTAGTGATAGCACAGTGTGCAATTAGATATACTTCACAATGGTGAAAAAAATAAAAAAATTTCAAACATTTAAAATACATTTTTAAAAAGTATGACAAATTTGCAAACAAAACTGTAGACAAATATTAACCTTGAAACTTAATGATGGCTGAGTATGAAACATCAAATAACATGCCACAAAAAGTCTTGATTGAATTTCAATATAAAATAAATTGGATTTATAACACACATTCCTTAAATTTCTATAGTTATTTTCAAAATTATTCAAAATAAACCCAATGATATCCAAATTAATAAAAACTAAAACTAGGTTTTACAAAACTTTCCCAAATTTTCCAAAATACTAAATCAAAGATTTACAGGATTCATTTTTAATTTTACTTTAATGGTTTGTTATGTGGGCTTCATTATAGATCGGTACTTAAGAGGGGGGGGGCCCAGTCACTGTATTCTACCTGCTTCTCCCATAGGGCCAATGTTAACTTTCAAAGTCCGTTCCTCCTTGATATATCCAAAATCTTTGATTTATGGTTCATTTGAACAAATAACAAAATACCTAGTGATTTCAGTGGGCAGAATTTTGATAACACAAATAGTTTACCCATTAAAATGTAAAATATGAAATATTTTTGAATTTTCAATAAAATTTGCGATATCAACAATTTGCTAACTAAAATTTAGGGGTGTGCGAGTACTCGAAACTTCCAGTTTTCGGCCGAGTATTTCAATACTCGGACTCAACTCGAAGTTTTAAAAAATACTAGCGAGAATTTCCCACCGATGACTAACGATTGCAACTGACCAAATCGCGTAGTAACAGCCACAAAAGGGCGATCGCATCACGTAAAATCGGCCAAACATGACGACTAGAAACATGTGTTAGTCATAAAAAACAACCGAATGTGTGTAAATGGCGGCCAGACCGCGTAATTTTGGCCAAAAATCTCACCTGGATCATGTAAAAAAGACCAAAAATGAAGTCGGTATACATAATATCAGCAAAAGGGGCGGTCAGGCCACTTAATATGGGCCGTAAATAACGATTTCGTCATCTAATATTGATTATAAGCGATGTACAGACCACAAGTGACATTAGCCAAGACAACTGGACTGTAATTATCAGCCGGAAACGAATGCCAAACCGGGTTTTGTTTGTCAATACATAATACAGTTTGATTGTACCGGCCACAAATTTGTATTGCTACTCCTGATTTGGTTAGAAACCATGTTTAGATTATCAAATCTGGAGTGCTGTCCAAATCCCGTTATACTATTTGAAACTACTAAATGATGGCAAATACTCGCTCGAAAATACTCGAAACTTTAGAAAAATTGACAAAACTTGACTCGATTCAAAAAGTCACTATTCGCACACCCCTACTGAAATTTCTAGGTATTTTTTTGCTCTTTAAAATAAGCCATAAATCAACAATATCGGATAATCCGTTGAGGATAAACAGGCTTTGAAAGTTAGCATTGGTCTTATTTTGTGAGAAGCAGGTAGAAATGCCATTTTTTTGTGACTGGGGTCCACCCATAATGAACAAGTAATTATATTTGATAGGCTTGTTTTACCAGGAATACATAATAATATCTTTCACCCCTATCTGGTGGGGAGTAATACAATTGTTGTAACCAATCAAGTATCTGTACAAGATGAGAATCGGACAACTTAACTTAAAAAGCCTTATTTCCCGTTTTATAGATTGATTTTTTTACGGAATTTTAATAAGCGTTTTTACAAAAAAGAAAAAAACAAATATTATAAAACTATCAAACTTATGTATATTTCAGTTTTAAGGTAACGTATCAGCTGATGAGGACACTTAAAATATTTAAAAAATATTCTTATTATTAATTTGTATAATGTACTAAAAATGTGAAGATAAAATATTTGTGAAAATATTTTTAAATATTTGCATTATACATTCTATAGAATCTATAAAAAAGTATATCATTATTCAATTATAAAAAAGTACGAGGTTCGTCGAGAAAGTAAAGAATGTTTGCACACTGCACCAACCACAGCTCCCCAACCACTCGATTATTTGTGCGGCAGTCCACTCATCTCCCCTCTAAAGTATGGACCCAGTCTCGAATTGAAATTTGTCTACAAATTTCACTAAGCCAGCCATTTTGCGCATGAAGAAACCGATAACACTGTGGATCTCAATTTGAATGGGATTATTGAATCACGCCACCATTTTGAACCGCTGTAGAACCAAATTCAAATTCATTTATAGCAATAAAAAACTATACGTAGTACTAACATAGTAATGTAGTACTGACAAACGTCACATGTTGCTCAACTTAAAACAAAGAAAAGTAATGCTAAATTGAAAATAATAACTACACTACTTGAAACATAAAAACATCTTTGACCCTGTAGAACTCATTTATATCAGAAACTATTGAATCTGAAACAAGATGCGTGATTGCTCAGCATCGAGATAGGGCTTACACTTTGGTGGGGAGGACCGCCGCACACACAATGGCGGTGGTGGGGGAGCTGTGCTCGGTACAGTGCGCATATGTTCTTTACTTTCTAGATGTCCCTAATATAATTAATATAACTACAATTTTGTAAAAAAAAACAAAAAACAGGATGAACGTAAACAGGACGAACGTGATGTATGTTTAAGAGGTAAATTTTCTCTCTGATTGAAGGTCAATGCAGGAAAGCCTTAAGGAAACAGTTGTAATTGTCTGGTAATGTTGCTATAGATAATTATAGTAAAATAACTAGGGGTCTGCGGTACCAGAAATTTAAGGTCGGTACGGTAAATATTTTTGTACCTCAGTTCTCGGTACAAAATCGGTATGGTACGCGGTAATAAAATCGCCGTAATTTAGCATAGCCTAAGTGTATTCAGAAACCAAACAGAACAAATACTGAAAAAATATGTTTGAAGAAAAATATACTAGCAGACATCAAAATGTATTTAGGTAAGCTTTTGATTATAATTTGTAATAGATCACAAATATTTATATAGGTCTAATAACAATAATAATGTGTTAAATCTCGTAAATAAAGAAAGAAAGCCCAATATGTATATAACCCCAACAGTAATAATTCCCTTTATGTTAAATAATTATGTTAATTTAGTTATGTAGGCTTATTTCATCTATAAGATAAGATTTTGTTGTTTGTATTTGTAATAATTATCCATGGATCCAATTTATTCAATTTGCCCCATATTCACGAGTTATGTTAGATAATTTTCTAGTTAATTTAAATTGTAAAGCTATCTCAAATACATTTCATATATATAGATGATCAAAATTGATCGCATACAAGATAATACAAATAAAAGTAAAATAAGACAAATCTATTTCTTTATAAACTTGTATTCACAAGTAAGAAGGTAAAATAATAATAAAAGAAAGGAAGGTATGTGTGTGCATTTTCAAATTAAATACAGGTTGTATGAATTATCAAATTGTAAATCCTATAACCAAGTAACTTAACACAACAGATTAAGAATTTGTATTGCAATCAGATAACACATACTCAGCAGACGTCAAAGTTGTAGCCTACTCGTTGTAACAGAAGTCGACGGCGATGGCAGTTCATCAAGAATCAAGAATCCATCTCAATCACTCATTGTTTGTTTAAAACAGTTAAACTATAAAGGCTATCACAAAACTTGTTATCAAGGCTTGTTCAAAACATGTTATCAACAAAGACGACGCGCGATCTGTGGAAGTGATGATTACGTCCAAACGTTAACGACACACAGAGTATACCTAGACAGTGAATATCAGAGAGAAAGAAATATGCAGTTTCCAAAATTCAGATATACGCCATAAAATTATGAACCAATGAAGGCTAGCCTTTTTTATTTGTTACAACAGTAGTGTGTGTACAACTGTTTTTGTTAATCAACGTTTTAGCAATGAAACTAATATTTAACCTAAACACTCTTCTAAACCGTTCACGGCATATTTAATAATGAATTCAAACAGTTTCTTTCGGTTGGTTTAATTTCTATCCATAAAACGTTAGGAAATGTCATAATGCCTATTAGGAAGATGTTATGACAAGCCCGATTTTTGTTTTTGAATTGATGTGCATGTTATTACGTTTGCATATCAAAATAAGTGTCAACCTTCTACATTTTATTACTCTCTGTAACACACAATCGTAGATCAGAATGTGTTTACCAAATGTTTGGCGATTTTAAGTAGTATCAAGTACTCATTTGTTGTTAGGGGGGCCGTTATAAAATCGGCAATGTACAACACAAAACGGTGTTATAATTTCGTTGATATAAAAAACAAACAGATATTTATGTGTTTATCCCTCAGTTTGATTTAAAAATGATTAAATGTTATACAAATTCGGTTTTAGGTTTTTGTTTACGTTTATACCGTCTCCATACACTGGCCAAGTCTAGGCGAGCAAAGACAAGAGTGACAGTGTAAATGAGTAGTAGTTTGTTGTTATTAACCTCTGTTACTCTCGATGTTTATGTTTATGTACATTATTACAATACTCGCTGAGTCGTACGTAACTCGACGAAACATTCGGCCAGTCTGTGGAGACGGCTTTATCAATGCTGTAAAGGCATCTCGTCATCATTCTATAAACTCGCGAATGCCGATCAAAGTTGAAAGTTGCTGTCGTGAGCAAAGGCGTGTCAATAGAATGTCAACGAACGAAAAAGATGTTATATGAATAAAACTGAAGGAAAAATGTGGCTGATAAACAGTGAATACTGATTTTTTGTAGTTCTAGGCTGTACCGTACCGACTTAGTACCGGCGCCGTTAGTGGTACCGAAGCGAATTCGGTAATTTGTTTTGTACAGAACCAGTACCGATTTTTCGGTGCACCGCAGACCCCTAGAAATAATTTAACCAATAGGTGGTTGGACAGACTAATCCATTGGTATCATAAATGTTTTTTTTTATATTAACATTAACATGTTTTATTTTATTAATAATAATAAAACTATTTAACTTCAAAGGATTACTTTTTGATTGTTAAGTTCAGAGAAAATATCTGATTATTAATTTGTTTAAACCACAATTACATGACATTTTGGTTTCAAACAACAGGGAAACAACAAATATAGACACTTATTCTGCATGGGGGTGAACATAAAAACATTAGGAATTAAATTATAATGACACATTTCCTGACTTACCAACTCTTTGATACTGTTCCTTGTGTTTTTTTCTATTCCTAGCTCGCTAAGGAAGTAAGTAATGATAATCAGTGATATTTACTATTTGGAGATATTCTTAGAGGCTTAAATATATATTGTATATATCTTCAATAAGTTATTTTATATTTCAGTTCTAGTGCAAATATCTTAACCATAGTAATAAAAGTAGGCATATTTGGAATTAAGTAGGAAAAATTAACATTCAATTATTCACTTATAACTATAACAAAAAAATAAAAACCCAGTTTTAAACCCATTAGATTCAGGCACACACTGACACTGAGAACTAAACAAAACTATTGATCAATGTCATTATAAGTATGGAGCAATTAATTTTAACATCCAAAATCATTTCAACTTTGTAGACACATGCCTACTAAGAATTACTGACTGCTGAGGATTTGATACTAACAGAAGTGTAGATATAAAACATATTTCATGGTAATAAAGTTATTTAACTGTCTACAAAGAATGATAGTTCCTTGTTTTATAATTTTGCTTGGATTGCTTGGATATAATAGCTAGTTTAATAATAATTATTAGTTATAATAACTTAAGTTTAAAATTGTTCCCCTCATTGGTTATATTTCACATATTTTTCACTACTATATGCTTTTATTAAACTGTTAAAACTAAATTACACGTATTTAACATTAAATGATGCATTCAGTAACTAATGATTGCCATAAAATAAATTGTTTTCAATTTAGTTAAGGTTATTCAACAAACAGTAACCGACTAAACTATATTGATAAACTACTGCAGTAGTTATATATGTAAACAAATTTGATGTTTTACCTTTCTTCAGCAGGAATTTAATTCAACATTAAGGAAGATATCGATTGCTTCTATTTTCAGGTAGAACTAAGGGTATCCAAAAATAATTAAATGTTAGCAGTTAATTCATACACAAAACAAACCCATATGATTACTGCGCATCAGGGCAGAGGGCCGAGGAATAATAATGGGTGGTGGTGTTGGAAGAAGGATGAAGGGCGATGTGAGGAGTCCCCGTGATGAGCTGGAGATGGATATGTTGTTTAAGGCTATTGGCAAGTTGGTCAATCAGGAGAAGGTACTAGTACCCAAAGACCCTGGCAAGGAGACAGATATTTCTTTTCAGAAGGCCACCGAGCAGGGTCTAGACTGATCAATGCGGAGACCGCAGGCCATGCTAAGTGATTTCTCAGTGGCCTATTTGAAGTACAAACTGTCTGATAGGTGACATCTGATTGAATTCTACCTCATGACTTCTGAAATCGTGGACCTAAAGCTGAAGACAGGTACTGTCTAGTAAGCTAGTTTTTCATTGTCTTATCAATTTGGAGGTTAAAACTTAAACCTGTAAGAAATTTACAGATGAATACCTGTAAATTAAAAAACATAACAATTGTTACACATAACAATGTGAACATGTTATGTAAAACATGCTTCAATTCATGACGTGCAATTGAGTTGCTACACTGTATTCTCTACCCTTGTGCTATATGGGTCAACCAGTTTCTAAATATTATCAAAATCAATTTTAAAGACATTAATGGCTTCAAAAGCCCTACTATATCGATTTTGATGGCAATGCTTCTTGCATGTTCAAGATTTTTGTTCATGAAAGTTGTCCACTTCTTGAGTTTGCTTTTGATTACTATCAATAAGGTTAGAGGCATGTGTGTCTACCTTGACTAGTTCCTAGATAAATATAATCAACCTGTGTTTTTTTATATTAAATAAAAACAAATCTAAATGATTCAAGATCTTCTGCATACTTAAGAAGGAGGGTGATCAAAGATTTTGTATTGATCCATCCAGCATTTTCATTATTACAACAATGTTGTTACTGCTGTTAAATCAATAATCCTTTGTTCTACTGTACTGTAATTAATAGCTAAAAATAAGTAGTCATCACTTTTTAATTTTCTTTGACACTTTCTAAAAGCTTTGTGAGTTTCATGAAGGTGCAATGCGGTTATTTTAAGCGTAAAGAAGCAGTTGTCAGCTAGATATCAAATGATCACACACTCCCAAAACCAACTATTTACACTAGATATATGTAAGAGTCAATTTCTACAATCCAACAACAACAGACCTCAGCTTCTTCATCGACAACCTCTTCTTCGACGACTTCGGCTTTATATTCCAGCAACAAGTCTCGGACAGGCTTGACATCCAAGTCTGGGGCGATGAATGGATGCTGCAAACAAATACAGTGATAAAATATATTGGGAGTGATAACTCTTAATGGTATTTAATGACATGACCAATTAAAAATAAATGCAAATTTCAACACTATATTTATCATAGAGGTGTGAGAGTACTCGAAACTCAAAGTTTAGAAAAATACTCAAAAGTTTGAGCGAATATTTCCCGCCGATTTCCAGACGATCGCTAACAATTTCGACTGGCCAAATCACATAGTTAGGCCACAAAAACCGATCATGACAACTAATTCGGTCGAAAATGACATCTAGAAACATTAATTGGTCATAAAAAACCACCGAACATGTGTAAATGACAACCGGACCGCGTAATTTTGACCGTAAATAAAGACGGAAAACATAATATTGGCTAAAATGGATATAAAGACCAAAAATGACTATGGTATTCATAATATCGCAAAAGTGGCGACCGGGCCACTTAATATCAGCCGTAAAACGATTTTGTCATCTAATATTGATTATAAACGATTTCCAGACTCAGTGATATTGACAAAATTACAACTGTTCTGCCTTTTATTGGCTGAAAACAAATGGCAAACCGTGTTTTGTTTGTCAATACATAACCCAGTTTGATTTTACTGGCCAAAAATTTGTACTGCTACTCATCTATTAGTTAGAAACCATGTTTAGATTATCAATTCTGGAGTGGTATCCAAATCCCATTACACTATTTTAAGCTACTGATGGCAAATATTCGCTCGAAAATACTCAAAACTCAAGAATAATTGGCACTACTCGCACTCGCACACCCCTCATTCATAATATATTTCATTTAGTACTAGCGTTTTACCAATTTAGAAATCAATGATAGGTCACTGGAATTCTGTCACTTAACCTTTTCAATACCTTATATAAATACATTATGGTCAATTCTGCCTTGATAATCAAGTATCCCATCACGGAGGGTGGTAATTGTCTCACTCCTCTTTCTCTAGGTTTGAGGCTAATTTTGTAAATTTATCAACATTTATCTCATGAAAGGTACATTTGCTAAACATGCTTGCCTGCACTGAAATATATACTTTTTATAAACCTACTGATTATGTTTTTCTTAGGCATGGTCAGGACCTGAAGTTTCTGAAAATTTAGAAAGTAGGTTTAACGCAGTCCTGTTTTTTGTGTGAGATTTTATTTATTTCGTAAATAAACCGACTGATATTACATAGTTTGATTGCCTTGGTGATGATACGTGTGGTGTCCAGTTGTCTAATGACGAGGTCATCATTAATGTCCGATTTAGAGCATTGTGATCATAATTTTCGGCCAATATCATATGGTGCGACTGACAATTATAGCGATAATTCGTGGGCCTGATGTATTTAACGGCGAATTGCGGTGGGATCATCATTAATTCCCAATTTAGTATGGTTTGATCATCATTTACTGTCGATACCTTGTGGTTTGATGGTCTGTTAAGGCCCTTGCACATGGGGCAGTAGTGACAGCCAGTAATGGCTGCTATTAATTATTCTTTTACTGTCCCTGTGTGCAAGAGCACTTCCGCTTCAACGTCCAGTTGGTTACTGGTGGCCACCAAACTCAAGTGAGTTTGAGTTTAGTGGACGCCAGAGGGAGTAAGACAGTCACGTGACCTAATATCATCTCAAAATAGCTATCAGCTTGCATTATACTGGGGAAAAAATATAGTCGGAATGTGTTTTCAAGACAAATTCCCCGACCGGGAACGTGTTTTATTTTATTGGCCAAAACTAGCAATTTTATAGTCCAAAAACAGAAAAGCAATACGACTTATTGGCCGAAAATAACAACCACAATGCATTTTATCGGCTGTAAACCGATAACTGAGCTGCTTATTAACGCGGACAAATAGGGCGTTTTATAGCCTACAACATTCCTGGATTTATTATCAAAATTTCTATACATTTCTAGCATTTGCTTGGCAGAAAAAATTCCTGTGAAATTATATTTTTTCCTGGTCTGTGGTCACCCTGTATAACTAAATTTCTATGTGTTAAAAAATGTATTTAATCATTTCATTTATTCTAAGGAATTTTTTCAAAGCTAAAGATTACATTTGTATAAGAAAATGTATGGTTTATCACTGTAGTATTCAAAAGCAACTGACTACTTCAAGTTGTTTGTTACCTTTAACAATTCATCAGCTGTCGGTCTTTGTGTTGGATCTTTTACCAATGCTTTTCCTATGAAATCGTTGAAATCTTTGGACCATTTTGAAGGCTGGTCAAGTTTAGGAGGATCTGATTTTTGAATCTTCAAGAGTACTCTCATTGGTGACATTTCATGGTTGGGAGGATCCATTTGGGCAAACTCTATCATTGTTATGCCCAGTGACCAGATATCAACCTAAAACAAAAAAAAAGCTATTAATAAATCACTCATCATTTCACAATCCTATAACAATTAGACATGATTGCAAAAGGTATCAAAAGGCAACTGTGTACGTGGAATTAGTTACTCATCAAAGCAGATTTATCTCCACAAAAGGTACGTGTATTTTAATACTCAACTTTTAAACAACTGTCTGAAACATGCAAAATCAGAAAACAATTGTTGTGGGATGTTACTAGATGTAAACAATGCATTTAACAATCTAGGACAAAATCATATTTTAAGGTCATTAAAAACACTGAAATGCCATAAAAAATACAAAAAAAATCGTAGCTTTTATTGAAACTAATATAAAACAAACTAAAAACAATGTATGCAAGAGCAAGCCAATTCATGCAAGAGAGACTCCAGAAATGTACTGTCAGGTCGACAACTTTCAGTGACCACCTCGCCCATTCATCGCCGATTTTCGCCAGGCTGGGCATTCTGATCATCTTTAGCTATTACATTCTGGCATGCTTGCTGCACATCAGGGACAACACTGCCAAATTGACTCTTAGGGGGCAACCCACGACCATTGGGCAAGGCAACATGATCTCTTGAATATCCCGGAGCAAGGCAGATTAGGGCCCAGTGATCTTTCACTGTTTTGAAGTCCTTTAATAGGTACTTGAAAACAAGCCTTACTACTCTCTGGAAGAATGCATTGAGGACTCGTCCAACCTCACCACTAGCAAGCCTATCCACAGCCGCGGTATTGAGTTTCTAATTTTTTGCCTGAGTGACATAATTGTGAAGATTGTTAATTTTTTGCAATATCAATCCTCGATTGGCATAAAAGAAAAAGAAGATGGTAATGGTACATTACGATCCAGGGTTACCATGTAAACTTTTACTACTCCTTTCGAAAGACTTACTTCAAATGAACTATGTATAACTATGGGACTTCTTTATGCAAAGCTCAGCCCCCTGGGACAATTCTTTGACTGAAGTATAAATATATAATTTCTGGTAAATCAATTGTTTATGATCTTCATGTTTATTTAATAAAAATAATTGAAAAAAGTTTAAAATATATAAATTGGAACATTAGGGTATAAAAATACATGTTTCATTAATATATTTGTACTCAATTTAAATGTTTGGCTAAGATTTTGAGTTAACACATTAACTGCCATCCTGGGCTATTTTTTCCAATTATGTCGTACTACCATTCTGTAGTTTTGTTAGTTTCACACTTAAATAGCATTTTATCGTCTGTTTGTTTTTGGAGGATAGTAATTGTGAACAAAATATGTTAATAGGAGTAGGGTCCGATCGGGTCGGCAGCAATATTTTTAAACGGTATGTGATTGAAAAATAACATCGCCGACCCAATCAGGCCAACAGGGATTTTGACGTTTAAAATGGCGTATTTTACTATTTGCAATTGGTAACACTGATGCAAAAACTCTATATTTGTCTGCTACGGATGCGCACACACTGTTTCCCGCGTGTTCCTATCCCCACACCTACCTCCTTAGTGCTGTTACTGTTACGAGATACGTTTGGCGGCATTCGTATGTGAAGCGTTTTTGCTAACGTGAATACTTTAGTTATTTATGTTTTGTCAGTTATTAACCTGTTACAATGAGCGATAATCTGAACGATGAAGATATAGAAAGGCTTTTTGATGTGCCCATGTCAAATGAACTTAACCATTCAATGACTGATTATGATTAGGGCAGTAATATCAGTAATGCAGACGATAAAGACTGCTTCAAACAAATACATAAGTAAAAACATGTTTACTAGGGTGTCATAATGTGTTTTATGATTATGTTCATTCTTTGTAGTCTTTGTTGAAATGTAAAATAAACTGGTTTTTAGCCAAATGTTAGTTATTTTCCTGTATATTTTCTCAAAATAGCAGGTCATATTCAAAATAGTTTTATAAAAAATGCCATGTCTGTTTTAAGTAAAACAAGCGCATATCATCCTTTAAAGCTAAACAATTCAATTTCTAATAGTTTATGACAAAACTGTTGAAAGAAATTTTGGCCAAACCGATCAGGTCGACGATAAATTGTGAAATTCCAATATTTATTTTGTGCAAACAATCTTATTAATTCCATACAGACAGTGCTCTGCTTCTAGTTTGGTCTCTTGCTTCCACACGTAGTTGAGTTAATTGCCACCAGTTAGCTGCTGAGAGTGCTCAGTGGCGGAAAAGTAAACAACCGCCAATGTCAGTCAGCCAGTCAGTGATCGGGTCGGCACATTCCCACTTAGCGCCATTGTGCGGCCGACCCAATCAGGTCGGCATGGCAGTTAACGTGTTAACTTAAGTGAAATTTATAATGAACAAAAGTAAGCTTGATCATCAATTTGTTGTGGCTTATAAAGGACAATATAAAAGGATTAAAAGGTTAGCTTATAACATGTAAAACTAATACAATTTTAGATAGAAACTAAGCCAAGGGCTAAAAGTACATGAGAGGTGGCCATGAGTTAAGTCTTATGACATGCATGTAAAGTGCTCAGAAGAGAAAATAATACCCCCGTCGCAGCAAACCTGCGTACTTAGCGAATTTCCAATGCAAATATATGGGTATCACTACTACCTAGAGCCACTTACCAAGTTTCACAAAAATACATTCATTAATAAGTTATATATAGTATTTTATTTATTCTCCAAAGAATAACATTATAAATGAGTACGCAGGTTTGCTGCAACAAGGAAGATAAGCAGTGTATTTTTTTGAGATTATCAATATAACTCAACCAGGTGAAGCTACATACCAAGTTTTATTAATTTGGGTTCATAACTAAGGGAAACATAAAACTTTACTTATTCTCCATATGAATAACATGGGGTGCGAGTATGCAGGTTTTCTGCAACTGGGAAAAATCAAGAAAAACCTTTTTTGTGCTAATATCAATATACCACAACTAGTTGAAGCCACATACCAAGTTTCATCAATATACATACATAAATGATCGAAATATAACATTTTATTTATTCTCCATAAGGATAACATTGGACAACGTACTGTGTTTAGCACTTTGAATATCACTGCAACGGTTGGACGTAAAACAACAATTAAAACGCCAAAATGATTGTTTTGTAGAGCTAAACTGATTGGTAGAAAGAAATGTGGAGTTTTTAGTGAAATTATCTGAGGAAAATCTAAAAACCGTATTCCCATAAGATTAACATAGGAAATTTTATGGACACATTTTTGACTTTTCTCCACAACGCTAAACCTAGCTTGATGATTCAAAATACTACATTGTTTGTTTTTTTAAGCTCTATAAATTGGCTATAACCAAAATCTAGTGTTTTTAAAATTTTAGGGTGAAAAGTTCAAACAACTGATTTTTGGAAAATTTGAAACCCCCATAAAACCCCTTTCCCATAGACCGATCGATCTGGTTTTCGAAATTAAAATCATAAATGTTACTCTCCACATTTGTGCCAAATTTCATCAAAATCGGGTGCTTCTTTCAAAAGTTATCGCGGTAACGGACACACACACACACACACATATATATATATATATATATATATATATATATATATACATATATATAAATTTGAACAAATAGTGTTTTTGGCATCTGGGGACCTCAAAACAAAGAGTTGTCATGGTCTCGGGCTTAAGTCTTACCATGCCACCTACGGTAATAGCTTCTCCCCTATAGGGGAAATTCGCTAAAAGTGAAACTAGTAGAGAGTTGCTTTAATTTAATCATTTTGCAGTGTTAATGTAGAGGTACTTTGTTCAGAGAAACCCAAGAGCCTAAAGCAGTTCAAACCCTAAATTTGTATTTTTTTTTTACATTCTCATTGATAATCTTTAAACTCAGTTCTGTGAGTACCAACACATAAATAGTGGGGAAAAATATCTCATAACTAGTTCGGCAAGAGAAGGTTTATTTTATTATTTTAAAACGATAATGCATTAAAAGTAGAACAAACAATAAGATGATAACAAAATTTAAATAATAATAGTAAAATGATTTTTCATAATAAGTATAACCTAATTCTTACATCGATAAGAGTATTGAGTAATTATATCACGTTATACATTTATTTTGCGTGACAACTCTTTAATAACAGTTTAAGTTTTAAATTTGTTATTTTATGCTCCTTTTACATTGTGCTAGTCAGAGTAGACATTGAATGAACTTGCCACTGACCAATAGCATTTGAATTTAACGAAACCAAACGTTTTCATTGGGTAACAAGGTTTTCATTCATCATAGTTGCCCCATTGCCAAATTGGCCGATTACATGGTTCCCGTTAACTTTTCCCATACAAACTTTTGTACTCCGAAAGTGTATGTGATGTCAAATACAATAACATTACAAACAGTATCTACGATATATGAATAATTTTTGTATGGTAGATATAAAATAAATTAATAAAAGGAAACAGAATACAAAAACATCAAGCACTTTCCAAACGTAGAAAAATATTTTTGAAGTTTTCGGTCTTCAAAAAACAAGGAGTAACTGAGAGAAAAAATATAATCTTACAGGGGGGAAAATGTAAAACTAATATATTTTGAGTTTATACTACAAAATACATACCTTGAAATCGTAAGGATTATCACGAAATGTTTCACACAACACGACCTCAGGCGCCATCCAGTAAGGGGTTCCAATAAACGTGTCATGCTTCTGAAGCGTCGACTTGTTTTTGGCAGACACTCCAAAATCAGCTAAAATATAGGGTTACATGTTTTCAATAGAATAAGTAGTAGTGATCTACCAATACTCAGAGAATGTAAATCAATTCTGCATTCTGTACACGGGAAGACTGAAACCAAACCGTAGTTGTAAACAAGTTGAGTAACAAAAGTTGTCTGTGACCTGACCAATGTAGTCAAGTGCACACAGAGCAACTAAGATGTGGCACATTGCAAACCAGTCACTTCCAGTTGCTAGTATTAGGGCATGCTGGTCTTGTTTGACTTCAGTTGCCTTGTTGATCAACTTGTTTACTGTTGTCATATGTTGTTTGGTGTACTTCTAGTGCTATTGTTATTGCTGTGCAGTGTAAATCCCTAAATATTATTTATAGGGGTGTGCGATGCAGCGATTTAATTTCGATTCGATGCAACGATGTGATTCAAAGAATTTTGATTCGAATCAATGCAATGTGACATGTTTCAATGATTAAAACTCAGCCTATACACCAATTTTGATGACACAACATGGATAATCTACCATCTTGGCCAAAGTCTAGTTATTTCTGATTTGATCAATTAATTCTTCTTCCATCCTATCTTGATTCATCATTTCAAAAACTTTTGCAATAAAAACCCATAACCTAAACTTAATTGTACTTACTTAAGTTTCAAAGGACGGACGAATACAAACAAGCGTCAAAGTTAAATAACGAGTGACGATGTAGACAGTTTTGCCAGATTGTAAAATACCAATATCGTACCATGCCAGTAAAACTATTGTATTTTTGACAAAATACTATTTTACCCACCCTAGGAATAGTTTTTTGAAGGTATAACGTTATTCAAATAACTCACTGTTTATTATAAATTCATAATGGGAAAAAACATGGTTGTAAGATAATGACTCTAAGAAATAATGTTGGTTAGCCGACTGATTTATTGCTTTCAACCGGACCCCACCCCTCCCCTCATCCTTCCTTAACTACAAGGTTAGATTTTTTGACACGGGCCCAAACACTCCCCGTGCCCTTTGAAGCGTGGGTAAACGGCGGGAGAATGTGAAGACATCGAACCCTTTTGATGCATTGCTATTTTGATTACTACAGCATCGAATCGAATCAAAATTTCAATGCTTTTTGATGCATCGCACACCCCTAATGATTTACATTATTGCCTGTGCTTCTTTGCCAAGTCAAAATGAACTAGGAACAAAACCAGCATTAAATATTACATGACATTTTATAGATTGGTACTTTTATAATAAAAACCACTACCTATAAAAAAGGAAGTAAAAAGGATTGAATTATAGACCACTCTCAATACTACCTTCTTTGTCCAAATTGTTTGAGAAATTTATTTTAGTACAATTAGCCTACTTTGAGAAAAATAATTTATTAGACAATCAACAGCATGGATTTAGACAAAATAAATCTACAACTGCCATAATATCTTTTGTTGAAAACATTATAAATAAAATAGTTAATAATGAACAAATAATAAGAGCATTTAATAATTTAACTGTTTTGAAAGTGTGTCACATTCTATATTACTTGAAAAATTAAACTTTTTTGGCATTACTAGTTAAGAGTTGGTTTTAATAAAATCTTAACAGATTGGCAGCAATACGTTGAAACTACACACGTAATTAAAAGTAGAGTATTAAGAATCAAATCCAGAACTAGACTAATTAGATATTCAGAACCACAAGGATCTGTTTTTGGGCCATTTCTATTTCTTTGTTACATAGGAAAATTACCACAATGTCTCTCAGAACTAACAATTAATCATGAATTTTGTATTTTTGCAGATTATATGAATTTAACAATTTCTGATAAGAGTATTAATGTAACTATTCCTGAAGTTGAAACAGCAATTAAAATATTTAATCATCAACCCAGCAATTTAAATTTACTGCTTAGCAAAAATAAAACAACTTTTGTTAAATTATCTTGTAAAAATTCAAAAAATATAAGTACAACCGTAAATCAGCTAACTCCATTTAATTTTCAAGAAACTAAAACATTTTTAGGATTAGTAGTAACAACAATCTTAATTGGTCTCGTCACATAGATAAACTATGTTCAAAAGTAAGTTCTGGTATTTTTGCAATTAAAAGGTTATCTGTCTGGGGACGACGTCAAAGTCGGGCAGCGACAAAGTCGGACTGCGACTAGTCAAAGAGCATCAAAGTCGGACAGCGTCAAATCAGGACACTTTACAAAGTGTCCGGGTTTGTCGGCTGCGTAAGGCGTCTTGTAAAAATTAAAAAAATATAAGTACAACCGTAAATCAGTTAGCTCCATTTAATTTTCATGAAATTACAACATTTTTAGGATTAGTAGTAGACAACAATCTTAATTGGTCTCGTCACATAGATAAACTATGTTCAAAAGCAAGTTCTGGTATTTTTGCAATTAAAAGGTTATCTGTTTGGGGACGACGTCAAAGTCGGACACCGTCAATGTCGGGCAGCGGCAAAGTCGGACTGAGACAAAGTCGAACAGCGTCAAAGTCGGACAGCGTCAAATCAGGACACTTTACAAAGTGTCCAGGTTTGTCGGATGTGTAAGGCGTTAAACCCGGACACTTTAGAAACTGTCCAGGTTTGTCGCCTTCGTAGGGCGACAGATCCAGACACTTTTATTTCTGTACAAATGCGTCAAAGTTGGACAGAGTCAAACCCGGACACTTTTACTTTTTAACCAGATTGTATAGGCCCTTCAATCAGATATCCAATAAGGGCTCTGTCTTCTCTCGTTTGTTGTCATTGGCTGGCCGAATGCCTAATCAGTCATCATCGTTACTGAGCTCTGATAACTCAGATATATTGTTCATTGTTTTACAGAACAAAAGCTTAGGACGTGTTTACGATTTATTGCTTAGTGAATCAAAAGAATACTATGCATAGGAGGTGAGAGGTAAGCGTAAGCCCCTCAGGAATTGGGGGTCATAGACCGGTCCCCCTTCAGGACCGCTGTGAGTCGGTCTGCTATGCAGCCGTACTGTGGTTTACCACAGCCTACATGCCTCTGTTACTACAGCCTCAGTGTTAGCTGAAGGCAGTGGATCTAGAGCTGGCCATAGAAAAAATGGCCCCAGAGATGGGGAGCAGCGGTTCTGGTAATTAACTGGGGCTGAGGTGATGGGTCACTGGAAGGCCCAGTTCGTCTGACAGCAGCAGGCGAGGGTGATAGGTTGTTGAAGTAACTCACTTAATAAATAATAAAATAATTAGGACAGCATCAGAAATAAAACCAGTCAAATATGGAGTTCCGCAGGGGTCTATTCTGGGATCTTTACTTTTTTTATGCTATTTAAAGGGCATAGGTAATGCACTGTCGTGTAAACCTAGCAGTGAACTATGCCTCTATGCTGATGATTCCAACTTAATGATATCATCCCCAACATTAGAACAAACAGAAGTGACCGCTTTTGTGGAACTCGGAAATTTGGGTAGCTACTTGCTAAACCAAAATTTAATATTAAATCATAAAAAAACAAATTTTATTAAATTTAAAACAGCACAAAATAAAGTTCACCCTGAACCAATAATAATGTATGACTCACAACTAATTGAACAAAAAACTAGTACAAATTTTCTGGGTCTAACAATAGATCAACATTTAGATTGGAATGAGCATGTCAGCAGAATATTAACAAAAATTAATTCTGGAATTTATGCCCTTACAAAAATGTCCTTTTATTGTAATGTTACAACACTAAAGGATATTTATTTTGCTTATATCCATTCTTTCATTTCATCCGGTATTTGTCTATTTGGAGCAACCAAAAAAGTTAATTTGGATAACATATTAAAACAGCAGAAGAGAGCAGTAAGAATAATGCTTAAACTAAACCATGATGATTCAGCCAAAGAACACTTTAAACAGTTAAAAATACTTACTGTATATGGGCAATACATTTTCGATTCTATTTTATTGGTCAAAAATAAAATGGCAAATGAAGTTTCTAACCAACCTGTGCATCATTATAATACAAGAAAAAAGAATGCGGTTATGCAGAATCATCATAGATTAAAATTGTATGAGAAAAGGCCCTCATACGCTGGGGAAAAATTTCTAAAAAGTATCCCAGAACAAATAAGAAATGAAAAAAATCACATTAAATTTAGAAAACAACTAAAAGAATATTTAATTGAAGCGGCCATTTACTCGTTAGAGGAATTCTTCCATCTCCCTCTAAAGGGATTTAGTCTACATTAAGTCACGTTTAAAATACAATTGTTAAAAGTGGAAGTTGAAATCCTTGATTAGCTCCTGCTGTACTTAATTAAGATGGTGATGCGATTGTTTGTTTATTAATTGTACCATTTTCGACGCTGTTCAAATGTTGTACTCTGTACTTCTTCATGAATAAAGATGATTGACTATTGACTATTTCACAGGTTCGGTTGCTGCACTGCCAACTGGTACCGATGTGTGTGCAGCGGTTCCAAAACTGAGCTGGAGACGATTAGGATTCCAACTCTAAAAGGGTCCAGTATCAGACATTGGCGGGCGGAGTGAATGGATCACGGAATGGCCTTAAAACTGCTAACTCATTGTTGGTTTTAGGACAACATGGCTCTGAGGAAAAATGAACGGATGTTGTACCCCAGGTGGGTAGCCATTTTGGTGAATCCCGCTCCTAGTCAAAGGACTTGCCCATGGATTCTGGGGAGGACAATCTTTCAGCTTTTTTGTCGCAGGAAACTTGCACTGATGGGAATGGGGGGACTGAGGCCAGATCTGAAGCTGAAGGGGCTTTTGCCCAGAGCTCTCTGGTATTGAGGTCCCCTCCCACTCACACTCAATTTTTGAACACTGACATGCTCGAGAGGCACACAGGACAGTCCAAGCTCACTTGGATGAAACCCCGGCACCAATGTCTGTAGAGGCAAATTTTCCAGTCTCTGACTTGGAAGATCAGAGGGGGGGAACCTGCCTCTGATGTTACAGATGGTGACAACGGACAGCACTCTCTTCCCCCTGCGGAGCGGAGACGAAGGACCAGGGAGAGGAAGGAAACTGCGGGAATCTGGTTCTCGAGAAAAGAGTGGCGGAGGCAGAAGGGCTTCTCCAAGAGGAAGAGGTCTGATGCAACTCCAAGCTCTGCAAAAGAAAATCAAAATGCGGGTCTCAGGGTCTCAGTTCCTGGTGAGGACCTCAAGGCCAGCACCACGAAGCGACCTAGAAGATGGGATGTTCCTCCGCAAAAAAAAAACCTTTTAACTACATTGCAGTAACGGGTGATTTTAGTATTGAAAAAAATTTTAGTATTAAAAGAAAATAGAGCTGAGACCCAAGTTTTTTGAATACTCTGAGATCGTTTGATTTGTATTGTACAAACTTTGCACCCACTCATGATCCATCCTGTATTGACAATATAGTTACCAATATTATTAAGGTTAATTGCAATTGCACATTACTAGGGCAGCACATTTTGTCTGACCATGCAGGTGTATGGGTTAGTTTCCATAACTTGAACAGATCTGTTAAACCTCTTGAAGGACAAAGTGTGAGTCTGCAATCAAAACATTTGACCTCGATTAATAGGCTTGATGAATTTAAATGTTGCCTATCTGCAGTTGATTGGTCTTTTTTATACGTTTTAGGCATAAGTGATGTTAACGTTAGTTTCTCAATGTTCTTGGATGTTTTGCTGTATCATTTTAACTGTGCTTGTCCTCTCATTATTATGAAGCCTTTTGTGAATAGGCCTAAGCCTAAACACAACCAGAATACCTGGTATTCTCATGAATTGAAAAATATGCGTTCGTTGATGCTTGCACTATATGATAAATGGAAATGTTCTTTAAATGTGGAAGATAAGGTTAGGTTTAAGAATTTTAAAAGCTTATAAGTAAGAGCTGTTAAAGATGCAAAGATTGCCGCTAATGATTTTCACATAACGAATTCAAAGAACAAATGTAAAACGGCTTGGAGTATTGTTAAGAAGGAGGCCAACCTCTCTCACCAAAAATTTCATCCATGTACTACTGTATCACCTGAAAATTTCAATGATTTCTTTGTCAACGTCCCACTCAGCTATAAGGTATCTACTCGTAACTCAGATGATGTCTCATCTTTTGAGTTGCTTATAATTTAAAAAAATCAAATTGTTCTGTAACATGTGATAATGTCTTTAATTGGAATTGGGTTAGTGAGGATGATGTGTTTAAATCAGTGTCCCAAATGATTGTATCACATTCTCCTGATGTTTATGGTCTTTTCAATTATATTGTAAACTATGTCATCAACGAAATACTGACTCCATTGACTTTTTTAATAAATATGAGTTTAGCGCAAGGAGTTTTCCCCGATAGTCTGAAACTCACAAAGGTTACACCCATTTTTAAAAAAGGAAATGTAAACCAACCAGAATGTTATAGGCCTATTGCAGTTGTACCAATTTTAAGTAAAGTAATTGAATCTTTCATTTTTAGTCAACTTTACAATTATTTTAATGTCAATAATTTTTGTATTCTCATCAGTATGGTTTTACGCCTTTCCACTCAACTACAATGGCGGTCGAATCAATAGTTGAATATGTGATTAATTGTTTTGAGGGTAAGCTGACGGTTGGAGCCTGCTTAATTGACTTATGTAAAGCTTTTGACTGTATCTCTCATGATATCTTATGTGAAAAACTTGAATTTTATAGTGTTACACATTTAGTACTTAGTTTAATAAAATCTTATCTTTGTAATAGAAAACAAAAGGTAGTTTTAAATAACTTGTCATCAGAGTACCTGACCACAATAGCTGGTATACCGCAAGGTTCGGTGTTAGGCCCTTTCCTGTTTTTGGTATTTATTAACGATCTATATTGTAATGTTTCTGCTTTTCCTGTATTTTATGCAGATGATACAACTTTATTGTGTTCTAACCGAGACTTTTAGTAATTTTCAGTTTTTACAATCTTGCTTAAAATATAATTTTTTCCGAACACAAATTTTAGTGCCCCCTCAATATGAAGTAAATGTAATTACATACAAATTTTAAAATATCCATTTTATCAGGAATTTCATAAGGATAATATATATATATATATATATAACCTATTATTAGGCTAAAAGTTAAGTTACAGAACAGTTACAGTTACAGTTATCCATGGATCTCTAGGTCTGACTTCATTCAGATTAGGCCTAGGCCTAGGCAAACCTTCATTAGGTTGTCGTGCTGGCACTGCATTATGAATAGGTTCAGGATCATCAACTAGTTCATTATCAATTTCACGATAAGATGTCACTACTATCCATTTTTGCGTAAATTCGGCTAAATAAATGACTTAAACACTCTTACACAACTCACAACGGTTAAACAACTTCACGGCGCACCATTTTGGACACTGCATCTTTCAGCTGTCATATTGTCAACAATAAAAAAAGATAGACTTCGAGACAGACATAGGAAGAAAGCCTGAAATCTGCTGTTTGCAGTGATACCAAATACAGTCCAGTTTGGAGCAAGCCAAACGAATTGACTGGGACTTCGTAAACAGCTGCGCAGTTGCCGATTCATCGGCAACTGATGCTCGAGGCGGCTGCAGTGTTGACGATACATCGTCAAGTGACGCCCGGAGGGTTACATTTTTGAACAAAAATTCAAAAATAAACTTAGGTACCACAAGTAGTCAGTATGCCAGATAGTACTGAGAAGATTAAGAAATTTAGTATATCCCGGTACCTAAAAGAGTCTGAACATTCTCTTAAGTGTAGGAAGTAGGAAGTAACTTTCAGTCATGCACACGATTATAGCAGACTATGATAGCAATGCAACTACAACCACAATCTAATCTAAACATGGTTTCTAACTTATAAATGAGTAGCAATATAAATTGTTGGCCAGTGCAATCAAACTGGATTACCTATTGACACACAAAACGTGGTTTGAGATTCATTTCCAACGGATAAAATAGTCTGTTAGTCATTTGGCCAATATCACCTGGTCCAGACAAAGTTTATAATCAATATTAGATGACGAAATCGTTAATTTTGGCCAATATTAAGTGGCCCGGTCGCCACTTTTGCAGATAATATGTATACCGTCGTCATTTATGGCCTTCATTACGTGATTCAGTCGTCATTTTTGGCCGATATTATTTTTCTGTCGTTGTTTGTGGCCGAAATAATGCGGTCCGGTCGTCATTTCCGGCCGATTTTACGTGATACGGTCGCCTGTTGCGGCTGTTACTATGCGATTTGGCCGGTCACAATCGTAAGCGATCGTCCGGCAATACTCGCTCGAACTTTTGTGTATTTTTCAAAACTTCGAGTCGAGTTTGAGTATTGAAATACTCGGGCAAAAATTTGAAGTTTCGAGTACTTGCACACCCCTAATTTGAACAAACTGTTTTGATCTGAAAACCTGAAAAAGGTTATTCGGGACCTGGTCATGCTCCATGTGCAAACTAAACTGGTGTAACAGCATATTCTTAAAAGAGGAAATCATAGATAATATATAATTAGGTGTTGAATTATCATATTACCCAATTTAACACCTCCACTCATGGTCAGTAGGACATTGCCAGCTTTGAGGTCGCGGTGTATGATTTTGCTGTGATGTAGGAATGTAAGCCCTCGACACATGTGCTGGCAGACGTACGCTATCTGCAGCTCAGTGAGTGGCTTGTCGAGTTCGGCCATGATGGAGTCGACAGCTCCTCCATCACAGTACTCAATGAGCATCTGGAAAACACCGTGCCACTTAATAATACAACATGCTAAAGCACAAACTAACTGAAATATTTAATCAGGGGTAATACGAGCACTTCTATATTGATGAAAACATGTTCACTACAAAATGGGTGATAAAAGTGATTGTTCCTCTCCCAAAGTAAAAAACATAGTCATTGACATGTTATTGTTGATGTAGTGTTTTAGTCTTAAGGAGCGTTGGCAACACAGGTGCTGCTAGTCAATTGTAAGTTGAAGCAAAACTGAACTAACTGAAAAATATGTTGCACTATCTATTATCTTTACTAATAAAGTAATCGCGCGCGTGCACGCGTGTGCGTGTGCGTGTGTGTGTGTCAAAGCTCCTCAAAACTGCTTGCGGACCATACCACGTTGTTGAGGACCGAAACATTTTATCTATACTAATAAAGTTCAGTAGAAATCCAATTATCCGAACCCCAATTATCCGAATATCCAATTATCCGAATCGTTTTTGAGTGAAATAATAGAAATATAAAAATCAAGAAAATAACAGCACGAGCGTGTGTAGCGATAATGCACCGTGAGCGCTAAGATAAAAGCCCGCGCTGTTACCTTCCGGACGATATTTTCGCGGGGAACAATGAGTCATACCCCCTTCCCGCCCTGCTCATCATCAGTCGCTACTGTTCTTTCACCGAGATTATCGTTCGAAATGAGTACAAAACGTAAACGTGTCGTCCTTTCGCTAAGTGATAAACTCACTTTGCTCGAGATGTTCAAGTGAAATAACCAACATTGAACAGTGAAATACGTACAGTATGTATTGAAAAGAGCAACTGTATATAAGAGCAACTGTATATACTGTATTCAATTTAACTTCTGTAATTTAATTTTTATAACGTATATTCTTGATACAGTTCGCTCACTTTCTGTTCATTACATTTATAATAACTTTGTCAATACAATTCTGATGTATGGTGATGTTGTTTGCTTAATTCCCGAGGTATATCTGATTATCCGAATTTCTGCATATCCGAATCGGCCCGATCCCCAATTACTTCGGATAATTGGAGTTCTACTGTAGTTGTGTATGCATGTCCCAGGTGATTTCGAAAACAGCTCCTTAAAACTGATTGCGGACCATACCACGTTGTAGAGGACTGAAATATTGTAGATACTTTATTTTTTTCCTCCCAGACCACAGGGCTGCACCCCAGTGGCATCAAAAGCTGCCATATTATTCTTATGGAGAAAAAGTTATTCCTAAATGGCTTGAAAACGGCTCTCCAAATCTGCTCCCGGACTATAAGTCTGTTGTTAAGTCCAATTTGGACGTGTGTTGGTTCTTTGGTTTTGTTTTACAAAGCCACATGCCTTGAACCATGACCCAACGTTGCATATGTCCCCCCACCAACCTTAGGGCTCCGCCCCCTGGCCACATTGTCATGTTATTCCTTCCGTTTTGTTTACGTGATTTAACCCTAGCAGTGCATCGGATTCCGAGGTTTGCTGTGTCGCCTTAGAGTGGCCACCGTCGGAATCCGATGGTTTGGGACCGAAAATTTTGTAATGCTAAAAAATCAATAATAATCAAAAGTGAACAATATATATATAATTCGAAAGATCGTATTCTGAACTTTCATTTTATTACATAAATGATCCGTGTAGCAGCTGTATGACATTGTCACGACTATTATAAATCGAATGAATTTTTGGCGCTACGCGATTTTTGCAGCCAAATCTCCGACATCAAAACACGACTTTTTTCAAATTACCCAGCTCGGGTAATTTTTGTCGCGTAAAGTTGCGGTTGGTACCAATGTACTGCTAAACAGTTGTGCTTCATTTCGGTATTGATTTTTAGAACAAACTATTGATAATATGAAAACAGGTTTTTTTTGGAAATTTTACAGATCAATCCTCTTGATAAGTACTAAATCTGAGCCAAATTTAAAATTTTAATTTTCATGCCCAATAGAGAAATTGAGCTTTAAACTTTAAAAATTTTGAAAATTTAAGGTTTTTAAGCATTTGTATTAAAAGAACCATGCAAGAAACTCCACAGCTTGAAACTTTGTGAATTTGAAGCACCTACCTATACCTATCAAATAAAAAATAACAAGCACATTGTCATTTGCCTTCTTATATAAACTATTTTCTGAAAACCCATTTTTAGCGAATTTCCCCTATAGGGAAGAAGCTATTACCGTAGTCGGCATGGTAAGACCTAGGCCCGGGACCATGATAACTTTTCGTTTTGAGGTCCCCAGACCCCAAAAACACCATTCGTTCAAAACTGAATATATATATATATATATTAAATTATGTTAGGTTAAGTGTAGCTTGAACATGGCCTTAAAAGTGCCGAAACATGTAGCTTTATTAAAAGATTTTAAAAAGGGTGCTCAGTTGAATTTTTATTTTCTAATATTTATATATATATATATATATATATATATATATATATATATATATATGTGTGTGTCCGTGAGCACGATAACTCTCGTAAAAATTATCCGATTTTGATGAAATTTGGTATAAACGTGTAAAGCAACATTTATGACTTAAAGTTCGAAAACCAGCCAGATCGCTCTATCCGAAGGGGTATTTTGGGGGGGTTTTGTACCCCAAAAATGGGTTTTTCGAATTTTTTACATATAATTTTGGAAATAGTCAAATTTTAATTTTTACCATTAGATTCAGCTTAAAAAAACACACAATTTGGTATTTTGATCATTTCTCTACGTCAATTGGTTACCAAGATATTGAAAGTGCTAAACACAGTACGTTGTCTAATGTTATTCTTATGGAGGAAAATAAAAATGTTATATCTCGCTTATTTATGAACGTATACTGACGAAACTTGGTATACGACTTCATCTGGTTGTGGACCATTGATATTTGCTCAAAAAAACAATTTTTTTACCAATGGCTCCCGTAGCAGCAAACCTGCGTACTCAGCCCCATGTTATTCTTATGGAGAATAAGTAACTTGTTATCTCCCTTCATTATGAAAATAAATTAATGAAATTTGGTATATGGCTTTACCTACATGAGTTATATTGATATTTGTATAAAACCCTATTTGTTGTGCTCCTTGCTTCAGCAAACCTGCATACTCAGCCGCCATGTTATTCTTATGGAGAATAATTAAAATGTCATAAATCGTTTATTTATGAATGTATATTGATGAAACTTGGTATGTGGCTTTATGTGGGTATTAATATACATATATATGCATTGGAAATTCACTCAGTACGCAGGTTTGCTGCTACGGGGGTATTGTAAAATTACCACTTTCATCTTTAACCCATTGACCTTTGAATAGTTGTGTCCCATTCTCACTTAGTTATCCTATTAAAATTAGCCAAAATGCAGGGTTTTCTTTATAAATTCATAACAAATTAATTTTTTATGTTACAAAATAGCAAGTTACTTTTTTAATTGAAATAAAATTGCCTTTAATAATTTGTATATTTAAATATAATAATCAATATCCAAAAAAATATTGTTGGCCTAAAAAAATATTTTTTTTTAAAGCATGACAATTTTATAAGCCTAAAAAACTAATATTTTTTCTTTACACCCAACATGTATTCAGAATGTAATTCCCTACGTAAAAATACTAAACAAATAAAAATATATAAATAAATAAAAATGTAACAGTTGTTTTTGTAAAACACTGTAAATTTGAAAAACCTCATTTTTTAGCAGGAAGGGAAAAACAATAATTATTGTTAGCTGGATTATGTAGGCTCTACAACAATGGGTATTTACTTAATATTTTCCAATTTCCATACATTTAAACAAACTGAATACATAATAAAATAGGTTATTATTTTTTTTACGCACGCTGTAATATTGCCCGCGAACTATATTTTGCGTCAATAATACTTCCCCCTAACAATCAGCTGTTTTTTTTTGTATTGTTCTAAAGCATCCAAGAATACAGACCATTAGAAACAGTAAAAACGAAAACTTTACTAATGTTAGTAATAACTAACTGTATTCATATTTCCATGACAACGTAATATGGCCAAAAAGAACAAGCCCATAAAATGTAATTTTGTTTAGATTGAACCTTTGTTCTTACTTTCATTTATGTCTTTATGCTTTGTTTTATTCATATTTAAGAATATTCGGGTGATAAACAGAGACAAACGAATTAATTTCAGTGGCATTTTACTCATCACGGAACTGTTGCGTGATACAAAGCCAATGGGTTAAAGGGGTATATTGACCCTTGTACTTAGTTTTAAGTGCATACTTGTAAGGATCTTTTTTAACATGTTAACTGCGGGCTACTATAAATATAGTACCTCGCCATTAGCGGCCTACTATAATAATAGTAGCGCGCTCCCCTGCCAAACATTGCTTCAGTGTGAGCGCAGCACTTTACGAGAACAGACTACGCTGTTCGCAGTTTAGACATAACCATGTGACATTTGTGGTGTAGGTTGGCACTAAAATTTCCCTCAATTCCCGCAACTACCGGACTGGGAAAACTGCTTTTTTGCTAATAAAATCCCTCGAAATGGTAGTACTGATCTCTCTACATCGACCTATCATGTGCTGCTATCTGTTGGCGCTTCTTAGAACTACGTTCAGCTATATTGTAATGTAGTACAGCGCCTTCGAGCGCTACAGCCATTGGTTAGCCAAGATTTAGAAATGTGACCCCGACCAGCGGTCATTGGCGCGCCGCATTTTGCAAACGACCTGCTTCGGGCAGCTGCAGCGAACGTGTTCAGATCTTTCTGAAGGGATCGATTTTTATTTTAATGTTCTAGGAAGAAAAAAAAGAGAAGATATTTGAAATGACACAGAGCTTTAAATTAGCTGAAAATAGGCGCTCGGTCGACAGCAAAATGGTCACCATCAGCAACATAAAAATTCAAAAAATAAACTAATAGTATTTCTTGACTTCTAATTTACTTTTTGAGATAAAATTATAAAAAATAATCAAAATGTTGAAGCAACCAATTAAATTATTTCTGGACCGCTCAACCCTTTGCACTCCGACGTCCAATATATCGGCCGTCGCTGTTTCGGCCAAAAACTCCGCAGTCCGATATATCAGCCGTTCGCAAAATGTGCGAAAAATTCCGACGTCCGATTTTTCGGACATCCGCGAAACCAATCTTACCGGTTTTATAAAACATACAAATGCACTACCTTTGCGATAAATGGAAGCCAGATAGTTGTGGAGTATCACTGTGTAGTCAGTATTGATTTACTCTATGTTGTTTTGTTGTGTGATGAGTTGTTTTGTTGATGTTATGCCCACCATATGTTATGGTTTCATTGAGAATCAGACGTTTGTTGTTTACACTGACATATTTTGTTGTTTTCAAGTTGTAGTTGTTGTTATTTTTATATGCTATATTCAGTTTATATTTAGTCTGAAATGAATTACAATGATATTTTTCTGGAGTAGGACTTTAAAATCGCCAACTTGACGTTCACCTAGCCTAGCTGACGTAGGCCTAGGCTAGGCTAGACTAGTCTAAGCCTAAGACATAGTTATTTTTATATTTGTTTACTTTTGGAAGTTTTATGATATGTTATAGTTAGAGTTGTAAAACAAAGTTGCAGTAAATTTTCTGAGAAAAAAAATTATATTTATTTTTTGTGTTACAAAAAAGCTAAAATTTGGAGGACGGCTTACAATTTTCATTTTTCCCCTTTTACTTGCTTGTTTTTTTGAGATAAATGCATGAAATTTTGTGTGCATGTTTTTAACTAAATGGGCAATCTGAAAATATCAATATAATGTGAGGAGTCAATTGTTTTTTTAGCTATTACACCTCTAAGTTAACTTTTCCAAAAAGATATTTTTTTATTTTAAAAAAATTTTTTTAGTCACAACAATTTTTTTATTGTTCGAAAACTCCTAAGGAATAAATCAAAAAAAGAATTATAGCTCTATCTGTAAAAATATAAAATTTACAGCTCTTTTACCAAACCCTTGCAAAATTGATTAAAAAGGCCCGAAGTTTTTGGCTAGTACTTTCAGAAAAGAACCCGGAGTTTTTGGCAGTGACCAAACATTTTTGTCCGGAGTGCAAAGAGTTACTATGGATTGAACCTATATCATTATTAGTATATGAATATATGACATAATTTTGTTATAACACAAACTAACACTGTACAGTTTAAACTTTTTTCGTTCTTCCGTTTATTATAATATTATGCCCCTAACACTTAAAAAAAATCTTTCCCCAACATGTTATATATTTCTAAGTAGGGAATTGAATTGACTACAAAATGTATACAATGAATTTTCCATAACAAATCTGTAGACAACATTTTACCGAGGCTGCTTTTGAAATTTCAAAAAAGTCTTAATTTTTTATTCTTTTCACTTTACTGACTGTATGTGGGTTATCATGGGAGATAATTGGAGGACCAAGAGATGAATACAAAATAAAACTTTCACCTTGAGATGTACAACAAACATGGTATATTTATTTTAGGACAAAAAATGTAAACAAAAGAAAATAAACATTAAAATTGACTGACACTCAGCTGGTAATAATTGAATATTAAATGAAAGTTGATTTTAAGACAGTGAGAAACAAAATTGATATATTTAAAATAATAGTTTAGCAAAACACCAGAGTTCTCTGAACATTCCGGCCACCTTGAAGCAATGCAGCTTCAATCAATATGCATGTCAACGGCAGCGGGAAAACTTTCACTGCTGGTCTTATGAAAATGCCAGTGGATGTTCTTACTGTCACAACTCGTACGATTCCATCATTTCCAGGGTGAGTGTTGATAACTCGGGCGAGTGGCCAATTGAGTGGGCTTGAAGGTGAATGGATCAACACAAGATCGCCACTTTGAAGATTTGGTGTGGATTTATTCCATTTGCTGTTGAAGCGTATGCAGATATTCTAGACTCCAGCGATGCCAAATGCGTTGATTGAATTGTTGTAGCAAATGCCAGTGTTTAAGGTGATTCTGTGGTGTATGTGTGCGATTAGGTTCAGCCAATGAAACCAAAGGTCCACCCACCAAAAAGTGACCAGGAGTTAGAGGCAATATATCGGATAGGTCGTTGGATAATGGCGTCAAAGGACGTGAGTTCAGCATTGCTTCCACACGAACAGTCAGAGTGATGAATTCAGGGAGTGTTAGAGTGTTATTCCCAATGACTCGATTAAGATGGTATTTGGCACTTTTTACGGCGCTTTACCACAGGCCTCCTTGATGTGGAGCAGCAGCAGGTTTGAAATGGAAACGTAGTCCATTGGTAGATTAAACCGCTGAATTACATCTTTTGCAGAGCAGTCGTGGATAGTGGATTGAATAATCTTTAGGCGGGTTTTAGCGAATTTCCCCTGTAGGGAAGAAGCTATTACCGTAGTCAGCATGGTAAGACCTAGGCCCGGGACCATGATAACTTTTCGTTTTGAGGTCCCCAGACCCCAAAAACACCATTCGTTCGAAACAGTATATATATATATATATATATGTGTCCGTGAGCACGATAACTCTCGTAAAAATTATCCGATTTTGATGAAATTTGGTATAAACGTGTAAAGCAACATTTATGACTTAAAGTTCGAAAACCAGCCAGATCGCTCTATCCAAAGGGGTATTTTGGGGGGGTTTTGTACCCCAAAAATGGGTTTTTCGAATTTTTTACATATAATTTTGGAAATAGTCAAATTTTATTTTTTCCCATTGGATTCAGCTTAAAAAACACACAATTTGGTATTTTGATCATTTCTCTACGTTAATTGGTTACCAAGATATTGAAAGTGCTAAACACAGTACGTTGTCTAATGTTATTCTTATGGAGAAAAATAAAAATTTTATATCTTGCTTATTTATGAACCTATACTGACGAAACTTGGTATACGGCTTCATCTGGTTGTGGACCATTGATATTTGCTCAAAAAGACACTTTTTTACCCAAGGCTCCCGTAGCAGCAAACCTGCGTACTCAGCCCCATGTTATTCTTATGGAAAATAAGTAACGTGTTATCTGCCTTCATTATGAAAATAAATTAATGAAATTTGGTATGTGGCTTTACCTACATGAGTTATATTGATATTTGTATAAAACCCCATTTTTTGTGTTCCTTGCTTCAGCAAACCTGCATACTCAGCTGCCATGTTATTCTTATGGAGAATAATTTAAATGTCATAAATCGTTTATTTGTGAATGTATATTGTTGAAACTTGGTATGTGGCTTTATGTGGTATTGAGATACATATATATGCATTGGAAATTCGCTGAGTACACAGGTTTGCTGCTACGGGGGTATTTATGATTGGCATCATGCGTTTGCACATGTCAGCTTTAAACTCAATGGTTCGAGGCGGTGCCATGTTTAAAGATACAAAAGAATAAATACTGAATACTTTGAGTGTTTTTACTTTAGATTAATAAACACTAATTAACCTAGTAGCCTTGAGAATGTAGTCTAAGTTAAACTCATTAATGGGTTCACAACAGGCAAGAGTAATGAGATAGTAGACATATCTTCTAGTTGAATGACGATAGAGTACATAAATCTTCTAGTAGAATGACGAGAGTACACATACCTTCTAGTAGAGTGACGAGAGAGCAGGTAATATTATGAATTGGATACAGTTGGATGAAACAATAAAGTTGTTGATAGAAAGGGTAAAGGTTATTGAGTTATTGATAAATTGAACATTGAAATCCATAGCGATGATTCCTATCCGGCCCGGAGGACCAAAAATGTATATGGGTTACCATGGGAAATAATCGGAGGACGAAGAGATAAATACAAAATAAAACTTTTACCTTGAGTTGTACAACAAACATGGATGTAGGACAAAAAATGTAAACAAAAGAAAATAAACATTAAAATTGACATTCAGCTGGTAATAATAGAATATTAAATGAAATTTGATTTTAAGACAGTGAGAAACAAAATTGATATATTTAAAATAAAAGTTTAGCAAAACACCAGAGTTCTCTGAACACTGACAAAATTACCTTTCTAGATCTTTTTATTGTACTATTTCTAGGTTCTCCTGTTCTTTCCGATCAAAATGAATATGAGGTTGGCTATGTTTACTTCTACGGTTGAATTTATACGAAAAAAAGTCTGCAAATTCACCAAATCTGCTTGGCCATTTCCCACTTACACCATTGGCCATTGCTAGGGTTAAGCCAATCATTGATCCATAACACTTGGGTAGGTTTTAGCGAATTTCCCCTATAGGGAAGAAGCTATTACCGTAGGTGGCATGGTAAGACTCAAGCCCGAGACCATGATAACTTTTTGTTTGGAGGTCCCCAGATGCCAAAAACACTATTCGTTCAAATTTATACATATGTATATATATATATATATATATATATATATATATATATATATATGTGTCCGTTACCGCGATAACTTTTGAAAGAAGCGCCCGATTTTGATGAAATTTGGCACAAATGTGGAGAGTAACATTTATGACTTTAAGTTCGAAAACCAGATCGATCGGTCTATGGGAAGGGGGTTTTATGGGGGTTTAAAATTGTCCAAAAATCAGTTTTTTTTTACTTTTTAGCCTAAAATTTAAAAAACACTAGATTTTTGTTATAACCATTTTATAGAGCTTAAAAAACAAACAATTTGGTATTTTGAATCATTAAGCTAGGTTTAGTGGTTCTGGAGAAAAGTCAAAAAGTGTGTCTATAAAATTTCCCATTTTACATCTTATGGGAATACGGTTTTTAGGTTTTCCTCAGATAATTTCACTAAAAACTCCACATTTCTTTCTACCAATCAGTTTAGCTCTACAAAACAATCATTTTGGCGTTTTAATTGTTGTTTTACATCCAACCGTTGCAGTGATATTCAAAGTGCTAAACACAGTACGTTGTCCAATGTTATCCTTATGGAGAATAAATAAAATGTTATATTTTGATTATTTATATATGTATATTGATGAAACTTGGTATGTGGCTTCAAATAGTTGTGGTATATTGATATTAGCGCAAAAAAAGTTATTTGTTTATTTTTTCCGGTAGCAGCAAACCTGCATACTCGGCCCCCATGTTATTCATATGGATAATAAGTAAAGTTTTATATCTCCCTTAGTTATGAACCTAAATTAATAAAACTTGGTATGTAGCTTCACCTGATTGAGTTAAATTGACAATTGCAAAAAAACACATTTATTATCTTCCTTGTTGCAGCAAACCTGCGTACTCAGCCCTAATGTTATTCTTATGGTGAATAAATAAAATGCTATGTATCACTTATTTATTAATGTATTTTTGTGAAACTTGGTAAGTGGCTCTAGCTAGTAGTGATACCCATATATATGCACTGGAAATTCGCTGAGTACGCAGGTTTGCTGCGACGGGGGTATTTTGACCCCGGCCTTAGGGCTCTGCCCCAGTGGCTAAAACAATACTACGTTATTCTAATGGAAAAAAGCGTACTCCAGATTATTGCGAAAAAGGCTCCTCAAATCTGTTCCCCTACCATACAAGGTTGTTGGGTGACTAAAAGACTTCGGATACTTATTTTCTGGCCTAAGGGCTTCGCTCCACTGGCTTCTATAACTTCCCAACATCCAATTTTGACGTGTGATGGTTCTTTGGAATTTGATTACAAAGGTTCATGTCTTGGATGTTGCCACAACGTTAGATAAGTCCTCCCACGCAACCTTAGACTCCGCCTCCAGGCAAATTCATTATGTTATTCTTCCAATTTTGTTGCTAATTTTAGCCACTTGTTATTGATCTATATAATTTGGATACCTTTTAACCCATAACTTAGGGCTCTGCCCCACTGCCTTAACCGTTGCCATATTATTCTTATGGAGAAACTATACTAATAAAGAAGTACTCCAGCTAAAATAAAATGTCCCCACTGGCTTCTATAACTTCCCAACATCCAATTTTGACGTGTGATGGTTCTTTGGAATTTGTTTACAAAGGTTCATGTCTTGGATGTTGCCACAACGTTGGATAAGTCCTCCCACGCAACCTTAGGCTCCGCCTACAGGCAAAGTCATTATGTTATTCTTCCAATTTTGTTGCTAATTTTAGCCACTTGTTATTGATCTATATAATTTGGATACCTTTTAACCCATAAGTTAGGGCTCTGCCCCACTGCCTTAACCATTGCCATATTATTCTTATGGAGAAACTATACTAATAAAGAAGTACTCCAGCTAAAATAAAATGTACTCAAACACCATACTACGTTGAAGGGGACCAACAATACTTTGAATACGTTTCCTCCTCCCCAAGTCTCAGGACTCCGCTCCAATGGCCTCGGAAGTGGCCTTGTTATACTTATGGTGAAAATACGACTTCTAAAAGCCTCGAAAACGATCCCTCAAACTTGCTCCTGGACTTATATTACACTGTTAGTTTGGATACATTTTTTTTCAAACTTATAACTCTGCCCCAGTGGTCTTAGAAAGTTGTTATGTAATGGTGAAAATATTGTTCTTGGAGCGACAAAAGGCTCTTGGTCTAGGTACTCTTACTCAAACGTTATTCTGATCTAAAAAATGCCGACCAGGGTCGGACTTGGATTTTTATCCTAAATAACACCTCGGGACCTCTACGTGAGTGAAAATAGCGAGGTCACTAGAATAATGTGCCTGAATAATACATTTTTACGTTTAATTTGCATGACCTGCCAAGAAGCTTATCTTCCTAGGCGCCAGAAAGAGGGTCAGTTTCTGTGATAAACCAGCTGAGCACAGTTAACTTCACTGTCGAGATGCCCTTGAGATCTACTCACTACAAACAATATTTCTGAATTGCTCCCTAAATGTTTTGAATGAACTTCTGTGTAAAACTTGGTCAAATGTTACTTTTTTCAACCTGATTGGAAAACTATTATTTTGAAAAAATCACTAGCAAACAAAATTTATCTTTGAAAGTCTTTTCATTTAAGATGTTGCTTATAACTTTCTGAATGTGTAAATGAGAGATCTTGCTTTATATTCAACTTCGGATATCGTAGTTATGTGCAAACACCTGTCGTTAATACCACATATCTATGGGATCACTCTACCATTCAAAATCATTAATGTCCCTTATAAAAATTGTCTTACTAGCTGAATCCAAGTGAATTCTATATTCAATATTAGCCTAGTTTACTTTTTTATCAATCTGAGTCAAATATAGGGTGATTTACATACTTATTATATCAAGTATCAACCTGTACAGATTAATTGATTCCATTATTTTAATACCGGTATTCTAACTTACATTATATTTTACAACTAACTTACATTATATAAAACTGAATGCTCCCATGGCTACATCACAGCCAGACATTCACGTTACTTACACTATAAGGTATATTATCCTTTATATAATTTCATAAAATAATATCAATTTTTCACAAAGTATTTTATAAACCAACAAGTGATTTTTTGTCTTGCTTTTCATTCCAGAAGTTTACTGGTAAAGCCAAAAATTATAGTTTAAAGATCAGCTACTCTTTATCACTGCTCCTACTTCTAATGGAGAAAATGTATAGGGCCAATAGACTATCCAGACAGAAAATGTAAATATGAACCTGGTTAGGACTACAGGCAACAATATTTTAACAGAACACTTTTATAGCATGACTTTTATTTAGTCAGCATGAAAAGACTCAGCTTGACATTCAGACTTTCTTTCATAACCTCAAGTCATGCTGAATAGGGAAAAGCTTGAAGATACGAGGACTCAAACATCCCTTTAATTTATAAAACATATTGTTAACGCCTTCTGCATCCCACCTCAGACTTAGTTCCTTTTTAAGGCTTGGGGTATTTATATAAATATTATTTACCCAAAGTTTTCCATTGGTAAAGAAAGCTTCATGTAATTCCACTATATTTTCATGTTTGCACTCGGAAAGAATATCAATTTCAATCATGAAATCGGAAAGGTCGTCTTCACCTTCCAAAGCACACATTTTAGCAGCTGCAAGCTGTTTTGTTGATTTATTCTGAGCCTGAAAATATAAACCAAACATTCAGTAAAAAGTCTATACCTACTCAATACTGTAAGACCCAAAAGAAACTGTAATATTAACTTACTGTCGGCCCAAACAGTATTGTTATGAAATATAATTTGTTTTAAAGTCTGTTCATAGTAAAAAATGTAAATAAAAAAACATACAAATTATAAACAAATAACTTGAATAAATTTATTGCTTTGACAAATTTTGCAACACAATTTCAAATTATGCAACACACTGCTAACTGCCAAAACCAAGCTTTCACCAGGTGTGGCAAGTTAAATTCGAAAAAAAACCATATGTGTATTGAAGTTTGAGAACACAGTTTCCACAGAGCTCCAAAGGCAGTGGCACCATCGCATCAACAAAACTTGACCCAGCAAATACTACCCCTGCCTGATGTTTTCATAACTACAAGGAACAAAACCCTAAACTGAGGATGATTCTGGGCGCTCAGCTCCAGCCAATGGCTCGAACGCCCGGGATCGGGCACACAGCAGTGAGCATGTTAAAATGATATTCTACAACCAACAATGTAACAAGGTAGGTACACAAACAACGTTCAACTCTTCATCAATCAAATAAGAAAAAAAAACATAAATTATTAAATTTCAAACAACAATTAAGTTCTTTTATAATAATTTCAACAATAATTTACCTGTGAAAATCTTAATCTAGAAATTACAATGAAATATAAACAAAATAATTAATATTTTAATGGTTGTTGCTTCAGTGATATGTGTAATGCATTAACTTTTGATTCCAGCGATATAAATGGGTTGCCTAAGCGATACTCTCGAAACACCAATCATTTAATTTTATTTTTCAATAGCTGAGTTATGATATTTAATTCTAGCTGAGTTATGATATTTAATTCTAGGAAAACAACTTTGGCCTATCACTTTTTGAAAATTTTTCTGAGTTTTATTTCTAGAAATGTTGGAGTGATACTTGTAAACTTTTAATTTTCTTAAGGGACCACTATGTTACCGTAGTTCAACTTGTTTCTAACTGAAAGGGCCAATTAGAACAACCTCAAAACAAAAACCACGGCAAAAAATCCATCATGGAATTAGTTATCCTTCAACTGTACGTTTGATCTCAAAACTGTACGTTTGATCTCAAAACAATATAAGTTTGTAAAACGATGAACTAATGTATCTAGCCTATCTGCTAGCGTGTATTAGCATTAGTAATAGCTTCTAAACCTGGTAGTAGCCATCTCGTACCTTGTAAACCTTGCCGAAGGCGCCATCCCCGAGCTCGCCGATCATCTCCCAGTACTCCTCTGGGTCACAATCCATTTTGATATTATTGAACACTTTTTTCCTCTTAGAATCATTGCTACCCAAATGAAGAACCTTCTTCAAGTTACTCAAAAATGACATCTTGAATGATAGATTGTCTACACACTTTAGGAAATTTAGTGAACAATTTAATTTCAGATTTACTAAAAGCTTTCTAAGGCTACATCACATGTCTTTAATTATCATGTTCACAACCAAATAAGGTAGTGAAAAAAAAACGTACAAGTTTGAAATGTTAAAATATAATGTCACTGCACAAAATAATGTCATGAGGCAAAAATCTCCTTCCTTTTGAAATTTCAAGATTAGCCATATCGACTGCATCTACCAGTTTTTGTTATAGATAAACAGTAAGACCTACAACAAAAAGACACATTGTATAAATTGTTCTATAGTGAAAATCCAAATAAACCTACAATAAGACCTAAGCTTGGGATATATGTTTTTTCAAATCATATAAAAACAAATCTCCATAAGAATAACATGGGGATGAGTACGCAGGTTTGCTGCTACGGGATCCTTTGGCAACAAAATTATTTTTTTGAGCAAATATCAACAGACCACAACCAGATGAATCCATATACCAAGTTTCGTCAGTATACGTTCATAAATAAGCGAGATATAAAATTTTTATTTTCCTCCATAAGAATAACATTAGACAACGTACTGTGTTTAGCACTTTCAATATCTCGGTAACCAACTGACGTATAGAAATGATCAAAATACCTTATTGTGTGTTTTTTTAAGCTGAATCCAATGGTGAAAACTAAAATTTAAATACTTCAAAAATTATATGTACAAAATTCAAAAAAACCATTTTTGGGGTACAAAACCCCCCCCCCCAAAATACCCCTTCGGGTAGAGCGATCTGGCTGGTTTTCGAACATAGTCATAAATGTTGCTTTACACGTTTATACCAAATTTCATCAAAATCGGATCATTTTTACGAGAGTTATCGTGCTCACGGACACACACACACACATATATATATATATATATACAGTTTCGAACGAATGGTGTTTTTGGGGTCTGGGGACCTCAAAACGAAAAGTTATCATGGTCCCGGGCCTAGGTCTTACCATGCCGACTACGGAAATAGCTTCTTCCCTATAGGGGAAATTCGCTAATACTTAAACAACATTTCACATTTTACCCAGCAAAAATATCATATAACCATGCTGAAATAGTCGAACAAGTACAATAAATTATAATATGACAGGCAGCACTGTAATATTACCCACAATTCACCACCAAAACCCCGGCTTCCCATCAAATACCCTTTTTACCCAGCTCGCGGGATATCTCACCACCCATTACCCCGCGATCCCACCGGGTCCCCTAGATAGAATGGATAGCATACGTACATATTAAAGTCGTTGGAAATGGCAGAAAATGGCTTTTCCGCAGCTAAATTCCTCTTGAACTAGTTATAGAAAAATGAAAGGAACAATTTAAAACTACTTTTACAAAAATCCAAGAGTTTACCGGATATTATACAAAAACCAATAACTTCGATGTGAGTTTGATATTTTCATTCAATAGAGTGATTTTATTACCTGCAATAAAACTCATGGTGAGTTGATCTTTACTTATGTCATTACAGACTAAATTATTCTCATATTTTATTACCATTACCATGATTAATCGGTTCTTTGGTATTATACGGATGCCACCCTTATGCAGCGTGCTGCGGCAGTTATGTTAAGTTGGGTTATCATAAAAATGATTGTAGGACTTTCCTTGTTTTGTTACGAATCGAATGATACCTGATGAGTCATACTTCCGGCCGCCAAACCCCCTCCAAATAGGCCAAGGTCAGGTCGTTGACCGGAGCGTGCGCATCACCTGTCACCGCCTGTATCTGGGTCAGTGTCATGAGTGATTTATTGCCGTGCACTACGTTACATTTGTTTTCATAATGAGTGACGTTCTTTTGGTGTGGGATTTACCTCGAAATGAAGAGGAAACCGTACGTATTTTTATGATAACCCATCCTAACATAACTGCCGCAGCGCGTTGTATATTTGGCGGAGTACCTGTGGCGATCGGGTCTGACTGCTAGCGGCGGCGACGCATTCAACACGATCCTAGCGGACATCGCTGCCTTTTGGGAGGCACAACACAAAGACCGCTCATCAGAATGATGTAAAATTAGTACAGTAAGTCAATAAAAGTACGTTTTTTCGAATTATGTAGTTATCCTTTGTATCCGGTAAAAATTTAACCTCCAAAAATAGTGGCATCTGTATAATACCAAAGTACCGATTAATCAATAGCATAGGCTCGTGATTCGAGTAGAGTAATAAGTGGTCCAAGCCTAAACTCGGTCAAGCATGGACTTTAGGTAGGCCCTAGGCTAGATCTAAGTAAGCAACTGAAGCTTAAGACCAGGACTAACTCCATTCTTGATTTACTTGAAACAACTTATAAAATCAATAGCTTGTATTTAACTTAGTCTAGGACCTAGCCTATGTCTTCATGAAAAAAACAAAACATTTATTTATCCCAAGTTTATTAATTAAATCACTAAAGTATAATACTTATGCAGATTAGGCTAGTCTTAACAACGAATTGTCCTTCCCCAAATGGAGGATTGACACTCCCAAAACTCGCTCCCAAAACTCACTTCGAGTCCACGGGATACAGAATAAATATCAAGTAAGTATCACACAGCATAGGTTATGCCTAGGAGCCAAAATGTCTCAGGCCATGGACTAATTAGGTAGGGTATGTAACCATGATCATACATTTTTAATACATTTCATAAAACAGTTTTTATCAATTTATATGAAGCTATAAAAATATGAAATTATATATATTTCCTATTGTATATCATATATTATACATAAACCATTGTAAGTAATTATTTTCTGTACAAACTTTCGTCTGAAACTGTTACTTGTGTCCCCAAAATCTGTGAAAGCTGTCAAGAAGACTTTTGGCCTGAGGCGTCATTTTTGACAAGTTTAAATTGTTAATATCAGAGAGAGAAAACAATCCTTTTTTATATCTATAGCTTATATTCATGGAGAATTCAATATAGTAATGATAAGATAATAATAAGTGAACTTAGGATTAAAACACGAATAACCACTCACGATCTAGCTCAAGAATGTTACTTACAGATATTTAGACATCATTGATTTTTCTTTTGCCAAACACAAACGAGTACTTAGAAATGCCTTCAAATGCAGTTATTTCTTTATGACCAAGTGCACACCAAATGAAAGACAAACAGTTAAATGAAAATATTGCTTACAACACTTGTTTTACTAAAAATACTTGATTAGAGAATTTATCGGAATCCATTTTCGTTCCATTCACCACCTTCGCCACGCCTGGGAATGACGTCACCATTCTGAAAACCTGTTACCATCAAAAAAGATTATAATTTTACTTCTACTTTTAAGAGGAATTAGAGGAATAAAAATTCGATTGGATAGAATGGTAAAATACCCCCGTCACAGCAAACCTGCATACTCAGCGAATTTCCAATCGAGATATAAATGTCTTAATACCACATAAAGACACTTACCAAGTTTCATAAAAATATACAAACAAGCAGTATATAATTTTAATTATTCCCAATAAGAATAACATTGGGGCTGAGTATGCAGGTTTGCTGCATCAAGGAACACACCAAATGGATTTTTATGCTAAGTACGCAGGTTTGCTGCTAAAGGAGCCTTTGAGAGAGAGAGAGAGAGAGAGAGAGAGAGAGAGAGAGAGAGAGAGAGAGAGAGAGAGAGAGAGAGAGAGAGAGAGAGAGAGAGAGTGATAGAGAGTTCTCAGGAATCAGTCCTCGGTCCGGTACTATTTCGTGAATGACTTGCCAACCGAAGCTGTGTGACACTAAAAGGCTCAACCAGTGGTGTGGGCCCCTTGTTGCCGTCCGGGTCCAGTTAATGTCAATTTTGTTGTTCCTTGTTTGAGGTTTGAGGCTTTTGCATGTAGTTCTATGTGGTTCGGGCCCCTACTAGACCCGTGCACATGTGCATTGACTCTTGCTCGAATACTCTGCCGCACCTGATTTGTTTACTCTTTACATTCTTAGGACAATAATACCCCCGTCGCAGCAAACCTGCATACTCAGCGAATTTCCAATGAATTATAACATAACACACTAAGCCACATAACAGGATTCATAAGAATATATTCACAAACAAGCGATATTTAAAATATTAATTATTCTCCATAAGAATAACATTGGGGATGAGTACGCAGTTTTGCTGCAACAAGGAACACAAAATAATGGGGTTTTATGCAAAATATCAATAGAACTCAGCTAAGTGAAGTCACATACCAAGTTTCATCCATATACATTCATAAATAAGCGATATATAACACTTTAATTATTTTCCATAAGAGTAACATGGGGACCGAATACCTAGGTTTGCTGCTATGGGAACCATAGGTGAAAAATTGTTTTTTTGTGCAAACAACAATAAACCACAACCAGATGAAGCTATATACCAAATTTTGTCAGTTTATGTTCATAAATAAGCGAGATATACAATTTTTCTTTTTCTCCATAAGAATAACATTAGACAATGTACTGTGTTTAGCACTTTCAATATCTCAGTAACCAATTGACGTAGAGCAATGATCAAGATACCAAATTTTTTGTTTTTTTATGCTGAATTCAATGGTGAAAATTAAAATTTGATTTTAATAAAAATTACATGTGGAAACCCCAAAAAACCCATTTTTGGGGTACAAAACCCCCCCAAAACCCCCCTTCGGATGGTGCGATTTGTCTGGTTTTCGAACTCGTTCAAATAAATGGTACTTTACACGTTTGTACCAAATTTCATTAAGATCGGACCTTTTTTACGAGAGTTATCGTGCTTACGGACACATATATATATAAATATATATATATATATATATATAAATATATATATATATATACATATATACAAATTTGAACGAATGGTGTTTTTGGCATCTGGGGACCTCAAAATGAAAAGTTATCATGGTCTCGGGCTTAAGTCTTACCATGAGACCTACGGTAATAGCTTCTTCCCTATAGGGGAAATTCGCTAAAAAATATAAGTAGGTACACATGGTAGTTTGTAAAGTAGACACATAACTACATTTTTTAATCAACGAGGTATTTAAATGTAAACTAAGCAGACGTTTTAAAATCCCCATGCTTTTATCATGGGGGATGTTTTTACGTTATTTTTGTCATTTGCTGGTAATTTTTTTAAAATGTTGATATTTTTCCCGAGTCCCTGGGATCAAGACCTTTAATTTGAGCCCCCTCCCATCATCCTGCAATATCCCAAACTCCCACAATTTTGACTTGAAAATTTCGTTTTCAGAATTATGTATAAAGATATAACAAAAATTAATTAATTTTAAGACAGTTGCATAAAGGAATAATGGAATATCATTTTGAATTTTAATGAAAACTCAGTCTGTTATAAGGTTTTCAGTCAGACGATTGACATAACACATTAATTTGTGGTCTTGGCCGACAGAGGGTGTGTGACTGCAGACTGCAGAACAAAATGCACAACTTGGCAACAAAGTTAGTATTCGAAGCCGATCGCTCCCGAGCGATCCTAGGCTGCCCTCGGCTGTCTTCGGCAATGCTCTCGCCAGTTCTAAATTTAATTCTACATTAGTTAATTAGCTAGTTAGTTAGTAGTTAGTTAGCATAGATAGTAGTCAGTAACTCCTGTAGTTTATAGTCTATACTTTAATTGTGATAGCTATGTTTAGCCAATGCTTAAATCCGGCCCTGTTGCCAATCATTGTGGATTCCTGAAACAATTTGTCTATTCATCGCTGATGATACGTCATCGCTCTCGGTATTCAGTTCCAACAGCAATCATCAGAATTTCATTCTGGACGATATTGAGCATGAAACCACTGATCAAGTGAAATTTTTGGGACTAGTGCTCGACATAAACCTGCGCTTCCACGCCCATTTCGATACAGTGTAGACAAATAAGTTCGGAAATTTTCCTTCTCCGCCAAATTTCAAAATCTGCAAAGCCAGAAGTTTTAACCACAGCATATTATGGTGTAATTTATCCCCACTTGTTGTACCACAAGGTGCCAGTATGGGGGTGTGAGAGTGCATAGGAGAACACTTGGAAATGAAAATCAGGTTACTACAATCTATTGTTTTGCCATCTGTTTGTTGTTGTGGAGCTGATGACTTTTTCACCTAAGCTGAACAATGTTCAACTTGTAGGCTACTTTGCTGGCGACTACAAGAATTTACAAAAATAATAATTTGGGTTTCTAGTAATAATAACTAGAATCAACTTTTGTGAATTCATAAATATTAATGGTTAATGGCAACATAATTTGAATTCTACACATTTTAAAATAATACTGTACCAATCTGTGTGCGTATCCCTTTTGTGGTACCAATCAACCAGAATGATTTTAGTACCACATTTAGACAATGTGCACATATGTGTACGTTATTTTTAATAATGTCCACAAATGTGTGCGCTGCCCGTTTGTGGATGTGTTAAATTTATACATTGTAGATTACTGATATGGGATTTGTGGACATTACGTTTTTAAGTCATATAATAAATAAAATTAGTACAACAATTTTTTTATAATTTTATACATTCATTTTAAAGTTTAAGGACACAAAAAATAAATTATTGCAGAGCTTTAAAAAAGTTTACAAAATTTGTTCCTGAAGAGGTTAATATACAAGATTTTGTTGGATGTATTTAGTGATAATCTCACATAGATAACAGTTATTCAATTTTCCCCATATTCATTATTTATGTTAGGTAATTTCCTAGTTAATTTAAATTGTAGAGCTATCTCAAATGCATTTCATATATATATATATATATATATATATATATATATATAAAGATATATATATATATATATATATATATATATATATATATATATATAATTATAATATATACATATAATTAGATAATGTCATGTCACTTCTAGCTCAAAATGTGGTGAATACAGAAAACGAATGTAAAATCTCTGTTTTCGAACAATAAAACAAAATATTACTTGATTACTGTATCTATAATTTTAATAAAAATCAGCAAATTAAAACAATCAATAAATTTAAACAAAATCAATAACATTAAACAATATCAGTAAATTTAAATACCCCTGTCGCAACAAACCTGCGTACTCATCGAATTTCCAATGCATATATATGTGACTCACTACTACATAGAGCTATTTACCAAGTTTCACAAAAGTACATCCATAAATAAGTGATATATAGCATTTTATTTATTGTCCATAAGAATAACATTAGGGTTGAGGACGCATGTTTGCTGCAACGAGGAAGATAAGTAATGTGTTTTTTTGCAATTATTAATACAACTGAACCAGGTGAACCTACATACCAAGATCTCTTAATGTAGGTTCATAATTAGGGGAGATATACAACTTTACTTATACTCCATGTGAATAACATGAGGGCCGAGTATGCAGGTTTGCTGCTACGGGGACTATCAACAAAAAACTTGTTTTTTGTGCTAATATCAATATACCACAACTAGTTGAAGCCACATACCAAGTTTCATCAATATACATTCATAAATAATCGAGATATAAATTTAAAATTGTTTTACTTAATATAGTTTTATAGAAGATGAGAGTGCCTAATAGTCAACCAAGAGATATAGAATTTTATTTATTCTCCATAAGGATAACATTGGACAACGTGCTGTGTTTAGCACTTTGAATAGATCTGCAACGGTTGGACGTAGAACAACGATTAAAATACCAAAATGTTTGTTTTGTTGAGCTAAACACATTAATAAACAGAAATGTGAAGTTTTTAGTAAAACCATCATTGTCAATGGTAAAACTATCTGAGAAAAATCTAAAAACCTTTTTCCCATAAGATTAACATGGGACACGTTTTTTTGGATTTTCTCTGCAACCACTTAACCTAGGTTAATGATTCAAAATACTAAATTATTTTTTTTAAGCTCTATAAAATGGCTATAACCAAAATTGAGTGTTTTTAACATTTTGGGGTCAAATTTGCAAAAAACCGATTATTGGAAAATTGTAAACCCCCATAAAACCCCCTTCCCATAGTGCGATCGATCTGGTTTTCGAACTTAAAGTCATAAATGCTACTCTCCACATTTGTGCAAAATTTCATCAAAATCGGTTTTTTTTTCAAAAGTTATCACGGTAACGGACACACACACACACATATATATATATATATATATATATATATATATATATATATATATATATACACATTATATAAATTTGAATGAATAGTGTTTTTGGCATCTGGGAACCTCAAAACAAAAGTTATCATGGTCTCGGGCTTAAGTCTTACCATGCCACCTACGGTAATAGCTTCTTCCCTATAGGGAAAAATCACTAATATAGTAAATTTTAACAAAAATCAGAAAAATTAAAAAATTTAATAAGCACAATTTGTTTTAAATAGTCAATTTTAACAGAAATCAATAACTTTGGACAAAAATCAATAAATTTAAATAAACAATCCAATATGCAAAATATAAAAAGTAGTAAATTTAAATACCCCCGTCGCAGCAAACCTGCATACTCAGCGAATTTCCAATGAATATATAACATAAAACATTAAAAAACTTAACAGGATTCATAAGAAATGTATTCACAAACAAGCGATATTTAAAATATTAAATATTCTCCATAAGAATAACATTGGGGATTAGTACGCAGGTTTGCTGCAACAAGGCCCAAAATAATGGGTTTTTATGCAAATATCAATAGAACTCATCTTAGTGAAGTCACATACCAAGTTTCATCCATATACATTTATAAATAAGCGATATATAACATTTTAAGTATTTTCCATAAGAATAACATGGGGACCAAGTACCTTGGTTTGCTGCTACAGGAACCATGCATAGGCGAAATTTTTTTTGTGCAAACAACAATAAACCACAACCAGATCAAGCCATATACCAAATTTTGCCAGTTTATGTTGATAAATAAGCGAGATATACAATTTTTCTTTTTCTCCATAAGAATAACATTAGACAACGTACTGTGTTTTGCACTTTCAATATCTCAAGAACCAATTGACGTAGAGCAATGATCAAAATACCAAATTGTTTGTGTTTTAAGCTGAATTCAATGGTATAAATTAAAATTTGATTTATATTAAAATTACATGTGAAAACCCCAAAAAACACATTTTTGGGTACAAAACCCCCCAAAACCCCCCTTCGGATGGTGCGATTCATCTGGTTTTCGAACTCGTTCAAATAAATGGTACTTTACACATTTTTACCAAATTTCATTAAGATCGGACCTTTTTTACGAGAGTTATCGTGCTTACGGACACACACACACACACACACACACACACACACACACACACACACACACACACACACATATATATATATATATAAATTTGAACGAATTGTGTTTTTGGCATCTGGGGACCTCAAAATGAAAAGTTATCATGGTCTCGGGCTTAAGTCTTACCATGAGACCTACGGTAATAGCTTCTTCCCTATAGGGGAAATTCGCTTAAAACAGTAAATTTAAACCAAAATCAGTAAATTTAAATAAACATAGCAATTTGTATAATAAAAAAACATAATATGAGAAGATCGCAATAGTATATTTCGCACCAAAGGCCGAAAGTGGGATTTTGCTGGCCCGAGATCGTCTTTTATGGCCGAGACGAAGTCGAGGTCATAAATCGTTCGAGGGCTATGCAAAACCCTTTCGGCAGAGGTAAGAACGCTATTTTTCACCATACTACAATTATTAACGGGTTAAATGTGATCGGTCATAAAACAAGAGCGGCCTCATGCAATCTCAGACTAAAAACAGTTAACCAATAAACAAAACATCGACAATACAATGTTTTGAATTTTGTTGTTAGTGAATTTCCTATGGAAATTGAACTATTAGCATGACCCGCAAGGTGAAACTTAAGCCCGGGACCACCATAGAAGTTCCTAACGTGACCCCCTGAACACGTTTTGGGGGTTCGTTCAAAATTTTATAAATAAATATATATATATATATATATATATATATATATGTGCAGGCACTCTAGTGGTAGCAGTTGTTGTCCGATTTACTTCAAATTTGGTAGGGACGTTCCTTTCTATAATCAGTTGGACAAGTTCGTTGGGCAAAACATCGGAAAACTCTAAACCCCTTTTTTGGGGATCAATCTTTCAAATTTCGGGTTTTTGGGCCCAAAAAGGGACAGAAAAGCCCCTGATGTGAAATTAACGAATGTAAAAAGACGGGAATTAGTGTGGCGAAACTTTTAAACCCACTCTCGTCATTCTAGCATACATATATACCGAGTTATTAAAGGAAATGTGTATTGACCAAACACAGTACGTTGTCTTATGGGGGTTTTACATTAGAAAAGCCTGTTAATCATTTTTTTGTGTACTTTTAGCGAATTTCCCCTATAGGGAAGAAGCTATTACCGTAGTCGGCATGGTAAGACCTAGGCCCGGGACCATGATAACTTTTCGTTTTGAGGTCCCCAGACCCCAAAAACACCATTCGTTCGAAACTGTATATATATACAGATATATACAGAGCACGGGAGTTATCGTGCTCACGGACACATATATATATATATATATATATATATATATATATATATATATATATATATATATATATATATATATATATATATATGTGTGTCCGTGAGCACGATAACTCCCGTAAAAATGATCCGATTTTGATGAAATTTGGTATAAACGTGTAAAGCAACATTTATGACTTTAAGTTCGAAAACCAGCCAGATCGCTCTACCCAAAAGGGTATTTTGGGGGGGTTTTGTACCCCAAAAATGGGTTTTTTGAATTTTTCACATATAATTTTTGAAATATTCAAATTTTAGTTTTCACCATTGGATTCAGCTTAAAAAAACACACAATTTGGTATTTTGATCATTTCTCTACGTCAATTGGTTACCGAGATATTGAAAGTGCTAAACACAGTACGTTGTCTAATGTTATTCTTATGGAGGAAAAGAAAAATTTTATATCTCGCTTATTTATGAACGTATAATGACGAAACTTGGTATATGGCTTCATATCGTTGTGGTCTATTGATATTTGCTCAAAAAAATAATTTTTTGCCAAAGGATCCCGTAGCAGCAAACCTGCGTACTCATCCCCATGTTATTCTTATGGATAATAATTAAATGCTATGTCTCCCTTAATTATGAACATAAATTAATTCAAACTGGTATATGACTTCACCTACTTCAGTTTTATTGATATTAGCATAAAAACCCATTTTTTGTATTCCTTGTTGTAGCAAACCTGCATACTCAGCCCCAATGTTATTCTTATGGAGAATAATTAAAATTGTATATATCGCTTACTTGTGAATATATTTTTATGAAACTTGATAAGTGGCTTTATGTAGTATTAAGACATTTATATCTCTATTGGAAATTCGCTGAGTATGCAGGTTTGCTGCGACGGGGGTATTCTGGTATATCTGGTGTATGTTTTTTTAGTATTTCTATCATCCCCAATAACCTCACGCCTACTGTAAAGCCTAACTGGACCTTCTCCTAACCTTATAATGCGCAAAATTGTATTCCCAGCATTGCAGGTAAATAGAACCAGTAGTATCAGAACAGCCAAAAAATAATATTGTCAGATTTGAATAAAAATTGGTATAATTGTATGATTTTAACTGATTTTGAGTTTTTATAGTTTTTATGTGGAAATTCACTTCCCTTACGTCAGCGTGCTGCGTGCGAACTCGTTATTTTTCCAGTGTTTCAACCAAAGAACATCATATAGTATGCACGTATTAACCAGGTAACGTCGTGTACGCTTAAAAATAAATTGGAAACACTGGCTGAATAAATCAGTTGACTTTCGGCCCTAGGGCCGGTAATTTTCGGCCGTTGAGCGGAAAACTCTACTTTCGGTATTCGAATGACGTTCCGAAAACAGGTGATTACAGCGTAGTGTGGTGAAAAATGTTTTTTAAAACCAGTAAAATCTAAATTTCTATAATCTTTTATTCAAATTTAATTAAAGCGGTTTCTTCATCTTTATAATTTTTAAATTCTGTGACAATCAAATATAAATTTTCTTTTTTGTTTAGTTCTTCAATTTTTTACCATCGATAATATTTAAAAATCGATTTGGTAAATGTATTTTACAATCTTGTAATCCTACAATAATTGTATAACCATATTTATCTTTTGTTCTTTCAAATTTTTCAATTTTATATTTTTCATTCAAATTTAAACTTTTTAATGATTTAAATTCTATAAATCTTAATTCTCCAATATTATTAATTTCTTCTAACAGATCCATTTATTAGAAACAAATTTTAATCATAAATCACAAACTTTATTTAACAAATACTAAAAATTCATCATCGTAAACTGGTTTAATACAAAAATCTATCTCTAAATATTTTAAAATCATTGGAAATAATTTTTTATATGATATATTGTTCTTTGTAAAAAATAAATATATATTAAAAATTAATGTGATTTTCTCCTTATTTTCAAAACTTAATTCTAAATGAATATTGTATATTTTAAAATAATATAAATAAAACAATGAATGTATATAAAATTGATGAAGAAATTAAAATAGTTCCATTACAAATTTCTGAAAATTATGAAGCAGAATTAGATATTGATTTATTATATCATAAAATGGTGATGATTCGCATTATATATTAATAACAGATTTAAGTAAATTAGTTTTATCACAATTATCAACAAATAAACATAAAGAGTTTATTCGTCGAAGATGTTTAACACATTTCTATAAAAATGAAGATTTGAATAATCATTTAATAATTTGTAAATCATTAGAACCATGTAGACCAATTATGCCATTTCCAGGTCAAACAGTAATTTTTCAAAATTATTTTAAGTAATTTGAACATCCATAAGTAATTTATTTAGATTTTGAAAGTATTTTGAAATATATTGATTCGTGTGATAATAATCCAAAAAAAAAACCATTTACAAATAAAATTCATAAAAATGTTCCACATTCGTTTACAATTTATTTGGTATCGCGAACTACAAATAAAATGTGTAAACCCAAATGTTATCGAGCAAAAACCGAAAAAGAATTGGAAAATATTCCAAAGGTATTATTTGAATATTTAGATCAAATCTCAAAATATATAGCGAAGAAATATAATTCGAAAAAATAAGAAACCGATGAATTTAACTGAAAAGGAAGAAATTGGATTCGAAAATGCTGAAATTTGTCATATTTGTGAAAAAGGTGATTAAAAAGAAAAAGTGAAAGATCATTGTCATTTAACAGGAAAATATAGAGGAGCAGTATATTCGTGTTGTAATTTAAATTTATATTTTTCTCAAAATATTCCTGTATTTTGTCATAATATTGGTAATTAAAATACACATTTATTTATAAAGGAATTAGCGTAAACATATCGTAAAATTGATTTAATTGCAAACACGGAAAAAATATATAAATTATACAGTTAATTCTGGGTATGGATACGAATATGAAGATAATAAACCAAGAAAATTTACAAAATTCTCATTCGTAAATACGTTTAGATTTATGCCATTATGAATTGAAAAATTAGCTAAAAACCTGAAGGAATTCAAACTTTTAAATCAATTTATTAAAAATAAATGTGATGGCATAATTAATATATATGAAGATGCATTTGATATATTAAGTTGTAAAGGCATATATCGTTATGAATTTATAAATGATGTTGAAAAATTAAATTATGATAAAATATTAGATAAAATGGGGTTTTCCAGTTGTTTGACGGATGGTATGAAACAATTAAATTATGATCAAATGTTATATAAAGATGAAAGTTTTGATGAAAATATGAGTGATGATGATTATAAACATTATTTTAAAGTTGGAAATAAATTAAAAATAAAAACATGAAATTATTCAGATTTGTATAATATTCAAGATGTATTGTTATTAGCTGATATTTTTGAGAATTTTAGATCTGTTTGCTTGAAAAATTATCAATTAGATCCGGCTCGTTATGTAACTTCACCATCATTGGCAGGGGATTCGATGTTAAAACTATCAAAAATTGAGTTAGAATTGATAAGTGATTATAATATGTATTTAATGATTGAAAAAATAATGAGAGGTGGGATGTCTCAATGTGTTACAAGATAGTGTAAAGCAAATAATATATATATGAAAAATTATGATAAAACAAAACCAGAAAATTATATGATGTATATCGATTCAAATAATTTGTACAGATGGGCATTATCACAAAAAAATACCAAATAAAGATATAAAATGGATGAAACCGGATATATATATATATATATATATATATATAATTAAAAGAATGGGAAGAAACAATATTATAATTGGATGAAAATGCTGATTATGGATATATATTGGAGGTTGATTTAGAATATTCGAAGGAATTACATGATAAACACAAAGATTTACCATTAGCACCGGAACATTATAATAATAAATTATTCGCAACATTATTTGATATAAAAGATTACGTTGAACATTTTAGAAATTAAAAATATTATTTAAAAGAAGTATTAAAATTTTAAAAAGTTAAAACAGCTATCGCATTATTATATACGGATACAGATAGTTATTTTATAGAATTAAAGAAAGATCCATACCAAAATATTAATGAAAATATTGATGAATTCGATACAAGTGATTATAATAAAAATCATAAATGTTATAATGAAAAGAATAAAAACGTAATAGGGAGATTTAAAGATGAGTTAAATGGTGAAATATTAGAATAATATTGTGGTTTGAGATCGAAATTGTATAGTTATGAATTTGATAATAAAAATCCTATAAAGTGTAAAGAAAATTGTTGTAAATAAAATGATTAATATGAAAGATTTTAATAAATGATTATTTGAAGATATAGAACAATATCGGGTAATGACATGCATTAGAAGTTTTAAACATAAGTTATACACAATAAAAATGTACAAAATAGCATTAAGTAATAATAAAGATGACAAGAGATATGTTTGTGAAAATATAATTGATACATTACCATGGGGACATAAATATATAAAAAAGAATTATATATAAAAATAATAACAAATCAAAAACATTATTTTATTAGTTTCATGATTAAAATTATAAATTTGTATTATAATTTACATTTATATTTTAAGATAAATTATCATTTTATTTGTGTTTAATTATTTAATATTTTATTAAATTATATTTAATATGTTTAATTTTTTCAAAGTCTGGGACACCATACTGTCAATTATTTCTTCCATAATGAATAAATATCAGTAATTGACTAATTATTTCTTAATCATTTATTATTTATAAATTTGAATATATTTTATAATATTCCTTTTAAAATTATAACTAAATTTTTTTTATTAATTTCTTCAAAGGTCGAACCCCCAACCGTTGGATTTATATTAAATTTTCAGCGAGTGGCTTCCCACTCATTGAAAGTAATAAATTTTGTCTTCATAATTTATATTATTTTTCAATAATTATATTGATATAATCATGTTTTTATCTCTTTAAAACACGTGATCTTTTTTGCCACGCGTTTCATTTTCTATAAAACCTAAAAATTGTAATATATTTTCTGTAATTAATACTTCTTTTTCGATAATATAGACCACTTTTGTTTATAAATTTTGATGTTGTTTACATAAAACAGTGCCGAATGAACATCCGTCACTAAAATATTTGAAATTTTAGATAGGATTTAAATAATTTCGATCATTTTCTTTAAAACTTTCTTTAACAAATTGTGTAATTTTTTAAAAATATGGTTCCAGTAGACCTCCAGAGAGGATAAACCCGGCTTCTGATTGGTCGAGAGCCGGTCACGTGACCGATGACGTCATTAAGCCCCACCCCTTTTCCAAGATGGCGGCGCCCACGAGGCTGACCACGTGTTCTAACCTCACTTTTGAACACGTGTCTTAACCTAACTTTTTCCCGCGCTTTTTCAAGATTGCAGGGCCACGTGGCTGACCACGTGTTCTAACCTCACTCTTGACCACGTGTTTTAACCTAACTTTTTGCCACGTTTTTTGCCGCACTTTTTCAAGATGGTGTAACCCACGTGGCTGACCATGTGTTCTAACATCACTTTTCACAACATGTTTTAACCTAACTTTCGACCACGTGCTGATTTGGCACGCTTTTTCAAGATGGTGGCGCCCACGTGGCAGGAACTACCAGACGTTTTTCCTAGGATCGTCAGTGCTACCAACCTAAGTTTTTACTAGGGTCGTCAATGTTACCAACCCCAATTTTTGTGGTGTCCATTCAGAGCATCCAGTGCTACCAACACAACTGTCAATAATTTTTAACTTGAGTTTTGACGCTTGTTATTCAGTATGGCAGCATCCGTAAGGTGGAAGATATCCCTTGTTTTTTTTAGTAACTGACCAGTATTACCAACTTACTCTACACACATATTGAGTCCCCCAATAATTGTCCCCCAATCCACATACTGTTATGTCCATGCTATTTTAATATATAAAATTGAATCTATGTTCCCTATGGACTATTAAGCCACTCAACTGAATTTAATGACATTTTCATTATTAATGTAGCATTGGGTCGGGATGGTTCCTGGAAAGTTTATTAAAAATTTAATAAAAAATATAATACAACAAGCATTTTTTGTAAATCTCATAAGAAATACAGCAGCGTACACCAGTTACCACTAGTCAATAATAAAATAGCTAACATGAAATGAAAGCCAAATAAAACTTGAAAGTGAAATAAAAATAACATTAACTAAACTAAAGAGAACGTGAGAATCTAATCAATAATTATCTCCTACCAGTGGCTGTCAGTCAAAGCAGAGCCTAAAACGGTGTGTCTTGATGACTGAACTGTAGCACACATGTACTTTACTCAATATAAATGAGCACTAATGATTTCAAGAAATTTCCATAGTGCTTCACCCTATCGATTGTCAAATTTTAAAAGTTATTCTTACGGACATTCATGTTAATTGACTACTTAATAGCGTAAGAAATATTACATCTTTGGAGTTGTTCATTATGTTAACGATAGAATACAGCACAGCATACACCTGTTCATGTGCCTAGTTCTTTGATAATCTTAATTTTAAATGAAAATAACTGATGGATAGAGAAGTTCACATCTTGGAGGACCCAGGTTTGTTCGAAAAGCCAGTCAGTTTGTTAAAAATGCCTAGAGTACTTATATTCACGATTCCTCTCCAAGGCGTGCGTATTTGCTTTGCTTATTGCGTATTGCTCGTTTCTTTTCATTTTGGGCATGTCCGTTTTATATTAAATCTTCAGTTTGAATAGTGCTTACAATTTATAAATAACCTAATCATGTTATTTAAAGTTATGTACTCATTGGTTCTGATCTCTATTCCCACAAAAACCACATGATACTTTACCAAGTGATTGTTATTTTTACAATTGAATGGTTGATTTTGAACAGCTGGTATGATTCTTTTATTTTTATTTACAAATCTTAACCATAACTCCAATGTTAGTTTTTTTAATATATTTCTATACAATACTATATTTTTCTATGGATGAGATCTAATTAGAACACATTTATTAACCCATAAATTTGATAGTTTTAACATTTGGTAAAGATATTTTGGAGCAGGAGTAGGCAAAGGTTTTATTCTGATATATTAACTATTCTCCTAACAAATATATGTTCAATCGGTTTAGTTAACTACTTACATTAGTGATGAATAAATTACAATTTTAAAAGCCGACAGAGCAGATAAGTCCCAAAGGGCATACTGGATGAAATTATAGGCCTGTTTCTGACTAAAGTGCATTGCTTGCTGTCTTTCTACAAAATATACGCTCAATCGGTCTAGTAAGTACATAATTAACATGGAAATGTTGAAGGCTGTTAGGGCCTAGCCTCATTGGAACGGGAATTAGCCCAACCTTTTTTGGGATGAACCCGTCTTCTTCCAAATATCTGCTGAATAACTCCTGTAGTTTGTTAAACTTATTGAAAGTGGGCTTAAAAACATAAAATATTCGATATTATAATCATAATTGCTACTTAGACAAACTGAGCTTTAATAAATACCATGTAAAGCTTACGTGTTCTGTATAGCCAATGATTTATTACCATGCCGTTATTTTAAATGATTTAGTATACCTATGTAGAGTAGTAAAATATCCATTCTTGTTTTCTTCATTCCGTGATAAAATATAATTAGCTGACTAAATGCTGATTATAACAAATACGGTGCAAGCTGTAGTGAAATATTAAGTAACCTGTACCCCTAGGATCGACTTTGTAGCAGTGCCGGTCAAAGGGGCGTAACCCTAATTACTTACCATGATTTAAAACAGCCAAAAGAGATTCCTCCTCTACACGAAAACAGGCAAGTTAAATTTCATTGAGTAAATTTGTTTGTGAAGCGCAGAAAAAATCTGGCTTATAAACTGACAGACGGATAAACAAATGTTTAAAACAAATTAAATATCTCCGTAGCATACAACATTTCACTGCTCAAAACGATGTAGAAAAATAACCTATTTAATTTATATAGATAAATTAATTCCTTACTTGTATAATCGGGTTTTCTAATAACCTGTCCATAATGTACTAACAGCTGCAATTCAAATCAAAATATTCCTCATGTTAATCTTATGGGATAAAAACGAACTATGAAAGCTCGTGGGGCGAAGCCCCGTGGTAAAGAGTGTATGGAAACCCTACAAGACACATCTAGAGAGTAAGAGCTTTCGATTAATACGAAATATGTATATGAAATAATATTTTTAAGGGTTGAAAATCGCCTAACAAAAGTCAAGATATTCTTTTAATAATATAGATTATTGAATGTAGAAATTATATATCTTTAGCGGAACACATGTCTGATGAAATATTTGCTTTATATAGGTTAAAACTAGTGGCTTGAAGGGGCGATAGCCCCTAACCTTGCTCCAAGTAGGAACACATGTCAGATTGTAAACAAAGTAGACACTCAATCACATGTGTTATTGCAAACAAAGCAGACGATTTAAATTCCCATAATTTTCTTATGGAGGGCGTTTTACGTTATTTATCGTTTGCTCCTAAATGTTTGAAAATACAGCTGTTTTTCCCGAGTCCCTGGGATCAAGACCTTTAATTTGAACCGTCTCCCATCATCCTTCGATTTTCCAAATTCCCACAATTTTGACGTAAAATATTTTGCATACAGAGTTATATATAACTAGGCTTATCGCCGTTGGAGGCTTCGCCCCCAAACCCCCTTTCGGAGATCGCTTCGCTCACTTGCATTCCTCAGTCAACTCAAGTTTAAATCAAACTCGTAGTTCATTAACCAAAGAAAAACTACAAAACAATGACCTTTGGTGAGCACCTACACCGGCGCTCCCGTATCGTTTCGGTATCGAAACATTTTATCAACCGGCTGCTTGTTCGTTTTATCGAATGAACTCCCGATTACGATGGTTGTTTCGAGGTGTATAAAAGCAAAAACAAGTACTCACTCAATCATAGTCAATCGGATATAAATAAAAAGTTGTGGTTACAATGTTAAATTGGAGTTCTACAAATGGATTTACGTGTAAAAGATAACAACAAATTAGACTTCAGTTCACGACAAAATGAAAGTAACCTAACCTAACCTAACTCCACAGAGCGCTGTATGGTAGCTGATCGTTGAGCAACATAATTACAAATAAATGAATTTGTAAAAACAAAATAAAGTCAAATAAACATAAATTGCAGACCTCAAAAGTAAGCATCAAAAGTAGGATTCAAACCCGTGACCACTGATCTTGAATCATCTGACAACATATCCACTGGGCTATTGGGCTAAATTCATTCCATAGAACCGGTAGAATCGGTTTGATTACATTTTCCATTCTCGCAACAAACGATATTCGCGATACTGAACCTCCTGTGTAATGTGCTTACCATATTTTGTAACAGCTGATTTATATACACCTCATGTGAGCAAATTATTATCGCCTACACTACTAAATAAATCAGCTATTGTTTATTTAAATCAGCTGATACAAACATGTGGTATTAGCCAAAGGTAGTGTTCTTTCATTTAAACAGCTTTCCAAAACTGTACACATTTAAATGGGCCAAAATACTCAAAATTCCTCCTTCTACGATAAATTGCGGCTAAACAGATGATCGGATCTTAAATCTGACGAAATATCGTTAGTTGGAAATTAAATTGTATACAACTTTTGTATTTAACATTTTTTGCCATCTCTTACCGTTTCCGTACAAAACGCGCTCAAAGTGGAAAAATTGAAAAAGTGGAATTTTCCCCGCCCCATAAATGCCTTAAAAACTCAAAAACGTTAACCTTTAGCAAAATTTCTGTCAGTTTCTCGTCAAGAGCTTTAACTCAAGTATGATGTTGAGGGAGGTTAGATTACGGGAAGTGCCTCATAGTTTATGTCAGTGAATGAGTGAACCCGTCTAGTTTTATATATTATAATATTTATATATAAAGACTAGTTTATTTTAATGACGAGGATGATATGTACTCTATGTGCAGAGTGATTCAGTGGCGTAACTTATTAATTTCAACCAGGGAGGTTTATTGTATAACTGGAGGCTCCATCCAAAGGGGTATTTGGGGAGGGAGGGGATTTTTACGCCATAAATGTTTTTTTTAGTTTTTTATACATAACATTTTAGTTTTGACTATTTAATTCAGCTTAAAAAAAACAAATTGCTATTTTGATAATTTTTCACAAAATCAGTTTTGTTGCCGATAGTTCTCGTAGCAGCAAACCTGCGTACTCAGCCCCATGATATTGTTATGGAGAATAAGTCAAATTTTCTCTCCCTTAATTATTAACATAAATTAATAAAACTTGCTGTGTGACTTTACCTAGTTGAGCTATATTAATATTTGTATAAAAAACCCTTGTTTGTGTTCCTTGTTTCAGCAAACTTGCGTATAAATGTTATAAATCGCTTATTTATGAATGCATATTGATGAAACTTTTTATGTGACTTTATGTAGTATTAAGACACATATATATATATGCATTTGTAATTCGCTGAGTTTCCAGGTTTGGTACGACGGGGGTTTACTACGACATCCATTTATATGATATGGATGTCTTGATATGCATAAGGTGCATTTAAATACTAAAATATTTTCAATGAGTATTTTCATGAGTAATGAGCGTAAAATTTGAATATAACTCAATAATTGTAAGTAAATAGTAAAACTAGTTTGTTGATTGGTTATCTGATCGCTTTGAGATACCAAAAAAAGTTTATAATTCTCATGCCAATAAACAAAGGTGCAAAATGTGTTAACACCGAATGGTACGGATTTGGAAAACAAATTTCCTCATACTTGATCAAACATTATTAAAAAATATCAAATTAAAACAGATTTGATTAACTTTGGAAACTATGATCAAGCAAGCTAAACAAGTCAGTTTAATCAAACCTGATCGACTGTCTTGATCAGGCCTGATAAAATGTGTCCCGATCTAACCTTAGGGGATCTAACCCCAGGCATTGTTAAACTCCCCATGTTATTCTAACTGTATAATAGAAATCAATTAAATTGGATATGTAAACGGATGTCAATAAAAAAAAAAAAACAGTACAAAACAGGATAACTACGGGATTTTGATTTTTTTTTCGGCTTTAGGGCGCTCTGCCTCACGGGTGATCATGGGATGAGCATGGTCCCCAAGCTAAACTTATGGATATTAATATTTACTCAACTGTTTAAGCTAAAATTTGTTAGTTGATTAGTAGTTGCTATTATTACTGACATAAACCTTCAAAATATCTAAAAAAAATCTCTTAGGACTTCTCCCATTGCCTTTGAAGATTAGTTATTACTGAGGCCATTGAGATGACATATTGGGAGGGAGGTAAGTAGTACAGTTATGAATGACATATAATTACTCACAATTTAAGTACTCTTTAGGGCTCCGTCCCACTGGTTTAAAAGTTCTCAAATTAGGAACTACTGAACCAATTGGGTTGCAATTCTGGAGGGAGATTGGTGTTAGAATAATCATACTCACACAAATCCGCTCATGACCTAAGTGCCCTTTTGGGCTCCGCCACACTAGCTTTGGAAATTATCAAATTAAGGATTACTGAACCAATTGAGCTGAAACTTGGGACGGAGATAGAACTGATACATACAAACTGACTCATTCTAAAACTAATTCATTGTAATTAATTCATTGTTGGTGATGGCGAGGTCATGTTATTTCAGGAGTTATTGCAGACATTTTCAATCACTTACTAGTAAATGAAAATTAGGAACTGTAAAAACGAGTTAGAAATTAAGTATGTTTCCTGATTCAATTTATTTAGTTTAGACGCGACTATGTTGCGTCCCCCAATTGTATTTGTAAAACACAGGTGATGTTTGCAAAATCCTGCAAACAAAGATAGTAAATAATTATGCCCCAATTAATTGCAATAATATCGTTCTATTAAAACAAATCTTTCAGTTTACTGTTGTGTAGCCTGACATACATAATTAGGGTGATACAACAGTAAAGTAATATGACAAAAAAACAATATAAGCAGAGTCTTCTAACAGTAAAAACCAACCAGCAACGGACGCCGCGAACATGAAATAACGTAGCGGCAACACCGCACGACCTTGCCACTAGTTATACACTGCTCCGCTAGGATCGCTAGTGAACGATAAGCCGGTGAAATGCCACAATCCAGCGAATTTCGGTGTTTCTTACACACATGATGGAAACTCAAAAGTGGCAACTTGAGTTAGTTTGACTTATTTTGACATTTTAACTTCAAAATTATCGATAAAAATTGTAGCATCGTGTGTAAGATGCCACAATTGGATCATGATGCCACAGTGTGGTTGTGTGCATGTCCATGATGCTACAATTGAGTAAATACAAACACACACACACACACACACACACATACACACACACACACATTTAATATACCTTAGTAAGTAGTTAGGGTTATAAATTTAAACCACAAGACAACCCCAGAAACATGCATTCAAAATTTACACCTTACTTACTGCAGAGTGAAAAGCAGATACGTCTCGGAAGGTCTGTATCGACGTCTCGATAGAGAGGCTGAGAGAGAACTGATATCGGATGCTAGAATGCGCTCAGTATTTATAGTGCTCGGGCTCCCCACCTCGAGTGATAAGCTCCGTGGGGTCGGGGTCACTATGTTATCTGCTGCACTATGGATAAACTACAGCAATAAACTAAATTACGAAATTTAGGTTAGAAAAACAAGCACAACTTTCCGAGAGCAGTTCCTCTACATACAGGACATCTCCAGATCCTGATCACACACGAGTCACAAAATACATGACCACAGGACCTTAGTACAATTGTAGGTCTGCGGTCAAGACAGACCCTACAAACGAACGGGGTCACTTCTGGTGTGCCAGGTCAATCCGGAGATTGTGCAGGTACATAACCGAGCACACCACGGCGCTCAGCGAGCAAATCCATCCTTTCGCTGGTTGAGCCAAGAGACGCTGAGACGTCGATACAGATCTGACCATACTGCTGGAGCTAGAGCACTCCTCTCATCGTCGTTGCATTCAACAAAGAAGTAGTTGAGCATGCCCAACGCTCCAGCCAGAGTGACCATCTATTGAAGGTGAATATCCTCAACTTCCTGCGACTGCCATGTAGGTGGAAATTCACTCTGAAACATAACAAATAAAAATTAACCTCCCAAATATACACACAAACACACACACACACCACACTCACCTGCAATAAATTATCTACAAGTACGCTTTCGCCATGTAATAACCCTGGGAGGACACTCCCGTCAGAGCTCGGACTCATACGTCGGAAAGTTGGCATACACTCCAGGTCCAGTTGTGTTGCCTTACTCTTGGCTGTCTTTGCTCAGAAGTATACTGATGATCGAGAGCCACTACGTAGACGACATTCTAAAAAATAAATATCCCATTATATTGTGGTTTAAATAAAAAATCTATCATATAAATCTAATTAATTTATTATTTTTAAATAATTTCTCATAACCCACTGTTGAGGCACGTTGGAATAGTCTACGTCTAGGCAACAGTTCTTCAGTTATAGGTCTAAAACTCGACTGATGCATTTGCGGTCTTACAAATGACACAGACCTCGGTTGGCTTGGACTTGGTGAAAGATAAAATGTAGTACGAGCTGCGTTGGATCGTTCGGGGGTAGTCTGCAAACAAATAAAATGTCAGTACTTTACAAAAACTAAAAGGGCAAAAATACGAAACGACCGCCAAAATATATAACCCACCGTCAATCTGCGTCCTCTTGGCGGGCATTCAAATGGGTCGGGAGACTGAGGAGCACAACTCTGACCAAGTTTTGGAGGATTATGCGTTCCAGATGGTCCTGCCTGGCCTTCGTTCTGGAATGCGTGTCACGACTGGAAGAAGAAGTAATAGTATTAGCGTATTCCATAAAAACCAAAGTATTACACTTACACACACACACACACACACACACACACACACACACACACACACACACACACACACACATGCAGGATATATACGTACCAATGAAAGAATAATGCGAGCTGGAGTCCCGTTGATGAAGGTGTTGGTTGTTGAAATACCACCCTGTAGCATTCTATCCAGCATTCTTGTCGCCTCGGTAGGATTGAGGCGCCCCTGGATCGGCACAGTTACCTGAAATAACCAATTAATTAATTAACTATGCACAAAGACCCTGAAAAGTGCTGCCCTAATTCTTGTCCTCAACATTTATACGGACATTGTCAATTTGAAGAACTGCTCCAGACTCCATAAGGTATGTGTTCGTATAGCCCTCTTCTTCGTGCCTCCTCTGTGTTTCGGGAGAAGAGAACAGACTGTCATGCTTCGGGCGATGAGAACAGGACAGGAGATGGTGGTCGTGGGGTAACAGGACGATTGGCGTGTTCTTCTCATCTCCTCATCAACCCTCGGAAGAAAGAGACGGGTTCTCCTTGGAGTAGGTATTCCTTCTTGCTCCTCAATGTCCTCAACAGCCAACAATAGGTCCTCATCAGATGAGGAGGTAAACATTCTGTAAGGCTGTAGTAAAAATACACATTGTACGGTTATTGAGTAAAACACACATAAACACACACACACAAACAAACACACACACACACACACACACACACACACACACACACACACACACACACACACACACACACACACAAGTAATAAACCTACCGGAGGCCTAGCCTCCAGACAGCCTATGATTGTTAAAAGAACAACCGTCGTGGTCAGCATGTTGCAGGGAATGATCAGTGCTATCAGCTAACACTTATTAGTGAATTTTCTTTGGAAAGTGAACTATTAGCATGACCCGCACGGTGAAACTTAAGCCCGGTACCACCATAGAAGTTCCTAACGTGACCCCCTGAACACGTTTTGGGGGGTCGTTCAATATTTTATTATGTATATATATATATGTGTGTGTGTGTGTGTGTGTGTGTGTGTTTGCACTCTAGCGGTCGCAATTTTTGTCCGATTTACTTAAAATTTGTTAGAGACGTTCCTTTCTGTAATCAGTTGGCCAAGTTTGTTGGGCAAAATAATCGGAAAACTCTAAACCTTTTTTTGGGGGGATTACTCTTTCAAATTTTGAGTTTTTGGGCCCAAAAATGGTCATAAAAGCCCCAGATGTAAAATAAATGCATGTAAAAAGATGGAAATTAGAGAGGCGAAAGTTTTAAGCCCTCTATCGTCATTCTAGCATAAATATTTACCGAGTTATTAAAGAAAATGTGTATCGACTTAACACAGTATGGTACGTTGTCTTATGGGGGTTTTACACGAGAAAAGCCTGTGATTTCTTTGTTAGAGTACTTTTATCATCCCCAGCAATCTCATGCCTACTTTCAAGCCTGTCTGGACCTTCTCCTAACCTTATATTGGGCAAAACTCTATTCCCAGCTTTGCAAGTAAATGAAACCAGGAGTATTAGAACAGCCAAAAAATCAATGTTTTCAGATTTCAATAAAAATTTGACAAATGTATGTTTTTACACTGATTCTGAGTTTTAAAAGTTTTTATGTGGAAATTCACTTCCCTCACGTCAGCGTGCTGCGTGCGAACTCGTTTATACATTATCGTATCACTTGACCCGATTGACCCAAGTTTCCACACCACAGTAGACCGTATTGGTCAGTCTGTACGGATCCCAGTGCATTCTTTTTGGCAATCCAGAGCATCACCAGTAGTCCTAACCTCTGGAGTAAGGGGCCCCAACCACCGCCCGCTTACGGTGGTAGCCACTCCATAACATACCTCCCATGTTATATTACCCAAGTTTCCACACCACAGTAGACCGTATTGGTCAGGCTGTACGGGTCCCAGTGCGTTCTGTTTGGTTACCCAGAGCATCACCAGTAGTCCTAACCTCTGGGGTAAGGGGCCCCAACATCGCCCACTTACGGTGTTAGCCAAACCAAGGCAAATTTCTATCCCCCTTTTACAAAAAATCAGAGTTTATTAATATTTACAACCTCCACGAGTCCGTCCAAGTCATCACGGGGTTGTCCTCAACCGAATGCCGAGCGCCTCCGCCCCTTTACTAATCACCCGTTGAGGTATACTACTTACAGGCTATTTAACGACCACTGAAAGCCCGTCCAAGTCATCATGGGGTTGCTCTCAACCGCATGCCGAGCACCCCCACCCCTTTACTAACTACCCTCAGTGGTATACTATGCACAATTATTTACAGCCTCCTCAGAGGTATACTACTTACAACAATTTACAACCTCCAAAAGTCCGTTCAAGCCATCACGGGGTTGCCCTCAACTGAATGCCGAGCGCCTCCGCCCCTTTACTATTCACTCGCAGAGGTCTATTCGTTTTCCAAGTACTTGTGTTCAGTTATAAATTTACCGCTTACAATCTGATACAACGCAATATTGTTCCAATCGACTTTATCCGAAAAATCATGAATAAACTGTTCTGGCAGAAACTGATATCTGCTCAGTACTTCCCAGGCTGTACTATGGAATCCGGGAGCCATTTCCCTGAGGAACGATTCAGAAAAAAAGTTTTCTTCTCAAAATTATAGACCAAGTAACTCTGTGGAAGTACATTCTCAACATGTCAAGAGAAAAATCATAGTTTTCTGACAGCAAATTCCAATCCATGAAACTAACAAATTTAATAATAAAACTGTCCCATAATAATAGGTCCCTCAATTGTCATTGGTTTATGTAGGACTCTAAATTGTCATTAGTATGTGAAGGCCCCAGAATTGCAATTGGTTTGTGTAGGTACCTAACATTGTCATTGTTTTGTGTAGGTCCCTCAATTGTCATTGGTTTGGGTTGGTCCCTCAGTCGTCATTAGTTTGTGTAGGTCCCCAAATTTTCATTGGTTTGTGTAGGTACCTAACATGGTCATTGTTTTGTGTAGGTCACTACAATTGTCTACGGATTGTGTAGGTCCCTCAATTGTCATTGGTGTATGGAGATCCCTCAATTGCCATTGGTTTGTGTAGGTCCCTAAATTGTCATTGGTTCGTGTAGGTCCCTCAATTGTCATTGGTTTGGGTTGGTCCATCAATCGTCATTGGTTTGTGTAGATCCTCAAATTTTCATTGATATGTGAAGGTCCCTCAATTTTCATTGGTTTGTGTAGGTCCCTCAGTTGTCGTTGGTTTTTGTAGGTACCTAACATTGACATTGTTTGGGTCCCTACAATTGTCTACGGTTTGTGTAGGTCCCTCAATTGTCATTGCTTTTGGTAGGTCCCTCAATTGTCATTGGTTTGTGTTGGTCCCTCAAATGTCATTGGTTTTTGTAAATCCCCCAATTTAAATTGGTATGTGTAGGTCTTTCAATTGTCAATGGATTGTGTAGGTCTCTCATATTTTATTGGTTTGTGTAGGTCTCTCAATTGTCATCGGTATGTGGAGGTCACTCAATTGCAATTGGTTAGTGTGATTCCTTCAATTTTCAATGGTTTGTGTAGGTCCCTCAATTGTCATTGATTTGTGTTGGTCCCTCAATTGTCATTGATTGGTGTAGGTCCCCAATTTTCATTGGTATGTGTATGTCCCTCAATTGTCATTGGTTTGTGTAGGTCCCTCAATTGTCGTTGGTTTGTGTAGGTACCTAACATTGTCATTTTTTTGTGTAGGTCCCTACAGATGTCATTGGTTTGTGTAGGTCCCTCAATTGTCATTGGTTAGTGTAGGTCTCTCAATTGTCAATGGTTTGTATCGGTCTCTCATATGTTATTGGTTTGTGTAGGTCCCTCAATTGTCATTGGTTTGTGTAGGTCCCTCAATTGTCGTTGTTTTGTGTAGGTACCTAACATTGTCATATTTTCGTGTAGGTCCCTACAGTTGTCATTAGTTTGTGTAGGTCCCTCAATTGTCATTGGTTAGTGTAGTGTAGGTCTCTCAATTGTCAATGGTTTGTATCGGTCTCTCATATTTTATTGGTTTGTGTAGGTCCCGCAATTGTCATTTGTATGTGTAAGTCCCTTAATTGCCATTGGTCTGTGTAGGTCCCACAATTGTCATTGGTATGTGTAGGTCCTTCAATTGACATATGTTTGTGAGGCCCCTCAATTAGCATTGGTATGTGTTGAATCTCAATTGCCATTGGTTTGTGAAGGTCCCTCAATTGGCATTGGTATGTGTAGGTCCCTTAACAGTCATTGGTATGTGTGGGTCCCTCAATTTTCATTGGTTTGTGTTGGTCCCTAAATATTCATTGGTATGTGTAGGTCCCTCAATCGTCATTGGTTTGTGTAGGTCCCACAATTGTTATGGTTTGTGTAAGTCCCTCAAATGTCATTGGTTTACGTAGGTCCCTCAATTGTCATTGGTTTGTGTAGGTCCCCCAATATTCATTGGCTTGTGTAGACCCCTCAATTTCCATTGGTTTGTGACGGACCCTCAATTGTCATTGGTTTGTGTAGGTCGCTCAATTTTCATTGGTTTTTGTAGGTCCCTCAATTGTCATTGGTTTGCGTAGGTCACTCAATTGTCATAGGTTTGGGTTGGTCCCTCAATCGTCATTGGTTTGTGTAGGTCCCCAAATTTTCATTGGTATGTGTAAGTCCCATAATTTTCAATGGTTTGTGTAGGTACCTAACATGGTCATTGTTTTGTGTAGGTCACTACAATTGTCTGCGGATTGTGTAGGTCCCTCAATTGTCATTGGTGTTTGGAGATCCCTCAATTGCCATTGGTTTGTGTAGGTCCCTCTCTTGTCATTATTTTGTGTAGGTACCTAACATTGTCATTGTTTTGTGTAGGTCCCTACAATTTTCTACGGATAGTGTAGGTCTCTAAATTTTCATTGGTTCTTGTAGGTCCCTCAATTGTCATTGGTTAGGGTTGGTCCATCAATCGTCATTGGTTTGTGTAGGTCCTCAAATTATCATTGGTATGTGAAGGTCCCTCAATTTTCATTGTTTTGTGTAGGTCCCTCAATTGCCGTTGGTTTGTTTAGGTACCTAACATTGACATTGTTTTGTGTGGGTCCCTACAATTGTCTACGGTTTGTGTAGGTCCCTCAATTGTCATTGCTTTTTGTAGGTCCCTCAATTGTCATTGGTTTGTGTTGGTGCCTCAAATGTCATTGGTTTGTGTAAATCCCCCAATTTACATTGGTATGTGTAGGTCTCTCAATTGTCAATGGTTTGTGTAGGTCTCTCATATGTTATTGGTTTGTTTAGGTCTCTCAATTGTCATCGGTATGTGGAGGTCACTCAATTTCAATGGGTTAGTGTGATTCCTTCAATTTTCAATGGTTTGTTTAGGTCCCTCAATTGTCATTGATTTGTGGTGTTCCCTCAATTGTTATTGATTGGTGTAGGACCACAATTTTCATTGGTATGTGTAGTTCCCTCAATTTTCATTGGTTTGTGTAGGTCCCTCAATTGTTGTTGGTTTGTGTAGGTACCTAACATTGTCATTGTTTTATGTAGGTCCCTACAGATGTCATTGGTTTGTGTAGGTCCCTCAATTGTCATTGGTTAGTGTAGGTCTCTCAATTGTCAATGGTTTGTATCGGTCTCTCATATTTTATTGGTTTGTGTAGGTCCCTAAATTGTCATTGGTTTGTGTAAGTCCCTCAATTGTCGTTGGTTTGTGTAGGTACCTAACATTGTCATTGTTTCGTGTAGGTCCCTACAGTTGTCATTGGTTTGTGTAGGTCCCTCAATTGTCGTTGGTTTGTGTAAGTACCTAACATTGTCATTGTTTCGTGTAGGTCTGTACAGTTGTCATTGGTTAGTGTAGGTCTCTCAATTGTCAATGGTTTGTATCGGTCTCTCATATGTTATTGGTTTGTGTAGGTCCCTCAATTGTCATTGGTATGTCGAGGTCTCTCAATTGCAATTGGCTTGAATAAATCCCTCGATTATCATTGGCATGTACAGGTCCCGCAATTGTCATTTGTATGTGTAGGTCCCTCAATGGTCATTGGTATGTGTAGGTCCCTTAATTTCCATTGGTCTGTGTAGGTCCCACAATTGTCATTGGTATGTGTAGGTCCTTCAATTGACATAGGTTTGTGAGGCCCCTCAATTGGCATTGGTTTGTGTTGAATCTCAATTGCCATTGGTTTGTGAAGGTCCCTCAATTGGCATTGGTATGTGTAGGTCCCTTAACTGTCATTGGTTTGTGTGGGTCCCTCATTTTTCATTGGTTTGTGTTGGTCCCTAAATATTCATTGGTATGTGTAGGTCCCTCAATTGTCATTGGTTTGTGTAGGTCTCTCAATTGTTATTGGTTTGTGTAAGTCCCTCAAATGTCATTGGTTTACGTAGGATCCTCAATTGTCATTGGTTTGGGTTTGTCCCTCAATCGTAATTGGTTTGTGTAGGTCGCCAAATTTTCATTGGTATGTTTAGGTCCCTTAATTTTCATTGGTTTGTGTAGGTACCTAACATGGTCATTGTTTTGTGTAGGTCACTACAATTGTCTACGGATTGTGTAGGTCCCTCAATTGTCATTGGTGTTTGGAGATCCCTCAATTACCTTTGGTTTGAGTAGGTCCCTCTATTGTCATTATTTTGTGTAGGTACCTAACATTGTCATTGTTTTGTGTAGGTCCCTACAATTTTCTACGGATTGTGTAGGTCCCTAAATTGTCATTGGTTCGTGTAGGTCCCTCAATTGCCTTTGGTTTGGGTTGGTCCCTCAATCGTCATTGGTTTGTGTAGGTCCTCAAATTTTCATTGGTATGTGAAAGTCCATCAATTTTCATTGGTTTGTGTAGGTCCCTCAATTGTCATTTGTTCGTGTAGGTACCTAACATTGACATTGTTTTGTGTGGGTCCCTACAATTTTCTACGGTTTGTGTAGGTCCCTCAATTGTCATTGCTTTTTGTAGGTCCCTCAATTGTCATTCAATTTTGTTGGTCCCTCAAATGTCATTGGTTTGTGTAAATCCCCCAATTTACGTTGGTATGTGTAGGTCTCTCAATTGTCAATGGTTTGTATCGGTCTCTCATATGTCATTGGTTTGTGTAGGTCCCTCAATTGTCATTGGTTAGTGTAGGTCTCTCAATTGTCAATGGTTTGTATCGGTCTCTCATATTTTATTGGTTTGTGTAGGTCCCTAAATTGTCATTGGTTTGTGTAAGTCCCTCAATTGTCGTTGGTTTGTGTAGGTACCTAACATTGTCATTGTTTCGTGTAGGTCCCTACAGTTGTCATTGGTTTGTGTAGGTCCCTCAATTGTCGTTGGTTTGTGTAAGTACCTAACATTGTCATTGTTTCGTGTAGGTCTGTACAGTTGTCATTGGTTAGTGTAGGTCTCTCAATTGTCAATGGTTTGTATCGGTCTCTCATATGTTATTGGTTTGTGTAGGTCCCTCAATTGTCATTGGTATGTCGAGGTCTCTCAATTGCAATTGGCTTGAATAAATCCCTCGATTATCATTGGCATGTACAGGTCCCGCAATTGTCATTTGTATGTGTAGGTCCCTCAATGGTCATTGGTATGTGTAGGTCCCTTAATTTCCATTGGTCTGTGTAGGTCCCACAATTGTCATTGGTATGTGTAGGTCCTTCAATTGACATAGGTTTGTGAGGCCCCTCAATTGGCATTGGTTTGTGTTGAATCTCAATTGCCATTGGTTTGTGAAGGTCCCTCAATTGGCATTGGTATGTGTAGGTCCCTTAACTGTCATTGGTTTGTGTGGGTCCCTCATTTTTCATTGGTTTGTGTTGGTCCCTAAATATTCATTGGTATGTGTAGGTCCCTCAATTGTCATTGGTTTGTGTAGGTCTCTCAATTGTTATTGGTTTGTGTAAGTCCCTCAAATGTCATTGGTTTACGTAGGATCCTCAATTGTCATTGGTTTGGGTTTGTCCCTCAATCGTAATTGGTTTGTGTAGGTCGCCAAATTTTCATTGGTATGTTTAGGTCCCTTAATTTTCATTGGTTTGTGTAGGTACCTAACATGGTCATTGTTTTGTGTAGGTCACTACAATTGTCTACGGATTGTGTAGGTCCCTCAATTGTCATTGGTGTTTGGAGATCCCTCAATTACCTTTGGTTTGAGTAGGTCCCTCTATTGTCATTATTTTGTGTAGGTACCTAACATTGTCATTGTTTTGTGTAGGTCCCTACAATTTTCTACGGATTGTGTAGGTCCCTAAATTGTCATTGGTTCGTGTAGGTCCCTCAATTGCCTTTGGTTTGGGTTGGTCCCTCAATCGTCATTGGTTTGTGTAGGTCCTCAAATTTTCATTGGTATGTGAAAGTCCATCAATTTTCATTGGTTTGTGTAGGTCCCTCAATTGTCATTTGTTCGTGTAGGTACCTAACATTGACATTGTTTTGTGTGGGTCCCTACAATTTTCTACGGTTTGTGTAGGTCCCTCAATTGTCATTGCTTTTTGTAGGTCCCTCAATTGTCATTCAATTTTGTTGGTCCCTCAAATGTCATTGGTTTGTGTAAATCCCCCAATTTACGTTGGTATGTGTAGGTCTCTCAATTGTCAATGGTTTGTATCGGTCTCTCATATGTTATTGGTTTGTGTAGGTCCCGCAATTGTCGTTAGTTTGTGTAGGTACCTAACATTGTCATTGTTTCGTGTAGGTCCCTACAGTTGTCATTAGTTTGTGTAGGTCCCTCAATTGTCATTGGTTAGTGTAGGTCTCTCAATTGTCAATGGTTTGTATCGGTCTCTCATATGTTTTTGGTTTGTGTAGGTCCCTCAATTGTCATTGGTCTGTATAGGTCCCACAATTGTCATTGGTATGTGTAGGTCCTTCAATTGACATAGGTTTGTGAGGCCCCTCAATTAGCATTGGTATGTGTTCAATCTCAATTGCCATTGGTTTGTGAAGGTCCCTCAATTGGCATTGGTATGTGTAGGTCCCTTATCAGTCATTGGTATGTGTGGGTCCCTCAATTTTCATTGGTTTGTGTTGGTCCCTAAATATTCATTGGTATGTGTAGGTCCCTCAATTGTCATTGGTTTGTGTAGGTCCCACAATTGTTATTGGTTTGTGTAATTCCCTCAAATGTCACTAGTTTACGTAGGATTCTCAATTGTCATTAGTATTTGAAGGTCCCACAATTGCAATTGGTTTGTTTAGGTCCCTCAATTGTCATTGGTTTGTGCCCGTCAATTGTCATTGTCATGTGGTGGTCCCTCAATTGAAATTGTTTTGTGTAGGTCTTTAAATTGTCATTGGTTTGTGTAAGACCCTCAATTGTAATTGTCATGTGTAGGTCCCTCAATTCTCAATGGTTTGTTTAGGTTCCTCGGCTGTCATTGCTATGAGTAGGTCCCTCAATTGTCATTGGTTTGTGTAGGTCCCCTTAATTTTCATTGTTTTGTGTAGGTCCCTCAATTGTCATTTGTTTGGGTTGGTCCCTCAGTCGTCATTAGTTTGTGTAGGTCCCCAAATTTTCATTGGTTTGTGTAGGTACCTAACATGGTCATTGTTTTGTGTAGGTCACTACAATTGTCTACGGATATTGTAGGTCCCTCAATTGTCATTGGTGTATGGAGATCCCTCAATTGCCATTGGTTTGTGTAGGTCCCTAAATTGTCATTGGTTCGTGTAGGTCCCTCAATTGTCATTGGTTTGGGTTGGTCCATCAATCGTCATTGGTTTGTGTAGATCCTCAAATTTTCATTGATATGTGAAGGTCCCTCAATTTTCATTGGTTTGTGTAGGTCCCTCAGTTGTCGTTGGTTTTTGTAGGTACCTAACATTGACATTGTTTTGTGTGGGTCCCTACAATTGTCTACGGTTTGTGTAGGTCCCTCAATTGTCATTGCTTTTGGTAGGTCCCTCAATTGTCATTGGTTTGTGTTAGTCACTCAAATGTCATTGGTTTTTGTAAATCCCCCAATTTAAATTGGTATGTGTAGGTCTTTCAATTGTCAATGGATTGTGTAGGTCTCTCATATTTTATTGGTTTGTGTAGGTCTCTCAATTGTCATCGGTATGTGGAGGTCACTCAATTGCAATTGGTTAGTGTGATTCCTTCAATTTTCAATGGTTTGTGTAGGTCCCTCAATTGTCATTGATTTGTGTTGGTCCCTCAATTGTCATTGATTGGTGTAGGTCCCCAATTTTCATTGGTATGTGTATGTCCCTCAATTGTCATTGGTTTGTGTAGGTCCCTCAATTGTCGTTGGTTTGTGTAGGTACCTAACATTGTCATTTTTTTGTGTAGGTCCCTACAGATGTCATTGGTTTGTGTAGGTCCCTCAATTGTCATTGGTTAGTGTAGGTCTCTCAATTGTCAATGGTTTGTATCGGTCTCTCATATGTTATTGGTTTGTGTAGGTCCCTCAATTGTCATTGGTTTGTGTAGGTCCCTCAATTGTCGTTGTTTTGTGTAGGTACCTAACATTGTCATATTTTCGTGTAGGTCCCTACAGTTGTCATTAGTTTGTGTAGGTCCCTCAATTGTCATTGGTTAGTGTAGTGTAGGTCTCTCAATTGTCAATGGTTTGTATCGGTCTCTCATATTTTATTGGTTTGTGTAGGTCCCGCAATTGTCATTTGTATGTGTAAGTCCCTTAATTGCCATTGGTCTGTGTAGGTCCCACAATTGTCATTGGTATGTGTAGGTCCTTCAATTGACATATGTTTGTGAGGCCCCTCAATTAGCATTGGTATGTGTTTAATCTCAATTGCCATTGGTTTGTGAAGGTCCCTCAATTGGCATTGGTATGTGTAGGTCCCTTAACAGTCATTGGTATGTGTGGGTCCCTCAATTTTCATTGGTTTGTGTTGGTCCCTAAATATTCATTGGTATGTGTAGGTCCCTCAATCGTCATTGGTTTGTGTAGGTCCCACAATTGTTATGGTTTGTGTAAGTCCCTCAAATGTCATTGGTTTACGTAGGTCCCACAATTGTCATTGGTTTGTGTAGGTCCCCCAATATTCATTGGCTTGTGTAGACCCCTCAATTTCCATTGGTTTGTGACGGACCCTCAATTGTCATTGGTTTGTGTAGGTCGCTCAATTTTCATTGGTTTTTGTAGGTCCCTCAATTGTCATTGGTTTGCGTAGGTCACTCAATTGTCATAGGTTTGGGTTGGTCCCTCAATCGTCATTGGTTTGTGTAGGTCCCCAAATTTTCATTGGTATGTGTAAGTCCCATAATTTTCAATGGTTTGTGTAGGTACCTAACATGGTCATTGTTTTGTGTAGGTCACTACAATTGTCTGCAGATTGTGTAGGTCCCTCAATTGTCATTGGTGTTTGGAGATCCCTCAATTGCCATTGGTTTGTGTAGGTCCCTCTCTTGTCATTATTTTGTGTAGGTACCTAACATTGTCATTGTTTTGTGTAGGTCCCTACAATTTTCTACGGATAATGTAGGTCTCTAAATTTTCATTGGTTCTTGTAGGTCCCTCAATTGTCATTGGTTAGGGTTGGTCCATCAATCGTCATTGGTTTGTGTAGGTCCTCAAATTATCATTGGTATGTGAAGGTCCCTCAATTTTCATTGTTTTGTGTAGGTCCCTCAATTGCCGTTGGTTTGTTTAGGTACCTAACATTGACATTGTTTTGTGTGGGTCCCTACAATTGTCTACGGTTTGTGTAGGTCCCTCAATTGTCATTGCTTTTTGTAGGTCCCTCAATTGTCATTGGTTTGTGTTGGTGCCTCAAATGTCATTGGTTTGTGTAAATCCCCCAATTTACATTGGTATGTGTAGGTCTCTCAATTGTCAATGGTTTGTGTAGGTCTCTCATATGTTATTGGTTTGTTTAGGTCTCTCAATTGTCATCGGTATGTGGAGGTCACTCAATTTCAATGGGTTAGTGTGATTCCTTCAATTTTCAATGGTTTGTTTAGGTCCCTCAATTGTCATTGATTTGTGGTGTTCCCTCAATTGTTATTGATTGGTGTAGGACCACAATTTTCATTGGTATGTGTAGTTCCCTCAATTTTCATTGGTTTGTGTAGGTCCCTCAATTGTTGTTAGTTTGTGTAGGTATCTAACATTGTCATTGTTTTATGTAGGTCCCTACAGATGTCATTGGTTTGTGTAGGTCCCTCAATTGTCATTGGTTAGTGTAGGTCTCTCAATTGTCAATGGTTTGTATCGGTCTCTCATATTTTATTGGTTTGTGTAGGTCCCTAAATTGCCATTGGTTTGTGTAAGTCCCTCAATTGTCGTTGGTTTGTGTAGGTACCTAACATTGTCATTGTTTCGTGTAGGTCCCTACAGTTGTCATTGGTTTGTGTAGGTCCCTCAATTGTCGTTGGTTTGTGTAAGTACCTAACATTGTCATTGTTTCGTGTAGGTCCGTACAGTTGTCATTGGTTAGTGTAGGTCTCTCAATTGTCAATGGTTTGTATCGGTCTCTCATATGTTATTGGTTTGTGTAGGTCCCTCAATTGTCATTGGTATGTCGAGGTCTCTCAATTGCAATTGGCTTGAATAAATCCCTCGATTATCATTGGCATGTACAGGTCCCGCAATTGTCATTTGTATGTGTAGGTCCCTCAATGGTCATTGGTATGTGTAGGTCCCTTAATTTCCATTGGTCTGTGTAGGTCCCACAATTGTCATTGGTATGTGTAGGTCCTTCAATTGACATAGGTTTGTGAGGCCCCTCAATTGGCATTGGTTTGTGTTGAATCTCAATTGCCATTGGTTTGTGAAGGTCCCTCAATTGGCATTGGTATGTGTAGGTCCCTTAACTGTCATTGGTATGTGTGGGTCCCTCATTTTTCATTGGTTTGTGTTGGTCCCTAAATATTCATTGGTATGTGTAGGTCCCTCAATTGTCATTGGTTTGTGTAGGTCTCTCAATTGTTATTGGTTTGTGTAAGTCCCTCAAATGTCATTGGTTTACGTAGGTCCCTCAATTGTCATTGGTGTTTGGAGATCCCTCAATTACCTTTGGTTTGAGTAGGTCCCTCTATTGTCATTATTTTGTGTAGGTACCTAACATTGTCATTGTTTTGTGTAGGTCCCTACAATTTTCTACGGATTGTGTAGGTCCCTAAATTGTCATTGGTTCGTGTAGGTCCCTCAATTGCCATTGGTTTGGGTTGGTCCCTCAATCGTCATTGGTTTGTGTAGGTCCTCAAATTTTCATTGGTATGTGAAAGTCCATCAATTTTCATTGGTTTGTGTAGGTCCCTCAATTGTCATTTGTTTGTGTAGGTACCTAACATTGACATTGTTTTGTGTGGGTCCCTACAATTTTCTACGGTTCGTGTAGGTCCCTCAATTGTCATTGCTTTTTGTAGGTCCCTCAATTGTCATTCAATTTTGTTGGTCCCTCAAATGTCATTGGTTTGTGTAAATCCCCCAATTTACATTGGTATGTGTAGGTCTCTCAATTGTCAATGGTTTGTATCGGTCTATCATATGTTATTGGTTTGTGTAGGTCCCTCAATTGTCGTTAGTTTGTGTAGGTACCTAACATTGTCATTGTTTCGTGTAGGTCCCTAAAGTTGTCATTAGTTTGTTTAGGTCCCTCAATTGTCATTGGTTAGTGTAGGTCTCTCAATTGTCAATGGTTTGTATCGGTCTCTCATATGTTTTTGGTTTGTGTAGGTCCCTCAATTGTCATTGGTCTGTATAGGTCCCACAATTGTCATTGGTATGTGCAGGTCCTTCAATTGACTTAGGTTTGTGAGGCCCCTCAATTAGCATTGGTATGTGTTCAATCTCAATTGCCATTGGTTTGTGAAGGTCCCTCAATTGGCATTGGTATGTGTAGGTCCCTTATCAGTCATTTGTATGTGTGGGTCCCTCAATTTTCATTGGTTTGTGTTGGTCCCTTAATATTCATTGGTATGTGTAGGTCCCTCAATTGTCATTGGTTTGTGTAGGTCCCACAATTGTTATTGGTTTGTGTAAGTCCCTCAAATGTCACTAGTTTACGTAGGATTCTCAATTGTCATTAGTATTTGAAGGTCCCACAATTGCAATTGGTTTGTTTAGGTCCCTCAATTGTCATTGGTTTGTGCCCGTCAATTGTCATTGTCATGTGGTGGTCCCTCAATTGAAATTGTTTTGTGTAGGTCTCTAAATTGTCATTGGTTTGTGTAAGACCCTCAATTGTAATTGTCATGTGTAGGTCCCTCAATTCTCAATGGTTTGTTTAGGTTCCTCGGCTGTCATTGCTATGAGTAGGTCCCTCAATTGTCATTGGTTTGTGTAGGTCCCCTTAGTTTTCATTGGTTTGTGTAGGTCCCCCGAGCTTCATTGGCTTGTGTAGACCCCTCAATTGTCATTGGTTTGTGACGGACCCTCAATCGTCATTGGTTTGTGTAGGTCACTCAATTTTCATTGGTTTGTGTGGGTCCCTCAATTATCATTGGTATGTGGAGGTCTCTCAATTGCAATTGGCTTGAATAAGTCCCTCAATTGTCATTGGCATGTGCAGGTCCCGCAATTGTCATTTGTATGTTTACGTCCCTCAATGGTCATTGATATGTGTAGGTCCCTTAATTGCCATTGGTCTGTGTAGGTCCCACAATTGTCATTGGTATGTGTAGGTCCTTCAATTGACATAGGTTTTGAGGCCCCTCAATTAGCATTGGTATGTGTTGAATCCCAATTGCCATTGGTTTGTGAAGGTCCCTCAATTGGCATTGGTATGTTTAGGTCCCTTAACAGTCATTGGTATGTGTGGGTCCCTCAATTTTTATTGGTTTGTGTTGGTCCCTAAATATTCATTGGTATGTGTAGGTCCCTCAATTGTCATTGGTTTGTGTAGGTCCCACAATTGTTATTGGTGTTTGTAAGTCCCTCAAATGTCACTAGTTTACGTAGGATCCTCAATTGTCATTAGTATTTGAAGGTCCCACAATTGCAATTGGTTTGTTTAGGTCCCTCAATTGTCATTGGTTTGTGCCGGTCAATTGTCATTGTCATGTGGTGGTCCCTCAATTGAAATTGTTTTGTGTAGGTCCCTAAATTGTCATTGGTTTGTGTATGACCCTCAATTGTAATTGTCATGTGTAGGTTCCTCAATTCTCAATGGTTTGTTTAGGTTCCTCGGCTGTCATTGCTATGAGTAGGTCCCTCAATTGTCATTGGTTTGTGTAGGTCCCCCAAGCATCATTGGCTTGTGTAGACCCCTCAATTGTCATTGGTTTGTGACGGACCCTCAATTGTCATTGGTTTGTGTAGGTCGCTCAATTTTCATTGGTTTGTGTGGGTCCCTCAATTGTCATTGGTATGTGTAGGTACCTCAATTGTCATGGTATGTATTGGACCCTCAATTGTCATTGTTTTTGAAGGTCCCTCAATTGTCATTGGTTCGAGTAGGTCCTTCAATTGTAATTGGTTTGTGTTGGTCCCTCAATAGTCATTGGTATGTGTAGGTCCCTTAATTGTCATTGGTTTGTTCTCCTCAATTGTCATTGTCATGTGGTGGTCCCTCAATTGAAATTGGTTTGTATAGGTCCCTCAATTGTCATAGTTTTGTGTTAGTCCCTCAATTGTAATTGGCATGTGTAGGTCCCTCAATTTTCAATGGTTTGTTTAGGTCCCTCACCTGTTATTTTTATGTGTAGGTCCTCAATTGTCATTTGTTTGTGTAGGACCAACAATTGTCGTTGGTGATTGGGGTCCCTCAATTGCCATTGACTTGTGTAGGTCCCTTAATTTTCATTGGTTTGTGTAGGTACCCCAAGCTTCATTGGCTTGTGTAGATCCCTCAATTGTCATTGGTTTGTGTAGGTCCCTAAAGTGTCATTGGTTTGTATAGGTCGTTCAATTTCCATTGGTTTGTGTAGGTCCCTCAATTGTCATTGGTTCGAGTAGGTCCCTCAATTGTAATTGGATTGTGTTGGTTCCTCAATAGTCATTGGTATATGTAGGTCCTTCAATTGTCATTGGTTGGTTTTGGTCCCTCAATATTCATTGGTATGTGTAAGTCTCTGAAATTTCATTGGTTTGTGTAGGTCCCTCAATCGTCATTGGTTTGTGTAGGTCTCTCAATTGTCATTGGTTTATGTAGGGTTCTTGATTGTCATTAGTATGTGAAGGTCCCACAATTAAAATTGGTTTGTGTAGTTCCGTTAACTGTCATTGGTGTTTGGAGGTCCCTCAATTGCCATTGGTTTGTGTAGGTCCCTAAAATTGTCATTGGCTTGTTTAGGTCCCTCAATTGTCATTGATTAGTGTAGGTCCCTTACTTGGCAAAAGTTTGTGTAGGTCCTTCAATTGTCATTAGTTTGTGTAGGTCTTCAGATTGTCATTGGATTGCGTAGGTCCTTTAATTGTCATTGGTTTGTGTAGGTCCCTCAATTGTCATCTGTTAGTTTTAGCTACTAATTTGTTAGTCTCCAGGATTTTCCTTCTATTTGTTATATAGAATTAAGTGAGTGAAGACTTGGTTTATAAATAAAACCTGTAGTTTTCCATTATAAAATAGGTGGGAGTGAATAGCTCCCCCGTGCTTCTGGTATTGTTTTCTCTACATCATCCAAGACCTCAGATACTCTTAAATCACGCCACTGACATGGTTGAGCATTTTAAACAAACACACATACAAGTAAACTAGAGATGAGTAGGTCTTCTTACTAGCTTTCCAGAATATTTTCAAATTTTATCTTTTGTGTTAGTTTGAGCTATTGGTTTGTTAGTCTCCAGGGTATTTGCTTCTATTTGTTATGTAAAATTAAGTGAGTGACTTAGTTTATTCATTATAAGATAGGGGGGACGGTTCGTTCCCCAACCTTCTGGCATTGTTTTCTCTACAACATCCAAAATCTCAGCTGAATAATTTATCTTAAGTCATGCCACTATTCATTCGCTAAAATTCGCTAAAATGTGTCCCACCTGATAAGAACTAGGATTCTAAGTGTTAGACCCTCCGGGTCCACTGTTTATGAATTAAAACTAGTGTGTAATAAAGATACAATTGACAGTAGGGTATTTTGTAAAGTCAAATTCTATAGAGTTCAGATGTGACTTTTGGTTTTAGCGAATTTCCCCTATAGGGAAGAAGCTATTACCGTAGTCGGCATGGTAAGACCTAGGCCCGGGACCATGATAACTTTTCGTTTTATGGCCGAGACGAAGTCGAGGTCATAAATCGTTCGAGGGCTATGCAAAACCCTTTCGGCAGAGGTAAGAACGCTATTTTTCACCATACTACAATTATTAACGGGTTAAATGTGATCGGTCATAAAACAAGAGCGGCCTCATGCAATCTCAGACTAAAAACAGTTAACCAATAAACAAAACATCGACAATACAATGTTTTGAATTTTGTTGTTAGTGAATTTCCTATGGAAATTGAACTATTAGCATGACCCGCAAGGTGAAACTTAAGCCCGGGACCACCATAGAAGTTCCTAACGTGACCCCCTGAACACGTTTTGGGGGTTCGTTCAAAATTTTATAAATAAATAAATATATATATATATATATATGTGCAGGCACTCTAGTGGTAGCAGTTGTTGTCCGATTTACTTCAAATTTGGTAGGGACGTTCCTTTCTATAATCAGTTGGACAAGTTCGTTGGGCAAAACATCGGAAAACTCTAAACCCCTTTTTTGGGGATCAATCTTTCAAATTTCGGGTTTTTGGGCCCAAAAAGGGACAGGAAAGCCCCTGATGTGAAATTAACGAATGTAAAAAGACGGGAATTAGTGTGGCGAAACTTTTAAACCCACTCTCGTCATTCTAGCATACATATATACCGAGTTATTAAAGGAAATGTGTATTGACCAAACACAGTACGTTGTCTTATGGGGGTTTTACATTAGAAAAGCCTGTTAATCATTTTTTGGTGTACTTTTAGCGAATTTCCCCTATAGGGAAGAAGCTATTACCGTAGTCGGCATGGTAAGACCTAGGCCCGGGACCATGATAACTTTTCGTTTTGAGGTCCCCAGACCCCAAAAACACCATTCGTTCGAAACTGTATATATATATATATATATATATATATATATATATATATATATATATATATATATATATATATATATATATATATATATGTGTGTGTGTGTGTGTGTCCGTGAGCACGATAACTCTCGTAAAAATTATCCGATTTTGATGAAATTTGGTATAAACGTGTAAAGCAACATTTATGACTTTAAGTTCGAAAACCAGCCAGATCGCTTTATCCGAAGGGGTATTTTGGGGGGGTTTTGTACCCCAAAAATGGGTTTTTTGAATTTTTTATATATAATTTTGGAAATAGTTAAATTTTAGTTTTTACCATTGGATTCAACTTAAAAAAAACACACAATTTGGTATTTTGATCATTTTTCTACGTCAATTGGTTAGCGAGATATTGAAAGTGCTAAACACAGTACGTTGTCTAATGTTATTCTTATGGAGGAAAAGAAAATTTTTTATATCTCGCTTATTTATGAACGTATACTGACAAAACTTGGTATACGGCTTCATCTGGTTGCGGACCATTGATATTTGCTCAAAAAAAACAATTTGTTGCCAAAGGCTCCCGTAGAAGCAAACCTGCGTACTCAGCCCCATGTTATTCTTATGGAGAATAAGTAACGTGTTATCTCCCTTCATTATGAAAATAAATTAATGAAATTTGGTATGTGGCTTTACCTAAATGAGTTATATTGATATTTGTATAAAACCCCATTTTTTTTGTTTTCCTTCCTTCTGCAAACCTGCATACTCAGCCGCCATGTTATTCTTATGGAGAATAATTAAAATGTCATAAATCGTTTATTTATGAATGTATATTGATGAAACTTGGTATGTGGCTTTATGTGGTATTAAGATACATACATATGCATTGGAAATTCGCTGAGTACGCAGGTTTGCTGCTCTGGGGTTATTATTCATTAAATTAGTTTTACTGCAAAACTCTGTTACGATATACCAACAAACAGAGTCAAAGTATATAATACTGAACTACTGCATCTACTAGTCAAATATTGTTATCAACACTAACATCGGGGAGTTGACCACGAATGATACATCATGGGTACATATCAAAAGACAATTAAAACAAACATGAAATACAATCTTTAGAAGGACAATAATGATACAGTATTTTGTTCTGAATCCCTAAACTTGGTTGGTTATTTGTGTCTGAGTTCTGTAAAATAGTTTTCCTGACTGTAGTACCACGGTGCAATTTATTGGATGAATATTCTCAGGTTCGCTTTAAGCTACTTTTAACCGGGAACTGTGGTGTACTTTGACGGTGTATTATCTCGGTCAATTATTGCCGAGTCCACTGACAATACTTCACCGGGGGTTGCATTTAACATGACCGTAATCTTATGACCGTAATCTTTTAAATTCCTCGGTCAATAGTGTCCAGGTCCGCTGAAGTTACTTTATTAAGGGTTACATTTAACTCGATCGTAACTTTATAAAATGTCTCGGTCAAATGTTTTCGACGACGCTAAAACTGTTTACCGGGGTCTACATTTAACTTGACCGTAACTTATTAAATCCCTCGGTCATTTACTCTTGCCTGCACAGAAAGTACTTGCCCGGGAACTACATTTAACTCTCCGGTCAATTGTGTCCATACTAGTCAAATATTGTTATCTACACCAACATCGGGTAGTTGACAACGGATGATACATCATGGGTACATATCAAAAGACAATTAAAATAAACATGAAATACATTCTTTAGAAGGACAGTAATGATACAGTATTTAGTTCTGAATCCTTAAACTTGGTTGGTTATTTGTGCCTTAAGTTCTGTAAAACAGTTTGTCTGACTGTAGTTCCACGGTGCAATTTATTGGTTGAATATTCTCAAGTTCGCTTCAAGGTACTTTTAACCTGCAACTCTGGTGTACTTTGACGGTGTAATATCTCGGTCAATTATGACCGAGACCACTGAAAATACTTTACCGGGGGTTACATTTAACATGACCGTAATGTTTTAAATTTCTGGGTCAATAGTGTCCAGGTCCGCTGAAGATACTCTATTAAGGGTTACATTTAACTCGATCGTAACTTTATAAAATGTCTCGGTCAAACGTTTCCGAGTCCGCTAAAAATGTTAACCGGGGTCTACATTTAACTAGGCCGTAACTTATTAAATACTAGTCAAATATTGTTATCAACACCAATATTGGGGAGTTGACTACGAATGATACATCATGGGTACATATCAAACAACAATTAAAGCAAACATGAAATACATTCTTTAGAAGGACAATAATGATACAGTATTTTGTTCTGAATCCTTAAACTTGGTTGGTTATCTGTGTCTGAGTTCTGTAAAACAGTTTGTCTGACTGTAGTTCCATGGTGCAATTTATTGGATGAATATTCTCAGGTTCGCTTTAAGCTACTTTTAACCGGGAACTGTGGTGTACTTTGACGGTGTAATATCTCGGTCAATTATGACCGAGACCACTGAAAATACTTTACCGGGGGTTACATTTAACATGACCGTAATATTTTAAATTTCTCGGTCAATAGTGTCCAGGTCCGCTGAAGATACTCTATTAAGGGTTACATTTAACTCGATCGTAACTTTATAAAATGTCTCGGTCAAACGTTTCCGAGTCCACTAAAAATGTTTACCGGGGTCTAAATTTAACTTGACCGTAACTTATTAAATCCCTCGGCCATTTACTCCTGCCTCCACTAAAAGTACTTGGCCGGGAATTACATTAACTCTCCGGTCAATTGTGTCCAAGTCCGATGAAAATTGTCTACCGGGGGTCGTGATGTATCTTGACGTTGTTATTTCTCGGCCAAACATTTCCAAAACCATTGGAACGTGACGTTTTCCTGCGGTCAATGTTCCAACCTCGACTTCTTTACCCCGGCCAGCATGTAGAATCTTTACTCCACGTTTCTCCTCCTCCCATGTTAACCACTGTCACACCAAACCCTACCAAACCATCCCAATACCATACCATACCACACCATACCAATACCACACCAAAACCATAACATCGTTAAGCAACTCTTTTTTTTAACCGAAAGGCAGGGTGTCGTGATCATCATTAAATTTTCTCTCGGGCCCTGTAATTCTAAACTTTTTAATTTCACTTACTGTAACGACTTATCAATGTCTAGTATTTCAGCAGCTTCGTTAAGCAGCATCTTTTTCATATCTTTAAAGTTTAATGTTTTGTAGGTTTTAAGGTTGAGGGTGAGGCCTTTGATTTTACACACAGTTAGTAGTTTTATTGGTGGATCGGGCAAGGTAAGCGTAAGTCTTAGGTCCCCCAGAAACAAATTCTACTATATAAGAGCCATAAACAGCCAATTATACTATCCTTGGTCTCTTTCTGATAACTTTTCGGGATTTCCCGGAAATATTCGTGAAAGTCCTTTATTATTCGGGGGTGTTTTCGGCGTCTTTTTACAACTCTTGTCCTGTAAATTTGGTTAATCTTGTGTTTTTCCTCAGATAGGTTTCTGACTTAAAACTGCTTGGACATAAAAATGAGCACTCCTCTGTCAATACTAAGCGCTTCTAAGACTGTTTATAGTAAAAGATTCGGGCTGTGTCGTAAGAAGACATTTTTAATTACTTCACCACCTAGTGGTGTAAGTGATATTGAATGGTTGAAAAAAGGCATAGAGCATATAATCGACTATGTCAAAGAAGATTCCTCAGAAAACGATAAGATTGGTTTCACATTCAGTAGCCCTCATTTTCAAGGCAGTGACGCATATGTGGCCTTCAAGCCTGCTCAGCACGTTTTTGCTAATGATCTGCTCCATGTAGTTGGGGGTCTTATGCAAAGCAATAGAGATAAAGGTGCCTCGTGGAGTGATAAAATCACCGTAGACGTAACTCGAGTAAGAACACCTATTGTGATTTCCGCTATAGATTCACTTGAACGGAACGTAAATCAGAAAAATTACCCACTAGTATCTCCAAAAATTGACACCTGCGAGCCAATACCGAGGAATTCCGACGATTACGACTCTTTTAAGAATTATTGTAAAAATAAAAGAAGTGTAGTATGGATTTACAACACTGATGACCTGAGTTTACCAAAGACGATAGTTGTGGGTAAAGCCAAGTTTAAGAATGACCCTACCTTAAATATAATCTTAAAGTAATGGACATTACAACGAATTAGTTTTATATCATGTTTAGCATTAGATGCACAAAATGATGGTACAAATTCTAGTGCTTGGAATTAATAATAATGGTTAGAATTTGTACCATCATTTTGTGCATCTAGTGCTAAACATGATATAAAACTAATTCGTTGTAATGTCCATTACTTTAAGATTATATTTAAGGTAGAGTCATTCTTAAGCTTGGCTTTTGGAGGACTTATTGAGGGACTTATTCAAGCCAATTGCAATTGAGAGACCTCCACATACCAATGACAATTGAGGGACCCACACAAACCAATAACATATGAGAGACCTACACAAACCATTGACAATTGAGAGACCTACACTAACCAATGACAATTGAGGGACCTACACAAACCAATGACAACTGTAGGGACCTACACAAAACAATGACAATGTTAGGTACCTTCCCAAACCAACGACAATTGAGGGACCTACACAAACCAATGACAATTGAGGGACCTACACAAACCAATAACATATGAGAGACCGATACAAACAATTGACAGTTGAGAGACCTACACTAACCAATGACAATTCACAAACCAATGACAAATGTAGGGACCTACACAAAACAATGACAATGTTAGGTACCTACACAAACCAACGACAATTGAGGGACCTACACAAACCAATGACAATTGAGGGACCTACACAAACCATTGAAAATTGAAGGAATCACACTAACTAATTGCAATTGAGTGACCTCCACATACCGATGACAATTGAGAGACCTACACAAACCAATAACATATGAGAGACCTACACAATCCATTGACAATTGAAAGACCTACACATACCAATTTAAATTGGGGGATTTACACAAACTAATGACATTTGAGGGACCAACACAAACCAATAACAATTGAGGGACCTACAAAAAACAATGAAAATTGAGGGACCTACACAAACCGTAGACAATTGTAGGGACCCACACAAAACAATGTCAATGTTAGGTACCTACACAAACCAACGACAATTGAGGGACCTACACAAACCAATGAAAATTGAGGGACCTTCACATACCAATGAAAATTTGAGGACCTACACAAACCAATGACGATTGATGGACCAACCCAAACCAATGACAATTGAGGGACCTACACGAACCAATGACAATTTAGGGACCTACACAATCCGTAGAAAATTGTAGGGACCTACACAAAACAATGAAAATGTTAGGTACCTACACAAAATAATGACAAGAGAGGGACCTACACAAACCAATGGCAATTGAGGGATCTCCATACACCAATGACAATTGAGGGACCTACACAATCCGTAGAAAATTGCAGTGACCTACACAAAACAATTACCATGTTAGGTTTACCATGTTAGGTACCTACACAAACCAATTAAAATTAAGGGACCTACACAAACCAATGAAAATTTGGGGACCTACACAAACTAATGACGACTGAGGGACCAACCCAAACCAATGACAATTGAGGGACCTACACAAAACAATGACGATTTAGGGACCTACACAATTCGTAGACAATTGTAGGGACCTACATAAAACAATGACAATGTTAGGTACCTACACAAACCAATGACAATTGAGGCACCTACACAAACCAATAACATATGAGAGACCGATACAAACAATTGACAGTTGAGAGACCTACACTAACCAATGACAATTCACAAACCAATGACAACTGCAGGGACCTACACAAAACAATGACAATGTTAGGTACCTACACAAACCAACGACAATTGAGGGACCTACACAAACCAATGACAATTGAGGGACCTACACAAAACAATGACAATGTTAGGTACCTACACAAACTAACGACAATTGAGGGACCTACAAAAACCATTGAAAATTGAAGGAATCACATTAACCAATTGCAATTGAGTGACCTCCACATACCGATGACAATTGAGAGACCTACACAAACCAATAACATATGAGAGACCTACACAATCCATTGACAATTGAAAGACCTACACATACCAATTTAAAGTGGGGGATTTACACAAACCAATGACATTTGAGGGACCAACACAAACCAATGACAATTGAGGGACCTACAAAAAGCAATGAAAATTGAGGGACCTACACAAACCGTAGACAATTGTAGGGACCCACACAAAACAATGTCAATGTTAGGTACCTACACAAACCAACGACAATTGAGGGACCTACACAAACCAATGAAAATTTGAGGACCTACACAAACCAATGACGATTGATGTACCAACCCAAACCAATGACAATTGAGGGACCTACACGAACCAATGACAATTTAGGGACCTACATAATCCGTAGAAAATTGTAGGGACCTACACAAAACAATGACAATGTTAGGTACCTACACAAAATAATGACAAGAGAGGGACCTACACAAACCAATGGTAATTGAGGGATCTCCATACACCAATGACAATTGAGGGACCTACACAATCCGTAGACAATTGTAGTGACCTACACAAAACAATGACCATGTTAGGTACCTACACAAACCAATGAAAATTAAGGGACCTACACAAACCAATGAAAATTTGGGGACCTACACAAACTAATGACGACTGAGAGACCAACCCAAACCAATGGCAATTGAGGGACCTACACAAAACAATGACAATTTAGGGACCTACACAATTCGTAGACAATTTTAGGGACCTACACAAAACAATGACAATGTTAGGTACCTACACAAACCAATGACAATTGAGGCACCTACACAAACCAATAACATATGAGAGACCGATACAAACAATTGACAGTTGAGAGACCTACACTAACCAATGACAATTCACAAACCAATGACAACTGCAGGGACCTACACAAAACAATGACAATGTTAGGTACCTACACAAACCAACGACAATTGAGGGACCTACACAAACCAATGACAATTGAGGGACCTACACAAAACAATGACAATGTTAGGTACCTACACAAACCAACGACAATTGAGGGACCTACACAAACCAATGACAATTGAGGGACCTACACAAACCATTGAAAATTGAAGGAATCACACTAACCAATTGCAATTGAGTGACCTCCACATACCGATGACAATTGAGAGACCTACACAAACCAATAACATATGAGAGACCTACACAATCCAATGACAATTGAAAGACCTACACATACCAATTTAAAGTGGGGGATTTACACAAACCAATGACATTTGAGGGACCAACACAAACCAATGACAATTGAGGGACCTACAAAAAGCAATGACAATTGAGGGACCTACACAAACCGTAGACAATTGTAGGGACCCACACAAAACAATGTCAATGTTAGGTACCTACACAAACCAACGACAATTGAGGGACCTACACAAACCAATGAAAATTGAGGGACCTTCACATACCAATGAAAATTTGCTGACCTACACAAACCAATGACGATTGATGTACCAACCCAAACCAATGACAATTGAGGGACCTACACGAACCAATGACAATTTAGGGACCTACATAATCCGTAGAAAATTGTAGGGACCTACACAAAACAATGACAATGTTAGGTACCTACACAAAATAATGACAAGAGAGGGACCTACACAAACCAATGGTAATTGAGGGATCTCCATACACCAATGACAATTGAGGGACCTACACAATCCGTAGACAATTGTAGTGACCTACACAAAACAATGACCATGTTAGGTACCTACACAAACCAATGAAAATTAAGGGACCTACACAAACCAATGAAAATTTGGGGACCTACACAAACTAATGACGACTGAGGGACCAACCCAAACCAATGGCAATTGAGGGACCTACACAAAACAATGACAATTTAGGGACCTACACAATTCGTAGACAATTGTAGGGACCTACACAAAACAATGACAATGTTAGGTACCTACACAAACCAATTGCAATTCTGGGGCCTTCACATACTAATGACAATTTAGGGTCCTACATAAACCAATGAAAATTGAGGGACCTACACAAACCAATGACAACTGAGGGACCCACACCAACCAATGACAATTAAGGGAACAACACAAACCAATGCTTTCTAAATAAATTACATTTCAAAGTATAGCTCCTTCAATTGTTTTGATACTTACTTGCAGTACATAGTTTAGGTTTTTTGTAAGATGTAGAGGTTGTTTACTGGTACATATATACCAAGTTTAGTTCAAATCAATCTAGCCGTTCTTAAGATATTACATTTCAAAATATAGTTCCTTCAAATATTTTGACACTACATGCAGTACACAGTTTAGGTTTTTGAAAGATGTAGTGGAGGTTAACAAATACCTGTACATCAAGTTTCATTCAAAAATGCCCCGTCTTTCCTAAGATATTACATTTCAAAGTATAGCTCCTTCAATTGTTTTGATACTACCTGCATTACAGAGTTTAGGTTTTTGAGAGATGTAATGGAGGTTAACAAATATCTGTACACCAAGTTTCATGTAAATCGGCTGAGCCGTTCTCAAGATATTACATTTCAAATCATATCTCCTTCAATTGTTTTGATACTACCTGCATTACAGAGTTTAGGTTTTTGAAAGATGTAGTGGAGGTTAACAAATACCCTACACACTAAGTTTCATTCCAAAAGGCCCAGTCTTTCTTAAGATATTACATTTCGAATTATAGCTCCTTCATTTGTTTTGATACTCTTTACAGTACAGAGTTTAGGTTTTTGTAAGATGTAGTGGATGATAACAAATACCTGTACACCAAGTTTCATGTAAATCGACTGAGCCGTTCTCAAGATATTTAATTTTGAAATTTTGCCCCTTCATTTTTTTAGATGCAACCCGCAACATTTTATTTTAGATTTTTCATATAGGTGGATACCCCTCTGGAGTGCCTACACTACGTAGTAAAACTAGTAGGCAGTTTTCTGGGTTCAAAACGACCCTAGGACCTTCCGTTTTAAATATATTAGCGATTTTTGAGTTTTTGGCAACACTTTCTTGCGATATATACGTATAATTGTGTATATATATATATAAAGTGGGTTGGCAGCACTTGCTGGCGATATATCTATACGAGGCTGGTAGCGTGACGTAACTTGGTTAGGTGTTATATACTAATTTTGCGTAGGTTGGTAGGTCATTCTTTTTCTTACTCTATAACATAGTTTATACATTTTTATATATACACTGCAGGTATTTTGTTCCTTGGGTTGGCAACACTAGATCACGTGGGTGGGTCACATGGTTGGCCAATTATCTATACAATATATTTTTCTCAGCCATCTGGGTCATCATCTTGAATCACGTGTTCAAAAAAAGGTTTCCCACCACGTGGACGCTGCCATCTTGGAAAAGCGCGGGAAAAAACACGTGCTACAAAGATAGGTTAACACACGTGGTCTAAAGTAAGTTTAGAACACGTGGTCAGCCCCGTGGGTGCCGCCATCTTGAAAAAACGCGTGAAAACATGTGACAAAAGTTAGGTTAACACACGTGGTCTAAGGTGAGGTTAGAACACGTGGTCAGCCACTTGGGCGCTGCCATCTTGAAAAAAGCGGGAAAAAACACGTGGTACAAAGTTAGGTTAACACACGTGGTCAAAGGTGAGGTTAGAACACGTGGTCAGCCACGTGGGCGCCGCCATCTTGGAAAAGGGGCGGGGCTTGATGACGTCATCGGTCACGTGACCGGCTCTCGACCAATCAGGAGCAGGTTTTATCCTCTCAGGAGGTCTACTGACCTTAGCAAGATAAGCTCTTTTTTGACATTCACCAAGACCTGTTTGTAATCTTCAGAAAAACCGAGCAACATTCTCAACGGAACAGAAAATTTAAACTTTTTTCCCGCTTTTAGCGTTTTTCCTGCTCCTAGCCAACAGCCGTTTTTCAAACTATCATTTTCGACATCACGCACCGAAAAAGCCCTTTTATGGTAGTAGCAATCCCTGGATTTTTGGTATGGTCCACCTCAATCCCCCCAATCTCATACCTGATGTCGTAAAATAGATACGCTACTGTGTTATTGGCAAATGAAATGTCGCATCAGTACCTCCCGCTTTTTTTATCACTTATTTTCCCAGTTATAGTAATGTACTTTCAAAGGGAGCGGTTATAATATCCTGCTGACTAACTGCCTTCCTGATTTCATCGTTATTATTTTACGTACATGATTCATACGGTTTGTAAGTGTGATACTCATATCCTGTAACGGTATTTTCATACTCAGCGGCGCTTTCTATAGCGAATATTTTGCACTTTGAATCCAAGTGATTCTAAAAACTTTACACTAGACGATGTTAACCGTTCCGTTCCCTTTTGGGTAATGAGTAGTGTTAGGTCTGTCGAATTCCTAAATACCAGGCCCATTCTGAAGCCTTTTTAAGGGTAACCTTAAAGATACTACCTCGTTTATAAAATTCACCAAACCTCCGTCTTGATCCCTGAGCTGGACGGAAATTGTACTTACTCTCTGGACGTTCACAGGTAAATAAATGATAGGATTTGGAATTACGAGGATTTTATACCCCGGTTCAACAGTAGGGTAAAACTCGTGTATAGTGTGTCCTTCTACACCTTTGAGAAACGATCGTCGTGCGATATTACATTCGACTCTGATTGAATTGACTTTTATTATATTTATAGTGTTTGGTGAAACATGTAGTTGGTCCTTGGGGTACATTTTATTATCAAACCCTAATAGCAAAGCTACTCATTTTTCCTTTTCAAAGTTTACATCCTCTACACATTTCATATCAGCCCTAAATGTATTGTTATTAGCATTTAATCTAAAATGTACATGTTTTTTATTTCCTCCTGGAGGTTTTCAATTTCATACGATCCCTCGGGGATGGTCATTTCGTTATTGTCTCCATAGTAAAACTTGTCATTGATATCTTTCTCAATGTTTGGTATCGAATTTTATATGGATAGATCCACTAAACCTATTTCCCAATCACCTCCACTGAGCTCAAGAGGTGGGAAGACCTCACAGCTAATGGTAGAACCCGTGCCGCTAAGACAAAAAATTGGTTAGGAACTCAAGACACAAATGTCCGCAAATAACTGAGTTGAAATTTTGACCTCTATCATAGTTATACTTAATATCGACTGACGTTCCAAGATATCTGGTGATTTAAACAGGTGGCCGGAGGTTGCCAAAACTGTAAAAATAAAACACCTTATCCCCACGCTTCATATAATATACCCAGTGCGTTCCGCTACCGCTACTCGGGTCTAGATTAATTATAGCCGATTCGTATTTCCTGGGCGTACCAGGTAATGTGTCCCGCATAAAAACTCCTCTAAAGTGAGTCACATTAAGCTGAGTAGCATTATACTGCAGTTCATAGTTAGTAAGTGGTTTTAGTGGGATTGACATTTTTTTAGTGATTCTCTTCTTTTTCCTCTTTCCAGCGCCTCTCTCCGGATACGGTCACAAGTACAGACATTTTTACCTTTGGCAGGTTTTACACGACCCCGCCTTCTACCGCCTCCAAATTTTGTTTTCGCCTTCATCGCTGTTGTAACAGTCCAGGTTGTTGCTTTCTCCCCCAAATATGCGTCTGATGATTTGACTCTTTGCCAAGCCCTTTCTGCGTGCTCTTTGTCAGCTTTTTGTCTTCACCCCGCGTCTTAAAAACTTGAGTACGCTATATCGTGAATTTTACCCGCTTCGTCCAAGGGGTTTACACCTTTATCACCTCTTGCTAATCGCTTCTTTAACCTAGTTCCAGATCCACAGTAATTATAACCAGGTATGTGTAATTCAATAGGAAGAAAATCGATTGCTTTGTTAACAACTGAACCGATAAAACCACTTCCTGCAACAAGAGCTAACTTTCGACTGTTTGATGTTGCTTTACGTTTAACCATTTTATAAGTGACTGATTTACCAAGAGTATTCACCATTAAATAGATCATCTCAGGTGGAATCTAACACTTTGCTTTTCCACTGTTCAGGAGGAACAGGTCTAAACCTCGCTTTATTGTTAATATTTTTGTAAATAGCATAGCCAAGTTCACTTAAGGCCGTTTTGAGATGCCTTTTACTTATTGCGTCATCTATGTCCTGCGGTTTAGCGAGATTAGATATTCTACGAGTGCCAGCATCGTATGTCCCGTCTGTCGATTTAGGATTGTCACTGACACCTATGGACCTGACTAAGGAATTTGATCTTAAGTATTCAAGATTAATAGCATCTAAGATATCCTCAGGAGGTCCTACCATTATCGGTCTATGACCCGAACAACTAAAACCTTTTTTGGCTTTAAGCAGTGCATGAGAGTCTAGGTAACCCATGTTTACAGCATCCCCGTCATTAACAGGCTTGCAAACTCGTGTCAGGGGTTTGTTGCAAAATACCCAATTTCCATCTTTTTTCCCCGGTGTTTCATTTTTGATATAGCTTAAATTTACAGCATCTCCATCGAATATTGAAGCTCTTAAATCCTGTAACCTGTCTTGGTGAAATGAATAACTATATACTACTTAAACGGGTGATTTCGAGTCAAAATACCCCTTGGCAACTACATCGTCAGAATTTAATGGATTACCGGTATTACCAATTCGTTTATGTTGGGCATCAAACAGCTTGCCACTTTTCAATTTCATACACGAACTTAAGTGTGTCTGTAGAGTTTTTAAGTTGGCACCATCCGTTTCAAGCAAAGGGTCCGACACATTAGCTAACCTCTTGTTTTCCAATCGTAGCCACCATCTTCTGCCAGTTTGAAACCCTCACCTTTAGGACCTCGCAATCTTTCCCACGCCGTGTGACGACCAAATTTGCCTATGGTCATCCCCGTGTACCTGTAACGACCGAATTTGTCTACGTTCATTTTAACAATGCCTGAAACCTTTTGTTACCCGTCCTTTTATAAATACACCTTCACGTAGCTCTTCAATAATGTTTAACATTTCATTGGTATGCGAAGTGTTGCCTGTATCTGCGGACATGGTAATCAAACGCAGACGATCAGCAAGTTCGTTCCGATCGTCCCAATGAACAATATCACGCGAACTTGTAGATTTCCACTGCATTCCTGACCATTTTTTTTAGTAGCAGGAAACAGTTTTGCAATAACCCCTCTGTAATTTAGTGATGAATTCCTGTTCATATATCCATGAGGATTGTAATCTTTCATATGCGCGTTAGTTTTCAACAGAATATCTCTGTAAGCCCGTAGATCATCCGTGGTGTACTCGTCTTCATCAGGTGTCCTTTTATAAATAATAATTCATAAAGTCCGCCTGTGCCCTTGTACCGGATGCTTCCTATTTTAATATACCCATCATCATCAAACTCTAGCTCTTTATCGCCAACCATAAGTGTATCTCCGTTCTCATACCTCGGGCCGAATAAGTGATCAGTTTTTGTTCTTTACCTGAACGATCTTTCATAAATATTTCCATGTACTTTTTGGTTGTGGGATGTTCAAAATGGGTATTTATAAAGAATGAGACAGTCTCTCTGCCAGAAGGTGTAGATAGTAAGGTGTCAAGATGGGTACTGGCAGCCTCAATTGTCGGTGTTATTCTAGGTGACGATACAGGAAACTCATATTCACCATCATCTTCCTCTTCCTTTAATTCTCCTTCTTCTTTTTTCGGTTCCAATAGTGACTATTTTCCGGGAGCGAGATTTTTTTACTCTGTAATTATTCGTTTATATTTCTTCTCGAAAAATCGTTCACTCTCAACAACCCCTGACTTAAAACTGTTATATTTACGCCGAATAGCTTCCTTAAGCTCAGCTATACGTAAAGCAAGATGTTTCTTGGTCGTCTTCATGATTAATAATTCTTTATGTCAACTTGTAAATTAATTAATAGCTTATGGTTGCTCTACCTGCCTGAAAAACATGGCACTCTTCTTATGTTTACATACATATTTAATTACATCCAGAAGTGAAACCCCAAAAGCAAGGTCCAATCCTCTATAGTACATACGCTCTCTAACGTCGAACCATGGAATCACGTATTTATGTATAAAGCTTTTAAATACCCACGCTCTTTTAACATCGTCCCTCCATTCTGACACGTGAGTCACGATGTACTTGTCATTTTCCACGGTTTTATTCATGTACTTCCTTGACATTGCCATCGGTTTTTTGTGGCGTCTATTATTCATCAAATATGAATTCAATAGTCAAAACTCACAAGGGTTTGTACCTGTAAATGTCCGCCATTGTTCAAACAATTTTTTATTTGTCACATGATATACTCCTTTATTTAAAGTTATGCCGACCTCTCACACTGTGACGAGACTGTCGGTAAGGCTTCCCTGAGAAACTCTACAGTTTACAGCCCCTGACAATAGTTGTTGACAGCAGCGAAAGGTTTTCCCAGTGGCCCTGTTGGTGTACCGTCAGGGATGGGATCCCAGGCAGTGTTGTAACTAATATCGATATAACAGTTCAGTGATAAAGCAGTTCTGTAAATCTCCAGTGGCGGTCTGATTGGTAAATTTCTTTCGGTCAACACAATGCATCTTGAGGCGGTTGAGGTTACAACCGTACTCTAACATTCTCAAAACAATCTGAGCAAAATTTTTCTATAGGCAACTGTAAAGTGTGTTTGATAATACGCGTATATACGTTTGTACAATAGCGTTGGAAAATGATAATTGTATATTTATTTTATAAAGTTTGTATGTGCGTTGTCGTGTGTCTTATCAAAACCAAGCCATCAACAAGGACTCCGTCCCCCTTCCGTCTCAACACTTTTTCATCCGGAGTTCATTCACACATATAGGGTCGTTCGAAGGAGCCACTCAGGTGTGAAGCTGAGTCACTCAGTTTACTAAACCCTCAGACAAGCTGTGGTAATCGAGGGGAAAACATATTTTTCCCGCCTTGTAGACCAACCCTCCAATTTTTTGATAGGGAACGGTCCAAACCCTGGTCTTGTTACTATATAAGGTCGACCTGTTTTATCTTAGAAAGCATTATTAATGACAAAAGGCATTTTTAAGTCTGCCTCTACGTAGATGATTCTCCACAGCCAAGGAACATTCGAGTAAGTTAGTGGTAATAGCCTCGGCAAATGTTTGTGACATGGTTCTTTGTCTGAACAGTAAATTAGAGTTTTTTAAGGATCTAAAGAATTTGGAAACGGGACAAATTCACATAAGGTTGAAACTGGTAAATAAAAAGTAGGTTTGTCAACGTTATTCATCCATTCAACAAGCGCGTTATACTCACGTTCAATGAAGTAATCTAATATTAATGGGGGTAAATTTAGATATTTAAAGTCGAGCACACAATAAATAAGTCTTTCATCATGAATAAGAAGGTTGCACATTTCGAACAAGGATTTTACTTGAATCATGACTCCACGATGTGGTGTATTGCAGCGCCACACTATAAGTGGTGGTGGTTACGTAAAGAAGTGATAGAGCGCTCTCTCTTATCACAGTCCCCACCAGTTTGCTCTAATTAACGAGCAACAAAAATGATTGTGAAATGTTTAATGAGTATGATTACCATGAATGGAGAGAAAGAGACTGGTGAGCAAAGGCGGGTTTAGGATTGTCTTGGCTGTTTTTTGTAGCCAAAAGGAAGGGTGTCATATTCACCTTCATGCCTCCTTTTTGGTCCTGTTACCCTAAAAAGTTTATTTTCCGTTGACTGTCCGAAGTGACTCACCTACTTCGTTGATGTTTTGCCAGTTCACCAGTAGTACCTCTTCGTATTGTATTTACCTGTATCCCTGGCGTTGTCATCAAGACGAAAATGTCCTTAGGGTCTCTAATCAGTGACGCTTTTGTCTGGTTTTCCCTCTGGCAAAACTTGCCCCAGAACGAATTTAGCATAAATTTGGCTAGAGTTCTTAACCCGTTATTTTTCTCAATCTTGGTGGGGTCCAGACTTATTCCTTCGTGATCTTGGTAATCTTTGACGTATTTATCCTTGTCTTCCTGCGTCACACACCATGCAGGATACCCTGATGCCTCTTGTTTGATCTTGAGAAATTTATTTATAAAGTCAGTGAAGAGCCCTCCATTCTCATATGTCGCCATCTTGTATTCCTAAATCTCGTACATATCCAAAATCACATATCCTTTGTCTACTGCCTTTCTCATTTCATCCATGGTCCAGGTATGGGTCAGAGCTCTTTCGTCACTGCTGTGCTGACAGTCTTCTTGGTTCATATGTTCCCCACATTTTCTACACAGCACGAACATCAGTTTGCTGTTCATTCTTGTTGGGAGCACAGGGTGATACAGGTCAAGCGGTGGTAGAACTTTACACTTTAGGATCCCGTTTACGTTCAATCAAAGCCCTCGGCATACTCTATCCCCTACATGCACAGTGGGGTGTCCTAGAGGGTAGTGACCCCTCTTGCAAACGTACGGGTACAGTGAACATACATCTACGTATTGAATAGACTCTCCTTCTTCACATTTGTGATAGATCTTTGCATTTCCGGTTCTTCCTCCGAAGAAAGCGTTAAGAGGTTCTAGGGGGAGAGAATTCAAGATCGGTAGTGTGTTCAAGTGCATGAGGTTTTTATCGCGTTTAATTTTGTTGAATACACATGGTTCCAGCCAGACATGTCTGGGAATTTATTCGTTTGAACTTTCCTGGTATACTGTCAGTTCTTGTTTCAACTTTCATCTACTGTACGCTGCTCGTTCAAGTTGCAGCAGTTAGTTTTGTATATCTCCCTTATTTAGGTTACGTTTGGGTTGAAACTTCGTATGGGGGTGTATACTCTGCATAGCTTTTACCACTTTATACCTTCTAGGGGTGAACTACCCTTAAAACACCCCCTAACATGAAAAGGGCAAAATATTTTCAGAATTGTCTGAAACTTGAGAATCTAGCATCATTAACACCAAATCGCAAGAAAATACTCTAATTTTCGATGGGGGATGAAAATACCCCTAAACGGTTTTACACGTTTTGATCAGTTCTTAGAAGTCTGAGAGAGTGCAAATTCGGTAAGTAGGTAGTATTAGGTGCACTCTAATTTATTTAGACACCAAAGTCAACGATCAACCCTTAATAGTTCCTCAATCAACCCCTATACTAAAAACAATGTGGCTACCCTTCTACTTTAGTCAAAATTCTGAACAATTTGTGTATAGCTGGAACTTACTACCGTAGTATTCTGTACTGTTTTATTCCAGACTCCAACCCCCACAGTTACATCACAATCGTTACGCAAAACACTTCAACCCCTAATCTTTGGGATTTTTCCCTGGGTGGCCAATCGAGGTGCAATTCGGTATGATGATACAAAGGCTAATTATCTATATCATATATTTTTTTCAGTCATCTTGGCCGCCATCTTGGAAAAAAGTGGGGTCAGGAAGTTCCCGCCACGTGGGCTCCGCCTTCTTGAAAAAAGAGCACCGAATCAGCACGTGGTCAAAATTTAGGTTAGAAAACATGGTCTAAAGTGAAGTTAGCAGTTGCCATCTTAGATCACGTGGCCAAAAAACGTTTTCCCACCACGTGGGCGCCACCACCTTGGAAAAGCGCGGGAAAAAACACGTGGTAAAAGGTTAGGTTAACACACGTGGTCAAAAGTGAGGTTAGAACACGTGGTCAGCCACGTGGTTGCCACCATCTTGGAAAAGGGGCGGGGATTGATGACATCATCGGTCACGTGACCGGCTCTCGACCAATCAGAAGCCGGGTTATCCTTTCCGGAGGTCTACTGTTCTACAATAAAACCAAATCTATGATAAACGTGATATTTATTAAATTTTAAAAGAAAAACTAAAGATTTGTATGATACTTTAGTTTTAAATAAAAACAATTTTTGATCATTTTCGTTACTTATTAATTCTTTTGGTATGATTATGATTTACATTTATTAACGAATTATTTTCAATATATTTCTTAACTTTATCTAAATATGATTTAAATTCAAATCTTCTTTATTTTGATAAACGAAATATTTCTGATGAATAAATAAAACTTTTTGGTATATGTTGTACCACTATAAATATAATATTTGATCATGCTCTAAATTAAACATTTCTTTCGGAATTTTTAAGAACCATGTTAAAGGAAAATTACTCATTTATAATGAAATAACTTCAATTAATTTGTCTTCAGAATAATTGTTAATTAAATTAAAATAATTTCTATAAAATTTTATTTTACTTCTAATACTTCTTTTATTTTATTAAAAAGATTAATTGAATTTGGATTATATGACATTTTTAATACAATTATTAAATAAGAACATTTGTTTTTTAACTTACTTAATTTATTATTAAATGACCTTTTTTGACATCTAATGACATAAGAATCATAATCATTGGGATCATTTGTATTAACTATGGTAAAAGTATTTAATAAAATTACATTTTTTGGTTTAAAAATTCTAATTTCATCATTTTTGTTATCAATGAACTTAATTGCTATTTCGATGTTTTTTGAAGCCAATCTACTCGTTCATTATGTATATTTTCGATGTTATTTATATATTTTTTCTGTTTTAAATAAGTTTAATGTTATTTTCAATAATTTTCTCGTTATTTTTAATAATATTGTTTAATGCTTCAATCTGTGTTTCAAGTTTATACTCTCCAAATTTACGAATTGAAGGCAAAACTTCTTCACAAACCCAATCTTGAAATTGTTCAGCCAATTTCATTTTTGATTTCATAATTAATTGATATAAACCGGTTTCATTGATAAATTTAGTTTGTTTTTTAACATATTTTTGGGGTAACGAATTGTTACCTTTAATTTTGTCATAATTTATAGTATATTTTTCTTTAACATGATCAATTATTGCTTTTTTGGAATTTTCATATTCTAAAATATCACAAACATCTTTCCTTTAAACCAAGGCTTTGTTTTTATCATCAAAAATTATTAAAACATTTGTGTTATTAAAAATAATTTTATTATTTGTTATATCGATTACGTTGTTCATTTATTAGAAAAAAATTAATTATTTTAATAGTCTTTTTTTGATTATAATTATTCTATTTGTAATCTTAAATATAAAATATTTTAAACATTTTCATTATTTAGTTAATTTACATCACTATCTTGAATTGAAATTACGATTTTTTAATTTTATTTATATTTGTTAATGGAGCAAAGTGCGTTTCATTAGGTTATTTACTAATTTTTGCACTATATTCAATATTTGAAAAAAATGCATATACAATTTCAGATTCTTTATGTAAATGTGAATATTCATTATGAATTCAAAACTATAATCAACTAAATTACAATGAATGTCTATAACATCAAAAGGTCGTAATTTATAAATAGGTGTGCTTTTTGTTGATTTATTTGCTTCGAATTACCATGAATTGTTAGCATTTTTTTCAGTAATATATCTAAGAAAATATAATAATTTCGGATCAATTACCATATTTACTGGGGGTTTTATTGAAACAAATTGATCTTTTATAACCATTTCAAAATTTAGTTTCATTAAATTTATAAGTTTTCTTTTTAAATTCTTTCAAACCATTTATAAACATATTTTTAATGTCTTCAATACTATAATTTCCTTTTTTTATATGAAAATGTTGACCTATTTCTGGATAATACTATTTCCTATTTCATATAATACTATAGTTTCATTAAATTTATAAGTTTTCTTTTTAAATTCTTTCAAACCATTTATAAACATATTTTTAATGTCTTCAATACTATAATTTCCTTTTTTATATGAAAATGTTGACCTATTTCTGTATCATTACTTTCTTCAATATAATAACTATAAGTACAATCATTAGGTATATTTGGTACGAAATTATCCGAATAAAATCCACTAAGACCAATTCTATATTTTGCATCATCTAAATGTATTGGATGTTCTAATCTCAATTCTAATATTGATGAAAAACCTGATATTTTAAACAATTTCATTTTATTTAAATGGAGAAATTTTTAAAAGAAAAATATGGAATTAAAATTGAATTATATGATGGAAAAACTGATAATAATCAACCGATTAGATATAAATAATCATCGGATCAAGTGGTTCTGGAAAAACAACATTATTATTAAATTTTATTTATAAAAGATTAATTCCATAATCAAATTTATATATTTTTAGTAAATCATTAGAGCAATTATCCTATCAAATATTGCAAACAAGATTTTAAAATATTGAGTTAAACATTAAAAAGAAAATTTCACTTTTTTATGGTTCGTGTGACGATATAACCAAATTGATTAATTGATTGTAAACCAAATTCATTAATTGTTTTTGATGATTGTATTTTAGAAAATCAAAATAAAATCAAAGAATATTTTGTAATGCGAGGACATAAAAATATTTCATGTACTTATTTATCACAATGTTTTTCTAAAGTTGATATTTAATTAATTATAAATAATTTAAATATTTGGTGTATTTTTAAGCAAAATGATCATTACATAAAGAAAATTTATGATAGTTTTGTGGGTACTGATATACATTTTAATGAATTTAAAGAAATATTTAATAACTGTTGGAAAGAAAATTATGGGTTTTTAACTATAAATCTGATTTTAAAAACAAATTGAGGAAAGTATATGAATACATTTTATAATATAAATGAGTTGTTGTTTAATCGATCAAGTTGTTGATAAACTATTTGTTTTATTAATATTGTTTATGTCTTTAATATTTATATATTTAATGAAAATTTCGGAAATGAAATAATTTGTTTCAAATTTTATTTTAATGAATGGAAAACATATCCGTTTATGAAGCTAACAAATAAGATGAAATTGAGAAGAGATTAATAAAAGAATTTATAAATAAATTAAAATTGAAGAAATTTTACCTTCAAGTACACCATTTAGACAAATTAGAGAAAGAATTATCCTAGAAGAATCGACATTTATCGATCCGAATATTGTTTCTCCCGAAACATTAGGTAGAATTATCGGTCCCAATTGTTCAAAAATATCTACCAAGAGCAAAAGAAGATAAATTCGGATTATATTGGGGAAAAAATTCATGGTTGGTAATAAAATTTGTGTTGTTGATAATGATGATTTAACAATTGATAAAAAAATATGTTGGAACACATGGATTATGGAGATTATTAACATATGAAAAGAAACCGGATGATAATTTGTACACGCGAGATTATTTAAATAATTATTCAAAAACTTTATTGGAAACTAATTCAGTTTATAAAAATAATTATCCAAACACTAAAAAAACAAAATCTAGTAAAGGTGATAAATATAGGAATTTTATTAAACATATTTGGGATTCCAAAGGAGAAATTGAAGGTTCGGGGATTAGAAAATATACAGAAAATAAAATAATTGAATATAGATTTATAGATGATTTAAATAAATTATTAGAAAGTATTATAAATTACATATATGCACAAGAAAAAGCAGGAAATTATAATTTTGCTAATGAAAAAAGAGTAATTAAGAATTTTGTTTAAAATAAATTAGATGAATTAATTGAAAAACATGAAGGAATTAAATATTTAAAAATAATTTTATCCACAATGACATCACCAATTATCGGTTCGGGAATTTTGAATGATTTTATAAATAATTTACCTTTAGAATTACATGTTCCGGGATATCAATATTTAGGACCGGGATATAAATTAAATAAAAGGGTTAAAAGAGGTGATTTAGGGAAAAAATATTTGGATGAAACAACGAAAGAACATGATATTTTTTATCGAGATCATCAAGATACAAAATCGAGAAATGAAATTGCAGATAATTTATTACAAGAAAAAACTTGGGAAATCGTACAAAATAGTGATTATGGTATTGGTGAAAGATTAATTGCTGTCCCAACAGCTGGTGCGATGTATTTTAAAAGAAAATTTTATATGAGATTAGATGAAGGTTTAAAATTTCAACATATATAAATGGAAAAAGTAAATGTTAATTTAACTGATAATCAAAAATCTAAAATTAAATCGGGATTTCAAAATAAAAATGGGTTATAATTTAAATTTATAAATCGACCAGTTTATTGGAGGTAAAGATAACATATTATTATCAAAAAGACAAATTAATAAATTAAATAAACATAAGAAATGAAATACCCCCGTCGCAGCAAACCTGCGTACTCAGCGATTTCCAATGCATATATATGGGTATCACTACTACCTAGAGCCACTTACCAAGTTTCATAAAAATACATTAATTAATAAGTGATATATAGCATTTTATTTATTATTCATAAGAATAACATTATTATTGGAGTACGCAGGTTTGCTGCAACAAGTAATATAAGAAATGTGTTTTTTTTGCAATTATCAATATAACTCAACCAGGTGAAGCTACATACCAAGTTTTATTAATTTAGGTTCACAACTAAGGGAGATATAAAACTTTACTTATTCTCCATATGAATAACATGGGGCCGAGTATGCAGGTTTGCTGCTAACGGGGAAATAAAAAAAACTTTTTTGTGCTAATGTCAATATACCACAACTAGATGAAGCCACATACCAAGTTTCATCTATATACATACATAAATAATCAAAATATAACATTTTATTTATTCTCCATAAGGATAACATTGGACAACGTACTGTGTTTAGCACTTTGAATATCACTGCAACGGTTGGACGTAAAACAACAATTAAAACGCCAAAATGATTGTTTTGTAGAGCTAAACTGATTGGTCGAAAGAAATGTGGAGTTTTTAATGAAATTATCTGAGGAAAATCTAAAAACCGTATTCCCATAAGATTAACATGGGAAATTTTATGGACACATTTTTTGACTTTTCTCCACAACCACTAAACCTAGCTTAATGATTCAAATACTAAATTGTTCGTTTTTATAAGCTCTATAAACTGGCTATATCCAAAATTTAGTGTTTTTTTTTTTAATTTTAGGGTTAAAAGTTCAAAAAACTGATTTTTGGAAAATTTTAAACCCCCATAAACCCCCTTCCCATAGACCGATCGATCTACATTTCGAACTTAAAGTCATAAATGTTACTCTCCACATTTGTGCCAAATTTCATCAAAATCGGGTGCTTCTTTCAAAAGTTATCGCGGTAACGGACACACACACACACACACACACACACACATATATATATATATATGTATATATAGATAGATATATATATATATATACATATATATAAATTTGAAGAATAGTGTTTTTGGCATCTAGGGACCTCAAAACAAAAAGTTATCATGGTCTCGGGCTTAAGTCTTACCATGCCACCTACGGTAATAGCTTCTTCCCTATAGGGGAAATTCGCTAATAAAGGATTAAGAATTTTATTTTCATATAATCAATTAATACCCCAGTATTATTCATATACGTATATATATATATATATATATATATATATATATATTATTCATACGTATTATTCATATAATCAATTAAAACCTGCGTACTCAGCGAATTTACAATGTCTTAATACTACATAAAGTTACCCAGTTTCACAAAAATACATTTACAAGTAAGCGATATATACGATTTTAATTTATTAATTTATTAATTAATTTTTAATTGTTTTTTAATTATTTTAATTCTCCATAAGAATAACATTGGGGCTGAGTACGCAGGATTGCTGCAACAAGGAACACAAAAAATGGGTTTTTACGCTAATATCAATATAACTCAACTAGGTGAAGTCGTATACCAGTTTTTATTAATTTATGTTCATAATTAAGGGAGACAGAGCATTTAATTATTCTCCCTAAGAATAACATGGGGGCTGAGTACGCAGGTTTGCTGCAACAAGGATCACAAAAAAATGGGATTTACGCTAATATCAATATAACTAAACTGGGTGAAGTCGCATACCAGTTTTTAGCGAATTTCCCCTATAGGGAAGAAGCTATTACCGTAGGTCTCATGGTAAGACTTAAGCCCGAGACCATGATAACTTTTCATTTTGAGGTCCCCAGATACCAAAAACACCATTCTTTCAAATTGTTATATATGTATATATATATATATATATATATATATATATATATATATATATATATATATATATATATATATATATATATATATGTGTGTGTGTGTGTCCGTAAGCACGATAACTCTCATAAAATACCCCTGTAGCAGCAAACCTGCGTACTCAGCGAATTTCCAATGCATATTAATTTATCTTAATACCACATATAGCCACATACCAATTTTCATCAATATACATTCATAAATAAACGATTTATGACATTTTAATTATTCTCCATAAGAATAACATGGCAGCTGAGTATGCAGGTTTGCTGAAGGAAGGAAAACAAAAAATGGGGTTTTATACAAATATCAATATAACTCATTTAGGTAAAGACACATACCAAATTTCATAAATTTATTTTCATAATTAAGGGAGATAACACGTTACTTATTCTCCATAAGAATAACATGGGGCTGAGTACGCAGGTTTGCTGCTACGGGAGCCTTTGGCAAAAAATAGTTTTTTGAGCAAATATCAATGGTCCACAACCAGATGAAGCCGTATACCAAGTTTTGCCAGTATACGTTCATAAATAAGCGAGATATAAAATTTCTCTTTTCCTCCATAAGAATAACATTAGACAACGTACTGTGTTTAGCACTTTCAATATCTCGGTAACCAATTGACGTAGAGAAATGATCAAAATACCAAATTGTGTGTTTTTTAAGCTGAATCCAATGGTAAAAACTAAAATTTGACTATTTCCAAAATTATATGTAAAATATTCAAAAAAAATTTTTGGGGTACAAAACCCCCCAAAATACCCCTTCGGATAAATCGATCTGGCTGGTTTTCGAACTTAAAGTCATAAATGTTACTTTACACGTTTATACCAAATTTCATCAAAATCGGATAATTTTTACGAGAGTTATCGTGCTCACGGACACACACATATATATATATATATATATATATATATATATACAGTTTCGAACGAATGGTGTTTTTGGGGTCTGGGGACCTCAAAACGAAAAGTTATCATGGTCCCGGGCCTAGGTCTTACCATGCCGACTACGGTAATAGCTTCTTCCCTATAGGGAAAATTCGCTAAAAGGTCCGATCTTAATGAAATTTGGTACAAATGTGTAAAGCACCATTTATTTGAACGAGTTCGAAAACCAGACTAATCGCACCATCCAAAGGGGGGTTTTTGGGGGTTTTGCCCCAAAAATGGTTTTTTTGGGGTTTCAACATGTAATTTTTATTTAAATCAAATTTTAATTTACACCATTTAAATCAGCATAAAAAAACAAACAATTTTGTATTTTTATCATTGCTCTACGTCAATTGGTTCTTGAGATATTGAAAGTGCTAAACACAGTACGTTGTCTAAAGTTATTCTTATGGAGAAAAAGAAAAATTGTATATCTCGCTTATTTATAAACATAAACTGACAAAATTTGTTATATAGCTTAATCTGGTTGGGGTTTATCGTTTTTTGCACAAAATACAAAATTTTCACGTATGGTTCCCTTAGCAGCAAACCTAGGTAATCGGTCCCCATGTTATTCTTATGGAGAATAATTAAAATGTTATATATCGCTTACTTATAAATGTATATGAATGAATCTTGGTATGTGGCTTTACTTAGATGAGTTCTAATGTTATTTGCATAAAAATCGATCATTTTGTGTTCCTTGTTGCAGCAAACCTGCGTACTCATCCCCAATGTTATTCTTATGGAGAATATTTAATATTGCTTGTTTGAGAATATATCTCTTATGAATCCTGTTAAGTGTTAATGTGTTATGTTATATATTCATTGGAAATTCGCTGAGTATGCAGGTTTGCTGCGACGGGGGTATTGGGGTTTTTACATGTAATTTTAATTTAAATCAAATTTTATTTTATACCATTGAATTTAGCTTAAAAAAAACAAAGAATTTGGTATTTTGATCATTGCTCTACGTCAATTGGTTACCGAGATATTGAAAGTGCTAAACACAGTACGTTGTCTAATGTTATTCTTATGGAGAAAAAGAAAAATTGTATATCTCGCTTATTTATGTACATAACCTGGCGAAATTTGGTATATGGCTTGATCTGGTTGTGGTTTATTGTTGTTTGCACAAAAAAAATTTTGCCTTTGGTTCCTGTAGCAGCAAACCTAGGTACTTGGTCCCCATGTTATTCTTATGGAAAATACTTAAAATGTTATGTATCGCTTATTTATGAATGTATATGGATGAAACTTGGTATGTGACTTCACTAAGATGAGTTCTATTGATATTTGCATAAAAACCCATTATTTTGTGTGCCTTGTTGCAGCAAACCTGCGTACTCATCCCCAATGTTATTCTTATGGAGAATAATTAATATTTTAAATATCGCTTGTTTGTGAATACATTTCTTATGAATCCTGTTAAGTGTTTTAATGTGCTATGTTATACTGTATATTCATTGGAAATTCGCTGAGTATGCAGGTTTGCTGCGACGGGGGTATTATTAATTTATGTTCATAATTAAGGGAGACAGAGCTTTAATTATTCTCCATAAGAATAAAATGAGGGCTGAGTACGCAGGTTTGCTGCTACAGGAAAATTTGGCAAAAAATCTTTTTTGAGAAAATATCAATAGACCACAACGAGATGAAGCTGTATACCAAATTTCGCCAGAATACGTTCATAAATAAGCGAGATATTAAAATTTTCTTTCCCTCCATAAGAATAACATTAGACAACTTACTGTGTTTAGCACTTTCAATATCTCGGTAACCAATTGAGGCAGAGGAATGATCGAAATACCAAATTGTGTGTTTTTTTAAGCTGAATCGAATGGTGAAAAATAAAATTTGACTTTTTCAAAAATTTTAAATACAAAATTAAAAAATCCATTTTTGTGGTACAAAACCCCCCCAAAATACCCCTTCGGATAGAGCGATCTGGCTGGTTTTCAAACTTAAGTCATAAATCGTGCTTTACACTTTAATACCAAGTATCATCAAAATAAGATCATTTTTACGAGAGTTATCGTGCTCACGGACAAACATATATACAGTTCCGAACGAACACATATATACAGTTTCGAACGAATTGGGTTTTTGGGGTCTGGGGACCTCAAAACGAAAAGTTATCATGGTCCCGGGCCTTCGTCTTACCATGCCGACTACGGTAATAGCTTCTTCCCTATAGGGGAAATTCGCTAAAACAAATTAAAAATTGTGGGTTATTAAAAGAAATTTAAAAAGTTGCAGATCATATACCTTTTGTTAAAAATTATAAACCAAATGTCAGAAAAGGAGCAAAAGTTGTAAAAGAAACTGTAATTCCCAAATTTATAAATTTCGTTGATTGGTTAGATCACGAATTATCAAATGTAGAAGGATCTAGTTTAGATAAAAATACATTAAATTATATGAAATAAAATTACAAAAAATGTTCAACCATTAACTTTAGGTGATTTGGAAAAAACATGTAAAAATATTAAACATTTTAAAGCTGTGTTTACGAGGGATTTTCTTCCGAAAAATGTTAATAAATTTGAATGTGGGATTGTAAATTTAGATTCATTTGATGGAAATGGTACAAATTGGGTTTGTTATTATAAAAATATAAAATTAAATATTATTTCGATTCTTATGGAAATATTGTTAATAAACCACCATAAGAATTGGTTAAATATTTAGGAAAAGATACTGTATTTTATAATGATAATCAAATACAAAATTTTGATGATCCGCCAATTTGTGGTAATTTATGTGTTTTTGTATTAAATGAATTAAATAAAAATGAGAAACTTTATAATATAATCAATAAATTAATCATTAATAAATATGGATTCGCAAAATATGTTTGATGTATTTGGAAGACAGAAAAAAGTATTCAATTATATTGAAATTAATAGTTTTGAAAAAATTTAAAAAATCATATAAAAAAGACTGAAAGTTTATTAAATGAAATTTCTCTATCGAAAAATGATTTAAGTGTAAATTTAAGAAGAAGAAGAACTAATGTTAAACCAAGTATTAATGAGTATGATGTTGTAATAAAATCAGAATTGGAAGAAGTTATAAATTCAGTGATTAAAATTGGAATTGAACATAGTGAAACCGTAAAAGAATTAAATAATTTAGCTGATGCGTTAACTAATCTTGGAAAATAGTTGAAAGGAATAAAAATGAGCTAAAAACCTTATTTAATGGTGTTAATCATGGAATTATAGAGGTAAATAAATTTAAACAAAAAGTTGAAAAAGCAGAAAAAATATTAAAAAACCAGAAATTTCAGAATTTATCGATGAAGATGGAGATGGTGAAGATCATATAACAGGTAAAATATTAATGTAATTTTTTCAATATAAATGGAGTTGATATATTGTCTTAAATGTAAACAAAAAACTAATTCTAAAGATAATTAAAAGCAAAAATAAGAACAGAATTAAAGCAAAATGTTGTATATGCAATTCTAAAAAAAGTCAATTTTAAACAATTTTCTCCTAATAAATGGCAACATATAATTCATTTGATATTTTCATTATTAGAAATCTATTTCAATTAACCAAAGAAGATTGGGATATTATTTTTGAAAAATATTAATTAAATATTGATATGATTAGATTGTTTCAAAATAAATTAAATTGGGGAAAATTTCCCAATATCAATCATTAAGTATTAATTTTATTGAAGAATTCATAAATTATCAATTAAAAGACAATATAGATCTAATTTGTAAATATCAAGACTTGATTGAACATTTTATTGATGATTATAAGCATATTTTGGATTGGGAATTGATCTTGGAATATCAAAAATTATCAGTTTATTTCATAGTAAATCATACTTTAGATATTCAAAATCATATGAAAAAATGGAAGTTGACAAATTATTTGAAATAATCTTGATTATTGATTATCATCAATTTTACTGGTTTAAAAAAGCATGTTTTCTTCTTAATAAATGGCTAAACATAATGAAATTGACAGAGCTGAATATAACAATTTTTATCCTTTATCTAAAGAACATTTAAATGAACTAAATAAAAAACTGGATTTAACATCGATTTTGGGGATGGATTTTGTACATCGAAATTTCAATTTTATATTTCTGGTAAATCAACAAAACTGATGGAAATGCTTATGATGCAAAAGCAAGTGTAAAATTAATCGATAATTTTGTACCATTTTTATTTTCAAAAGTTGAAGTTAGAAAACATAATAAATTAATTGATGAAATCGAATATCCTGGAATTTGAAGTACAATTAAAGCTACATTAACTTATTCGAAAATAGATAAGACAGCTCAATTTGTAATGGTTTTGAATCGGATTTTAAAAATGAATTTGAAGCAATTACACATAATGTAATTAATCACATTAATGTGAGGTAATTTATCACATTTTGGATTAGGATTTGTTGAAAATGTAAATATTCCTATATATAAAGGAGGTTTCAACATTTCATTTATAAGATCTGATGATGATGATGCAATTTTTCGATGGAAAACTAAAATAAACGGTATCAGGAAACTGACACATTCTTCCTTTTACCCCAACTTTAATGAATAAATTACTTGTTATTTACTAAATATAGAATACAAAGCACGGTCGAATGTACAGAAAATCTTGTAAACAAGTTGTTTACAAAAACATCGACCCAAATCCTTGTTTTGGAGGCACTACAGAATTCATTGCTATACACGTGGTTTTAAGAGGGGAAATGCCCCCTATTCTCCCTCAGGGTTATTAAGGCAACATATTTGGAATGTCTTCTGTTGGTCAATGCTAATTTGACAAGCATAAGTTTGAAAGAAATTGATCAGTAAATAAGAGAGAAATAGTAATCGTAGAATAGTAATTCAAAATAGTAAATTATTTAGTTTTTTGAGCTCTTCTTAATGGTGAATAGTAATATTTTGTATATTTATGTTTTTTTTACGAAAAATCAAAACAATTAATTTTTTATTTTTTAAGTCCTGTAATTTCTGAACCCATAGTTTTACAGAAATGCAAGTGGTGTCATTTTGTCGGAAAACTAAAGCTCTACAAACTACTAAAGTTGAATTAAAATCGTTAGAGCCGTTTTTAAGAAATTTTGACTTTTCATGTTTTTTGGCAGTTTTTGGGGGACCCTTAAAATAAAAAATTCCAAAAAATGAAAAAAACACCTGGAGATATAGTGGATTAGTATTTGGACATACCAAATTTCATTAAAATCGGTCTATTAGTGTCGTCTCTAGCTCTGTATACATCCATACAGACAGACAGACCGACAGACAGACAGTTAGACAGACAGACACACAACATCACGTAAAAATCAGTTTTTTGGATTCAGGGAGCACCGAAACGAATATTTCCACTATCAACTCAAATTCGAAAATTTTGACGAAAACAATATTTTCTCCATATACTATACGTATAAGGGGAGAAAGTAAAAAACGATGGAATATTTGATGAAACAACTTTACCGAGCGAAGGAAAAATCACAATTGATGAATTTTGTATTCGAGTACCGATTATTGAATATAAAACTACAAGTAAAATTAAATTAATTAATGATATAACTAAAAGTGAAAAAATATCGTTTAATTTTAATCATTGGCAATGTATTGAACAAAAAACAATAACTGGAAAACCTATAGTTTCGATATAACAAATATTTTTAGAAACATATATAATAAAAAATTTATAATTATCGGTTTTCAAAAAGGAAGATTAAAAAATCAAGAATATGATCATACAAAATTTGATAGTATGTTTATAAAAAATATAGAATTAAATTAAATGGGCATTACTATCCCGATGATTTTATTAATTTAGATATTAATAATGAAAAATTTAGAATTATGTATCAAATGTATCAAGATTAACAAGATTTTTTAAAACTAGGATTTTATTTATTAGATTAGAGTTTAGTTTTACGTCAACCTATTGGCAAACTTCTATAGGGAAGAAGCTGTTACCGTAGGTCTCATGGTAAGACTTAAAATAACACTATTTTTACTGTTTTCTTCTATAAATAAGTCTGTTTTCTTAAGTAAATTTTTAACTATCATTTGATTTCAATACATGTTATTATATAGATTTGAAATCCTTTATTTTCTGTAACTCCAACATAAAACAATATACTAACTAGAGGTTTGCTTCACTAATCCATGTATATGCTTTTACTTTCTGCTTTAGTTTACAGAATGACAACATGCATATTTTGCAGATACTTTTTTTCAAATTTATTATACTTTATACCTTGTTACTTATTACCTCCTCCTTCGCTTGAAACCAGAGGATTTCTGGATTAGCTGCGTCACTTTTCTAAAATACTTGAAAAAACGAATATTTACAACTATATTAAATACCCCCGTAGCAGCAAACCTGCGTACTTAGCGAATTTCCAATGCATATATATATTTATCTTAATACCACATAAAGCTACATACCAAGTTTCATCAATATACATTCATAAATAAACAATTTATGACATTTTAATTATTCTCTATAAGAATAACATGGCGGCTGAGTATGCAGGTTTGCTGAAGCAAGGAAGAGAAAAAATGGGGTTTTATGCTAGTATCAATATAACTCAACTAGGTGAAGTCACATACCAAATTTCATTAATTTATTTTCATAATTAAGGGAGATAACACGTTACTTATTCTCCATAAGAATAACATGGGGCTGAGTACGCAGATTTGGTGCTACGGGAGCCTTTGGCAAAACATTTTTTTTGAGCAAATATCAATGGTCCACAACCAGATGAAGCTGTATACCAAGTTTCGTCAGTATACGTTCATAAATAAGCGAGATATAAAATTGTTATTTTCCTCCATAAGAATAACATTAGACAACGTACTGTGTTTAGCACTATCAATATCTCGGTAACCGATTGACGTAGAGAAATGATCAAAATACCAAATTGTGTGTTTTTTTAAGCTGAATCCAATGGAAAAAAACTAAAATTTGACTATTTCCAAAATTATATATAACAAATTAAAAAAAAAAAACATTTTTGGGGTACAAAACCCCCCCAAAATACCCCTTTGGATAGAGCGATCTGGCTGGTTTTCGAACTTAGTCATAAATGTTGCTTTACACGTTTATACCAAATTTCATCAAAATCGGATAATTTTTACGAGAGTTATCGTGCTCACGGACACACACACACACACACACACACACACACATATATACAGGGTGGTCATTAAAGAATGTCACAAACTTCGTGGGCCAATAGTACTCATCAATTTGAACAAAAAATGTCCTTTTAACATATGTCGAAAAATCCTTCGTTTAGCCGCTAGCCGCCATTTTGTATTTTTTACAAAAACAATTATATCTAAAAAAATACTTTAGCTAAAATAACCAAACCTTGCACGGACGTTTATTAAACATCAAAGAAAATTTAGAAAATTTTTTGTTTGATTTGCATTTTTATTTTCACAATGGCGGCCACTTAAATTTTTTAAAGTCAAATAATAAAAAAAACTGTACATTTTTCAAAACTTTACCTTATAACAAAAAAGGAAAGCATTTTAATACTAAATCCAACGGTATTTTGTTTATCAAAATCGGACGACAAATAAGCGAGAAAATTCAATTTTTCGGTTAGCCCGCAGAAGCTCCGGTCCCACCAGCAGCCCCAAGTAGCGTGGGGCGGCGGCGCGCGGTCCGGCGCAACAATGAAAATCATATTAAGAGAAACGCACTACTGTCCGTGAGAGGAAAGAGCTTCTGCGGGCTAAACAAAAAAGTGAATTTTCTCGCTTATTTGTGGTCCGATTTTGATAAACAAAATACCGTTGGATTTAGTATTAAAATGTTTTCTTTTTTTGTTATAAGGTAAAGTTTTGAAAAATGTACAGTTTTTTTATTATTTGACTTTAAAAACTTTAAATGGCCGCCATTGTGAAAATAAAAATGCAAATCAAACAAAAATTTGTATAAATTTTTTTGATGTTTAATAAACGTCCGTGCAAGGTTTGGTTATTTTAACTAAAGTAGTTTTTTAGATATAATTGTTTTTGTAAAAAATACAAAATGGCGGCTAGCGGCTAAACGAAGGATTTTTCGACATATGTTAAAAGGACATTTTTGTTCAAATTGATGAGTACTATTGGCCCACGAAGTTTGTGACATTCTTTAATGACCACCCTGTATATATATATATATATATATATATATATATATATATATATATACAGTTTCGAACGAATGGTGTTTTTGGGGTCTGGGAACCTCAAAAACGAAAAGTTATCATGGTCCCGGGCCTAGGTCTTACCATGCCCGACTACGGTAATAGCTTCTTCCCTATAGGGGAAATTCGCTAACATGGAACTTCTGAGGATGGAAGTAACTTCCGTGGATATTCATATATTATCATTAACTGTTGTACATTTTATACTAACTTCACTAACATTAATAATGTAATAATTATGTGTCAATAACAACAGTATAACATGTATTTATAGCCCGATTTGAAAATTGCCGCGCTCTTTTCTAGTACTTTTGAAGAAGGGTGGTAAAATGTGGTAATTTTTGCAGGAGCTGACGGTAATTTCAATAGATTGGGTTGGCAACACTGGGAAACACGGCTTCCATAGGCTTCCATGGTTCCATCGTTCCATGAGCTACAAACAACTACCTTGTACTTCTAAGGAAATATGATTTATTTATATTAACTTTAACGGTACGTTGCGATTTATTATACTTTAACTCTATGCATAGTAGTGGGACACCGATCACTCTAAACCAACTCTCAAAATCTAAGTTGTAATTTAGTAAAGGTAAGCTATTTATTCATTTTGACAAGGCCCTAGTCTTACAAACTAAACATTGCCGGTCTAGGTTGGCCTAGGTCTAGGTCCAAGTAATTTAAACAAAGTCTAGGTAGGATTATTTCTATCAAACTGCAGCTTGAACTCATCAAATGTTTTTATCATGCTTCTTATGGTTCCTTTTCTCTACATGCCATTTTTCTTGTGCATCCTGAGTTGCAAGGTGATGCATGCAATGCTGCATTCCCTATAAATATGAATAGCCCAAGTATGTGCTCCCTGAGACGGAAGGGGAGCATCTTGCAACCCCTGTGGCTCTACGATCCACCTTGTAAACAGTTTATCGGTAAACACACATAGATCATAGGTTCATCTTCTTTCAGGTCAGTTTGGTCTTTCTGTTTTAGCGAATTTCCCCTATAGGGAAGAAGCTATTACCGTAGTCGGCATGATAAGACCTAGCCCCGGGACTGATAATTTTTCGTTTTGAGGTCCCCAGATGTCAAAAACACCATTCGTTCAATACTGTATATATACATATATATATATACACACACATATATATATATATATATATATATATATATATATATATGTGTGTGTGTGTGTGTGTCCGTAGGCACGATAACTTTTGTAAAAATGGTACGATTTTGATTAAATTTGGTACAAACGTGCAAAGCAACATTTATGACTAAGTTCGAAAACAAGATATATCGCTTTATCTGAAGGGGTATTTTACGGGGGTTTTGTAGCCTAAAAGTGGGTTTTTTGAGTTTTCTACATAAAATATTTTAATAAATCTAATTTTAGTTAACACCATTGGATTTGACTTAAAAAACGAACAATGTGGTGTGTAGATCATTTCTCTACGTTAATTGGTTACTGAGATATTGAAAGTGCTAAACACAGTACGTTGTCCAATGTTATTCTTATAGAGAATAATAAAAATTGTATATCTCGTTTATTTATAAACGTATCCGGACGAAACTTGATATAAGGTCTTCAACTTCATTTCCTTGTGGTCTATTGATAATTGTTAAAAAAAATTTCCGATGGTTCCCGTAGCAGCAAACCTGCGTACTCAGCGCTCATGTTATTCTTATAGAGAATAAGAATTTGTTATGCCTCATTTAATTATGAACATAAATTAATATATCTTGGTATGTAGCTTCACCTAGTTGAGTTACATTGATATTTGTATAAAAAGCCATAATTTGTGTTCCTTGTTGCAGCAAACCTGCGTACTCATCTTGTATAAATTGTTTATTTATAAATGGATACGGATGAAACTTGGTATGTGGCTTCACCTGGTTGTGGTCTGTTGATATTTGCATTAACACTTTATATTTTCTGTTCCTTGTTGCAGCAAACCTGAGTACTCAATCCCCATGTTATTCTTATAGAGAAAAATTAAAATTTAATATACGGCTCATTTTTTAATACGTATCTATGAAACTTGGTAAGTGGCTGTAATATATATATATATATATATATATATATATATATATATATATATATATATATATATATATATATATATATATATATATCAGGGATTCAGCTGGGAAAAAAATTCTTTGAGCAAAAATGTTACAAGCTCTTAAATACTTGTAGCAAAAATATTTTCCATTTCGCTTTTTTATCGCGTGTCATTATACAATTTTTTGGTCTTAAGTGGTTTTTTGCTTGTATTTGTTTTTAAGGTTTAACATTTAAATAATATATAATACAGCAGAGTCTACTTTTCTTGGAAACATATCTTATCCATTTTAACCATTAAAGTTGGTAATGGAAATATACTAAACATTCTAATAGAATAGGTCTAATATGGCACCAGAACAACTAAAACTCACACACCCCAAATATTACACACTCTTAAACATAACCTCAAAGCATATCGCGATCACATTTGCGCATCAGCGATTTTGAGTTGTCTGTTTTCGCTAAGGTACGATTTCGAGCGACTCGTTCTCATGTAACTGTCCACATTCTGCAGCGAGTCGAGACCGCGAGCGGCACTAAGTATGGAGGACCTGCCTCTCGTCTCCTTTGACTCGGTCACAAAATCCGACAAGAATCGGTGCGATTGCCAGGCAAGCGCAGTGATCCCTTCGGTGGCGAACTAGCCCTCGACATTCTCGCATTCGCCGATTCGCTCGGCTAGACTCGGCTACTACAGAGTTCGCACCAAACCGAGTCACGGCGCATGACGTCAGCTAGGGGATTAGCTATTGTCACTACAACTGTCATATCAGTAACTCGCCAGTTCCGTTTACACGGTACGCAGTTGAAATTGACAGCAACTGTTTATGTAATGTACGCTCGTCTCCTCTACCACTCGCTCAGAGGCAATCGGTAAAGTGATGTAGTGCAACCAACGCAATGTTAAGCCTCTAAAACATCCCAACTACTCTTCTCATCTTTTTGGTTGTGGATCGTGATCATGGACTTTTAATACAATTTGTATTGTTAAAACCAGATTTTCTGCAATAAAATTTAAAACAATTTCTTATACTTTTCTTTGTAGCAAAAAAGCGACAGCCTGCCCAAATATTGTCGCATTTTCGTGGTGCATATCGCATTTTGCGACAAATGCGACCGCAGCTTAAACCCAGATATATATATATATATATGCATTGGAAATTCGCTGAGTATGCAGGTTTGCTGCAACGGGGGTATATTATTTTTAACTTGCCCAGTTACGTATATATTTTGGACCCTAGTTAATACTGTAAATTTGATTGCCTAACAATAGGCTACCTAATTAATTGTCCTAGTTTATTTATCATGGAGCAGAGTACTTATGATTAAAACAATATAGGTCTACTTTATTAATGACTTATCAGATAAAAACTGTTGTTATGGTGAGCAACCCACAACGATTATAATAAATTGAGTTCACGAATATCATTCAGCACTCTAGGTTCCACCTACTAATCTAGAGGTATCGTACAAATAAATGCATTGTGTATGGCAATATTCGTATTGTTTTCGTAAACAACTTAGGGTACTCAATTTGATCCTCCTGATCAAGATAATGACATTTGTTTTTATCGGAAACAACGGTAAAGTGGTAAAAATTTGAAAATAAAAACATGAGTTTGTTTTCAAATGTAGGTAGAGTTATCTGTGGAACTGTTTGACGTTTTCTTCTTATGAGTCTTCTCTCACGAAGATGAATGAGTGACTCCGAAGTTGCTGGATCGGTGCCACTCGTGTATTTCTGTTCATTTCCGTCCACACCGATGTGGCTGTGATGCAACGATAGGCCTATGCGATTGGGACTTCTACCGCGATACGATTACGATTTGTACCACGGTGCAATTGTGATTGTTTCCGCATTATTTGAACAAAAAATACACAGGAAAGGAGAGATTGCACTTTTTCTATCAGGCAGCGGCAAAAGTGTACAGGTCAAAATATTAATGGTATGTATATGTATTGATCCTAACATAAGGTATTGATAAATTGGTATAACCATTGAGTATACTTTAACTAGAGAGACAGCGGTAATGTTAGACTGCATGATCGCAATTAGAGGCAAGTACACGCATCTGATGTTACGAGCGACACGGTCGCCGCTTAGTACACGAGTTCTCTGTTAGAGCGCAGCACAGCTGAGACTTGCAGACGTCTCACAGATCAGCAACAAACCGTATCCCACCACTAGCCTTGCAGGCGCCGTCGCTATCGTTATATCGTTATCGTCTGTCAGTTTTTTACACAAACGTAATCACCACCAAATGGAGTACTATGGCCTTTACCAGGTCTGTAATGTTATTATTATAAAACGAGTTTGCACGCAGCCGTGAGGGAAGTAAATTTCCATATACAAACTTTTAAAACTCAAAATCAGTGTAAAAACTTACATTTGTCCAATTCTTATTGAAATCTGAAAACATTGATTTTTTGGTTGTTCTGATACTCTTGGTTTCATTTATTTGCAAAGCTGGGAATACAATTTTGCGCATTATAAGGTTAGGAGAAGGTCCAGACAGGCTTAAAAGTAGGCGTGAGGTTGCTGGGGATGATAAAAGTACTCTAACAAAGGAATAACAGGCTTTTCTAGTACTGTATAAAACCCCCTTAAGACAACGTACTGTGTTTAGTTGATACACATTTTCTTTAATAACTCGGTAAATATTTATGCTAGAATGATGAGAGAGGGCTTAAAACTTTCGCCTTTTTAATTCCCATTTTTTAACATGCATTGATTTTTACATCTTGGGTATTTCTGACCCTTTTTCGGCCCAAAAACTCAAAATTTGAAAGATTAATCCCTAAAAAAAGGGATTTAGAGTTTTCCGAGTTTTGCCCAACGAACTTGTCCAACTGATTACAGAAAGGAATGTCCCTACCAAATTTAAAGTAAATCGGACAAAAAATGTGACCGCTAGAGTGCAAACATATATATACAGGGTGAGTCTGACCACCCGTCCAGCATGTATAACGGGAGAACGGTTTGGTCTAAAGTTATTAAACAAAATTCTTCCCAACTAAAACGCGTATGGGCTATCTATTAAAAATATTTTCATCAAAATCTATGTACAGAATGTTTTGGAACATTCTTCAGTTTTCCTTCAGTTTTGGAACTGAAGGTCACGGGTTCGAATCTCAAAATATTCTTATGTAGACATAGGGCATATTATACATCATTTTAAAGATCTCGTTAAAAGAAACATTTTGGCGAGAACAGAATTCACTTATCTTTATCCGTTTCTAAATGGCGGCCATTTTTGTGTAAAATATTGACATTTACGGAATACCCTGTATTTTCTATACCACTACTCATATCATTTTTCCGACTTAAATTTCTTACTCGTGATAAAGTCAGCTTTACTCTGATATGCTACAAGATAGGCTTTTTTTTTAGAAAATCTATATTTCAAAAAAATATTATTTTTCAAAATGCTTATATGCTTGAAATTCAAAAAAGTCAAATGTTAGCGTATGTCAAAAAGCATACCATTGAAAAGGTCTTATAAATCCTAGCAACTTTCTAATTTACACCAACCTTGTATCTCTTTTCGTTTTTCTACAATCAGCAAAAAACATTGTTTTCCTATATGAAATGCATGTTAATTTTCATAACACTTGCATGTATTGTATGGTCACATTCGTTTTCTGTGTTGTGTACAATTAACATGCATTTCATATGGGAAAACAATGTTTTTTGCTGATTGCAGAAAAACGAAAAGAGATACAAGGTTGGTGTAAATCAGAAAGTTGCTAGGATTTATAAGACCTTTTCAATGGTACGCTTTTTGACATACGCTACCATTTGACTTTTTTGAATTTTGGGCATATAGGCATTTTGAAAATAAATAATTTTTGAAATATAGATTTTCTCAAAAAAACCTGTCTTGTAGCATATCAGAGTAAAGCTGACTTTATCACGAGTAAGAAATTCAAGTCGGAAAAATGATATGAGTAGTGGTTTAGAAAATACAGGGTATTCCGTAAATGTCAATATTTTACACAAAAATGGCCGCCATCTGGAAACGGAGAAAGATAAGTGAATTCTGTTTCGTCTAAATGTTTCTTTTAACGAGACCTTTAAAATGATGTATAATATGCCCTATGTTTACATAAGAACATTTTGAGATTCGAACCCGTGACCTTCAGTTTTGGAACATCCTGTACATAGATTTTGATGAAAATATTTTTAATAGATAGCCCATATGCGTTTTAGTGGGGAAGAATTTTGTTTGATGACTATATACCAAACCGTTCTCCCGTTATACATGCTGGACGGGTGGTCTGACTCACCCTGTATATATACATATACATATATATATACAATTTTGAACGACCCCCCAAAACGTGTTCAGGGGGTCACGTTAGGAACTTCTATGGTGGTCCCGGGTTTAAGTTTCACCGTGCGGGTCATGCTAATAGTTCACTTTCCAAAGGAAATTCACTAATTAACACAGTACAAATATTTAATACTGAATTTAAAACTATTACTACCCGGTACTCATTTTGAAATTATAACTAATGTTACTTTTAACAGCTTTATCATTAGGCCTATAAATTTATAGAAAGCCAATTTACGGATGGTAGATTTATTTCCTTATTCCTTGGTTAACCCTAGGAGTGCTGTTCCGCCGGTTTCCGGCGGGATTTTGTGTCGCCTACTGTGCTGACCGCCGGTTTCCGGCGGAATGTGACCGAAAATTTTGCAACGTAAATAAACCTCTATTAATCAACTCAAAAGTGAATAATATATATATCATGCGAAAGATAATATTCTGAACTTTCATTTTATTACATAAACAAACCCTGTAGCAGGTATATAACAATGTCACCGCGATTAGAAATCAAATGAATTTTAGGCGCGACACGATACTTGCAGCCGACACTTGGGAAATGTCAAAACATGACTTTTTTGAAATTACCCACCTCGGGTAATTTTCGTCGCACGATGTTGCGGGTAGTACCAATGCACAGCCAAGGAGTTATATTTCATTTTGGTATGGAGTTTTAGATCGATATATTGATTTGACAGATAATATGATTTTATAAACACAGATAATTTTTGTTCTTCTGTAAAATGCTGAACCGCCGTAAACCGGCGGAATGCAAAATCGAATATATATCCAGTGTAATGTTATATTTGCATGACATATAATATCTTATTTGAAAGAAGAAAGAATGGCGAATAATTTGGTGTTGCGCGATGGCAGCACTGAATGTAGCCGCACTCGATAGAGTAAACGTTCCATTGTGTTATATTTGTTCTGTCAACAGCTTGTATCAGCCATTTTGAGTTTCGTTTTATGTGCGTTGTGATATTTCTATCCGTGAGTTATTACTAAATAATTTAGTATTTCGGAGTTTTAGTGTTAGTGAAGTGTTTGTGTGTATATAACAGAAATCTTTATGCATTATATTATGCATAAATATTACTGAAGTTTGACAAATAGTGTTTATAAAGTGTTGTGTTTACTCCTACATAGGCCTAGTGAAATTTGCCAAATCCGCGACTGTTTAGTGCTACATAACACATATAAAAACAATAATTTACCCTAAGTGTTATACATTTTTATGTAGGTAATTGAATGTACTACAGCATGGTTATATTGGTTTGGGGGTAAAATATTTGGTAAAAAATTTATATACTAAAAACTGTGAAATTTTTTTTTTCCAAATACGCAAAAATTCCAAAACATTATTTTATTTACATGTATTTATAAGTGACAATAATTTTTTACCATAAACCTATGACTTTTTTGGATTCCTTACTTCATTAGCTATACAAATATATATATATCATTATTAGTATACATATATATTACATTACTTATTTACATCACAAACTAACACTCTACAGTTTACGCATTTTTCGGGTTTCCGTTTATTATTACATTATGCCCCAAAAAACTTATAAAAAAATTCTTTCCCCAACATGTTATATATTTCTATGTAGGGAATTACATTGTCTACAAAATGTATATAATGAATTTTCCATAAAAAATCTGTGGAAAAAATTTTACCCTGGCTGCTTTTGAAATTTCAAAAAAAAATATCAAAATTTTCTTATTCTTTTCACTTTACCGGAAAAGAAAAATGTCTAGATCTTTATTATTTTAATATCTCTAGAATCTCCTGTACTTTCTGAACAAAATGAATATAAAATTAACTTGTTTACTCTAACGGTTGAATTTATATGGATTTTTAAAAAAAGGTCTGCAAAATCGCCAAATTTAGCTCGCCACACTACGCGTTAACATGGCGCCACTCCTAGGGTTAAAAGAATGCCAGGCGTTTTAAACATATATGGATGTAATATAGCCTTTACTATGTAGCCTGGCTATTGTTCAAATGAAGCATTAGTAAATATTAGCTAACTGCCATTAATAAACAATTGATTGTTATGTAACCCTTTTAGTGCCACAATTTTGTTTGATATTTGTTACCTCAGGTAACTGAAAACTTTTGAGAAGTTGCTCACCAAATGTTACCTAGTTTTATATTGGGGCGCACTGGAAATGCCATACATTTTATTGTGTTTTTGTAAGCGTTCAGATAAAAAAATCGTAAAACTGTTGTTTTTTCGGATATTTTAACCAAATTTGTTTTATTTGAAACATAAATCCACAGACATTTAGATAAACAATAGGTTACACATGCAATTAACATCTAAATAAATAATAAAACTATGTTAAAACCAACTTACATTGAAATAAAAAATATTTTTTGTCTTCCTTATCTTCTTACATGTGTTTAAAAATTTTATATGATCATGATTATAGTGTTATATTGACCACAGCTAATATATTTAAACAAATAAAAAGTTTCATCACTGTCGGATAAAAATAACTGAGCAGTAAGGGTTTTTGTGAAACGCGACACAAACATTTTCTACAATAACATGCCATGCAGTGATACGATGCAGTGATAAGTTTGTTAATTTTTTACAGGGGCACACCAACCAGTTCATGCATCCATTTCATAACTATTTATCATGCAAGTAAACAAAATACAAACACAAAACAATAAAACTACTTATTTACAGTCTGGACGAACGATAAGATTATTAGAAGGCCTAAATTTGTTTAGGAGTGATGGAACGGAAAACATTTGGTATGAATCCCTTTCTTGCAGTTTCTGCACATGTATGTTGATTTTTTTCTTTTACCTCCTGCTTGGGTACTTTTAGCACTGCAAACACAAAAATTTTTTTCTCTTCTGTCAGGGATTTTTTCAAAAAATGTATCAGGAGAATCACCTGATGGTCCAGCTCGAGGATGGCGCGGCGGAGGGGTTATGTTACTTATGTCTGCAACATTAGGCCTACCACTTTGTTGAAGCAGCCAATCTTTCGAAAGTTCCTCGACAATAGAAATTGTAAACTGATATCTGGTGACAGGCTTATCAGTATTCAATTTATAAAGTAGGTAGCAGTTTAGCATCATCCGTGAAAAAAATATTAAAAGTCACCTTTTTCCAAAATCGCAAAGTGCGCCTATCATCCTAATACTCATACAACATTTGATCCCCTCCATCCACACCTCCCATAAAATCATTGTAATTTCTTATTACTTTAGGTTTATTAGTGACGTTTACTGATGCTCCTCTTCGTCGGCTACGCCGTTCACTTTCGGCTTTACCATCTGTTGTCAGGAGCAGCACTTGTTTTTTCTGAGATTTTTTTTTGCCGATAGCCAACAATCATCATTTTGTTTTTTCTCAGATATTTTGTTTCCCCTACATCAAACTTGACTTTGATATTTTGTGGGATTCCCTTTCTTGACTTTTTCAGGGTACCAGTAATGAAGGTAAGTTTTGAGTACAAAAACTTTGCAAGTTTAAATGAGGTGAAAAAATTATCTACAAATACATGGTATCCCTTATTTAACAAATTTGTCATTTCTAGCAATTTCTCAACCACATAAAAACCTAAACCTTTACTTTTGATTTCCCTCTTATCTGATCCCTTGGAACCTCTCTAAACAAAAAATGATATGCAATAGTGTGTGACAGCATCGCATAGTGACCAAAGCTTAACTCCCCAGCGATGTCGCTTTTTGGGCATGTATTGCAGCAGTTGAGAATGTGCTTTAGTACTGACCATGCTCTCATCTATTGATATATTTTTATTTGGTGTAAAATAAAATTTGGAAACTCTGTTAAAATGATCAACTAAGGGGCTAAATCGAGCACAAGGATCATAGCCAGGTTCTGATGGTTTGGCGATTTGTGACGTGTCAACCATATGAAAAAATTGTAATATTGCTTGAAACCGATTTCGGTTGAACATTCTGAGGAACCATGGTGTAAACTGGCTGCTTGAAGTATTCCAGTAACTGAAAATTGTGGGTTTCTTATTAAGCCCCATATTTAAAACCATGGCTATAAAAGCATGCATTTCAGCCATTGTCACCGGTTTCCACTGCAGACATCTACTGTATCTTCCAATCCGATCTCGATTTTCATCTATAAACTTTTGAGCATATTTATTTGTGTTATCAACAAACATCTGAAACAACTGAAGAGTGAAAAACAGCTTAAAATATTCAAAAGGAGGAGAGTTCCTAGAAGGGCAGTGCTTTACACCAGTAACTTCATGAAAACTAAAGCTATGGTGAATACCTTGGTCAGTTTCATCCGTTACCTCCGTCCATCCCGTTCCATCTTCTTCAACTTCCTCAGTGACATCATCTAGGCCTACATCATCATTTCGAGGTCTTCCTCTAGGCCTAGGCACTAAATTAGGTGTAGGCCTAGGTCTAGTAGGTGAGACATGGCCCACTTGAGGGGCTGGAATGAAGGGCCTAGGAAGGGGTGCTGGGTCATCCTCATCTGAACTGCATTGTCGGGAATAACTTAACCTACCTACACCTATATTTGATAGCCTAAACAACCTCCTTTGGCTTAAATCACAATTAGGATGATAGTCTGGATCACTGTCTGTGTCGTCAACAACACTACTAGTACTACTTGAACTAACTTCAGATTCATTGTCACTTTCTGGAATTTCTGTGATGAAACTATCATCAATAAACTCCTCGCCAAGCAATCTGTCTATAGAACTATCACTTACTGGTGATCTTGAACGTTCCATAATCACTTTACATTGAACTAAATTATTAATAAACACCTAACCTCACCAGGTAAACAATCAACAATGACCACAAACGTAAACAATTCGGCGTCGTGAACGCCGGTCAGCAGTCGACAGCTGACATAGAGTTTCACTGATTTAAACTTCAGCCACTGTTAACGAAATATTATAAACTATACTATATTTAGTTTTCCGTAAAAGCGTGTTAATTTCTGATTACGGCAAATATAATTCCTAATGGATTCGGTTATTTTAATTTTGGGTATTAGCGCACTTTTTGAACGTCCGTATAACCAGACGTTGGCATTTTCGGACCGGACCTTACGACGTCCGCTTATACGGACGTTGGCATTTTTAGACCGTATGACGAAACGTCCGTTTTACCGGACGTTGGCACCAAAAGGGTTAAATTAAACACAAATTTAAGTATAGTAAATATTGGTTATATTTTAATCTATTTATTTATTACATTACAAGTCCTTTCTATCAACAATCATAGTTGCAGGTAACAATAATATAACCATTTTGAAATTTCATCAAAAAGCAAATCGTACAATGAATTGGATCATTCTCGAGTTTTGCAGACGTCTGATAGTGCTACCACACGCTCAGTGCTGCGGGCCGCCCGGCGCTGGCGCCGTGGTCGTGGTAGTGCCAAGAACTGCCGGCAGGATCAGCAATTGTGTAATCATTTCAGCTGGTTCTAACTCTGGCGCTAGGTTAGAGGTCGGGCAACACATCACAGGTTTCCCTATACCGTTGTCCTTTTATACTCTCTATTCAATGGTATAACATATTCATAACACATAAATAAGTCTGAATAAGTGTCTTCGGGGGTGGGGGGAGGGGGGGCGCTGATAGCCTGGCTGTAGTCTTCATTATAAAAGAAACCTTTTTCCGAAGGCGACAGTTTGTCATGCCACAGACGTGACCCAGAGCTTAACTATTTAGATTTAATAATTATTTAACAGGTAAGTATACAATGTAATTTCTCTATTTGTACAAACACAGCAATTAGTTGTTTGGTACTAAATACTCTAGCGTAACAGCGTCTTATTATTCTCTAGAATTATACTGTAGATGGAAATTAAGAAATAAAACAAAATACCCCCGTTGCAGCAAACCTTCATTCTAAGCGAATTTCCAATGAATGTAGCCTATACCAAGTTTCATCAAAATATATTTATAAATAAGTGATATATATATATATATATTTATTAGAGATGTGCGAGTACAGGTTTTTTAAGTCAAGTCGAGTAAATGGCAAATGATTCGAATCTCGAGTTCGAGTCAAGTAAACAAATAAATACCCCCGTCGCAGCAAACCTGCATACTCAGCGAATTTCCAATGAATATATATGTCTTAATAACACATTAAGCCTCTTACCAGAATTCATAAGAAATATATTCACAAACAAGCGATATTTGAAATATTAATTATTCTCCTTAAGAATAACATTGGGGATGAGTACGCAGGTTTGCTGCAACAAGGCACACAAAATAATGGGTTTTATGCAAATATCAATAGAACTCATCTAAGTGAAGTCACATGCCCAGTTTCATCCATATACATTCATAAATAAGCGATATATAACATCTTTATTATTCTCCATAAGAATAACATGGGGACCGAGTACCTTGGATTGCTGCTACGGGAACCATAGGCTAAAAATTAGTTTTTTGTTCAAGCAACAACAAACCACAACCAGATGAAGCGATATACCAAGTTTCGTCAGTTTATGTTCATAAATAACTGAGATATAAAATTTTTCTTTTTCTCCACAAGAATAACATTGGACAACATACTGTGTTTAGCACTTTCAATATCTCAGTAACCAATTGACGTAGAGCAATGATAAAAATACCAAATTTTTTTTAAGCTGAATTCAATGGTATAAATTAAAATTTGATTTTTATGATAATTACATGTGGAAACCCCAAAAAACCCATTTTTGGGGTACAAAACCCCTTTCGGATGGTGCGATTTGTCTGGTTTTCGAACTCGTTCAAATAAATGGTACTTTACATATTTGTACCGAATTTTATTAAGATCGGACCTTTTATACGAGAGTTATCGTGCTTACGGACATATATATATATATATATATATATATATAGCCTATATATACTGTGATATATTTCATATTTAAAGATCATATGTTTCTAGTTACATCTGTTATAATGTTTATGTTGATCCTTGTTTTTTATTGTAAGAAAAAATATAGTTTATTCTAATGTACAAAGAACGATGATTATTTTCATATTAGTTAAATATGTTTTAGTGGCGACGAGAAATATGAGTTTTTTGTAAAATGTCTTTTGTTCATAGCAAGTATTCTGCATAATTTATTTACATGACCTTTCATTGAACAGAAATGGCTGAACAACTTTCTTCTATCCTTTCTAAGTTTGTTGAGCAACAAGCTGAGCTATTAACCAAATTTAATAAGATAACACATTTGCACGAAACCCACAACCCTCTGAACGCACGGAAACACAGAACGTCATATCATCATTCCATTTTGACCAATTTCATGATAATATTGAGGAATTCAGTTCATACAGGCAACGACTGGAAAATTTCTTTCAACTAAAAAATATTACTGGGCACGAAGATGACGAACAGCGAACCAATGCACGAATATTAATAAACTGCATTGGACCGAAACATTATCAACTATTAGTTAGCCTTGTATCACCGGACTTGCTAACAAACAAAAGTTACAATGAGCTAATTGAAATCGCAGAAAAACATTTATGTCCCAAACCAAATGTGTTTGTGCAACAACACACCTTTTTATCACGAGTTCAAAGTCCAACAGAGACTATATCCGATTTTGTGGCAGCATTACGGAAACTTACATTTACGTGTGAATTTGATTGCGGAACCTGTGGTGAGTCGGTGGCTGACTCATTCTTAAGGGCACAATTTATACGAGGCTTGCGTGACGAATCTATTAGTGAGAAAATTCTTCAACAACCCGATCTATCGTTTAATGGTGCTTGCGAACTAGCTCTGACTCTTCATGCATCGAAAACAGGAAGCAAGACATTTCACCAGACTGAAACTGTGAGTAAAGTATGTCAGGGGACACCCTATGTTCCTAGTTATCCACCAACCACACAGAATGATCGCCGGCGTGGATTTTATGAACGTCTGGGAATATCTGGTCTATGCCTCCGTTGTGGAGATGACAATCACACAACGAAAACATGCAACATAAATAGCAAAACTTTGTCTGTAGTTTGTGCCGTAAACAAGGACATGTAGCAAAGGTTTGTATTTCTAGTATTTCCTGATGTAATCCGCGCGAAGTAAATGCAGTTAATCTCGATTATGTAGCACGGAGTGCTTCTGATGACCTTGAAAATGTAACATATACATATATAAAAATTTGAACGAATGGTGTTTTTGGCATCTGGGGACCTCAAAACGAAAAGTTATCATGGTCTCGGGCCTAAGTCTTACCATGAGACCTACGGTAATAGCTTCTTCCCTATAGGGGAAATTCGCTAAAAAACACATAGGTCGAGTTAAATTGGATCAAAACAGTGTATAGGGTTCCATTTATAAATGTTGTTATTAAAATATACTTTTCTAGTCACTATGCCCTGAAAATAACAGTAGTAAGTCAAATAAATGGATTCCTGCTTCATTGGAAAAAGATAAGTACATTTATCTGAAAATAAATCATACCAAAGTTATTGCCTAACATTTTGCCATGAAGTTCAAATACTTTTAATATTTTGGTATTCAGGTTTTTATAACCTATAAGGTATTAATTAACAGTTTCATTAACAAATTATTTAAGTTTTTCATTTTATTTCCTATTTTTTATTTATCCTACGTTTGATTGTATATTAAATGTTTAGGCCTAAGTTACATATTTCTACGAATGGAGGAAATAAAATTACATTTAGGCCTAAAAGTTAAACTTTATGTTAATATTTAAAAGGCCTATTACATGGTAAAGCATTAACCTACTTACTTACCACACAAAATATATTTACTAATATATCTTAGCATTAATTTTAACACAAATAGTCCTGATACGAACAATCAGTTAATAAAAACATGAAGATACTATGTTTGAAAGTGCCCGGCAAATCAGTTGATGAAATTGAAGCCATGTCTTAGAGTTTCAAAATATTAAGAATGATTTTAAAAAATCATTAAAGAAACTTAAACAAAGCCTAAACAAATCACTTGTCTTTAAAATCAGCTCAATCCCAAAGGACAATAGTTGAGCCTAAAATTAATGGATGGAATTTTGTTGAGTCTCTTTTGACTCAATTTCAATTACTATGGAACAAAAAACAAGCACTAACTTCTTATGCTTACCTATTAGATTTCATTACAGATTTGTTTTTGATATTTTAATTTTTTTTACAAAGTTAGGGTAACCTAAAAGTGGACTATGACTATACAGGCAGTGTTCATACAACTCAATCTGAAGGTCCTGGTAAATCTTCCTTTTTGGTGTAAAGAGTAGGCTAACACAAATTCATAAGCCACAACTTACTTATTTATTAATAAAACATTAAAATTCACATCACAACTAACTCTTAACACCTCAGATGCGTTGACACTCAATTTGAATTTACAGACGACGCGAGCCGCGGACGACCCGTGGTAGCGCGGGTAAACGCCGGGAGTAAACTCGCTCGAAACCTTTGAGTTTCAGTAAAACCTCGAGTTTCAGAGCCGAACTCGGCTCGAACTCGAAATTTCGAGTACTCGCACATCTCTAATATATATATAGCAATTTATTTATTCTCAATAAGAATAACATTAGGGCTGAGTATGCAGGTTTGCTGCAACAAGAAATATAAGACATGTGTTTTTTAAGCAATTATCGATATAACTCAACCAGGCGAAGCTACGTACCAAGTTTTAATCATTTATGTACATAATCAAGGGAGATATAAAACTTTACTTATTGTCCATAAGATTAACATTAGGGTTGAGTATGCAGGTTTGCTTTTTTTGTGCAAATATAAATATACCAGTACTGGATGAAGCCACATACCAAGTTTCATCAATATACATTCATAAATAATTGAGTTAAAAATTTTTAATTATCCTCCATAAGGATAACATTGGACAACATACTGTGTTTAGCACATTGAATATCTCTGCAACAAATGGATATAAGAATAACATTTAAACACCAAAATGATTATTTTGTAGAGCTGAACCGAGTGGTAAAAGCAAATGTGAAGTTTAAAGTAAAATTAACTGTGGAAAAGCTAAACCTTTTTCCCATAAGAACACATAACATAACTAGCAAAACAAAAAACATAACATGTCTTTATATAACATGGGAGATGTTATGATCACGTTTTTTGGATTTTCTCTGCAACCACTTAACCTAGGTTAATAATTCAAAATACCATATTATTTTTTTTAAGCTCTATAAAATGGTCAAGACCAAAATTGTGTTTTAAAAATTTTAGGGTAAAAAATTCAAAAAACTGATTTTTGGAAAATTTAAAACCCCCATAAAACCCCCCCTATGGTCCGATCTTTCTGGTTTTCGAACTTAGAGTCTTGGATGTTGCTTTACACGTTCATACCAAATTTCATTGAAATCGGATGTTTTTTCAAAAGTTATCGAGTTAACGGACACATATATATATATACATAGATATAAATTTGAGCAAATAGTGTTTTTGGCATCTGGGGATCTCAAAACAAAAAATTATCATGTTCTCGGGCTTAAGTCTTACCTACGGTAATAGCTTCTTCCATAAAGGGTAAATTCACTAAAACGGAATGACAGAACCTTTGTGACATTTGATCGGTGATTTGGTTTTCGATTAAAGGATGCGATTACTATACGGTGATGCGATTGCGATGCGATTAATTGCATCGCCGTACCGCAAATCAGCAGTTGTTTACAACAGGGGTGCAGAAAATGTTACTACTGTAACATAACTGTAACCCCCAATCCTACTACTGTATTGGAAACAAAAAATTCCCCCAAAATTCGCGACATATATCTTTACATACTTAAGTAGGCCTAACAATGTAGGTACCAACTTTACATAAGGCAAATCAATAATCAGTAATTTTTTTTTATTTATTAAGGTTAAATTCCACAAACAAATGTTGTCCCTTATTATCTTTCTTCTACCATTGTGATAACATTATGTTACTAATAAATAAACTTATAGATAAGAAACAATAAAAAAATGTAAGTTGAATTAAATGTTTTTCTTTAATTTATTAGGTTTAAATTCCATAAAACCATTTTTCCAATAATTATGAAATTACCTCAAAACATTGTAATAAAATAATTATACTAATTAAATATCTTAAAATAAACTTACAACTAGAAATAATTTTAAAGAATCTATGTCGAATTGCAGGTTTATTTTCCATTCAATTTCTTGAGGAATGGAGGAATGTAATCAGAATTATAACACATTTTTTTTAAGCATTGGAATCCTTCAGTTCATAAATGGATCATTTTTAAAGTTAGTTTTTTCAGTGAAACCAATGTTTCCGACAACAAATTATGTGATTATCTTGTTCAGGAGGATCAAATTGATTAAGTTATCAACAAAATAATACGAATCTAATATTGCCATACCAATGCATTTTTACCAATCTAGATTCCAAATAACTGCTAATCCAAAAGTAAGTTTTTTCCGACTTAAAAAATTAATAATGGCTGCAAGTGACACCAGCAGCATACAAACTTGTCGCTCTGGCAACATTATCAAACTGATTTCAATTGGTGCATGGATAGTGGGAACACAGAGGCAAAGCGCATGAGGGCAGTCGCATGTTGCAAGAGGCATGCAATGTTTCATGCAAAATTTAACAGATTCAGAGGCATGGTGGAAACGAACCTCTATATTAATACTTCTTATAATGTATTGTGTCATTTAATTCCTGTGTAGTATTTTTTTTTAAAGTAACATCTTTTTCAGGCCTTAGTTGTGGTGTTTTTTGTCAGTGTGTAAACAGTAGCTAGTATAGCTCTGCTACTTTGTAAAAAGTAGCATGTAGTTGTAGCACCCTACATTTTAGCGAATTTCCCCTATAGGGAAGAAGCTATTACCGTAGGTGGCATGGTAAGACTTAAGCCCGAGGCCATGACAACTTTTTGTTTTGAGGTCCCCAGATGCCAAAAACACTATTCGTTCAAATTTATATATATATGCATATATATATATAATCTCTCTCTCTCTCTCTCTCTCTATATATATATATATATATGTGTGTGTGTCCGTTCCCGCGATAACTTTTGAAAGAAGCGCCTGATTTTGATGAAATTTGGCACAAATGTGGAGAGTAACATTTATGGCTTTAAGTTCGAAAACCAGAACGATCGGTCTATGGGAAGGGGTTTTATAGGGGTTTAAAATTTTCCAAAAATCAGTTTTTTGAACTTTTCCCCCTAAAATTTTAAAAACACTAAATTTTGGTTATAGCCATTTTATAGAGCTTAAAAAACAAACAATGCAGTATTTAGAATCATTAAGCTAGGTTTAGTGGTTGTGGAGAAAAGTAAAAAAATGTGTCCATAAAATTTCCCATGTTAATCTTATGGGAATATGGTTTTTAGATTTTCCTCAGATAATTTCACTAAAAACTCCACATTGTGTGTGATCCTTGTTTCAGAACCTACGTATTCATTACCAATGTTATTTTCTAATGGAGAATGATTAGAATCGCTTATATGTGAATATATTTTTATGAAACTTGGTATGCGGCTTTATGTGGTATTAAGACATATTATGCATTGGAAATTCGCTGAGTAAGCAGGTTTGCTGCGACAGGGGTATTTACTTATGTCTACTGTGTGTGTGCCAATGCGACTCTAAATACTAAATGAAATCAGTATTTTAATGAAAATAAACTATTAATTTATTTAAAAACACAAATTTACATTCCAATTCATAGGTTAAAAAAATTACAAGTAAGGAACAAGAGCAGCTCGTATGTTTACGCCAATGGGTTAATCGTGGCAAATAAAACCCAGTTGCAAAAAATTCTTTTGCAAAAGTATTTGGGTTTTAATAACGTGTACTTTGATGTAAAATTGTTTTTGGAGGTTTCAAATAAAACAAGTGTTATCTAGTTACAAGAGTTACACGTTTACTGATTTGTTAACATGTGCGTGTGCAGGGTGCAGAATATGTCTGTTCCGGCGAGACAGGCTCGGGGGAAATTTTGGGCCAACAAACAAAATAATTTAAGTCGCAAATTAATTTACCGCAAAATTAAAACATCTTAATTAGATAACACACAACAGCGTTGCATAAGTGATTTACAATAAATTAACTGTGTTTGTTTATAAACGATCTAAACGAGTATGGAGCGGTGTTGTTAACCTCAAAAGTCATTGAGCGATCCTATACTTTTTCTATTCTTAATGGTTGGTCTTGTTTGGCATCTGGTCGCAGTAAATTATTCAAGAGATAAGGTTTCCCACCGTACTACAAAATGCTAAAACCTAAACTGACTGTCGTACAAAGACAAATGATGGCTCATTTTTTCGCCTAACTATCACGAATTCAATTAATTGTCAATCAAAGTTTTGTGACATTCCGTTTAACAGATATGAATAATAGAATCACTGTATATCAGTTTATAAGTTTTTCAGACTATTCAAAGTTTTCTATGTTGGTTTCCTCCTTTTCCAAAATTTATTATTTGTTATTGATGTTTGTGTGACAATTCTGATTACATTCCTCTATTCCTCAAGAAAATAAACATACAATTAACACAGGTTTTTTTATATGATTTATTTTTTAAGTTTATTTTACTGTATTTTATAAGTAACATTATTTTATTACAATGTTAGAGGTAATTAAATGAGTGTCAACATGTTTTTATTGAATTTAAACTTAATAATTTAAAGTAAAAACATTTAATTCAACTTAGGTTTTTTATTATTTGTAAGTTTAATTGATAGGCTAAGTAACATAATTTTATCACAATGTTAGAGGTAATTTTATAAGTGGTACAATGGTTTTGTTGAATTTAATTTGTAGGTTTAATTTATTAGTAACATAATCTTATCACAATGTTAGAGGTAATTTTATAAGTGACACTTAAAAAGATAAATGTCATAAATTTTGGGGGAAATTTTTGGTTTGTAATAGTAGAATAGGGGAAAATTTCAGGGGTCTAGACATTTTCTGTAGCTACCCCTGGTGTTGTGTGGTAACATATATTTATTTATGCTTAGTTAAGCCTACTACGCAGGGTTTCTACGGTCAGGGGAAGTCAGGGAATAGAAATTTGGTCAGGAAAAGTCAGGGAACCCAGAGATAAAGCTTATTTTGTTACGTTTCGACCCCACATACTAAAGATATGAAAATAAATTTGTAGCTTATAGTCATTATTGATTACTATTCCACCTTAACGCTACTTCACAAAATTAATTTTGTAATCTTTGTTAAGTCTCAAAATAGGTTATGAGAGACATTATCAAAACATCAATAATAACTTCCTGTAAGTCATCATATCAAATTTACTTGACAATACGGTGCTTTTATTATTCCATCTGATCCCCGATGATGAAAAAACAGAGGGGATGCTTTGCTCCAGGCTGTATACAATCTATTGTAGCTGTAGCAGTATTTTCAGATGGAGTCCCAATGGTTGGCTGATGATCTAAGAATTCCTAAGTAGTTATTCAACATCTTGTAATCCTCAGTTATTTAATTACTATTTAAAACTATTTAATTTTGTTTTACTAACATTTATGACATGCATGAGATAGAAAATAATGTTTTACATATTAAATATACAATAATTGTGCACACATGCTTCTTTATAAAGCGAAAATGCTATGACGTATGTCGAAAGTTGGATCAGGGGAGACATATAAACAAACTGTAGACATATAAAATTGCCAAATAATTTGATTAGGCTTATATAATTGATTTTATATTCTAAAAAACATTAAAAGCTTCTATTAATACATGATATTCAACATTTCGCCTAGGGGGTTATTATAAAATCTCCTCTTTTTCAGGGGTCATCATCTAAAATCTCCTCCGTTTCCCACACTACCTTATGGCAACCCTCGGTATTAACTAATTGATATGTTTGATCCTCGCTTTGGAAGAAACCCACCAAAGCTAAGGGTCTGTGTGAAATCTCCAGAGAACAACACCTTGACTCCCCATTACAGTCATGATGTTGTTTCTTATGTCCTTATGGAAGCAAATTTCAGCTCTATTGGTTGAGTAGTTGGTGTGTGATGATCAACACGCTTATATTAACCCTAGCCGTGGCCAAAGGTCGCCCGGCGACCATCGAAATCGTACCCTTGAAATGGCCATGGTCGCCGGGCGACCATTAAGGTCCACAAATTTTCCAATGCTAAAAAGTAATTTATAATTAACTCGAAAGTGGACAAGTTATATACCATTTGAAAGATGACATTCTGAACTTTCATTTTATTATATAAATGAACCGTATAGCAGTTGTATAAGAACGTAACGACTATATAAAGTGAATGGTTTTTTAGTGCAAATCAATACCTGCAACTGACACGTCAAAATTCGTCAAACATGGCCTGGGACAAGATAACATAACTGGGGACAATTTCGTGGTATGGAGTAGCGGGTGGTACCACTGGACAGCAGACGAGTTGCTGTACATTATCGTATTTATTATTTGAACGATACATTGATAACAAAGAGCATATGATTTTTATAAAACAGGTGTTTTTGCCAAAACTAACGAATGGCCAATGGTCGCCCGGCGACCATTATGAAACGCTGTAAATATATATATAGGAAGTTTTATAACTAGTCAATAGTTGTGTCAAATTGTAGCAGAAGAAACGTAGAATAATTTTGTTTTGACAAATGGCAGCACTGGTCACTCTCACAACCTTCAGCAACGCAAGTAAATATCAGTTAGGCAGGTGTTTGGCCGATTCTTGCTGTTGTCAGATGAACCTCAAGTATAACCTACATCTTTGTAAGTGAATTTTTATCCGCGATTATTTCAGAAATTGTTCTAAATTCGGAGTTTATAGTGTCAGTGTAGTGGTTGTGTGTTTATAACAGTAATCTTTATGCATAAATATTACTGGAAAGGGATAAATTAGTCAATTGGTGAAGTGAAAGTGAGTAATGTTTTTGTGTGTTGTAGCATAATGTTAGACGATTGTTAGGCCTATCATTCATAGTATCGCGTGTATATTTGTTTATATACATAAGACATATAAATAAAAATGTTTTTCCCATGTGTTATACTTTACTGTGTAGGGAATTGAATTTACTACAACATGTTTATAATATTTTTGGCCTAAGAAAATCTGTACAAGATTTTTGTACTTCAGTGGCTCGGAAATGTTTTTACGTAAATGCTAATTTTCTAGTTATTTTATAGTAAACGGGTAATAATATTTTTTTACTCCCCACAATATTACAGATTTGTTTTCCTTAGTTCATAACCTAAAGAAATATATGTACAATATTATTATAAATATTTACCTTACATGAGTTATCTCCGATTCACTAATTATTCGTCTTACTCGACAAAAGTTGCGATTTTTCGAATTTTATTACATAACACATGTACAAAAAAATATTTTCCCCATGTGTTATACATTTCTATGTAGGGAATTGAATGTACTACAACATGTTTATAATATATTTGGCCTAAAAAAATCTTGACAAGATTTTTGTACTTCAATGTGTCGGAAATTTTTTTACGTAAATGCTAATTTTCTAGTTATTTGTATAGTAAACGGGTAATAATAATTTTTTTACTCCCCACAATATTACATATTTGTTTTCCTTAGTTCATAACCTAAAAATATTTATGTACAATATTATTATAAAAAATTACCTTACATGAGTTATCTCCGATTCACTAATTATTCGTCTTACTCGACGAAAGTTGCGATTTTTCGTATTTTATTACATAACACATGTACAAAAAACATTTTCCCCATGTGTTATACATTTCTATGTAGGGAATTGAATGTACTACAACATGTTTATAATATATTTGGCCTAAAAAAATCTTGACAAGATTTTTGTACTTCAATGTGTCGGAAATTATTTTTACGTAAATGCTAATTTTCTAGTTATTTGTATAGTAAACGGGTAATAATAATTTTTTTACTCCCCACAATATTACATATTTGTTTTCCTTAGTTCATAACCTAAAGAAATATATATACAATATTATTATAAATAATTACCTTACATGAGTTATCTCCGATTCACTAATTATTCGTCTTACTCGACAAAAGTTGCGAATTTTCGTATTTTATTACATAACACATGTACAAAAAAATATTTTCCCCATGTGTTATACATTTCTATGTAGGGAATTGGATTTACTACAAAATGTATATAATGGTTTTTACCTAAAAAATCTAATGTACAAATTACAAAACTTTACTTTTGAAATTTCAATCGAAAATTTTTGAATTTTTTATTTTTTTTTATTTTATAAAAAAGATAAATTTCCAGATTCATTTGTTTTATATATATTCAGATTCCCCTGGTCTTTTTGAATAAAATGAGTATGCATATTGATAGGTTTACTCCAAAATTGTAATTTATACGTATTTTTAAAAAAAGGTCTGCAAAATCGCCAAATCTGCTGGCCATTTCCCACTTCAACATTAGGCCACTGCTAGGGTTAAAGGCCAGTGGGGCAGAGCCCTTGAGTATATTTGTAACTGGAGTAGGTATATGTTTGCATTGAGCTATCAGCTAATTCCTACCAAATTTCAGCTCCATCAGTCCAGTAGTAGATGCAAAATTGTTAAAAGATCATATTTTGAAATTACGGGGGGCAAAGCCCCTAAACATTTTCGTAACGGGAATAGGCTTGCGCTTTGTACTGATGTATTAGATGTGTTCCTACCGAATTTCAACTTTCAAGGTCCAGTAAATACTAGGCTAATAGCCTACTCATAAGATTTCCATAAAAGTAAATTAGGGCAGAGCCCTATAGGATTTTGTTAAGGGTCAATCCATAACAAATCATACGTAGGTTTAGTTACTCAACATTTTTAATTCTTAAGTCATATCCACTCTGTATACTTATGTTATTTATTACCAATCTTCACTCAGTGTTTTAAATAAGAACTTTAAGGAATACCTGTTAATTGAATAAATATTCTTAAGTTATCATCTAGTTCAATATAGTAGATGCTTTATCCATAACAATAACATAGGATTATTAAAACGCCATAGGGCAAAGTCCTAAGGTGATTACAAAACATCCAATTCGCTTATGACCTTCTAATGCACGTATAGAACATAGAAAAATGTTTCATCAAAATCAGTGCCCTGTGAAAAACTAACAAATCACGACCAAATCTGCACGAAATTACGTTTTTGACCAGCCTCCATACTTTTTCTAAAAGGCTTATCACAATTTAAAGTAGCCTAAAACCTTCTCACGCATGTATAGAACAAAGAAACAAAGTTTAATCAAGGTCAGTGTACCTGTTTTCCCGTGAAAAGCGAACAAAAACCCATCCTTGAGTGTTACCGACAGACAGACAGAATTTGAGATAAGACTTGTTTTGGCTTCCCTAGGGTGTAAAACGTGGAAATATGCAAACATTTAATAATTCCAAGCAATGTACAGACAAAACTCTAATTTTATGTAAATAGATACATGTTTGGTTTCATTCAAAAGCTCTTTCTCTCTAGATGTGCCTTTTATGGATTTGATAAATATCTACATTCATTAGTGCTTCCCATAGCATTTGAAAGTTCCAACGTATAGGAGCTATTTTATTTAGGTAGTAAGCTGATTATAATGTCGTGCTATTACAATAACTTATAAATTTATAGTTTATAATTATTCTTAAAATTAAACATTCTGGAAACCAACAATGTAGAGGCTTATTCACAAGGCAATCTCACGCCCAGTTACAAGGGCTGAGAACTCCCACCTCACACACTCTTGGTAAGAAGGTATTAAATATTTGTATTACAGAGCAAGGACATAGTTTTTCAGTTACATCTCGCAGAAACTTATTTACATCTGATGACGGGAATTCATAATGGTTTAGTTTTGGCGACCAGGAATTGCTTTAATAAATTGCAAAGGACTCACTGTCTTGAGCAATCCAACCACTTCTTTTGTCAGTGGACAGTTGTTTCGCCTCCGTGTCCTGGAGGTATCATCAGCACAGTTTTAGGAGTTAAACCATTTAGTAGCGAACTGGTAGTCTCTCTTGTCGAAACATAAAGTACACAAACAAATAAAACACACACATTGCGCATGAATGAAACATTTAAAGGCTTGAAACTGACCCTAACCTCACTTTTTATTTTTTCACGCTACGAGTTTTGCCGGCCAAGTTTTGTCAAAATCCAGTTGGCCGGCAAAATTCGTAGTGTGAAAAAGTAAAAAGTGAGGTTAGGGTAAGTTTCAAGCCTTAAATGTTTTATTCGTGTGCGTGGCGCAATATGTGTGTGTTTTATTCGTTTGTGTACTTGTGTACTTTATGTTTCGACAAGAGCAACTACCAGTTCGCTACTAAATGGTTTAACTCCTAAAACTGTGCTGATGATTACCCCCAGGACACGGAGGCGAAACAGTTGTCCACTGACAAAAGAAGTGGTTGGATTGCTCAAGACGGTGAGTCCTTTGCAATGGAAATTCATCTCAGTTCAATTTACCCTAACCACATGTCATAATTAGTCACAACATAAAATAAATTTACAAGTTGTACTTTTATTTCCGTCTGTTTCAGAATTGATACAAGCCAAGCTATGGAAGATAGAGATGAAGTCGAATTGCGAGATCTTATGGACAGATTTACAAATGAATCAGAGAAGACTGTCAAGCTGATAGAAGCATTGAGGGAAAGGGTAATGCCATTTAAGTTCTGTCATTTCTGCAATGGGGAATAACAGTGCATTACATATAGCATGCAGTTCTGGTCATCGTTGCTTTGTTGTTGCCAAATATCCATCGTACCTTACATGGGAATACTGATGGATATTTTAATATTGAATCTCCTAAGGCAGTTGAGGGAAGTCCAAGATTTATGTCTACTAAAAAATATTGACTAACAATTAATATATAAGTAACACAGAAAATTCTAAAGAAAAATCTAGACCAGACCAAGCGGTGTCATCAAGTAATTGTTGGACTGACAACACTTAGTCATAATAACCATTAGAAGATGATAGCAGTAGTTAACTTTATCACCAACAAAAATTGTCTTTCATTGTATTTTTTTGCATATGGGCAATCTATTAAAAATGTAATATTTTAATCAAAATCTATTATATAGAGGTGCTCAAAAACTGAAGGTCACTGGTTCAAATATAAACATTTTCTAATATGAACATAGGGAAAATCATACGGTACATAATTTTAAAGGTCTTGTTAATGTAAACATTTTGGTAAAAGCAGAGCACTTGTCTTGATCTGTTTCAAAATGGCGACCATTTTAGTGAAAAAATTTTCATTTGCGGAATACCCTGTTTTTTTTCTAAACCACTAGGTAAATCTCTTTTCCGAATAAAATTTCTTATTCGTGATAACCTCAGGTTTATTCTGATATGCTGCATGACAGTCTTTATTGAAAAATTAAATATTTCAATAGCCCTAAATTATTAAAAAAATGCTTATAAGCCAAAATAAAAAAAAGTAAAATAGCAACATATGTCAAAAAACACACCGTTTTAAAAATCTTGTAAATACTGCAATTTTTGAATTTTCATAAACATTGTATTTCTTTTTGCTTTTTATTATTAACAAATATTTTCCTACATAAAATCCATGTTATTTGTGCATACAATTGCCATATACTCTGTGGGCCCTTTCATTTAGTGTGTTACCTGAATTAACATGCATTCCATATGAGAAAATGATTTTTTTTGTTCGATAAAAGTTTGACGTTTGAGTCTGAGTTAATGACGTCTGACTCAGTTGGTGTTACCTTTCTGAGTTGTTTCATTAGGCCTGCAACATATTTTTTATGAATAGAGCACCTTACATGACTAGATAAATGAATGTTCATCAGACTGTGCTGAAAGTCGCTATTTTCGATATCAGCTGTGAGTACCTAAAGTGTCACTTTTCCACTCTAGTGCCGTAAAAACAGCTGGTGATTTTTGCCGCATTGTTATTAGTCATCCTGACACCAGTACTGGTAGCGCTAATAGCTTGCTGCATCTACGAATAGCAGTGTTGAATTTGAAATAAGCTGTTTTTATTTATATAATTACTAGATTAACGTAAACTCAATGCAAACACTATTGTTGGCATTATGTTGTGAGAAATATTACTCAGCAAATCTGATAAAAATGTCTGAAAAAGATGTCATTAATATTATAATTATTATTATTACTATTTACAGTGTGATGAAAAATACTGTTCTTAACTCATACTGGATCACACTCGGGTGTCGCTTCACACGAAACACACGATTGCGTACCGGAAAATTATTTATCATCTTGTGTTTGAGTACAGTTTGGCTATAAATATTTATTCAAGTATCATAAGCCCTATTTTTGCGAATTTCCCCTATAGGGAAGAAGCTATAGGTGTGGCATGGTAAGACTTAAGCCCGAGACCATGATAACTTTTTGTTTCGAGGTCCCCAGATGCCATAAAAACTATTCGTTCAAATTTATAAATATATGTATAAATATATATATATATATATTGTGTGTGTGTGTGTGTGTGTGTGTTTGTCCGTTACCGCGATAACTTTTGAAAGAAACACCCGATTTTGATGAAATTTGGCACAAATGTGTAGAGTAACATGTATGACTTATAGATTGAAAACTAGATCGATCGGACTATGGGAAGGGGGTTTTATGGGGGTTTTAAATTGTCCAAAATTCAGTTTTTTGAATTTTCCCCCTAAAATAAAAAAAACACTTAATTTTGGGTATAGCCATTTTATAGAGCTTAAAAAACAAATAATTTGGTATTTTGAATCATTAACCTAGGTTAAGTGGTTGTAGAGAGAAGTCAAAAAAAGTGTCCATAAAATTTCTCATGTTAATCTTGTGGGAAAAAGGTTTTTGGATTTTCCTCAGATAATTTTACTAAAAACTTCACATTTCTTTTTACCAATCAGTTTAGCTCTACAAAACAATCATTTTGGTGTTTTAATTGTTGTTCTACGTCCAACCGTTGCAGAGATATTCAAAGTGCTAAACACAGTACGTTGTCCAATGTTATCCTTATGGAGATATTTAAAATTTGATATCTCGATTATTTATGAACATATATTGATGAAACTTGGTATGTGGCTTCAACTAGTTGTGGTATATTGATATTTGCACAAAAAAGGTATTTTGTTGATTTTCCCTGTAGCAGCAAACCTGCATACTCGGCCCCACATTATTCAAATGGAGAATAAGTAAAGTTGTATATCTCCCTTAGTTATGAACCTCAATTAATAAAACTTGGTATGTAGCTTCACCTAGTTGAGTTATATTGATAGTTGCAAAAATATACTTTTTTTATCTTCCTCGTTGCAGCATACCTGCGTACTCAAGCCCTAATGTTATTCATATGGAGAATAAATAAAATGCTATATATCACTTATTTGTGAATGCATTTTTCTGAAACTTGGTAGGTGGCTCTATGTAGTAGTGAGACACAAATATATGCATTGGAAATTCGCTGAGAGTACGCAGGTTTGCTGCGACGGGGGTATTACTTTATCTGTTGTGGAATATTATTTTGTTGTTCATTATATAAAGACAATGTATCTTTTATGTTTATTGTACTGGGTGTTTCTAAAATATTGTTGCAAAAATAAGGTTAGTTTAATAACAGACAACAAATACATGAAAACATTGTCTAACAATTCATCATTTGAACGAGTTTTTATACACACTTCACTTCAGGGTTTTAATTCACACTTCAAATGCTTGATTTGACAGCCGTTGCTAGTCCTGCATACATCCAGGCAATATTCCAGTCCCGCTTACACGCTGCAACATGTTCTGTGTTATGGATTGCACTGCTCCGGTTTACACTGTCCTAAGTCGTACAGGTTTTGAGGTATGGGTGGGTAGTAAACTGAATATTTGATGAAACCCCACAAAAAAATCGCAAGGAGTTAAGTCAGGTGATCGTGGGGGCCAGCGCAACATAGAGGCCTGTCTTGATTTCTAGAGCGATTAATTTACATTTTTTCTTGCTTTTCCATAGCCGTTTAGTAAACACGTCGGTGTTAGTTAACCAAGCAACCAAGACAAAACGCAATCTTATCAAAATAAAATTATAAACATACTCTTTGTATTGTTGCAATCGTAAGCTATTTTAGTTAATGCAGACGGAAATTCCTCATGTTTAGTTTTGCCCCATTCTCTTTTAATCTCCCGGTACATATATATCCTACCGCACCTCTAAACAAAATTGTATGACACTTTTCGTCATAAAATCCCCTTGTGGTCATAAAATCCCCGCTGGTTATTTGCACAATACTCTTAAACAAGTGCCCCCTTCTGTTCAACTTTTATATACAGGGTGTCAGGGTTTATATGTCTAAACAGATTGGAGACAAACCAATTGACCTAAAAGGTGAAATACAATTATTTTCTATTAAATCGACCCTAAGAAATAACGTAAACATAATTTTAGTTTGTTACAAATATAGGGTGTTCCAAAAACGGAGGGTCACTAGTTTGAATCTCGGAATTTTCAAATATAAACATATGTCAAGTTATACAAAATTTTAAAGCTCTACACTCGACTAACATTTTGGCAAAAACAGAACTCACTTATCTTTATCAATTTCGAAATGGTGACCATTTTATTGAAAAATGTTGACATTTATGAAATACTCTGTATCTGCTAAACCACAAGACATATCTTAGTTCTGGTTCAAAATTCTTACTCATTTTAAAACCAGCGTCACCTGTTATGCTACATGACAGTATTTAAAATAAAATACAAAAATTACTTTTTTGGAAAATGTTGATGTGCCCAAAACTCAAAAAAGTCAAATAGTAACATATGTTAAAAAGTATATCATCTTTAAGGCCTTGGAAATCCTAGCAAATTTCTAATTTACACCAACCTCGTATCTCTTATTTTTTGTAGCAATCAACAAAAATGATAATTTCCGCATATAAAATGCATGTAAGTTATTATAACCCCTTTATAAAAGAGGCCTCAGAGTAGTTTGTAAGTGTTACGCACAAATAACATGCACTTTATATGGGGAAATGATGATTTTTGTTGATTGCTATAAAACAAAAAGAGATAGGAGTTTGGTGTAAATACCTTAAAGGTGATATACTTTTTAACATATGTTACTATTTGACTTTTTTGAGTTTTGGGCACATAAACATTTTCCAAAAAGTAATTTTTGTATTTTGTTTTAAATACTGTCATGTAGCATATCAGGGTAACGCTAATTTTAACCTGAGTAAGAATTTTGAACCAGAACTAAGATGTGTCTTGTGGTTTAGCAGATACAGGGTATTCCATAAATGTCAATATTTTTCAATAAAATGGCCGCCATTTTGAAACTGATTGAGATAAGTGAGTTCTATTTGTGCTAGGGGGGTGCGAGTACTCGAAACTTCGAGTTTTCGGCTGAGTATTTTAATACTCGAACTCTACTCGAAGTTTTGAAAACTACTCGAAAGTTCGAGCGAGTATTTCCCGCCGATTTCCGGACGATCGCTAACGATGCGACCGGCCAAAACGCGTAGTAACGGCTGCAATAGGCAATCGCATCACGTTAAATCGGCTGAAAATGACGACTGCGACCGGCCAAAACGCGTAGGAACGGCCGCAAAAGACGATCGCATCACGTAAAATCGGCCAAAAATGACGACCACGAACGATTGCGACTGGCCAAAACGCGTAGTAACGGCCGCAAAAGGCGATCGCATCACGTAAAATCGGCCAAAAATGATGATCGGACCACGTAATTTCGGCCATGACTAACGATTTTGTCATTTAATATTGATTATAAGCGATGTCTGGACCAGGTGAAACTGGCCAAATGACAACCGGGCCCTGTTTTATCGGCCGGAAATGAATTTCAAACCGTGTTTTGTTTGTCAATACGTAATCCAGTTTGATTGTACTGGCCAAAACTTTGTATTGCTACTCATGTATTAGTTAGAAACTATGTTTAGATTATCAAATCTAAAGTGGTATCCAAATCCCATTACACTATTTTAAACTACCAGCTGATGGCAAATACTCGCTTGAAAATACTCAAAACTCGAAAATAAGTGGCACTACTTGACTCGATTAAAAAAATCACTACTCGCACACCCCTAATTTTTGCCAAAATGTTAGTCGAGTGTAGAGATTTAAAATGATGTATAACTTGACATACCTTAACATTTGAAAATTCCAAGATTCGAACTAGTGACTCTCCGTTTTTGGAACACCCTGAATTTTTAATAAACTGAAAATATTTTAGTTATTCCTTGGGGTCGATTTAGTGGAAAATAATGCTATTTCATCCTTCTAGGTCAGTTGGTTCGTCTGCAATCTGTTTGAGACACTTTACGTGAGGCACTGTGTATAAGGCGGTTTAAAGCAGCTGTAAGTTGTGTCTTATTTTTAAGGGCATTGTAATCAGTAGATTCATTTTTATGTAATAGACGTACTACAGAAGATTACTATATGAAGATGGACTTACTTTGTACAAGTGCTTTAGGTCTACTTGGCTAAATTTGTTTTTGTACAATTTCTTGATGAGTCCATTGGTATTGGATTCAATTAAATATTTAATACAATGCTGTACAATACACAGTAATTTGTATGGATCAGCCAAGCCTGCGCACAGGTCTGAGTCCATGTTGAATATTTCCTTTTTTTATTTCCTCAGTTACTTTATATTTAAAGATAATTATTTTTTTAAATAAATTAAAAACCTTCTTTCTTCATAGTGAAAGCTGCATGAAATACAAAGGATATACTGTACAAACATGAATAAATAATTTTCAAGTTGACCTTGAATTTTAAGTATTGAGCATACAAATGATTTCTTAGAATTTAAATGTTTTTGGGTTGTAACGGGATTTTTTAAAAGCTTAATTTTTTAGTCTGTATCTCCTCCAAAACAAAAAAAAAATGGTTATGGTCTCTCTCGATCTAGTTAATAATCCAGTTAATTTAGATTTCTTCATTCTGTATTTTTGTTTTAGGAATGATATTTAAAGCTTTGTAATCTATGTATTATTTTTGGAAATAACCCATATTCAAGCATTTATTTATTCATAGCTGATGGAAATTAAGATTGTATTTCTTATGAGGCTACATTCCTGTCTTTGTTCATTCCTCATGTTAATAGGATGTTGATGTTGATGATACTAATGAAACAAAACTTTATCTTTCAGGCTGTTGAACTTGTTCATAAAGGTGAACATATTCTTATCCCTGAAGTAAAACAAAGTGTGAGAAAGCAAGTTACAGCTGAATTAGAAGAACTTACTGAGAAGTTGGTTTCTATAAATATTGATTTGGAGCTGGATTATGTTGACTGTCCAAATCTTGTGATACCATATTTTACTCCTGGACAAGATACTGTTCACAAGTTAAAGTTTCTCAGTGGAGATAACCCATGGAATTTCTGGCTTGTCGATAGAAATGTGGATACAAAAGGAATTCTCAAGACTCTATTGTGAGTACCGGTATACATGTATTTCCAAGTTCCTTATTTTAAAAAATCATTGATTTCTGTATAGTGATTTCATAAAACTCTTACTTTTATACATGTAAGTTTACAAAACCCTTTTCAAGGGAAGACTTATATGACTGTCAAATTTGAACTTATTTTAAAGGTATTTGTGAGTAGAAAAAATTGCAGGAAAACAACATTTTCAGTTAGAAATAGAAGACTAAAACCGAAAGGTGGTCCTGATTTACATTAACAGGAAGATGTGGTCTAGGACCTTTATTATTTCTAAAACCTAGACCGAGCACCTTTCGTTGTCCCAAGAAACATCTTTTCTCCATAAGAATTACATGGCAACTTTTAAGGCCAGTGGGGCATAACCCTAGGGTCAGGGTTGAAATATAATTAATCTATAGGGTTTCTATCAATAGTCACGTAATTGGCCGTTCTTGGAAAATTTGGTGTTTCATCAGTTAGTCTACATCAATGTAAGGTTTATGTTTTTTATATGTATTGTAATACATACCATAGTAATGTAATGTGTTTAAATATGATCTAATATACAATTTAAAGCTAAAGCGTGGGTTTTTCTTCCCCCAATGCATCTCCCGGAAACTGTACATTCACCTAACTCTACATTGTTTAAGTTCACAATGTTAGCATGTTCACCATAGTTTTAGAGGTTATGACGTTTTAACTGATCAAATTTGATAGTTTTAACTAGAGATGTGTGAGGACTCGAAATTTCGAGTTCGGCACTGAAACTCTAAAGTTTTGAGCGAGTTCACTCCTGCCGTTTACCTGTGCTACCAAGGGTTGTCCGCGGCCGTGCGTCGTCTATAAATTCAAATTGAGTGTGAACGCATTTGAGGTGTTAAGAGTTATGATGTGGATTTTAGTGTTTTATTAATAAATAAGTAAGTTGTGGCTTATAAATTTGTGTTACTCTTTATACCAAAATGGATGATTTACCAGGACCTTCAGATTGAGTTGTATGAACACTCAGTATAGTCTGTATAGTCCACTTTTAGATTAACCTAACCTTGTCATTTTGTAAAGTGAAATCAAAAACATATCTGTAATGAAATCTAGTTGATAAGCGTAAGAAGTTTGTGCTTGTTTTTTGTTCCATAATAATTTAAATGATGTCAATCCATTAATTTTAGGCTCAACTGTCTTTTGGCATTGAGCTGTTTAAAAAAAAAGATTTGATTTGTTTTGGCCTTGTTTAAGTTTCATTCATGGATTTTTTAACTGCTTTGGAAAGATCCCTGATATAAATGATGAGTTAATTAAATGACATAAGACTGTGCTAAGTTGATGCCTTGCACTTTTAATAACTTTAATTGGGATTTCATCGTGTCCAGAGGAATTTTTATTTTTTAGTGAACTTATAACCTTTTCCATCTCCTCTACATTAACTGATTTAAATGCAAACATTGTTCTCACATTTAAACTTTGTTCTTGACTTTTTTTCAGGAGAATCTATGTTGTTTAAGCTACTAATGCTAGAAGTATCCAAACAGTTATCCTTAATGACATTGATAAAATAATCATTGAACTTATTTGATATAATTCTAGGATCAGTAATAATATTATCACCTTCTTCCAAATATATGTTTTTTACATGATCTAATTTTTTATCACCAACCTCAGAATTAATAATATCCCAAACTGCTTTTTGTACGTTTTCAGATTTTTCAATTTTTTTCCTGAAAATATTTTGTTTTGGCTGAGGTCAAATTTATTTTTAACTAATTTTTCTTCTATTTTAAAAGATCATGTAGTGGAGGGAGACTTTTGCTGCGTGTATCTTTTGCCAATTGTAACAATTGTCTTTTAGCGAATTTCCCCTATAGGGAAGAAGCTATTACCGTAGTCGGCATGGTAAGACCTAGGCCCGGGACCATGATAACTTTTCGTTTTGAGGTCCCCAGACCCCAAAAACACCATTCGTTCGAAACTGTATATGTATATATATATATATATATATATATATATCTATATATATATATATATCTATATATATATATATATATATATATGTGTCCGTGAGCACGATAACTCTCGTAAAAATTATCCGATTTTGATGAAATTTGGTATAAACGTGTTAAGCAACATTTATGACTTTAAGTTCGAAAACCAGCCAGATCGCTCCATCCAAAGGGGTATTTTGGGGGGGTTTTGTACCCCAAAAATGGGTTTTTCGAATTTTGTACATATAATTTTGGAAATAGTCAAATTTTAGTTTTTTCCATTGGATTAAGCTTAAAAAAACACACAATTTGGTATTTTGATCATTTCTCTACGTCAATTGGTTACCGAGATATTGAAAGTGCTAAACACAGTACGTTGTCTAATGTTATTCTTATGGAGGAAAAGAAAAATTTTATATCTCGCTTATTTATGAACGTATACTGATGAAACTTGGTATACGGCTTCATCTGGTTGTGGACCATTGATATTTGCTCAAAAAAAAATTTTTTTCCAAAGGCTCCCGTAGCAGCAAACCTGCGTACTCAGCCCCATGTTATTCTTATGGAGAATAAGTAACGTGTTATCTCCCTTAATTATGAAAATAAATTAATGAAATTTGGTATGTGGCTTTACCTACATGAGTTATATTGATATTTGTATAAAACCCCATTTTTTGTGTTCCTTGCTTCAGCAAACCTGCATACTCAGCTGCCATGTTATTCTTATGGAGAATAATTAAAATCTCATAAATCGTTTGTTTATGAATGTATATTGATGAAACTTGGTATGTGGCTTTATGTGGTATTAAGATACATATATATGCATTGGAAATTCGCTGAGTACGCAGGTTTGCTGCTACGGGGGTATTTTCAGTTTTTAAGTTTTCTGTGAGCCAGGAATGCTTCTTCCTCCTTTCAGTTACAATAGTTTTTGGAAAAGATTGGTTAAAATAAAAATGAAATATTTTTGAAACTGCATGGTTTTTTTGCATCTACTGGGGCCATGTAGACATTTCCCCAGAGCTAATTTTCAACCAGTTTAGTAAAATATTGTAAATTTTGTGTTGAAAATTTACCCACTTCACGTTTTATTGGTATTTGCCTTTCGGACTTTAATCAAGCTTTTTAAATGTAACAACTGACCATCATGATCAGAGAGACAAGTTATAATGTCTTCAAGTTATAGAAGGGTCGATTTGTTAACCACCCAGAGAGGTCTTCAACTTTGGTCCATGTAATTTCCTGATATCTTCTGACAGGAGATTGTGTAGTTTTCTTCCTATGTTGAAAGGTTTTTTCTCAAACAGTGAGCTGTGGTGTGGGGGTAGGATGAAGCTTGTCTGGTGTCATGACTGTGGAGAATTGACCCTCTTCGTGTTGGAACTTAGTCTATGTACAGAATCACCTCTCTGATGTATAGGGCAGTAACTGTCATGATATTTAGTGTGGTGAATGCTTCCCTGTAGCTTCTGGGGCCTAGTCCTGTTAGAATTATAACTGCCCTCTTTTGTAGATGCAGTACACGTTGAATGTTTCCTACCGAAGTGCTCCCCCAGATTATCAGGCCGAATCTTAAATGTAACTCAAGTAAAGCATGATATGCAGTTTGTGCTATAGCCTCGTCACTTATATTCCTTATTCTTTTTAACACATACAAGCATGTAAAAAAGAACGTGGGCATGGCATGGGTTCTTTAGCTTATTGGATATAGTATCAGTATGTGGATCCCAAGACATGTTTTCATCGATTCTAAGATTCCTAAGAATTTAGCCTCGTTGTCTATGGTTAAGTCAGGCAGGCCTGGGACCTCATCTCAATTTCTTCCAAATGCTAACTTTCTTGTTTTAAATGTATTGACGGCTAGGTAGTTTTTACACTCTTTTTTAACTATAACGTTAGAGTTGTACATAAAAGTTTCAGTAGATTTTCTGGACAAGAAAATGTGTTTACTTTTTTTGTTACGATAAAGCTGAAATTTGGAGGACTGTTTGTAAATGAGCCTAATACAAATTTCCTTTTTTCTTTCGTAATGTGATGTCTTTTGCCTTAATGCCCCATTTGTCTTGCTAAATGGAAAACAAAATTGTTCCGTGAAAACTGTGGTGCTGTACTCGGTATTAAATATAATTATCAAGTTTTAAATACTTTGAATTACTATTTTTAATGCAAATAAAAATATTATTATTAGTTGCTTCAGACCGCTTGCTTACCCAGATTCAAAGTTTAGGTGTCCAGCTGTGCTCCAATTGCCGTGCAATGTTGTGAGGCCCCCTGGCACAGCCGCTTCCTATGTGTAGGAGTCCTAGTTAATTGCAAAAGAGAAACGATAGCAGTAAAACCTCGATCACCATCACGCTTTTAACTGTCCCTCTGTTATCCGTTGTCTGTATGAGAATTTTACGATTTATTAGCGTCGGGATTTACGCCGTACGGCAGTGTCTGAGCATCTGTAAGAGCTATAACAACATAAATATTTATGTACTGTAAAGAATTATAATTTTATTCATGGTTTTATTTTCATTTCTCTCCCAAACCATTTTAAATTTAGTTATTGTACTGTACGCTGTACACGGTTACATAATTACATTTCTATTATACGTCCTGGTCCCGAAACTGACGGTTAATAGAGGTTCCACTGTTCCAACAAACTTGATAGAGCAAAAACGACTAGGGGTCGGCGAGTAGTGTTTTTTAAATCGAGTCGAGTATTGAACCAAACTACTCCGAGTATCAAGTCGAGTGGAGTAAAAAGTAAACAAACAAATTTTATTTTTTGTATTGAAAACAATGTTTTTTACGGGATGAGTCAATTCCAATTGTCGAGATTCGATGGTCCAAAGTCGATTACGGTTCTATCGATTCAAGGCTGTCGGTACAAAAAAACAACTTAGCGTGGGTAAACAAACAGAGATAAACGTCGTTTAACAAAATAAGTGGTTGAAAAAAGACTCCTCCCGACAACTAATCACTTCCTTTCCAGTCCCAAAATAACTAACTCTCAACTAACACAAAAGTAGAATTGACAGGATCTATTTATGGATGTACGAGAATAAGGAAAACAGATAAGTAAACAAAGCTATTGGCCCGAGTCGACGAGCGACCCTAAATTTGCTGTCCCATTCTTAATGGCTGGTCTATTGTTTGGTTTCCGGCCGAAGATCCTGGTAATTTATTCAAGAGATAACAGTTCCTAGTCCAAAATACTAAAACCGAAACTAATTGTCGTACAAAGACAAATGACGGCTCATTTTTTCATCTGATTACCACAATAAAATAAAATGTCAATCAAAGTTGTGTGACATTCCGTTCAAGAGATATGGATAATACAATCACTGTTTATCAGTTTTATTATTTTCCCGACTATTCAAACTTTTCTATGTTGATTTCTTTCTTTCCCGACATTTTATTTCTTTCTATTCAAATTCTATTCAAAGATGTTAAGCTTATTTTTCTTTAATTCAGTCACTTATTTTGTTAAACATTGGTTAGCGCCGCAAACGTGGGTAAACGGCGGGGGTAACTATGATATTTTCAACTATCTGGGGTAAACGGCGGCAGTAGTCAACTACTCGACTCGATAGTTTAGAGTATTTTTACTACTTGACTCGGCCTTTGAGTAGTCTTTAGTACTCGAACAAATACTCGAAACTCGAGTACTCGCCCACCCCTAAAAACGACATGCTACTTTTGCTCCCAGCATTATGCTCTCTCAGTGTGCGGCCTGCCTTATATATATATATTTGAAGTTAGTAATTCAGAAGTACCATTTTTACAACATATTCTCATTTAAATCATTTTCCAGATTATGCACAGCTGGCTTATATCCTATCCTATACTCTAATATGAGTAAGGTTTGCTTGCTTGCTTGCGACACAGATCTCAAAAACGGCTCCAAAGATTTCCTTGAAATGTTCGAAATAACTAATTTCTGGGATAAAAATAAGTTCTAGACAGGCCTCATCCCCAGGAAAAATCAAATAATGTAAAAAAACTAAAATGAAAAGTTAAAAAAATTAACATTGGGCTTATTGAGTTTCAAATCAAAAGAATTGTAACAGCTGTTCATAATCAACCAGGGAACTGTCAAAGTAATACTCATGTTGTATATGATTATTAACATGAGGTTTCCTGAGAGCGGAGATTAAACGATTTGAGTGTAGATTATATAAATAGAGTAGTAAAATAAATCAAAGGGACATTAAGCTATAAATAACAACTGGAGTGACCTTAAAAATGTAGAAAAGAGGCAAATGAGGTATACAAATCTGATTATCAGTAGGGGGAAGTGGTGAAATATTACTCCAAGTCATCTAAACAAACTGACTGGCCTTCCCCCGAGCAAAGCTCGGCCCCCTCTATTTATATATAATTAGTGCACGGGTGCAGAATATGTCTGATCCGGCAAACCAGGCTCGGGGGAGATTTTGGGCCAAAAAACAAAATATGTTTAAGCCGCAATTTAATTTCCCAGAAAATTTAAAAATCTTAGATAACACAACAAAAACGGTGTTACATAAGCAATTTACAATTGGAAGTCACATAATAGACTAGTATTATCCAGTGTTAAATATCCAAGTAATATTGATGTCTGACGGTTACATTAGACAACTAACTGGTTTGTTTACCTCAAAATTAATTCAACGAGTGTCCCTACATTTTTGTCTCATTCTTAATGGCTGGTCTGTTGTTCGGCATCCGGTCGAGGGTCGCGGTAATTTATTCAAGAGATGTCCTATTACACCATGCTAAAACCGAAACTAATTATTATACAATGAATAATGATGGCTAATTTCTTTTGTCTAAATATCACAAATTAAATAAAATTTCAATCAGTTTGTGACGTTCCGTTCAAGAGATAATACTGATTATCAGTTTTATCAATGTTCCAGACTATTCAAAATTTGCTATGTTGATTTACAACTGCCCCGACATTTTATTCATTTCTATTTAAAATTCCAACTTTTCTGAGTGCTGGACATCCTAAAATTTATTTTTATAAAATTTCTTTAGAAATTTAACGTTACAGTATTATTTAAAAACGTTTATCTACAATCTTATATATTAATTAACTAAGGAATTTTGTTTTCGGCCTGCTACGTCGTTATTTTTCAACCAATTTAGACAATCGATTTGTCATTTTAAAGTGTTTACACTAGCCTACAGATTAACAGAAAAAAGTAAAACTAAAAAAATACCGCTTTAGTTTTTAAAATATTGACATTTAAAAAAATTGCTCCATGATATTTAGATGGGAGAATATTTTTGAAGGAACTCGGCCTTAGTTTGAGAATACCAGGCATCGTGTGGTCATTGAATTTGTACCTATTTGAAGCTTACACATTCCGATACTCCCCAAAATTGTCAGTTTTATAATTTTCTCCCTTTAAGTTCGTTAAATGATACAACAAAGTATGAAGTCCTAAAATTTATCCATGTTATTCATATGACAGTATTTTTATCTAGGATTTTGAGGAACTCTGCCTTAGTTTGAGAAAACCAGGAAACGTGTGGTCATGGAGTTCGTACCAATTTCAAGCTTGAACATTCCGATACTCCCCAAAATTGTCAGATTTATAATTTTCTTCCTTTAAGATTGTTAAATGATATAAAGTATAAAAAAGTACTCACATTTCCCCATGTTATTCATATGGGAGAATTTTTGGAAGAACTTTGCCTTAGTTTCTTTCAGAAAACCAGGTAACATGTGGTCATGGAATTTGTACTAAATTGAAGCTGAAACAATCCGATACTCCCCAAAATTGCCAGATTTATCATTTTATTCCTTTAAGTTGGTTAAATGATATAAAGATTGAAGTCCTAAAATTTCCCCATGTTATTTGTGTGTGAGAATTTTTCACCAGTAACTCGGCCTTAGTTTGAGAAAACCAGGTAACATGGGTCATGGTATTAATACCAATTTTAAGCTGAACCATTCCGATACTCCCCAAAATTGTCGGATTTATAAATTTTCTCCTTTTAAGTTTGTTAAATAATACAAAATGTAAATGTCTACAAACCGTTTTGGTGGTATTTATAGTATGTTTTATTTACACCAAACAGCTGATGATAATCCCAATTCAGGATTTTGGTTAGACAGCTGATCAGGTCATCAAGCTTTTGATTTATTTTTGTCTATAGTAAACATCAACACAAACATCAAATGTAGGCTAAACCTTTAAAAATTTATTTATTTTTGAAGTGTTCATTTTAATTTTTGCGATTTTTTGACTCTTAGCGAATTTCCCCTATTACCGTAGGTCTCATGGTAAGACTTATGCCCGAAACCATGATAACTTTTTGTTTTGAGGTCCCCAGATGTCAAAAACACTATTCGTTCAAATTTATATATATATCGATATAATATATATATATATATTAGTTATCGTGTTAACGGACACACACATATTTATATATATATATATATATATATATATGTGTCCGTTAACACGATAACTTGAGTAAAAAACGTCCGATTTCGATGAAATTTGGCTCAAATGTGTAAAGAGACATTCATGACTTTAAGTTTGAAAACCAGAAAAATCAGACCATGGGAAGGGGGTTTTATGGGGGGTTTTAAATTTTCCAAAATTCAGTTTTTTGCACTTTTCACCCTAACATTTTTAAAACTCTCAATTTTGGTTTTCAGCATTTTATAGAGCTTAAAAAAACAAATAATATAGTATTTTAAATTATTAACCTAAGTTAAGTGGTTTCGGAGAAAATCCAAAAAACCTGCTCTTAAAATCTCCCATGTTAATCTTATGGGAAAAAGGTTTTTGGCTTTTCCTCAGTTAATTTTAATGTAAACTTCACATTTGCTTTTACCAATCAATTCAGCTCTACAAAACAATCATTTTGGTGTTTAAACTGTGATTCTACGTCCAACCGTTGCAGAGATATTCAAAGTGCTAAACACAGTATGTTGTCCAATGTTATCCTTATGGAAAATAAATAAAATTTGATATCTCGATTATTTATGAATGTATGTGGCTTTATATAGTATTAAGATACATATATATGCATTGGAAATTCGCTGAGTACGCAGGTTTGCTGCTACGGGGGTATTAATATTTACACTAGGTATTAAAAACTGCAGGTGTTTGGGTTTCAACAGAGTCCTCTGGTGAACAGCAGGTTATTGTTCCTGACAGAGTACCGTGAGATTACCCAACCGTAACATTTTAGCTGTTGAATTTCGACGGGCACCCACTAGTTAAAATTAATTATTTTAATAACAAATTTTGTATTACATTTTTTACACAAAATTTAAAACCCTAAGTATAACATTAAAATTTGGTTCTTTGGTTAATATATTTTTAGCAGAGATTTTGTTTGATAGGGGCCATACACATATTATATAACACACTTAAGGGGGGGGAGGGGGTATGGCGTAGCGTTATGCTGTGTTACGGGGGGAGGGGGGTGTTCGGATCAACGTTACGAAACTCACACATATTAACAATAAGAGCTGGCGCACTCCCGTATCTATTAATAATGTTATAAATCTTTCAAAATTAAAAAATAATACAATTTATATCTAAATCAAGGTTACAGTTAGTTCAAATCAAATCAAATCAAATCATATTCATATTATATACAAGATAACGTGCGAAATAGTTATATAAAAAATACTTCGGACATACTTTGAACTCAAAATAAATACGTAACCTGTTTTGAGAAGTTCCGTATTACTATACACTCACCTATGTTTTGTGTTGTTTTAGAGTGTAAAACCGTGACTTGATACAGTATTGCACAATGCCACCCACATATTTAGTTTTTTTAAGTTGTTTTATATTTGTATTAGTTATAAATTGCATTAGTTAAATTTTAGCTGAGATAGTTTATTTTGTTGTTTACATTATTAGTAAACAGTCTTGTTTGTCTTTATTCATTTTTTTAAAAAATAAGTTATTACAAAAGGCTGTCAAAAAAGTCATTTAAAGTTTAATGATTCACTGAAGTCCATATTCCAAATTGCTGATAAAACTATGTTTTAAAGGTGTATGCTGTTTTAAAGCCTTCTGCGATGGAGTTACATAACACATGGGGTGGTGGGAGGGGGGTATGGTCAAGCGTTATGGTGCATTACATGGGGGAGGGAGGGGGTCTGAAATGACGAAAAAATGTGTCATACAATATGTGTTTGGCCCCATTAATCTGACTACATTCTTCCATTCCTCAATAAGTTAGGCCTATATGAAAAACGAGTTCGCACGCAGCACGCTGACGTGAGGGAAGTGAATTTCCACATAACAAAATTAAACTCAAAGTCAGTTAAAAACATACAATTATTCCAATTTTTATTCAAATGTGAAAATATTGATTTTTTGGCTATTCTGATACTCCTGGTTCCATTTACCTTCAATGCTGGGAATACAATTTTGCGCATTATAAGGTTAGGAGAAGGTCCAGTCAGGCTTTAAAGTAGGCGTGAGGTTGTTGGGGATGATAAAAGTACACAAAAAATGATTAACAGGCTTTTCTAATGTAAAACCCCCATAAGACAACGTACTGTGTTTGGTCAATACACATTTCCTTTAATAACTCGGTAGATATATATGTTAGAATGACGAGAGAGGGCTTAAAAGTTTCGCCACACTAATTCCCATCTTTTTACATTCGTTAATTTCACATCAGGGGCTTTTCTGACCCTCTTTGGGCCCAAAAACTCGAAATTTGAAAGATTAATCCCCAAAAAAGAGGTTTAGAGTTTTCCGATTGTTTTGCCCAACAAACTTGTCCAACTGATTATAGAAAGGAACGTCCCTACCAAATTTGAAGTAAATCGGACAAAAAATGTGACCGCTAGAGTGCCTGCACATATATATATATATATATATATGTCTATATATATAAAATTTTGAACGAACCCCCAAAACGTGTTCAGGGGGTCACGTTAGGAACTTCTATGGTGGTCCCGGGCTTAAGTTACACCGTGCGGGTCATGCTTATAGTTCACTTTCCATAGGAAATTCACTAATAAACATGCAATTCAACTTAAATTGTGTTTAATATTTTTTTCAATTTATTTTACTAGTGACATTATTTTATTTCAATATTAGAGGTAATTTTATAAGCTAAAATATTTTTGTGGAATTTAACCTTGATAAATTAAAATAAAAACATTTAATTCAACTTAGATTTTGTATTCTTTATTTTTTGCAATTTTATTTTATTAGTAACAATTGTATCACAATGTTAGAGGTAAATTGACAAAATATTTTTCGTTGTGGAATTTTGTCTTTATAAATTAAATTTATAAACCTTTACTTGATTATTATTGATTTGCCTTATGAAGAGCTGGTAGATTTTAATGTAAAGATATATGTCGCAAATTTTAGGGGACATTTTTGGATCGTAATAGTAGGATCGGGGGAAATGTCAGGGGTTTAAACATTTTCTGCAACCCTAGATTAATGTTTTAACAACATACTTTTTTATGTTTCAGGAAAAAGTTCCAGAATAACCTATTGGACCCTGTTAAAACACCAAAAGCAGCACAATCTGTGTGCTTCATAGACAGGAACAAAGTCATCAGGGGAATTATTCTTCAAATAAAAAATGAAAACAGGTAATTTTGCTTTAATTTATTAGACGAACCTCACATTAAACCGAAGTAACTCATTTAACAAGTGTCCTTCGCTGCTAATACTGTTTTAATTTTTGGACAAAGTACAATATTTTGGAAGAAAAATCAGAAATATCTGATTTAACATTATTACGGTTGTGATTAGTGTTATATTCATCCAAAGTAATTGTGATATTGACTTAAAGCTGTTTACGAAGATTTTAAGGAGCTTTGAGTCTCATGAGTTTGTGGGAATGACTCTCTTGGCAAGGCTTTTGAGAGCATCTCTCACAACATTCTGATAGATTAGAAAAATACGCTAGAAGCCATAAATAAGTACTTGCAAATCAAATTCTATAACAAACTTCCCAAGCATGGAGATTGTTAGATGTGAAAGCATTTAAGAACCAAATTTCTAAATGGCTCACCATTCATGCCTTTTACTCTGTAAAGGAATTTTTAAACACAGAGGTAGATTTTGATTGTTAATTATAATTACTCCAATAACATGTTATTCATTGTACATTTTAACTACTGACTTTCTTAGTAATATATCTTGTTTATGTTATGTTATTGAATTTGACTTAGTCTATTTCTGTAAAAGAAAAATGACAACAAAAATGATTCTGATTCTAAAGCAGACGGGAGAACAAAATGTAATTATTCTATTGAGGAGAATGCATGGTCTGACATAGTATGAAGAAAAGACATCCATATTTTTATGAAATATAATTATTGCAATTTTATTTTGCAAAGCTTTAACAAATTTAATAGACAATAGTTCTTATTCATTAACAATGTTTGTACATTGAATAGTGTCATATTTTACATTACAGTAACATCACCTAAATTAAATTCACTCTATATAACCTATTATACTAAATGCCATTGTTATTGTACACTAATTATTTGCACAACCCGCAATCAAGTTCCTCAATTGAATATAATATAAAATTGACAAACTGTTTTTTTAATTTAGATTAAAATTTGTTATAATCATCCTCTTTTTTATGTATTATAGAATTTGTTCAAGCAGTTTGTTTCCAATATATGTTATTTTTTCTTGATAAATTCTAAACGATAAAGCTTGAAAATAAAATTATTTTTCTGTCTAGTGTCGTATTAATGTATTTAGTTATTTTGATTTAACAATCTTTAAGTAATGGATGATGTTGCTCACTTAAAATTTCTTTTATTAATATCTGCAGTTTTTGTTGATTATCAAATAGTCTGCTGTTTTAGCGAATTCCCCCTATAGGGAAGAAGCTATTACCATAGTCGGCATGTTAAGACCTAGGCCCGGGACCATGATAACTTTTCGTTTTGAGGTCCCCAGACCCCAAAAACACCATTCGTTCGAAACTGTATTTATATATATATATATATATGTGTGTGTCCCTGAGCACGATAACTCTCGTAAAAATGATCCGATTTTGATGAAATTTTGTATAAACGTGTAAAGCAACATTTATACTTTAAGTTCGAAAACCAGCCATATCACTCCATCCAAAGGGGTATTTTGGGGGTTTTGTACCCCAAAAATGAGTTTTAGCGAATTTCCCCTACAGGGAAGAAGCTATTACCGTGGTCGGCATGGTAAGACCTAGGCCCGGGACCATGATAACTTTTCGTTTTGAGGTCCCCAGACCCCAAAAACACCATTCGTTCCAAACTGTATATATATATCTATATATATATATATATATATATATATGTCCGTGAGCACGATAAATCTCGTAAAAATTATCCGATTTTGATTAAATTTGGTATAAACGTGTAAAGCAGCATTTATGACTAAGTTCGAAAACCAGACAGATCGACCTATCTGAAGGGGTACTTTGGGGGGGTTTTGTACCCCAAAAATGGGTTTTTTCAATTTTTTACATATAATTTTTGAAATAATCAAGTTTTAGTTTGCACCATTGGATTCAGCTTAAAAAACACACAATTTGGTGTTTTGATCATTTCTCTACGTCAATCGGTTGCCGAGTTATTGAAAGTGCTAAACACAGTACGTTGTCTAATGTTATTCTTATGGAGAAAAAAAAATTTTTATATCTCGCTTATTTATGAACGTATACTGATGAAACTTGGTATACAGCTTCATATCGTAGTGGTCTATTGATATTTGATCAAACAAATATATTTTGCCAAAGTCTCCCGTAGCAGCAAACCTGCGTACTCAGCCCCCATGTTATTCTTATAGAGAATAATGAAATTCTCTGTCTCCCTTAATTATGAACATTAATGAATAAAAACTGGTATACGACTTCACCTAGTTGATTTCTATTGATATTAGCATAAAAACCCATTTTTTGTGTTCCTTGTTGCAGCAAACCTGCGTACTCAGCCCTAATGTTATTCTTATGGTGAATAATTAAAATTGTATATATCGCTTATTTCTGAATATATTTTTATGAAACTTGGTAAGTGGCTTTATGTAGTATTAAGACATTTATATCTCCATTGGAAATTCGCTGAGTATGCAGGTGTGCTGCAACGGGGGTATTTTGAATTTTTTACATATCATTTTTGAAAACGTCAAATATTTGTTTTTACCATTGGATTCAGCTTAAAAAAACACACTATTTGGTATTTTGATCATTCCTCTACGTCAATTGGTTACTGAGATATTGAAGTGCTAAACACAGTACTTGTCTAATGTTATTCTTATGGAGGAAAGGAAAACTTTTATATCTCGCTTATTTATGAACGTATACTGGCAAAACTTGGTATAAGGCTTCAAATGGTTGTGGTCTATTGATATTTGCTCAAAAAACAATTTTTTGCAAAAGGCTCCCATAGCAGCAAACCTGTGTACTCAGCCCCATTTGATTTTTATGGAGAATAATTAAATGCTATGTCTCCCTTAATTATAAATATAAATTAATAAAAACTTGTGTACGACTTCACCTAGTTGAGTTATATTGATATTAGCATAAAAGCCCATTTTTTGTGTTCCTTGTTGCAGCAAACCTGCGTACTCAGCCCCAATGTTATTCTTATGGAGAAGAATTAAAATTGTACCGCTTATTTATGAATATATTTTTATGAAACTTGGTCAGTGGCTTTATGTAGTATTGAGACATTTATATTTCCATTGGAAATTTGCTGAGTACGCAGGTTTGCTGCGACGGGGGTATTTCATGTTTGTCTTCTGTTGTATCTTAGTGTTAAAGGGTTCTGATGAGGGGCACTGTTACATCTGTTACTTCCAAGATCAACAAAATGAATTTTCAGTAGCCCTTACAGAAGATTCCTGTATAGTTTGATTATAGTAGCCTAAAACTTCATCCCAGTACAACAATCACTCATAAATAAACCCCTGATAGTTGACTCGCAAATTTGTCTGTTGCATTGTACCTTCAGAAAGATTCTTTTTTGGATTATCTCCGTTTATCAACTACTTGGCATTAGTTTCCAACAAGCTATACTTATTATATTTTGTATTCTCACTATCTAATTTCATATAAGATAACTTTTGAGATACCTTTTTCACCTTTTTCAGGATAAAAATTGTTGACTGTGATAGCAATGTGACGAAGGTTGTGGCGAGTGACAAGTTATATAAGGCTGACGAAGATGCTTGCTGCACTCACGCTTCAGCGCTTCGGTGTACCATTACAGAGGTAGTAGTTATAACTTTCACTTTTAATACTACATCATATGCCATTTAAACTTAAACATCTACCAACTACATTATAAGATACACATTATTAATAACTATATTATAAGACAAACATTGCAAGTTTCCTGACTGTTAATAGGGTTTGAGTTTGGATGAATAATAAGGACCAAAATAAATGATGAAGGAAATTATATGCAGTGCGAATTAAAAATGAGAGAGTGCAAAATGTATGTTTTGACAAGTAAGGGTCTGACTCCACCTAGATGTTTCCTAGAGGTAGGCCTTATTAATAAAAAACTTAACTCACACTTTAAATAAATAAATAAATAATGCCTTTATTTACAAGTGTTCTTCAGTACAAACTGTTTTTCAAGACAACTCAAGTCAACACAACACAAGAGAAAAATAAAACAGACATTACAGCAAAAAAATAAAAAAATACAGGTCAAATTATAAAAATAAACAAAATGCTCTTAACCTATGACACTTTCTGGACAATAAAAATGGGGCTTTGTTAATTGCACAGAGATAAAGTTCTTCCTTTAAGGGGGGAATTCCTTTAAGGACTTTAGGTAGTAAATAAAAAACCGGAGTCACTTGGTTTTTTTTGCTTAGCATATCAATCAAAAAATTACTAAGACCTTCTGATGTTGCGTTTTTTAGAAGAAAGTCAGTTATTTTGTCGTTATTTGCTGGGTTTCGTCTCTCTGTAGAACTGAGTATGTTTCAGGGTCATTTAGTTGTCTGAATGCTTCCTCAATATAGTCTGATTTATTCATTATTACGCACACATCTCCTTTATCAGCAGGTAAAATGATAATATCAGTGTTATTCTTCAAATATGTTATCACTTGGAACTCTTGATTTGAGAGGTTTTTCTTTTAGGCAGGTCAGAGGGAAAGACTGGATTAGAAATATTTTAAAGTAGAACATTTATTATAAACTGTTTAATAGGTTGATCAGAACCTAAAAGTTCTGGATCTGAGTTTTCATATGTATGAATTTGAACGAATGGTCTTTTTAGGATCTGGGGTCCTCAAAACGAAAATTTATCATGGTCCTGGGTCTAGGTCTTACCACCTATGGTAATGGCTTCTTTATTCCCCATAAGGAAAATTCGCTAAAAACATGTTTTATATGGAGTTGAGGATTTTTAATAGGGGTCTGCGGTGTACCGAAAAATCAGTACTGGTACGGTACAAAACGAATTACCGAATTCGGTTCAGTACCACTAATGGTGCCGGTACTAAGTCCTACAAAAAACAGCCTACAACTACAAAAAATCAGTATTCACCATGATAAATTTTCGTTTTGATGACCCCAGATCCCAAAAAGACCATTCGTTCAACTTCATACATATGGTATATATATATATATATAATATATGTGTCCGTGGGCACGATAACTTTAGTAAAAATGGTCCGATCTTGATGAAATTTGGTATAAACATGTAAGGCAGCATCTATTTTCATGAGTTCGCGAACCAGACAGGTCGCTCTACTCTAAGGGGGGTTTTGTACCCCAAAAATGTTTTTTTTTGAACTTTTTACATATTATTATTTTTAAACCCAAATTTTGGTTTACACCATTAAATTCAGCTTAAAAAAACAAACAATTTGGTATTTTGATCATCGCTCTACGTCAGTTGGTTCCCGAGATATTGAGAGTGCTAAACACAGTACGTTGTCCAGTATTAATCTTATAGAGGATAAGTAAAATTGTATATCTCGCTTATAAATGAACATATATTAATGAAACTTGGTATGTGGCTTTATATGGTTGGGTTTTAATGCTATTTGCATACAAAACCAATTTTTTGTGGTCCCCATGGCAGCAAACCTGCGTACTCAGCAGCTATAATGTTATTCTTATGGAGAATAATAAACATGTGATATCTTGCATGTTTATGAACATAAATTGATAAAACTTGGTATGTTGCTTCATCTGGAGGTGATCCATTGATATTTGCATTAAAACCAGATTTTGTGGTCCTTGATGCAGCAAACTCAGTCTGCATACTCAGTCCTAATGTTTTTCTTATGGGGAATAAATAAAATGTTATACCTCGCTTATTTATTAATATGCTTGAATCAAAGTTGGTAATTGGCTTTGAAATTCGCTGAGTATGCAGGTTTGCTGCAACGGGGATATTTTGTATTTGTTCTGTTTGGTTTCCGAATACACTTAGGCTATGATAAATGGTGGCTATTTTATTACTGTGTACCGTACCTATTTTGTACCGAGAACCGAGGTACAAAGGTATTTACCGGACCAAACCGTACCGTCCTTAAATTTCTGGTACCGCAGACCCCTAATTTTTAACAAAATTCCAAATGACGGGAAAGGCCTTTAGCTTAGACAATTTTCTAAATTATTTAAGACTACCTCTGAAAAAGAGCTTATTATACATTTGATGAGTTTTTAAATGAAAATATGAATGTACATTAATCTTATCTTGAATTAATTTTTAATTTTACTTTTATTGCATTTTACTTATAGTTTCTTCTCTGTAAGGCTTGACTAGTCACCTGTTAGAGCAGAAATGTTCCTTTATCCATCAAATGTTATGTGACAATCAAATAAATTAAATGTAATAAAATAAAATTTGATTAAAAAAAAGTTAAGTATTGTTTAAAAAAATTGTTGGGGATACAAAATACCCCTTTGGAAGGGGTGATCAGTCCGTTTTCATCAAAATCATAAATATATATACCGGGTGTCCCATAAAGGTCCCCCTCCTAATTTTTGAACGACTGTACATTTTCAAACAATCTTTGGTAAATGTCACTAGCATAAGTCAAGTCAAAGTATTTTTTCAAGTGGTTAAGGGGAATGGGTGATCGGTCCGTTTTCATCAAAATTATAAATATATATACCGGGTGTCCCTTAAAGGTCCCCCCTCCTAATTTTTGAACGACTTTACATTTTCAAACAATCTTTGGTAAATGTCACTAGCATAAGTCAAGTCAAAGTATTTTTCAAGTGGTTAAGGGTTTCAACCCTCAGCCCTAAATAGGAGTTGCTGGGGTGCTTTTTATTTTTTAAATATCAACTCCTAACAAGTTGCATACCATTTAAAAAAAAGATAAAATAAAAAAAGAAAATAAATGCTCCTCTATATTTATTTAATTTATTGTTATGGCCAGCCAAAAAAGTATTGATTTTATTATTTAAACTGCTAAGATTCACCTTACCAAAAATTAGATACAAATTAGATTTGGGACAAATCCAACTTCCCCTTGATCAGACCTTTGAACAAAGATCATTTAAAGTGCAAGAAAGTCATTTCAAAACCTTCTTTATTTTTGCCAAGAGGGAATGGAGTCCTCGATTGATGAAATTTGGCACATAGGTGTAAAGCAACATTTATGACTAAGTTCGAAAACCAGACAGATCGATCTATCCGAAGGGGTATTTTGGGGGAGTTTTGTACCCCAAAATTTTTGTGGGTTTTTATATGTCATTTTAAATTTAAATACAATTTTAGTTTTCATCATTGAATTCAACTTAAAAAACAAACAATTTGGTGTTTTCGATCATTTCTCTGTATCAATTGGTTACTGAGATATTGAAAGTGTTGAACACAGTACGTTGTCCAATGTAAAGGAGAAAAAGACACTTTTTGTATCTCGCTTATTTATGGACATAACCTGACAAAACATGGTATATGGCTTCATCTGGTTATGGACTATTGTTTGCCGATGGTTCCCATAGCAGCAAACCTGCGTACTTGGTCCCATGTTATTTTTATTGAGAATAAGTAAAATATTATGTCTTCCTTAATTATGAACATAAATTAATAAAATTTGGTATGTGGCTTCACCCAGCTAAGTTCTATTTGCATAAAATACCCTTTTTGTTTTCCCAGGGTTACCACTGACCGGGAAAACCAGAAATTGTGCGTGAACTTTGGTGACCGGGAAAAAATGCATGGATTATGTGGGAATTTTCAGCCGAACCGGAAATTTCAGGTCGCGATTGCGTAACGCGTTCTGAATAGTAGGCGAAGTTAGCGATGCGATATGTTCTTGATGGTCGGTGACGTCAGCGATACATTCCCGATGGTCGGCGACGTTAGCGATACGTTCTCGATGGTCGGTGACGGTAGCGATACGTTCCCGTTGTCGGCGACGTTAGCGATGCGTTCCCGATGGTCAGCGACGTTAACGATGTGTATTAAACATTTTTCTTGTATCATATTTTTTCACTTGTTGAGATTCAGTAAATTTGCTTTTATTTTTTAGACAAATTTTGCTAAATCAAGTGTATAATATTCAGGCCCAAGAAATTTTACATCTTTCCTCAAATTGAAGTTGATGAAGTTGGTATTTTGGCCTGAGAAGCATATGCTTGTGGGCACCAACATTTTAAGTCCCATTCATGTCATCCCTAATTGTTTCCCAACTATATCTTATATAATAAAAGAGAAGTTTCATCAGCAAATGAAGTTGTTTTACCCGTAAAGGATGTACTAAAATGATTTGTTCTGTACCTCGGAGGTATATAGCACTAAAAATCTGTGCATGAGTAATCTATAAAGCTAGTTAAAGTTGTTCTTTTGTAATGTAGATCAAGAAAATGAAATCCATGGAATATTAATTACGTAATATCCTCCAATTTACTAGTATTACATTATTATGTATTTTGTAGGAGCCTGATGCAATTGAGCTATGGAAGAACCCTGATCTTCGTGATATGTTTTGCAACACGTTAAGAGAAGCCACTCTAGGTGTCAAGGTAGTCAAAAGAGTTGCTGGCAGTTTTCCTATGTTTGTTGTGGATATAGAACTACAGAATGAGGAGGAAGAATCCACTGCCAGTTTGAGAGAGTGGATATTTGATAGATTATTACCAGAGTTGAAAAAATTAGGCAGCAGCGAGAATGAGCCAATCTGCGACTATTTAAGTGAAGAATCTCTTTCCCCATACTACAAAGGAATAGCTCAAAAAGTAATGAACAATGAACTGCCTCAACACACTGATCTTAAAGAGGTCAAGAGTACCGAGCAAATTAAAGAGCAGAATGAAGAATTAAACAATTTAAATTACTCCAGTGACAAATTATCTGAAAAAATTGTTACTAATTTAAACCTGTCCAAAGAAGAGAATAATTGTACTCAAGCAATTATAAATAACTTAGAAAACAAAGTCTCAACAAGTTCAGAAGAGGGGATTATCTCAAGCAGTTCAGGTGATGATTTTGTAACATCCAGCAGTAAAGAATCACTTGTTAGTGATTGCTCTCACAAAACTGAACCTGTATCTGACAGCAGATTAAACTGTCATTCCGAAGAGTTTCGTCCTAAAGCCAAAAAGCCGGACATACCAAAGCTTAATCGGAAATATCAAAATAAAAGGAATCCAGCACAGTATGACCAGACCTACCCGACCTACGATCCAATGTGTCCAGTAGGGTTTGTCCCACATCAAGCCCGTCCCCAGGTCCAACCGTGGCACTACACCGGCCAGCCACTTCAGCAGGTAACTGACAGCTGGTCCCACCATCAGTCGACACCACAACCCCCTATATGGTCACCTGGTCAAGTCCCTGACCCGGATGTTGTTAGAAGTAATGAAGTGAATGTGATGGCTCCGGAATTTGTACCAAGAAACAGTATTATTCAACAGCCAAAAGATTCCAACCGAGCTGAATTTCCCAAAGGTAATTATACTGCCTATTTATTTTTAAAATGAATTGTTAAATAATTTTTACCATGTTTGTTGTCTTCATAAAAAAATTAATATTCTTTACACCTGTTTTAAATGTTTGTTAACATATTTACATTGAATTGTTTTTTTTCAAGAAGTTTATCAACACAAAAAATTGAACAAAATGGGTGAATTTTTAAATTTGAGTTAACCACGGCTTTAAACTCGTTTAATTTACTTCAACATAAAACGAGTTCGCACGCAGCATGCTGACGTGAGGGAAGTGAATTTCCATTTAAAAAGTTTTAAAACTCAAAATCAGTGTAAAAACATACATTTATTCAAATTTTTATTAAAATCTGAACACAGTGATTTGTTGGCTGTTCTGATGCTCCTGGTTTAATTTACCAGCAAAGCTGGGAATACAAATTTGCACATTATAATGTTAGCAGAAGGTCCATACAGGCTTGAAAGTAGGCGTGAGATTGCTGGGGATGATAAAAGTAATCTAACAAAGGAAAAACAGGCTTTTGTAGTGTAAAAACCCCATAAGACAACGTACTGTGTTTAGTCAAAACACATTTTCTTTAATAACTCGGTAAATATGTATGCTAGAATGACGAGAAAGGGCTTAAAACTTTCGCTTCACTAATTCCCATCTTAATATAAGCATTCATTTTATGTCCGGGGCTTTTCTGACCCTTTTTGGGCCCAAAAACTCAAAATTTTAAAGATTAATCCCCAAAAAAGGGGTTTAGAGTTTTTCGATTGTTTTGCCCAACGAACTTCTCCAACTGATTACAGAAAGGAATGTCCCTACCAAATTTTAAGTAAATCGGACAACAAATTTGACCGCTAGAGTGCAAACATGTATATATATATATATATTTCTAAATATATATATATATATATATAACATTTTGAACGACCCCCCAAAACGTGTTCAGGGGGTCACGTTAGGAACTTCTATGGTGGTCCCGGGCTTAAGTTTCACTGTGCGGTTCATGCTAATAGTTCACTTTCTAAAGGAAATTCACTAACAATGTTAAAAGTTTCAAACTAGCTAATACAATTAACATTTTTAAGCAACGATTCATTTATTTTATTTATATGTACGCGATGTGCCAAGTTAGATGCTAGAAACTACCTCAGATATCAAAGCTACTCCAAAGAAAAATAATGTTTAAAGAAATTTCATGTTATGGATACCTTGAACAAAATATAGCATTTTAATTGTTTGCTACTCGTTAATAACAAAGATCTATTGAAATTTATTATTTTGAAGTTCATCATTGAATAACGTACCGTGTATTTTTCTCAAATCACTGGACATAGTTTAGTTATTAAGACTACCAACTTATTAGCAAATTTCCTATGAGCTTGCACTCTAGCAGTCGCATTTTGTATCCGATTTACTTCAAATTTGGTAGGAACATTCCTTTCTCCAATCAGTTGGACAGGTTTGTTGGATAAAACAATCAAAACAACTCTAACCCCCTTTTTTGTATTTTAATTTTTAAAATTTTGAGTTGTTAGGTCCAAAAAGAGTCTGAAAAGCCCCAGATTTAACAAAATTAATGCTTATAAAACAATGTAATTCAAGATTCAAGATCTTTATTGTGTTGTCGTTAAACACAATACAATAGTGCAATAGACATTGTCAACATTTAATTTACTTACATGCTCACATTAAAAATTAAATTGAATAAAATGCTAGACATTCTTAAACAAACTTCTTAGCTAAACATACGCATTACCCTCTAAGGGCTATATAACAAAGTAATTAACATGTACAAATAAATAAATAAAAATCTCTTAAGTTATCCAAACAAACTGCTTAACTAAACATAGATAACAACTCCTAAGGCTAAATAACAAAGTAATTTATATTTATAAACAGGTTAAAACCTCAAGTTAGTCATACTACACCAAAAATAATCATTGACTGAATTAAATGCTTCTAATTTAAGCCAGTCACTTAACACCGTCTTGAATTTTTTCATGTTTACCGCCCATGCATCATGAGGCAATTTATTAAACAATTTTATTCTCATATATAAATGACTAGTGTTACTCTTTTGTAATCTAACTTATAACAAGTCTAGTGAATGCCCTATCCTTGTATCATAGCTATGTATATCCTGCCTAAGTGTGTAGCTAATTAAGTTTTCTTTAACATTCAACAGACAGCTATAAATATACAAACATGGCAAGGTCATAATTTTTAAGTCTTAAAAAAAAGGTAAACAAGATACTCTTATTGGATGTTATGCATTTAATAGTTCACAATGCTTTCTTCTGCCATATAAACACTTTGTTTGAGTCATAACTATTATCCCATAGCATTATTCTGTATGTTAAATGGGAGTGGAAGAAAGCGTAGTAAGATGTTAACAACATTTCATCACTTACACAATATTTTAATTTGCGAAGCAAAAACGTGACTCTGGCGGCTAACCTTGCACAAAGATTGTTCATATGGATATTCCAACTTAACCTAGAATCTAAATGTATCCCAAGTAATTTTGCAGACCCATTATTCCCATTATTATACTTATTTACAAGTGATGTGTCCAAAGAAAATATGACATTTTCTGTTTTACTGTTATTCACAACTAAATAATTTGACTCAAACCATTGTACAGCCATTTCCATACCTAAAGCTTGTTCTATTCTTAAGTTTTCTAGGTCTGCACTGGAATGAATCAGTGTCATATCATCTGCGTACAACACTGATTTACAATGCATATTACTGGCAAAATCATTTATTGTAATAATAAACAAAAAAGGGCCCAACACCGAACCTTGTGGGACCCCAATTTGAACAGTTTTCAACTCTGATTTATCCTGACCAACCATTTGTTTTCTATTGTTTACGGGATGTACGTTTTACAACACTTAAGATATATTTACACTTATACTGATTCACATACAGACGGTAAACATATATAAAAGATGGTACTAAATACTTATTCAGTAGCCAATAGGCACTAAAACAATCAGGCACTTTATTGCTATTTGTTTGGAATGCAGCATTAATAAAATAATAATTAAAAACATGAGATTCAGTTACCTTTTCTTGAACATGTACATTGGCTAGCTTCATTTTTAATCACATTCCATACTGCTTTGCACTTATTTTGGGCATCCTGTATGTACTTTCCATTGTACAAATTCTTTTCCTGCTTAATTTTAGCTCTATAAATTTTTCGTTAGCATTGCTTACAGCATTGTATATAGCATTGTTAACATTGAATGTAGAAATCTAAAATCTTTAAGCCCTCCCTCATCATTCTAGCCCATTTATTTCTTGAGTTATTAAAGAAGATGTAAATTGACCTAACACAGTATGTTTACTTATGGGTATTTTACATTGGAAAAGGATATTTTCATATCTTGGTGTAGTTTTATCACCCCAATACCCTAACACCAACTTTTGATCCTGACGGGACCTCCTCCTAATCTCATGCACAAATTTGCCATACATATTGCAGTTAAATAGAACCAGGAGCATAAGAACAGCCAACAAATCCAATGTTTTTCATTTTCCAAAAAAAAAACTTGTTAATTGATATATTTTTTAAAAGTTTTTAATGAGGATGTTTGCTCCTCTCACGTCAACATGCTGCGTGCAAACTTGTTTTAGCGAATTTCCCCTATAGGGAAGAAGCTATTACCGTAGGTCTCATGGTAAGACTTAAGCTCGAGACCATGACAGTTTTTTGTTTTGAGGTCCCCAGATGACAAAAACACTGTTCGTTCAAATTTATATATATATATATATATATATATATATATATATGTCCGTTAGTGATGGTCAAAACCAGAAATTTCAAATCTCGAAACCGAAACCAAAACTTAAAAAATCGAATCTCGAAACTCGAAAGTCAAATTCCAAAATCCTATTTACTTGCCTGGTTTTGGTTATAAAAAATAAATCCAGTTACTCCAAATAAACCAGTTAACTTACTGCCATTCCCGAAGTATCCTAGAAAAATATTAGTTTCAGAACTAATAGTGAACCAATTATTTGTAGCTTAATTATAAACTTTGGTTAGATTTGTTCTTTCACAAATAAAAAATCGGTACTTTGGTATTATACGGATGCCAATATTTTTGAGGTTACATTTTTACCGGATCCAAAGGATAACTACATAATTCGAAAAAACGTACTTTTATTGACTTACTGTACAAATTTTACATCATTCTGATGAGCGGTCTTTGTGTTGTGCCTCCCAAAAGACAGCGATGTCCGCTAGGATCGTGTTGAATGCGTCGCCGCCGCTAGCAGCCAGACCCGATCGCCACAGGTACTCCGCCAAATATACAACGCGCTGCAGCAGTTATGTTAGGATGGGTTATCATAAAAATACGTACGGTTTCCTCTTCATTTCGAGGTAAATCCCACACCAAAAGAATGTCACTCATTATGAAAACAAATGTAACGTAGTGCACGGCAATAAATCACTCATGACACTGACCCAGATAGAGGCGGTGACAGGTGATGCGCGCGCTCCGGTCAACGACCTGACCTTGGCCTATTTGGAGGGGGTTTGGCGGCCGGAAGTATGACTCATCAGGTATCATTCGATTCGTAACAAAACAAGGAAAGTCCTACAATCATTTTTATGATAACCCATCTTAACATAACTGCCGCAGCGCGCTGCATAAGGGTGGCATCCGTATAATACCAAAGTACCAAAAAATCAATAATCCACAAAAGGTGAAGGTAGACGACCGATGTCAGTAGGCTTTTGACATTCACATTAATAATCAACACTCGGGCATGATTTCTGTTAAAAAAACAACAATGACACAAAAAATCTCGGCAGTTTTGAGTTTTGATTCTCGAAACTCGCCGATCGAATCTCGAAACCGAAACTTTTCCAAAGTTTTAGTGGTTTTGAGATTCGAGTTTTGGTTTTGACACATCACTAGTGTCCGTGAATGCGATAACTTGAGTAAAAAACGTCCGATTTCGATGAAATTTGGCTCAAATGTGTAAAATGATAAACATGACTTTAAGTTCGAAATCCAGAAAAATCGGACCATGGGAAAGGGGGTTTATGGGGGTTTTAAATTTTCCAAAAATTAGTTTTTTGCATTTTTCACCCTAAAATTTTTTAAAAGCTTAATTTTGGTTTTGACCATGTTGTAGAGCTTAAAAAAACAAATAATATAGTATTTGAAATTAACCTAGGTTAAGTGGTTGCGGAGAAAATCCAAAAAACCTACTCATAAAATCTTCCATGTTAATCTTATGGGAAGGTTTTTGGCTTTTCCTAAGGTTATTTTAATGTAAACTTCACATTTGCTTTTACCAATCTGTTCAGTTCCACAAAACAATCATTTTGGTGTTTAAATTATGATTCTACGCCCAACCGTTGCTGAGATATTCAAAGTGCTAAACACAGTACGTTGTCCAATGTTATCCTTATGGAGGATAAATAAAATTTGATATCTCGATTATTTATGAATGTATGTTGATGAAACTTGGTATGTGGCTTCACGTAGTACTGGTATATTGATATTTGCACAACAAATTGATTTTTTGTTGATTATTCCCATAGCAGCAAACCTGCGTACTCAGCCCCCACGTTATTCTTATGGAGAATAAGTAAAATGTAATGACTCCCTTAATTATGAACATAAATTAATAAAACTTGGTATGTAGCTTCAGTTGGTTGAGTTATATTGATAATTGCATAAAAACCCATTGTTTCCCTTGATGCAGCAAACCTGCTTACTCAGCCCCCATCTTATTCTTATGGAGAATAACTAAAATGTTATATAGTGCTTATTTATGATTGAATATTTATGAAACTTGGTATGTGGCTTCGCCTAGTTAAATTATATTTATATTTGCATAAAAACCAATTGTTTTTCCTTGTTTCAGCAAACCTACGTACTCATTACCAATGTTATTCTTATGGAGAATAATTTTAAAATCGCTTATATGTGAATATATTTTTATGAAACTTGGTATGCAGCTTTATGTGGTATTAAGACAAATATTATGCATTGGAAATTCGCTGAGTACGCAGGGTTGCTGCGATGGGGGTATTTATATTTAGATGATTGTAACAATAAACTATCACACTTAAACTAGTTGGGAATGAAAAGGCACAACAACCAATTTAAACGGTTAAATTGTCAGAATACCGCTCTTTTTAATCCATTCTAAAGGCATTTTTTGTAAGCTTGTGAAAAATAATTCATGTAGTTTCAGTATATGCAGACTTTTGATATATTCATAAGACATTTATATACACTTTAATATTGATCACATGCTATCTTTTGCTCATAGGCACTGAAAAGTTATTATTAGTGGTTTGCGGTACCAAACATTTACAGTTTGTATTGTATAAATACCCCTGTCGCAGCAAACCTGCGTACTCAGCGAATTTCCAATGCATGCATATGTTTCTCACTACCACATAAAGCCACTTACCAAGTTTCATAAAAATACGTAAATAAATAAGTGATCTATAGCATTTTATTTTTTTAGGGCTGAGTACGCAGGTTTGCTGCAACGAGGAAGATGAAATTTCGTTGCAGTTATCAATATAACTGAACCAGGTGAAGCTACATACTAAGTTTTATTAATTTATGTTTAAATTAAAGGAGATATAAAACTTTACTTATTCTCCATAAGAATAACATTAGGGCTGAGTATGCAGGTTTGCTGCTACGGAGCTAATCAACAAAAAATCTGTTTACTGTGCAAATATCAATATACCAATACTACATGAAGCCACATACCAAGTTTCATCAATATCAATTCATAAATAATGGAGATATCAAATTTTATTTATTCTCCATAAGGATAACATTGGACAATGTACTGTGTTTAGCACTTTGAATATCTCTGCAACGGTTGGACATAGAATCACAATTTAAACACCAAAATGATTTGTTTGTGGAGCTAAACTGATTGGTAAAAGCAAATGTGAAGTTAACATTAAAAATAATTGAGGAAAAGCAAAAAACCTTTTTCCCATAAGATTAACATGGGAGATTTTATGAGCAGGTTTTTTTGGATTTTCTCCGCAACCACTTAACCTAGGTTAATAATTTAAAATACTATATTGTTTGTTTTTTAAAGCTCTGTAGCATGGTCCAAACCAAAATTAAATGTTTTAAAAATTGTTGGGTGACAAGTGCAAAAAACAGATTTTTGGAAAATTTAAAATCCCCATAAACCTCCCTTCCCATAGACCGATTTTTCTGGTTTTTGAACTTTAAAGTCATGAATTTACACATTTACACATTTGAGCCAAATTTCATAAAAATCAGAGGTTTTTTACTCAAGTTATCGTGTTAATGGACACATTTTATATATATATATATATATATATTTATTATAAATTTGAACAAATAGTGTTTTTGGCATCTGAGGACCTCAAAACAAAAAGTTATTATGGTCTTGGGCTTAACTCTTACCATGCCACCTACAGTAATAGCTTCTTCCCTGCAGGGGAAATTCGCTAATAGTATACCATTAACCAATGTCAGTCTTGATAGTCTTGGATTATAAAACCAATTATTAAGAGTATACTCCTTTTAGCGAATTTCCCCTATAGGGAAGAAGCTATTACCGTAGTCGGCATGGTAAGACCTAGGCCCGGGACCATGATAACTTTTCATTTTGAGGTCCCCAGACCCCAAAAACACCATTCGTTCGAAACTGTATATATATATATATATATATATATATGTGTCCGTGAGCACGATAACTCTCGTAAAAATTATCCGATTTTGATTAAATTTGGTATAAACGTGTAAAGCAACATTTATGACTTTAAGTTCGAAAACCAGCCAGATCGCTTTATCCGAAGGGGTATTTTGGGGGGGTTTTGTACCCCAAAAATGGGTTTTTTGAATTTTTTACATAAAATTTTGGAAATAGTCAAATTTTAGTTTTTACCATTGGATTCAGCTTAAAAAACACAAAATTTGGTATTTTGATAATTTCTTTACGTCAATTGGTTACCGAGATATTGAAAGTGCTAAACACAGTACGTTGTCTAATGTTATTCTTATGGAGGAAAAGAAAAATTTTATATCTCGCTTATTTATGAACGTATACTGGCAAAACTTGGTATACGGCTTCATCTGGTTGTGGACCATTGATATTTGCTCAAAAAAACCATTTTTTGCCAAAGGCTCCCGTAGCAGCAAACCTGCGAACTCAGCCCTTTGTTATTCTTATGGAGAATAAGTAACGTGTTATCTCCCTTAATTATGAAAATAAATTAATGAAATTTGGTATGTGGCTTTACCTAAATGAGTTATATTGATATTTGTATAAAACCCCATTTTTTGTTTTCCTTGCTTCAGCAAACCTGCATACTCAGCCGCCATGTTATTCTTATGGAGAATAATTAAAATGTCACAAATCGTTTATTTATGAATGCATATTGATGAAACTTGGTATGTGGCTTTATGTGGTATTAAGATACATATATATGCATTGGAAATTCGCTGAGTACGCAGGTTTGCTGCTACGGGGGTATTTTTGCTCACTACGTTACACCCTGCACTCCCCTTGCCCAAATTTGGGAACTGAACTGTACCGTCCCGAACCTGTACTGAGGTACCAAACTGATGACAGTAATTAGTTTTGCACCGTACAGGTACCGATTTTCTGGTGCACCGCAGATCCTTGGTTATTATTGTCCCATGCCTAAATATCTTTGTGCCACCAATTGTAATACAGAATTTGATAAATTGTTTCAGGGTATTTTAAATGGAGTTTTTATTTATCTGATCTGCTTTACAGAACCAATCACACTTAGAAAATCAGCAACCCTGATCAATGAGAATGAAAACCTTCTTGTGATGATTTCGCATGTGGAGAACCCATCTGAGTTTTATGTCCACTTTGTCAACCAAAACAACAAGTATCTGGACAAGTAGGTGTTATGTTATGATGTTATTTATTTTAACGGATGAAATAATCACTAATAACAATTTGCTTGGCCAAGAGTTGCCATAATTTACCAGATGGCATTTTGTTACTACTTTGTGCCCCACAATCTTTAGTTTGTCCTTAGCAGTTTAGTTTTGTTTAATTTGTTACAGTAGATTCTCAGAAATATGTACTATAGTGGCGAACGTCCGGTCCAGATTTAGAGAAATCCGGATTTTCCTGAGGTGGGCATGAATCATCAATTCCGCCTTATTAGTGAACAATTATAATAATATGCGTATACATTTATGTACTAATTCAAGAATGAGCTTCCAGAAGAAAGTTATAAATAGGGATGGGTCGGTTGCATTTTTTATCGGTTCGGTTTTGGTTCTGTTTTTTACAAAAAACTGTTATCGGTTGTCGGGTTCGGTTATTTTTCAAAGAACTTACCTAATAATTGTCTCGTCCATTCTTTAAATTTAAGTTTATACCTAATTCTGAAATTCTGCCTAAAAAAAAACAAAAAAAATTATTTATATACGGTACCTATAAATCCCTATTTCATACTTTGTTTCACTGGTTTACAAAAGTACTGCTCAGAGACACTATGCAGGAGTGTTGGTTAAAAATTCACAAGTAATCAATCGAAGACAAATTCAAATGGATTTAAATTAAATATTATGGGCCATTACAAAATTAATTAATCACCTAGGCTTAAAACCTTCTTTAGACAAATAATAACAAGTTAGCCTAGGGCAATAACGTAGTCTAAATAATCTTTAACTTAAACTTTGTTAAGATGTTAAGGTTTAAGTTAGGGATGAGTCGATTCCAATTTTTTTTATTCTGATTCCGGTTCCGTTTCTTACAAATCGATTCTTGATTCCAATTCCATCGATTCCTAGTAACAGTTTAAATAGCAAAGTAATAAGTTATTTAAAGATAATAAGTTAGTCAGTAATTGGTTTTCATTTAATAAATTAGAGACAATAAGTTAGTCAGTAATTGGTTTTCATTTAATAAATTAGAGACAATCTGTTGGTGATTATTTTTTATTAGTAAAATTAGAGATGTGAGAGTACAGGTTTTTTAAGTCGAGTTGAGTTCAAGTCGAGTAAATGGCAAAAGATTTGAATCTCAAGTTCAAGTCGAGTATACAAATAAAAAAAAACACATAGGTCGAGTTGAATTGGATCAACACCGAGTATAGGGTTCCATTTATAAATGTTGTTATTAAATATACTTTTCTAGTCACTATGACCTGAAAATAACAATAGTAAGTAAAATAAATAGATTCCTGCTTCATTGGAAAAAGGTAAGTATATTTATCTGAAGATAAATCATACCAAAGTAAATGCATAACATTTAGCCGTGAAGATAAAATACTTTTAACCTTTTGGAATTAAGGTTGTTTTAGCCTATATGGTATTAATTAACAGTTTCATTAAAAATTGATCTCAGTTTTTTATTTTATTTCTTCCTTTTACTATCCTATGTTTAGGCATAAGCTATATCTTTCTACGAATGTAGAAAATAAAATTACATTTAGGCCTATAAGTTAAAATAAACTTTATTTTAATATTTAAAAGGCCTATTACATGGTAAAACATTAGCCTACTTAATTACCTCACAAAATGTATTTACTAACATCTTAGCATTAATTTTAACACTAATAGTCCTAATAAGAACAATCAGTTAGTAACAACATGAAGATATAATTGAAAATACCTGGGAAATCAATTGATGTAATTGAAGCCGTGTCTTAGATAGAGTTTTAAAATATTATAAATTATTGAAAAAAATCATGAATGAAACTTAAACAAGGCCAAAACAAATCACTTGTCTTTAAAAACAGCTCAAAGCCAAAGGACAGTTGAGCCTAAAATTAACGGATTGACTCAATTTCAATTATTATGGATCAAAAACAATCACAAATTTCTTATACTTACCTATTAGGTTTCATTACAGATATGTTTTTAATATTTCACTAAAAAATGACAAGGTTAGGTTAACCTAAAAGTGGACTATACAGACAGTGTTCATACAACTCAATCTGAAGGTCCTGGTAAATCCTCCATTTCGGTGTAAAGAGTAACAAAAATTTGTAAGCCACAACTTACTTATTTATTAATAAAACACTAAAATCCACATCACAACTCTTAACACCTAAAATGCGTTCAAACTCAATTTGAATTTACAGACGACGCGCGGCCGCGGACGACCCTTGGTGTATCGTGGGTAAGCGGCGGGAGTGAACTAGTTCGATACTTTCGAGTTTCAGTGCCGAAGTCGGCTCAAACTCGAAATTTCGGGTACTCGCACATCTTTAAATAAAATTAAATAAACTTATAAAAGTAAATAATAACAACAAAATGAGTTGAATTGCATGTTTATTCTTCATATAATTGTTGTGCTTCAAGTTACATAAATTTCACATGATATTTTTTGAAATTGGTTTGTTGTGTTATAAAACAATAACTTTGGATGTTTACTATTCTTGACCGATAAAAATTAATTTGTAATGTTAAATTCAGGATTTTAAATTTTGTATACAAATTAGAAAGCAAAATTTAAAAAAAATTTTATAATTGTAGATCAACGTTTTTAAATATACTGTAATTTTAAATTCCTACTTTAAATAAATTGAATCACAATAATTTTAAGATGTCTAGCAGTCGAAATACTTGGGAAAGAAGACTGAATAGAAAGAAGAAAGAAATCAAATGTCGGTAAAGAAGGAAATCAACATAGAAACGTTTGAATAGTTGGGAAAATAATAAAACTGATAAACAGCTATTTTATTATCCATATCTCTTGAACTGAAAGTCACACAACTTTGATTGACATTTTATTTTATTTGTGGCAATCAGACGAAAAAATGATCCGTCATTTGTCCTTGTACGACAATTGGTTTTGGTTTTAGCATTTTGGACTAAGAATTGTTATCTCTTGAATAAATTACTGGGACCCTCGGCCGGAAACCGAACAATAGACCAGCCATAAAGAATGGGACAAAAAATGTAGGGTCGCTTGGTGACTCGGGCCACTAGCTTTGTTTACTTATCTGTTTTCCTCATTCTCGTACGTCCATAAATAGAACTCCTGTCAATTCTACTTTCGTGTTAGTTGAGAGTTATTTTGGGACTGGAAAGGAAGTGATTAGTTGTTGTGAGGAGTCTTATTTCAACCACTTATTTTGTTAAACGTTGTTTAGCTTGTCATTAGATATTTTTGTACAACATTATAATGTTTATTTCCAATACGAGCTCTTACTGACAAACCGAAAAACTGAAACCGACATTAGACCATCGGTTCTCGATTTCGTTTTTTTTGTAAAAAACCGGTAAAACCGACAACTGAGTTTAACAACCGACACATCCCTAGTTATAAACACACTGTAATATAGTAGAACCTTGTTTATCCGTCACCAACGGGACTGAGAGCATGGTCGGAAAACAAAAAAAGGTCGGATTACCAGAGGTACACATTTATTACATGAAAACATGATAAAATTGTAGTTTAAACAGAACATATTTAGTTGTATGTACATTCGTAAAGATTTAATATAACACTGTAAATAATAAATAAAGTATACTGTAATAAAAACTATCACCGGTCTACTGATTTACGTCAGTGATAAGTCATCGAAAAGACCTGATCGGAGCAGCACACCGGATCTGTAAACAATAACAAACACCGGCACAGTTGGGCTCAGCAAGGACTCGCCTGATAATGCAAACTGCATGAAAATAATCACGTGGAAATTGAAGGCACTAAACCGTGAAATTTGTTTTTATTTGCAGCAAAATTAATAAAACCCTTAGATCATCTGGATAACTCTGAGTCCGGATAAGTGCGATCCGGATTTCTGAGAGCCTAGTGTATTTGAATAAATAAAAATTCCAACTTTATATTTCATTGTTATATAAATCAAACAAGTTTATGGGTTTTCAGTCACAGCATATTTTATTCTATTTTATCCAAACGTTTCCTTCCTAAAAATACGCAATAACTGAAGACCCACAAGTTGTTTGATTTATATAATTCGATAATTATATATTGCAAAAACTTGAAGAACTGAAATGTCAGATGTTTTTGCAATTGAAATTATTTGGGTGAAATGTATAAATGGCCTAGGCCTTAAATCGTGAATTTCATTTAGGAAAATTGAGTTATAGGTAAGAAATTTACTTGCTTCCCTGGTTAAGAAATGTAGTACCCCATATATGTTGTGGAGCAATTCAAAAAAAGCGCAAGGGAGATTTCAGCTACTAAACTTGGTTCTCAAACCCATACCCACACTTGACCAAAGTCAACCAGGCTTTAGAGCTACAGAATGAGTTTTAAGAATAATATTTTTAATTATTTGCCACACAGCCTGTATCTTGTGCCCATGTTGGTTTTGGAGACTACATAGAAAGTACATTGAGTACTGGTAGATAGCTTTCAAACCTTTGTATACCTTTTATAATTTTCAATGTGTGATTTTGATTTCAGAATCTAAATTTTTTCATTGGAATAACATTATAAAGTAATTAAGAAAACAGTATCAACACTAATGTGTTATTTTACCTTTTTTACCAACGTTCAAGCTTTTAATAAAGTTCTAAACAATTGTACTAAAAAATAGTTTTGACATTTTTGTAAACTTAATATAGATTCTCCAGTTTTGAATGAAAAAATTAGAGAAGTTTAGAAGGGTGGAGTTATTTTTATTCTGCCTCAGTTCTCCTCCAGTTACTGTCTTTAGTAAGACAAAAGTATTTGCCAATGCCAGTGGTTTAGACATTCAAACAAATTATAATGGTGAAAAATCATAATAATTTTATTGTTTTGATGTTTCATAGGGTTTTAGTAAGGGATGTGTTGGTTCTGATTTGTTGTTCTCGGTTTGATCGGGTTTTGAGAAAAAGATCAAAACCGAGAACTGTTTGATGAGTCTCAGTTCTAGTCCAGTCGTATTTGACAGCCAGATCATGTAGACTGACATAGCTGTAATGATCATACTGCAAAACATTGGCTGCAAATTATGATCAAACTACATAACATCGGCCTTAAATTATGAATAAACCACATAATTTTGTCTGTAAATGATGGTCAAACCACACAATTTTGTCTATAAATGATGGTGAAATCACATAATTTTGTCTGTAAATGATAATTGCACCATGTAATTCATAAATCATAACTTGACTTTATTCCACAAAACGCAAACAGTATGTACAAAGTACAAAATACAGGTGAATTGTCATTTTTAATATTATACTTTGTACTGTAGGTAAATTAAACAGTTGTTAATCTAATGCTTAAAATTTCAGTTTACAGCATTGGTTTCCCAATTATCTGTAAAAAACTCTTCAATTTGTGTTGTAATTCATCTTTAATTTTACAAATATATCTGTTCTTTCATAAATAATTTTTAACATTTCTAATATATAAAGGTTGACAACTATAAGAATTTTAAACTATTGGAAAAAAGGTCTACAAGTTTTTCTTCTATTTGTTTTGGCTAACGTTCTAACAATACCTTTCTGGGCATAAAAAACTCTTTCTAGTTTTTCTTGGGATCCCCACAGTACTATCCCGTATGGATTCTATATAAGTATGGAACACAATTTTACAAGTTTCTATAGATGTTGATTTCATAACTATACTTAAAGCATATCTAAAACTATTTAACTGTAATCTCGACCATTGATGTCAGCCGCACCACAATAAATTGGTCTTCATTGGCAATTGTACCGCAATCAGCCGTAAAGATTGACCGGACAAAGCAGTACCACTTAATACGACTGAACTACAAGATAATATCGGCTGTAAATGATGACCAAATTGCGTAATGTCAGCTGAAACATCGACCATTTGACATAGCCCAAAAATGGCAAAAGGACAAAGTAAAATTCATTAATATTGGTCACAATATTATCAAGCATAATTTTTGTAAAAAGCATTCAGAACTGACAACCAAATCGTTTTTAAAACCAAACGAAAAGGAAATGGGACCTGACACAGCCTTAGTTTTAGTAATTTATCTGGAGTTGTTTTTATTACATTTATTTATTATATTAAATCATAAAAAGTATTAATAAAAAATAAGAAATAAATAAATGCTACTTTGCTTTTCTCATTGTAAAAGCCTAAAATTAATGTGTGCTTTTAACAGACTCTACGAAGATATGTTCGCTTACTACTCGACCAGAGAAAAGATTGACTTCGACTCTTGGCGAGAAGCCAGAACGAGGTTGGGCAAATTCTGTGCTTGCAAATGGCCTCAAGATAATCACTGGTACAGGGTTGAAGTTCTAGACTGGGCTGTTGGCGTAAGTGAAATGATAAACAACTTGTAAAACATAGGCTATTAAATAAATGTTAAAATGTGTGATAGAATTCATACTATGTGATATTTTTTATTTTAATTATTTATAATTCACCTATTAACTTCAGACTGTTTGGGGGCTGATATAAACTTTTGAGTTGATAGTTAAAAAGATAATAAATCACAACTAACTTGCAAAAATAAAACTTATCAGAAATTTAATTTAGGCCTAGTTAAATTAGTAATTGGTAAATATAAACTGCAAACACTCAATTAAGCATTTCATGTTCCAAGTAATCAAACCATCTTAAACGTACTGATTTTAAGTTATTTTTAACAGAGTATTTTGAACAAAACTGTTGTTATAAAGCTGCCTTCTCGGAGAACTTTTATGACCAAAACTGGAGTCTATAAGTACATGGTACATAAGTAAGGTACCCTTCAAGGTGGAACCAAAATGTAGTATCAGTTCTGCTATGGATCCTTCAGACCTCCTTTATGAAATGAATTTGTTTCAGAATAACCTAGTGAAGGTTTGGTTCGTTGACCATGGTAACACGGAGTGTTTGCCTCTGACTCATCTCCAACCACTGATCAAAGCGTTTGAGAAGTTGTCGATTTGTTCTCAAGCTTGCCACTTAGCTAAGGTAATGTTGGCTTTTACAGTTAATAAATGTCATATATGTTTTACACCTTTTCTTGTTGGCCCTACGTTGTTGAATAATAGCGAGTATGGCCTGAGCCATGAAGGAAAGCGGTCATTTTTTTATCAGGCTGATGAAACAAATACGAGTTGAGAATACCCATCTAGAGATACAAATTCACAAAAGTCTCCTAAATTTCCCCTTGTGCTTATCTCGTAGCCCCGCTTTAAACCCCCGCTTCAAATAAACCTCAAATAAAAGTTTTGTTAAATTTTACTCCTTGTAAATTTATATATACATTGTTTTACTTTGATATTGTGAATGTAATTAAAGAGACTCAAAAACAGCGCGGACGCCACAGCGGCTGCGGTATTTCGGCCATTGTGCTGCACCACGTTTCAAACCTAATTGCCACATACAATAATAATATATATTATTATTGCAATAAAACACTGTATATTGCATTTTTATTTAAAATTATTATTTAGGATATGGATTAATTCTATTTTGTATGTCAAGATTTTGACACAAACAATTTTGTACATTATCTAAAATTAATACAGTCAACTCCCGATCATCCGGGGTAATGACCGGTTGGAGGGTCACGGATAACCCAAAACCACGGTTAAAACAAAGGGATTCAATAAATTGAGTATTACGAATATAATAAAGGTTTATCAAAATTTGTATACTACAATATTGTGTTTTAATGTAATTTAAGACATATTTATGTAAAATAAATACTTTTGAAAATCTTTAAATTGTGATAACATCTACAAACAATCAAGATAATAATAGTTAATACTAGCAATGGTTGATAGCAGTAAATACTATCCAAAACGCGAAATGATATTTAATAGGTTAAAAATCTCTAAACACCGAACAGTATGCTAATTAATTCCGCACTGGGGGAAAAACCCCATAAGGGTGAACAAAGGTGGGAAGGGTGATTGTTTTGAGATGTTTCTATTCTTAGACGTCTGCGTCCAACCATCCGTCCGTCCGTCGCTGAGGGTGAACAGCGGCGGGAATGGTGATTGTTTTGAGAGATTTCTATTTTTAAACATCCACGTCCAACCGTCCGTCCGTCGCACTGCCTAGCCAGGTGCAGTGTCTAGAGCAGTGTCAAAGGTATCGCTCCCCATCACGCACCCAGGCTCATTAGTGAGATGACAGACTCTCAGATTATGTTGTGTTTACTAAATTGTTAGCATAGTATTTATTCTGATAAACAAAGTAAATTAAATACTTTATGGAGATAATTTAGCAAAATAAATTGTAATTATTGCTCTATTTATGTTTAGAAGGGGATAAATAAAAATTATAACAATAAACCTTTCGTGACCCTGGTTAAACCGCAACCCGATTAACCCGCTCCCGGATAATTGGGGGTTGACTGTAATAATAACCAGCAAATCCAGCTGTTCAAATCTGAGCAAATATTTTTCCATTTTGGGAATTCAGCTCATATACCGTCTTATAAGTTTACATTGAGATGCCTTTCCAGAAGTTTTCTTTAACAGGGTGTCTACCGGTCACGGAAGTCCCTGAAAAGTCACGGATTTTTGTATGAGGTCACGGAAGTCACCGAAAGTCACGGATTTTGACACTTAAGTTATGAAAAAATATCCAAGTCAAAAATTAATCATCGATGTTCACCCTAATGCCAGTGACTTCACAATTTTACCAATTTAAACTGCTGATTGTAGTATCAGTCTGTGTTTTGACGGGACAAAATTTCCCGTCTATGTCTTATGTGCTGGCGTCACACCAAAGCCTCAGCTCCTCAGTGATTAAACTGAAATAAACTCTGCAACGTAAAAAGCCGGGTAGACGTTAGCGATCTTGGTGCCTGGTAAAAGAAACCAGAGCATTTGGGCAGATTTGTTTACTTTAGCGCCAATCAACAGTTGCCCAGACTGTTACGTCAGAAGACTGTTTTTGCGGACAGACAACACGAGCGCTAATGAAGTAGCCCATATCCTGCGCGATCGCAATATACCGCCCTACCTGCTTACCTGATATGATATTTTGCCGATTGCATCATCTCACTAACAACTCTCGTCGTTGAGTGGTAGGATATGAAGGTTACGAGAGTGTTAACGCTTGCCAGAAAAAAACATATTGCTTAAGCATTAGATTACATGGTAGTAAAAATCAAATTATTAAATATAAATACCACCAGAGATTTAATTATAATTAATTATTGACATATTTTATGATGTCCTAACATGATGTTGACCACAGCAGTTATCATTGGAAGAGCTGAACAGTATTGAGAGCGAATCAGTATTTGGAACAGACTCCCACTTTAGGATTCAATTCATTTAATTTTAAAACAAATATTTTACTGTTTTTTTGTAACGGAAACCTTTTTAAACATTGTGAGCGTTTGAAGAATTTAAGAAAGCTAATTTTAAATTATATGAAAAAGTGTTGTGATTAATTAATACAAAATGTACTAATAAGGTTATAATTTGGTAGTCTGTTCGTTGATCGTTTTATTGAGTTTGAACTTCTAAGCGATTAGTTCAGCAGTTGTTGTTCGCACGTGATCGTGTGATTCACTTACGTCACTGTTAGTCTCGCGTGTGAATGTGAGTTATCAGTGATTTGTGGTTTTATGATTTAGTGGCTAGGCCTAAGAAAAAGTGGAACTTTTTATTTTAATCTCAAAATGCCTGGGAAGTGTCACTTTCAAGATATTTGGATAGAAGAAAACCAGTGGTGTAAGTGGCTTAGTAAAAATGACAAGTTCACAGCATTTTGTTGTTTTTGTAAAAAAATTTGGTGTTTCGCACTCCGGAATAACTGCCATCTATCTCACGAAAAGGGAAAAACAAATGCAGTTTGTTTCTAATCATCACAGTGGTAATCAGTTGACCTGCACCCATTCAACCCAGAAGTTTCTTCTACCTCAGCACAAATAGACCTGCAATACAGCAGCCATTTCAAATTCTGCAATTTAAATGTTTCTAGAATTGTGTACTTCAGTCTTTTGGAGTCTCACATCATGTACTCCATCGCCTTGTGGGGAGGGTACAAGACTCACATAGGGAAAGTTTTTACCTGGCAAAAAAAGGCCATCAGGGTCATCTTTGGGCTCGCTCCTTGGGAGCATTGTGAGAGTTACTTCATAAGATTAGGTATTTTGACTGTTCCTGCCTTATATTTTTATGAGTTAGTAATATACATTAGGAATCAAAAATTAATGAATCTATGTCAAAGAAATCATGCTCACAATACTCGGTTCAAATCAAAATTTTCCACCTTTCACAGACTGTCGGTCTTTGAAAAAAAACCTCTTTACGCCGGTTTAAAATTTTATCAAATGTTGCCTAACTTCATTTCATCCATTGCTGATGACAACAAATTTAAAGTAACACTTAAGAATTATTTGATTGTGCACTGTTTTTATTCTGTGGAAAGTATTATTGAACATCTCAGGCAATGTAACCCCCTGTGTGACTCTCTGACCCCTCCCCTCCCTACCAATCACATTCTGTAGTGGCTGAAACTTATTCAGCACTTTGACCTGTTCAACGCCATCGGCCTATGAACGGAAACAACAAGTAACAAGTAACAAGTAACAAGTAACAAGTAGCCAACATTTAAATGTAGCCTATGTCAAAGTTCTAGTTCAATGCAAGTAGGCCAAGTCCTACCATCCAGCAGCCAGGACTGCAGTATGCCTATAGTAGAATCTTCCACAAATAGGCCTAAGTCAGGGATTGCAAGTTTTTTAGTAAAAGACAACATAACCAAGAGTGAAATTTTGTGGTCAGCTTTTTGTGTGACTAATCATGTGTCAGCTCGTTCAAAATATTGAGAGAAAGCTAAAAAATGTTTTTAAAGTTTTAAATAGGAATTCATTTTCTCTGGTGTAGTTGGAGGATAGTTAAAAAAGTGATAACTGTTATTAGTATGCCTAAAAATACATTTCAATTGGTGTTTAAATTAGGCCAAGTGTTTTTTACATGAACCAAGATTTATTGTGCTTGTGTTTTTGTTCACAACATGGAAACGGATACAAGGTATGTGGGTCACTTGTGCATTAACGAAGAACCACTGCAATGAAATATCCCTTAACTTTATTTCTTTGTACTTTTATATTTAGGTTAGACCCTAACATTGTTGTGCTGATTTCATATTAATGTTTACTAAAGTAGACTTTGGCCTAAGCATCCAATACTGAATATATAATCACAGCGGTTGTTAGTTTGAAGTTTTGTACCATCGTGAGCTATATTAGATTTTTTTACATAAAACAAAGCGGTACGGTTTAATTCCGAGGTCACTGATTTTTAATGATTAAAGTCCCCAAAAAGTCCCCGATTTTTATTTTAGGGAGCTGGTATACACCCTGTTAAATCATCTGATCTTGCTTCTGTACTATTTGTTAAAATCAACAGCTGCTACTAAATGTTAAATTATATTCATTTCTATTCTTCCATAAGATTAACATTGGAACTTAAAAGCCCAGTAGGTAAAGCCCAGAAGGTGGACGCCTTCCAAACCCCCAAAAGACAAATCTACATTAAGAGCTTTCAAATAACACATAAACCATGATTTATGACCTAATAGTTTCGCTGTTAGTCTGTTCACAAAAATCGCATGTTAAAAAAAGATGATGATAGTATTAACCCTTTCAGTGCTATGGTCCGATATATCGTCTTTTGAATCTGTTATCAATAAACACTGTTACTGCTTCATAAGCGATTGTACCGTTAGGCGCTCAGTCTGCAGTCTGAGTCTGACATGTGGTGAAACCTGGTAGACACGAATTGAACTACCTCGTCCAGCGCCTAGTCTCTATAATACCAACTGATTCACTGCAGCTGCTAGCCTGACCAGTGGCTGTGCGGTCTAAGGCGTTACCTTCCCGGCCGGGGGTAACACTTGGATCGAGGGTTCGAATCCCGTCACAGTCGGTGGTTTTTATGTGCAACTCATGGAGAGTTCACCTGTCTGTGGCAGAGTTGAAGGGGAGGGCGGACCTTAAGCAAACGGTGGACGGCTCGGGTCCAAGCTGACGGGATGGGTGGATTCTTTGTGAGTTGCACATCTGATCAGGTGTTTTGCTACTTTTTACCTATCCTTTACTGTGTGTGTCCAGCTGTTACATGCAAGACATTGCCAAACACGAAAACGCAAGAAACAAACAACAATGTAATCTCGACCGAGAGAATAAGCCAGGCAACCGGCGCAGTCACGTGACAGCCCGACCAACAAAACTCCTGGAAACCGCGAAATCGCCCCATTCCTCGTAACTTGACCGCGTGCTTCACTTCGTTCTTCAAAATTAAATCGCTACTTTAAACTCTCTCAAAATTCGTCGATTTGTTTGCGGGTGCACCCCACCAACGTAATTCTATTTCGCGAATTATTAAAGGGAAAGTATAAACGCGCGATTTAAATTAAATTCAATTCGGTAACTTTAAACAAATCTTGTGAGCACATTTCTTTTCAAAATTCAGGTCGAGTCAGGCAAAAGTTGGGCAAAGGTAACAATTAAAGGGGATTAGTAATTTATTTAAAGTGCAAAATCATTTATCGTTATTTAGTTTATAGTGTGTTATTATTGTACTTCAAATGTTTACGTAAGTAACTAGATTTAATATTGTAATTTTAGTACTTGGTCACAGTTTCTATAACATTGTAGTATATCATTGTTGACGGATATTGTATTTAAATCTTATTTGTTATATTGTTAATTCTCATATCTTTATTCACTGTTAATTCTTGAAATTTTATTGTTATATTTTTAAAACACTGTGAAATAATCTGGTGTGAACTCATCCCTTAGGAATCATATTGAAACATACAGGAAATTCAGTATTTAAAATTAAAATTGTTTAAATTGAGTATATTGTAAAGAATTATTGTAAGAGCTGTAAATCGTGCCAGTAAATTAAATCAAATCTGAATATCAAAGGATTCATGAGTTTGGTTGATTTTACAAAATAAATAATATGCACAAATAAGCAGATAGTAGGACACTCTTATGTCATCCTCGATCTAGTCAATGCTATGAGTACATCAAATGGATTAGTGGCAATTGTTGAAGGCTAGAGTACTGGAGGTTAGGTGGAGATAGTGTACATTATATTAAATTCCCAGGAACTCGCTTGCGGCAGTGCCACGTGCCAGTAAATATTATTCTATACCCTGTTATGTCCATATCTCACTGCTGACTCACATTGTGTAATTTACTAAAGTGCAATTAAACTCTTCAATAATAAGTAAATTGTAAGGCCTTAAAATCCGCCAAACGATTGAATAACCTAACTTAAAGTAATTATAATTCAAGATCACCCTTTATGGCTCTTTGTTCCTCCAAAGGACATGTGACAAACTTATACTTAATAAACTGATTTCCTTCAACCATTGTTCTCATTGAAAGCAACCCACACATATTCAGAGATCCACGAAGGTTTCCCGGGCCCAGCAGCCTTCCACATCTCTGTATTAGATTTTAAGTAAGTGAGTTAATTGAGATAAAGAGTTACATTTTAGTAGTTGTCAGCTAAAGAGGATATATACAAGGTATTTTTCATAACAAGTGGTAGCGAGCTATCAACTGAATTGTGGGTTGCCAGAAACAGAAACGTGACCAAGTTATTGTTATTTAGTTTTAATCTATTTTTCTGTGATTCTTAAACATATTTAATTTAATTTATTTAAGTTGAACTATTTGATTTATAATGCTTCATGGACGTCAATATATCACAACAGCTAGGGATCGGGCAACGAGAATTCAATCACGTAATCTAAGAATTCCAAATGTAGATGGATCCACCCCAGTTGTGATTAATATTGAACCCCAGTCGCAGGCCGTAAATAATGTAGATATACCACAATCTCCCGCAGCGCCACGTGGTAGTTTAGAAGACAGGTTACACAGCGCGAACTTAATGCCTCGCCAATTTGCACCGCGCGGGAATTCAACGCATCTAAGGCAAACTCTGTCGAACGAACCGGAATCAGATCTTCTTATCACGCGTGATTTTACAGGCCAACACTTGGACACACTTTCAACAACTGATCGCACCGTGGTAATAGAATTAGTTCGTAAATTACAGCCTTGTTCGGGAGAGGATGAAGCCCATCTGATACATTTTTTGAAGCAAGTTAACACAATTTTTCAAATAGTTCGTTTTGGGCACTATGACGTCATGAAGTTAATTTTGCCACAAACTCAAGCACTTCTTTTCGAGATTTGGTCACAGGGATTAGAATTAAATTACACATGGGACAATTTGCACTTTTCAATATTAACAGCCTTTTTTCCTGGCTTACAGTTAGAACGAGTGACAAACAGGTTTGTAAAGCGACTACAGGGACCTCAGGAATCTTTTTCGAGTTTTGTTAATGATATTATCTCCTCCGCTACAGCATTACAGTGTAATTTCCAGGATAGTTATTTAATAGAGGTAATACTTTCAAACATGAATCCGCGCATGCGCAGTAGCTTCACATTCCAGAACAAGCCCCAAACAATTTGGGAATTGAGATCTTTGGCGAACTCAGTGAATGCGTCGATTCAAGCGGACAGATTTTATTTTCACACCTTCCCTGAGAATCAACAAGCGACCGCTGTCACTTCAGGAAGTCAACAGCAGTTTGCGCAGCGACCCCCTATCAAATGTTTCACATGTGGGGAACTTGGACACATCGCACGCAATTGTAGACAGGGAAACGCGAGAGGCAATTTGGCCTGGAGGTAGTTGAATTGCCGCAGATTAACACCTCTATTTCTGCTACTCCTTTGAATTTCTCCTTGCAGCTACCGACAGTCAAGTTTTTTATTCCACAATGTTTAATGACAGATGCACTCATAGATTCAGGAAGGACAATTTTTATTTTGACAGTGCCACAAACTCTTTTCAACAGTGAATCTAACAAGAAAATTAAGAAATTAAACCACTTCATTCAATCTTTAAACTCAAAATCGAATGTTTTTATCCTCAACCTACAAACAATTTTTTCTGGTCACAACATCACAACATTGATTGAACATTTTTATCGCAACGGCAGGAAAGATGGAATTCACCTAAATCACAAAGCATTTTTTCTAATTATGAACGAAGTACAGTTTAAGTTAAGTGCAACGCAACACAATGGACTTAGTTACAACATCGCTCTGGACAGTTAGGTTTCACCAAGTTTTGGGGGTGAGTCTTCGACCGAAGTGGAACTTACAGGTATCATCGCCGTAAGAGTCCACCACCTCTACTGCTATTGAAATTGAATTGTCAAATGTACCTTTAGTATTAAGCGCTCCTCATTTTCTGGAATTTTTAATTTTTGTGGTAGGAAATTTTTTTTTAGATCAGGGTTGGACAAAAATTAAAAAGCTTTTAGGGGGGGAAAATTGTTACATGCAAGACATTGCCAAACACGAAAACGCAAGAAACAAACAACAATGTAATCTCGACCGAGAGAATAAGCCAGGCAACCGGCGCAGTCACGTGACAGCCCGACCAAACATACAGGAAATTCAGTATTTAAAATTAAAATTGTTTAAATTGAGTATATTGTAAAGAATTATTGTAAGAGCTGTAAATCGTGCCAGTAAATTAAATCAAATCTGAATATCAAAGGATTCATGAGTTTGGTTGATTTTACAAAATAAATAATATGCACAAATAAGCAGATAGTAGGACACTCTTATGTCATCCTCGATCTAGTCAATGCTATGAGTACATCAAATGGATTAGTGGCAATTGTTGAAGGCTAGAGTACTGGAGGTTAGGTGGAGATAGTGTACATTATATTAAATTCCCAGGAACTCGCTTGCGGCAGTGCCACGTGCCAGTAAATATTATTCTATACCCTGTTATGTCCATATCTCACTGCTGACTCACATTGTGTAATTTACTAAAGTGCAATTAAACTCTTCAATAATAAGTAAATAGTAAGGCCTTAAAATCCGCCAAACGATTGAATAACCTAACTTAAAGTAATTATAATTCAAGATCACCCTTTATGGCTCTTTGTTCCTCCAAAGGACATGTGACAAACTTATACTTAATAAACTGATTTCCTTCAACCATTGTTCTCATTGAAAGCAACCCACACATATTCAGAGATCCACGAAGGTTTCCCGGGCCCAGCAGCCTTCCACATCTCTGTATTAGATTTTAAGTAAGTGAGTTAATTGAGATAAAGAGTTACATTTTAGTAGTTGTCAGCTAAAGAGGATATATACAAGGTATTTTTCATAACACAGCGGAAGCACGTTTTTATTAATTTTAACTGTTCAGGCGTTCGATATATTAAAAAAATCAACAAAACATCACGGATTCAACTACTCCTTTCAGAAGCTTAGCACTCAAAGGGTTAATATAAATTAGTACAGTATTAAGATAACTAAATGATTAAATTGTAGTATCTAAATAACCATAGTTAATGTAACAAAATGTGTTCGTCAATATAGCAGCTACAACAAGAATGCCGCACCAGCTGCATTGCTGATGTATACCTTAAAGCTTGGTTTTACAAATTTAAAATGCCCTGTCACACCAAATCTGTGTAGTCAGTGAATTTCCTATGCATAATATGTACATTGCTACGACATGAAATTACTTAGCAAATTGCATTGTAATATGTTCATAAACAAGCTAAGATATACCATTTTGTTCATTAACTTATCTATTAGGGGTCTGCGGTACCAACAATTTAAAATCGGTACGGTTCGGTACGGTAAAATATTTTGTACCTCGGTTCTCAGTACAAATTTGGTACGGTACAATGTACCTTCATATATACTAATTTAGTTATTAATTTGAATGTATCATAAACAAATTATTGAGTAATAGTTAAGGTCATATACAATTTATATTATTAATTTGATTAAAAAAATAAATAACTATACTATGAATGAAAATATTTTTAAAACCTGCATCTTTAGAGTATTACATTTTAAACATTGTTGTTATTAGATATTAATAAAAGTTCTTGAAATTTTCATGAGAAATTCAAAATTACTTGAAAATCAATCAATTACATAAGTTCTTAACTGATTAATTATATTGATTTCAATATAAATAAAAACTATTGGTTTAAATCATACAAACAACAAAAACCAAAGTTTTATAAATACTATTCTTGTTGCATTGGGAGATTATTGTATCATTAATACAAAGTAAAATCAGATAACTTAAATAAAACTATGTATGATGTGAAACTAAAAGAAATTAGAAATTAGAAAATTAGACCTTTAAATACTGAAGATTAAAATCAAAATTACTCTAAAATTACTAACTACTAAATCCAAAATTGAAGTCCATAACAAATATTACAGTACATTTATTTAAACATAAGTACCATGTAAAACTGGAAAATAAATAAAGAAAGTAATAAAGTAGTACAGTGGTATAATGTTAATTTGGCTATATCACATTTAAAATAATTAGCTATTAACCTCATCAAAAAATAAGTTTAGGTTGTTGTTAATAATAATCTGTAGTTGAATTTTCCAAAACCACACATGATAATCTAACATATAACAGATATATGTATGTAAAAATTTCACAGCATAATAAAACAATAACAAATTTATGCTACCATTTGAAATTTATCAAGTTAGTGTTTATTTTTTAATTAGTTTTCAACCATTTTTGAAACCTTTTTTAATATAATTTAAAAATTTCACTAGTATACTTCAATAACAATAATAATAATACATAAATAAAAGCAGTTTAATTTGAAATCATAATGGAGAAAGACCGTGATTTAAAAGATAGTATTCCTTTTCTCACTCTAGGAATGATGTTGACAAACAACTGATTTATAGCTAATTACCGGATCCCTCCCCCCTCACCCCTCACGCTTTCCTAGTCGAAACCTTTCTTGTCTTCAAGGTCATATTTTTTGCCGACCCTACCCACCCCCTCCCCGCTCCCCTTGCCCAACTTTCTTATCTCCATTCTCGTTGAGCTATAAATAACTCCTGTCAACGTCTCTTTTCCTATGAGTTTTGGGGCTTGTTTTCCTTAAAGGAAATGACTAGTTATAAATAGGAGACGGTCTTATTTAAATCACTTATTTTGTTAAACATTGCTTAGCTTATCTCTGTTTATTGTTTGAAGCAGTAAACTGTACCGTACCGAATCTGTACCGGGGTTATGTTCTGTACCGAACCGATGACGGTAATTAGTTGTGTACCGTACCGGTACCGTTTTTTCGGTGCACCGCAGACCCCTATTATCTATATAAGGATAACATTGGGCTTAGCTCGTAGAGTTACTGCAATGGGGACCACAAAAATAGAGGTTTACTCAAATTTTATATATGCAAGTTCAATTAAAAATATGTTTTAGTATCCACCCCATGGACAAATAGGTATTACATAGTTCATCACTGCCGGATTGACTGTTCGGTGGCCCATTTAAAAATAGGACCACAATTTTAGCAGTTTTAAGTCTGGGAAAAAGGGGAATTTTCAGATTTGGTTTCTTTGGCCACCCAAAATGTTGAGGCAATTTTGCATGCAGTGTGACAAAGTAGTCTGTTGTGAGGATGTTGAGCCATTTAATTGATTAACTCTCACCAATTTTAGCTTTATATTTGTGTTTGAACTTGTTTGATATAGGTTCATCCCATGATAAAGGGGCAGCCTTGGTCTGAAGAAGCAGTTGACTTTTTCAAGTCAAAGGTGGAAGTGAATGATTCCCGTGTGTATTCGATCACGGTTGTTCGGTCTAACGCAAAGTCAGTGAAGCAGTGAGTAAATTATGTTCTGTTATACTCTTCTTAACATTTGCAAACTAGATTTGTGGTTTCTATAATAATTTATATTTCTGTGTAAGACTGCAATGTCACATAAACATGACTATACATTCATATTCATTTTAGTTTTATAATTTGTTAATAATCCTTTTATAATTTGTTCCTTAAATGTTAATTATGTAAAATACCCCCGTAGCAGCAAACCTGCGTACTCAGCGAATTTCCAATGCATATATATGTATCTTAATACCACATAAAGCCATATACCAAGTTTCATCAATATACATTCATAAATAAACGATTTATGACATTTTAATTATTCTCCATAAGAATAACATGGCAGCTGAGTATGCAGGTTTGCTGAAGCAAGGAAGACAAAAAATAGGGTTTTATAAAAATATCAATATAACTCATGTAGATAAAGCCACATACCAAATTTCATTAATTTGTTTTCATAATGAAGGCAGATAACACGTTACTTATTCTCCATAAGAATAACATGGGGCTGAGTACGCAGGTTTGCTGCTACGGGAGCCTTGGGTAAAAAATTTTTTTTGAGCAAATATCAATGGTCCACAACCAGATGAAGCCGTATACCAAGTTTCGTCAGTATACGTTCATAAATAAGCGAGATATAAAATTGTTATTTTCCTCCATAAGAATAACATTAAGACAACGTACTGTGTTTAGCACTTTCAATATCTCGGTAACCAATTGACGTAGAGAAATGATGAAAATACCAAATTGTGTGTTTTTTTAAGCTGAATCCAATGGGAAAAAATAAAATTTGACTATTTCCAAAATTATATGTAAAAAATTTGAAAAACGCACTTTTGGGGTACAAAACCCCCCCAAAATACCACTTCGGATAGAGCGATCTGGCTGATTTTCGAACTTAAAGTCATAAATGTTGCTTTACACGTTTATACCAAATTTCATCAAAATCGGATAATTTTTACGAGAGTTATCGTGCTCACGGACACACACACATATATATATATATATATATATATATATATATATATATATATACAGTTTCGAACGAATTGGGTTTTTTGGGGTCTGGGGACCTCAAAACGAAAAGTTATCATGGTCCCGGGCCTAGGTCTTACCGTGCCGACTACGGTAATAGCTTCTTCCCTATAGGGGAAATTCGCTAATAGGCTATACCTGAATACTTACTTTTCCTCAAAGGATCATTTAATATAATAGGCCTATATCACCACAACCCATCACCCCTCAGATCTGCCACTATCTCAAATAATACAATTTATCAATTTTAATCACCTACTCAAACAGTTTATTAGATTTAGTCATTTAATCAAATAATTAGATATAATAAGGTTGTCTCAGATAAATAATTTTATATATAATAATTTTCAAAATTGATCTCTATTAAAATTTTATTCCAAAACCAAAGTGCAGTGTATAACAGTGAAACACTTCAAGAACATGTGATCAGCATTGTTGAAGATCCATCACCAAGCCCAGAGACCTCATCCTCCTTCTTCTGAATCCAACCATGGCAGTGAAAGCACCCCAGTAAGAGCATTGCTCATTATTTTTCTTCCCCTCCCAATAAAAATAGTATATTAGGTACCAAAAACCTAATTTTTAATAGACCAAGAATCAAGTGGACTTTAACCTAAATTATCTTCATTCAGAGATCCATATTGGTAAAGATTTATTTAGCACAAATCTTAAACAATTGGTATTCATTTTCATTTATTTTAATTTGATCAAATGTTCGATAACCTTTGAGCCAGCTCGATCAACCACCCCTGAGATTTAAGAGAAGCTCATAACCGCCATTTTAATTGTATTCATTTTTAACATTTTAAATTTCCCATCTGCCAGTACTATTCATTGTTAGCCCCAAAACTCGTATCGTCTGTTTTTTTATCATCTGTTAATAATAGAAAGGGTCTATTACAAGACTATATTTATTTATTTGTAGGGGTGTGCGAGTACTCGAAACTTTGAGTTTTCGGCCGAGTATTTTAATACTCGAACTCGACTCGAAGTTTTGAAAACTACTCGAAAGTTCGAGCAAGTATTTCCCGCCGATTTCCGGACGATCGCTGACGAAGAACTGCCACATATGGGCTGAAGAAAATCCACACGCCACAGTGGAAACGAACTTTCAGCAAAGATTTTCAGTGAATGTGTGGTGCGGACTCATTAATTATAAAGTAATCGGGCCTTACATTTTGGATGGGACATGTAACGGTACGACGTATTTACAGTTTCTACAGGATAGTTTACCATAGTTTCTTGAGGAACTACCAATCCAAACCAGGACATCAGTGTATTACCAACATGATGTAACACCTCCGCACAGGACAGGCAACGTGGTTCAGGTACTAAGTGAGTGTCATAGAGAAAAAATGATCACCCACCAAGGACCTGTGAATTGGCCGCCCAGGTCACCAGATTTGACTCCAATGGTCTACTTCCTGTGCGGGTACATGAAAGCTGAAGTGTATAAAACAAAACCCCAAATCAGGCAGGAGCTTGTAGAAAGAATCTTAATTGTAGCTCAATCAAAGACAATCCTAACATGGTAAGAGCTGTGACATCATCCATTATGAAGCGAGCGAGGATTTGCCGAGATCAAATTGGGTTGCTTTTCGAAAATCTCATAAGCTAATTTAATTATTGTACTCTTTGTCCAAGAACTAACTCTCAAGCTTTCTCTAAGGTTTTATTTGTTTTGTATGTACAATTTTAATTGTAAATAATACACATTTTTAAACCAAACATCCTTTTTTAACTAATTTTAAGTGGCAATCATGTTCCATAAATTAGATGTTCCCTATATTACTAAAAATACCCCCGTCGCAGCAAACCTGCGTCCTCAGCGAATTTCAAATGCAAAATATTTGTCTTAATACCACATAAAGCCGCATACCAAGTTTCATAAAAATGTATTCACATATAAGCGATTTTAATTATTATCCATAAGAATAACATTGGTAATGAGTACGTAGGTTTGCTGAAACAGGGAACATAAACAATTGGTTTTTATGCAAATATAAATATAATTTAATTAGGCGAAGCCACATACCAAGTTTCATCAATATTCAATCATAAATAAGCGCCATATAACATTTTAGTTATTCTCCATAAGAATAACATGGGGGCTGAATAAGCAGGTTTGCTGCAACGAGGAACAAAAAAAAAATAGGTTTTTATGCAATTATCAATATAACTCAACCAAGTGAAGCTACATACCAAGTTTTATTAATTTATGTTCATAATTAAGGGAGTCATTACATTTTACTTATCCTCCATAAGAATAACATGGGGGCTGTGTATGCAGGTTTGCTGCTATGGGAATAATCAACAAAAAATCAATTTTTTGTGCAAATATCAATATACCAGTACTACGTGAAGCCACATACCAAGTTTCATCAACATACATTCATAAATAATCGAGATATCAAATTTTATTTATTCTCCATAAGGATAACATTGGACAACGTACTGTGTTTAGCACTTTGAATATCTCAGCAACGGTTGGGCACAATCACAATTTAAACACCAAAATGATCGTTTTGTGGAACTGAACAGATTGGTGAAAGCAAATGTGAAGTTTGCATTAAAATAAACTGAGGAAAAGCCAAAAACCTTTTTCCCATAAGATTAACATGGGTGATTTTATGAGGAGGTTTTTTTGGATTTTCTCCGCAACCACTTAACCTAGGTTAATAATTCAAAATACTATATTATTTGTTTTTTAAGCTCTATAACATGGTCAAAACCAAAATTAAGTTGTACAAAAAGGACATTCCTTTTTGTAATCAATTGGACAAGTTCGTTGGGCAAAACAATCGGAAAACTCTAACCCCCTTTTTTGGGGATTTTAAATTTAGAAATTTGAGTTTTTGGGCCCAAAAAGGGTCAGAAAAGCCCTGGATGTAAAATTAACGAATGAAAAACGGTGGCAATTAGTGTGGCGAAACTTTTAAGCCCTCTCTCGTCATTCTAGCATATATATTTACTGAGTTATTAAAGAAAATGTGTTACCAAACACAGTACGTTGTCTTATGGGGGTTTTACTTCAGAAAAGCCTGTTATTCATTTGTTGATGTAATTTTATCATCCCCAACAATCTCACGCCTACTTTAAAGCGTGACTGGACCTTCTCCTAACCTTATAATGTGCAAAATTGTATTCCCAGCATTGCAGGTAAATAGAACCAGGAGCATCAAAACAGCAAAAAATCAATATTTTCAGATTTGAATAAAAATTGGAATAATTGTATGATTTTAACTGATTTTGAGTTTTATAGTTTTTATGTGGAAATTCACTTCCCTCACGTCAGCGTGCTGCGTGCGAACTCGTTTTTATTTCCTCCCCTTCTAAACTTAAATAGAGCAATAATAACAATTTATTTTGTTAAATTATTTCCAGAATCGTATTTAATTTACTTTGTTTATCAGAATGAATACCACACAAGCAATTTAGTAAACAAAACATAGTCTGAGAGACTGTCATCTCGCTAATGAGCTGCGTGATGGGGAGCGATGACCTTGACGGCTTGAGCGGTCAACAGACGGACTAGGCAGTTCAACAGACGGACGGACGGACGGACGGTCGGACGTCTATAAATAGAAACATCTCAAAACAATCACCCTTCCCGCTGCTGGTCACCCTCATGGGATTTTCCCCAGTACGGAATTAATTAGCATACCGTTCGGTATAGTTTAGAGAGTTCGGTTAGAGATTTTTAACCTATTAAATATAATTCGGCGTTTTGGATAGTATTTACTGCTATCAACCATTGCTAGTATTAACTATTATTATCTTGATTGTTTGTAGATGTTACCACAATTTAAAGATTTTAAAAAGTATTTAACTTGCAAAAATATATATTAAATGACATTAAAACACAATATCGTAGTATAAAAATGTTGATAACCCTTTATTATATTCATAATATTCAATTTATTGAATCCCTTTGTTTTAACCGTGGTTTTGGGTTATCCGTGACCCTCCAACCGGTCATTATCCCGGATAATCGGGAGTTGACTGTATCTACAAATTACAAGCATCTTATTCCAATAATTAAAATGAGAAAATCCCCTTAAAGTATTTACAAAGTTATTACAAATTATTTTCAGTAAATTCACCAAATGAATACAAAGCATTTTCTACCAAAAAGTTTTTAAAACATTTTTTAAATTTCAAATTATTTTGTACCAATAGGAGATCATTGGGTACATAGTTCATAAATCTGATACCAGCACTACTTGGTTTTTTAAGATAAAATTCTGTTGAATGTAGCTGACTAGCCAGCTGATTCCTATTTCTTGTGTTATAATAATGATTTGACCCTAATCCCGGAAACCTGTCACCGTTATACCTAACAAACATAACTGTTTCAAGAATATATAGCCCATAAATTTTTAATATTCCTAAACTGGAGAAAAATTCTTTAAGTGAATCCCTGTTGTTCAAATTCAATGTGTGTTGTTATTCTAATGGCCCTTTTTTGTTGTGTCAAAGTCCTTATACATTTTTGTTACTAGTTGCTCCATTCAAAACAATGCCGAAGGGATATATGAGAATGAACATGAGCATAATAAATATTTTTTAGAGTTTCGATTGAAAACTAAAATTGTTAAAAAAACTTGATGAACTGCAGTCGCGACTGTCGGCGACTATGTTTTAATAAGATTAATTTGTATGTTGTTATAAGCATCAGTGACTAATATAAGTGACTAATAGAAGTGGCTCATTTGTAATTTTTTGTGGTCGGGTCTTAATTGTTAATCGTTGATATGGAACTCAGTTTCTAATCTGTAGTCTTTGAGTCACTGGATGGCTAGGTAGCTTCATTAGTGGTCAGGGCGGTTGCTTCATAACCTCAGGTTTATTGTCAGATTGATTCCCAGCAAAAATTTTGAAAATGTTTGGAAAGTAAATACCGGATCTAGCTGCCATAATAATGCATAATGAAATTTGTACTATAGATAGTAACGAGATCAGGGTTTGGGAGTTACCCAACAACAAAGAAATTTTTTAATGTTCATGATAGGGAGTTCCCTATCATGAACATTAAAAAATGTCTTTGTCGTAGATAGATACACAAAAAAGATTTATATATACTATTTTCTTATTATTATTAGATAGTATATTGCCAAAGTTAAATGGAATTCAAATCAAATCAAAATATCTTTATTTGTCTCTTGCACAAAGGTACAATAAATAGTGTCAAAACATAAATAATGATTAGTCTAAATAATACTTAATTACTATTTCTTTACAAAATTGTCTATGCAAAATTCATCTAGTGAGTATAGAGCTTTCTGCATCAGGAACTCCTTTTATGAATTTATGAATTAATGAACTTCTTGAATTTACCATTGTTTTTAATATCTTTTATTTCCATTTTTATAATTAAATGTATCTGATGACATAATTTCCCCCTCCTATCAATTAAAATATTTTAATGTTTTTATATAAAGAGAACAGTCATGTTCATTATTATAAATAATTGGTCCAGCACATATTATCTACATTTGTTGTGGATAGCATACAAAATATGAGATATAACTGTAATAAAAAATAATATACTTGATATGGGCTAGCTATAAGTTTTTGTTAAAATAACACTTTTATTTATATTGTAAATCGTTATAGTTGTTACACATACATAACAAATGTTGCGCGAGTTTACCTGGAATTTTGTGATTTTTACCTGGAAAACCTGGAATTATGCATGAGTTTTTAACTGCAACTTTGGTGGCATCCCTGTTTAAATGAAAGACCAATGTTTCTATATTTTAACAATTTACTTACATTTTTAAAATAACTTAATTTAGAATATAAAAAAACTTTTTAAAACCTATTATATCACTCACTATTTTAAGTTTCTCTAACCAGCTGATTATTAAAACACTTTTTGTGTATCGAAGAACAGACAAATTAGATATATAGGTTGCAGCAAAAGGAATCAGCTGGCTTAAGAGAAAATCATTAGTGGCCAGTATCTTAACAACGATGTATCACACATGTATTGCAATTACTGAAGTCGATTCAGGCTGACCCAAAGAAGATAATATTTTTTCAAATGTTGCAATTACAATATTAATTGACACAATCTACAATGTATACTCTTAAAGAAGTGGTATCCCATGTTATTCATTTTTAGTTTTGCCTCTTGAGCTTGAAAGTGAAAATAGTGCTGATGTTCTTATTATTTCTCCGTGGCTCTACGAGGGACACCTCATTCAACCCATCAAAAATAGAGTGAATAGGTTATGTTCTGTCATACGCCATGAAAACAAAATCCAACAATTGGCCAGACCAGCCGACTGGATTTAACATGTCCACAAAAGCTCAAAAAAATCCATTATTACGTAGAATATTTTGTACAAGTCAATGCTGCAATCTGTGAGGATAATTATGAACTACTCTAGGAATTTATTTCATTTAAGTAATCAGCCGATTAATTAAAATATAGCTCCATCCAATTAATTAACCAGGGAATTTTAAACATTGTCATTAGACTCCTTTTTTAGGTTATGCAAATTATTTCTTTCGTTTTGTGTCATATTTAATTTTAAAATAAAAAATATTACAGAGTTACGGAGAGAAGTCGTAAGTCACATTGTGCTAATTTAGAAAAACGACAAATATTTTCATTGTTGGTGACTTTTCCCGTAGGGTCACATACTCAACCTTAATATTTTATACTTCAAATTTTGACGGGCACCAACTGTTATTAAATTTACTTTGCTGTTAAACTAAAATTTACCATGATGTTAATTAATTCTAGCATCCAATAATGTTCATTTAAGATATTCATGTAAAGGAGCCAGATACTTAGTCCGTTCCTACATCCCAACAAATGAATATGAAATGTTGAAATCGGTGACATAAATAGATGGACTACTAAAACAGGTATGAAAAGACAAATGGCCTGACCCGTGCACTAAAACATCTCCTCAAGAACCAATTGTCATGGTTTTTGAGTTTGGTTTTCTTGGTTCCATTATTCTTTTAAGAAAAACTGAAACCTTGCGAATCAATGTTTTATAAATCAAAATGAGAAACAAAATTTACTTTTAAGTAACTTCCACACATATTTCATACATATTTAATTAACGGATCCTTTTTATTACGGATTTTTTAAAAATATTTTGTTTCGTGATATTTTTCAAACAAATGCCGTTTTTCTTTTTGTTTCAGGAATTCATTTTCAGTCTTGTTGTACGAAGGGAAAGCAACAGACAGCTCGAAATCAATAAACGATTTGTTGGTTGAGCAAGGGTTGGCTTGGAGCAGAACTTTACTGGTTGAACCTGCTTCCTCAATAAGCAGTGAAAATTATCACTCTATGGACGATCTCAGTGACAAACTAACAAACAAATTTCCTACCCTTGACTGTGATCTGCCAATCCGAACTCCTGTCACCGGTGATAACTCTACAGAAGTCATTCTTTCGCCTGGGTCTGATCTGTTGTTTCAGACCTCGTCTACTTTAAATCAAGGTTGGTGGAATTGCTAAAGAACAAATTTGTTTACAAATATTTTTACTGTGGAGGTTTCCTGCAATCAAAGATAAAAATTAAGCCAGAGAAATGGAAACCAGTTCGCACGCAGCACGCTGACGTGAGGGAAGTGAATTTCCACATTCAAAACTTTAAAAACTCAATCCCAGTGTAAAAACATACATTTATGCCAATTTTATTGAAATCTGAAAACCTTGATTTTTTGGCTGTTCTGATGCTCCTGGTTTCATTTACCTGCAATGTTAGGAATACAATTTTGCCCATTATAAGGTTAGGAGAAGGTCCAGTCAGGCTTAAAATTAGGTGTGAGGTTGCTGGGGATGAAACAAATACACCATCAAATGAATAACATGCTTTTCTAATGTAAAACCCCCATAAGACAACGTACTGTGTTTAGCCGATATACATTTTCTTTAATAACTCGGTAAAGATTTATGCTAGAATGACGAGAGAGGGCTTAAAACTTTCGCATCACTAATTCCCATCTTTGTACACTCATTCATTGTACGTCCGGGGCTTTCTGACCCTTTTTAGGCTTAAACACTCAAAATTTAAAAGAATAATCCCTAAAAAAGGGGTTTAGAGTTTTCTGATTGTTTTGCCCAACGAACTTGTCCAACGGATTATAGAAAGGAACGTCCCTACCAAATTTGAAGTAAATCGGACAAAAAATGTGACCGCTAGAGTGCATACACACACACATATATATATATATAGCTACAATTCAATAAGGAACTGAAAAATTCAATACATTACACTATATTTCGCATTTCGCTTCTTCAGGTGTATAAAATAAAATAAAAGTATAATAAGTATAAATAAAAAACTATAACATCTAACAAAATTAAAGAACGAAAAATATATATATATGTGAAATTTTGAATGACCCCCCAAAACGTGTTCAGGGGTTCACGTTAGGAATCTTCTATGGTGGTCCCGGGCTTAAGTTTTGCCGTGCAGGTCATGCTAATAGTTCACTTTCCATAGGAAATTCATTAATAAGTTAGGAAATTGGCTTTTGAGATTATGTACTTTTTTTAACATTAATGGTAGACATCAAACTTATGGTTTGAAATATACTTAATATTTAATATATTACTTAATATATTACTCTATATACTTAATGGTTAGAAATCAAACTTTTCCTAAACTTATTAAAAACTCCTTAATCTAAGGGTTATCTATGAAGTATTCATTTGCTGTTTCTTTATATGGAATTTTCTTCTTGTAGTCGTCATTTAGTTTTTCATTAAATTTAAAAGCAAGTTAAAGATGAGGTTATTTTGTGCGTGTTAACGGCAATGGTATTTTTTTATATTTGTTTTGGCAAGGTAAAGGTCCAATGCTTGATTTTCGTACTAACATTGATATTTTATTAAAAATTGCCATTAATTAATAGCCAATTATAAATGGCAAATGTTTCCATAATTGAACCTCATCATTTTTAAGTTAGGTATTTGCAAGCATTTTTGGAACAGAGATAAAAACTCTCTTCAAACCTTTTAGCGAATTTCCCCTATAGGGAAGAAGCTATTACCGTAGGTCTCATGGTAAGACTTAAGCCCCAGACCATGATAACTTTTTGTTTTGAGGTCCCCAGATGCCAAAAACACTAATTGTTCAAATGTATATATATATATATATATCAGAATATGACAAAATGACTTTATATGCAGATGATATCAATTTAAAAGTATCTGCGGAAAACTATGATGAAATTTAAATATCTAGTTTTTGTGAGCTTTCGATGATTCAACAATTTCTAGCAGATAAGAATCTGTTACTTAATCCAAATAAAACAAAATACATTCGGTTTTCTCTAAAGCAAAATCAAAGTAATAATTCTGGATTCAATGTAGTTTTAACAACCACATTTTAGATGAAACCGAGAATACCAAATTTTTAGTGATTATTGTAGATAAAAACCTTGATTGGAACTCCCAGGTCGATCATGTTTGTAATAAACTCTCCTCAGGATTATTTGCTCTTAGAAAATTATCCCCAATTTGTGATATTAAAACAATGAAATCAGTTTATGTTGCCCTAATTCACTCTCATATTTCTTTTGGAATTGTTTTGTATGGAAGTACCTCAGTTATCAATATGAATAGGATACTGATTTTGCAAAAAAGAGCAATTAGAATTATGTTGAGTCTGAGATGGTCTGATTCTACCAAATTACACTTCCCTGAGCTTGGTATTTTAACAGTTTTTAGTTTATATATATTTGAGTTAATGTTGTTGATAACAAGTAATTTTAATAATTTAAATACACTGGGTGATAACCATAGTTACAACACTAGGTTTAGGAACCAACTTTCATTTAGTGCTCATCATAAGAAAATATTTGAAAACAAACCTAGTTATGCAGACATTAAATATTTCAACTATTTACCTCCAGAAATAAAAAATATAACCAGTTTTGCGACTTTTAGAAATAAATTTAACCCTCTAGGTGCCGCCCGCCCGAATTCGGGCGGGCTTTGTTTACGTACAAGTGCCACCCGCCCGAATTCGGGCGACTTTGCAGACGTTCAGTTACAACGGTCTGAATACACTCTAGTTGTACTGAACTGCATTGAATCTGGTATCACCGTAAACGGCAGATTTCAAGCTTTACTCCAATGTCTGTCTCGAGAGGTTCTACTCTATGTTGGAAAGAAAACATCTGCGCCAAGATCTGTTACGTCACTGTTGTTTTCTGCTTTCTGTTTTGTTTACGTTTTCGTCATTTATTATTGCTTTTTAGGTTATATTCGATTGAAAATGTTGTTTATTATCATTAAAGTGCATTTATTATTGCCAAATAAAGTGTTTGAACAAGGTTATTAGTAAAAATATAAGCTATAAGTGATATTGTGTGTCTTGGTTGGTTTTACATGCATCTTTATGGGATTTAGGTTAGTACCATGGTGATCATATTTGGTTTTATCGTCATAGATATTTATCTTATGTATTTTACTAATAATGAGTATATATATTCTTGTCTCTAATTAAATTTTGAACAAAATGTATATCTTGAATTTTGTACCTGGTGCACAACCTTTTTTGTACATATATGGATACTTATGTAAAGTAAATTTTATTTTGCAATTTCTGGATTTGGCCCAATACTGGATTTTTTGTGTATAAAATAAGGACATAAAGGTATGTACTGTAAGATAGTAAATTTGATCTAGATTACAAAAATGTATAACAGTATACTATTTAGTGATAATTTAAATTTTTTGTTAATTTTCAAATAAAACCCTGTAAGAGAGCTAAAAATCACGTGGCATTTAGACAATTATGACAGGGCACCTAGAGGGTTAAAAAATATATGATGTCTAAACCTTTATATTCATTGGAGGAATTCTTTGATTGTAATAGGAATAGGATACTGATTTTGCAAAAAAGAGCAATTAGAATTATGTTGAGTCTGGGATGGTCTGATTCTGCCAAATTACACTTTCCTGAGCTTGGTATTTTAACAGTTTTGTGAAAGTTTTGTTTAACTGTTGTGCTAAGTGCCAGTGTCAGTGCCATCAAGTCCAATGATATCCCACCAGAAATTGCTCCTGGCCCCCTCTCTTTTTCAGAGATGGTAAAGGGAGCAAATAACTCCTCCACCAAAACTGTAGCTCATAGTTTAGACTTAGCAAAAAATATGTCTAAGAAAAATGATTTTTTAAGAGCAAGACAGGAAAATACTTCAAAGGGGTAGCAGCTATAGATGTACTACAAAAAGGGATATCCACAGACGAGTCTTTACGCCTTGTAAAAGGCCTGGGTTCTTGCATTTTTCATTATAATATAAGAGGCATTAAAAAAAGTTTGAAAATCTTAACGTATTTTGCTGTATCTTAAATAACATTAAAGTAATATGTTTAAATGAACACAATGTAAAAGAATCAAATCAACTTATTTTGAATAAGATTCCCAATTATAGTTTAATAGATGGATTCTTTAGGAATGTTTCAAAGGGAGGCTCTTGTATCCTGGTCCATGATTCATTGTCATGCAGAGTGAGGTCTGACTTAAAAATATTTAATGCAGAGTTTATTTTTGAGGGCTCCTTTCTTGAAATCGAATGTTTTAATATTATTGTAATATCTTTGTATAGAATACCTGGGTATAGTATTACTAGGCAATTTTTATGTAAATTTGAGAAACTTTTAATTTTGTTACAAAAGGATCTAAACAGGAAAAAGATTGTAATATCAGCAGATTTCAATATTAATATCTTGCACTGTAATAAAAGTTTGGTTAAAGAATTTGAAAACATAATGAAAAGGTATGGTTTTAGAGTTAATTTCCGAGAGCCAACTCTAGTGACTGACAGGTCAAAAACCTGCATTGATAACATGTTAACTGGTTTAAGTTATGGTAAGGTTATTTGTAGCAGTGTAGATTTTGCTATATCTGACCACAAAGCTTTGTTCCTTAAACTGCCTGAGAACAGGAAATGTAATAAACAGTCTCAGAAAATGGTTAGTTGTAGGTTATTTCCGGTGAAGTCAATAATGCCTTTTTTGAATAATCTCAATGCCTGGACAAATAGTTTTGAACTTAAGGAGTCTGTCGATAGTAGTTACAAAAGTTTCCTCTCTCAGTTTAGATTATGTTTGGATGAAAATTTTCCTGTTAAAACACTCACTTAACAGCTAAGAGAACAAATAAATGGATTACATTGGGAATTAGAGTCTCTTCTATCAATAAAATAAAGTTACATGTCTTGTCAAAAACTAATAAGGATCCCATGTTTTTGAAATATGTTAATAAGTATAAAAATATATTTAAAAGAGTTGTTACAGAGGCCAAGAAAGCTGCAAATAGTAAATATATATTAAGTGCTAAGAATAAGTCAAAAGCTATGTGGGATGTTGTTAGGAATGAGTTAGGTATGAAATATAACAATAAAGAAATGGATTTTCAACTTAAAATAGATAATAATGTTATAATTGACCCTCTGAAAATAGCTAATGTGTTTAATAATCATTATGTGAATATAGTGGACTCTTTGAAATTATCAAAAATTGATTACCCAACATTGAATATCATTTCTCCCCAGGCTCGAACTGAGAATCTCATAATATTTTCAGCAACAAATAAAAAGGAAGTTGAAGGAATCATCCTCAGTCTCAACAATAGTAGAGCATGTGGGTGGGATGAAATCCCAGTCAAAATTTTAAAATGGTCAGTCAATATTATTTCAGGCCCATTAGTTAAATTAATTAATTTCAGCTTCAACGAGGGAGTTTTCCCTGACCTTTTGAAACTGTCACAGGTAATACAGATTTTTAAAAAAGGTTCTCTTTGTGAAATCAAAAACTTTCGTCCGATATCTTTGCTGAATAATTTGTCAAAAACTTTTGAGAAAGTAATTCATATTAGACTAACTAACTATTTTAATTCAAACAATGTGCTTTGTAAGGAACAATTTGGATTCAGAAAAGAGATGGGCACACAATTAGCTCTCTCATCATTTTTAAACTCAGTCTTACAATCTCTGGATGATTCACAATTCACTGCAGGTGTATTTTGTGACTTATCAAATGCTTTTGATTGTGTTAATCATAAATTATTACCTTTTAAATTCGAGCAAATAGGAATCAATGGAGTGGCTTTGAAGCTTCTTGAATCTTATTTATCTAATAGAAAGCAAAGAACAGTAATTTCAACAAAGTTAGGAAAACATTATTCATCTTGGGTAACCATTAAATCAGGCGTACCACAGGGCTCAATATTGGGACCTCTCCTTTTTCTCGTGTATATCAATGATTTACCCCTTAGTATACCCAAACACATTTGTGATTTTACATTATATGCAGATGATACTACAGCACTAATAAAAGGCAAAACATTTCATAATTTAGAGGAAGTCATACAAATTTCAATAGAAGAAATTAGCAACTGGTTTATTAGTAATGGTTTAAAATTAAATGAGGATAAAACTAAAATAATACATTTTAAACTGACAAATATTACCCCTGATTCTGAAATTAATCTGGCAGAAACAGTCAAGTTACTAGGTATTCACTTGGACAGTAAACTAAATTGGATGGAACATATTGATTATATAACAAAGAAACTTAATTCAACAAGATATGCTCTGAGCGTACTTATTAGTGAATTTCCTTTGGAAAGTGAACTATTAGCATGACCTGCACGGTGAAACTTAAGCCCGGGACCACCATAGAAGTTCCTAACATGACCTCCTGAACACGTTTTGGGGGGTCATTCAAAATTTTATATATATATATATATATATATATATATATATATATGTGTTTGCACTCTAGCGGTCACATTTTTTGTCCGATTTACTTAAAATTTGGTAGGGACGTTCCTTTCTGTAATCAGTTGGACAAGTTCGTTGGGCAAAACAATCAGAAAACTCTAAACACCTTTTTTGGGGATCAATCTTTCAAATTTAGAGTTTTTGGGCCCTAAAAGGGTCATAAAAGCCCCAGATGTAAAATCAGTGCATTTAAAAAGATGGGAATTAGAGAGGCGAAAGTTTTAAGCCCCCTCTCGTCATTCTAGCATAAATATTTACCGAGTTATTAAGGTTGTTCGTTCAAAAAATAAATTTCAGATTTTTATGTATGAATGTGTTTGTTACAATGTACTAAACACGAGAATGAGGTTTAAAAAATTTTAAAAAAATTCAGGGGTATATTACAAGGGACTAAAGGGGCGATTTTTGGGTGTTTTGTTACCAATAAGCAAAGCAACCCGTTGATATTTTTAAAATAAAAATACATTTTTTGCTTTCTGATTGCTTCCTTTATGCGTTAATATAAAAATAATAAAAATCTGAAAAACAATTTTTAATTTTTTTTGTTTTACACCTTATTTTAAAATTAAGATTTAAACAATAAAAAACGAGTTTCATTTTAATAGATGTGGGGTTTATCTGATATTGTATAGGCGTTTTTAAATCTTTTCTATGTATACCAGTTCTGCTTCCTTATTGGTAAAAGTAGCACCATGTAGGGTCGGCACGCTGCACTGCAAGTGTAGTGGTGATCACCTACAGTGCCCGCACGCGTCGAGGGGCGAGGTGCGTCGCCGCTCAAGGTCATACCGTACTCCGCGCACTTTCTGTGTTTCTCTCTCTCTTTCTGTCTCTCTCCTCTGCACTCCCACCACTTCTTCAGTTTCGCGCGTAAAATTACGGCAAAACGGATTCTGCGGCCTTGCGGCAAATTGACAGATTCACCTGTTTTAGCGAATTTCCCCTCTAGGGAAGAAGCTATTACCGTAGTCGGCATGGTAAGACCTAGGCCCGGGACCATGATAACTTTTCGTTTTGAGGTCCCCAGACCCCAAAAACACCATTCGTTTGAAACTGTATATATATATGTGTCCGTGATCACGATAACTCTCGTAAAAATAATAAGATTTTGATGAAATTTGGTATAAACGTGTAAAGTAACATTTATGACTAAGTTCGAAAACCAGCCAGATCGCTCTATCTGAAGGGGTATTTTGGGGGGGTTTTGTACCCCAAAAATGGGTTTTTAGAATTTGTTACATATAATTTTGGAAAGAGTCAAATTTTAGTTTTTCCCATTGGATTCAGCTTAAAAAAACACACAATTTGGTATTTTGATAATTTCTCTACGTCAATTGGTTACCGAGATATTGAAAGTGCTAAACACAGTACGTTGTCTAATGTTATTCTTATGGAGAAAAATAAAAATTTTATATCTCGCTTATTTATGAACGTATTCTGACGAGAATTGGTATACGACTTCATCTGGTTGTGGACCATTGATATTTGCTAAAAAAATTTTTACCAATGGCTCCTGTAGCAGCAAACCTGCGTACTCAGCCCCATGTTATTCTTATGGAGAATAAGTAACGTGTTATCTCCCTTCATTATGAAAATAAATTAATGACATTTGGTATGTGGCTTTAACTACATGAGTTATATTGATATTTGTATAAAACCCCATTTTTTGTGCTCTTTGCTTCAGCAACCTGCATACTCAGCCGCCATGTTCTTCTTATGGAGAATAACCCCAAAAATGGGTTTTTTGAACTTTTAACATATAATTTTTTTTAAAGTCAAATTTTAATGTTTACCATTAGATTCAGCTTAAAAAACACACAATTTGGTATTTTGATCATTTCTCTCCGTCAATCAGTTACCGAGATATTGAAAGTGCTAAACACAGTACGTTGTCTAATGTTATTCTTATGGAAAATTATAAAAAAAATTAATTAAACCTTAGACATGACTTCACCTAGTTGAGTTATATTGATATTTGCCTAAACACCCATTTTTTTCGTTCCTTGTTGCAGCAAACCTGCGTACTCATCCCCCATGTTATTCTTATGTAGATTAATCGAAATGGGATATATTGCTTATTTATGAATGTATATTGATGAAACTAGGTACGTGTCTTCACCTAGTTGAGATATATTGATGTTTGATTAAAAACCAATTGTTTATGTTCCTAGTTTCAGCAAACCTACGTACTTATCCCCAATGTTATTCTTATGGAAAATAATTAAAATTGTATATTTGTGAATATATTTTTATGAAATTTGGTATGCGGCTTTATGTGCTTTATATTATGCATTGGAACTTTTCTGAGTACGCAGGTTTGCTGTGACGGGGGCATTTGATAATAATTAAATGTAACCTCAGTAATATACCTCTGGGATTGAGTTTCTTATGCCTTCAGACGGTCTCGGTGGCGCGATTTTCGCTCATTTAGAGCACGGTCCATTTATAATTAAAGAAAAATTATAGGTTCGAGAAAATATTACGTTTTTAAAATTTTAAATATTGGTTTAGTTTCAATTTTATTATTGAACGTTATTTTACATTTATGTTAGCTTTATAACCTCCTTATTTATTATAAATGGGGCTGTTACGTATAAAATCGGGACTAGAAAAAGTAATAAAGCGTAAACTTTTAGCGAATTTCCCCTATAGGGAAGAAGCTATTACCGTAGTCGGCATGGTAAGACCTAGGCCCGGGACCATGATAACTTTTCGTTTTGAGGTCCCCAGACCCCAAAAATACCATTCGTTCGAAACTGTATATATATATATATATATCTATATATATATATATATATATATATATATATATATATGTCCGTGAGCACGATAACTCTCGTAAAAATTATCCGATTTTGATGAAATTTGGTATAAACGTGTAAAGCAACATTTATGACTTTAAGTTCGAAAACCAGCCAGATCGCTCTATCCGAAGGGGTATTTTGGGGGGGTTTTGTACCCCAAAAATGGGTTTTTTGAATTTTTACATATAATTTTGGAAATAGTCAGATTTTATTTTTTCCCATTGGATTCAGCTTAAAAAAACACACAATTTGGTATTTTGATCATTTCTCTACGTCAATTGGTTACCGAGATATTGAAAGTGCTAAACACAGTACGTTGTCTAATGTTATTCTTATGGAGGAAAAGAAAAATTTTATATCTCGCTTATTTATGAACATATACTGACGAAACTTGGTATACGGCTTTATCTGGTTGTGGACCATTGATATTTCCTCAAAAAAACAATTTTTTGACAAAGGCTCCCATAGCAGCAAACCTGCGTACTCAGCCCCATGTTATCCTTATGGAGAATAAGTAACGTGTTATCTCCCTTAATTATGAAAATAAATTAATGAAATTTGGTAAGTGACTTCACCTAGTTGAGTTATATTGATATAAGCATAAAACCCCATATTTTTGTGTTCCTTGCTTCAGCAAACCTGCATACTCAGCCGCCATGTTATTCTTATGGAGAATAATTAAAATGTCATAAATTGTTTATTTATGAATGTATATTGATGAAACTTGGTATGTAGCTTTATGTGGCATTAAGATAAATATATATGCATTGGAAATTCGCTAAGTATGCAGGTTTGCTGCTACGGGGGTATTTTTATATTTAGGGTAGAAAGAAACTTCCAGCGGCAAAGTTGTAGCAAATTAGTTGATCTTCATGTTTTATTTGAAACATTTTTCAGTCAGACGTTCGGTTTGTTCAAAAATGTCTTTCAAACAAACGCAACAGCAGGTGCTACGCTTGTACACAGTCGCACCGCGTAGCTCTGTATGTTCGTCATTCAAACTAAACAATAACTGTGACAGCAATGTATTTATTTATTACAGAGTAGTAATTTCCACAAACTGGAAGATATTTATACTGTTAGTTGCAACATATTACGCAGATTACAAATATATAACATTTGTCCTATTTAAATAATCCTAGTACTGTGCAGAAGCTTGTAATTGAAAGCGCGTCCAATGCTAAAAATTGCTCGGCGGCCCTCTTTACGCCTATGTGGTGGGGGAAACGGACCGAAAATCACTCACCTACGGCTACTCGGTGAGCGATCCATATGGTTTATATAACGATGGTTGGCCTTACTGTAAATTGCTGTTTGGGTATAAACTGATGCGGTTATTTTTGGCCGATAAACTACGTTCACTTGTCGTTTTCGGTCTAAAAATTACGGCGACCATGGAATGCGGTCAAATTGCCAAGGTCAAAATGTCAAGCATTTTTCGTATCAACGGTTTTTATTTACTTTAAAATTAGATTCAACAAAAAATTAAAACAATTGTAAACAACACAAATCTGATTATACTAGTATTTAACAAATTGTATACCATAAATGTTTATAACAAGTTTAATATAAAATTGAATCATCAGTATTATTTGTAAGAATATTCTTATTTATTCTAATTAATAATATTTGTATATATAAAACGATTAGTCAAAAAACTTTTTACATTTGGAAATTATTTAGATGAGAATCACATAAATAAGTTTGTATAGCAAACTCTTTATTTATTTTTAAAGTAGTTCACACATATCGTTTATCAATCATTATGTTTGGTGTTGGTAATACAATTGGTAACAATGAAAGGGCTTTATAATAATAGCACCAATATTAGTAACCGTTAGTAAAATATTTAAATCAAAGGCGAAAAGCTTGCAATGAGCGAGTCAGCCCAGCCCAGCCCCAGCCGGCCGCCCGGCCAACGCAAGGTAAAAGGTATGCCTCGATGACAAACACGGTGAGAGGGGGAGAGAGAGAGAGAGAAGGAGCAGAAGGAGCCAGTGCCTCTCTCCCTACCCCCAGCCAACCCACACAAGCACACTCATGCCCGCATCAGCCGAATTGACGTCCTAGCGGTGTGCGCGGCAATATGCGGAACTACTGCTCCTCGCCGCCAGACTAGCCTGGCGGATGCACAACCTTAAAGAAAATGTGTATCGACTAAACACAGTACGTTGTCTTATGGGGGTTTTACACTAGAAAAGCCTATTATTCCTTTGTTAGAGTACTTTTATCATCCCCAGCAACCTCACGCCTACTTTCAAGCCTGTCTGGACCTTCTCCTAACCTTATAATGCGCAAAATTATATTCCCAGCTTTGCAAGTAAATGAAACCAGGAGTATCAGAACAGCCAAAAAATCAATGTTTTCAGATTTCAATAAAAATTGGACAAATGTATGTTTTTACACTTATTTTGAGTTTTACAAGTTTTGATGTGGAAATTCACTTCCCTCAAGTCAGCGTTCTGCGTGCGAACTCGTTAAAATATCATCTGCTGAGAGTGCTGAGGTATGCAAGGCTGTGTATTACGCTTATGTTTACTCATTACCACAATCACAATCATTACTCAGTCTTACAATCTCTGGATGATTCACAATTCACTGCAGGTGTATTTTGTGACTTATCAAATGCTAAACCAAACCGAAAAAAAACACAACAATAGGATAAAACATACGGGGGAGCGTTTGTTTTTCTCTATCCCCCATGTTATTCTTAAGGAGAATCACTAAAATGCGTTTATTTATGATTGAATATTGATGAAACTTGGTATGTGGCTTCACATAGTTAAATTCTATTTATATTTGCATAAAAACCAATTGTTTGTGTTCCTTATTTCAGTTGGTGAATATGTATGTAGTTGGTGGTAGCTATGGAATCGTACTCTGGGGTACAGCCACAGATGTACACAGGGTATTCAAAAGCCAAAAGTCAATTATAAGAGTTATGACACACAGCGCTCCTAAAACTAAATGCAAACCACTCTTTCAACAATTGGAAATTCTGACTGTCCCTTCTATCTTTATAATGGAGATTATGAAAACAATACTTAAAAGCCCCGATCAATTCGGAAAGTATAATTTCAAACATGATTATAACACAAGAAACCGCAACTCATTTCAGTATCCTTTGCATAATTTGTCTAAATTTCAAAAAAGTCCACTATATATGGGGTTGAAAATATTTAATAAAATTCCTGACAGTTTTAAAAAACTTCCTCCATTAAGATTTATATCATCAATGAAAAGCAATTTGCTAGAAAAATCCTATTATTCCTTGGATGAATTTTTCAGTGATAGTTGGTAAAAGTATTTGATACTAACTAATATAACACCAGACTATTGCATGGCATAGTTTTTAATTTAATAGGCCTACTATTTGACTTTGTACCTGTTTGTGTATTACTCTTGTAATATGTATTGAACGTAATGTGCAATAAAGATTTGTCTATTTTCTATTGTCTAATAGTGATAAAGTTTGAGACCATGTGCTGTAGTTAGAGGACCATATTTCTGTTTCTTTTGTTTCTATTAGTTCTTAAGGATAAGACGCCATTTGTATGTATATGAATACATGTAATGAATAAAGATTGTTTGACTTTGACTATCTATCTATATATATATATATATATATATATATGTGTGTGTGTCCGTGAATGCGATAACTTGAGTAAAAAACGTCCGATTTTGATGAAATTTGGTTCATATGTGTAAAGTGTCATTCATGACTTTAAGTTCGAAAACCAGAAAAATCGGACCATGTGAAGGGGGTTTTATGGGGTTTTTAAATTTTCCAAAAATCAGTTTTTTGCATTTTTCCCCCTAAAATAAAAAAAAAACGTAATTTTGGTTTTGACCATGTTATAGAGCTTGAAAAAATAAATAATATAGTTTTTTGAATTATTAACCTAGGTTGAGTGGTTGCGGAGAAAATCCAAAAAACCTACTCATAAAATCTCCGATGTTAATCTTATGGGAAAAAGGTTTTTGGTTTTTTCTCAGTTCATTTCAATGTAAACTTCACATTTGCTTTCACCAATCTGTTAGGGGTGGGCGAGTACCCGAAGGTCGGGTAGTTACCCGAAATTTTACAACTACCCGAGCACGAGTCGGGTAGCTCCTACTACTCGAAAAAACGGTTCGAGTAATTGAAAGTTGAGGTAGAAGTGAATTTTTATCACCTACGACTTAATAAAGATGTTTTTATTTGTGTTGATTTATTTAACCCCTACTCCTCTAAATAATGCTCTTTTGCATTATTTAAGTTTAGCGTTACGCAATATAATGCACGGTGGTATTTGATACGTTTGTTGTCATGCGGCGTTGCAAACGACGACGAGTGAAGAAGCAACACTGTTAGGAATTCGGTATGTTGAACAAAGGAACTGAACTGATTACAGCACAATGTGTATTAGTATTGATAAAAGTAGTTCCATTTTTACTTGGTATAAACATTTTAGGGGTATGCGATATTTCAATAAAAAATAATTTGATTACCATAAAAACACAATAATATTAACTTAAGACAGCAATGACGGTACCGGTACTTAACATTTTGAATACAGCAATATAAAGTACAGTAGTTGTTAAGCATTCTTCCGCGCTACGCCAACGGGATCCGAAAAAGTATTCTTCCGCGCTTCGTCATTGGCGAACGGGATCCGAAACTACTGACGACTTCGATACGTTCGATACTATTAGGTATCTAGGTATACCAACATTTCGAGCTGTTCTTTGCCATATTTTAGTGAGGCAAAGAACTACTCGCTGAAATCGAACGAGTCAAAAAAGTGAATCAAACAACCCGATACCCGATATCGGTACGAAACATTTGTTTACATTGAATCAGTAATAGTAATCGAAACGCAACGAATCACGATCCACGCCTACCGGTACTACTGCTCCCGCTTCAGTTTCAGAATTATTTTATTTATTATTAAACTCGGCCACTCGGTCTTTTATCTTTTATTTATTTGGTGATGACGTGACCTTACAGCTGTTTTTACGATGTCTCTTTCGGATAGATAGAAAACCTTAAATATATCGTCTGAGCAGACCTTGGAAAGTATCTATTGACCTTGTTACTAATGTACCAAAGAATATCGATATTACGCATCGATATGTTGCATTCGCCTCGGCCGCCATCGATCAGTGTTGCCAGATATACAATAATTATTGTACTCTTACAATAATATTTGGTGAAACCCTCTAATACGATATCATCACTTTTTAAAATAAATCACAGATTTCCAATTTATTGCGGGTTTCCGTATGCTTTACAATTATAATGAAATAGTTTATTAAAGCTATCCAACAGTTATTAGTGACTCCAGATATATCATTGAACTCAGTGATTACTATTGCAATAACTTTGCCGACGTGAACGAGAATGGTATTTTACAATATGGCAAATGGCAACACTGTTGTTTACTAATACAGCTGATCAGCTGATGCGACGTCAAAATTAAAAGTGAAAGTTCTTTAATGTAATTGTAAACAATCTTTACTGTTTAAAAGAAGTTAGTTCGATGCGTAAATTGTGCCGTGATATTTAGTGATGTACTGATTTTGTTAGTTCAATTATTTGTCATTAAAATGACGAAATGAGTGACGAAGATGTGGATGACGTGTTGCCTCGCAGAAGGCTAAGTAGCCTTGGACTTGAGTTATCAACTGAATGCCGGCTTCCTGATGTGACTGAAGGTGAACATGAAACCTCACAATCCCAAGCCCAAGCAAGTACACCCAGGGTTTCTGGGCCTGCATTAGAAATAGGGAAAACTCCAATTTGGAAGCATTTTCATAAATCAGACACGGAGCCCAGTAAGGCTATTTGCAACTATTGTCAAATAAATATATCCACAAAATCTGGCAGCACGTCTAGCCTACAAAGGCATTTGATTGCCAAGCATAAAAAACAATCTGAACTTTTTGTGACAGAGCAAGCCCAAAAGAGTGAGCAGCAGAAGATTAAAAAATTTAAAAAAGTTGAAGATACAAAGAAGCAGCAAACTTTGGGACAGTGTTTCGAGCTACAGACAACTTGGGCCTCTGACCATCCCAAATCAAAAGCTTTAACCAGAAAAATTGGCATTTGGATGGCCAAAAATCTCCACCCTTATTCTTTGGTCGAGGAAGAAGGGTTGATTGATGTTTTAAAGGAGGCCTCTCCTAGGTATAAGTTGCCTTCACGGAACACGTTCTCCAGACGTATAATTCCCGAACTGTATGAAACAACCAAACAAAAGTTAACTTCAGAAATAAACAACGACCTACCCAGTGTGCACTCCCTTAGCTTTACAACTGATTTATGGACCTCTAGGAGTAACGACCCTTTTATCTCCCTTACTCTGCATTATATATCAGAGGAATTTGAAATGAAAAGATTTTGCCTGGGGAATGAGTATCTTCCTGGGGAGCATGATGCGCCCCATATTGCAGAGAAGATTAAAAAAATAACAACGGAATGGAACCTGCAAGATGTCACAATCCCAATCTTTTCTGTGACGGATAATGCCGCAAACATGGTTGCTGCAATGAAGGTTCTTCCCTGGACTCACTTCACCTGTTTTGCCCATACACTACAGCTGGCACTAAAAGACGCCAAAAAGAACACCACGGGTATCTCAAACATGCTCTCAACAGCAAGATCAATTGTAGGGCATTACAAAAGAAGTTCCTCGGCTCAACAGAGGCTCCATGCATATCAAAAAAATCTGGGAAAAAAACAGGTTGAGCTAATACAAGACTGTGAGACTCGGTGGAATTCCGAGTTTCAAATGCTCAGTCGCCTAGTCCAACAAAAAGAGGCCATTTCAGGAGAATTGGTGGCCTCACAATCGAACCTGAATAGCCTTTCAGCAGTTGAATGGAAGATGGCCGAAGAATATGTTTCTATTCCCTTTGGATGAGGCAACAACTAAGGCTTCCTCAAACTCGCTACCAACTATGTCTATGGTTTATCCCATGGTTAACACGATTGAAAACATCTTGGAGAAAAGGTTGGCAGACAAACTACCTGGTGCGATGTTTTGTAGGAGCCTCCTTCAAAGTATAAAGACCAGGTTTGCCCACAAAAAGTGACAACAATTACCAGGCATGTATGGCAATTGATCCTCACTTTAAGTGCGCATTACTGCAACCACATGAGCAACAACTTTTGAAGGGGTCCCTGGCCACCGAAGCTGTATCCATTTACAAGAAAAAAACTACAGCCTTGGAGGTTTCCGCAATTCAACAGGCTCAGATACCACAAGCAGGTATAGTAAAGCTTAAATTTCAATAATATATTTTCTTTTCAATTTATTTAGCCTACTTAAAAAATTTAAAGCTAATAATTTTTATTCATTTATAAGATAACATTAAAATTTAATCAGGGTTTACATTTAATCTCTTTACATAGGCCTACAGTAATTTTCTTTGTAACATTTTTATTTCCAAAGTTCTAATCCTTTAACTCAAGAAATAATAATTTAAGTGGATATGAAATTTTATCTTTGACCAAACCATTCAATCTAAATAGTTTTTCATGTTTACAAATAAATTAAATTAGGCCCTAATTAAAACGTTGAAAGCTCACCTTTGTCTTTATTTAATTTTCCATTTAAAGCTTAAAGTGGTTTATGCCAAACACATTTGTCCAAAATATTTACTTCTTTCACTTAATTTAGTCTGTCCAGCAAGCCTTTAAAAACATTGTTAACATTATTATTAACATTTAGCTACAATAAACATTATTTTTTCAGACAAACCTGGATGCAGTTCTCAGCAGACTGATTTTTGGTCGTCTTTTGAAAGTCTGGCTGCGACAAAATCTCAAACTGAACGTGTAGTTGGAGTGTCAGCATTAGATAATGATAATGCACTCTGCTTATCTGAACTAGATGTGTTTTTTAATGAAGCAAGGATTTCACCAAAGGAAGACTCACTTGAGTGGTGGAAGAAAAACCAAAATAAGTACCATTATCTCTCACCCCTGGCAAAAAATATCTAGGGATCCCAGCAACCGAAGTAGACAGTGAGAGGGTGTTCTCGGCTGCCGGTAATGTTGTAACAATGAGAAGGGAGTCCCTTTCAGTTGAACACGTTACGGAGCTAGTGTTTCTTCACCAAAACTTGTGAGTCATTTTACTGCCAATGGGTTACCCCTTTACAAACCAATAAGACTGATTAAGACTGAAAGCAATTGTATCTAGTCTAATCATTCATGATCAAAGATCAATTGTAGCGTTTTGTTGCATTTAGCTTTTTATTTAAATATGTTTAGTTATTTATTCATTCTCTTGTTGATTAATGTATTATTTGTTGTTTGTTAAAGTTGTATTGTTGATATTTTATTAACCTATTCTAATTATTATATTGTACAATGTTATTACTAAGCTGTCACCTTTTTATCAAATTTTACTGTAATTTGGGCCTATAATGTAGGGCCTTTGCAATCCTATTAGTAACATTTTAATATAATGTTTTTTATTAACTTTTTAATTTTTTTAATTAGGCTATGTGTTTTGTTCATATTAAGTATATAGATAAGATATCCTTTGACTTTGGGCCATGCAATTACTAAGCTGACTGTTCAAAATGTGATCCCGACATTTTTATTATGAGTACAACAACTTAACTTTTTTGTTGTAAGTTTTTTTTTTGATTATTTTACATAATGATTGTGTGCAAGTTATAATTTGTTTTTACTTAGGCTATGTGTTTTTGTTCATATTAAGTATATAACAAAAATACTTACCTGCAATCCAGTTTAAGGATATTATCCGTTGACTTTGGGCTATACAATAGGGCAAAATATTTAATTGACTGTTTGAAATATGATCTTGATCTTGTTAATTCATGTATTATTTGTTGTTTGTTATCTTTTTTATCTTTTATTAACCTATTCTAATTATCACTGAAATTTTATTGTTTAGCTATATTTGGTAAAATTTAACAATATTTTGTAACCTATAAGTTAGGCCCTTTGCAATCCTGTTTGAGTGACATTTTGGCATAAGGGTTTTTTAATAGCCTAACTTTTAAAATTGTTTTTATTAGGCTATGTGTTTTTTTATTCATAGACATCCTTTGACTTTGGGTTATGCAATATATTTAGTTGACTGTTGAAATGTGATCCCAAATTTGTGTTATGATTAACAGTAAGTTACAACTTAACTTTTTTGTTGTGAGTTCTTTTTTTATGATTTCTTTACATAATGATGTTGTGCTAGTTATAATTTGTTTTTACTTAGGCTATGTGTTTTTGTTCATATTAAGTATATACAAAAATACTTACCTGCTTAAGTTACAACAACTTAACTTTTTTGTTGTAAGTTCCTATTTTTGTGATTGTTTTACATTTAATGATTTTTTTGTCTAGTTATACTTTATTTTTACTTAGACTATGTGTTTTTCTTGTGTTATTGTTAAAAAAAAAACACTTTTAATATTATATTGTTAGTTTACCAATATTTTTGTTAATGTTATGGTTCTATAAATAAATGTTTTTTTACTATATTCAATTTTTCTTTGTTAACTAATCCTTAAATTTAATGAGTTATACTAAGACTAAGAAATTAGAAAGAAAGAAATAAAAGGTTAACATGAAAAAAACAATTATAAAGTATATGTTTTTTTTATTGCATTAATATACAGTTAGGCCAACTTTTAACTAAAATTATGACTGGAAGAATGCTTACTTTATAAATATGATTAATTTTTTAAAAAATAGGCCTATCATTAAAAACTAATATTTTTACTATTACGTACAACTACTCGACTCGACTCGATACTCGAGTAGTTGGCTTGATACTCGACTCGACTCGACTCGAATTGAAAAACCACTACTCGCCCACCCCTACAATCTGTTCAGTTCCACAAAACAATCATTTTGGTGTTTAAATTTTGATTCTACGCCCAACCTTTGCAGAGATATTCAAAATGCTAAACACAGTACGTTGTCCAATATTATCCTTATGGAGAATAAATCAAATTCGATATCTCGATTATTTATGAATGTATGTTGATGAAACTTGGTATGTGGCTTCACGTAGTACTGGTATATTGATATTTGCACAAAAAATTGAGTTTTTGTTAATTATTCCCTTAGCAGCAAACCTGCGTACTCAGCCCCCATGTTATTCATATGGAGAATAAGTCAAATGTATTGACCCCCTTAATTATGAACATACATTAATAAAACTTGGTATGTAGCTTCACTTGGTTGAGTTATATTGATAATTGCATAAAAACCCATTTTTTTGTTCCTTGTTGCAGCAAACCTGCTTACTCAGCCCCCATGTTATTCTTAAGGAGAATCACTAAAATGTGTTTATTTATGATTGAATATTGATGAAACTTGGTATGTGGCTTCGCCTAGTTAAATTCTATTTATATTTGCATAAAAACCAATTGTTTGTGTTCCTTATTTCAGCAAACCTACGTACTCATTGCCAATGTTATTCTTATGGAGAATAATTAAAATCGCTTATATGTGAATATATTTTTATGAAACTTAGTATGTGGCTTTATGTGGTGTTAAGACATATATTATGCATTGGAAATTCGCTGAGTATGCAGGTTTGCTGCTACGGGGGCATTTTTTGTATCAGGTATTGAGAAGTAATTTTACTAGCCTATGTATAGTGTGAGTTCCTCCAAACAGACAACTATTTTTGTCTAGTAAATAGTAGGGATGTGTCGGTCCTTAAAGTCGGTTGTCGGTTTTACCGGTTTTTAACAAAAAAACCAAAACCGACAACCGATTGTCAAAAGTCGCTTTCGGTTTTTCACTGTAAGAAGTGCTCGTATTGGAAATAAGCATTATTATTTTGTACAAATATCACTTAGACTCCTAACCCAGTCAACGAGATATATCAGTGAACGTCAAAAATGATACAGTAAAAGGAGATACGCGTACTGTGATACATAAGTCCAATACTTTAAATGTCATCTCGCTTTAGTATAACAATCGGTGCGTAGTAACACTTCCACACTCAAGGCAGAGTTTACTGCTTATCGATTACATGTATTCGATGTCATAAGTATTACTGTATCATATCGAGGCACTGAATTACAATACCCGTTTCGTTAAAAACGTTTCGCCTTTGGAATATTGTATTCCAAATTATTGATTTCTAGTTAACAAACGGTTGAAACTTAAAAAAGAAGAACATATATGTTTTGACTTAACCTCAACACAAATTAAAAAGAACGCTAGATTTGAGAAATTAAATACTAATCGACTGCAGTTCGGACTTGTCTGCTAGTGGCAGTGACGCATCATATGTATCGTATCATCTCTATCGTTATATTTCAATACGTTAGGTCTCGAACATGCACATCACAACTATAAGTTACATTCATTAATTTACTACCCGGAAAAAAAGCGCCTCGTTAGCTCTTGTGGAGAGAATACAAATTACAACCAATGAAACAACGGGGCCTACGATCGTAGGCCCTGGCAAGAATGACAAGAAGCACGAGATTCGACCTCCAACCGACAGGATCACTGGTGTTTTTGACTCCAGACACCAGGATCGTCAGTGTCTTCGGGCGACAACTCACTTACAACCTTCATGAGTGTATTCGTGTATATCAGATTTTGCATATCGATATCACATCGACATATCGACATCACTCACTTCGCTTCTTAACTAGCAGACGACGACACAACGTCTAATGGGGTCTACGGGATTACTGTCAATTTTATTAAGAAAGCTTGTTAATATCGTTAAGAATGCCAGAAGAACAATTAGTCAATGATTAGTTGATGATTAGCCCAATTGACATTGCTAATAACCCCTATTATTATTGCTAATAATAGGTAGTTCTAGTCCTACTGTTTCCGTAGCCTAAATCTAAATATAAATCCTACTGTATTTATGATTATATCCTTCCTGTAGGAAAAGATTCTAGGGTTTCCAAAGTCTGCTCCAAGGCATACTAGTTTTGATCTAACTGCACTGTAGCCTCTTTTTACCTAGCCTAAATGAAAAAGTTTGAACTATCCAAAATATAATTTCAATTAACCATGATACTTTGACATTGTTTGTGTAGCAAATGCTAGGGACCAAGGGATAAATGTGAATTATGAAAATTTGAATCAGATACGTTCCACTGTACTACACATAGTCCATATTTTAAACCCCTAGCGTATGTTCAAATATTTTAAGAGGTTTTTAGCAAATTTCCCCTAAATAATAGGAAAGAAGCTATTACCGTAGGTCTCATGGTAAGACTTAAGCCCATAAGTATATATAACTTTTCATTATGAGGTCCCCAGATGCCAAAAAACCCATTTTTTAAAATTTATATATATATGTGTGTGTGTGTATGTGTATGTGTGTGTCCATAAGCACGATAACTCTCGTAAAAAATCCTAATGAAATTTGGTACAAATGTGTAAAGTACTATTTATTTGAACGAGTTTGAAAACCAGACGAATTGCACTATCCAAAGAGGGATTTCTGCATGTAATTTTTATTTAAATCAAATTTTAATTTTTACCATTGAATTCAGCATAAAAAACAAACAATTTGGTATTTTGATCATTCCTCTACGTCAATTGGTTACTGAGATATTGAAAGTGCTAAACACAGTACGTTGTCTAATGTTATTCTTATGAAGAAAATTTAATATTTTATACCTCCCTTAATTATAAACATTTTTTGATATATGGCTTCACCTGGTCGTGGTTTATTGTTGTTTGCACAAAAAAACAATTTTTCACCTATGGTTCCCAAAACAGCAAACCTAGGTACTCGGTCCCCATTCTCACCTGTACAATACCAGACACAAACACAACCTCGTAACTCCACAAGTCCGACTTTCTAAATCACTTAACAGCCTCTTATACTTACAATATTTTTTTTAATAACGTACCTATTAATGTTAGAGAGCTTACTTTTTGACAATTTAAGAGAAAAATGGTAAATTACTTAACCCTTTTACTGCCGACCATTTTTTTTATGATGTCACCAAAAATGCCAGACCACTATTAAGATTTACTTGCCAAGACTACCAGGTTCAATTAGACCAAATTTCACGCTCACATTAAAAAATTTGTAACTTTTTTATTTTTCATCAGAAATTTATAAGTTAGGTCTTGTTTTATTTGTATTGATTTGTTTGTTTCAAATAAAATATATATTTTGGTGTATGTAATAGTTTTTTAGTTAAAATATATATATACATATATACAAATAAAAAAATATGTATATATTTTTTAGTTTGGACTATAAAAATTACCTCTAAAACTTATACCTCAACCAATTTTATTTATACATGTTGTAAAACAGGCGTTAGTAAACACATACCCAAATTTTCATGCCTTTACCTTGATAAATGCAGGAATTCTGATGTTTTTTTCAAAATTTATTCATATTTTCAAAATTTAACATAGTTGCATATACAATTGAAAATTTTTTTTACAAAAACATGTACATTTGGCTTCTAAATTGAAAAATGTTGTAAGGAACATAAAATAACACTAAAAACATACTAAAATAATTAAACTAACAACGACAAAAATATTTAGAATATTTGAGAAAATTTCATAAAAAACCCTTTCAACACCTGTGCTCACCAAAACAGGTACGGTGAACACCTATTTACGATGGTATTTTCACTTACTGGCAATCTACTCCGCTTGTCCATTTTCGTAATGACATCAAAACTTTACTCACTAAACCACGGATAAATCCACAAACATAACCAACAAACAAACACCAGTAAACATAAACAACAATTATTGAAAGACGGACGGCAGACAACACTCACTACACAGAGCAACTGTCGACTATGCACAGACGGTAGGGGGAATCAATGAGTATAACTTTATAGGTTATACAAGTCATAGAGTATAAATTGTACTTTTCTATGTTCATCATAGTCTTGACAACGAGTATCTCAAGTTTCGTGGCATTTGGTAAACATTTAAGGCCAATAAGTTAGAAATATTAGACGTGCTTTATTGCGCACGTCGGCGATTCTCGCACAATTAGTGACGTGCGCATTTGCGCACGTCGGCAGTAAAAGTGTTAAAAAAGGAAAGAGTTCTACTCAATTGGAGGATATATAAACTGTAGTATATAAGACTTAGATTTTAACTAGTTTACCTTATATTTATTTGACCTGTAAAAGGCTGTGTAATGTGTAGTTTTGTATTGTTTTATTTTGACTGTGCCTATTGCAAAAATTGTTTTTTGTAATGGCTGTAATAAATCTTATTGAATCTTATTGAGCCCATGTTATTCTTATGGAAAATAATTAAAATGTTATAAATTGCTTATTTATGAATGTATATGGATGAAACTTGGTATGTGACTTCACTTACATGAGTTCTATTGATATTTGCATATTAACCCATTATTTTGAGTTCCTTGTTGCAGCAAACCTGAGTACTCATCCCCAATGTTATTCTTATGGAGAATAATTAATTATTTTAAATATAGCTTGTTTGTGAATATATTTCTTATGAATCTTGTTAAGTGGCTTAAAGTGTTATGTTATATATTCATTGGAAATTCGCTGAGTATGCAGGTTCGCTGCGACGGGGGTATTTTAATATTTTTTGAGTCAATTAACACATGCTATTAAACAGGCCCTGAGCTTGATGATGACTTTGAACATTGGGATCCTCTTAGAGAAGACTATGAGAGTGCACGCAACAATCCTGCGCTGGACACAGATGATGCTTGCGTGGCTGTCAGCGGCTACAGTGCGCGTGACGAGGCTCGCATCTGCAAGTTCTTCGCTCGAGAGGGATTCTGCTTCAAGACCGTTTGTTACAAGGAACACTCAATGCCTAATCCAGGTGCGGAATTATCTTTGTATTGTACAACTAGTTGACACAGTGACATTACTTGAGCAGTATTAACTTCACAATTATAAGACAACCAAGTATTTACAAATATGTTCTCCAAATAAACTTAAATCACTTTTCCTAAATAAATTATAGGCTATATAATTAAAAGTACAGTAGACTCTCAGAAATCTGGACTATTGTGACGGACGGCCGACCCAGAAAAATGAGATTTCTTGGAGGTGGGCAAGAATCGTCAATTCTGACTTTATAGTGAACAGTTATGACAATATGTGTTTATTTGTATGTGCTAATATAAGAGTGTGCTTCCAAAAGTTATAAACACGTAATGCAGTAGAACCTCGTTAATCCGTCATCAACGGGACCGAGAGCATGATCGGAACTCAAAAATGATCGGATTATTAGAGGAACTCATTTATTACTTGAAAATGTTATACAACTGTAATTTAAATAGAAAATATTGAATTTTATGTATATTCGTAAAGATTTAATATAACACTGTAAATTATAAATCAAATGAAGTACACATGAGTCCGGCTAATCCGAACTAATTGGGAGCGAGCGCTGTTCGGATTGGCTAGTTGTTCGGATTAGCCGAAATAATTTAAATAATAGAGAACGAAGCAACTGAACAGGTCTGTAGTGTTGTAATATGAACAAATGATACACAAAAACAAGTATCAATAGACCGTTTACTCTTTCAAATGCAGAATCAAAATATGCACAGTGCATTGCAGACAGCACGCTGGCCCACTGTGTGTAGTTTTGTGATGTGATGTGAGCAGGCAGGCGGACTGAACGCATGATTATACTGAACGCGGACTGTACGCACTGTCAACCGAGACTGTACGTCTGTCTCCCCACTACTACTAGCTCAAGCGCCAAAATCATAACAAAACCTTGACGTAGTCTGCTATTGTTTGTATGGCGGTCAGTCACTTGTGCACTCGCGCGATTGTTTTATTTAAATTACTGTAGCTAGTTTTTATTTAATCGTGTTTGTGAAGTGTGAAAGCAAAGTGCAATGGCTACTAAATGTAAACATAACACGTTGACTCTTAAAGACAAGCTGGAAGCTTTAAAACGTTTGGATAGTGGTGAAAGTGTGACAAAACTAGCAAAAGTGCTAAACGTTGGTAAAGCCACAATTTGTGATTGGAAGAAAAATCGTGCGAAGCTTCAACAATATTGCACTACGTCTTCTGAAGCGACTCTTGAAAATCGGCAAACAGCGCGGCAATCCCAGTACGATAAAGTTGATGAAGCACTTTTCCTTTGTTTTGTCAAGAGAGGGAAAGGTGAACCCCTTTAAGTGGGCCTATTGTCCCACTTAAAATATTGTCCCAAGAAAAGGCAATACAATTAAACACACTACTAAATGGTGAAAACTCATTTACGGCGAGTACTGGTTGGTTTGACCGATGGATAAAGCGCCATGGTATACGTCAGTTAACTGTCACTGGAGAACAGCTTTCTTCTGATCACGCTGCGGCGCAGGAGTACCTGAGTACGTTTGAAACTTTGATAGCTGAAGGGAATTATCCCCCCCCCCAACAAGTTTACAACGCCGACAAAACCGGCCTCAATTTTAGGGCTCTTTCAACTAAAATCTTGGCCTCCAAAGAAGAAACTCGAGCTCCGGGTTTTAAAATGAGTAAAGACCGTGTAACATTAATGGCTTGTTCCAATGCTGCCGGTAACCATAAACTACCTCTCATGATGATAGGCAAAGTTGCTAAGCCTCGAGCCTTCAAACACATCAATATGAAGTCACTTCCAGTCTTTCATAGAAACCAGAAAAAAGGCTGGATGGAAGGTAAATTACTTAAAGAATGGTTCCATGACCAATTTGTGCCTTCTGTTAAGCAGTTTAGCAAAGATAATGATCAGCCCCCACGTGCTATCCTTTTGATCGATAATGCACCGTCCCACCCAGATATCGAAGAGCTTTCTTGTGGCGAAATAAAGGCAGCTTTCTTACCACCAAATATGACACCCTTACTTACAGCCAATGGACCAGGGAGTTTTGCAAGCACTTAAAAAGTATCGAAAACAATTTTTGAGATCTCTAATCGAAGACGATACTATCCCTTTAGTACAAAAGATCAAGCAAACAAACTTAAAGGATGTTGTCTATTGGGCCGCTGAGTCTTGGGGAAATGTTACAGTTGGAGCGATAAGAAAGTCTTGGAAAAAACTTTGGACATCCTTAAAATTTGAAGACAACGCTACCGAAAATGACACAGTTAACCTGATACCGCCCGCCTATCCTGGTTGTGAGGATGCAGTCGAAGCAGACGTTAATGAATGGATGGCGGTGGACGCCGATAGTGCAAAGACTTTGACAGATGATGAAATCATCGCAGCCGTGACGCAAGAACAAGTTCAGAGCGGAGGAGGAGGGGAGTGTTGATGAACCTTGGTGCGGGGGGAGAGGAGAAAGTGTCGCACAATGTCACAATGACACAATGAGGTAGCAGCTGCGCTTGACCTCACCCTACGCTACTTGGAACAACAGTCTACTGCCACGCCCGCAGATGTGATGTTCATGAGGCAATGGCGGAACTATGGGGCAAAAAATAGACTGTCAAAACTTCAATAAAAGACAATGATGGAGTTTATGTCCAATAACAAGTAAATTAATATTCTCTTTTATGTGCAGTATGGTATGTACACTTTTTTACAGCTGAACTATCAATTCTTCATTTGTTTACTGTATTTTCTAAGTTACGTAAATTTAGTCTTCACAGTAAACAAAACATTTGTATTCTTCAAAATATTACTTTGTTTTCATTTTGTTACAATATTATTTACCTTTCCCATCATCTTTTGTCTTTTAATTACGTAAAATATATTTTTTTATTAGTGCACAGTATTTACCAAAAAAATCCAGAACCTGTTCGGATTAAGCAGAGTTCGGATTACCCGTGTTCGGACTAGCGGGACTCAAGTGTGTACTGTAATAAAAACTGTCACCGGTCTACTAATTTATATCGTCAGTGGTGAGTCATCTACAGGAGAAGACCTGAACGGAGCAGCGCACTGGATACGTAAACAATAACAAACACCGATAACGGCATGGAAATACAGAGCACCTGACAATGCAAACTACATGAAATTTGTGTAATGCGGGATGATTGCATGAACTGAAGGCGTTAAACCGTGCGGGAAGTTCCGTTTTTGCTTTTTTATTTGCAATAAAACATTTTTTTTTATTCTAGATTATCGGTCCGGATAAGTGTGACCCGGATTTCTGAGAGTTTACTCTAAAAATAATATTAAAAATGTCTAAAATAAGTCTGGAAAGCTTTTGAACAGCTTATTTTGTGAGCGTAATACGTACCACAGGATGAAAAATAACCTTCAGTGAACGATTAACATGTCATAGAATTTGAAAGTAAACAAACGATGACTCACAGTTCAGCAATTTGGTGATGTTTTGCCTGTTTCACTACTTCTTGTCTTATTAGATAGGATTTTTCTCCCCTCTTATATTGCCTGTCCCTCAAAAACACCTCTCCCCACCTTTGAAGCTAATTCAGTTAGAACAAATGGTGTTTCACACATTTCAATCCATACCCTAGAACCTACTGATTTGGACTAACTATTGCCAGACAGAGGAATTATAGTGGTTTTTCTGGAAAAACTTTTAAGAGGTGCAGCGGTAAGGCTAAGGAGACTGCAAAACTTTGAGTTATCGAGATGTTCCCCTACAACCCGTATAGGGGTAAAATAGCATATTATTGAGTTGGCAAGTTCAAGAGGAATGACAAAACATTGACTAATCAGGAATTAGGTTTATTGAGGTTAAAGTCATGAGGTTCTACTGTATTATAATTCTAAAACTTTTCAATATAGCCTACTTAAATTTACAATAGAAAAACTTTAAATTTGGGATTTTGTCCATCCCTTGTATTTTGTATCATAAGCTCATAATTGCCAAAATATGTTATCACTAGTGGCTTGAAGGGGTCGTATCCTCTAACCTTGCTCCAATACTCTGCCTTTAAGAACACATGTTATTTCGTAAACAAAGTAGACACTTAATTACATGTTTTAATGTAAACAAAGCAGACGTTTTTAAATCCACATGCTTTTCTTATGGGGGATGTTTTTTGCTATTTCTCGTTTGTTGGTACGTTTTTGGAACCACCGGTATTTTCCCGAGTCCCGGGGACCGAGACCTTTAACCGTCTCCCATCATCATGCAATATGCCAAACTCCCACAATTTTGACTTAAAAATTTTGCTTACAGAATTATATATAAAGATGTGTTTCACACACATGATCGGTAGTTAGCCTACCCTATACGTAACCCATCAGTTTTTTGTTGTTTCTTTTTTCAAGGAGGTGGGAATCCGTTAACGTACAAAGTGTGGGACTCGCCGAAGCCCTACCCACTAAACCCACCCCTCATGTCAGGCTTTTCTCTTCCCGGAATTGTTTGTCACATTACTTCGGGGAGAGAGAGCCCCGTACTGCTGATCCAGCGAGCTGAGGTCCGCAGTGCTGGGAAAAAGGAACTACTTCATTTTCTTTGATGGCGTTCTTTTTGGTAGACGCCTTTCTTCATTTTTAGCCTTTTCCAGGGCAAGCCTAAAAACGCGACATGCCCCGGACCCAGCCATGTGGTCGGTCTTTTCCTCTGGTTGGTGCTCACTGCAGAGGAAGCGGTGAGAACCATTGCTGCAGGCATTGTGTTTATGGCCTGCCTCTGCATTTGTAGCAGAGTGGACCGATCCGCCCCAATGCACTTGCTGCGTCGGTGCCCGTAGCCCAGGCACTTAAAGCACTGTAGAACTACAGTTCTCAACCGCACCGCACAGCTGACAAAATCCACCCAGAGATGGCCAAGCTTAAGAAGCTTAACGGCCTCTCCCTCAGAAAGGTCCTCAGACGACTCAGTGAGGGAATCAAGGTCCCTCACCTCAACAGAAACCCGCTTGTTGGGGGCGACGACACTTCCTGACAGCCCTACTGCGGCTTCTAGAACCGTGGCGAACGCTTTCCTGTCTGAGCCCTTTCCCAGCCGGAGGAGAACATCCCCCTTTGGAGTCAGTCTCACACAGACAACCTTTGCGGTGCAGGTACCCAGGTCAATATCCTTACGGATCTTCCCCAGAACACCAGCGTAGATTTGACCCCCTGCCACTCTGCCCATCAATCGGTTTCCCCTGTTTTATTACAATAATTAATTACCCTTCAACCTCTGTTTCATCATAATTTTCCTGATGATGTTTTTATTTCAGATGGTATCACTACGGACAAAGAAGAAGTGTATGTTGGAGCTTTTTCTCAACTGGAGCTACCAAAGCCTGGGGAGGTTGTGAGACTGAGGATTACTTATGTATTTAACATCAACCTCTTCTATGCTCAAATTGAAGAGAAAAAAGGTACTGGACTATATAAACGTATTACTATCATGGACAACAGTGTTTGGGGAAAAATAGTCACAAAATTTGCAGGAGTAATTTTGCATAAGATAATCCTGACATTCACATGGTTAAATAGAACAATAATAGTATTAGAAGTATATTTTACTTGTATTTTAAAACCTCAGATATATTTCCTAATGGTTGATTTCAAAGCTTTCATAAATGTCAGGGATGGAGTATTGCAACTTTCAGGAAAAATATACTGTTTTTGGGTGGGATTTAGTTGTCTTCGGGAGAAACGTTTAAGAGACCTTCATAACACATAGAAAACCATGTTTATATATGCAGATGATTCAAATTTAATTCTATCAGCTAAAAGTGAAACTGATTTGTAAGTTGCTGCTTTCATTCAACAATCAAAATTAAGTTTACGATATTTTTTAATCCTAATATATAAAACAAAGTGGTGTTAGTTGCAAATTTTATAACTATGGATTTAAAAAATAAATAGATAAATGGATTTAAATTAAATTTTGCACACGGATAGTTTATTACCTGGATAACATAGGATACTTTTTGCCCCGGAAAATGTGAAGGGCTCTGCCCCTTTGGCTTTTAAAGTTTACATGTTATTCCTTATGGGAACATGTGTTTATCAGTAGTGTATCTAAACATACTTGAAAGGCATAAATATATGTTCATTATGGAAATAAAAAACCTACTTGAATGGCAACTCAAACTCTTTTTTCGATAGGCGAGTGAGTGAAGCAAACGAGCTCATATTGAAAATGAACGAGTATTTGAATAAAACAAATTCAATGACATTAGGACAGGACAACGTCTGTCACGCCAGCTAGTTGTAAATAAATTTGTGTTTAATACAGAAACAAAATTGTATACTTTTTCATACAAAACAAAACAGGAATCAGCCAAATCCTGTTATTTTTATTTTTGATAAAGAATTGGATGAAGTGAATCATTCTAAATTCCTTGGGTTAACAGTAGATTAGAGACGTGCGAGTGCAGGTTTTTTAAGTCGAGTCGAGTAAATGGCAAAAGATTTGAATCTCAAGTTTGAGTCAAGTATACACACAAAAAAAAAATAAACACATACATTGAGTTGCATTGGATAAAAACAGTGTATAGGGTTTCATTTATAAATGTTGTTTAACAATATGACCTGAAAATAACAATAGTAAGTAAAATAAACGGATTTCTTTTCATTGGAAAAAGGTAAGTACATTAATCTGAAAATAAATCATACCAAAGTCATTGCATAACATTTAGCCAAGAAGATTAAATAATTTTAATCTTTTGGTATTAAGGTTGTTATAGCCTATATGGTATTAATTAAGAGTTTCATCAAAAAATAATCTCAGTTTTATATTTAATTTCCTCCTTTTTATTTAGCATGTTTTGTATATTATGTTTAGGCTTAGGCTACATATTTCTCCGAATGGAGAAAATAAAATTACATTTAGGCCTATAAGTTAAAATAAACTTGATTTTAACATTTAAAAGGCCTATTACATGGTAAAAACATTAGCCTACTTACTTACCCCACAAAGTGTATTTAATAACACATCTTAGCATTACTTTTAACACTAATAGTCCTAATAAGAACAATCAGTTAGTAACAACATGAAGATATGTTTGAAAGTGCCCGCAAATCAATTGTTGAAATTGAAGCCATGAATCAATTGTTGAAATTGAGTTTTCAAATTAATGTTCGTGTCGTCCGCGGCCACGTGTCGTCCGCGGCCGCGCGTCGTCTGTAAATTCAAATTGAGTGTCAATGCATTTGAGGTGTTAAGAGTTGCGAAGTGGATTTTAGTGTTTTATTTATAAATAAGTAAGTTGTGGCTTATACATTTGTGTTAGCCTACTCTTTATGGGTCAATACCACCAAATGGGATAACTTAGGTCTCCATGAGAAAAATGAAAAATTAAATTATATATTTTAAAAACCTTTATTGTTTTGATTAAACAACCTTTTTTCCTACCTTTCAACCCTATCCTACATTCCAAATAATAAATAAATAAAGTGTAAAAGATTAAATATGTCTTTATTTACCCATCGGTCACTCGTCTCCAACTGGCTTGGAGGTTATGCTGATCAAAACAAATATGTCAAGCAGACGATTGCCAACGACTGTGGTGTATAACCAATGACAATGTAACCTGTACTTATACACGTTAACATCGGTCTGGAGAAAGTTGAAATGGTTTTTTCCTATTGACAAGTAGTGTCTCCGAATGTCCGTGGTTCAAGGACGCGTAAAACTAACGGAGTGTCCAGAAAAAGGTGTGGCAGTAAAAAGAGCAGGAAACATTATTTTAACAGTTGATAGTTTGTTTCATGAGTGTAGTTTTTTCAGAAAAAGTTATAGATTTTCTGAAATATCTACAAAACCAGGGAAGAATTATATCGTACCTCAATTCACAAACAGTACGGTCACATTTATAAATCATAACATGTTATTCTTTTATGAAAAAGCTAAATATATCATAACAAGTTAACAAGAACTAAATACAACCTCAAGACGTGGTTAGCCTACAAAGCTTAACTGAACGACTATTAAAAATAATGTCTCGAATATACATATAGGTCACGAACAGATCTCTCACGTGACCGGTACTGTTATGTGTGACCGATCTGTATATTCGAGACATTATGTTTAATAGTCATTCAGTTAAGCTTTGTAGGCTAACCACGTTTTGAGGTTGTGTTTAGTTCTTGTTAACTTGTTATGATATATTTAGCTTTTTCATAAAAGATTAACATGTTATGATTTATAAGTGTGACCGTACTGTTTGTGAATTGAGATACGATATAATTCTTCCCTGGTTTTGTAGATATTTCAGGAAATCTATAACTTTAATAGTAAGTTTCATATTTTATAGTAATGAATAAGTTTTATTGTCTTTTAGATGTATTATGTTACCTTTTAGTGGTATAAGTCACGTGAGTTTACCAAACGGTCACTGTTGTTACCCGCCGGTCACGTCTGTTACAGACCGGTCACGTCTGCTACTGCACGGGGTAAAAATACTAACTAAACGACGATAATATATTTTTATTCATATATATATTTACATAAAACTGATGAAACAATGTATTCACATCTCACAATAGTAAAATCATTATTTAAAAATGTTTTCCAATGAATAAATTTTAGGTATTAGGTACCAGAAACAATGTATTCACATCTCACAATAGTAAAATCATTATTTAAAAATGTTTTCCAATGAATACATTTTAGGTATTAGGTACCAAATTATGATACACTTCCAACTTCAATACCATTTTCTAATTTTTAAAGGTTAAAATGATGGAATCAGGAAATAAATACATGTTATGTTTTTGTTATTGTTTATTTAATTAAACATTCTGTCAGTTGTTTGCATAAAATGTCTTAAACTCGTTTTTTGTGGGAGGTTAAGTGAGTGTGACCGATCACTGAAAAGGTTTGTTTTTTCATATAAAAAATGAAAATTGTGCTCTGCTGCAGCATTGGAGTGTTCCCAAAAATTTATGAGACTAAACAATCAATAGTAGAAGACAATTTGACAATTTTAATTTTAAACATTTTCCTTAACCTAAATTATCCCATTTGGTGGGAATGACCCTTATACCAAAATGGGAGGATTTACCAGGACCTTCAGATTGAGTTGTATGAACACTGCCTGTATAGTCCACTTTTGGGTTAACCTAACCTTGTAATTTTTTTAAAGTAAAATGTCAAAAACAAATCTGTAATGCAATCTAATAAGTAAGCATAAGAAATTTGTACTTGTTTTTTGTTCCATAATAATTGAAATTGAGTCAATCCATTAATTTTAGGCTCAACTATTGTCCTTTGGCATTGAGCTGTTTTAATAGACTGCACTTAATTTTATGGACAAGTGATTTGTTTTGGCCTTGTTTCAGTTTCATTAATGATTTTTTTAATATTTTGTAATATTTTTAAACTCTATTTAAGACATGGCTTCAATTTTATCAATTGATTTGTCAGGCGCACTTTGAAACATAGTGTCTTCATGTTTTTACTAACTGATTATTCTTATTAGGACTATTAGTGTTAAAATTAATGCTAAGATCTGTAGTAAATATATTTTGTGTGCTAAGTAAGTAGGTTAATGTTTTACCATGTAATAGGCCTTTTAAATATTAAAATAATGTTTATTTTAACTTATAGGCCTGAATGTAATTTTATTTTCTCCATTCGTAGAAAGATGTAGCTTAGGCCTAAACATAATGTACAAAACATTGGATAAATAACAAAGAGGAAATAATATAAAAAACTGAGATTATTTTTGAATGAAACTGTTAATTAATACCATATAGGTTATAACAACCTTAATACCAAAAGATTAAAAATATTTGACCGTCATGGCAAAATGTTATGCAATAACTTTGGTATGATTTATTTTCAGATAAATGTACTTATCTTTTTCTGATGAAGCAGGAATCCATTTATTTTACTTACTATTGTTATTTTCAGGGCATAGTGACTAGGAAAGTATATTTTAATACCTAAAATAATATTTAATACCTAATATTTTCTACCTAAAATATAAATTAAATGGAATAAAAGTTCTTATGTCAAAACTCAAAACTAAGCCTCTCCAAGAACCTTACAATAGTTGTTTTATAATTTGATTTCATGTCGAAAATTGAGGCATGTATCGATTTTGAACGGCAGTTTTATAAACACATGTGTAGACCTAACTTATGAACTCGGTGTCTTCATCAAAATTATTCCGAATAAGATGTATAATTGACTTTGGCTATAGAACAGGCTTTCCACGACCTTTAATGGTTAAGGTACTGTATTTGAAATGACCACTTTACTCACACTATAAGCATTTAATTGGACATTATAAAAAAAATTTGAACAATGAAAGGACCACCAAAAAGTACTTGCAATTTAAAGCAGACGGGAAATAACTGTTTCTTCTACAATCTTGTCACCAGTTATAGGTTTAACAGGACGTCTACCGGTCACGGAAGTCTCCGAAAAGTCACGGATTTTTGTATGAGGTCACGAAAGTCACGGATTTTGACGCTTAAGTCACGGAAAAATATCAAAGTCAAAGTTAAATATCCAAGCCAAAATTAAATAATCACGAGAGTGAATAATTTATTATCAATTAATCATCGATGTTCACCCTAGTGCCAGTGAATTCACAATTTTACCAATTTAAACTGCTGATTGTAGTATCAGTTGTCTGCCTTTTGACGGGACAAAATTATTGTGCCCATCTATGTCTTTTATGCTGGCACCTGCAACGTAAAAAGCCGAGTAGACGTTAGTGATCCTGGTGCCTGGTAAAAGAAACCAGAGCGTTTGGGCGGATTTGTTTACTTTAGCGCCAATCAACAGTCTCCCAGACTGTTACGTCAGAAGACTGTTTTTACAGACAGGCATCACGAGCGCTAGTGAAGCAGCCCATATCGTGCGCGATTGCAATATACCGCCCTACCTGCCTACCTGATGTGATATTTTGCCGATTGCATCATCTCACTAACAACTCTCGTCGTTGAATGGTAGGATATGAAGGTTACGAGAGTGTTAACGCTTGCCAGAAAAAACGTATTGCTTAAGCATTAGATTACATGGTAGTAAAAATCAAATTATTAAATATAAATACCATTGGAGATTTAATTATAATTAATTATTGAGATCTTTTATGATGTCCTAACATGATGTTGACCACAGCAGTTATCGTTGGAAGAGCTGAACAGTATTGAGAGCGAATCGGTATTTGGAACAGACTCCCACTTTAGAATTCAATTAGTTTAATTTTAAAACAAATATTTTACTGTTATTATGTAACGGAAACCTTTTTAAACATTATGAGTGTTTGAAGAATTTAAGAAGGCTAATTTTAAATTATATGAACAAGTTTTGTGACTAATTAATACAAAATGTACTTAGTTTGAACTTCTAAGCGATTAGTTCAGCAGTTGTTCGCACGTGATCGTGATGATTGCCAGTGACGTCACTGTTAGTCTCGCGTGTGAGTGTGAGTTACTTAGTATTAGTGATTTGTGGTTTTATGATTTAGTGGCTAGGCCTAAGAAAAAGTGGAACTTTTTATTTTAATCTCAAAATGCCTGGGAAGTGTCAGTTTTAAAATACTTGGGATAGAAGAAAACCAGTGGTGTAAGTGGCTTAGAAAAAAGTTCATAGCATTTTGTTGTTTTTGTAAAAAAAACTTTTGATGTTTGCCACTCCGGAATAACTGACATCAAATCTCACGAAAAGGGGAAAAACACTTGCAGTTTGTTTTGAATCTACACAGTGGTAATCAGTTGACCTTGCATGCATTCAACCCAGAAGTTCCTTCTACCTCAGCACAAGTAGACCTGCAATACAGCAGCCAACATTTAAATTGAGGCCTATGTCAACGTTCTAGTTCAATGCAAGTAGGCCAAGTCCTACCATCCAGCAGCCAGGACTGCAGTATGTCTATAGTAGAATCTTCCACTAATAGGTCTAAGTCAGGGATTAAGAGTTTGTTAGTAAAAGACAACATAACCAAGAGCAAAATTTTGTGGTCAGCTTTTTGAGTGATTAATCATGTGTCAGCTCGTTCAAAATATTGAGAGTGAACTAAAAAAGTTTTTGAATTTTTAAAGAGGAATTAGTCTTGCATTCTCTAGTGTATTTGGAGTGATAACTGTGAAAAAAGTGATAACTGTTATTAGTATGCCTATATAATATATTTCAATTAGTGTTTAAATTATGCCTAGTGTCTTTTACATGAACCAAGATTTATTGTGCTTGTGTATATTAATGTTTACTAAAGTAGGCTTAGGCCTAAGCATTTAGTACTGAATATATAAACACAGCAGTTGTTATTAGTTTGAAGTTTTGTACCATCGTCAGCTACATTTGATTTTTTTTACATAAAACAAAACGGTACTGTTTAATTTCGAGGTCACTGATTTTTAATGATAAAAGTCACCAAAAGTCCCCAAAAAGTCCCCGATTTTTATTTTAGGGAGCTCGTAGACACCCTGTTTAAAGTACGTTGTAAAATTGATAAATTGCAAATCCAAAAGAGTTACTGTATCATGATTTAAGCAATGCAGTCTCTTAGCTCTTTCGAAGCAACATCAAAAATACTAATTTTCTTATACTTTCTTATAGATCGCTAAAACCATGGTTGATTAATTCTCTTCTTATTGCTCCGATCAGCTGATACATTCTCCAAAAAATGTGAAATCATTTGTTTACTTAATATTTATTTCTTTGCAACCAGCGAGATATAACTAAATACTGAATGCACTACAAATCAGCTGTTTCCTTTAAAGAGAAAATATATTCATAAATATAGATAGACTTATTAGTTTATTACAACCAACTAACGAATGTGGCATTAAAAACATATCTTTCTTGTTATTCTGGCGAAATTTTGACATTTAATTACTATTTTACCGTATGGGGCCTAACTAAGATAATTAACTTAAAATATATTCCTGTAACTCTACGACCTACAAACTTGGCTACTTATGTTTCAAATCTTGTACTTGGGGCACTTCTGATTACTGAACAAATTTCATTCGGACATCGGACAACAAAAATAATGGTGATTATATAATAAGATACTAGTGTAAAATAAATGTTAAGACGGTCCCACACTTCTCGCGAACAGGCTTGAACATTCGGCCGAACATTCTCCCGAATGTTCACTGAACATTCCGTCCCATATGTTCACTGAACATTCCGTCCCATATGTTCCCGTATGTATTCAAAAGTTTTTGCAGCTCCCACACTTCTCGCGAACACTCCGAACATTCGGAGTTCAGCCGAATGTTCGGGCGTGTTCGCGAGAAGTGTGGGGCCACCTTTAGTGATTTTTATTAGCCGAAACATTGGTTATTTACTGTTGATTTTATGTGTAGGTATAGTTCTAAAAGTTGCTATGATGAAATTTCAGAAATGTGTGATTTCAAAATATTGTTCTAACATACTGATCAGAAATCCAATAATTTCTGGCCAATTTGTATTGGCTGGAAAAAATAGTTAACAAATTTGTAAATAATTAAATGTAGTCGTTTTAGCATAAGTTTCAATATTTTTGAACTTAATTAAGACAGATGATGACTTATGATAGTAACATTTTCCAAAGATTGATTGAAAATTAACAGCCGTTCAAAAAGAGGGGGGACCTTTGCTTCGATGGGGATGTTAATTTTGATGGTATAATTTAAATACAGTCAACGTCCGCCGCCACTGGCGGGTCGCTGAAGCAACCTCTCCTACTTCTCAACAGGCGCTGACTTATTTCCACAAGGCTTGACTGTCTTATTGTAGTTTATGTAGTCATTGGTATTTCAGTCGTCTGCTCTAACCAGAATCATTGATCATGACAAATAATCATTCAGTAATCTAACATTTGTGATCCATGCCATTACAATGTGAGACATTTTAAGCATTTGTTTTAAGTTTAAAAATAAATTGTTTATTTACAATTTTATGACAAAATAAGCACACAATTATAAGTATTAACTCAATATTTTAATGAAGTATTAACTACTTAATTGGACTTTGGCATCTTAAAAGGTGGAAAAATTATCATTATGTACAAAACTAAACAGTAAGTTTTACAATAAATAAATAAATTTATTAGGCATTAGCAATGACTTGGGGTAAGGGATTCATTAATAAAACACGATTTTTGTCGAACATTTTACTCCATGATGAACTGGATTTCTTCTTGGATGCCAGCTGCCGAGTCATCATTGTCGTCTGTCATAACGAGTCATAGAGTCACTTATTGTTCCTCTGTGGACGATTTAGAGACTGTAAAATAGTTAGGACAACTTCCCTCCTCTTATTAGTGCTACACTACAAGTTTAATGCAGTAAATTTCAGTTTATAAAGCAAATTGAAATACTAGTACAACAATTTAAAAATACTTATGAGTTGTTGCAATTTTTACACCAAACTCGCTCGCAACTTTCGAGTTTCAGTGCTGAACTCAGCTGGAACTCGAAATTTTGAGTACTCCCACATTTCTACAGTAGAGAGATTCAAATCTTAATTCGGGGGATGCTCGTAAAAAAATATGAAAGAAAAAATTTTAAAAGGATCAATTCTGGTATTTTTGCCTTAAACAAAACTTCCTTTCTTTGTAGGTTATCTGTTTTAAAAACTATATTTTACACTCATATAGGAATGTTGTATAGGTATGTTACATCTTAAAACTGATGTGTGTAAAACATCACTTTGTTGAGCGTATAATCATGATAGAGCGTATAATAACTTAACCATTCATAGTCTCTACATACATGAGTGTATTATGCTCTGCAAGACACACGAGTTACAAAGATTACCATAACATAAATTAGAATGTTTCACCAGAAAAATCTTTAAGGTATATCACGTAATCTTGGCTTTAAATTATGATCGCACCGCACTTAATTAGAAATTAATGTTGTCGCGCAGCAATTTGTCGTCGATGGCGGCCAGACCACCCTTCATCAATAGGCTACCGAACCTTGTGCTATTAGCCGTAGTTGACGATCGCACTGCTTTGTTTCGGCCGTAAATTACGATCGCAACAAACTTTTTCAACAGTCAATGACGATCATATTGCTATCCGCCATTACAGACAACCGCATTAGGGGCCGAGAAATATTATGTACCGTTTCCCCGGGGGGGAAGGGGGTGCGGCACATCGTAACAGACCGTGACATGGGAGAGCAGGGTTAAGGGCTGTTTGACACGTCACGATTAATGGAGTTAAAGCCTGTGAAATCGTCAGTTACAGAGATATAAAATACCAAACCAACATTCAAATACTTATTAGGGCCTAATTAATTAGTGTGACGTGACTGGGGGGGAGGGAGGAAGTATAAGCAGCGTGACAAAGGGGGGAGGGGGTCAAAAAGGGCTGATTATAGCGTGTCGTAATTTATGCATGGCCCCTTATGTGATATCGGCTGGTGGACAATAACGATCGTGCCGCGTAATTTCAGCGGTAAAAGACGATCACACTGCAATCAGCCATATCAGGAGATCGGACTGGAAAATAAATCAAATCCCGCCTGAAAAAAAAGATAATTTTTTCCCAAAAATATATGGCTGAGGGATTAAGCAATTATCATATAAAGCCAACATCAGCCAACAATGAACAATGAAACCAAAACCATCATTTATCAGTTGGTTCTCATTTTCAGTCTGTCCATCAAAACCTGATCTCTAAAATCAATACTTTTAAGTCTTTAAGTTTTTAACTAGCTGATTACCCTTGCTTTGAACAAAGAATTCAGGAATGAGCAGCTGATTAAAATTGTTGCTGCAACTACATCTGTTTCTGATCTATTAAACATATTGCTCATAAGAATATAGTGATGGTCAAAACCAGAAATTTCGAATCTCGAAACCGAAACCGAAACTTACAAAATCGAATCTCGAATCTCGAAACTCAAATCCCGAAACCCTATTTACTTGCCTGGGTATGGTTATGAAAAATAAATCCAGAAAAATCAATTAAGACTAATTATATATTTTGGTTAGAGTTGTTCTTTCAGAAATAAAAATCAGTAATCCAAAAAAGGTGAAGGTAGACGACCGATGACAGTAGGCTTTTGACCTTTGCATTATTGATCGAAACACGGGCGTGATTTCTGTTAAAAAAACAACAATAAAGACACAAAAAATCTCAGCAGTTTTGAGTTTTGATTCTCTAAACTCACCGATCGAATCTCGAAACCGAAACTTTTCCAAAGTTTTGGTGGTTTTGAGATTCAAGTTTTGGTTTTGACACATCACTATAAGAATAATATGAAAACTTTAAAATCCAATGGGGCCTGCACATTGAACTGAGGGAGACAAAAGTTATTCCATTACTTCTACAGAGAAATCCCTTTAATTTGACACCTAAATCATCAAAATCGGTTCATAAATAAAAGTGTTTTGCTGTACACAAGAAATTCCTTAGGGAATTAGTATAATAGATTCTTACTATATGAAGTTTAATTTTTCCATGAAAAAATTACTAAACAATTCTATAAATGTACCAAAAATCCTGACAGAAAATTTGAAGGAATAAAATTACCCCGTTCTGACCACAAAAACCAATCTTGTCCATATCTAACAATAATTTATACCAAAGCTCTGCCAGCTGGTAGTTTGATGGTAGGTTTAACCCCTGTCATGTTAGGGAATATTCCCAATAGGGAAGAAGCTATTGCCATAGGTGGCGTGATAAAACTTAAGCCCGAGACCATAATAACTTCTTGTTTTGAGGTCTCCAGATGCCAAAAACGCTATTCGTTCAAATTAATATAATGTATGTGTGTCTGTGAACATGATAACTTTTGAATAAAACTTCTGATTTTGATTAAATTGGCACAAATGTGAAAAGTGACTTTCATGACTTCAAGTTCGAAATCCAGCAAGATATGACCATAGGAAAGGGATTTAAAATTTCCCAAAAACCAGTTTTTTATTTTTTCACTCTAGCATTTTAAAACCACCAAAGTTTGGTTTAGACCACTTAATAGAGCTTTTTAAAAAACAAATAATTAGTTTTTTGAATCATTAGCTTAGGTTAATTAATGGTTGTGAAGAAAATACAAAAAACTTATTAAACAAGTTGCAATGTTAATCTTAAGGGTGGCAGATTTTTAGCTTTTTCTCAGTTAATTCTTTTGAAAACCTCAATTTTGTTTTTACCAGTTAGTTCAGCCCTGTAAAATAATAAATTTGGGGTTTTAATTTTTGTTCTATGTCAATCCATTGCAAAGACATTCAAACAGTGTACGTTGTTCAATGTTATTCTTATGAAGAAAAAATTAAATTGTATAGCTCATTTAATTATAGTCATAAGTTGATAAAATTTGATATGTGGATTCATATGGTTGTGGTTTCTTGATTTTTGCAAACACAAAATAAAAATTTTGTCGTCCGAAACACATCACACATCACAAACAGATCGACAGACGCAAATCTAGCCACTTAAGGTAAATTTTTACATGTTTGTCTTGTCCTAGTTGAAAATGTATGAAGCGGGAAGCAGGAGTTTAGACACACTTTGTATTTCTATACGTTGACAAGTTTTTTTTTGCTTACTTTAGTAAAGCTTTTCACACTTTGACTGGTGAATCTGGGTTCTGATCCACGTTTTATACAGTTAAGGAACTGACCAGGTATGATAGACATTAGACCTTCTTTATTTGCACTAAACATTCAAGACATGTGTTTTTACCAATATTGATCTAGTGCATTGTCAAGCTTTTATTTCTATGCTTTAACTAATTAATAATACCCCCGTTGCAGTAAACCTGCATACTCAGCGAATTTCCATTGGAGATATAAATGTCTTAATACTACATAAAGCCACTTACGAAGTTAAAAAAAAACACAAATAAGGGATACATACAATTTTAATTATTCTCCATAAGAATAACATTGGGGCTTAGTACGCAGGTTTGCTGCATCAAGGAACACAACAAATGGGTTTTTATGCTAATATCAATACAACTCAACTAGGTGAAGTCATATACCAGTTTTTACTTTCTCCCCCTATACATAGTATATGGAGAAAGTATTGTTTTCGTAAAAATTTTCGAATTTGAGTTGTTAGTGGAAATATTCGTTTTGGTGCTCCCTGAACCCAAAAAAGTGGTTTTTACGTGATGTCTGTCTGTGTGTGTGTGTGTGTGTCCGTGTGTGTGTGTGTGTGTGTGTGTGTGTGTGTGTGTCTGTGTGGATGTGTACAGAGCTAGAGCCCTAACCTATGGGCCGAATTTTATGAAATTTGGTATGTAGGTACTAATCCACGATATCTCCAGGCGTTTTTTTCATTTTTTTGGATTTTTGATTTTTAAGGGTAATTATCCCCCAAAAACCGCCAAAAAACATGAAAAATCAAAATTTCTCAAAAACGGCTCTAACGATTTTGATTAAACTTTCGTGGTTTGTAGAACTTTAGGTTTGCAACAAAATGACACCACCCGCATTTCTGGAAAAATTCGGGTTCAGAAATTACAGGACTTAAAACATCCAAAATTCAATTTTTTGGATTTTTCATAAAAAATTATAAATGTTAAAAAAGATTACTATTCACCATTAAAAGGAGCTCAAAAAACTAAATAAATTAGTATTTTAAATTACTATTCTACGATTGCTAGTTACGGAGAAAATTGAAATTTTCATTTAGCGGTAAACGCAGTACGTTGTCCAATGTTATTCTTATGGGGAATACAAATATAACTATTTCTCTCTTATTTACTGATCAATTTCATTAAAATTTGATATGCAGGTCAAGTTAGCATTGACCAACAGATGATGTTCGAAATGTGTTGCTATTTAACCCTGGGGGGGGGCAAGGGGGCATTTCCCCTCTCAAAACCACTGTGTGTGGCAACGGACTCTATAGTGCCTCCCAAAAAAGGGATTTGGGTGGATATTTCTGAAAACAACTATTTTAGACAATTTTCTGTACATTTATCTGTACTTCATATTCTATATTTAGTAAATACAAAAATGTTCATTAAAATTTGGCTAAAAGGGAGAAAGTATGTGTCAGTTTCCTGATACCGTTTATTATTCATTTATGTTCATAATTAAGGGGGACGTAGCATTTAATTATTATCCATAAGAATAACATGGGGCTGAGTACGCAGGTTTGCTGCTACGGGAGCCTTTAGAAAAAAAATGTTTTTTTTGAGCAAATATCAATGGACCACAACTAGTTGAAGCCGTACACCAAGTTTCGTCAGTATACGTTCATAAATAAGCGAGATATAACATTTGTCTTTTCCTCCATAAAAATAACATTAGACAACATACTGTGTTTAGTTAGCATTTTCAATATCTCGGTAACCAATTGACGTAGAGGAATGATCAAAATAGCAAATTGTGTGTTTTTTTTAAGCTGAATCCAATGGTAAAAACTAAAGTTGACTATTTTAAAAGTTATATGAACAAAATTTAAAAAACCCATTTTTGGGGTACAAAACCCCCCCAAAATACCCCTTTGAATGGAGCGATATGGCTGGTTTTCGAACTTAAAGTCATAAATGTTGCTTTACTTGTTTATACTAAATTTCATCAAAATCGGATAATTTTTACTAGAGTTATCATGCTCACGGACAAACACACACACACACACACACACATATATATATATATATATATATATACATTTTCAAACGAATGGTGTTTTTTTGGGTCTGGGGACCTCAAAACGAAAAGTTATCATGGTCTCGGGCTTAAGTCTTACCATGCCGACACGGTAATAGCTTTTTCCCTATGGGGAAATTCGCTAAAAAAAATAGAAACACATAATGAGAACATAACAAACTTAAATACTTACAAACATTCTAGATACAACTGATAAAATCTTCATTAAAGGGTAAAATATTCCTTAAAGGGTTATCAATCAATTATTTAACTGAATAAAAAGTTCTCTTTCGAATTTGTTAAGCTTGAATTTGTATGATAGACTAATGACTTTAGTGTTGGTGTTCGGCCTTTTTATTTAAAATAATTAATGTTTTGGTACTTCTTATTTACTAATAACTCTACACCTGCTCAACAAACAGAAACTCTTTTTCTTACTGTAAAATACCCTTTAACCCTTTGCGGTCGAATGGCGAGTATAGGTCGCCGCGCGCCATTTTCCCGAACGCTCGATTGGCGACCTATACTCGCCGTGACGTTTAGCCCGTATGAAGTGCGCTAAAACTAAATATAATGTAATGATTTTATGTCTATTTGCTTCTTATACATTCCTTATTACTTTAAAACGTTTATTTTATCTACTCCATGGATTATTTTGTTCTGAAATAAATGTTATTACTCCATGAACTATACTTCACAGTTCGCGGTGTCTTGTGTCATCTGCAAGCGTCTGATAGTTCCAGCTCCGATTGTTGTCTGTGGTGTTTTGGTTATGTTTACTCTTTTGTTTAGTTATAATTATGACTAAAAAATTAGTGATGACGATATTTTTGAATGTTTTTTGTGTGTTCATTTGACTTACAAATAAATATAAATGGGTTTTTACTCTCGTAATCTGTCACATATAGTACATATGTACTAAAAATATATGGAAGAAAAAATAAAACAGGTATACATTTTTATTTTTATTTCATCAATATACAGTATGTAATCAAAGTGCCTTAAAAATAAACCCTCATAAATGCATTTTAAAATTAATTTGGGTAATTAAATGTAACAATAGTAAAATCTATACAAAATAGCCAAAATTAATTTCGTCTCAGGTGTCTGGGTGATTTAATTTAATCGACCTCAAAGGGTTAAGGTGCTAAATATTTGCTTGATATTTCATGAGGCTCCTTTTCCTAGGTGTTGCTGTGGACGATGAGTTCAAAGATGAAGCCGAGACATTGACCAGCTTGGAGGAATACATGAACCGTCCGGAGAACATTTGTGAGATGAGGGGGCTGACTGTGCCTCCCTCGCTGGGGGAGATGGTGCTGGCGAGGGAGAGGGATGAGGAGAAGGGCACGGAGTGGTGGTACCGGGCCAGGGTGATCACCTCCTCGGACGACAACCCTGACGACGACAACCCTGAGGCAAGTTTGTACTGTGACAATCCTGTTGAAGTAAATTAGGGCAAAAGTTAATTTCAAGTAATTTTCGATGTTAAAACCAATTTTTTGAGTAGTAAAACTAATAAAAAGTTTGAGTTTAGTAGTTATAAAAAAGTTAAACTATGCCAACTTAGATTTCTTTAAATATTTGTTGAAATAACTTAAAAAAGGCAATGTTTGTGATATTAACAAATTCCTATTACAGAAAAATCACTTCAATCGTCATCGTATCAGTCAGCCTATAGTCCGTTGATACCAGGATAAAAGTTACAGGGATAGATAAAAGCAGTTCCATTCGTATGTTGTTACAAAAAAATTTTTGGTTTTATACGTTACTTAAGTAAAATTAACTTTTTTGGGATCACACAATTAATCACTTAAAACTGTTTTTAAAAACGTATGATAGATAGGGGTGTGCGGGTAGTGATTTTTTTTCAATCGAGTCGAGTAGTGCCAATTATTCTTGAGTTAGAGTATTTGCCATCAGTTGGCAGTTTCAAATAGTGTAATGGGATTTGGATACCACTCCAGATTTGATAATCTAAACATGGTTCTTTAACTAATACATGAGTAGCAATACAAATTATTGGCCAGTAAAAACAAACCGGATTACATATTGACAAACAAAACATGATTTGACATTAGTTTCCAGCCGATAAAACATGGTTCTGTTGTCCTTTGGCCAATATCACCTGGTCGGGACATCGCTTATAATCAATATTAGATGAAAAAATAGTTAGTTACTGCCGATAATAAGTGGCCCGGTTCTACTTTTGCCGATATTATGTATAACGTCATAATTTTCGGCCTTTATTATGTGATACAGCAGTCATTTTTGGCCGATATTATGTTTTCCGTTGTCATTTTCAGCTGAAATTACGCGGTCTGGTCATCATTTTTGGCTGATTTTTCGTGATGCAATCGCCTTTTGCGGCCGTTACTCATGCAATTTGACCGGTCGCAATTGTTAGCGATTGTTTGGAAATGGCAAGAAATATTCACTCGTACTTTTGATTTTTTTTTTTTAAACTTTGAGTCGAATTTGAGTATTGAAATGGTCGGCCAAAAACTAAAATTTTCTAGTACTCGCACACCCCTAATGATAACTATCATTATAGTATAGTAGTTTGTATTATTTCGCGTTTAGCTGATATTAACAATATGAAAGGGCAATACTTTTTTTATTAAATTATTCCACCAAACCAACAATACTATTGTTGGTATAATTCCAATTTATTTATTTACTAGCTGGTACCCGGCAGACATTGTCATGCCTCTGACTATTACCAACTAAAACCAATATCACCAAGATCACCTGTTCAAGTAAACATGTCATTACCTTTTATGTAAACAATATCTTTCCATAAGATTGATATGGGAACCCTTTTGGGCCTCTTGCGAGGAACCCAATTGAGTTAGGACGAAATGGATGGCTTAAAAACCTTCTCCGTGAAATTGTACATATATATACCAAGTTTCATGGCTAATGGTCCAACGGTGTCCGAGTCCATAAACTTCAAATATATATACAAATAAATCAACATCCTTTTTTATAAATATAGATTTCAATTTATTTATTTCAATGCTACAAAATAGATATACAATCCAGTAATAGTGTAGCATAAAACATTAATTATATATAAACTAAATCATACTGCAACATATAAGTGGCAACAAAAAACAGTACTAAATAAATAATTATATCATGACTGGTAGTCCATCTTCATGCAATTCAAACTCAAGCTTACTAAAGGTACATAAATAGCTCATAACAAACAACTATGATAAATAAATAAATAAACACTAATAGTTAGTAGTACAATGCATTTCAGTTTAAGACAATAACACTACTCATACAACAAACAATCAAAAATACAACAAAGACATTCTCATATACCCCTAGTACTAAACAATACAATTCTAGCGAAAATAATATAAACAATTTGATGCATTAATGAAAAAGTTAGAGATAACAAACAATATTAATTCATGATTTTACTATAATATACACAACTATGAACATAAAAAAGAGATATCAATAAGAGAGATGTTGGTATTGGTACCACTTTGTATTGAACCACTATTGAAACCAGATATTGGACATCGATAATATCAACATATATCTATATTTAATGGTATGCAAACGGAAACTGAAATCTGCCGATCATGTTCCCCCTGCCACTAAAATCCCATGTTTTGTGAAATACCGGACGTTGGTAATCTGCCAGACAACTTACTGACGATAAACTAGTGAAGTGGAACTTTACTAGCGATGAGCATATATTCAAATCCAATCCAAAGCTTTGGCCGAAAACAGATAAAATAAGGTCTAATATAAATCTGATTTATAGTCCGTCTTATAGAGAGAACAAGTTAGAATTTAAAGAATATACTGTAGTTTGTGACCCTTTAAATAAATGTATTGACTCTCAGACGATGATGTTCAAGAAAATACAAAGAAGAACCGTTTTTGTAATCACGGGGACCGTATTAGCCGGTAACAAGATGCTTGTTGCATGGCCAATGAATGGCTTAGTAGTGATAGTAATCAACTATTAGTATCAGTGTCTGAGTACGATGCAGCGATACAATATTTTACATATAAGAATCATAATGTTGAATCGCGATGCACAGCCACGAATCTCAAATCCCTGTAGCAAGGAAGAAAAAGAAATACGAATACGCTCAAGAAAATATTAATCCACGATAGATATCGAATGATATTGTCTGAAAAGCAGTCAAAACATTTCTCAATCGTGCAACAATTCTAGAATTACATAGTAGTTTTCTTTATCATAATAATTTAACTGTAAATTAATTACCAGTCGTCTTTTAAATTGTTGATATGTGAGGCGGAAAGCAAAAAGGGACCTCATCGCGGCAAAAAGAAAATTTCAGTACAAGCAGTTTCATTGAATGAGATCAAACATATCGATTTTTGGTTTTTGCGGTTCAATATGCTTAATTTCGTCCTTTACCAGTTTTAATCAATTACAAAACTGTTGTAAACAGACGAAACACTCAAAATAATCAATAAAGTAGTCTTTGTTCAGCTTGGGAAAAGGGACCTCTTCGCGCTTATGGGAAAATAACATGGGCTTCGAACAGCTCCCTTTTCCCAAACACATCAGATAACCAAGCAATACTTTAAAAACTACTCTGATGAATTCTAGCGGCGACGAAGTGAACTACTACGAGTTTATTGTAAAATGAGAACATTGGTTATAAAAATCTCTGTCTCGACTTCAGGTACCTTTTCTTTACAGGTTTAAAAACCACCTACTCTTAGTAGTTGTACTAACACACCTAAACTATGAATTTAAAACTATGACTTTTGTATTATTAACTATTGATAACTATTATTAATTATGACATTAATTTAATTTGTGATAAGTTAATGTATTGTCCAAACAATAAATGTTGGGGTATAGAAAGAAGTACAAGTGGCAGTCCTACAAACCGCTGTCAGCTGAACCACAGCGATGCAGACAGTTTTGTTGTTGTTTACGTTTAGTATGATGGAATGTTTTGGTTGTGATGAAGAGACGAAAATGTTCCACTTAAATAAAGAAGATGGATGTTTATGAGAGACTTTTTTATGTAATTTTTAGAGGACATTTTTAGCTAATTTATATACAAATATCATTTCTTAAATGATATAAATAAAGATTTTGTGTTACTGTGAATATTTCATTTGTGTTTTTATCAATATGCTCATTTTCACTATATAAAATTTAAAAATCCGTAACTTAAACAAAAAAATTATAGAGATATGATTTTTGCACTGAATTGTTCGTTATTTAAGCTTAATTAAAAAATATGAAAAACTAAAAACCGGAAATTGCCGCGATGAGGCCCCTTTTTGCTTTCCGCCTCACATATATTACTCCAAAACTTCAAAAACTATGATTCAAATTTGATTATTTTGTCAGCAGTTCAATGAGGCACAGGGTAGATATGGACGGCAATAGTTGACAACTATAGAATAAGTTGATAATTTTTAATCTGTTGGTATTGACGGTAGTACCCTTGAACAACATAAATCAGCTTTACGTCAACAACAGTTACTGTGATGATAATTTGTCAACATCATCAACTGTTGAGATGATTTCCAGTTTTATCCATTAGATTTTTTTTCAATATTTTAATCTGATGAAGAGGAGGTGATTGCATTGTGTAAAATCCATTGTGGCACTTCACTGACTATTATTGTAAATGGCTTTTTTAACTTGCTTGGCTGTATGAATGAATGTGAAACGAATGGTGGTGTGTATGATGACAATTTTGGCTAAATTAAATACGGAACTTGACTGACAAAGACTTGCTTGTTTTAGATTTTTGGCTTCATGTAGTTAATTTAGGAAAGCGTAATCAGACAAAAAGTCAGAGATTTCAAATTGAAAATTTGGTGGACACCCTGAATTACAATTTTAATTTTGGTTTAAAAAAGGCCTCGTACTTATTTTATTAATTCAAGAAACAATCTAAAATTTAGACAGTTAAATCTGCATAGGTTGTTATACTACTTGTTTATACAAATCAAAGTACAACTAGTTTTACAGTGGAAACAAATGAGTTTCTTTGATGCTTGACTAAATAAAGCTCAAACTCACATAAACAAAAGTTAGGCTAGCACATCTCAACTGTAGTGTGAAGTTGAAGTGGTTTTTGGGAAATCTATTGTATTTATTGAACCAGTTTGGTAGGTGAATTTTCTTTACAGTCTCCTTATTGAGATAAACTACCAACACTATTGAAACTAATTACACCTTTTCTTATAGATAATGTTTGTTGATTACGGCTCATTATGCACTGTATCAGAGCGAGATTTGAGGAAAATGGAAAAAAGATATCTGCATCTTCCTTTTCAGGTACATATTTTATAATGTTTTAGTTTTAAACAAATAGTATTTTTTAAGTCATCCTCCAAGTAATGATTTAAAATTGGTTAATAGTTCTTTTATTAAATTAAGAAGGGTATAATTATCTTTGAACAAATAAGACACAAATACCTGTTGTTCAAAGATTTCATTTTTAAGGGATTTCACTAATTCCAAAAGTGCACCATTTCAAAAGTGCCAAGTTAAAACAGTGTAAGTAGGGGTTTGCAGTACCAACAATTTCAGATCAAATCACTTCGGTTACAGTCAATACAGTTCGGTACGGTAAATTAATTTTGTACCTTGGTTCTCGGTAAAAATTTGGTAAGGTACATTGTACTGTTATATATACTAATTTGTACTAAATATTAATTCCTATTTAGAATAACAAATTATTGAGTACTAAGCCCATATACAATGTTTATTATTTGATTAAAAGAAAAATAACTACACTATGGATGACAATTTTTTCTAACCTGCAAATTTGGAGTATTGCATTTTAATTTTTGCTGTTGGTTTTTTTCAATATTATTAATACAAGTTCTTGAAATATTCATGTTAACCCATTGGCTTACCTGAAATTTGCCACCTGACAAACCGTTCAGTTTACTAAGAAAAATTACATAAATGTAGACTTTTACTAAAACTGTCACTATAGCAACAATTATTGCTCAATTTACTTAATTTTTGCACTAATCTTTAGAGAAATAAATTATCTACAAGAAGAAGATACTTTTGACAGCATTTATGTATGGTAAATATTATATATATATATATATATATATATATATAGTTTATAAAAAACATTAATTTTAAAAGGAGTTACATGTAAAAAACGAAAAAAAATAATGTTTCAGCCCAACAACTATTATGTACTTGTGGGTTATTTATTTTTTTACGGGAAAATAAAAAATGTTAGTGATACATTTATATTTGACCTAGATATAACATATTTTCCAAAATCATATTTTTCCTAAATTTGACTAAGTTTCCCCAAGGATGGGCATATGCATAAAAAATACATACAAACAAAAAATGTAAACAAGTTTAAACAACAAATAAACAAAAAAGAAAAAATTTAAAATTTTTTTTATATAAAGTGCTATCCTGAGTATACTCGGGGTTGCACGTCCGGGCTACTTTCGGCGGCCACGAGTATACTCGGGGTTGTGAGCCAATGGGTTAAATAAATTAATACACTACTTAAGAATCAATTACAGTGGAACCTCGATAACTCAAACCTCAATTACTAGAATTCTTTGACATAACTTGAATTGTTGTCATTCCCCTTGAACTTTCCTACCGAATACTATGTTATTTTACCTCTATAAGTCGACGGGTTAGCAGGAAACACCTCGATAACTCGAATGTTTGCAGTATTCTGAGCCTGTCGCCGCACCTCTATAACTCGAGTCTGTACAATCGCCATCCCTCTATAAGTCAAGTATTGACAGAGAACCTCTATAAGTCAAAGTTGTTCATTCACCAAACCTCCAGTGACTTTGCAGCCAGAAATTCCAACCCTCCCTCCCCATTACATCTACTCTTTCTCGGGTGCTCCTGGTGTCGGTAAAACAACCAACAAATTTATGTTGATTAGCATCACGCAAATCAAACACACGCACAGGTTTCACCTGTCAGAATTTCATTTCCTTAATAAGGAACAGTTTCATATTGTTGTAAATTATATATTTTTTTATAAATAAAATTATTTTGATTTGATTTGTGTCCGGTGTTGTTAGTTAGTGTGAGTTTAGAGGTTCTGGATCTAGAGCAGGTTCTGGATCTAGAGCAGGTTCTGGATCTAGAGCAACGTAGTTTTGACTAAGTGTTTGCAGTTTGGCAAAACATGTTGGCAAAACTTTACCCTATGAGGAAACGTTGAAGATTATTTGAGGCTGTTGACACAGAAAATATTAAAAAAATGACATCGGGAAGCAGTTTGGAGCACCAGTGAACAATTCTCTGTTGACAATTTTAAAACAAAAATAAATATTGTACTGCTTCACCCTAATTCCAACAATGCTCTGCAATTTTATTTGTTACAGTTTAATATTGTAATCCCTTTTATTTTTTCAAATTATTTGAATAGCTTACAGTACATTGATGTTCAGCTAAATTGAAATTGATGCGTTGTTGGTCAGAACTGATTTCCGTAAGGGGAGGGATTTGTTTGGGGCTGATGATAAGTAAAAAACGTCTAGAAAATAGGGATTGGTCGAACGGGCAAAACCACCACCAAAATACCGAACTGTGAGTCATTATTTGTTTACATTTCTACTCTACAACGTTTTCACTGAAGGGAGTATTTCATCCTCTACTACGTTAACAAAAGTTACTACATTAACAAAAGAAGCTTTACAAAATACTTCCGGGCTTATTTTAGATATTTGAAACTGTTCAAATCCTTTTTAATTTTAATAGTTAATTATTATTATGTGGTATGATTATTTATGATACAAAGCATAAAATTATGTTAGGATTCTTCGCTTCCATGATTAATCTATTGCGTTACCGTGACCCTCAGTAAGTCGAAGTAATAAGCCTTACCTTATTACTAAAGTGGAAAATTACTACCTTATTAAAGTGGAAAATAACCTTAATAAGCCGAACCTCAATATTTTGAAATATTCTATAAGTCAAATTTTTCTAGTTCCCTTGAGGTTCGAGTTACTCATATTCTAACCTTCTTTATTCATTGATGTAGTGTTAGAAGAATAGTGTCAAATACAAGTATTAAGTGCTTAGCACTAGCAAAGTGATACTAATCACCATATACTAGATTTATATATACACAATAAACTTAACTATGCCCCTAACTCTGCTTTTGAACGAATGTTATTATATTTCAAATACATTTTTCCAACTAGTAAGAAAAAAAAGTGTAAATTGTTTTAAGAACTAAAAGTATTTTGTACAAATTAAAAAAATATTTACATATATATATATATATATATATATATATATATATATATATCCATACACTTCAAGTTGCATACAAACTTCCACTTAGCCTATTATCAATTTACAAGCCACGACAAAACCAATCATTACTAATTTGCATTAATAAATTCATCGAATGAATATAAATATAACGTTAATAGGTAAGCCTTAAGTATTTTTTTTTAAAACTTGCAGATTGTGTTCTTTTAAAATATAATTAGATAAGTTAAATAAAAACTTTAGACCTATGAAACTAGTTTTCTTGTCAAATAGTTTTAATTTATGTGTTCGACATATCTATTATTTCTGGTGTTATAGTTATGAAAATTTGGATTTTCAGTTGAAATATTAATTTTCTTAATGTGAAATATAGTTTCAAATATGTAAAAATGTCGAGTTGGGAAAAATATGGTTTCACAGATTCCATTTTCCTGATGTTAAAAATTATCCTCAATGCTTTCTTTTGCTGTAAAAGAATTCGGTCTAAATTTGTCTTTGTTGTAGCTCCATATATAGCTATTCCATAAAATATATGTGAGATTATTAAGGAAAAATAAATGGTTTTTAAGGTTGTAATATTGCAAAATGTTGACATTTGTCGTCACCTAAATTAGACCTGAAGACATGTTTTTACTGCATGATCAACATGTTTGTCCCAATTTAAATGTTGGTCTAATATCAATCCAAGAAACTTTGTATCTTCAACTTGATTTAATTTTGCATTGTCTAAATAGATATGTGGTTCTAGTTTTGACTTGTTTTTTCAGTACAAAATGAATTGATATAACATTAGATTTGTTTGAATTTAATAAAAGATTTTTGCTATCTGAAAATTCTTTTACATTTAAAAGATTTAGGAATGATTTCAGTTCAATTTCTTCTTCATTATTACCTGAAATTGTGATGTTGGCATCATCAGTATAAAGGCAAACCGAACCTCCTACCTGAACCACATCTGGAAATCCCTTTAAGTAACAGAGGAATAATAAGGGACCACCTGAGGGACACCATGTTTAACTGTTTGAAGATTTGAGTAAAAATTTTGGAAGTATATATTTACCGTTGGTGTAACTAAGGTTATGTTGAATTTGTATATGTTGTTGTCTTTTGTCTAAATATGATTTAAACCATTCATATTCGTTACCCTTAATATTTAAACCATTAAGAACATTAAGTAATCTTTCATGCGGGTATTCAGACAAAATTTTGTATTTTAAACTGGTATTAAATTCCTCATAAGTGAGACCATTCCAAAGTGCTCTAGAGGACCACCATTGATTGTAAGATACTATGTCAACAGGGGCTCCAGTGAGGAGATGAAATTTCACTATACTAGATGCAAACTGCTCTGTATTTATCTCATCGCGGACACATCCCGTAGCTGAACAAATCAGCTTATTGAAACCTCTTTTCTTAAAATCTTTTATGAAATCTTCAAAGGCCGTCTTATAATCAGACAATTTTGGTTTGTTGCTGTATTTGTCCTTCGTTACAAGTGCATAAACACCTGCACCATCAGTAACTTGTTCGCAGGCAAGATGGTTGGTTATGCAGTCGGAGGCAAGAGGTTTCCCCAAACAGCTTTTTGAAAGTCACTGCTACTCCAGCAGTCATCTGCCTATCAGCCCCAAAATCACCTGATATGCAATGCGCGAACACAGTTTTTGGATTTTGTTTCTGTTCTAAGATTTTTCCTTCCATGTTTGCCTCTATTAGACTTACTGGGAGCTGAATTTTTTTGTTATATTGGTAATCTATTTCTTTTGTCTTCCACCAAGTAAGGGCTTTTAAAAATATGCGGGCCAGTTTAGTTGTACCGTTGATGTTTAGTGCAGTCTGTGTACAGTATAATGTTGTCTATTTAAATGATTAAGATTAATAAGAAATATGTTGTCCAACCTTGCAACAATATCCATCATGTAGTTATTTGCCATCTGTATTTCATTATTTTCTTTGCTAATAGGAGTCGTATCATATCTAGTAGGAATAGTGCATAAGAAGACAGGTCTGGTTTGGGAAAGAAACTTCAGTTGTCTTTCAAGACAGTTATACACATTTTCCATATTTCTATGCAAACTGTCATTTGTACCTCCAAGAATTAACAGCGGGCCGTTTTGTTGATCAATTTTAGCTGAGTCGGCAACTTGCATAAGTGTTGTGTTCAGTCTCACATAACCAAAAACGTTGACTCTTCCTTCACTGAGTTGTGTTATTTTCACAGTAAGGTTTTTACCTTTACTGTCAGAGCAAACGGTAACTTTGGATTTTAAATAGTCTCCGTTGCTTGAGTTTATCCGTTTTTGGACCTTCTTTTATTATTTATTGTGTTTCTTTCTGGTCTCATTAACATTTTGGTTGTCATTTTGACTGTCATTGACTGAGTCAAGCAATTCATACCTGTTCCTCAAAATTATGCCTGGTTGAACAGTCAAAGTACGAGGGTTCACTGAGGATTCTCCTTTATTATTTGATTTAAATCTTGCGGTGTTCCAGTGGTTGTCTCAGTTGGTTCGCTCTGCATAGTTAAAACTTAAATTCAGTTTGTTATATCTGTCATTTGGTTTTACTGTATCGTTTGTTGATTTCATACTTATTTCCTCATTAGGTTTGGTTTTTTCATGGTTTTCCAACATTAGAGAAGTGAAAGTTTTGTTAGAGATTTTTTCTGAGTTCCACTCAGTTTTTGTTATCGAGGTTCCACTGTAATTGCATAAGTTGCTTAGCTGATTAATTATATTGCTTTAAATATAAATAAAACTATTGATTTAAAACATACAAGAACAGCAACAAATACAATTTTATAAATATCCTACCACTCTTTTGTATATTGGAAGATTATTTTACCAATAATAAAAAGTAAAAAATTATAACGAAAAAACTATATATAATGTTAAGCTAAAGCAAATTTTAAACTAAACCTTTAAATACTAATGATTAAAATAAAAATAGTTTTAAATTCAAAATTTTAATCCACAACAAATATTGGTACTTTGGTATTATATGGATGCCACTATTTTTGGAGGTTAAATTTTTACCGGATACAAAGGATAACTACATAATTCGAAAAAACGTACTTTTATTGACTTACTGTAAAAATTTTACATCATTCTGATGAGAGGTCTTTGTGTTGTGCCTCCCAAAAGGCAGCGATGTCCACTAGGATCGTGTTGAATGCGTCGCCGCCGCTAGCAGCCACACCCGATCGCCACATGTACTCCGCCAAATAAACAGCGCGCTGCGGCAGTTATGTTAGGATGGGTTATCATAAAAATACGTACGGTTTCCTCTTAATTTCGAGGTAAATCCCACACCAAAAGAACGTCACTCATTATGAAAATAAATGTAACGTAGTGCACGGCAATAAATCACTCATGACACTGACCCAGATACAGGCGATGACAGGTGATGCGCGCGCTCCGGTCAACGACCTGACCTTGGCCTATTTGGAGGGGGTTTGGCGGCCGGAAGTATGACTCATCAGTATCATTCTATTTGCAACGAAACAAGGAAAGTCCTACAATCATTTTTATGATAACCCATCCTAACATAACTGCCGCAGCGCGCTGTATAAGGGTGGCATCCGTATAATACCAAAGTACCCAAATATTACAGTACATTTATTTAAACGTGAGTACCATGGAAGATAAAGAAAGAAAGGTAATTAAAGTACAGATATCCTGTTAATTTGGCTAACTCACCTTTAAAATAATTAACTATTATTAGTGTTATTAACCTCACCAAAAAAATAAATTTAGTTTGTTGTTAATTTTTAGATTAATTTTCTAAAACCACACAGATAATTTAATATATAACAGATACCTGTATATCAAAATTTCACAACATAAAAAAAATTACAAATTTCAGCTATCACTTGAAATGTATTAAGTTAGTAATTATTAGAGATGTGCGAGTACTCAAAATTTCGAGTTCGAGCCGAGTTCGGCACTGAAACTCGAGGTTTTACTGAAACTCGAAAGTTTTGAGCGAGTTTGCTCCCGCCGTTTACCCGCGCTACCAAGGGTCGTCCGCGGCCGCATGTCATCCATGTAATTTATTTTCTCCATTCGTATAAAGATGTAGCTTAGGTCTAAACATAATATACAAAACATAAGATGAATAAAAAGGAGGAAATAAAAAAAAAACTTAGATTATTTTGTAATGAAACTTACCATATAGGCTATAACAACCTTAATACCAACAGATTAAAAGTATTTGATCTTAATGGCAAAATGTTATGCAATTACTTTGGTATGATTTATTTTCAGATAAATGTCCTTTTTCTAATGAAGCAGGAATCCATTTATTTTACTTACTAATTGTTATTTTCAAGTCATAGTGACTAGAAAAGTATATTTTAATAACAACTTTTATAAATGGAACCCTATGCACTGTTTTGATCCAATTCAACTCGACCTATGTGTTTTTTTTTTATTTTTATACTCGACTCGAACTCGAGATTCAAATCTTTTGCCATTTACTCGAAACTCGACTCGACTTAAAAAACCTGTACTCGCACATCTCTAGTAATTATTTTTTAATTAGTTTTCAGCTGTTTTTGAAAAGTTATTTATGTCATTTAAAATTAATTTCACTATAATATACTTCAATAACGATAATAATAATAATACATAAATTAAAAGCAGCTTAATTTGAATTCATAATAGATAAAGAACGTGAATAAAAGATAGTATTCCTTTTCTCACTCAAGGAATGGTGTTGGACAAACAACTGAAGTATTGTTAATGACAGGGCCCCTCCCCCTTCACCCCTCACGTTTATTTATACTAGTCTAAACCTTTCTTACCTTCAATGTAAAATTTTATGCCCGACCGACGAAGCCCCTCCCTGCTCCCCCCACCCACCTTTCTTATCTCCATTCTCATATAGCTATAAGTAACGCCTGTCAATCTCTCTTTTCAGAGAATAGTTTTGGGGCTTATTTTTCCTTAAAGTAAATGACTAGTTATCAACAGGAGACTCATTTCAACCACTTATTTTTTCTAAGCATTGTTTAGCTTATCTCTGTCTATTGTTTGACACAGTAAACTGTACCATGCCATATCTGTACCGGGGTTATGTTCTGTACCGAACCGCTGAGAGTAATTAGTTTTATACCATACCGGTACCTTTTTTTCGGTTCACCGCAGATCCCTAGTAATAAGGAAACGGTGTTGAACATGAAAATTATACTTTTTGTAGCCCTATTTTAATCATTGGAAATGCAACATTTCAAAAGAATCTGAAATAATTTACAACATTAATTAAGGTAGAAAATCTTTAAACTATATATTCACTAATTTAAAAGCAACATCACAAAAGTTTGCGACTTTATAAAATAGTCATTAAAATATTTTTGTTTGTTAATTGTAAATCAAAATTAAATATTTGACCCAGTTAGTTTAATATTTTCAATGTCAGTTCATTTGCAACTTTTTTTATGTTTTAGGCTATAGAATGTTCCTTGGCCAACATTATACCGTTAGAGAATGAAAGTGAAACCTTGAAGAGAGGTACGGAACTGCTGCAAGAAGTGTTGTCAGGTCAAGTTTTGACTGCCAAAGTCTATGAAAGGTGAGCTAAAACAAAAATTCTTATTAATTTGAGTCTTAATAACCCGTGAGGAAGTTTACAAAATCAAACCTTATGTGTTTTTTTTCTTTTATTAAACAGGATAAATAAAATACATCTTTATAAAGACCTTTAGTTGTAACAACAAGTATCATGCTACTAAAGAAATGATTTACTATTAAGGAAAAGGTAAAATAAACAAAAAATACAAGAGTTAAATCATTTAACTTATTTGCTACACCTTTTTTAACGAATTTCCCCTATAGGGAAGAAGCTATTACCATAGTCGGCATGGTAAGACGTAGGCCCGGGACCATGATAACTTTTTGTTTTGAGGTCCCCAGACCCCAAAAACCCCAATTGGTTACAGAGATATTGAAAGTGCTAAACACAGTACGTAGTCCAATGCTATTCTTATGGAGAATAAGAACAAATTTATATCTCGCTTATTTATGAACGTATACTAACGAAACTTGGTATTCGGCTTTATCTGGTTGAGGTCTGTTGTTATTTGCACGAAAAAAGCAATTTTTACCTATAATTCCCGTAGCAGCAAACCTGCATACTCAGCCCCCATGTTATTCTTATGGAGAATAAGTAAAATGTAATGTCTCCCTTAATTATGAACATAAATTAATAAAACTTGGTATGCAGCTTCGACTGGTTAAGTTATATTGATAATTGTATAAAAACCCATTTTTGGGTTCCTTGTTGCTGTGAACCTGCGTACTCATCCCCCATGTTATTCTTATGGAGAATAATCATAATGGTATATATATCGCTTATTTATCAATCAATCAATCAATCAAAATAACTTTATTCCAAAAATGCACATAATAGTACACAATGGCATCAACAATATATAGTAATACAGTACCTATAAACAACTACCCAACTAACCAAAACATATTTTAGCGAATTTCCCCTATAGGGAAGAAGCTATTACCGTAGTCGGCATGGTAAGACCTAGGCCCGGGACCATGGTAACTTTTCGTTTTGAGGTCCCCAGACCCCAAAAACACCATTCGTTCGAAACTGTATATATATATATATATATCTATATATATATATATATATATATGTGTGTCCGTGAGCACGATAACTCTCGTAAAAATTATCCGATTTTGATGAAATTTGGTATAAACGTGTAAAGCAACATTTATGACTTTAAGTTCGAAAACCAGCCAGATCGCTTTATCCGAAGGGGTATTTTGGGGGGGTTTTGTACCCCAAAAATGGGTTTTTTGAATTTTTTACATATAATTTTTGAGATAGTCAAATTTTAGTTTTTACCATTGGATTCAGCTTAAAAAAACACACAATTTGGTATTTTGATAATTTCTCTACGTCAATTGGTTACCGAGATATTGAAAGTGCTAAACACAGTACGTTGTCTAATGTTATTCTTATGGAGGAAAAGAAAAATTTTACATCTCGCTTATTTATGAACGTATACTGACGAAACTTGGTATACGGCTTCATCTGGTTGTGGACCACTGATATTTGCTCAAAAAAAAACATTTTTTGCCAAAGGCTCCCGTAGCAGCAAACCTGCGTACTCAGCCCCATGTTATTCTTATGGAGAATAAATAACGTGTTATCTCCCTTAATTATGAAAATAAATTAATGAAATTTGGTATGTGGCTTTACCTAAATGAGTTTTATTGATATTTGTATAAAACCCCATTTTTTGTTTTCCTTCCTTCAGCAAACCTGCATACTCAGCCGCCATGTTATTCTTATGGAGAATAATTAAAATGTCATAAATCATTTATTTATGAATGTATATTGATGAAAATTGGTATGTGGCTTTATGTGGTATTAAGATACGTATATATTCATTGGAAATTCGCTGAGTATGCAGGTTTGCTGCTACGGGGGTATTTTACCTCAAAACTAACTTACAAACTCATTCCATTTGATCAATGTTCTAAAGATAAGTAAAAAATTCTTCTGTCTTATACAGTGGTCTATTGATAAGAAATGTTTACAGATGTTTTTTAAATAAATTAAAGCCAGCAATATTTTTAATACCTGAGGGTAATTTGTTAAAAAAACTGAACTCCATTATAAGAGGGTATTTTCTTGTACATTGACAAATTATGCCTATTGTAAGCCAGCTGATTACCTTTCCTGGTTGAATAGTTATGAAAAGAATTCAATGTTGGCATTGTTCCTAATCTTGATTTAACGTGAAGAATTAATTGAAAAATATATAAACTGTGCACAGTCATAATTCCTGTTTCTTTAAAGTGTTCTTTTACAGATTCTTTTGGTTTTAATTTTAACATGATACGAAGTGCTTTTTTCTGCAATATCAATATACTATTCAAATTATTAACTGATGCACTCCCATATAGGCATAACCCAAAAGAAATATGCGATTCAATCAGTGCATGGTAAATTACTTTTAAAGTTTTGAAACTGCTAAATTTATACATTTGCCTCAACACATACAGGCCTGAAGATACCTTTTTACAAACAGAATTAACATGGCAATCCCAATTAAATCTATCATCAATATTCAGTCCAAGAAACTTTACTGTTTTAACTTCACTTAATAAAATTTCATTCATGAAAATATTTGTGTTAGCTGAGCTTTGCCTTGAAAATGAGAAATTAATAATTTTTGTTTTTTCCGGATTTGGTAACAAATTCATGTCATGTAAATGTTGAATGACACTAGAAAGATGAACAAAAGATGAAATTTCCATATCAGCATTTGATTTACCAGATATTTTTATGTTTATATCATCAGCAAAGAGACAAACACTGTTAGGCTGTTCTATTATTGATGGGAAACCATTCAAATATATTAAAAACAAGGTCCAAAAATAGATCCTTGAGGGACACCGTAATTTATAATATTCGTTGAAGAATTAAAGGTAATCACTTGGTTAAAACTATTTATGTGCTCAATTGCAACATACTGCTGTCTTCCAACAAGGTATGATTCAAACCATACCTTGTTATAAATGTATATTGATGAAACTTGGAATGTGGCTTCACCTAGTTGAGTAACATTTATATTTATATGAAAATCCATATGTTTTGTTCCTTGTTGCAGCAAACCTGCGTACTCATCCCCAATGTTATTCTTATAGAGAATAATTCAAATTTTATATATCGCTTATTTGTGGATATATTTTTATGAAACTTGGTATGTGGTTTTATGTGATATTAAGACATATATTATGAATTGGAAATTCGCTGAGGACGCCGGTTTGCTGCGACGGGGGTATTATAAAAACCTGTCGTTAATTTAGGCTAGCACTGCATACATGTGTCCACTCACTTTTTACTAGGGGTGTGCGAGTAGTGGTTTTTTTAATCGAGTCGAGTAGTGCCAATTATTTTCGAGTTTCGAGTATTTTCGAGCGAGTATTTTCCATCAGTTGTTAGTTTAAAATAGTGTAATGGGATTTGGATACCACCCTAGGTTTGACAATCTAAACATGGTTTCTAACTAATACATGAGTAGCAATACAAAGTTTTGGCCAGTACAATCAAATTGGATTACGTATTGACATACAAAACACAGTTTGACATTTGTTTCCAGCCGATAAAACACGGTCCGGTTGTCATTTGGCCAATATCACCTGGTCCAAACATTGCATATAATCAATATTAGATAACGAAATCATTAGATACGGCCGATATTATGTTTTCCATCGTCATTTATGGTCGATTTTACGACATGCGATCGCTCTTTGCAGCCGTTAATACAAGTTTGGCCGTAAAAAAAAGCCCTGTTGCAGTGTGTTTATCTTTTCAGCCCCCAAACCATCTCCTGGCCACTGTAGCAGGCAAAAAAAAAGTCCTATTGCAGTGTGTCAATCTCCCCCTTCCCTTCAACAACCAACCCTATCCGAAGGCTGAAGAGGGCCCAAGCGTCCTAAAGCAGCCACAGTGGGCCAGGGACTTTCCCGCTCACTGGAACTTCACGAAACGAACGAACGAGTTTGGCCGGTCGCAGTCGTTAGCGATCGTCATTTTCGGCCGATTTTACGTGATGCGATCGCCTTTTGCGGCCGTTACCACGCGTTTTGGCCGGTCACAATCTTTAGTGATCGTCATTTACGGCCGATTTTACGACATGCGATCACCTTTTGCGGCCGTTATTACGCGTTTTGACCGATCGCAATCGTTAGCGATCGTCATTTGTGGCCGATTTTACATAATGCGATCGCCTTTTGCGGCCGTTCCTACGCGTTTTGGCCAGTCGCAATCGTTAGCGATCGTCCGGAAATACTCGATCGAACTTTCGAGTATTTTTAAAAACTTCGAGTCGGGTTTGAGTATTAAAATACTTGGCCGAAAACTCGAAGTTTCGAGTACTCGCACACCCCTACTTTTTACCCACGTACTGCCACTAAACAAACTTGTTGCCTAGTCTTATTGCACACGGTACATCGTAGAACTGTGATTAAAATTGTTTTTAATTCGTCTAAGTAAGACAAAAAAATTAACCGTCATTCGTTAATGTAGGTCTAATGTATCAATTGATTGCAAATTATAGTGTGACATAGAATTTTGTGGAATGCCAGGCGGATGCCGGCAGTCCGGGTGGATGCCCCTAACAAAGGCTATGGGTATGTCAACAGGGGGTTAGGACGGCCCCTTCTACCTGAGGAGGTGTCTCTCTACGTTTTGAGCCAATTATACCTATTAGATTTCATTACAGATATGTTTTTGATATTTTACTTTAGAAAATTAAAAGGTTAGGTTAACCTGAAAGTGGACTCCACAAGACAGTGTTTATACAACTCAATCTGAAGGTAAATCTGAAGGTAAAGGTAAATCCTCCATTTTGGTGTAAAGAATAACACAAATTTATAAACCACAACTTACTTATTTATTAATAACCACTAAAATCCACACCACAACTCTTAACACCTCAAATGGTTCACACTCAATTTGAATTTACAGACGACGCGCGGCGCGGGTAAACAGCAGGAGTGCACTAAACTCGCTCAAAACTTTTGAGGTAAAACCTCGAGTTACAGTGCGGAACTCGGCTCGAACTCGAAATTTTGAGTTCTGTCACACCTCTAGTTTTTACATTATATGAATTTGACCATCTGTAGTAGCCATGTTTGAGGAAGATTTTTTTAGTATAGTAGAATTTGAGTTGACTGTTGTAAGTGATAAAGAATGAATTTAAAGACTTAATATCAGGTTTTTGATGATTAAATTGGATTATAATGGGAGTAGTTGTTAGTTGGTGATCATGACATTTGTTAATATCCATTTTCTGATTCATTATTAACGCATTCATTGTGTTGTTAATCGTGTATATTCATGATAATTGCATTTGTTTCCTTGTCAGGCAACCGCCGGAAATCCGGCGCGCCACACTGAACGTGTTGAAAGGGAAAATTACTATGCGAGCTTGGGGCGGTTAAATAAAATAGATGTACCGCGAAAGAAACGTGTATATTAAGAGAAGTAAAAATGACCTATTACCATCCAGCAAAGACACACATTACTTTTTAAAATTTAGAATTTAGAAAAATAACAAGGATGGAACAGGATACTCACGCATCCTGGAAAACCTTGAATTGTCTTGGAATTTTGCTCTCTGTCCTGGAATTTTATTGCCTACCCTTGAATTTTTCCATTTTCATGCCGGTTTTTAAAATTGTTGTGTGTAATGGCTTTAGACTATTTTTTGTAAGAGTTGTTTTTTTTTACTCATTTTAAAGGAATAACTAATTGCTTTACTATTTATTATATTAATAGGCAACCACAAAATTGTTCCTCCTTTTTCTCAGCGTGTGTGCATCACAGGAGAAATTCACGCATACCGTTAGAAAGGTATTGTGTGTAGATGTGCAGAATTCCCTTGTAATTTACTTCGGCCCTCAGGGCTACGCCCCACAGGCCTTCAAAGTTTCAATGTTAATCTTATGGAAGAACAGTAATTGATTGAAATGTGTATTTTACAGCTGTTGATACAGTAGACTCCCTCTAGTCCGGCCTCGGTTGGTTCGGCCGTCGAATAGTCTGACCGGCCTCATAGAAATGAGATAACTGCCCGCAGAGGGTTTTCCGTGGCAGATATCGACCGAAGTCGATTTTATTTTTAAGCTAAAATATAATCAAAACATCTCAGTTTAGCAAACAGGCGAATTTGGTTTCTTCTTTTAGTTGCTTAGATCATCTTAAAAGTAGGTTTGTTAAGAACTGCATTGTCATTTTATATTTACAATTAACGCCTGCTGGTTCGGCCATTTTGTATTCCGGCCTAGGGTCTGGTCCCGAGGAGGCCGGACTAGAGGGAGTCTACTGTATAATAACAAATGCTAGCACATCAGTAAGAACAGATGTTTTAAGCATAAAGTAAATACAAATACTACTGACTACTGGAATGCCAACGCCTTTCTGGTCTCTGCTTTAATTCCCATTTAAAAAATTAAACCTGGGGTGAGAGGTTAAAGAGTGATTAGAGGAAAAGAGAGGGGGTGAGGGAAAGGGAGTGAGAGAGAGAAAGAGATTGGTTATTCGTGAAGTTAAGCATAATGACACCGGTTCAAATGTTGTTTTGTTCAACTGCTCACGCAAGATGTGGCAAAACATTCTCGCAAACAACCATTTTTTTTGTATGTATCGCTTTGAGTTCACGTAGAATTGTTTTTGGTTTAATTTCGACCTCTAGGCAATTGCTAGTAAGTTTTAATTGACTGCAGTCAGGGCCGGATTTAGGCATGTGCACAGGGTGGCAAATTTTTTTTGTGGGGGGGCGGCAAATTAAAAAAAAATATACTTAGTGATACAACCAGTGGTAATATTTCGATATTGCTATGAGTGAAAATAAATAGGCGGCATCTTTGTTTGCAAAGGGCAAAAAGAGGGCTAATCTCCACTGTCTGCTTATAACAGTGCAAACAGAGTACAAGTCGAGCTTAACAGTCGTATCTCTGCTCTGCCGTTCCATCATCACTGTCATCGAGATGAGTCATTGCGGCGCTTGTGCAAGCCTCAGTCCACAATCTACTACTTTTGACTCGGCCCTGACGGGCATCGCGCTTCGAAGAGAGACGGAAATACACGACTGGCCCCGAAATCTGACTCGTTTCTCTTCGGCTTCGGTTATTTATGCATGTATATATTAATGACACTTGATATGTGGCTTAAATGTGGTGTTAAGACACACACATATATATATATATATATGCATTGGAAATTCGCGAGTATGTAGGTTTGCTGCGACGCAAGACGGATCCAGAGAGTCACATTGGGGGGGAATAATGGGGGTTTTGGGGGTATGGAATATCCCTCAGGAGGTGGGGATCCGGGAGTCCTCCCCCGGAAATTTGTTAAAAATTTCCCGGATGATCATTAATGTTATCAGCCGTAAAGAATTATAGCCGAACCGAACGCGTTTTACTGGCCAAAATGTGTGTTATCGGCCTATAAAGACAACTGTGTATTGAATTCATTGGCCAAAATCAGCAGTTTTACATGTTTTTTTTTTCGGATTAAAAATGGCAATTTGACCGCAATTCATGGTCACCGTAATTTTTAGACCGAACACGACAACTAAACGTAGTTTATCGGCAAAAAAACCGTAATAGTTTATACCCAACCCGAATTTAAAGGCCAACACGCCAGCGGGGAGGTGTGAAAGCATGTTATCGTCGAAAACGAAAATTTTACCTAAACTAAGATTGAAACTAATTTTACTTCGAGATACGGTGATTTTCAACGATTTTTACCCGAGATATATTATCAGCAAAAAATAAAGCCGGATCGCGGTTTAAAGGCCCGAACGACAACCGGAACGTATTTTTACGAATATAACCGGCGATTCAACCCCGTTCTGTGTGATCGCGTCGCGTCAGTTGAGTCAAAAACAGAAATGTAGTTGCATTTAATGGCCCAAAAATGACGATGAGCAATATTTCTTATTGGCTGAAAATGACAACCAAAACGTGTTTTATTGGCTGGAAACGACAACCGAGCCGCATGAACGAGAAAGGCCGACGAGTTACCGAAATTCCCGCAGGCTATATTCCTCCCATTTTCCTAGCAAAAAAGTTCCGAATAATTATAATAGTTCGTTGATAGACAACTTTTGCAGCTAAAAACAAGGAAATTGAAATACAGGCAAATTTGCATTACGCCTATATAAAAGTAAAGATAACCCGATAATGAAGGGAGAAACTAAATTAAGTTCGCGAATATAGGTTTGACCTGTAAATTAATACTGTACACCACTATTTGCTCACTGTTGTACTTTGACCGTGTCAATTATAACCTTACTACAGGAAGTTAATTAAGTGTTGCCAAATCGCTCTATGGTAAAGTATATCTGTTGTCCTTTTTGGAATCCATTCCTATTGTGCACAACATAAAAATAAAATATTTAAAACCCCCCTTTCGATTTTTCTGGTTTTCGAACTTACAAGTCATAAATGTCCTTTTACACATTTGAACCAAATTTCATCGAAATCGGACGTTTTTTCCTCAAGTTATCGCATTCACAGACTCACACACACACACACACATATATATATATATATATATATATATATATATATATGTGTATAATATATAATTATATATATTATATATATAATATTCACTAAAATTTAAAAAAATTATAAAAATTTGCTAATTATTTTGTTGTTGCAAATCTCAATATAAAATTAACTTATTTCAAGTAAATGCACCTTGATAATTAATTACAAACAAACTGATCAACATTGTTCACTCATGTGTTTTGAAATGCCATTAGTTTTAGGTTTTGAGTTAATTAATACAAAATAAAACGGCCACTGAATCAGGCCTATAAAATTATATAGGCTAGTAAAATAGCACTAACAAACATTGTAGAAAGCAAGCTGTTTACAATCAAACATTAAAAAACAATATCTTATTATAGTTATTGTAGCTTTGAAATACTCCAAATTCTTAGCGAAACAAAACATTTAAGATGTTTACGCTCCCTCTCTTAAAATCGTAAACTATTGAAAAATATCTTACAAATAACATGTTAGTGGTGGGTCCTCACCACATGTATGGTAGGTAATAAATCCGTACCAATGTATATTTCAGAAGTCCTCCCTTCAACAAATAGGGTAAAGGTCTTTGAACTACAGGAAAACATCTCATATCAGATATTGAAGAGCGAGCGCCAAAACGCCAAACCTACATTCACTAATAATCAATAAAAATAATCATGTAACTGCAGTAACTATAGTTAACTCGTAGGAAGTAGACACTCAATAACAGTTAACAGTATGACAATTCCAACTAGGGAGCTCACTAAAACAAAAGTCGATGTAGACTAAAAATATCGCACTGTATATGAGGAATCGAGAAGGTGGTGTAGGTGAGGAATCAAAGTGGAGAAAGAGCAGGGGTATTCCTTGGGAAAGGGGTGTCTGGCTGTCTGAGGCTACTTTTAGCCAAATTCAGTCAGCGAATATCCCGCCAACACGGCGAGTGATTCATCACCACCAAGGTCACCACTACTACCCTAGGGCTAGCGTAAAAGTGACTACGACAGCGCCCTATCCAATCATATTACATTTCATAACGTATCAGTGATAGTCGCATAATGACTAAATATTAACTTACCTGAAGCTATAAAGGATATTGATGACTACATGATAACAACGACTTAGTCGTAAATCAGGCAAAGATGTGTAATACAAAATATACATATATTTTAAAGGTATCAGACTTATTATAAGAAGTATTTATAACAATGAAAGTGAAATACACATACACTAACTCTTGACTCGGTACTTGCTTTAACCCTTTCACTTACCTTTTTTTAACACCCGTCTGGCCAAAAAATACGATTTTTTTGGGGAAATTTTGAATTTTGTTAATCTGTTTATTTTACTAACCATTTCTAATAATGTAAAGGAGTATATTGTTATTTTCTTGTTCAGAAAGAATTGTATAATCAAAATACATGTTTCTAGTAATTAAAAACCCAATTTTTTCATTTTAATTATACCTTTAAAATACGAAAAAATAAAATTTGTATAAAAAAATTTTGTTTATTGAACATAACTTTTAAAATAAAACATGCAAAATTCTGTCTAACTACTCCAATACTACCAATGATGCTTGTTGGTCAAATACAATAGGTATATTATCAATATTTTAGTCAGAAAGTATGCCTACATTATTAAAATCAAGTAGGGACTTAGGCCTAGAATAACTACAGGAAGGCTGCTGCTGCAGTTCATTACATGCATCTGTAAGCTTAGGCCTACTTGGTTGATTTGAAACAATGGTCTTACAGTTACTTATTGGATATTTATCTTTTCACTACTATAACTAATACTTTTTTCATGCAAATATTCATCATTTTCACTCTCAAAACCGTCACCAAACTCATTACCATACCCACCACCAAACAAGCCATCATCACTGTCACTATCACATTCACCGATAATTCTTTCAATTTCACCTTCATTTAACTCCTTCCCACACTCATCAACAAAAATAATCTTATTTCCACTCATTTTACAATTATTTTAAAACAAAACATGGTAAAATATCACGCATAAACATCTTACAAATTACTTTTATAACTAATGTTTACAACGAATACGTAAACACAACAATGCAGACGATGTCAGCTAACAAACCATAATATTCGATAGTCTGTTTCCAGCGATACAACTGGCCATGGAGGATGAAATTATAACCAAAATAAAGCCTGGAGGTTGCAGAACAAGAAACATATGCGATCTATCGGATATTTAAGGAACTAACTCGGCGCGAACAGTTAATAAATATCATTGGCTACGGATGGCGATCCGCCGTCGCTTCTCGTAATGGCCGACGAGACTGCGACGGCGGGACGCTGTCATTGTAAGCGAAGGGGTTAAAACTGTTCCGCAATGTTAACAATGTTGTGAGGGAATTACTGTTAAATCATGAAAATAGCTAGTTGAAAATTACCGCTAGAAGTTTGGAACTTAATCAGTCATTATGCCTTTAAAAATTAAATTATTTTTACTGTCTTGATAAGTTCAAAAATGAAATATTTGTCACAGACCTTGGTTGATGTGATTTTGTAGTTTGGGGTACCCCACCTGAGCAGATCCCGTAGCGGCGTCGATGTCTAGTCCATGTCCATATTGTATTGTTAAAACTTGCACTGCACTTGAAACATTGTCCGTGGGCGCGATCGAAAATAGTTCAAAACAATAAACTTCTTCTCATAAAAAAACCGAACAAAAATACTTTCTTTAGCTTTAGCTATTTACAATGACTGATTAATAAGAGGTTGAAAGTATAGGTACTATTAAGTTGCGGGTAGCACAATGCTAAGATGCGGAGCGGTAAGCGGGTGAAGGTTTGCCGGCGGCATTCGGCAGTGGACTGTGTCGTTTCAAGAATCAAGAATCAAGAATCAAGAATTTTATTTGCCATTAAATAAAACATCTTTACAATAGGCATCGTCAGAGTACATTTAAAATCAATAAACCTAACAATAGCAAAAGAGCATAAACAAACTTATATAATACAATAAAAAAAGAGATATTACAAGCATTCCTTACTCTAGTTAAAGTCATTCATATTAAATTTTAAATACTCTTCAAGTGCATAAAATCCTTGTTTATTAAGCCAATTGCTTACCATTGTTGAAAATTTCCTTGGCGGGAGGGACCTAACTGTAGTGGGAAGCCTATTAAAAATCAAAATTTGTTGATACTTGTAACTTTGATAATACTTATTTAATCTTATATTCGGTTTAATTAAATTTCCTTTGTCTCTTGTGTTGTAACCATGTATTGAGGATTGTTCATAAAAGTCATCAATATTATTTCTAACATAAATGAGATTTGAGAGAATAAAACTACATGCCAATGTCATAATCTTAAATTCTGGAAAAACTAATCTACAAGATTCAGTTGATGCAATACCTGCTATTATTCTTAATGCTTTTTTCTGCCATGTAAATGCTTTTCTTGCTGATGCTGAATTTCCCCATAAACGAATACCATATGTCAAATGAGAATGAAAAAGACCTAAATAAACCATGATAAGGACTTCAAGGCTGACACATGTTTTTAGTTTTCTTAAAAGACAAGTTACTCTAGATAATTTTTTACAAACATTGTTTACATGTTCATCCCAACACAATTTACTATCTACAATTATTCCTAATAGTTTGACAGGTTTGAACATTTCCTCATCTATATCTAAATGGTTTTTCAAAGAGAAAATTATGTGCTCAGTTTTATTATTGTTCATACTTAAGCTATTTGCTGAAAACCAATTCTTTGCCTGATCAACTTCGTCACTGAGTTTAATCTTAACTCTATGAATATCCCTATCAGAATGAACCAACGTGGTATCATCCGCATACAGTACAGAAAATGAAGACATGTTGCAGCTGAAGTCGTTAATAAATACAATGAAAAGAAAAGGGCCAAAAACTGAACCCTGAGGCACTCCTGCAAATACATCTGCAAAATCAGAATTTAATCCATTTACACAAACCATTTGTTTTCTACTTTTTAGATAACTTTCTATTAATCTAAGTTCTTTGCCTTTTATTCCATAAAATTCTAACTTATTACATAAAACTACATGGGAAACGGTATCAAAAGCTTTACTTAGATCTATGAGGCTTGAACCCACTACTTGTTTATTTTCAAACCCGTTTAAAATATAATCCACAATTGACTCAACAGCAAGTGCAGTTGAATGACCAGGTCTAAAACCAAATTGATGACTGTAAAGCAAATTATTTCTCATAAAATAGTCATAAAGTTGTAATACCATACAAGATTCAATAACTTTACTTAAGATCGGAACAATTGTGATCGGACGATAATTCTCAGGATTTTTAATATCCCCTTTTTTAAATATGGGTGTGACCTTTGAAAACTTTAAACAATCAGGAAAAGTACCTTGGATAAAAATTAAATTAATTATACAGGTTAATGGTGATAAAATTGCATCTATAATATTTTTAATTACATAGTTTGATATACCAAAAATGTCTTCACTGCGAGAAGTGCTCATTTTGTTAACCACATTTTTTACTTCTAATTCGGTAATGGGTTTCCACTCAAAATTATTACTTGGTAGTGGTAACTGAGAGTAAAAGTTGTCTAAATACTTCTTATATGCTTCACCGTTAACATTTGAATTATCACCACTGACTACATCTAAAGATACGTTCACAAAAAAATCATTGAATTCATTTGGACTAATAGGTACTGTTGACTCATTAACATTCACCATTTTACATTCTTTTTTAGCAATTGACCAAGCAGCTTTACACTGATTTTTTGATTTAGCAATAAATTTGTCATTAGCTTCAATTTTTGCTTTTGTAATAGCTTGATTGTATTGTTTTTTAAAACGTTTGTAACATTCCTTATCCTCTAAGTTTTGAGTATTCTTCCACTTATCATATAGACTTAAAAGTTGACAACGCATTTGTTCTAACTCTACAGTAAACCAATTGATTAGATTACCTTTTTTTTTGCTTCTTAATAACAGATACTTTTGGACAGCAGTAATCAAAATATGTAGTTAAAATATTTAAAAATATGTCCATAACATAATTTACATTACAATTATTATAGTTCAAACTATTCCACTCAATAATACTCAAACATTGTTTGGTGTCATTCAACCTAGCTTCATTGATAAGTCGTTTTATATAAGGCTTATTAGGTTCCTTAGACTTTACTAAGTGATTTTGCAGGTCAGTAAGTGATTCACTGGCAAAGACAAATTTAACCCAGACTCCTGCATGATCTGATATTATATTTTGTTTCAACAATGATACTTGAAAATATTTAGCAGAGATATTGGTTGCAATATTATCTAAACATGCGTTACCCCTGGTGGGAAAAAAGTTTGAACAATACAAATCAAAAGATCTTAAGACATTTAAATACTCAAGAGTGTGAGGATCTAGCGACTTGAGGATGTCTACATTTAAGTCACCTGCCAGCAGTAAATATTTAGGTCTAAGTCTCTCACAAGTTATGTGTTTTAACAAACCTTCAAGACTACTTAAAAAATCTTTAAACTTAGAATCTGGAGTACGATAGATACAAAGAATTATGACATTAGGGAACCTTAACCTAATAGCAGTTGCCTCACAAACAGATTCCTGGCAGAAAGAAGAAATGTCAATACAATCATAAGGTATGTTCTCTTTGATCATAATAGAAGAGCCACCATACGGACGATCTCTGCAAAAGAAGTCCGCCAAGACGAAACCCTCAGGAACATACAGCGCAATTTCCTCTTCACAAAGCCAGTGTTCATTTAAACATATGACATCAGTAGATTCTTCCAATAAAATAGCCTCCAGTTGGTGCAGTTTGTGTTTTAATGATTGAACATTAAAGGTACATACATTTAAAGTAGGTCGAGATATTAATTGGCTGGCAGATAAATAAGAATCAGTCCGATCTACAAAATAAGACGGGTTGTTCACTGTACCACGTTTGCTTATAAAAAACTTTGCTGAGCCTCAGTATTATTACACTGATTAGATGTTGTTACACTGGTATCTAAGTTTTGCACACTGTTAGTTATATGTGATAGAGATTGAGTATCTGCAATGGAATCGTCTGTAAAGCCCTTAAAATCACATGTTGATTCCAGAGTAGAGTTCCATCCAGGTGAACACCGAGTGTTACTTAGTTCGAGTGGAAGTTGTCCAGATTGTAGGTCATGATTTTGCTGGTTACGCTTAATAAAGCGATCTCGTCTTATGGAGTCAGCAACGGCCGAGCATAACTTTCTCCTCCCCTTTATTCGCAAGTGTAATCCATGTCTTGTGTGATCACTCCTGACAAAGACACATTTCTTCACGGGCACCAACCTTGCAGTAGAGTTAGACAGGTCATCCATTTTTTTAAACCAAGTTTTATTTATTTCCTTAATAACTGTGTTCAAATTTGGATTATCAAACCTAAGGAAAATTCCAGGAAGCAATATGTTGGTGTGATTAACTGTTTCCTCTACTATTCTGAATACTGAGTCATTCAATTGTTTAACATCTTGACCCGGATGTTTAATGTCATTTGTACCTGCAATGATTACTGTGTAGTCCTTGTCCGTGAAATCAGAAGTGAGTTGATTTAGATTTTCAGTTACCTGCTGGAAATTTGCAGTCGGTTTAAAAATTGATGTTACCTCATAACCATCACCTAACTCCTGCTGCAGAAGCTCTCCGCAATGCCTACCTTGGCTATCAGCTAACAGAAGAACTTTAGGTTTATTACTTTGTTTTTTGTTTCTGGATGTATATTTTATTTTATTGTTAGACTCATTATTCTGAGTTTTTAAAGTACAATATTCATTTTCTTGTGTTTGGGTTGTCACTTCCTTTGTTTTGGGTTGGGTGACGATTGGGGTTGGTTTAGTCACATTAAGACTATCACTCATCAAAAGAGACAATACCACTTTGTCTGTCACAAATGCCCTATTATTGAGTACATATGCAAGACTTGCTCTCTTTTTAATTAAGTCTATATCTGTTATATGCAGTTTTTCCACCAGCTCCATTTTTATGTCACTACTGTCAATGGCTTTTTTAATTAGCCATTCCACAAAGATTATGGCAAAAACTCCACAGTCATAACTGTTGTTTTGTTTTGGTCCTTTAACCTCAATTATACTAGGTTTAGTAGGTTTGCCATAGTTTTCCGATAAATAAGCCACAAGCTTGCACGCAGTAGTTTCAGCTGCGCTTGCATTGCGACTTTTCATCAATGAATCCAGGTGGTAGAATGTTTTTGTTTCCTTTTTATAAATCAAAACGCTCCAGTGAGAGCCTTGTTCGCCTGTTGGGTACCGTTGCTGGGAGTCGTTAACAGGTATTATCAATACCTCTTTTGTAGTTATATCTAATGGGTCCAAAAAGTGGTGAAACTCACTAACACTTTTTATAGCGTGACTAATGATCGGGTTTATAATCAACCAAGATTTATCCCTTAAGAATCTGTCGTTAAGTAGATCAAAATATTGACTCAAAGTTTGATCAGACAGCCAATTTACACCAAGCAATTCATTGTTGGCCATAATATTAGAAAAATAAATATCTGTGACATTTTCGATAAGGCATTTACTTCAGTTTGTGTGTTCCCACTACATGTTGATTTGATATTTTTTGTGATATTATTGTGTAAAGGACTTGGCAGTTTGGTTGGTGTTAAAGATTTCTTAGCTTTGCCATTATTTTTTATAGTTTTGCTCCTTGTATTAACTCCAACAGCATTGCTTAATGCATTATTTTTAGGGCTCATAATTCTATTTTTTATTTTGCCAGAAAGGGATTGGTCAATTTTATTATGAATCAGAGTAATATCCAAATTTCAGTGTTGATTTGACATAATTGTAGACAAACAAAATTCAATACTCATAACATTTGATATGTAAAATATTCAACAATAATTGTTTACTTGAGAGAGAATATCCGAATATTTCCTGTTATCAATAGTCCATTGACGACCATCCGTAAGTGACCTTATCAAAATTGACAGGTTGAATCCAGTTATGAGTCATTAACAGTCCAACACTACTTAGTACGAGTGATAAGTGGGCGAAGTTTGTTTAAGTGTATTACCTTTATCTGATAGTGAATCCTGAGTAACTATTGGCAACAGTAAGTAAGATAACTTGTTTTTAACATACTTCCCCACATATAAAGTCTTAAAAACTTCACAAATTAAACTTAAAATCAGAGCACTTTTACAGAGTTTATTTAATGTCCGCCATCTTGACATCTAATCTACATCTTGTTGCATGGACAACAAGCTTAGAGTACAAAGGCCGCATACCTTCCTTATCGCAAGAAGTGACTATAGAAGAAATATAACTTGGGCTGTGGATTATTATTTGAAACTGAAGTATTGAAAAATGGAAATATTGGGAAAATAAATGGTAAAATAAGAAATATATCCAACATATCGCCCCCCTTGAACGAACCTGGTTCAACAGAAAAAATATAAGAAGTGAGAATGGAAAAAGAAAACGATTTGAAAGGGGGTGGAAGTGGACTTAATTGGTAGGAAGCAGGGAAACTTTGACGGCAGGTCGACTGAAGTTCCCCGTGGTGGTGCGTAGATGGACTACTCGTACCACTCCATCAGCTCCTGGAGACACTGTGGTGATTCTTCCTAGTTTCCATTGTAAGGGAGGAGTGTTAGGCTCATGCAAAACAACAAGGTCGCCAATCTTGAGGTTCTCCTTTTTTGTTGTCCACTTCGAACGATGCTGCAGGGTATGAAGGTATTCTTGTGACCATCGGGTCCAAATGTGTTGAGAGAATGCCTGGACTAACTGCCATCTTCTCAAGCGGTTGCAAGAAGTTTCATCAAATTGAGGTTCAACAATAGATTTCAGAGGTCCACCAGTTAAAAAATGCCCTGGAGTAAGAGGCTCTAAATCATTTGGATCTCCAGTTAGAGGTGTAAGCGGTCTCGAATTTAATATTGCTTCGACTCGTGATACGAGAGTGATGAATTCTTCATAAGTCAGGATTTGCCCACCTACTACTCGATGAAGGTGGTGTTTAGCACTCCTAACCGCTCGTTCCCACAAACCACCTTGATGAGGCGCATGCGGAGGCAGAAACTTGAAAGAAATGTTGTTCTCTTCGGCAAAGCGATGAGTTGTAGGATTACGAAGCCGGTTTTCAAAACATCTGCGGAGTGTAGCAGCTGCTCCGATAAAGTTGGTTCCACAGTCGCTGTGAATTTCCTTGATTGAGCCACGTCTTGAAATAAAACGAGTTAGTGCTGCTATATAAGCTTCTGAAGTCAAATCTGATACAACTTCCAAATGTACCGCCTTAGTCGCAAAGCAGACGAATAGACAGAGATAAACTTTAATAGGCTGAAGCCTTTTTAGGACATACAATTTCACAGTGAATGGTCCAGCATAGTCAACTCCGGAAACATTGAAAGGACGTGACGCTACAATTCTTGGAGAAGGTAGATCTCCCATCAGCGGTGTGCTGAGCTTAGGTTTTATCCTAAAACATCTGAGACATTTGAAAATCCTGGAACGAATAATGCTACGAGCAGAAAGTATCCAATATTTTTCTCGAAGTGCAGATTGGAGATGTGTTTGTCCAGCATGAAGGTAAATGCGATGATAATAATCAATTATCAGATGTACAACGAAATGATCTTTTGGTAAGATTATTTGATGCTTAGCGCTGAATGACAAGTCAGAATTTCTAAGTCGTCCTCCGACTCTTAATAAACCTACATCATCCAAAAACGGTGCCAAGCGTTGAAGGCGAGAAGAACATTCCCTCTTCTTTGACAGAGATTTTTCTTTGAGTGAGCATAAGATGTCTCATTCCGATTTGCAAAGATTGAATGTAAATGGTTTTAAATTATGTTCACATTTTACTCGTAAGACCACAGTTGGTGGAGGAGTTATGATTTTATGTAAAACTAATGTAGTAGCTAAGAAAATAATTTTACCTAAAGTTGAAGAATTAATATTGGATAAAGAATTTGAATGTTGCTTTACATTAACCCATTGGCTCACAACCCCGAGTATACTCGTGGCCGCCGAAAGTAGCCCGGACGTGCAACCCCGAGTATACTCGGGATAGCACTTTTTATTAAAAAAAAAAAAAAAAAAAAATTAATTTTTTTTTTATTTTAAAATTTTTTCTTTTTTGTTTATTTGTTGTTTTAACTTGTTTTCATATTTTGTTTGAATGTATTTTTTATGCATATGCCCATCCTTGGGGAAACTTAGTCAAATTTAGGAAAAATATGATTTTGGAAAATATGTTATAACTAAGTCAAATATAAATGTATCACTAACATTTTTTATTTTCACGTAAAAAAATAAATAACCCACAAGTACATAATAGTTGTTGGGCTGAAACATTTTTTTTTTGTTATTTACATGTAACTCCTTTTAAAATTTATGTTTTTTATAAACTATATATATATATATGATATATATATAATATTTACCATACATAAATGCTGTCAAAAGTATCTTCTTCTTGTAGATAATTTATTTCTCTAAAGGTTAGTGCAAAAATTAAGTAAATTGAGCAATAATTGTTGCTATAGTGACAGTTTTAGTAAAAGTCTACAGTTATGTAATTTTTCTTAGGAAACTGAACGGCTTGTCAGGTGGCAAATTTCAGGTAAGCCAATGGGTTAATAGAAGCTGACAATTTTTCTTTTGTTTTGTCATGTATATACAGAACTCCTGAATATAGATTTGAAAAGCCATTTTAAAAAAATTTGAAACTTACCTGGAAATTGTAATGAAAAAATATAAAAATATTGTTATAGTTGGAGATATTAATATCGATGTATTGGAGGGTAATAATTTGGTTTATAAGAGATTTTGTAATATTTTGAACATGTTTAACCTGTGCTATTTGGTCAATTTTCCAACTAGGGTCACGGATACCTCAAAAATAGCAATCGACAACATTATTACAAATATTCACTTGAACAAAAATGTCAAAGTTCTAGGATTGATAACAGAAATGTCGGACCATGATGCTCAATTGCTTAAGATACAAAACGTTTGCACAATAAGCTGGAGGCAGACTAAAATTAAAAAGTTTTGTAGAAATTTTAGTACACAGAATATTGAGACACTTATCTATTACTTATCTCGTGAGTCTTGGGTAGAGTTGTATCAAGCTCCGGTAGCTTCAAAATTTTTAGTTTTTAATAATTTGTTCATGTATTACTTTAATATAAGCTGTCCTAAGGAATGGGCTACATTGAAATTTGATAATAATAATTGGATTACACAAGAGATAAAGAATGATAAAGCAAAGATTATTGAATTAAGTAAAATGTTTCGAACCATGCATGATGTTAACTTAAAAACATCTATAAAAGAAAAGAAGAAAGAACTTAAAAAATCAATTGATAAAGCAAAGAAAGAATACTTTGATGATCTAATTAATAAATCAGACAATGCTACAAAAACAACCTGGAAATTATTAAATCAGGAAATTGGCATTTTCAAAGACAATCAGATAAACATATGTATTCATGAAAATGATAACATTGTTATAAACCCAGTAGAAGTAGGAACTAGATTTAATGACTATTTTGCTGATGTGGTTGATAAAGAGGTAGTGCCAAAAATTGATTCCACAAAAATGTCTCATTCAAGGGAGTATAGGGGAGAATCCTCTCCGATGGAGTCATTTCGTTTTGAACAGATAACTGAACAAGAATTAAACATTGTAATACAGTCATTTAAAAATACTTCATCATCTGGTATGGACGAAATCCCTATTACAGTGATAAAAAAAGTTAAAAATACTATCTTGAAACCTTTGGTTCATGTCATAAATTCCTCTCTTATAAGTAGTATATTTCCCGAGCAGCTTAAGGTCGCCAAAATAAAACCAATTTTCAAAAAAGGGGACAGAAAACGATTATCTAGCTACAGACCAATCTCTATTTTGCCAACATTTTCTAAATTATATGAAAAAGTTGTTTATAACCAGTTAAAAAATTTTTTAGAAATGCAAAATTTGTTTGATGCACATCAACATGGTTTCAGGACGGGCAAGTCTGTCATCACAGCGGGCATTGAATTTGTTCAAAATATCATTTACAAAATTGATAGGGGGGAGAAAGTTATTGGCATTTTCTTGGATTTAACTAAAGCTTTCGACAGTGTTTCACATAAAAAATTGATTGAATCATTAAAGTCCCACAATATAAAAAATAAAGAATTGGCCTGGTTTGAATCATACCTGTATGAAAGAAAGCAGTGTGTCGAAATAACACAAGTGAAACACGAAAATTTCAGATACATAAATAATGTATTGTCAACACTGCGAACAGTGAAATATGGAGTTCCTCAGGGGTCCATTTTGGGACCCTTATTGTTCCTGTGCTACCTAAAAGGACTCCCTGAAGTCTTATGTGGTGTTCACAGCTCAATTTGCATATACGCAGATGGTACAAACCTAATAATTTCTGGAGAAAACCAAGAATCAGTTGAAATTGCCTCATATACAAACCTTACACTAGTGAAACAATATTTTGAAAACAAAAACCTTCTAATAAATCCAAGTAAAACAAACTTTGTATCATTCTCAACAAGACAGTGCAGAACAAAAATTGACCCAATTATTAAAATAGATGAAGATGAAATACTACAAGAATGTAATACAAAATTTTTGGGACTGATTATAGACGAAAATTTGACCTGGGATGACCACATTGAAAGTGTTTTGAATAAAATATCGTCTGGGATTTTCGCACTTAGAAGAATGTCAAAAAAATGTAGTTTAAAAACATTGAGAGTTTTGTATTTTGCACTTATAGATTCCCATATATCATATGGGGTAGGTATTTATGGGGCCACCTCCACCAAAAATTTGAAAAAGATTTTGAAAATACAGAAAAAAGCAATAAGGATAATACTTGGTTTAAGAAATGGAGACTCAGTCAAAACAAAATTTACAGAATTAGGCTTTTTAACCGTTTTCTCCCAACATGTGTTATACACAGTAAAACATGTCAAGGAACACAATATACCTCTGATGGAAGCGGAAGCCAGAAGTCGTCCATACAATACCAGAAATTTTTTAACTTTCGAATCCCATAGACTAGAGTTTTTTAAGAAAAGCATAAATTATAGAGGTTTAAAATTTTTTGAAATGCTCCCAGATTCTATAAAAAAAACACAAAACCTGTCAGAATTCATAAAAAAAATTAAAACGTTTATGATAGATCATCCCTTATACTCCTTTGAGGAATTGCATGTAAATTTGAATGTCTAGTTGCTAGGCCTAGTTCTATCAAATTTGTAGATTCCAATACATGTTTATATATAAATAGAGAGACACTACTCACTATGACAAATGTGACACTATTCATCTGTAACAATTGTACAGTTAACGAATAAAGATATTTGATTGATTGATTGATTGAGATTTAATATCTTCAGAAAAACTCTCTCTTTGAACAAGCCAGCAAATACGTTTGTTCGATTGTTCTAGCTCTTCAATGGTTAAGGGATGAATAACTTTTTGCTTAGATTTCAAGCAAGAAATGAAGCGTAGGACATAGCTCATAACATGTAAAAGTGTAGTCCATGAAGAAAATTTATTGATCAAATTCAGACCTTGATCTTCAGTTGTGATGAGATTGAGAGTTGCGGGTCTAAGTTCAGGAAGTTCCTTTTCGGGGAAGAAATCACACGATGATTGAGGCCATGAAGCAAACGAACTCTTTAGCCAGGTGGGTCCAGACCACCAAAGTTCATTATGAGTGAGATGAGATGGGGTTAATCCCCTTGAGGCAACATCAGCCGGGTTGTCATGAGTGGATACATGTTTCCAAATGCAAGAAGGGGTCAATTCTTGGATTTGTGCTACACGATTTGCAACATATAGTTTTAAGCGATAAGAAGGGGTGTGAATCCAAGACAATGCAACAGTAGAATCACTCCAAGCGGTGACAGAATCAATCTTGTAGCGGTCAGAGAGCTGATCTATGCAATAGTGTAACAATTTGGCCAAAATATGTGCTCCGCACAGTTCAAGACGTGGTATTGTAATACCTTTTAGGGGGGCCACACGTGACTTGGCAATTAATAGGTTGACTGCTATATTGCCCTGAGCATTTTCGGTGCGTAAGTAAACACAACCAGCAAATCCCAGTTCACTGGCATCCGAAAACCCATGCAGCTGAATGTTAACAGCATCACCTAGTGATATGTATCTACTGATCTTCAAACTTTCGATTTCAGGAAGTTTGTTGACGAACGTTGTCCATTTATCGATAATATCACTAGGTAGAGAAGAGTCCCAATCTAGGCCTAGTGACCATATGTGCTGCATAAGCGCCTTAGCCCAAAAGATTATAGGAGCAAGCATGCCTGTCACATCATAAATCTTTGCAATGGCGGACAAAATTGCTCTCTTGGTAAAAACCATGGGGGATTCAGAAATCACATATGAAAATTTATCGGATTGTGGATTCCACTTGAGGTCAAGAATACTGACATTAGGCTGGTCAGTTGATATGCAGTGTTGAGGGGATAAAGTTTCCAGAACTCGACTGTTGTCCATTTGCGCAGTTCGAAACCTCCTTTTTTTAGAAGGTTTATTACATCTTGCTGTAGTTTTACAGCTTCTTCAACTGTGTCACTACCAAGTAATGCATCGTCTACATAGACCTGTTGTTTAAGTGCATGAGCAGCAAGTGGATGATTATTTCCTTCATCATGAATTAATTGTTGTATTACTCGATTTGCCAAAAATGGTAATGAGGTCAAACCATACGTTACAGTTGTCAACTGATAAACTCTAAGGGGATGTGACATTTCTTCTCTCCAATATATAAGTTGAAAACGTTGGTCTTCTTCATGCATAGAGATCATACGAAACATCTGTTTGATATTACAAGCAAAGGCGATCTTATGTTGACGAAAACGTAGAATTATGTCAGTTATCTCATTGTGTAACTTAGGACCTTGGTGCTGAAGACTATTCAGGGTTATACCTGTTGAAGTGTGAGCGGATCCATTAAATACAACACGTATCTTTCCATCCTTAAGCACACCGTGGTGCGGCAATAGACAGTGAGGTTTATCATTTATGTCACTTAAATTAGAAAGCTTCAAATGACCAGAGGTTTCATAGTCCTTCATAAATTCAGTGTACTTCTCTTTTAAATCAGGTTGCAATTGAAATTTGCGTTCAAGCGATTTAAATATTTGTAGAGCAGTTTTGGAAGAATCTCCTAGCTTTAGTGGATCATCTTTGAATGGTATACGACAGACATATCTTCCCGTCTCATCACGAGAGTGAGTTTTCAAAAAATGATCTTCACATTCCTTCTCTTCTGGGGAAAGTTTGGAGCAAGTGGGTGGTTCCTCGAGAGACCAAAATCGCTGAAGCGTATCATGAAGACTGAGATCATTGATAGACAGCAAAATAGTTAATCCACTGAATGTTTGACAACCGTGCAAAATAGGCGCATTTCCAAGAACAACATATCCAAAAATTGTGTTGATAGTGTATGGCATACTATCACCAAGACAGGTGGCGGGTCCAAGAATAGTCTGAGGAAACAGATCTGCACCTATGAGCAAATCAATTGGTCCAGGAGTGTCAAAAGTTAAATCTGCGAGAGCATATTCTCTAAGTCGTGCCTTTACATCTGAAGCTATCTTAACACTTGGCATGACATTTGAAATTCTATCAAGTATTAGAACAGGATGTGCATTAGCAAGAGTTTTTCCGCTAAGCGAAGAAATATTTACAAATGACATTCCCTTAGGCTTCACTCGAGCTGAGGAAATACCTTTAATCTCAGGAATGCCAAGAGAAGAACGCTGAGTGTGAATCACATTGGCACAGTGCTCAGATATTATGCTCGACTGTGATGCACTATCAAGCACAGCTCGGACAACAATATTATTTCCATTTGGAGTGGAAATATTTACTAATGCAGTGGCAAGAAGTACAGTACAATTCCGGCTGGAAGCACTAGTAGTGCCTACGTGAGCAGTGAGAATATTTGGTTCAGCACTTTGCGGTGATACAGACTTATTTTGGGGATGGGAATCGACTGCCGACCTAATAGGCGAAGGCGTAAAAACTTGTGAAGGGACAGGCCTTTCCGTTTTATTGAAATGAAGTAGCGTATGGTGTCGTTTCCTGCAAACTCGACACGAGTTCAATGACTTGCATGAGCCTAGGGAATGTCGGCCAAAACTAGGGAATGTCGGCCAAAACAATTAACACATAGGCTATTGCTCTTTATGAAGTTAAATCTGTTTTGTGGTGATAGGGCACTGAAAACTTCACATCGATAAATGACATGCGTTGCTGCATTACAGTAAATACAAGTAGTGGTTTGTTCATTGTCAGAGGAAAACATTACAGCTTTGGTTGGTTTCGGACTAGCCGTCGATTTGCCTTGATAAGACGAGTTCTTAAAACTACCATAGTTTTTTGGCGGTGGCGAAAAATTCGCATATGAATTAGAGCCTAAATTAGCGGCCTCTCTACACAAACACTCATTTTCTAGAAAATTAATTATTTCAACAACAGTAGGAACTTGCTTTGAGTCGTTGCGTTTTTGTTCAAACTCTGAACGCATGCTGGAATCAAGTTTTCTCAAAATGTGAGTACTTAAGATCAGGTTATCACCAGATATATCATGGTCAAGTGCTTTAAGAGCTTGTTGATTTCCATTAAAAGCAGAAATAAAATTTCTAAGCTGCTTAACACCAGGTTTGTTCAGCTGTGGTAGGTCTAGGATGTTACCTGTATGCAAAGTAATCAAAAGCCTTGTATTGTGATACCTCTTGAGCAGGGTTTGCCAAGCAATAACATAATTAGCACTATTTAGAGGGAAAGACTTGACTAGATTCAAAGGTTCATCTGAAAGAGCGCTTAGCAGATATGAAAATTTCTCAACATTAGAAATTGATTTGTTGTTGTGTACAGTGCTTTCAAATATGCCATGAAATGATACCCATTGCTCGGGATTACCTGAGAATGTTGGCAATTTTATCTGTGGCAATTTCACAGTTGGAGTAACTACAGGAGTGGGGAACACTCCCTCAGAACTGGACTCATTTAAATCTTCAGACTTGACTATTGGTATAAGTGCACTGCAATTGGATTGAATTTCAACAAAGAAATCAGAAATCGTTTCTTGGTATTTGTCAACTTTGTCATCTTCGATATCTTCAGGCGAAGGGGAGTTATGAAATAGCTTATTTACTAATTTCTCAAATTCATTATGCTTATGTATTGCAGTTTGAGACAAAAGTTTAAGTTTAGCAATCTGCTGGTCATTTAAGGCAGTAATTACATGAGCTTCTTTGAGAGCAATGACATGTTTATTCAAGGTCTCAAACCTAGATTGAATAAGTTCACACTGTTTTGTGAAAGCAGTAAACCTCATTTTGACCAAGTATTTTCAAAGAACAAGAGCTCAACAAGACACAAGTCAACATTTATTGTAAGACAAAAAATATTATCATAGGCTTGATCAAATTATGCTATTAGTCATAGGCCTAGTCTATGCATAGGATTTGGTAGCACAAAGTACTCATTGTAGGCCTAATATTTCTCAATAGCCTACTCTAAAGGTGGCAAAATAGGTATTTAAAGCAATAGCAACTTGCTTTAGAAATAAAATAATAGGTTTAATATTTTAACTATAAACCATTTATATCCAAATTGTCAAAGTCTTAGACAGTTTGAGAATATTTGTAAGTTCTAATTCAATATAACATACTTGCCTCAAAAATCCATTATCAGGATATATTTCAATAACAAACGTCCAGTGCAAATAATATGAAAATAATCAATTATTTATTAACGTATTGATTATCTTAATCATTCAATAGAAATAAATCAAAGTCAGTCTTCAAGCAGTTTTGAGGTTATTACATTGTCACTCAAATGTAAACAAACATTTTGACAGCTGGTAAAATGACAGACGATGAGGCAGTGGCGTCTTGATATTCGTCGCCGTAGACGCTTCTCGTAGAAGGCTGTGGCTGTGACGTTGCGGATTGGGAATATAGGAATTCTCAAACAGGACAGGAATGTCTGAACAATTGGACTTGTCTATTTTAGGATCAGGAATGTACTAGCAAAGCGGAAATGTCGGGAAGTGAACGAATCTGATGTACGTTCAATCTTGGACATGAAAAATATTCACGTGAAATGTGAAACCGAGAAACAAAGCTTGGATTTCAACTTTGATAGTGGAATGTGAATACTGATATTTTAAACCATAAACTGGTAAAATAGATCCGGCTCGAAGTACCAAAAATATGTGAGGGAATTACTGTAAAATCATGAAAATAGCTAGTTGAAAATTACCGCTAGAAGTTTGGAACTTAATCAGTCATTATGCCTTTAAAAATTAAATTATTTTTACTGTCTTGATAAGTTCAAAAATGAAATATTTGTCACAGACCTTGGTTGATGTGATTTTGTAGTTTGGGGTACCCCACCTGAGCAGATCCCGTAGCGGCGTCGATGTCTAGTCCATGTCCATATTGTATTGTTAAAACTTGCACTGCACTTGAAACATTGTCCGTGAGCGCGATCGAAAATAGTTCAAAACAATAAACTTCTTCTCATAAAAAAACCGAACAAAAATACTTTCTTTAGCTTTAGCTATTTACAATGACTGATTAATAAAAAGTTGAATGTATAGGTACTATTAAGTTGCGGGTAGCACAATGCTAAGATGCGGAGCGGTAAGCGGGTGAAGGTTTGCCGGCGGCATTCGGCAGTGGACTGTGTCGTTTGCATGGACAACAAGCTTAGAGTACAAAGGCCGCATACCTTCCTTATCGCAAGAAGTGACTATAGAAGAAATATAACTTGGGCTGTGGATTATTATTTGAAACTGAAGTATTGAAAAATGGAAATATTGGGAAAATAAATGGTAAAATAAGAAATATATCCAACAAATGTTTTAAAAATAGCATCGTTAGTAAAAGACCATACAACTGGTAATTTAATTTAGAGATGTGCGAGTACTCGAAATTTCGAGTTCGAGCCGAGTTCGGCACTGAAACTCGAGGTTTTACTGAAACTCAAAAGTTTCGAGCGAGTTTACTCCCGCCGTTTACCGGATCGTCCGCGGCTGCGCGTCGTCTGTACATACAAATTGAGTGTGAACGCATTTGAGGTGTTAAGAGGTGTGATGTGGATTTTAGTGTTTTATTAATAAATAAGTAAGTTGTGGCTTGTAAATTTGTGTTTCTCTTTACAGCAAAATGGAGGATTTACCAGGACCTTTAGATTGAGTTGTATGAACACTGTCTGTATAGTTCACTTTTAGGTTAACCTAACTTGTAAGTTTTTATAGTAAAATATCAAAAACATAACTGTAATGAAATCTAATAGGTTAGCATAAGAAGTTTGTGCTTGTCTTTTGTTCCACAATAATTGAAATTGAGTCAATTCATTAATTTTAGGCTCAACTGTCCATTAGCATTGAGCTGCTTTTTAGGCCAGTCATTTTAGGGGTAAAATGGGTTAATCCTCAAACTAACGGTAATAGAAATGAAAGTTATGCCATTATGTGAGAAAAAGTGTCCTCAATATCATACTAAAAATCGGCAAAAATCGGAGTGGCGGAAAGTCGCCATTTTGGAAAAAATCTTCCGCCATGTTGGATTTAGGTAGCCTTTTCGTAAAATGGCAATACAGTGACACCTAATTGAGGTAGAGTGCTAATTTTTGCTTAGTTCATTTTGTAATTAAATTTTCTTTAAGAAAATAATAACTTAAGTTGTAATTAGTTCGTTTATAATAGGGTTTATCAGGCTAAAACTTTAAATAATGAAAAAATTTCATACTTTTTTTAAACGCTTGGGATTTTGTCTTGATTAAAGCGCACAGAATATTATCTTACACACGTGGTGTGGTGCCTAAAATATGCCGAATTTAATAGTGTACAGAATTACATACACGTACGTTTTTATTATGTCTGGTAGGTGAGATATAAGGGCAATGATTAGCGACGGACAGGTGACTTTTTAACGCGTGACACTGGCCGTGGCGCCGGCGCCGCGCCGTGCCGCCGCGGCCACGATGCGTTGTGAGCCGCGCTACTGTGATGGTATTGGTTGGTTACTATTTTATGTGAACTAATCAGCAAGTTTTCTTATTAAATGCCATGTATCTGCAGGTTTATAGGGTTGTACGCTATAAAAAGCTAAGCTTTAATTTGTTGTATTAAACACATAAATTCTTTATATTCATGTGCTTAGGTTTCAATCATAAATTAACGCTCTAATATACCTAAAAGCAAATGCAATGAACCACAACTCAATTTCTCGATAGATGTATGTATAAATACATATATAGTAAGAAAAAAATATATGTAAAATTATGCTCATCTCTAGAGATGTTTTACTTTGAGGTCATATGACAAATTACTATCCAGTCTTACCGTAGTCGGCATGGTAAGACCTAGGCCCGGGACCATGATAACTTTTCGTTTTGAGGTCCCCAGACCCCAAAAACACCATTCGTTCGAAACTGTATATATATATATATATCTATATATATATATATATATATATATATATATATATATATATATATATATGTGTCCGTGAGCACGATAACTCTCGTAAAAATTATCCGATTTTGATTAAATTTGGTATAAACGTGTAAAGCAACATTTATGACTTTAAGTTCGAAAACCAGCCAGATCGCTCCATCCAAAGGGGTATTTTGGGGGGGTTTTGTACCCCAAAAATGAGTTTTTCGAATTTTGTACATATTATTTTGGAAATAGTCAAATTTTAGTTTTTTTCATTGGATTCAGCTTAAAAAAACACACAATTTGGTATTTTGATCATTTCTCTACGTCAATTGGTTACCGAGATATTGAAAGTGCTAAACACAGTACGTTGTCTAATGTTATTCTTATGGAGGAAAAGAAAAATGTTATATCTCGCTTATTTATGAACGTATACTGACGAAACTTGGTATATGACTTCATCTGGTTGTGGACCATTGATATTTGCTCAAAAAAACAATTTTTTTCCAAAGGCTCCCGTAGCAGCAAACCTGCGTACTCAGCCCCATGTTATTCTTATGGAGAATAAGTAACGTGTTATCTCCCTTAATTATGAAAATAAATTAATGAAATTTGGTATGTGGCTTTACCTACATGAGTTATATTGATATTTGTATAAAACCCCATTTTTTGTGTTCCTTGCTTCAGCAAACCTGCATACTCAGCCGCCATGTTATTCTTATGGAGTATAATTAAAATGTCATAAATCGTTTGTTTATGAATGTATATTGATGAAACTTGGTATGTGGCTTTATGTGGTATTAAGATACATATATATGCATTGGAAATTCGCTGAGTACGCAGGTTTGCTGCTTCTTCCCTATAGGGGAAATTCGCTAAAATTGTTTCTTTTTTAAGCACAGTATCTTGTATGATGATTTTGGAAATGTGGCGTCTGGAAATAGATATAGCCAGTCTTCTCCAAGTTCATCATAAGACAGTTCTCATAGAAGACAGTTTTTCATATACTTTATCATCCCCAGAACCCCCATTCCCATACCCACTTTCGATCCTGACTGGACATCTACCTAACCTTAGAATGTACAACAGCGATATTCCATTGCAGATAAATAGAACCAGGAACACCATCATCAGGACTGCCAAAGACATGATTTCCAATTTTCATAAAAGCTACTATTACATATATGATTCAATATAGTATTTGAGTTTTAAACATTTTCAATGTGGGAATTCACAACCTTCGCGCCAGCGTGCAGCGTCCGGACTCGTTTGGCTTTAAATGCCGATAAAATAAAATACAGTCTTTATTGATACAAACATTCGGACAAAAATGTACAGTATATATATTTATATACATAATTAGAGTGTTTTTTAAAATCGTTCTGATATTCTTGTTGGATTTTGTGTAAATTTGATATTAATATTTTACTTGATTCACTAGTTTCCCCACTTGCATAATGGGGATATTTTTGTACTATGATGTTCTATGAATTTTGACTTAATAATACATATTAATAGTACATATTAATAATAACTATAATACCCCCCGTCGCAGCAAACCTGCGTACTCAGCGAATTTCCAATGCATTGATATGTTTCTCACTAGTACATAAAGCCACTCACCAATTTTGACAAAAATACATTCATAAATAAGTGATTTATTACATTTTATTTATTCCCCATAAGAATAACATTAGGACTGAGTACGCAGGTTTGCTGCAACGAGGAAGATAAGAAATGAGTTTTTATGCAATGATCAATATAACTGAGCCAGGTGAAGCTACTTACCATGTTTTATTAATTTATGTTCATAATTAAGGGAGATATAAAACTTTACTTATTCTCCATAAGAATAACATTAGGGCTGAGTATGCAGGTTAGCTGCTACGGGGACAATCAACAAAACATTTATTTTTTGTGCAATTATCAATATACCAGTACAACATGAAGCCACATACCAAATTTCATCAATATACATTCATAAATAATCAAGATATCAAATTTTATTTATTCTCCATAAGGATAACATTGGACAACGTACTGTGTTTAGCACTTTGAATATCTCTGCAACGGTTTGACGTAGAATCACAATTTAAACACCAAAATGATTGTTTTGTGGAGCTGAAGTGATTGGTAAAAGAAAATGTGAAGTTTAAAGTAAAATTAACTGAGGAAAAGCCAAAAACCTTTTTCCCATAAGATTAACATGGGAGATTTTATGAGCATGTTTTTTGGATTTTTTCCGCAACCACTTAACCTAGGTTAATAATTCAAAATACCATATTATTTGTTTTTTTAAGCTCTATAACATGGTCTAAACCAAAATTAAGTGTTTTAAAAATTTTAGGGTAAAAAATGCAAAAAACTGATTTTTGGAAAATTTAAAACCCCCATAAACCCCCCTTCCCATGGTCCGATTTTTCTGGTTTTCGAACTTAAAGTCATAAATGTCAGTTTACACATTTGAGCCAAATTTCATCGAAATCGGACGTTTTTTACTCAAGTTATCGCATTCACGGACACATATATAGATATATATATACATATATATAAATTTGAACGAATAGTGTTTTGGACATCTGGGGACATCAAAACAAAAAGTTATCATGGTCTCGGGCTTAAGTCTTACCATGAGACCTACGGTAATAGCTTCTTCCCTATAGGGGAAATTCGCTAATAATACATAAATAATAATTTTAAATATATAGGACATACTTTTTATTTCTGGTGTTATATTTTGAATTATATTGGTTTCATTTTTTAAGTAAAATTTCAATAATTCTATACATAGGCCTACAAGTAAAAAACCGTTATTCTTCTTGATTTTTTAAAATAATCAAAACCAATTTTCTCAAAAAAAAGATTATTAATAATGCGCTTCGCTTATTTTTTAATACAGAAAATTGTTACCTTATTTGCAAATGTTCCGAACAAAATGGGAAAACATTATGCAAATGTATTTTGTAAATATGTATAACATGCGATTCTCATCACTTCTTTGTCAACACAATATGAGAGAGCTCTGAGGCAGACACATACTGTGTTAGTTTTTTTAATATAAAAAGATTCACCAACTATAAAACCCAGTATAATTGTATTATGAGCTGTTTTTATCTTCTCTCAATTTAATGATGCTTCAAAAAGTTGTTTCCTTTTTCTTATTTTGCCATATAAAAACGCAATATATTTGCATTGGATTTATTTAGCACAAGGCCATTGACTTTAAATCAAAAATCTAATTCATTAAATGTGTAGCTTAAACATTTGTTTAGGCTTCCAACGTTGTTTGCAGAAATTATTGCAGTTGTGTAATAACAAACTTTTTAATTAGCATGATACGTGTTGCAATTGTGTCTGTAAAATGAATAATAAGATTGTTAATTAATTATAAATATGATTGTAGTTTTCAGAAAAAATCTTCAATTTCATAAATACATTTTGTAAATAATTTAAACTTTTATTTTAATTAATTAAATTAATTTAATACTTCTTTTTTGAAATTTTCATATGTCAATTCCTTTGTTTTCAAGTCTAATGTGTTAAATAAATACTTTTCTTGAAATTTCTTGTTCATTTTTCTTGGTGTGACTATATTTGATACATTTTTATCGAAGTGTTTTTTTCATGTATTATATACTTATGAATTTCAATATTTTTCTTATACTGTTATACATTTTTCTTTGCGTTTAATGACAATTGATATATGTATATTGATGTTAAAGTCATTATTTCAAGTGCAATGAAATATGGCTTGATTGAAGTTCTTGGTTTTAATTTGCGCATCATCCTTATTGGCCTTTTTTGTAATTTAAATAATTTTTTAATACGCCTGACCCATATTAGAGTGCCATAGTTTAGAAGGCTGTAAATGTATGCATAGGCCCTAATATATAATTTTTAGTATTTCAGTTTTTACGTTGCTGGAAAGTCTTTTTAGAGAGAATAATCCTTTAGATACTTTTGAGGATGTCAAATTTATATGGTCATGCCTACTTATTTTTTAATTAATAAGAATTGCTAAAAATGTTAATTTTGATTTATCGTTGAAATAGTTTATTCCTTATTTAGTTTTAAACCTAATATTTTGATTTGTATCATAGTAAGGTGACAGTTTATTCGCAGAGCACCAGTCATTGATCATGTTTGTACTTTTAAACAGTAAATTCTCTAATTCTTCATGGATTATCAAATGCTTTAAATTATTTAGAATTAATTTAAGTAGTACCAGTATTGAAGTTTGAGACCCCGTAAATTAATTTTTTTCCATTTATACATGTGGATTTGTGTAGTTTCAATATATTTTGACTTTGGTCTCTGTTATCTAAATAAAATTTCAAGTGTTATTTTAAATTAAAGATTTTAAATTGTTGTTCTAACAATACTCTATGATTTATACTGCCACGTGCTGTTAAGTTCACGTACAATACTTTGAACTTCGGAATTAGGATTAGGGATCATTTACTTATTTTTTTATTACATCTTTTATATTTTTAAAACAATTAGCAGCTTTTTCTTCATTTGGTCTAAGGTTAAGTTTGTAAAATTTAGGAAGTAATTATATAGTTAATTTAAAATGTTGTGTTTAAAATGTTGCATTTAACGGTTACTGATTTATTAACAAAAGTCAAGTTGAGGATTTACAATTTTCCACATAGCTTTTGAGTTCAATTTGAGATTTAAAATATAATCATTATTAGTTTTCTTATACATTTTCAGCAGGGGGCTTTGAATTTTATATTTTTTATATCTAAGGTACATCCGTAAGGTTAACATTGACAATTGCCAAGTCCAAGTTGGGTCGGGCTCTTAACAGTTAGGTCTTTGGGCAATAACTTGAATCTTCTTGAATCTTGGGTTAACCTGAATGGGAAGTTTTATCTCAATTGGAAGAATGGTGTAGGATCGCATTAAGGACAAAGAAACAAAGAAACGAAGAAACATTGATATTTTTATGTCAATAAATAGTTGTCCTTTTGTATCTTTGTTTAATTTAATTTATGGTTTCTGATACTATTCATCCAAATGCGATGAAACGTTGCATGGTCATTCAGGTTAATGCTAGGATGATTTCAATAATTTAACAGAATTTTAAATTTTGAGGAGTAAATATTTTATTTTGGTTTTCATGGTACTGTAATAACATTTATAATACTGAGAAAATAAAATAAAATCAACGGGGACCAAGACACAAGATGCAATCGTTGTCACGGGAAACAGAGTTGTTTGAAATTACGTGGTTGCCAACAATTCAACGAGGCAAAAAACAACCGAATAAAAACAACTAAACAAAAGTACTAAACAAAATTACAGAAACCGATGATTAGTTTGTAGCTTTCTTTTAAACCACTTGATTTTCCATTATATATTTTTGTAGATGATAATGCCCTAGCGTGAAAAAATTATTTAGGCATTAATATTGCATAGTGTATATAGGGGTATATAAATCAATAGATACAATTAAAAATGTACAATGTTCTTTATCATATAATTTATCTCCTAATTTCCAAAAAAATAAATTTAGAATGCAAAGTTCATTGTAAATTTAAAGTTGAGGAAAGAAAAGTATTAATCGTACCTGTACGATGAGTAAGTTTACCGCAATTTATAATATACGATTAACAAAATCCAATAACCATAGAGGTGCGATAAAAAATAAGGATTACGTCACAAATAAACTGATATTAATTGTAGCATCTTTTCACATCATTATTAATAATCAAAGTGAATACAAATCACACACCTCGACCTCATAATAAAATACTACTAGATATTTTAAATTAATAATGAAATAGAATATTGAACTTTGTTTGTAAACTCATATTGATTTAGTTATGGAAATATAAATAAAACATAAACGAATTAAGAAAAAAATTCAAGCTGATTTTTTTAAATAGCTTACAACCATATAAACTAGTTGTTGCATGGCATTTAATAGGAAAACTTGGCAATGGGGGTTCTGGGGATGTTAAACTATATGAAAAAATGTCTATGAGAACTGTCTTATGATGAACTCGGAGAAGACTGGCTATATCTATTTCCAGACGCCACATTTCCAAAATCATCATACAAGATAATGTGCATAAAAAAAGAAAAAAAAATTAGGGGTGAGACTGGATAGTAATTTGTCATATGACCTCAAAGTAAAACATCTAGAGATGAGCATAGTTTTACACGAGTTTTGGAAGTGAAACGCTTTATATACATTTGTTCTTATCATATATGTATTAAATATACATATATCGAGCAACTGAGTTGTGGATCATTGCATATGCTTTTACGTATATTAGAGAGTTAATTTATGATTGAAACCTAAGCACATAAATATTAAGAATATATGTGTTTAATACAAAAAATTAAAGCTAACCCTAAAAATATAGCGCACAACCCTATAAACCTGGAGTTACATGGCATTTAATAAGAAAACTTGCTAATTACTTCACATTAAATAGTAACCAACCAATATCATCACAGTAGCGCAGCTCACAACGCATCGTGGCGGCAGCGGCACGGTGCCGCGCCGGCGCCACGGCCAGTGTCACCTGTCCGTCGCTAATCATTGCCCTTATATCTCACCTACCAGACATGATAAAAATGTACGTGTACGTAATTCTGTACACTATTAAATTAGGCATATTTTAGGCACCACACCACGTGTCTAGGATAATATTCTGTGCGCTTTAATCAAGACAAAATCCCAAGCGTTTTTAAAAAAAGTTTGAACTTTTTACATTATTTAACGTTTTAGCCTAATAAACCCAATTATAAACGAACTAATTACTACATAAGTTATTATTTTCTTAATTTAAATTTAATTACAAAATGAACGAAGCAAAGATTAGCGCTCTGCGTCAATTAGGTGTCACTGTATTACCATTTTACGAAAAGCCTACCTAAATCCAACATGGCGGAAGCTTTTTTCCAAAATGGCGGCTTTCCGCCACTTTGATTTTCGCCGATTTTTAGTATGATATTGAGGACACTTTTGCTGACATAATGGCATAACTTTCATTTCTATTACCGTTAGTTTTTTGAGGTTTATCAACAAATTGACTGGCCTATTTAAGACAAGTGATTTTTTTTGGTCTTGTTTAAGTTTCATTAATGATTTTTTAAATAATTTGTAATATTTTAATACTCTATTTAAGACATGGCTTCAATTTCATCAATTGATTTGCCAGGCACTTTCAAACATATCTGCATGTTGTTTGTAACTGATTCTTCTTAGTAGGACTAATAGTGTTAAAATTAATGTTAAGATATGTTAGTAAATACATTTTGTGTGATAAGTAAGTAGGCTAATGTTTTACCATGAAGCCTTTTAAGTATTAAAATAAAGTTTATGTTAACTTATAGGCCTAAATGTAATTTTATTTTCTCCATTTGTAGAAAGATGTAGGCCTAAACATAATAGATAAAACAGAGGATAAATAAAAAGGAGGAAATACAATAAAAAACTGAGATTATTTTTTAACGAAACTGTTAATTAATACCATATAGGCTATAACAACCTTAATACCAACATATTAAAAGTATTTTATCTTTATGGCAAAACGTTATGCATTTACTTTGGTATGATTTACTTTCAGATAAATGTACTTACCTTTTTTCCAATGAAGCAGGAATCCATTTATTTTACTTACTAATGTTATTTTCTGGTCATAGTGACTAGAAAAGTATATTTTAATAACAACATTTATAAATGGAACCCTATACACTGTTTTGAACCAATTCAACTCGACCTATGTGTTTTTTTTTATTTGTATACTTGGCTCAAACTCGAAATTCAAATCTTTTGTCATTTACTCGACTCGACTTAAAAAACCTGTACTCGCACATCTCTAGTTCAATTTTATGGTTTGAAAAAAAATTCTAACAATCATGATCTGAAATTTAACCTTTATTTTAAGCATTCCAACAGTTATATACAAATACAATACAAATGAACTCAACGCTGTAAAAATTAAAGGGGAATAAAAACCAGTATTTTACATGCAAGATTTTTCCATGCCAATATACAAAGATAAAGTGTATAGCTTTTTGTCATGTGTCTATCAATTTGTTACTTATTTCTTGTAATGACAATTGTTACGTATACAAAATTCATAAATTAACCAATATTCACATGGGTTTTAATGTTTTGATCATATTAATGAGTTTAGCGGAAAACTATAAAACAAGCAGTAGAATCGTAATCACAATCATAAATCAAATTATTAACACGTTGGATGCGGAGGACGATAATTCCTGCCCTCTAATTAACATTGAAACTTATGTGATTTTCATGTTTAAACATTTTTGTTAGCATTGAACGTGTTAAAGCAATTTCCTACATATTTGTTCTCGGTCTTCATCTGTTAATTATGAATGTAACAAACATTGCTGTTTTTTTATGTGAATGGCATATCTTCTGAGAATCGATAATTAAATTCTTATAGAAATGTTATGATCGAAAGGCGCATGCGTCTATGAGCTTCAGGCAACAGGTCAAGAGGCCAGCTCGGCGAGGATGTTGTGGGCTGTGGTGCCTTTGCGCAGTGTGTGTGTGTTGGCCTTGGGAGTTCGGCTTGAGAGGGAGAGCGGAGGGACTGAAGGGACGGGTGAGTGGGCGATAGCATAAGAGTGAACTAGGTCCACCTTACACTTCACCATACAAGCAGACGGTGCACACTCCGCCCGTTACGATGAAGGGTTCGTGATGTGGGCTACCTACGAAGGTGTATGCTTAATCTATGGTTTAGGTTACATTTAAAAAACACCTAATTACAGAGATTATTTAAATATATATTTACCACTGAATTAAAAATTGACCTAACCAAAAATTACCAGAAAAATTTAAATGAAATAAATTGTTAACTTGTTTGCTACTGAGAAAATCCAAAAAAAATATAGACAACTGTCACACGTATGAGCCACTGGAATTTTGCCTGAGACCTGCATCCCACATATAAGCCATTCGGGCCATTTCAGAAGACTGACATTCCACGTGTTCACCAGTGTACCCGCCTTTTTTAATGCCTGCAACACATTAGGTCTTATTATTTTGTATTGGCCTATGGGGCCTATGGACTCGACCAGCTTTGATGTGTTTCTTCACTGTTCACTATGCGTTGTTCAATTGGCACTCCCATTAGTCAGGGGTACTGTCCAATTCAATGCTTGCGGTCTGTCATTCATTCCTATCTAAATCATTCTATCTTAATCACTAGACTGACTCATATATAAGCCGATCGGTAGTGGACGTGTTAATGTTGCTGAGGTAGGGTAAGGCAGTATAGATATTAAAAATCCTATACATGGCTGCTTCTGACTGGGAATATCTACAACTCCAAAAATAATGTGTGCATAATTTTGGTGTCCTCGAACCAATGTGTACTTGGGATTTTCTGCTGACAGAATTTTTGAATTTGCGACTAGGTTGTGATATGTTCTTGGTGACAATATTATCATTCGGATCTGATACACAGCAGTTGTGATCTTAACTTTTGTCAATATTAATAATACAGATATAGATTGTCGGACTCTTCATGCTATGATTTTGGGAACGTCAGTGTTCGTGATAGGGTTGTGACACGAATTTACATTTCATCACCCATTACTTATTAATGTCGGCAACACTATACTTTGAGGTACTTTAAGCTGTAACAATATTACAAGATTTACAGGGTGCATATAAAGAAAAAAATCTGATTTACAATTTTAAATCTAATTGGCAGCTATAATTTATATCTCTATCTTGTAGGGGTGTGCAAGTAGTGATTTTTAATCGAGTTGAGTAGTGCAAATTCTTTTTGAGTTTCGAGTATTTTCGAGCGAGTATTTGCCATCAATTGGTAGTTCCAAATAGTGTGATGGGATTTGGATACCACTCCAGATTTGATGATCTAAGTATGGTTTCTAATACATGAGTAGCAATACGAATTTTTGGCCAAATTGGATTTTACGGATTGACAAACGAAACACGGTTTAACATTTGTTTCCGGTCGATAAATCACTGTCTGGTTGTCATTTGGCCAAAATCACTTGGTGCAGACATCGTTTATAATCAACATTAGATGTCGAAATCGTTAGTTACGGCCGATACTAAGTGACCCAGTCGCCACTTATGCCAATTTCGTCATTTTTGGCCTTTTTTACGTGATCCAGTCGTCATTTACGGCCGAAATTACGCTTTCCGGTCATAATTTTTGGCCAATTTTACGTGATGAGATCGCCTTTTGCGGCCGTTACTACGCGATTTGGCGTGTCACAATCGTCAGCGATCGTTCAGAAATCGGCGGGAATTACTTGCTCGGACTTTCAAGTATTATTTAAAACTTTGAGTCACTCGGCCAAAAAACTCTAAGTTTTGAGTACTCGCACACCCCTACTACTTGTAATATTAAAATGTTCTTTGTGAAACTAGTTGTATAATGCTTAGTCTAAATTCTTGAGATATTCTAGGTGTTATAAATATTCACAAAAGTAGAAAATTAATAATCTTCGTTTTAGTTAGAATTTTATCCCAGCATTTTATAACCACATTTTAATTTAATATTAATTTATTTTTAAATGAAACATTTAGTTTTTTCATTTATAAGTTGTCAACAGCTTCTTAAAAAAACTTATATTTTACTCTTACATCGTATATATTGTAATAGTTATAACTAATTCCTGAGTCTTCAGTATCCGGCATAAGTTTAATCTTGTTTGGAGATACATATCTTGTTTAGAATGATAAAGTAACCCAGCAGTTCTCAAACTGTGAGGTGCGACCCCCAAGAGAACAAAATGAGGCGACAAGGTTAGTTGACGTGACTTAAAAATCTATGATTCTATCTAAAAATAACAAAACTAATGTTAAAAGTGAAATTGATAAATTATTTTTCTTTGTTACCTCTCATTTTGTTAAAGCAGCATATTTTAGATAGAATGTATGAATTAATTTTTTACATTTTCATATTCACTTAAAGAGAGAATAAGAAGGCTTTGGCTTAGTTCTGCTGTAATAATGTGTTTATTTTTAAACTTGCCTACCTCTAGTGGTATTTGCTGTAAACTAGGTATAATTTTGTTAAGAAAATAGAGCATACATGTCTGATACTACTAAGAACGATTAGAATGCCTAATGTCTAAAGCATAATACATAACATATATACATTTACATAAGAATCTATATTGAGCCCAAAATACACGAATATCGTCGGATTCTTCGATGCCACCTGTAGTATCAAAAGAGTCGAGAATCAAAATTGGCCCATCCTTATTGGAGAGTGAACTGTATTAGGATTACCTTGCCATTTTACCATTAATCTTAAGATTTAAGATTTACTGCCCTGAATAAGTTTAGTTTAGTTTAGTTTAGTTTCAAGCCAGTTGATGAGAGGGAGGTGGAACGTATAATAAGTTCCTTAGAAAATACAAATTCCAGCGGCCATGATGAAGTGCCTGTTACACTTCTCAAAAATATAAAATATGAGATAAGTAAAATTTTAGCTCATTTAATTCATTCTTCTTTCATCTCCGGCTCATTTCCAGATCAACTAAAGAAGGCAAAAATTGTTCCGATACATAAGAAAGATGACTCTGCAAATATTGTTAATTATCGACCTGTGTCTCTACTACCAACCGTATCTAAAATTTATGAAAAAATAGTACAGCTTCAGCTAACATCATATCTTGAAAAATTTAATTTAATACAAAACATTCAACATGGGTTTAGATCTGGAAGATCAGTTATTACGGCAGCAGTATCGTTTTTAGAGTCAGTAATAGAGTCTGTTGATAGAGGTGGAAACACAATAGGCATATTCATGGACTTATCCAAGGCTTTTGATAGTGTAAAACATCCTATCCTTTTACAAAAATTACACAATCACTTGGATTAAAAATTCATTACAATGGTTTGATTCTTATCTAACCAATAGAACACAGTATGTTGAAGTAACTCACTTAATAAATAATAAAATAATTAGGACAGCATCAGAAATAAAACCAGTCAAATATGGAGTTCCGCAGGGGTCTATTCTGGGACCTTTACTTTTTTTATGCTATTTAAAGGGCATAGGTAATGCACTGTCGTGTAAACCTAGCAGTGAACTATGCCTCTATGCTGATGATTCCAACTTAATGATATCATCCCCAACATTAGAACAAACAGAAGTGACCGCTTTTGTGGAACTCGGAAATTTGGGCAGCTACGTGCTAAACCAAAATTTAATATTAAATCATAAAAAAACAAATTTTATTAAATTTAAAACAGCACAAAATAAAGTTCACCCTGAACCAATAATAATGTATGACTCACAACTAATTGAACAAAAAACTAGTACAAATTTTCTGGGTCTAACAATAGATCAACATTTAAATTGGAATGAGCATGTCAGCAGAATATTAACAAAAATTAATTCTGGAATTTATGCCCTTACAAAAATGTCCTTTTATTGTAATGTTACAACACTAAGGGATATTTATTTTGCTTATATCCATTCTTTCATTTCATTCGGTATTTGTCTATTTGGAGCAACCAAAAAAGTTAATTTGGATAACATATTAAAACAGCAGAAGAGAGCAGTAAGAATAATGCTTAAACTAAACCATGATGATTCAGCCAAAGAACACTTTAAACAGTTAAAAATAATTACTGTATTTGGGCAATACATTTTTGATTCTATTTTATTGGTCAAAAATAAAATGGCAAATGAAGTTTCTAACCAACCTGTGCATCATTATAATACAAGAAAAAAGAATGCGGTTATGCAGAATCATCATAGATTAAAATTGTATGAGAAAAGGCCCTCATACGCTGGGGAAAAATTTCTAAAAAGTATCCCAGAACAAATAAGAAATGAAAAAAATCACATTAAATTAAAAAAACAACTGAAAGAATATTTAATTGAAGCGGCCATTTACTCGTTAGAGGAATTCCTCCATCTCCCTCTAAAGGGATTTAGTCTACATTAAGTCACGTATAAAATACAATTGTTTAAAGTGGAAGTTGAAATCCTTGATTAGCTCCTGCTGTACTTAATTAAGATGGTGATGCGATTGTTTGTTTATTAATTGTACCATTTTCGACGCTGTTCAAATGTTGTACTCTGTACTTCTTCATGAATAAAGATGATTGACTATTGACTATTGACTAATATTAATATCAAAGGAGAAATGTAAACATGCGAAGTCCAAAGAACAAATTGACAGCCATTAAGCTGCTCCAATGCTCTTTTAACAATTTGGTGCCCCTAAGGTGGTGTGGCCAACCTGAAGTGTGTGGGAATTTTAAACTCCACTAAGTAAATTACTTGTCAAATACCAACTAAATTCTTATCTTCCAACAGCGTAAACCTCTTTAAACATTAAATGGATTAATACAAACAAACGAGATTGCACACAGCACGCTGACTTGAGGGACGTGAACTCACTTAATAAACTTTTTTTATTATATTTCCACATAATAAACTTTAGAAAATCGAAAACTATCTTAAAACACAAAACGATCTTAAAAACGATGTATACAGCTTGGTATATATTTGTGCTAGACTGATGAGAGAGGGCTTAAAACTTTTTCCTCCTAATCCCCACCTTTTTACATGCATGTCCAACTGATTATAGAAAGTAATGTCCATACCAAATTGTAAGTAAATCGGACAAAAAATGTGACCGCTAGAGTGCAAAAACACACACACACATACACACATGTATACTCGCTTCGCTCGCTGGGGGCTCCGCCCCCAGACCCCTGTGGGGGGCTTCGCCCCCAGGTCACTGTTTGGCCATAGTTTAATGTAAATTGGGCCAAATTCTATTTAAGACCTAAATTTTACAATTATTCCAAGGCTTTGATTATTTTAAGGGTTTAACCTATAAAATCTAGTCATATGCCTGTTGATGAATACTAGTTGGCTTGGAGACGTAGTATGTTAAATATTAAGCCTCCATGTATTACCTAAGTACTTGAAAAAATCAACTGATGTCTAATGTAGCCAATGAAGGCGTCTTTTGAACCTTATAAGGAATACGACCACTGTTAACAACCTGAAATACTATGACTGTGGGTAACTACAATCCTTCTGCAGCAAATATGACATGATTTTTAAGGGATTTTACCCTCGACAGAGCGCAATATACAAAATATACCCGAAATACACGAATAAATCTACAAAAGCTCGAAGACTGATTTTTTTGTTGGTGTATAAGATATTTAATCTGGGCGTGTGAGTGTTGCTTGGTACTAATTGTAATGTAGGAATACTGTGTGATAAATATTAGGCCTCTAAGTTCTATATTAGAGCGAAAAACCATTAAAAACCACAAACAAATCTTAGAAAAAAGCTTAAATTTAAAAAATTTAGCGCTACCTAAGGGTAAAGGGGGTGAGATACGGCAAAATGTCATAGAACTAAAGTTGTAGTTCGTCTAAAATCCGTGGCACATGGTGATCCTAGTTTTTCGATAGGATAACCCGTTCGGCCACTAGAGCTCATATAAAAAATACTACATTTTGATTTCGTATTCCCAAATTTTCTTTTTGAGATAGTTCAAACTAAAAATAGTAGGATTTGGGAAGAAAAAGTGCAACGCACACGTAAGCCATATATCACGATCCTAGTTAAAGTATAAATGGTGATTCGTGCATTCTAATTAATAACAATTGTTCCGGAACCGGCATTTCCTTACTACTTATACTTAGAAAACGGTCAAATCCATAAAATTTAAGAGTTTTTTATTTTCCGACAGGTTTAAGTAATAAAAACTGGTCATATTTCTGCTGATATTTTCTAAGTGTGATGTAGACATACTGCATGCCCAATATTAGGCCTCCATCAAGTATATTAACGTGATAGGAAATAAAAAACCACCACAAATTCTCAAAATTTGAAAAAATCAAGAGCTATCTAAGGGTGAAGGAGACGAGATACGACAAAAAGTCATAGGACCAAAGTTGTAGATCTTGCAAAATACGTGGCACGTGGTGCCGTCCGTTTTTTGATAGGACCATCCGTTCGCGCGCTAGAGCTCAAAAACTATAATTTTAAAATAAGTTTTTTTTGGGGGTTTTAAATATTTTTTAAGGGGGGTTGAAATAACAAAATGTCGGTTTTGGCAATTTTACTGGGGGTTACAAGCTATAAGCTACCTGCATGAAAAATTTCAGGTTTCTAACTCATATAGAAGTGGTCTAGAATTCGTATACCTCAGTCAGTCAGTCAGTCAGTCAGTCAGTCAGTGAGTTACACATGCGGCTGTATATATTATAGATACAGGGTGTCTCGCATAAGGCGTCTCAAACAGATTGCAGACGAACCAATTGAACTAGAAGGATGAAATAACATTATTTCCTACTAAATCGACCCCAAGGAATAACGTACAAATATTTTTAGTTTGTTTAAAATACAGGGTGTTCCAAAAAGCGGAGGGTCACTAGTTCAAATCTCGGAATTTCAAAATATAAACATATGTCAAGTTATACATCATTTTTAAGATCTACACTCGACTAACATTTTGGCAAAATCAGAACTCACTTTATTTTAATCCATTTCAAAATGGTGGCCATTTTTCTTAAATATTGACATTTACGGAATACTCTGTATCTGCTAAACCACAAGACATAGGTACTTGTGGTTTACCAGAACCACAAGTTCTGGTTTAAAATTCTTACTCGTTTTAAAATCAGCGTTACCCTGATATGCTAAATGATAATATTTAAAACAAAATACAAAAAATACTTTTTTTTAAATGTTTATAATTGAAAATTCCGAGATTCGAACTAGTGACCCTCTGTTTTTGGAACACCCTATATTTTTAACAAACTATAAATATTTGTACATTATTCCTTGGGGTCGATTTAGTCGGGAATAAGTTTACTTCATCCTTCTAGGTCAATTGGTTTGTCTGCAATCTGCTTGAGACACCCTGTATATATATATTAAGAGACCAAAACTTACATTTCTAAAAACGGAGTTATATTTCAAGACAAATCTTCTCCAGACTCACATCATTTTACATTATCTAAACTAACTAAACAAAATTTAGGGTTGGTATATTTCAAAACTAACAACATCTGCTTTAAAATTTCGTGTTCCTAAACCAGCTGCTTTGAATTTCATCATCTTACATTCAGGCCATTAGGAAATTTTTACTTTGTCACAAGTTGGTGTGCCTGTTCAATGTCTCGTAGGGAACTGATACTTTTATCGGAGTCTGTGATCTTCCGGATGGGTTTGACTTTATAAATGTTTTGTAATGTCTCATATAAGTGTTTTATAATGTCTCACCACTCTCCAGCCCATGAGTGACTTAACGATTTGGACAGATCTCTATGTCAAAGTCAAACCGGTGACCAGTCATCCTTGTTCTGAGAGAGTTTATAGTGGAATCAATGTATTTTTGACATGGATTTGGTACTCTATAAACTTAGACTACCAGCTTAGGATTCCTTCAATTTTATATTCTTAAGACTTAGAATTGCTGAAAAAGTTGTTTGGTTGTTTGATTGGCTGCAAACCAAACACCTTGGCTTTTTACATGGGAAAGCACCACACAATCTATTTTCTTCATTGGAGTCAGCAATGAGTTTTGGTTTTTACAATAATACTTTTAAAGGCAAAGGTTTTATATATATATATATATATATATATATATATATATATATACATATATATATATATATATATATATATATATACATATATAAATATATATAATTTTTAATGACCCCCCCCCCCGCCAAAACGTGTTCAGGGGGTTGTTAGTAACTTCTATGGTGGTCCCGGGCTTAAGTTTCACCGTGCGGGTCATGCTAATAGTTTACTTTTCCATAGGAAATTCACTAATAATTAATTACAGTGTTGTCTCAATTATCCGATCCAAACCAGCCATGGCAAGGTTGGATAAGCGGGAAGGTTGGATAACACGGAAAACAATAAAACTACATTAACAATTTTTAAATTTAATTTGCACATTAACAACTTTTAAAATACTTGTGTGATAACTGAATATAACATATTACTGCACTGAAATACATCATACTAAACTTGCAGCATAGTGATAACATATTTTGTACTGTAGATCTATTGTGCCACTTTCAATAAAGTTTCACCATTGTCTAATCTCTTTAAAGCTTCAAGTTTTTCCTCTAATGAAACAACCACCTTATTAGCAACGGCAAAGTAAAAACATAATATCAGTTTAAGGCCTGGTTTCCATAGTGCGAAGTAACTCGTGCAACAGTTATTAAGTAGCTGGTGTTTTTTTTTCACTGTTAAACTAACTACTGATTTGTACTTGTCTAGGACCGTTTACATGTCTTCTCTTCTGTAAGTCACTTGCCTATAGTTTTATATTGGTCGGTGTAAAAAAAAGCGACAGTAGCTAGCTACTTCGCATGGAGAGGGTCAGCTACTGATACTGTTCAACTGTCGCATCAGTAACTCGCACGTTCCGTTTACACAGTGTGGTGTTCTTTAAACTAGGGATGAGTTGATTCAAATTTTTTTTAATTCCGGTTCCGATTCTTACAAATTGATTCTCGATTCTCAATTCCGATCCCATCGATTCATAATAACAAGTGAAATAGGAAATTAATGTTTTAAACATTATTTGAAGGCAATAAGTTAGTCAGTATTTGATTTTTATTTAATAAATAGAGGCAATCGGTTGGTGATTATTTTTCATTAATAAAATAAAATAAACTTACAAAAATAAATCATTTAAAAAAACTAAGTTGAATTGCATGTTTATTTTTCAAATAATTATTATGCTTTAAGTTACATAAATCTCCCATGATATTTTTTGAAATTGGTTTGTTATGTTATCAACCAATCACTTTGGATGTTAACTATTCTTGACCGATAAAAATTCATTTGTAACGTTAAATTTAGGATTTTAAATGTTGTATACAAATTAGAAAGCAAAATTTGTTTTATAATTATATTTTAATGATTGTAGATCAACGTTTTTAAATATACTGTAATGTTAAATTTCTACTTTAAATCAATTTTAACAATACATTTTAGGATGTCTAGCAGTTGAAAAAGTTGGGAAAGTAGGGAATTTGAATAGAAAGAAATTAAATGTCGGAAAAGAAGGAAATCAACATCACAAAGTTTGAATACCTAGTAGAGGAAAATAAAACTGATAACCAGTGATTGTATTATCCATATCTCTTGAACAGAAAGTCACACAACTTTGATTGACATTTTATGTTATTTGTGGTAATCAGACGAAAAAATGAGCTGTCATTTGTATTTGTATGACAATTAATTAGTTTCGGTTTTAGCATTTTTAACTAGAAACTCTTGAATAAATTAGCGGGACCCTGGACCGGAAGCCGAACAATCAATTAATCAATCAATCAATCAATAATACTTTATTCATTAAGCACATAAATGTACAGAATGGTGTCATTACATACATTGTTTAGGTTTATGCTGAAAGCAAATAATAAAATACAATAATTCTTAATAAATAATAGTTCAAATTAAATAAAATCTTGATTCTAATTTTAACTTGCCAGGTTCACTACAATAATCATGAAGAATTTAATGAAGAATTTAATTCCCGGGGTAATTTGTGAAAGTTTGATTTAATGTGAATTACTAACTGAAAAATAAATAAACCATGAACTGTCAAAACTTCTGTATTTTTGAAATGTTCAAAATAGACCAGCCATTAACCCATTATGGTAGTAATTTGATTCTATTCACAATAGCCTCTAATGGGATTTGATTGGTGCTGCACTCTTGTAGCAAAATATGAAACTAATGACCGCGGGAGACTACGGTTTTATCCCCTAGGGGCGCGGACTGACTGAAAAACCTTAATATCGCCGCTAGGCCCTTGCTCGTGTTAGCTGAGTTGGCTTCGTCGTGGAAACAACTTGGCCAGGTGTGGATACGATGTTCGTGGGTTCGATACCCACACACGACCAAAACTGACCAGTCGTGCAACTCACAATAAGTTAACCGGTCTGTGGCAACGTTGGTGGGAGGGCCCAAGTAAAACAAACGGTGGCAGGCTTGCTTGGAAGTTGATGGGATCAGTTTATTCTTTGTGAGTTGCATATAGTCAACACTGATTTTGCTACTTTTTAGCGAATTTCCCCTATAGGGAAGAAGCTATTACCCTTGTCTGCATGGTAAGACCTACCGGGACCATGATAACTTTTCGTTTTGAGGTCCCAAGACCCCAAAAACACCATTCGTTCGAAACTGTAAGTGTGTGTGTGTGTGTGTGTGTGTGTGTGTGTGTGTGTGTGTGTGTGTGTGTGTGTGTGTGTGTGTGCGCGTGCGTGCGTCCGTCCGTCCGTCCGTAATAAAGGTAACTCTCGTAATAAAGGTCCGATTTTGATGAAATTTGGTACAAGCAGCATTTATGACTAAGTTCGAAAACCAGATAGATCGCCCTATCCGAAGTGGTATTTTGGGGGGGGGTTTGTACCCCAAAAATTGTTTTTTTGAAGTTTTGCATATAATATTTATTGAAATCAAATTTTAGTTTTCACCGTTAGATTCAGCTTTAAAAAATACACAATTTGGTGTTTTGATAATTTCTCTTTGTCAATTGGTTACAGAGATATTGAAAGTGATAAACACAGTATGTTGTTTAATGTTATTCTTATGGAGAATAAGAAAAAAATTATATCTCGCTTATTTATGAACGTATACTAACAAAACTTGGTTTACAGCTTCATCTGGTTGTGTTTTATTGTTATTTGCACAAAAAAACAATTTTCAAGGATTATTCCTGTAGCAGCAAACCTGCGTACTCAGCGAATTTCCAATGCATATGTATGTATCTTAATACCACATAAAGCCATATACCAAGTTTCATCAATATACATTAATAAATAAAAGATTTATGAAATTTTAATTATTCTCTATAAGAATAACATGGCGGCTGAGTATGCAGGTTTGCTGAAGCAAGGAACACAAAAAATGGGGTTTTATACAATTATCAATGTAACTCAAGTAGGTAAAGCCATATACCAAATTTTATTAATTTATGTTCATAATTAAGGGAGATAACACATTAATTATTCTCCATAAGAATAACATGGGGGCTGAGTATCCGGGTTTGCTGCTACGGGAACTATCGGTCAACAAATGCTTTTAGTGCAAATATCAATAGAACATAGCGACATGAAGCAATATACCAAGTTTCATCAGGATAAGTTGAAAAATAAGCGAGATATGCAATTTTACTTATTCTCCATAAGAATAACATTGGACAACGTACTGTGTTTAGCACTTTCAATATCTCTGTAACCTTATAACGTAGAGCAATGATCAAAACACCAAATTGTGATTCTTTTTAAACTGATTCCAATGGAAGAAACTAATATTAGATTTTTTCAAAAATCATATGTAAAAAACTCAAAAAACCCATTTTTGGGGTACAAAACCCCCCCAAAATACCCCTTCGGATAGGTCGATCTGTCTGGTTTTCGAACTTAAAGTCATAAATGCTACTTTACATGTTTATACCAAATTTCGTCAAAATCGGATTATTTTTACGAGAGTTATCGTGCTCACGGACACACACATATATATATATATATATATATATATATATACACATACAGATCTCTACAGTTTTGAACGAATGGTGTTTTTGGCATCTGGGAACCTCAAAATGAAAAGTTATCATGGTCCCGGGCCTAGGTCTTACCATGCCGACTATGGTATTAGCTTCTTCCCTATAGGGGAAATTCGCTAAAACTGAATAAATACCCCCGTAGCAGCAAACCTGCGGACTTAGCGAATTTCCAATGCATATTAATTGATCTTAATACCACATAAAGCCACATACCAAGTTTCATCAATATACATTCATAAATAAACGATTTATGACATTTTAATTATTCTCCATAAGAATAACATGGCGGCTGAGTATGCAGGTTTGCTGAAATAAGGAAAATGGTTTTATAAAATGGTTTTTAGCGAATTTCCCCTATAGGGAAGAAGCTATTACCGTAGGTCTCATGGTAAGACTTAAGCCCGAGAACATGATAACTTTTTGTTTTGAGGTCCCCAGATGTCCAAAACACTATTCGTTCAAATTTATATATATGTATATATATATCTATATATATATATATATATCTATATATATATATATCTATATATGTGTCCGTGAATGCGATAACTTGAGTAAAAAACGTCCGATTTCGATGAAATTTGGCTCAAATGTGTAAACTGACATTTATGACTTTAAGTTCGAAAACCAGAAAAATCGGACTATGGGAAGGGGGGTTTATGGGGGTTTTAAATTTTCCAAAAATCAGTTTTTTGCATTTTTTACCCTAAAATTTTTAAAACACTTAATTTAGGTTTAGACCATGTTATAGAGCTTAAAAAAACAAATAATATGGTATTTTGAATTATTAACCTAGGTTAAGTGGTTGCGGAAAAAATCTAAAAAACATGCTCATAAAATCTCCCATGTTAATCTTATGGGAAAAAGGTTTTTGGCTTTTACTCAGTTAATTTTACTTTAAACTTCACATTTTCTTTTACCAATCACTTCAGCTCCACAAAACAATCATTTTGGTGTTTAAATTGTGATTCTACGTCAAACCGTTGCAGAGATATTCAAAGTGCTAAACACAGTACGTTGTCCAATGTTATCCTTATGGAGAATAAATAAAATTTGATATCTTGATTATTTATGAATGTATATTGATGAAATTTGGTATATGGCTTCATGTTGTACTGGTATATTGATAATTGCACAAAAAATAAATGTTTTGTTGATTGTCCCCATAGCAGCTAACCTGCATACTCAGCCCTAATGTTATTCTTATGGAGAATAAGTAAAGTTTTCTATCTCCCTTAATTATGAACATAAATTAATAAAACATGGTAAGTAGCTTCACCTGGTTCAGTTACATTGATAATTGCATAAAAACTCATTTCTTATCTTCCTCGTTGCCACAAACCTGCGTACTCAGTCCTAATGTTATTCTTATGGGGAATAAATAAAATGTAATAAATCACTTATTTATGAATGTATTTTTGTCAAACTTGGTGAGTGGCTTTATGTACTAGTGAGAAACATATCAATGCATTGGAAATTCGCTGAGTACGCAGGTTTGCTGCGACGGGGGGTATTTATACAAATATCAATATAACTCAACTAGGTAAAGCCACATACCAAGTTCTATTAATTTATGTTCATAATTAAAGGAGATAACATGTTACTTATTCTCCATAAGAATAACATGGGGCTGAGTTTGCAGGTTTGCTGCTACGGGAACTATCGGCCAAAAAAATGGGTTTTTGTGCAAATATCAATAGACAACAATGAAATGAAGCAATATACCAAGTTTCGTCAGTATAAGTTGATAAATCAGCGAGATATACAATTTTTCTTATCCTCCATAAGAATAACATTGGACAACGTACTGTGTTTAGCACTTTCAATATCTCGGTAACCAATTAACGTAGGGAAATGAATCAAAATCCCACATTGTGTGTTTTTTTAAGCTGAATCCAATAGTAAAAACTAAAATTTGATTTTTTCAAAAATTATATGTAAAAAATTCAAAAAAACCATTTCTGGGGTACAAAACCCCCCCCCAAAATACCCCTTCGGATGGAGCGAACTGGCTGGTTACCCATTTCTGGGGTACGAAACCCCCCCCCCAAAATACCCCTTCGGATGGAGCGATCTGGCTGGTTTTCGAACTTAAGTCATAAATGTTGCTTTACACATTTATACCAAATTTCATCAAAATCGGATCATTTTTACGAGAGTTATCATGCTTACGGACACATATATATATATATATATATATATAAACACCATAATATATATATATATATTATATATACATATAAACACATATATAAACATATATATATATATTTATATATATATATAAACATACATATATATATATATATATATATATATATATATATATATATATATATAAACTGTATATATATATACAGTTTCGAACGAATGGTGTTTTTGGGGTCTAGGGACCTCAAAACGAAAAGTTATCATGGTCCCGGGCCTAGGTCTTACCATGCCGACTACGGTAATAGCTTCTTCCCTATAGGAGAAATTCGCTAAAACAGTATTTTAATGAAAATAAGCTATTAATCCATTTAAAAACATAAATTTATATTCCAATTCATTGGTTTAAAAAATTACAAGTAAGGAACGAGACCAGCTTTACCAGTCATTTCACCAACAGTCAGATCAAGTTATTAGTGGATTTCCTTTGGAAAGTGAACTATTAGCATGACCCGCACAGTGAAACTTTAGCCCGGGACCACCATAGAAGTTCCTAACGTGACCCCCTGAACACGTTTTGGGGGGTCGTTCAAAATTTTATATATGTGTTTGCACTCTAGCGGTCGCATTTTTTGTCCGATTTACTTCAAATTTGGTAGGGACATTCCTTTCTGTAATCAGTTGGACAAGTTCGTTGGGCAAAACAATCGGAAAACTCTAAACCCCTTTTTTGGGGATTAATCTTTCAAATTTTGAGTTTTTGGGCCCAAAAATGCTCCTTATGTAAGATTAATGGATGTAAAAAGATGGGAATTAGTGAGGCAAAAGTTTTAAGCCCTCTCTCGTCATTCTAGCATACATATTTACCGAGTTATTAAAGAAAATGTGTTTTGACTAAACACAGTACGTTGTCTTATGGGGGTTTTACACTAGAAAAGCCTGTTATTCCTTTGTTAGAGTACTTTTATCATCCCCAGCAACCTCACGCATACTTTCAACCCTATCTGGACCTTCTCCATTATAAAGCGCAAAATTGTATTCCCAGCTTTGCAGGTAAATGAAACCAGGAGCAACAGAACAGCCAACAAATCACTGAACAGCCAATAAAATGTTTTCAGATTTTAATAAAAATTGGAATAAATGTATGTTTTTACACTGATTTTGAGTTTTAAAAGTTTTTAATTGGAAATTCACTTCCCTCACGTCAGCGTGCTGCGTGCGAACTCGTCTTTTATGTTTGTTAGGCTTTTTAGTTATTAGGTGTCATGAACGCCAATGGGTTAAGAATGGGACAACAAATATAGGGTTCCTCGGCGACTCGGGCCACTAGCTTTGTTTCTTAATCTGTTTTCTTCATTCACTTATATTCATAAATAGAACTCCTGTCAATTCTCCTTTTGTGTTGGTTGAGAGTTATTTTGGGACTGGAAAGGGAGTGATTAGTTGCTGGGAGGAGTCTTATTTCAACCACTTATTTTGTTAAATGTTGTTAAACGTTGTTTAGTTCATTTCTGTTTATTTTCCCCCTGCTAAGTTTATTTATTTATTTATTTATTTTTTGGTACTGAGAGTCTGGAATCGATAGAACCGGAATCGACTTTGGACCATCGATTCTCAATTAATTCCGATTCTAAGCCTGAGAATCGGTGGAACCGAGAATCGACAATCGGAATCGACTCATCCCTAGTTTAAACTGACAGGAACTGTCACTGACTCTTGACATATTTATTGGGCAGCGTGGAGAGTAGGTCTAAGTTAATAAACTGACTGGTGTGCATTGTGGCAAAACAAAGAGAAAGTACAGTCATCAACTTTTAGCCTGACGCATGAATCTACTGCGTAGAGTTCGGTGCAACCTACGAGGTTAATATATCTAGAAGCCTCAGATAACCAATCAAATCCTTTTCTCACAAGTTAAATGTTAGTCAGCTGACAAACATGAACTTTGTGAAGAGAGGATTTGATTGTTTACCATGTTGACAAACATGAACTTTGTGAAGAGAGGATTTGATTGTTTACCATGCTCCATGCGAGCAGAGTTGACAGAGAGGCAAAATGGCGGTCCACCAGGTGGCTATACGGTTTTTACACAAGATGAGACCTTAAGATATATATTAACTGCAAACACTGCTATACGAACATGGCGGAAATTGATCGTGCAAGGGGAGGGTCAGATAACACGGGAGGTAGGTTATCAAAGGTCGGATAATCTCTACTGTCTCACAACAATTTTAAAAAGACATGCACAGACAAATCATTAAAGCCTTTTGTTTTTGGCAGCTTTTTCATTTAGTTTCAAAACCTGAGAGATCGCTGCATATAACAAACTTTTCAAAGTTTTTCTTAATGGCCATTGAATGAGAATATGAATTAGTTGAGATTTTAAATATTAATGAGTTTGATTAAACTATGGGCATGAACAGTTGTCAGAGTAATATATTAAGACAAAAATCTACATTTTACGACTGGCATTGACAAACATTTCATTTTTGATGGAGCATAATTGCCCCTGTCCCCAAATTAAATTTAAGGTCTAGTCCTAAATTTTCCAATTTAAACCCTGTTAATTTAAAGTGACTGTTAATTTTATAACTAATTAAGTAACATATAACTGTGCTACCTCAGGGTCAAAATCATGCTAATGTACAAATTGGTTTAAGTAGTTTAAAACATGTTTTGATTGTCCTGTGTCCTGGACTAGCTCAGCAACTCCTGAACAAAGTAAGATGTAATGTAAACCTCTACATGTTCCTGGCATTTAAACATTATTTTTCAACAAATAAATCATTACTGTCTGCCCTGGGTCAAGTTGCCTCATTTTTAAGGACATTGGTGGAAAACAATATAAAGCAGTGTTTTATTTTCATAACTTTGGAAACCAAAAGGATAGTTCCATTCAAAAAGTGTTTCGGATTGGAGTTTGTACAAAAATGGAACTTAAATGTGTTAAATGTTATTTTTTGTATCATTGTTATAAGCTTATTATAAACAAAAAGTTAAGTAATTTAAATTATAGCTCTACGTTAATTGGTTTCAAAGATATTCACAGAGATTTGTTGCCCAATTTTATACTTATAGAGAAAAAAATACTATTTTACATCTTGCTTACCTTGAAATATTTTGATAAAACTTGATAAAGGGCTTCATCTGAGTATGCTATATTAATAACAAACATCAATAAAAGATTCCTTTGCCTTTTTTACAACTATTTTGATGAAAAATTTAAAAACAATTTCCCTACCAATTTTTTCTTTTATCTTTGAAGAAAGTACTGTCTTTGGCCAGTTGTAGCTACATTAATTTTTATTACGCTAATAGAAATATACGCATAGAGCGCATTGAGTTGGTGTGGTTTTCTGAAGTAGTAAACAAGAATTTCCAATAAAGGATTTTGTTTCAGTGAGGACGTAACAGATGATGTGGTTCGACTCCAAGTGTTGTTGCAGTTAGATAACGGGATGGATGTCGGGGATTTCCTAGTTGAGAATAGCATTTGTCAGCCTCGACTTTTACAAACTGGCTTTTTGTAATATTCTTAAACCTGTTAAGACTTTAGCATGGCCAAGTTAATAGGTCAGTAATGTGATTTTTGTACCTGAAAGAATAATTGTGCCATACAGGCGAACCTTCAAGTGCCAGTGGACTGAACTCTTTGTCATGTAACAAGGATTACACTTAGGGATAAGTTTTTAAATATGATTATTTCAAAACAATTTTCGCTTTGTTGAAACAGGATAATTTAGGAAAAGCTGACAAACCTAATGTTTTTTGTAACTTGTTATCGACTCAGCGAGTAAAAGTAACTTTAACACGGTTTAGTTCAACGTTCAACTTGATTAACATAGACAATTAGTTTCAAAGTATCACATTTTGTCCCTATTTGTGACACTTACATTTTTTACTGGATCCTACACAAATAATACTCCCTGAGTAGTGGTTTAAAAAATGATATACAAAAATATGTATAAAATCGTTGCCTTGAAATATTAGTTATATTCCTGCTGATATTAAACCAGTACTAAAATATTTAAAACAGTTGGTTAACATAAAGTTATATTTTTTTCTTTTAAGATACTAGATGAAGAGGGTTCTGGACATGTAAAAATCTGTAAGTAAATTTAGAAATAAAACTGTAATTAATTATTTTCTGCAGCTAGCACAATGTTTTTACAAGAACAACAACTGGTTATGTTATTATTGGACTACATGTTTAATGTATTAAGCTAGTTTTCATATTTGATTATTCTTTTGTGTTTTTAGATTAAGTTACTTAAACTCTTTATTTCAGAGTTAAAAACTTAATGAACTGTGTTTATATGTTAGTTTAGTTTTAAATTCTAAAACTAATTTGAGTTTAGAATTAGTCACTGCTATTCTCATGACATTCAGGGTACCTACATTAGATGACATAATATTCTTGATTATATTTTTTTTATGTAGTATGCAAATAGTTTTACTCATGAAAACACATATTGTAGTTTGGAATTTAGGTGAGTTCTTAATATATGAAATTTGTAAGATCAGTAGAGCAAAATATTCCCTTTAATGGAGGTTTTCAAGCAAATGTTTTGCACTGAGTTACCAGTGAAATTAATCATTTGCCTGGCAAAATCAAGTTCTGAGCAGAATTTGCATTTGTTAACTTTACCCACCATAGGATACTCTTGATTATCCAGGGGCGGGAACTCAGGCTTATCGGATACCGAAAATCTCAGGTAATACGGATGTAACATGCATTTTGGGGTTATTATATAGAGCTTTTGGAACAAGTAAATTAATTTAAAAGATTTATTTCATCAGTATATAAAAAAATAAGCCTATAGGGCGAGTTAAAAAAATTAATTGGTCGTAATTCAAAGAAGTTGCACTTAAATTGTTTTGTTATTGTATACAAGATCAAATTAAAATGTCCTCAAGTTTATAGATTAAGAGGTATTAAATTAATCAGTTTAAGAATAAAGCTTAATAAAGGCTAACTGAAATCTACTTATTCTAACAATTCCTTATTTACTTTTCTCCTTGTTTCTTTGCAACAATAAAAATCGATCAGTTGAATATTGAAACATTATTCTTGATGTTTCTCACGGCCGGGCGGTTGGCAGATGAGAGGTTCAATCAAATGTAGTATTTTGCTGGGTAAAGTTTATCATCACATAATTATATCCAGTTACTACTGCACTATATTAAATCCAATCAGTTTACAAATTCAGATGAATTTAAACTCTAAAACCAGTGTTGAATCTCATATTGTTATGTTCAGGGTAAAAATTAAAATATTTATTTATAGTTGATAATGTCCTCAGATAACCCACACTATTGGATCCCTGCAGCTAAGTTAGTCAAGAGTGTACTGTATTAATATATTATCCAAAAATATTTACAATAGTACGACTACAACAACATTTTTCTGTAACTAAAGTAATCCATTTTACATAATCTAGAATTAGTCTCGTTCCTTGTAACGACTATAACAATAACATGAAATGTACAACATAAGTTCCTGTTAATTTATTTGGAATAACATATTATAATGTTGATAAATATTTCTTTACCTCCTAAACAAGCAAAAATAAACTTTTATATTAACAATTTGTTATTATTGTATGTTTATATATTTTCTTATAAAAGTCAACCTCAAGAATGAATGAAAGACGTTTTTCCAGTATAAATAATTACAAGTTGACACAAAACATATTTGACCACATGGATTACTTTTAATGCAGGTCTTACAGACTAATGCTATTGGATTACAAAACAATTATCCTGCCAGAATCTTTAAACAAATGTTATAGTGACTAGTATCTGTCCTATTGGAGGCTCTGCAAGAGAACAAACCTGAATCTATGAATAACCTTTTATGAAAGTGCAAGCCAACTGTGTTGTAACAATAACCTAGCCATATGCCATAACTTTTGTTAGTGCCTGCATTTTCTGCAACACTACCCAATAATTATGCTCAGGTCTATTTTTATGCTACTCCTGTAGTAAAAGTAGAGTTTTTAAAACTTAATAATTAAGTTTCAAATAACTAAATACTAAGTACTAAATAAATTAAATAATTACTTCAATCAGGGAATTTAAAAATAAACAGGCTTCCATTCCAAGGGTCATACACATATTATGTAATACATGTCTTCATAATTTAAAATCCTCCCTCTCTCCCATATAACAGAATTGTATACAAAATATATATACAAAATTTGAGGAGTTTGGAACACTTTTTATGCCCAGTGTTAATATAATTAGTTCCTGATTTGTTCCTAAGTTAGATGTCTTTAGATTTTCATTCTGTGATTTGAAAAATACACAGGTTCCTGTCAAGATGAGTTGGCTAACAAGGCATATGTGTTCCTTGTCCATTTGTTTTATTGATTGTTAGTTATGTTTAATTACATTGTAGTTTGTATCCTGTAATTTTCACAATAAACTTTTGTACCGAGTTGCCTGGGTTTTATTGATACTTTATATGAAATAGTATTTGAAAATATAAAAATGCTCCTTTTATATATGGATTTATTTATTTCTGGTATTTACTCCATGTTAAAAAATAACAAATAAAAGCTTGGTAAAAATGTAAATCAAACAGAGCATTAGGCACCGTAAGATATTTTACCCATACATTTTGATACGTACTTAGACTTTTGAATAAAATAATCCCTTTTTCTGATTTTTAGGGCTGCTCTATAAGTTTATTTAATTTTTTATACGTTTGTTAGATTACAGCATTCAAAAAATTGTAATTGCTTTTGTGAGAAATATTATATAATGTCAACTGAAAGGTAAAAGTGGCTCAGCTTAAAAACTAACAATTGATCATTTTTTAAAAACATCTTGAGCCCATGCACTTGTTATAGACTGTTTAATTTTATAAAAAGGATTGTTTATGGGAAAGTTAAATAAAGTCTTTTGACAACGATAGATTATCTAGGTTTTGGACTTGAAAAAGAAGTTTGTTCTAAAATCGACTTGTCATAAAGGTTAAATATCTGCGATCTGCCTTGTAATCATAGATCATCCTTTGACTGGATTACACATTTGACGAAAATAACTCGTCATCTTCAGATCCGCACAAAACTTGAAATTTTCTTAACACATAATGGTTGCGTCACAGTTTAAAAGTACAAGATACAGAAACACAAACACAGGACAAATAAACATTTATGTAGGCCCAAAAAAAAAAAAAAAACTAAACTGGTAGAGAAGTGCACATGTGTGCTGAGTCTCGACTGGAGGTAGCCTTCAATCGGACTAATACGGTTAATCTTGTCTACCTCCAGTCGAGACTCAGCACACATGTGCACTTCTCTACCGGTTTTTTTTTTTTTTTTAGGCCTACATAAATGTTTATTTGTCCTGTGTTCGTGTTTCTGTATCTTGTACGTTTAAACTGTGACGCAACCATTATGTGTTAAGAAAATTTCAAGTTTTGTGCAGATCTGAAGATGACGAGTTATTTTCGTAAAATGTGTAATCCAGTCAAAGGATGATCTATGATCACGAGGCAGATCGCAGACATTTAACCATTATTGCGTTCGTCAATGTGATTTGGAAAAACAACATCAATATGATGAAAACCTACTTGATCTTATAACTACACTACAGTCATATCAATTCTAGTTTTAGGTAGAGTTGGGCATTATTTAATGTAACAGGATAAATAACACTGTTAATAACTTGTAACCTGTTACTAAGATAACACTTTACTCAAAATACCCTGTTATTTTTGTAACGCTATCTGCTCCACGCTCAGTGGACTCTGAACTGATTTCCTGTAACGGTTCAGTCAGGAACAAAGCCCTCTAAGCGACAAAATATGTTTATAATGTGAGGAAACGTTCCATTCCAGCTGGAATTTAATGTAAACAAGAACTTTACGTAGCGGTAAAATTAACACCAACAATACAAGCATAGTTACGTTTCATTATGGCAAAACTGGAATAACGATCATCTAGGGAACAGTAACACCCATGATAAAATTAAGTTACAGCCCAGCCGGGACAAACCGAACGAACGGTCAGTAACAGGGTAGAGCAATAACAACACCAAGCGAGAATTTTGTTACATTCCCGCCGGGCTGGAATGATCGAACGCCGATAACATGGTAGATCAATATAACACCAAGCGAGAATAATAATGTTTATAATGTTTGTTTGGATCATAATCAATTTTATTTGTCCTAACTGAGAATAAATGTAAATAAAAATGTTTCAAACATATAGATTGTGTTATGAATATAACACCCTTATAAAAACTAGGTTTTTATTAATAAAATAATATTATTGGCATATTTTATTTTTACAGCAGATGAAATTAAACTCTATTAATTATTTCACAACTTTAAAACTCATCATTTTAAAATAAAAGAATTACAAATAATTATTAATAACTATTTATTATTACATGGCTTGGTACTATTAACACTAGCAAAAACAGCACACGTTATATTACGGCCAAACTGAAACGAATGAACCACCCGCAAGCAGTAACACCACACTAGAATGATGTTACAGTCCAGCCGCGCCGGAACAAACGAATGGTCAGTAACAGGGTAGAGCAATAACACGCAGTGAGAATTTTGTTACATTCCCGCCAGGTCGGAATGATCGAGCGACGGTAACGTCGCTAGAATGATGTTATAGCCCAGCCGGGTCGGAACAAACGAATGGCCAGTAACAGGGTAGAGCAATAACACCCAGCGAGAATTTTGTTACATTACCGCCGAGCTGGGCTGTGTGGGCTGGTGTGGTGGGGGGAGGAACGGACCGGTAACAGGTTACAAAATAACAGGTTACTGTAACCTGTTACCAAGTTTTAATGGAATGGTGTATCACGTTTCTCAAAAGTAACGTGATCCACATCCACTGTCATGGATGTGGACTGCTTGCTCCTCGCATATAGTATTTAGACTTTCTAACTTTAATATAGATCAGACAGTAAACAATTTAATACATGCTGTGAGGAGCCCAACACAATCAGTCCATATAGCTCATGTGCGATTGAAATAGACTTAAGTAAGATTGTCTCATGTCAACCTTGTCCAAAGAGCCACGTACCCTTCGCAAAGCAAATATACTTGAACTCAATTTATTTTGAAGGCCAATTATGTTAGGATAACAGTTAAGTTTTGAGTCCAGACTGACGCCAAGCAATTTTGGATACAATGTTAGCGTGTCACTCTTATCACTTTCTCTCAAACTGGAGGTTTTTAATTAGTTTAAAGTCAAATTATTTATTATTTATGGTTAGCTATTTATTAACAATTTTCTAAAAAATGTATTAAAACAAAATTATTGAACTCTTGATTTTTTATTTTTTTATTTAGTGGAATACAGTAGTCTGAAATAAAGGATGTCGTTAGCAGGCCTTCAGGAGTTAAGTCATTAATTATGACAGAAAAAAGAGGGACACTCATGGCAGAGGCCTGAGGTACCCCTGGATTATCAATCTTAGAGACGCACCAGTTTCCTGAACAACATAATGTGCTCTCGCTCTGACATTTATGAACTAAACTTATTTAGCCCTTACCCTGTACCTCACAGAACTTAAGCTTGTTTAGAAATATCTTATGTGAAACTGCAGCATAGAAACATATAGTGACTGCAGCAAAGTGCTTCTGTTCAAAATAATTTAAAATAAAATTTGCAAGTTTAATAAGAGCTTGTGTTGTTGAAGAGCCTCTTTGAAAATCAAATTGATAAACTGTTTCCTCATCATATTTTATGTAGTTCTACATTGGTTCTCACTGTTTCTTTGGGATCAACAATGTAAGTTTGTAAAAATCACAAAAAAGGCATTTAAAAACCACATTTTTAGAATAAATTAGGGCAGAGGTGTATGTAGACAGTACACATTTGGTAAACATAATTGTTTACCAACACTTTAAATACATGCACAATATATCTTCACTAAAAAGCATGTATTTTACTACTGGATCCAATATTTTGAAATTAATTTGGTTTGGATCTTGATAAAAGTCTAATTTTGTTTGCAAGATAATTTGTTGAACAAATCTTTTAGGTAGACAAACAGTGGCAGATCCAGCTTTAGAGTCGGGGGGGGGGGGGCGAACTTAGTGGTGGAATACCCCCCCCTCCCCCCAATTATTATTGTTACGAATAATAATTATTGTAATTTCAAAAAGTAACCAAATACTAAAAATAACAATTTAAATCAACATGCACTGAAGTGAACTGAACTAAGTCAGAAAAGGCAGAATAGCGTTCATGCGCAGTGTAAGGGTGTGATGACTAATAATATCACGTAGACACAGTGGATGCGTGGTCAAACTCCCGTTGCCATGGTGACGTCACGGACGCACCACTCTGCCTGCACCTCGTCGCCTGGGCGAGGCCCGCTCACTCGAGCTACCGCTGTTGTATCTGAAATCTGATTGACACATTGACACTAACAACAGAATGCACACTACACAACGTTAACCTAGACGTTTGCCGGCACCCAAACCCACACCCAAGTAACGCGATGGTGGTTTTGCAGGTAAAAAAGAAAGCAGGGTAAGGTTAGGGCAGTCACGTCATCGCGTCAGTGCAGCCATCTGCAAGGTGTCACCAGAACGAAATTATCACTCCTACAAACTGTTTATGCTTAATTCCATAACTTTAGTATGAATACAGACCGTTTAGAAAAATAACTTATGGTAGGCAATGCATAAATTGGATTGACGATAAAGAATTAATCGCACCACATTTAACCAGCTGAAAATTAAATAACTGCACAATTTGTATACAATATATAACAAACATTTCTGAGCTTGAGGGGGGCGATCCCCCCCCTGGATCCGCCACTGGACAAACACACAGTAAGGATAGGTAAAAAGTAGTAAAACACCTGCTTACATGTGCAGCTCTCAAATAGTTTACCTATTCCGTCAGCTTGGATCCATGCAGTCCACAGTTTGCTTAAGGTTGTTTGTTATTGCAAGCTAGACATCTTAATTACATTTCCTCTTACCAGGTTACACCACATGTAGGTATCAGATTTAAAATCCCACATATTGACACTTGAGGCTCAAAGGATTAACTTTAAATCAATCTTTGCTCCACACATTGCAACACTAACGGATGTGTGAGAATGTATGTGAACAAAGTAGTTCTTAATATATATGAATTGACTCATGCATTTAAGGACAAACTGGCAGAGATTTAGTATTCATTAATTGAGAGACTTTAACCTCAATATCTGGCTTAAGTTTAATCCTATTTTGTTTTGTGTGAAAACAAACTAAATTAGTTATTTAAAGATTTAATACAGTAGACTCAGAAATCTGGATCACACTTATCTGGACTGATGATCTAGAATCTTTTGTGTTGCAAATAAAAACAAAAAAATTTAACTTCACGGTTTAGCGCCTTCAGTTTTATAATGATTATCAGGTGTTCTGTGTTTCTGTGCCGTCATAGGTTCATTGTTTACGTATCCGGTGCGCTGCTCCGAACAGGTCTTTTACTGTCGATGACTCTTCTCCTTACGATGTAATTCAGTAGACCGGTGACAGTTTTCATTACAGTATACTTTATTTATGATTTACAGTGTTGTGTTAAATCTTTAAAAATGTATATACTCTTAGAATATTTTCTGTTTAACCCATTGGTCTTATTTACATATTTTATACATTGGTTTTATACATTGGTCTTTGGTCATATTTTTCATTCAACCTTCGAGCTGGTCTCGTTCCTTACTTGCCATTTTTTTAACCTATGAATTGGAATGGTAAATTGATGTTTTTAAATAGATCAATGGCGTATTTTAATTAAAATATTGTTTTCTTTCAGTTTAAAGAGTCGCATTGTCACACACACAGTAGACATAGGTAATAAAGTAGCAAAATCAGTGTTGATCATGTGCAACTCACAAACAGTTAACTGATCCCTCAACTTCCAAGCAAGCCTGCCACTGTTTATTTTACTTGGACCCTCCCACCAACTTTGCCACGGACCGGTTATCTCATTGAGAGTTGCATAACTGGTCAGTTTTGGTCGTGTGCGGGAATCAAACCCACGAAGTTCGTATCAACGCCTGGCCAAGGTGTCTCCACGACTTAGCCAACTCAGCTACCACGACCAGTGGTCTAGCGGCGTTATTTAGGTTTTTAGTCAGTCCGCGCCCATAGTGGAGAGAACCATAGTTGCCCACAGTCATTAGTTGCAGATTTTGCTACCAGAGTGCAGCACCAATCAAATCCCATTGTAGGCCATTGCGAATAGAATATAATTACTAACCCAATGGGGTAAACTACAGTTCCATAACTTTTTCAAGTACTAAATGTGTTCCTCTGATAATCCGACCTTTTTTTGTACACCAACCATGCTCTCGGTCCCGTTTATGACGAATTAACTGTGTTCTACTGTATTACAGAATGTTTATAACTTTCTTCTGGAAACTCACTATTGTATTAGCACATAAACACATATTGTCATAATTGTTCACTGTAAAGGCAGAGTCAGTGATTCATGCACACTTTCAAGAAATCCGGACCGGCCATCTGCCACAATAGTCCGGATTTCTGAGAGTCTATTGTAACATGTTTTTACCACTAAAAACACAATTAATTAACTTAAGGACATTTTTAGTTGCAGTCTCTATTTCCTTTAATATTCTACTTGTTAACATTAAGTTTAACCGTAGAAAATGATAAAACTCAATAGAAAGCTGATTACCATCTAAGTAGCAGTTGCATTTAAACCTTTTTTTTTGCCATAGGCCGCTTTGAACACTAGTGGCGGCTATGTCGCTCAGTTGGGGTGCATTCGCGTACACTTTCCAATCCACCCGCTGCCATCCCTCTCGGCGACTCGACTTATTCCCCACTCCACCCATTGCCTCCCCTCTCGGCACCCAACTAGTGGCGCTGCCACGGGAGCGCAACCCTTCTATTCCAGTCAGCTTTCTGTAATGTTTTATAGTTTTCTGTTGTTTAACTCATCTGCATTAAGGAGTTTGCTCTGGCCACTCGTTAATATAGATTGCAGCCCTCATAAGTTAATAGAGGAAATAGTAGGTTCTAATATGGAACCCTGCGGGTCACCGTGTGTCTTGTTTGTGAAGTTGATTTTGAGTGAGTAATTTGGTTTTGTTTTGTTACATATTTCAAATCAACATACTGTTTTCTGTTGGATGTACAGGAGTTTTTCACAGCTCCATAAAAATGATCTCTGCCCTCCCCTAAAATGATATCTATTATGATACCCTCCACAAAAGCTTTGCTCCTTTTCATGCTGGACCATTTCAAATACATTTTTGGTACCTAGAAAGAACTGTAAATATGTGACACGTTACAAATGTTGTATATGTTTTGTACAATAGAGGGATCGATAACTAACAGAGTCAGTTCTATTGTCTTTTTTATGTATATTTATAATTTTAGAAATGTTTGGACAAATTTAAGTTATAAACTCAGAGTTAATCACATGTGCAAAAGGTTTAGTGAAGCACAGCCTAGCTTGCTTAGTTACTGGCATTGGAATTTCCTAATATCCGACTAAATATTCATTTTGAAAGATGATATGATTTTATCTTTTTCTTTTTCACTAACTGTTTTAGTGAAACATTTTCTTCTATTCATATTTTCTAACATATTTATAACTGTGTTGGATGACAGGTTCATTATTACTGTATGATCAACTACATAAATTTAATGGTTATTGAACTTTCAGTTTCAACTAATAGCATAAGATTTTGTATGTTCAAGGCCATTACAGACTAATTTTATTTCACTTAAGATATAAACCAGATATCTTGCCCTTTTTAGTTTTTTACATTTTTCTTTTCCAACATGGTCACCATCCAACACTTCCTTAACTTTATTTATGTGCCTTTTAGTTGATTTTAAAGACACAAAGTAAGCCCATTACATAGTTCTAAACTTGATACAGTCTGATAACTTAATTTTCATCATACCTCTTCATATATTTTCATCAGTTTTAAATATATGCCCCTTAACTATGTTTTAAAACATCTTTTAGCGAATTTCCCCTATAGGGAAGAAGCTATTACCGTAGGACTCATGGTAAGACTTAAGCCTGAGACCATAACTTTTCGTTTTGAGGCCCCCAGATGCCAAAAACACCATTAGTTCAAATTCGTATATATGTATATGTATATATATATATATATATATAAATATATATGTGTGTGTGTGTAGGCACAATAAATTTCGTAAAAATGTTCTGATCTTGATGAAATTTGGTCCAAATGTGTAAGGTAGGATCTATTTTCATGAGTTCGAGAACCAGACTGGTCACTCTATTTTAAAGGTGGTTTTGGGGAGTTTTGTACCCCAAAAATGGGTTTTGACATGTAATTCTTTTAAAAATTTTGTTTAGACCATTAAATTTAGCTTAAAAAAACAAACAATTTTGTATTTTGATCATCGCTCTACGTCAATTGGTTACCGAGATATTAAAAGTACTAAACAAAGTACGTTGTCCAATGTTAATCTTATAAGTAAAATTGTATATCTCACTTATTAATGAACAAATATTAATGAAACTAGGTATGTGGCTTCATCTGGTTGTAGTATATTCTTATTTGCACAAAAAACCAATCTTTACCGATACTTCCCGTAGCAGCACACCTGCATACTCAGCTTCCATGTTATTCTTATGGAGAATAAGTCAAATCTTATGTCTCCCTTAATTATGAACATAAATTAATAAAATTTGGTATGTAGTTTCACCTCTTGTTGGATTTATACTGATACTTGCATAAAAAACCATTTGCTGTGTTCTTTGTTGCAGCAAACCTGCATACTCATCCCCCATGTTAATCTTATGGATAATAATTAAAATATGGTATACATCGCTTATTTTTATTTATGAATGTAGATTGATGCAACTTGGTATGCGGCTTCAACTAGTTGAGTTATATTGATATTTGAATGAAAACCCACATTTTGCGTTCCTTTTGCAGCAAACCTGCTTACTCTAATTTGGCTCAGTCGTCAAAATGAGTGGTTTTGTTTTATGTCTCCTATTTTTTATTTTTATTTATTGAAACTGATGAATTTATTGCCTATTATTTTGACCCAGACAATTCTATTATTACTTGAACTCAATTGGTAGAGTAGTTTTGATTATTTTCTAGTTTTTAAATATTGTATGTTTTACTTTTCAAATTAAAAGTAAAAAACAGTTTAGTTGTGTGTAAAGGATTATTTTTTAAAACCTTTGATTGTTCCAGCATTAACGAAGAGAGCATTCAGCAGATGGAAGTGGTTTTGGAGAGCAAAGAGCTTGGGGATATCGGGGAACTTTTAATTGCAAATGGATGCGCAACTGAAAACCAGTTAAACTGGGTCATGGCAACTGCATGCCACACACCAAGGGTAAAGCCAGGGTAAATAATGCTATTTGTTGTTAGGTTAAGAGAATTGAACAGAAAATTGTATAACATTTTACCTTAAAACCTAGTATTAAATTAAGACAAAAGTTGAGATCTAAATCTTCCAGGGTTGGTAGGGTTAAGGGTGGACATCTCAAAAAGTATTTAAGATACATTCTCCCAAAACAACCTTTACTACAGTTCTTACCTTGTGTGATATCAAGTAGTGGGGGTCAAGGCCCGGTTTTTTAGGAATGGTTTATAAAGAAAACAGAATGATTTTCATGAAAAATTACTATTCTTTAAAATTACAACCTGTTCAAACTTCTTTCTAAATAATCTCTTTAGCTCTTTACACCATATTCACCCCATCCATACCCCACAGCGAACACAAACTATCTGAGTTTTTGATCATATAGTCAGTGTATTACTGTTTTATTACAGAGACCTAAATTGTAAATTATAAGTAAATGTCTTGAATGAGGAATGGAGTTATAGAAGAGTTATCAACATAAACGGAAGACATCAGTGTTAAAAATAACTAAACAATTTATTTCAATGGTGGACCAGATATTTGAGTGGCCGCTACAAACACAGGACGTGATGCTAAGTGGACCAACCAGTTAGAAAATAACACATAATTTTGTCTTTAAAAATAAGTGGAGACATATAAAGTTTTGGTGTTCATTGAGCACGTTAAGATTTTTACAACATATTGCCAAATAAAATTATAGTACATATTTTTTACAAACTTAACTCCAAAGGAAACCTTATTTCCATACTCTATAAAGAAAGATTAGCTAAGACGGAAGTACTTTTTTGTGATTTTACTTATGCAAGTTATTACCGTTTACCTAAAACGATAAATTATAACAAGCCTTAATTATAATTTTTTAGCTACACTCTAAATGAGGAATGATCTTTTTTCTAACTTTCTAAGAAAGTGCTTATTAGTGCCTATTTCCATCATGCAGTACAATAAAAAAATCAAAAATTAATTCCAAAGTCAAGTAATGGGGCATTTTTAATCCATTAAGGTTTTACCCTTAATGCTTGCACCTAGGTTGAATATAAAGGGTTCTACAATGTAAGTGGTTCACTGTAAATTTATTTAAATGGTTTTGTTGAAGTTTTTATATTTAATGACTTAAATTAATGATTTTTTGTATTTTTATGTTAGTTGTATGAAATAAATTTTGTATTTTCTTTTTAAAGTGTTTTATTGTATTTACCACGCTCATTTTGATTGTTACCAATAAATTAAGTTTTATTTCAAATCCTTAGAAAATAACTTTTGGCAAACAAAAAGGAATTTACTTTCTAATCTAGGGGTCTGCGGTACCCAAAATTTCAGATTGGTACGGTTCGGTGCAGTAAAAGATTTTTTACCTCGGTTCTCGGTACAGTACAATTTGTATCAAAAACAAATTATTGAATAATACTTAAGGTCATATACAGTTTTTATTATTAATTTTATAAACAGAAAAAAATAACTATACTGTGGAAATAAAATATAGGCCTTGATAAAAATGTTCAATTTAATAAATAAAATTATTTATAGGACAAATATTTTTAAAAACCTGCATCTTTGGAGTACTGTATTGCATTTTAACATTTTTAAATTTCCTCTATTTCCTCTATAGGGAAGAAGCTATTACCGTAGTCGGCATGGTAAGACCTAGGCCCGGGTCCATGATAAATTTTCGTTTTGAGGTCCCCAGACCCCAAAAACACCATTCGTTTGAAACTGTATATATATACACTGTGTATATATATATATATATATATATACACTGTGTGTGTGTGTATATATATATATATATATATAAAATGTGTCCGTGGGTGTGATAACTCTCGTAAAAAAGGTCCGATTTTGATGAAATTTGGTACAAACGTGTAAAGCAGCATTTATGACTAAGTTCGAAAACCAGACAGATCGACCTAACCATAGGGGTATTTTGGGGGGTTTTGTACCCCAAAAATGGGTTTTTTGAGTTTTTACACATAATTTTTGAAAAAGTGAAATTTTATTTTTCCATTGGAATCAGCTTAAAAAGATGCACAATTTGGTGTTTTAATCATTGCTCTACGCCAATTGGTTACTGAGATATTGAAAGTGCTAAACACAGTACGATAAAACCCCCATAAGACAACGTACTGTGTTTGGTCGATACACATTTTCTTTAATAACTTGGTAAATATTTATGCTAGAATGATGAGAGAGGGCTTTAAACTTTTGCCTCTCTAATTCCCATCTTTTTACATGCATTGATTTTACATCTGGGGCTTTTATGACCATTTTTGGGCCTAAAAACTCGAAATTTGAAAGATTAATCCCCAAAAAAGGTGTTTAGAGTTTTCTGATTGTTTTGCCCAACGAACTTGTCCAACTGATTACAGAAAGGAACGTCCCTAACAAATTTGAAGTAAATCGTACAAAAAATGTGACCGCTAGAGTGCAAACACATATATATATATATATACATACATATATATATATATATATATATATATACATATAAAATTTTGAACGACCCCCCAAAACGTGTTCAGGGGGTCACGTTAGAAACTTCTATGGTGGTCCCGGGCTTAAGTTTCACCTTGCAGGTCATGCTAATGGTTCACTTTCCAAAGGAAATTCACTTAATAAGATAACTTAAAATAAAACTATGTATGATGTGTGAAACTAAAACAAAATTATAGACCCTTATATACTGAAAATTAAAACCAAAATACTCTTAAAATTACTTAATTAGGCTACTAACTTCAAAATTGAAGTCTATAAAAAATATTACAGTTCATTTATTTAAATGTAAGTACTGTACCATGCAAAACTGGAAGATAAAGAAAGAAAGTAATATAAGTACTGTGATATTCTGTTAATTTGGATATCTCAATTTTAAATAATTACCTGTTAACCTCATCAAAAATTAAATATAGTTTATTGTTATAATTAGTTTTCAATCATTTTTGAAAAATTTGTTATATAGGCCTAATTGAAAATTAATTTCACTAGTATTCTGCAATAACAATAATAACGATACATAAATAAAAACCGTTTAATTTAAATTCATAATGGAGAAAGAATATGATTAAAAGATAGTTTTCCTTTTCTCACTCAACGAATGATGTTGGACAAACAACTGATTATTAGGTAATTACACCCTCACCCCTCCTAGTCTAAATCTTATCTTCACGGACAGATTTTTTGCCGACCCTACCCCGCTCCCCTAGCCCACCTTTCTTCTCTCCATTCTCACTCAGCTATAAATAACACCTGTAAATGTCTCTCTTCATAGAGTTTTGTGGCTTGTTTTCCTTGAAGGAAATGACTAGTTATCAATAGGGGTCTGTCTTATTTCAACCCTTATTTTGTTAAACATTGTTTCGTCTATCCCTGTTTATTTTACTATTCTGTATTGGCATTGCCATTGGTAATAAAATAAAATAAAAATAAAATATTCTTTGAAGCAGTAAACTGTACCGTACCAAATTTGCCCCGGGGTTATGTCCTCTATCGAACCGATGACGGTAATTAGTTTTGTACCGTACCGGTACCATTTTTTCAGTGCACCGCAGACCCCTATGCTAATCACATTTTGTGACAGTTGAATAATCCCTACCATGGGTATAACTCACTGTGGCTTCCCGTATTATTAGCGAATTTCCCCTATAGGGAAGAAGCTATTACCATAGTCGGCATGGTAAGACCTAGGCCCGGGACCATGATAACTTTTCGTTTTGAGGTCCCCAGATGCCAAAAACACCATTCGTTCAAAACTGTATATATATATATATATATATATATATATGTGTGTGTGTGTGTGTGTGTGTCCGTGAGCACGTTAACTCTCGTAAAAATTGTCCGATTTAGACAAAATTTGGGATAAACTTGTAAAGCAACTTTAAATTCGAAAACCAGACATATCGACCTATCAGAAGGGGTATTTTGGGGGGGTTTTGTACCCCAAAAATGGGTTTTTTGAGTTTATTACATATAATTTTTGAAAAAGTCAAATTTTAGTTTTTCCCATTGGAATCAGCTTAGAAAGACGCACAATTTGGCGTTTTGATCATTGCTCTACGTCAAATGGTTACAGAGATATTGAAAGTGCTAAACACAGTACGTTGTCTAATGTTATTCGTATGGAGAATAAGAAAAATTGTATCAACTTATCCTGATAAAACTTGGTATATTGCTTCATATTGTTGTGTTATATTGATATTTGCACTAAAAAACATTTTTTGGCCGATAGTTCCCGCAGCAGCAAACCTGCGTACTCAGCTCCCATGTTATTCCTATGGAGAATAAGTAACGTGTTATCTCCCTTAATTATGAACATATATTAATATAATTTTGTATGTGGCTTTACCTTCTTGAGTTACAGTAGAACCTCGATAGTTCAACACTTTGTGGATTAAAGGGGTGTCGAACTATCAAAATGTCGAACTATAGGGAATATATGGAACATTTTAACACAGGGAGTATTATGATCAGAAAAACAATAGCGTATCACAAAAGTATCAATCGTGTTTAACTCCCGCAGCGTCTTGAGCGAACTGACTTGACCTACTTACTGGAAAGGGCGGGGAAGGAGGTGGCTTGGACGGGGTAGGGGGTAAGAAGGAAGTTATTTATAGAAAAGGCGGTAGCGCTTGTTCGCGAAAACAATAAGCAGGCTCCCATCACTGACCTGCGAACCCGTCAAGGACACTATCGGTCGCCGCTACTGTCATGTCATGTCGTCACAGCTTGTGTCTAAGATACAGACTGTCGAACTATCGAGGTTCTTCTGTATATTGATACCCCATTTTTTGTGTTCCTTGCTTCAGCAACCCTGCATACTCAGCCGCCATGTTTATCTTATGGAGAATAATTAAAATGTCAGATCGTTTATTTATGAATGTATATTGATGAAACTTGGTATGTGACTTTATGTTGTATTAAGATAAATATATATGCATTGGAAATTCGCTGAGTAAGCAGGTTTGCTGCTACGGGGGTATTTTTTCTTGCTTTGATTTTTCTTTAATAGGTAGATTGATGTTTAACATCAACTAAGATACTTTTTCCTCTGAACCAGTTTTCATTATGAAAGTAAACTTTTATTAAATTAGTGAAATAGCCCAACCAGATCTAGCGCAGACTTTTTCTCTTGTGGTATTATCACACCAACATAACTGATGCATGACTTTTTGATCAACAAAAACCAACACTATAATTGATATGTTCTCGAGTTATTTAACCAGTATTAACCCATTGTATCAGGGACAGTTCCGTGATGTGATGGCTCTATTGGGCTAAAATTTTGTATCACGAAACAGTTCCATGATGGGTACAATGCCACTGAAATTAATTATTTTGTCTTTGTTTACCACACGAATATTTTTAAATATCGGGGTGTGCGAGTATTCGAACTTCCAGCTTTTTCGAGCCGAATATTGCAGTATTCGGCTCGGCTCGAGATTTGCATAAAAGTTCGAAGTTCAAGCCGAATATTTAAAATGCTGACTAGTGAAAAGAGTAGTCTACAAAAGTAAATTTAAAGCAAAAACGTTCCAGAATCAATGTTAGAATTCTTGTAGTTTGCGTCGGTAGAGCTAAATAACAAATATAATTCAGCAATGCTAATGCTTCCGGTCTTTCGTTTAAAAAAATAACCAAATATTAAAGTACTGTTTTAAACTGCCGACTTGATAAACCAACGCAATGGAGCTCCTTTCCCTACGCTCAATCACATCAAGTGGACATATCACACTATTCTGTTTGCAGTGCAGTGTTGCCGTTGTCCAGTTGAGTTGTGCAATATTTCACAGTTAATAATCAAATTAATAATTAATACAACAATCGTACTGCTCCAGAAAAAGTACCCCACCAAAAAACTAAAATCTATGAAAACACGTTTTCTACTGTTGCATCGGTACAGTCTTTTCCTTTTCTACAACTTACAACTTCGTATATTACACAATAATTATATTCCCTGGAGTCTGAAATCACGTCTGGCAACACTGTTTGCGTACCCACGTTGCGAACTGCCTTAAGACGTTGAGTGAAGATGGTTAATAATAAAATATTTTAGCATGACCAATAGCTAAATTGAAAGTTGTCGGTGATGAACGACTAATAATCATGACGGTGTTTTAGTGTGCAGCTGAAATAGTACTCTACAAAAATTGTATTGTTAAAAAATTGTCAGTTTACGGTAGAATCTAAAGTACTTAAGAGGTAAAGCGAATATAAATACAACTGTAATCATATTGTAGTTGTTAATAATAACAATATAATTAGTGTTACATCACTGTTGTAATAATTTACACTTCACAATCACTAAGTTGCGAGGTTCACAAAATCTAAAGATTAAAAAAATATTCTAAATGGTTATGTAATGCATATTTATAATACCAGTGGTCATATTACTTAAAAGTTTGATTATATTCTATGTACGTCTAACCAAGGGCAAGAGGCAAGGCAAGACGCGATCAAAATGGCGCAGTGCTTTGTAACTTGTAACGCTACAGCTGTGCGATTAAACTCATATTTTTAACATTGTTAACTCTGCGGGATTGTTTGAATTTGCGAATAAACGTCAGTAGAAAGCATATCACTTTGTGATTGTATGCTATCAAATTGTTAAAGCAGTGATGGAAGAACAATGCATTGACGATCCTCTTCCACCTTCTGCTTTTGAAACCTCTGTTTCAGAAGCAGATATAATAGGTTAAGTCTATTAGTTAATAGGTTAGATACAACATAAGCTAGGTCTACGTTATTGGATAACTTATTTCTGTGAGTACAATAAAATGTAAAGACCAGTTTAACTAACTTACATTTATAAAAGGATAACCTAAAATTTACTATTTACAAACAAGCTGAATGAGAGATATCGGCTACTGGGTTTTGGCAATTCCCTAGGCTACAGCCTAAGTGTTTGGTACTTGGAGAGTACATATTGACATATAGTCCGTTTATTATGGCTATTAGTAAATAGTAATAACTAATAACTGCATTAGTTAACTGTGGGCTTATCAGTCTAGTTAAAAATGTGTAGTTCTCTTCCTTTAGGTTTTTTTCCCCTATGTAGGCTACCTACTTTGTAATGAAATCAAAATTGATCGTTACTATCTCTACAAGTGGTCTCAATAAATTTTCCTTTTTAGTAGCCTACCTATTTTGTTATTTTCCCACTTCAGGCCTTTATTTATTGAACATAGGCATAGTGAATATAGAAGAAGTGAATGAAAGATGACAAATATTAAAAGTTATAAATTACTTTACATTGCCATAATGAATCAAATTTTTGTTCTTTTAAACATAATGCACATAAAGAATAAATAGGGCTAATCAAAAATGCACAAAGCTCGAGAACTTTGAAAAATCTCTGCCCGCCTTGGCTCGAGTCAGAAAACACTACCGGTATATTGCACACCCCTAGAGAAAATCCTCATAAAAAGCTCGGCTCGAGAAAGCTCGAAGCTCGAGAACTTGGAAAAAACGCTTGGCTTGGCTCGAGCCAAAAATTACTATTTGCACACCCCTACTTAAATATGAATAAAACAATGCATAAAGGCATAAATGAAAGTAATAACAAAGGTTCAGTGTAAAAAAGCAATTAATTACATTTTATGGGCTTGTACTTTTCGGCCATATTACGTTGTCATGGAAATATGAATAGTTAGTTGTGTTATTACTAACATTGGTAAATTTTTCGTTTATACTATTTCTAATGCAGTAATTTATAAAGCTGGATTCTTGGATGCTTTATAACAACACATAAAAACTGTCTCTGGAAAAAAAAACCCAAAGACAGCTGATTGTTAGCAGGAAATATTATTGATGCGAAATATAGTTCGGGGGCAATATTATATCGCACATAAAAAAAGTATTATGTTTTCAGTTTGTTTAAATAAATGTATGGAAATTGAAAAATATTAAATAAAGAACCATTGTTGTAGGGCCTACATAATCCAGCTAACACTGATTATTGTTTTTCCCTTCCCGCTAAAAAAAAGAGCTTTTTCAAATCTGTAGTGTTTTCCAAAAACAACTGAAACATTTTTATTTATTTATATATTTTTATTTGTTTAACACGTTCACGACGGCGTGGGCCTTATTTGAGCCATGCCGTTTTTTTCAAAATGACGTCGTGGTCCTCCTGAGGCCCATGCTCAGCTTTAGCACAGTGCGTCGTGGGCCTGAAGAGGCTCACGTTTGTATTGAGTTTCTATTGCTATTCTAGTGTTCCCGCTCATATGTTAACCGACAATAAATAGTCTACGGCAAATGAGAATATTTTTGATTGCCTGTCTTTGAAACTGTGTACCTCTATTGGCCCACGGCCGTACAAATTTGAAGGGTAAAAAAATATAACAAAAGTTTATGTTATGAAATAAAATGAAAGTTGTATATTTATGTAAAACAGTGCCAAATGTTTCAAATTACATCAAATTAAACGTTACTGTGGTAACCCATGTCCTTTTAGTGTCTTTTATTGAAACATTCCAAACACAGTGCAGGTTCATTAGGACACGTTGCACAATATGTGTTCACTCTTCGGGTTCACTAATTATATGTTTATCCCGCAACACTGCCTACTGAACAAAAGAGGTTAGGCTATGAATGCAATTTGAGCGCGAAACAACATTCAAGGTGGTGCAAAAAAGCGTACAGCTGTAACTGGCGACAGACCTGGAGAAAAACAGCGTGGGCCACTAGAGAGCCACGACGCGCTGGTGAAAGAAGTTATTCCTCCGGCGCGGCGTGGGCCAGCAGAGGCCCACAAAGTTATATATATATAAAACATATAAGTAAGTGTTTATTTTGAAAATAAGTGTTAACACATTGCTTAGCTCATCATTAAAGATCATTTTAGGAAAAAAACACGATTCTGGTTTTTGCAAATATAACATGATATTTTAACCTGTTTATTTAAAAAGCTCAAAAAATTTCGGCAAAATAACGATCGTCGCGAACGTGTTAATATTTTTACGTAGGGAATTACATTCTGAATGCATGTTGGGTGTAAAGAAAAATATATATTAGTTTTTTAGGCATATAAAATTGTCAAGCTTTAAAAAAATATATGAATATTTATATATTATATATTTTTTATGGCCAACAATATTTTTTGGATACTGGATTATTATATTTAAATATAAAAATTATTAAAGGCAATTTTATTTCCATTAAAAAAACATAACTTGCTATCTTATAACATAAAAAATGAATTTGTTATGAATTTATAAAGAAAAACCTGATTTTGGCTAATTTTAATAGGATAACTAAGTGAGAGCGGGACACATAACTATTATAGGTCAATGGGTTAAGAAAGAAAATAGTTTTCATCGCTCTGTATTCGAAAACAGCCCCATACCATACAGCTGAGATTTACGAAAATTATAGATTTCCTTGTAACAAAACAAAAAATGACCAGCTGACTTTGCCTGTCCTAAACATTACTTTTCCTGTCCAAAACAATACATTGCTTGTCACAAACAAAACTTTTCCTGTCTTAAACAACTGAAGTCCCCGTTTTATTCAACAGGAGCACCAGTGTGATTTAGTTATTTTTGACGATTCTGTGTTCAAACAGCTGACTTAAACACTAAAATGAATTGTGAAACCGTGTTGTGTTTACTTATACAAAATTACTAGACTATGAAATATAAGATCATTTTTGTTTAAGTTTAATGTGGTTATTTGCATCGTGATGAAAAGTATCGTTCACTACTCGTCACTAAAGTCCTATTTCGGGGCAAGATAGTATTTTCCATGCTCGGCTTCACCTCGCGTGTAAAATGCTATCTTGCCCCGAAATAGGCCACTTTCGTGACAAGTAGTGAAGTATACTATATTCTTAGATACAACTGAACTCTGACTTTATATCTGTTATAGACAAATTTGATAAAATTTAATACATCTGGATATGTATTTTATTTATGAAAATCAGTAATTCATAAAAATACAACACAAAAAACAATAGTTACAGTATATATTTCATTACACTATAATCAGGTACATAAATAATAAATAGTACAGATAAATTATCAAAACGTATAACAAACAAGAATAAATTAGAACTAAATTAATTTACAGACAACAAGTTTTAAAATATCACAAAAGTTAAAAAGTAATAAAATAAAAATCTTAGAGTATATAATAAAAATGTATCAGATCTTCATTTTTATTAAGATCCTCACTTTTAGTAGCTAAAGGACCAGGAGCCCATCTGCCCAATGCATCGACCTGCAAGAAAAGGAAAGTGACATATAGATACAGAAATTTGAGATATATAAGTTACATGCAAACATGTTCCAACACCAGCAGAAAAGTTAGATGTTTCCTCACATTTGACTTATGAGTAACTAGCTGTCATCCGCGGCTTCGCTTGTGACAAATTAAAGCACATTAAAAACATTAACCTGACCAGCACTTTAATTAAGTCTACAAGAAACCTTTATGCATGATTGTTAAGCATTTATCTGTTTACTGGACGATTTTAGCAACCAACTTAAAACATGTTACTGTATACAGCGCCGTCTGTAGCCAACCCGAGGCCTGGGGAAGGAAATTTTCACGAAGCCTTTCCCAATTCTATTATTGGGTAAACAATATTACTAAAAACTGTATGTAACAGGAAGAAAATGTTTTTGTAACAAACTACGTAATTACAAAAAAAGTTATTTTAAAAAGATTTTGTATAATGAAAAAAAAAACCAAAAAAATTGACAATTACTTATGACAATAATAAATGACTTGAGTCCACACTGATATTCAGTTCGGAGTTATACTAACAGCTTAAAGAAAAACATTGCACACTCCCCAAAGCGCCTCGCACAGCACCTGTATTGTACCGACACTGACTACGTTGAGAAATGCACTCACTATTGGCAGAGCCATCCCTCTCCCCATCCAGCCGTGCCATGATCAGCACTCAAGCACACCCTATAGTAATAATTCATGTGCTTCTGAACTTGCAGTTAAATTTAAATATGTTGTCAATATTAACAAACCGTGTACCGCTAGCTGTTTGCGCATTGTCTTCAGTTGTTAAATATTTCATCACCAATAGTCCACATTAGTGATGGTCAAAACCAGAAATTTCGAATCTCGAAACCGAAACCGAAACTTACAAAATCGAATCTCGAATCTCAAAACTCAAATCGCGAAACCCTATTTACTTGCCTGGGTATGGTTATGAAAAATAAATCCGGAAAAATTAATTAAAACTAATTATATATTTTGGTTAGAGTTGTTCTTTCAGAATAAAAAATCAATAATCCAAAAAAGGTGAAGGTAGATGACCGATGACAGTAGGCTTTTGACCTTTGCATTATTGATCGAAACACGGGCATGATTTCTGTTAATAAAAAAACAACAATAAAGACACAAAAAATCTCAGCAGTTTTGAGTTTTGATTCTCGAAACTCACCGATCGAATCTCGAAACCGAAACTTTTCCAAAGTTTTGGTGGTTTTGAGATTCAAGTTTTGGTTTTGACACATCACTAGTCCACATTTCTCCTCCCTGACATAGCCATGATGCTTCTAGCTTACACGTAAAATAATCCCTCAAGTGCGAGGTCCTGTGCCCTAAGGACAGCACTGACTGTATATTAAACAAGACAAAAAAAAGTGCTATTAATTTGAACAAAATATAAAAACTGCACAATAGAGTATGGACCAACAAAATAATTATTTGGTACATAAATCTGAAATACCAAAAATTGGTAATTAATTTAATGAGTAAAAATGTGACCACTAAAAGTGCAAAGCTGCTAGAGTTTGGTAAATTACTATTTTTACCAAACAAAAATGAGCAGTAATATTAAAATTATGTAACCAAACCAATGATAATTTTTCTGTCTGAGTACCTGGGATACTTTAGTATTATTTTTGATGAAATGGTACATGGTAATACAGGTTAACCTTAGGAAAATATCAAGTCATTAAAGTCCTGTCAGAAATCCGGACTGGTCTAGTCTGGACTCCTGGTTTTCCGGGACCAATGATCTTAGATTTTTGTAAAATTCGCTGTTGCAAATAAATAAATAAAAACTAAACTTCACCTTTCAACACCTTCAGTTTTCATAGATTGGCCCGCATCACACAAATGTCATGTAGTTTGCGTCGTCTGGCACTCTGTGTCTCAATAAAATTGATGATTTATAAGGAATTGTAAGTTGTCTGACGAAGGAGGGGGCAGGAGACAAGTTTGATTCACTGTGCCTGCCTTGTTAATGCAGATGCTACTTTTCCTTGTTTGTGTCTCATATGGCTCATGCCCATCTTCGGCAAATACAGGTTTTTATAAATCCATACTGGCCGTCTGCCACATGTCTGGATTTCAGAGATTTTACAGTACCTATTTAGGAATAAGTTTTATTTTAAATTCTCTAACTTCTAAATAACTATCTGCCCAAAATACCTTGACACAACATTTTCAATGATTATTAAAACAGATTCAAAGCTGTAAAAATCCTTTATGGACAAAATCATTCTGAAGTTTTGCCAGGAGCTTACAGATTATATACTACACATATGTGTTTTAAACAGCAACTGACAGTATCTCTAAACCTCACAATATTACCCTCACGAAGTTTCAAACCTGACAGAATTGACAAGATTTTCCTGAGTATCGATCTGACGATACTCAGATTATAATGCGAGCACTTTCAGCTCTACATAACTAGCCATTTTTAGCAATGTTGAGGCTAAGCTAGTCAAAAATGATGTATTATCTACGCTATGAGAATAAAGTTCTGAATTAAACCAAGTTAAATGCAGAAAAGCAGTTGAATAATTATTGATAAGATAACAAAGCAAAAACCAAACATAATAAACAAATAACTACCTTCATACTTTTGAAGATTGTAGTGTCACAGCAAGCTAAAGGTATGAGTCTGCTAACACACAAAACAAAATAACAAAAAACAACAAATACAAATCTTTCATGCAAACAATAGAAAAAGGTTCATGGAATGTGATTCACAAAGGAAATACAAATCAAAATCAAAATCTTCATATATAAAATGATATAGTAGAATATAGTAGAAAAAGTTAGTGGTCAGATTAATTCTTGATTGAACGATCATGATTACTACACTGATGTTTTTAAGTAATAACACCAAGTTGATGCAAACAAACATTCAACCCCATATATTTGTGTTTGGGAGAATCTGAACATCGTAAAAATAATAATTCTAGATACTTTAAAAAAATAAACTGAGGGGAAAAAATACTAATGTTTATTCCAAATGTAAAACGAACAAAACTGAGAATGTTTAAATCACCCTAAGCTTGTATTACTGTGCATGCACAAGAATCAGTTCACTTATACAACTTGTGCTGTAACACATCACACCATGTTTACACAACATAACATCGACATATGACAGGGCAATGAAAGCTGACTAAACTCAGAAGTACTAACATTTCCAAATAATTCAAATTTTCCAGAATTTGAGCGGAATTCAGTTTCAAGATTTTTTTAAGTTCTACTGAATATGAAATACCCCAAAATTGTAATCATAGGATATAAAAAAGGTAAATAGTTGTGCTTTAAAAATATCTGTTATGAATAACTATACTACTTCAAATACTTTTTAAAAAGCACATGGTACTGCTTCACAGCAATCCCAAGCAGTTTTAGTTTTAAAACAAACAAACAAACCATAGATTGATAATCAAGAAAGATGTGAGGTCAGAGATCTTAACTCCAAATCAAAAATTCAATGATATCTATTCATTCAACCCTTAAAACTTTTTTGGGGTTAGTAAAATAAATCCAACAGTTTTCTCTCAGGGACAGACATTTCCTGCTAAATAGTGACCAATGTGAAGTACAGACTGCTAAGTTTAAATGAACCAACACATAAACAGCAAGCAGTTGTTATTTCTCGCCAAAACTTACCTTCATCATCAAATGTAGCGAGGGTGAGTTTGCTGAGTTTGTTACCGAGGCAGGACTGAGGAAGTTCTCTGCGAGCTCCCGTCACCGTGGTCAGAGGCATCTGTGTGTCTGAAACACAAGTCAAATTTAGTGGCATTTACTAGGAGTACCACAAGAATAAATTTAGAGTGAGAAAAAGAAGACTGTACCATATAATAATCTTACCATCTTATAGAGTAGGAAAAAGAAAAGATTGTAACTTAAAATGTCTTATCTTTAACACCTTGAGTTGGGTTATAGGAGAGTGTTAATCGGATTAATTACTTTTTTCAATAAATTCATCAGTACAATTAAGTTCCATAAATATGGTTAAAGCTTCCCACTATTCACTAAAAATAAATCAAATGTTACACAATTTTAGTAGTTTTTGGAAAATTGTATTATTTACAACAAATAAAAATTGGCTAAACTTATGCCCTATTATTCATATAATTTTATTTTTTAAGTTACAACGAATTATAAAAGAACTCACTGAATCATACCACCTTAGATTTAATAAAAGCTAAAAATATTGGTTGTACAACTGAATCACATACAGTAGGTATCAAAAAGGTGATCCAACCATGCTATATACGCCATACCCGATCTCTGAAGACATTTTATCGGCCATAAATGACAACCAAATTACAAACTTAATTAAAATAAAATCAAAAATATTTTTATAAATATTCACAAAGATAGCACAAATAATATATGTTTGTAAGGTATATCTAGGGCAGAATCCATAAACGTACCTCCAAGCTCCCTTACCTTCCTTCAACCGGCCTCCAACCTTCCTACAACCATCCTGCAACCGTCCTCAGATGAAAGTTCCGAATTCACAAACGTTCCTTAAAGATCAATCCATCGTAAGTACTTGTATCCTAACAATGCAAAACTAATGGATTCCTTTGTTTTAGTTTTCAGATTAATTGTAATAATATACATGACAAGATCACTTTTAATGATAGTTATGCTTCAGAATAGTTACTTCCGTTTTAATTATATAATTGTAAATTTACACAATTTCTATGAATATTGGAGATATTACTGCAGTAGTTATTTTCTTGTTTTTCATTAGTTAAACACAGTTGGCCAACGTGTGTTAGTATTACCACATTTGTTTATTATTTGCATACGTCAAAGTTTAAAATGAAATAAATCATCCCATTCCCATTCTTAATGGCTGGTCTATTGTTCGGCATCCGGTCGAGGGTCTCGGTAATTTATTCAAGAGATAAGAGTTTCTAGTACAAAATGCTAAAACCGAAACTAATTGTCGTACAAAGACAAATGATGGCTCATTTTTCGTCTGATTACCACAAATTAAATAAAATGTCAATCGAAGTTGTGTGACATTCCGTTCAAGAGATATGGACAATACAATCACTGTTTATCAGTTTATTATTTTCCCTGACTATTCAAACTTTTCTATGTATATTTCCTTCATTCCCGACATTTTATTTCTTTCTATTCAAATTCCCCACTTTCCCAACTTTTTCGACTGCCTGACAACCTAAAATAATTATTGTTATTCAATTTATTTAACCCTTTCAGTGCTATGGCCCGATATATCGTCTTTTGAATCTGTTATCAATAAACACTGTTACTGCTTCATAAGCGATTGTACCGTTAGGCGCTCAGTCTGCAGTCTGAGTCTGACATGTGGTGAAACCTGGTAGACACGAATTGAACTACCTCGTCCAGCGCCTAGTCTCTATAATACCAACTGATCCACTGCAGCTGCTAGCCTGACCAGTGGCTGTGCGGTCTAAGGCGTTACCTTCCCGGCCGGGGGTAACACTTGGATCGAGGGTTCGAATCCCGTCACAGTCGGTGGTTTTTATGTGCAACTCATGGATGAGTCTGTGGCAGAGTTGAAGGGGAGGGCGGACCTTAAGCAAACGGTGGACGGCTCGGGTCCAAGCTGACGGGATGGGTGGATTCTTTGTGAGTTGCACATCTGATCAGGTGTTTTGCTACTTTTTACCTATCCTTTACTGTGTGTGTCCAGCGGAAGCACGTTTTTATTAATTTTAACTGTTCAGGCGTTCAATATATTAAAAATATCAACAAAACATCACGGATTCAACTACTCCTTTCAGAAGCTTAGCACTCAAAGGGTTAAAGTAGAAATTTAACATTATAGTATATTTAAAATCATTAATCTACAATTATTAAAACTTAAATATTTTAAAAACTAATTTTGCTTTCTAATTTTTTACAAAATTTAAAACCCTAAATTAACATCAATATTACAAATGTATTTTTATCGGTCAAGAATAGTTAACAAAGTGATTGTTTTATAACACAGAAACCAATTTAAAAAAATATCAGTTTCAAAAAAAACATTTGAATAATAATTAATTTGACTATCCTAACCAAGAAAAATATAAATCAATGTTAGAGTGTGAGTTAATGTTACAGTTGTTGCTTTGTTAAAAGCATACAGTGACAACTGTTTGCCACGTGTTAGGTTGGTTTCCATTTGCTTATGTTTTTTCCTTTAGAATAGCTCTAACATCACCTATCCCTGAATGGTGAACGTCAATAAATTGTTTATATAACATACAAAAAGCTGTATGAGGATTTTTCCCGGGTCGTAGCCATAACCGCCAATCATGTTCATCAATCTACACTTCCTTAAATCGGCACTTTCCCATTACGCCTGTGGTATTTTATTCCAAGGAAAATACCTAAAACACTAAACTAAACTTCAATTTAATAGTTAACAAACAAACTGATTGAGGGAGGAAATTCAAAAGAAGGTAAACAAAAATACTATACACTGATTAGTCAACACAACACCGCACCGCCATTTTAGACAATCAGTATCAGTAGTGACTCATTGCATCAGAGTGATGGGCGATTCGCGAACAAACTGTTCAAATTGAACGAATCACAAGTCAAATCAAATGAACTCAATTTTTGAAAGAGCCGATTCATAGTGTGAGTCCATTTCAGTTATTGAAAGAGTTGAGTTGACAACCATTATAGTTTTGTTCGTGTATCAAGGTATAAAGCCCGTAAGTGGAGGCCAAACTATCGATAACAACCGACTTTTTGGCATTCTATGGCGAGCAGGAAACGTGAATAAAATGAGTCGGTTGAAGATACGATTCATTTGATTTGAGTGAATCATAAGAATCGATTCGCCAAAATGAATCGAACTGCCCATCATCACCTACGACTATTTCATGCCGTGTAATGAATGAGCCTATGTGGCCCTGAACAGTGTCAGAGACGGGGATACGAATGAAATGGAAAATAGTTGGTAACGTATTTGTACAAGCTGTTGTCCGTTACCACCAAGTACTGGTATGACGATAATTAATTTGTCTTTTGGGTTTCAGTCATAGTGGCATGGTCATAAACGCATTAAAAATCCGTTCTTGATGTTAAAAATACGGGACTTTTCCGTGACATCGTGATTTTCCGGGCCGGTAGACACCCTGTGTTATTAGGAATCGATGGAATCAGAACCGAGAAACGATTTGTAAGAATCGAATCGAAAAAAAAGGAATAATCTCATCCCTATTAACAACAAAAAAGAAACAACCAATGTAGAAACCTGTTAAGTACTAGCAAATGAATCTTCCACTTGGCATGAAGTTGCAAGTTTGGTACTAACCATCACTATCAGTGGCAGTGTCGTATACTGGGGGTCTGTCAGTCTCTTCTGTCGCTGGTTGTTTGGTAGCAACGGAAGTCTTCTTCTTAACATCTTCTACAAAACCTGAGATCAATGCATCCATCATCACTGCCTAAACACAAGAAGAAAAGGGGGTACATTTTCAGTACTTTTACTTTTGCCAACTTTTACTTTTTGACAATAATTTAATTTAGAAATTATTATAAAACATATAAATAAATTTTAACAATCAACTGAATTCAGGTTTTTAAATAACAAATTTTACTTTACTAAACAACTTACTGAACTATTTAACAAACTTTACCAACCTTCATTAAGGATTGTGCAGATTAAATTCACATACTCACTTGTTTAGAGAAAATTTGAAGAATCTTTGACACTCTCATGCCATTTTCAACAACTCTAAACTGGATAAAAATACATGGTAAACAGTCTGGATTCTCTTCCTGTGATGGTTTAGCAAAATCCCATGACATTTCTTCAAATTTAAGCCCAAGAAGCAATGTCTGAAAAAAATATTAATGCAAGTATAAGATACTTAAAAATAGTTTTAATGTAAGGGATCAGGTTAATTACACAAAAACTTGTTTGTAAATCTGAACCAGTTTTTAAAAATGAATTAAGTTTCTGGTTTATAAAATATTAAACTACATGTTTAAGACTGTACATGGATTTATTTTAATTCTTAATCAAAACTGTCATTGTACACAGAAATATTATAGTTATTTTAGATGCAAGTTTTGTCATTGATGACAGTGTCTGTTATTTCTAGCTGTGCTAGATGCAAACATTATACAACAATAAAGTAATTTATTCATGATGTATGCCTCCTGGATCGAGATGATAGTAACAGGTTACTAACCTAAATCCCGTTGTCGATTCTTATGTTCACACGATGGTGATTAGAGTTTCGACCTTAAAAGGCCATTAATCCTTATCTGCATTCATTAGAAGAATTAGAGATATATAAGGCATACAAAACCGACCCTGATAACACCATGAATGACAAACTGAATTATGGATCTGAACTGAGATACTGGAGTAGAATTACAGCTATATGCTGATGATATAAGTATTCTGTTTGATGGAAAAGATATTTTGAGCATTTCTCAAACCTTACCCTCTGTTATAGAAAATGTTCAAACAGTTCTAGGAAATAATAATTTACTTTTAAATACTGATAAAACCTTTTTTATACATTTTTCATGTTCAAAAAAAAGGAAAAGTGATGAATTACAAGCTATTTTTCAAAGAAAAAATTTTGTTGAAACTATGAATTTTTTGGATTTAAAATTAAATTGTAATTTAGACTGGACAGGGCATGTTGACTTTGTTTGTAAAAAGATTAGCTCTGGTATATTTGCACAGACAATTTTGCAGAAATGTTGTTCTTTAGATGTTTAAAAAAAAGTATATTTTGATCTCATTCACTCTAATCTATCGTATGGTTTAGAAGTTTATGGAGCAACCACCAGATTGAATTTAGATACAATTTTAGTTACCTATTCAAAAATCGGCAATTAGGATTATATTAAATATCAATATTATAGAGTCATGTAGAAATCACTTTTCTGACCTTGGAATTTTGACCGTGTATGGACTGTACATTTATAAAACCATTCTTCATGTAAAAAATAATGTTGATAAATCATACAAACAAAGCCAAGTCCACTGCTATAACCACCAGAAGAAACAAAGATTTTGTAATTCAATCACACAAAAAAGATTTTTTTAAGAAAAAACCTACTTATGCTGGGGTTAAATTTTTCAACAACTTGCCAGACCATATTAAGAATGAAAATGTATACAGAAGGTTCAAACGTTTACTGAAAGAACATCTTGTAATGAAGCCGTTATATAATTTTGATGAGTTTTTCATTAACGATAAGCCTAGTTTTTAAGTTACTTTGATTTGTATGTACTTCGTACATGTTGACACCATTCTTTTGTATATTTTGCAAATGTGAATAAAGTTTTATTGATTGATTGATTGATCTAATGTACTTTTTAATAGTGTGATTGCTCTCACTGTTAATAAAGAAGGCAACCCTAGAGACAGCGGTCAACCTGGAAGTGGAGGAGGCGGAAGCCAAGATGATAACGTCGCCCGATAGATAAACCAGTTCGGTAATTCGCGTCAGGCCAGAACGATCAGTTTTGTGTTAAATGATTGTATTTTATTGTGCCTCGTAATGTTTAAAATGTGTTGTGTGTTATTTGAAGTTTTGACGACCTTCATCATGGAGTACATAGTTTAACATCAAGGGTTTGATAATGGCCTTTTAAGGCGAAACTCGAGTCACCATCGTGTGAACATAAGAATCGACAACGAATTTAGGTTAGTAACCTGTTATATCAATAAAGTAATGTTTAACTTGTATTTTAATAACTAGCTGATGTCCCATTCTACGTTCGTGAATTTCGTAGAGTCATAAGTTTTGAAAAGTCTGAAGTGAGGTCACTGCCCCCTCCACCCCCGCCCATCCTCTTATCCTATCATTCTCTATTGTTAGGCCATGATTATTCCAAATTCAACTGATTGTGTTGCTTTTTACCTTAAAATTACAAATATGAATACGTTTTCTTTTATTTTTAAACTACTTTTAATTCCATTGCTCTCACCATCAGATAACAATCAGTCGGTTCTCAAAATTGATGTAATGATATGAGTACAATCTGTTTTGTTTTAGCACTCGTCTGAAGTTTTAAAATTTTTTCTTGCATCAAGTTTTTTTTTCTAACTGATTTGAGAAGAATGTCTTGATGTTTATTTGAATGTTATGGAAAAAGCTCTGGGCTTAGACATTTCAGATGAGGAAAGATCTCTTTCCAACTCTGAATTGATTTTTATTTGGTAATTTTTGACCTCTAAAACTATTATTTTGTATATATGTTAGGTCTCAATGAAAAGCTCTTACTCTCTCTAGATGAGCCTTTCTGAACAACCTCTACCTTCAGAGTTTCGCCCCAAATAGTTTCAGTTTATAGGCTTTCAAATTTCTAATGTTAATATTATAGTGTTATATTTTATTTAGTTAGTCAGCTGATTGAAATGTAAATACATCTTTTTTTAACTATCTGGCAAAATCCTGCTAAATCATGCTTGCTAAATCCCCGTGTTGAGAACGGGTCATTGTTATTAATGGAATAATATTGATATGCCAGTGGTGCTAAAAAACTATTATATTCGAGTTTTAGGGAACATTTATGAAATAAATTACAAAAAATAGTTGGACACTGTTCTTGTTTACTTTAATGTGGGTGAGAGGTGTGTTTACTCAAGGTGCTCAAAGTGAAATATTTTAATGAAAATGAAGAGAGTAAGTTAATAATGCTGAGATGAGCACTCCTTTGTTAAAAAACAGGAAGTGTAACTCCAAATATCCAGTTGCCTTACTTTTAAAGTCTTAAAAAAATAAACTCCAATGACTGATAGTCTTTTTTAACAAAGCTCAACGATGATATGTCTTTTAAAAAATTAACTGAATAAAGATATATCGTTGGCTGAATCTATAATGTTTAAAATGGCATGTCAGCCAGAAATAAAATCAAACACTCCCTGTAAGTCCACCACAAATAATGAGAACTCTGTTCATGGGAATTTTGCAAATATATTCACATTTATTTGAGCCCTCAAGATCAGGAAAAAGTTATTTGATCATTGGGCTATAATAACCAGCTTGGTAAAGGGCAAAAATATAAAATCACAACATACTATGAAAATAACTACAATAATTGGGTGCCACCCGCAAAGGATCTTCTTCGAGGAGGTCTTCTTCGCCCGAATATAAATGAGGATTCACTCACACATAATTATTAAGGAATACTCACACACTGGGTGTTGTCTATGACATAGACTCCCTGAGGGTTGATGCCGACCAAAACAGGTATGTCTTGATGGGTGATGAGAGAAGTGAGGCCCCGCACTGGCTGTTCTACTTGACCTTGGAAGAACGCACACCTGCAAAAATTCATGGAGGTCTTGTTGCAGTAAAGATTATTATTTCTTCCTATTTTCTGCTTAGTGAGAGATGAAATTAGCAAAATACTACTGAGAAAACCTAACAATAACAGCAACAAAAAAAAACCATAAACCTTTATCATAACATATAAAGGGTAGTAAAAATGATTAGTATACTGTCTTCAATAATAATAAATTACATAATACTGATTTTTACTTAAGGGTTACATGCCCACAGTTAAGTAGCTTTCCTAAGATTAAATATTTGTTTCGCAATATGCAGGTAATATACAGACCCGTAGTAAGGCAAGGCCCAGCAGAACTCGAGGTACTTGCGTTGGAGTTTGCGGTCATGAGTGGATGGAGGGATGCGCTTGTAGTGTTCCAGCAGCTTCACCTCCGGACAGTTCTTGCCGCCCAGACCGAGCCACGTCCGCCACGCCCCAGGCCTCATGTGGGCTGGCAGGAACCTGCTGTACTGCTCCCTGTGACACCATGTATACACATTATCAGCTGCAGTTCTTGACACCAAGACCCAGCCACTATTTTTTACTATTATGGAATGGCAACAGGCAATCCCACAAATTGTACGTTCCCGAACAAAAAAATAACAAATTTGAATGATTGTACTGCTTACTGTTCACAACAGACTAAGGTAAACGGATTACTTAAATAGAACACGATTAAAGCAGGGCGTGAGAGATCAATGCGGAATATTCAGATAGAAGATGTTTTCCACCAGGGTCAAGAAACTCCATGGAGGAGCACTGGCTCAGCAATCAGGATGCAGTAAAATCAGTATAGAGATTATTACTCGATTACATTTTTTGTCTGTTTATACTTCAAAAAGACCTTTGAATCATAAAAATAACACGTGCCACATGGAGTGTTTTTGCTAGTTCTTAAATAAATAGAAATGTTAAACGTGTTGGGTTTGTTAAGTCAATTTTATTTACTGATGAAGGTTTATGAGAGGAAATCCAAAGTTAACTAAAATTTAGGTGGATTCGGTTCAGTAGTTTTTAAAACATGATTTTTTTTGTAAAAGACACATATATAGATAGATGGGAAATTAGGAACTGGAGACCCATCTTTATATTAGAAAATATGCTTGTCCTGACTCAGGAACAATGCTGCAAAGGGCGTCCAGAGAGTTACGGGACACCCTGTATATTATGATTGTTTTAGCATGTAAACTGCAGAACCAATTGAGCTGAAGTTTAGCATGAAGGAGGATTATATATAGGGGTTCCAGATAGACTTATTTGTTTTATAAACATATTTCACTGCTCTCCCCTAAAAGTCTTCAAAGTTCCAGTATTATTCTCATTTACTTTAATTTTATCAGATGTAGTGATGAGTCAAAACCAAAACTCGAATCTCAAAACCACCAAAACTTTGGAAAAGTTTCGGTTTCAAGATTCGATCGGCGAGTTTCGAGAATCAAAACTCAAAACTGCCGAGATTTTAGCGAATTTCCCCTATAGGGAAGAAGCTATTACCGTAGGTCTCATGGTAAGACTTAAGACTGAGACCATGATAACTTTTCATTTTGAGGTCCCCAGATGCCAAAAACACCATTCGTTCAAATTTTTATATATGTATATATATATGTGTGTCCGTAAGCACGATAACTCTCGTAAAAAAGGTCCGATCTTAATGAAATTTTGTACAAATGTGTGAAGTACCATTTATTTGAACGAGTTCGAAAACCAGATGAATCACACCATCCGAAGAGGGGTTTTTGGGGGGTTTTGTACCCCAAAAATGTGTTTTTTGGTGTTTTCACATGTAATTTTTTTTAAATCAAATTTTAATTTTTACCATTGAATTCAGCTTAAAAAAACAAACAATTTGGTATTTTGATCATTGTTCTACGTCAATTGGTTACCGAGATATTGAAATTACTTTACACAGTACGTTGTTTAATGTTATTCTTATGGAGAAAAAGAAAAATTGTATATCTCGCTTATTTATGAACATTGACTGACGAAATTTGGTATATGGCTTCATCTGGTTGTGGTTTATTGTTGTTTGCACAAAAAAACAATTTTTCGCCTATGGTTCCTGTAGCAGCAAACCTAGGTACTTGGTCCCCATGTTATTCTTATGGAAAATACTTAAAATGTTATATATCACTACTATGGACGCCCCCTGAGTGCATTTCGACCTTTGACCCCTGACGTCACGCCCCCCCCCCCACCCCGCCCACGCTTCTCCCCCTCCCCACCCACCCTCCCCCTCCCCACCCCTCCCCCCCTCCCCCCGCCCCCTCCCCCTCCCCCCCCTTCAGTCCTGGCCTCTCATACCACTTTACCTAACCTACATTAGGACCGTGTTGCCAACCTGGTTTTTTTTCTGTGTAGCGCTGCCAACCTATTTTTTTTTCTTGTAATACTAGGTCACGCTAAATTATACTGATTGCTATATGTATATATTTATTACGTCACGCTACTTTCGTTTGCTGCGCTCGGCCCCCTCTCACCCGCTTGTTTACTTATCCGAACATCTTACTTATCCGAACATGTGACTTATCCGAACATCTTACTTGTCCGAACCTGTTACGTATCCGAACATGGTACTTATCCAGCCAGCCCACTGGACCACCCTCCCTCCCCACCCCTCCCCTCTCCACCCCTCCCCTCCCCTCCCCGCCCCCCTCACCACCCCCTCCCCTCACGACCCTTCCAATCATTTTTCCTAACCTACATTTGGACAGTGTTGCCAACCTGGTTTTTTTTCTGTGTGGTGCTGCCAACCTATTTTTTTTGTTTGTTTGAAACATTACTTCACCCCAAGTTATACTGTTTGTTATATGTATAAATTTATTACGTCACGCTGCTTTCATTTGCTACGCTTGGCCCCCTCACACTGTTTATATATCTTTTAATAACCTTCTTCTGTTAAAATATATTAGTAAAATATGAAGTAGTACCAGGTGTATCAGATCAGACTGAAATAAAATCTATGCATTTATAAAATAAAAGTTGATATTTGTATGTAGTGATTTCTCTTTACGGTGGAAATCATACACTGTGGATAATTTTATATCCTTATCGGGTTCATCACTCCTGTTTCAACTTGTCCAGACCTGTCACTACTTGTTCAGTAGATATGACCCCTATAGAGCTCTATAACCTATTTGCTATGCCAAACCTTTTTAACTTGTAATACTATTTCATTATATGCTTTTTAAAACTAATTTTATCCAAATTGTACCTTGTGTAAGTCCAATACTAAACTATGCACACAAGGGAAAATAAGAAGTAATTAAACTATGCAGACAAGGGAAAATAAGAAGTAATTAATAACAAACCAAACCCTTATTGATACATTTTGTACTATAACTATTTACATAATTATATCATTCTTAAACAAATTATATTCCTCTACCGATGCCCCGGTACAGTAGAGACATCCTGGCGGCATCTCCGTTTCACAATGTTGCCAACCTACCTTTTGCTTCACAAAATCTCTTATTTCACAGTATTGTCGTTATCATTTCAACATAATAAAAAAAGAAAAATTAAGTTAAATTTATTAAATTATTTAATTCACCCTGATACAAAAGTTACTAAAAAACTAATTAAACATACGTTAATTTGTATTGGCTGAGTATTTAGATACGGGAGTTGGAATATTTTATTCCATTTCTCTTTCACAATTTTGCAAACTTAACTGTTATTTTTTTATCTTAGATAGTGTTTCAAACCTAATTGTTTCTACACTTTTCATTATCAATGTTGCTAAATTAACTTTTTAAAATTAATCCTTGCCACTGTTGCCAAGCTCTTGATATTATACTGTGATTCAGCTGTTGCAAACCTAGCATTTTTACTGTTTGTTATTGCCAACTCTTTTCGTACTTGTTGTTGTCAACCTAAATGTAAATTTTTATTTCTCAAAGTCTTTCTGTACTTTTTTGCCAGCGGAATAGCCAACATAACTTTCTGAGCATTCTCTTTTACACTTGTTTTGCAGTGTTTGCCAACCTTAGTATTTTGCGTTCTTTCTTTTACAAAGTTGCTAACCTAGAGTTTGTATTTTTTCGTTCTTAATGTTACCTATATAATTTCTAACCTTTTCAATTATATTACTAACATAATGTCTCAATCTTTACCAAGCAGTGTTGCCAACCTAACTTTTTGAAATTTTGTTTCGCAGGGTTGCTAATTTATATTTGAATTTCGGTGTTACAGAGTTTCCTACCGAACTACTGAATCACTCACTGTGTCGCCAACCTAAATTTATAACATTTTATTTCGCAGAGTTGCCAACCTACCTTTATGTAACTTTGGGGTAGTGTTTCCAACCTATTAAAGGCATTGGTGAATGTTTAATTTACATAGTTGCTAACTTGAATGTTGGCATTTCCTTTTTAGTTAATGGGTTTCAAACCTTGTTTTTACTCTTTTGTTATCAACTTTACATTTTGCAATCTTTCTTTGCCAGTGTTGCCAAGCTAAATCTTAATATCTTAGGTCACACTGTTCCCAAGCTAACTTTTCCCTGCTTGTTGTTGCCAGCCTACTATTTGCATTTAAATAAATCTTTAGTAGAATTGTCGACTTTTATATTTCGCAGTATTGTCATACTAACATTTTTCTTTCACAAAGTTGCCAACTCGACTATTTGTATTTTCTTTTAAGGGGGTTCAAACCTGATTTGTGTATCTTTCATTCTCAAAAATGCCAACTTTACATTTGCAATTTGTCATTGCCAATGTTGCCACACTAACTTTTTTCCTGCTTGCTGATGTCAACCTTACTTTTATCCTACTTGTTGTTGCCAACCTAAATGTTGAATTGTTATACCGCAGTGTCTTTCTGTATTTTTTCGTGACCGTAACGGAATTGCAAACATAACTTTCTGAATATTCTCTTTCACATGTTTACTAACATAACTTTATTTTGTGCAATGTTTGCCAACCTATGTATTTTGTGATCTTTCTTTCACAAAGTTGCGAACCAGAATTTTTGAAATTCTGTTTTGTAGGGTTGATAACCTAATTTTTTTTCGTTTTTTTTGCATGGTTTCCTATCTAACTTTTGAATCATTTGCTGTGTCGCCAACCTAACTTTCTAAAATCTTCTTTCTCAGAGTTGCCTACCTACCTGTTTGTAGGTGTACATTTTGGTGTAGTGTTTCCAATCTTTTAATAATTTATTTGCAGTGTATTTCTGTACTTTTTTGTTCAAATAATTGTCAACAAAACCTTAACTACATCATCTTCTCACTTTTATTTTTTGCAGTGGTTACTAAGTACTTTGTGTTCTTTCTTTCTCAATGTGGTCAACCTAGATGTTGTATATTTTCGTTATTAATGCTGCCAATAAAATTTCTGATTTGTTGTCCTAATGTTGCAAACATAACGTCTTAATCTGTCTTCCATACTGTTGCCAACTTAACTTTTTTCCTACATGTTGTTGCCAGCCTAAAGGCTGTGTTTTGATTTCGCGGTGTATTTCTGTAGTTTTTCGTTCAAGGAATTTTCAACAAAACCTTAACTACATCATCTTCTCACTTTTATTTTTTGCAGTGGTTACCAACCTAAGTACTTTGTGTTCTTTCTTTCTCAAAATGGTCAACCTAGATGTTGTGTATTTTTGTTTTTAATGCTGCCAATACAATTTCTGATTTGTAGTCCTAATGTTTCAAACATAACGTCTGTCTTCCATAGTGTCGCCAACTTAACTTTTTGACATTTTGTTTCGAAGGTTGCTACCTAACTTTTTGAATTTCGGTTTTTGTTCAGAGTTTCCGACTTAACTTCTGGATCTTTCACAGTGTCACCAACGTTACGTTGTGAAATTTTCTTTTGCAGAGTTGCCAACCTATCTTTTTGTTACTTTAGTGTAGTTTTTACAACCTTCTAATATTGGTTACAGTCATTGGCAAACTACTTTTTACATATTTCTTTCGCAGAGTTGGCAGTTTAACATTTATTTTGAACTTGTCATTTCTACTTCTTGATAATGATCATTACTTCCAGATTGGCAAATTATTATTTATATTACGCAATTAATACGATTTTAACATACATTTAGTAGTTTGGGCATGTGTATTTATTGAAAGTGAGTATTTTAGGGTAAATGTCTTATAATCTATTCTTATATTTTCCCATCAGTTAGTTATCTTTCTGGTTGTGAACAGATATTTTTTGGGTAGTGAATATTTGTCTTTTTATATGTTTTTCCTACCAGCTTAACGTTTTTATTTTCACAGCAGCAGGACTTTAACTTTCGGGTTCAAATACTAACTGAAACCTATAACGAGTTATTTTTGTTCTGAAATAATATTTTAGAAATATTTTAAAAACTATTTTTAATAGTAAGTTTTATAATTTCTACAATTAGTTTAGTTTTTTGTTTACAAACTTTGTAAAATTTCATTGCAAATTAGATTGTTGCGTTTAGGTTCGGAAAGCTACTTAACGGTCTTTGTTTTCTATCGAACTTCTAGGCTATCTAATCTGACTTTATTTTGCTGATGTTAAACATTTTATGAAAGAGTTTAACACTTAAATGAGATTTACCTGAAATATAACATTTTAATGCAAGACATATACAATTTATAATACCAAAGGTATAGTTTTCATAAATAAATATTTTTTTTGTAAGCTTATTTTTTTTTTATAAATGACATTGGAAATTTGATTTTAAGCGCATTTTAAGGTGGAATTTGATATTTCCAAGTGAGATACCATTCGTAACCTCACAGATCGTGTTCTCATTGGGCTTATTTGAAATTTGTTGATAACTTAGTAAACCTAAAGCCGGATTTACTTAAACAAGTATTTAGAGTCTTGTGACAAAACTATCTTATGCATTAACTTACAGGTAAAATACATTTCCAGTCGTAAACTTTAATTAACGTGTATTTACTATAGCCTTTTATTTTTAAGGTTTGATATATTGCCTTGTATATTTGTATTTACATGTTGAACTTGTCATTTAATTCTCAGATATGGTTCCATGAGTTATATTAGTAGATTCTTATTTGACTGATCGTAAAAACATATGATACAGAGAATTATTAGTGGTAGATATTAACTTGAATTATTCAAATGTGTCAGATTCATCAAAATCGATAAAAGTTACCCTTCAGATATAAAACGTACGCTAATATTTGTTCAAACAATTGAATTTATGATAACCAGGTATATCAAAACGACTAAAATCAAACACAATCCCCTTAAATCTAAAACAAAGTATAATTATTTTAAAAGTTGCACTGTCGAAACAGAACCAGGTGCTTCAGATCAGCCAAAAATATAAACATTGGACTCAGTTTATTTTATTGTTTTTACAACAAAGTACTTGGAGTGTTGATAGTTAAATATTCGCCCCTAGTAAATAATTGACTTTGTATCCAGCCCTATTTGAATATCCGTATTTCCCTTGTTGTAATAAACGGGTTTTCCATTCAAATTCCAAACACCAAAAATTTAATGTAAGAAATAATCATCATCATTTATAAACGAGTCTCCGAAAGCTAACTTGTTCTATTCTCATTTCGTATTAAACAACATGAAATTTGATTGCAACATATTTTGTTGATGAAGTATAAAGATTCGCCTTAATTACAGATGTGCAGGGCCGTTGCTAATTTTATTTTATACTTAAACTTCACATATTTACAAATGAACATTTTAGTTTATAAACTAAACATAATATTTACAACAAAGTATCTATTTGAATAGAAAATAACCAGGTACATAAGAACAGCAAAAATATAAAACTTGGACAACATATCTTATATAAATTGATACTTAAGGCAATGTATTATTATTTTTACTAATACAGTCTTAGGGTCATTAGTAAAAACTTAACTAACCGATTGAACTGTCTTTTGGTTGACTTTCTATATTGTTTAATGACCTACGTAAATGGATTCAATATAATGGATTCAATTTAATATAAATGTTTCATTTACCAAGAGTCAACACATATATATTTTAGTTCTTGGGCCCCGGAAACAAATTCCACGATGTAAGCGTCGCGTCGGGGCCATACTTGGCCAACTCGTTGGTCATCTGGGAGGGCCCAAGAACTACGCCTATGTCATTCGGATCGGCCCGAATGAATTCAAGACTGTGTGTAAAGTCCATGGAATAACGATGAACTACAGGACCGCGGCATCGTATGTTTCGACACCTTGAAGAAGATGCTACTTCATGACGCCCCGGCCACTGTAGTGCCCATCCCCCACAAGATCGCCCGCCCCCAGACAGGAGTTGTTGTGACACGCCCTGAAACAAAAACGTACAGGGTCGTGTACAGTAAACGTTGCCGTGTAGGCGACTTTGACACTTTACCTTTCGGCACAAAACGAGCCCGATTTTGAGATATCGGTTTTGGCAGCAATTTTATCTTTCATTTAAATTAATCCAACTGCCGTTTAGCATGCGCATATGTCTATTTATCTTCTGTATCCTTGTTGCTACCAGCTGTTGTGAGATTCCTATAAATAGGGGCAGCGTTTGGTTTCCCGAGTCAGTTCTGCGGAATGTCCCGCACCGTGCGGATCAATTTCCAGCTCCTGCAGGCCATAGTCAAGTTGAAGCCTAGTCCACGTCTGTCGTTGCTACGTGTAGCTGACGAGAGTTTGGTTACCGCTATTTGCGAGTGCTTTTTGAACATTTTAAACGCCAACATACCTCTTACTTCTGAGGTGAGACGGAAACTCGAAAGATTCAAGCAAACTATTCGTTCCGTAGCGTCTTCGAAAGGCTCGTGGAAATCTAAACGAGCATTGTTGGTGAAACACAGTGAAGTACTGGTCCCTCTAGTTATTGCTACGGCCCTGGAGTATTTCAAGGATGAATCACGCTAAGAAGATGGTGTTGATTTCACCCGACGTCTTGCAACGGTTGAACGCTGCTACACCAAAAAACGAAACGTTGAACGTTCTGGAAGAGGATATGAATAAAGTGCTTCACGCTTCGGACCTTGAAGACCGGGCTAAATGGGCGCAGTACCAGCAGATGCTTCAACGGAGACAGTATTTTCACGATGAAATGCGCAAACCCATGGAAATTCCTATTGTAGAAGCATCATACAGCGGCACCCGAAACTTTAGAGACGATATCTTACGCACGATTCCCAAGGCGTTTAAAACAAAAGGAGAACTCCTTTTTGAACGGCTTTGTGACAACGAACTAATTTCATGGGACAGAAACGGTACCGTCAGTATAAATGGAGCCGCAATCCCCAACTCGAACATTGTCGATCTGGTCTGCGATGTGGTAAGGTGCAAGAAGACAGCTGCCGGCCCTGTCGGTTGGGAGCCGTTTTTGGAAGCTCTACGCCAGATTAACGTTCCTCAAGAATTCATCGGCAACCCTCAGCGCAGACATCAGCAAGCCGGACCCTCCTCGCCGAGACGACCATTTCCTTCACCGCGACCAGCATTTCCTACACTCACCGCTAGAAGGCGGAAAACAATTACACCACCACTCCCAGGCAGAAGAAGAAGATTAGTGTCTAAGGCGTGGGCTCGTATGCACCCGCAACAACCATGAACAAGACTCTGGAAAAAATATACTACGACCTGGCAAGTTCTGCTTGCTACGCAGGAAGCCACCCTCTTATTACAACAACCAAAAATAAAATTAGGACCCGAAAAACTAAAGATTGGCTTCTCACTCAGGACCCCTACACACTGCATACGCAAAAAAGAAGAAATTTTGCCAGAAACAGGTATATCGTCAGTAATATCGACGATTTATGGCAAGTGGATTTGGCCATTTTTAAAAACATTTCCAAATACAACGACGGCGTCAAGTATCTGCTTGTGGTGGTGGACGTTTTCTCAAAATACGGTTGGTTGCGCCCGTTGAAAAACAAGACTGCTAAAACGGTTAATGAGGCTTTTGAGTCTATTTTAAAAACCGATGGACGAAAACCACGCGATATCCAGTGTGACAAAGGTAGAGAGTTTGTTTCCGTGGCCTCTGCAAAGTTTTTTAAGCAGCGTGGAATACATTTTTACACGACCCGCAATCCCGATACCAAAGCTGCAGTGGTGGAGCGGTTTATAAAAACTATAAAATCAAGATTGTGGCGATACTTTACTCACAAAAACACTTTACGCTATGTGGACATTATTCAAGACTTGGTACGGGCCTACAATAATACAGTGCATTCGACAATCAAGATGGCACCAGCTGACGTCAATGACGAAAACGTTCTGCGAGTCTGGAAGACGCTCTATTCCAAGAAGGAAACGTATATCGCCCCCAAACTCGATGTCGGTGACACAGTGCGTATAGCAAAGGAGAAGAAACATTTTGCCAAAGGATACGAAAGCAACTGGACAGAGGAAATCTTTAAAGTAATACGCGTCATAAGGCATCCAATTCCAGTGTACCACGTTCAAGACCTGGCCGGAGAAGTTATTGACGGGGCCTTTTACGAGGCGGAACTTCAAAAAGTAATAGTTCCGAAGAACAAGGCTTACAAAATTGAGAAAATACTGGAAATGAAAGGTGGGGGAAAAGGGAGGAAGGTGTTAGTCAAGTGGAAAGGTTACCCTGCAAAGTTCAACTCCTGGATTCCCGCGTCTAGCCTTTTGGATTTAACCCAGTGAATCCTGGTGCCGCTGTCAGTCTGGTCCGAGACACCGTCGAGTGAACATGGCTGGTGTCGGTGGTATGTTTGGTGCTGCAAGCCGCGCTCCTATGCCTATATCTGGTGGTACTATAAAAACCGAGGCTCAGTCTTTGCCCAAGCGTCGCAGCGTGAACAACAGTCCCGACTCTTCGTCAGCTGTTAAGAAGCGGAAAGCAGTACAGAAACCAAAAGGTCGGAAGAAAGTAGAAAACTCACGTAAGAAGCTAATACGGAAGAAGAAGAAGAAGAATTCAAAAAGGAACTATCCCTCCGACATTTTTTCATAATGGCCTACGTGCATAACCTCTCTACCGAATTGGATTTGTTTTCTCTACCACCCACTCAGACCAGCATCGAAGGAGGTCAGTGGGTCCAATACAAACCTCTGTCCTCACTCACTGACGACTCACCTATCGAGTTTGTCGTGCCTGGACACGGTGACGAATATTTGGACTTGTCTCAAACCTTGATTGCTGTGAAAGTGAGAATTTTGCAAGAGGACGGTAATGTTTTGGACGCAACCTGCGATAAAGTTGGACCTGTAAACTATTTTCTGCATTCGCTGTTTAGCCAGGTGGAGGTATACTTTAACCAAAAACTGGTATCGGCAAATGGAAACACTTACCCTTACCGAGCGTACATTGAAACTCTTTTGAATTACGATGATGCCGCTAAAGAAACCCACCAATCATCAGCCCTTTGGGTGAGCGATACAGCTGGTCAAATGGACAAAACTGAAGATGAAAACGACGGACTGAAGAAAAGACGAAGTTACTTTGCCAATAGCCACCCTGTGGACATGATGGGATATATACACGCTGACGTATTCCACCAAGGAAAGTATCTGCTGAACGGAGTCGAGGTTAAAGTTAAATTTACGAGATCCCGCGATAACTTTAGTCTAATATCCAAGTCTGGGTTCGTGATCAACGTGATGGAAGCCAGCCTGATGGTGAGAAGAGTGAAGATTAACCCCACACTGTTGATTGAACACGCCAAAAAGCTAGAGACGTGCGCTGCAAAGTATCCCATAACGCGCGTGGACGTTAAGGCCTTTACTATTCCAAGTGATGTGCTCGGCAAGACTATAGACAATGTTTACCTGGGACAGTTGCCTAAAAGGATCGTGTTGGGGCTAGTGAGTAACAACACTTATAACGGCAGTTTTAAGCACAACCCTTTTAATTTTGCCCACTACAACGTAAACTTTCTGGCCCTCTACGTTGACGGACAGCAAGTACCTGCTAAAGCGCTTCAGCCAGACTTTGCGAACCACCATTTGTACATCGGATGTTACAACACGTTATTTTCCGGATGTGGTATTCACAACAAAAACCACGGAAACGGAATTTCACGAAGCATGTACCCCAACGGCTATTGTCTGTACGCGTTCGATTTGACATCGGATTTGGCATCCGCTGCGCCCCATTGGAACCTGGTCAGAAGAGGCAATCTTCGCATAGAAATCAATTTTGGTGTCGCCCTCACGGAAGCGGTCAACTGCATCGTCTTTGGAGAGTTTTGCAACATCATCGAAGTGGACAAGTGTAGAAACGTCACAGTTGACTATAACTAACCTCTATTGAAACCAACGGTGTAATAACTGGGACAGTTTTCGAACAAGATTTTGTTTTGTTTAAATAAAAGAAAATATTTGTTGTTGTTGGAGTGTAAATATATTTGGTCCGGTTTTCAAAGTGTTGTTTTTATTTAACAAAGAAAAATTAAAAATAACATGGTAAAACTATCATGAATTTAATGTGATAATGAAATGTATACTGTGTGCGTGCGTGCGTGCGTGCGTGCGTGCGTGCGTGTGTGTGTGTGTGTGTGTGTGTGTAAAAGGCGTATATATATAAGAGGATTTGATTTATTAAATACGTACTTGTGTCTGTATTTGAAACGTTGTTATTATTATTAATCCTTGTCCCTGTCCAGTTTTTGAAAAGATAATATTAGAAAAATAGTTGGTTGTAGTTGGAGGAGGAGGAGAACGGGTGGGGAGGGGGCAATAGTGGTGGGGAGAGGTATTGGAAAGGAGTTAGTGGTAGGGAGGTAGTAGTGGGGATAGAACGAGCCGCTGTCTAGCCCGGCAGGCCTCATTCTCATTCTAACCTCAGGCGGTGCCAGTCGCTTCGGGCGGAACATGGAACTGTTTGTTGATTTTCAAGGCTTTAAAAACCCAAACAACGAATTCGTAGTTAAGGAATTTGCAGTTGCCACGTCGGACGGAACCACCATTCAACATTGGACAGTGAAATCTCCGTGCCCATACACCACTTTGGACGCCAAAACCAAGAAACAGTGTACGTGGACGACCAATCACTATCACGGGCTACGCTGGCAGGACGGTGACACAACCATTCAAGCGCTACACAGACAGTTGTACTCCATTCTGTATTCTTCGGTAGTGTACGTAAAGGGACTGGAAAAAGCAAACTATATTAAAGAATTTTTCAGATCGTGTCTAGTGATCGAACTGGAAGCCTACCCTTCTTTAAAGGTGCTGACGACATCGAATGTGTATTGTTTTTTTCACGGAAAATCAAAAAAGATGTGCGCATTGAATAACGTGTTGAAACTGGTTCAATACCACAACCAATAAAAAAGAAGTATATCGGAGGGAAATATTCCCTGCATCTGGGACTTTTTTTGTCCCAACACCATTCCCCCACTCCCCTATAGATCCCTCCAACCACCCCACCCCCACCACTACCAAAAGTAAATTATCTAGTTGAGATTCAGTCAGTTCCACGCCACCTGGACGAGAGGCAGCAGTTACGGGGAGATAAAATCAATCGACAATGGACACTGCCGATTTGAAAGTACACTTGAACAGTTGTTACGTGCCGCAATATACCAGGATCAGCGATCTCAGCCCGCTGATCCCCTACAAGATCATCCAGTTTGGAAAAGCGCAAACACGTTTCGGCGAAACAATCCGCACCACCGTCGTTGAAGGTATAACCGGCGATGACCTACTCCTGAACGTCTACCTCCCACACAGGTTCCTCGCCATCCTCTCGGACGCCGCCATCGAGAGCTACAACAAAGGAGAGGGCGACAGACTGTCTCTGGTATACCGGGGAATCGGAAAAGGAATTTGTTTGATTTTTCACTTAATTACTGTTTTTGTAAATAGTAGACCAATTAAATGTATCAATAAAGTTTGGTTTGTAATTTATTACTTATTATTTTCCCTTGTTTGCATAGTTTAGTATTGGACTTACACAAGGTACAATTTAGATGAAATTAGTTTAAAAAAGCATATAATGAAATAGTATTACAAGTGAAAAAGGTTTGGCATAGCAAATAAGTTATAGAGCTCTATAGGGGTCATATCTACTGAACAAGTAGTGACAGGTCTGGACAAGTTGAAACAGGAGTGATGAACCCGATAAGGATATAAAATTATCCACAGTGTATGATTTCCACCGTAAAGAGAAATCACTACTTACAAATATCAACTTTTGTTTTATAAATGCATAGATTTTATTTCAGTCTGATCTGATACACCTGGTACTACTTCATATTTTACTAATATATTTTAACAGAAGAAGGGTATTAAAAGATATATAAACAGTGTGAGGGGGCCAAGCGTAGCAAATGAAAGCAGCGTGATGTAATACACATATATATAAAACAAATAGTATAACTTAGGGTGACCTAGTATTACAAGAAAAAAATAGGTTGGCAGTACTACACAGAAAAAAAACCAGGTTGGCAACACAGCCCAAATGTAGGTTAGGTAAAATGATTGGAAGGGTCGTGAGGGGAGGGGGTGGGGTAGGGGGTGGTGAGGGGGGTGGGGAGGGGGAGGGGTGGGGTGGGGAGGGGGGACCGAGCTTTGCTCAAGGAGTTGAGTTTCACCTCGGGGGTGGTCCAGTGGGCTGGCTGGATAACTACCATGTTCGGATACGTAACATTAATTTTTAATAAATTTTGGATTATTAATAATTATTAAAACTAATTTTAATGTTTGATATTCAGTAGTTGAATTGGTTTTCGTAGTAAGCTATTGACTATGGTTGTCTTTAAAATGTCAGCTGGGATTTATCTGTGTTTCACTTGAGGGATTTTTATCCCCTATATGGGATATTTTGACTGCTTGTGGGATAAAATGGGATTGTGGGATAAAGTGGGATTTTTTTGAAATCGTCATTACGTCTGCTAGTTTGCTTACAACTTACGACCAGAGCACCTTAGCAGTAGCACTTCTAGAGGATTTTCTCCCCGTACTGGCAGTTGCGGGGTTTCCCATTTTTTAACCTCGCTGTCCGCACCTAAAGAACAAAGAGGTATCCATAATATTTTGGTACCCATCAACGTAGTATATAGGTCTGGAGCAGTTTTGTGGAGCCGCTTTCGAAATCTTTGGATTTTTTATTTGGTGGTTTATATTAGGTTTCTAATAAAATACACCACCTGATTTTTTAGAAAAATTTGGGTTCAGAAATTACAGGGCTTAAGAGAACAAAAACAAGTTCGGACAAGTAACAAGATTGGATAAGTCACATGTTCGGATAAGTAAGATGTTCGGATAAGCAAACAAGCGGGTGAGAGGGGGCCGAGCGCAGCAAATGAAAGCAGCGTGACGTAATAATTATATACATATAACAAACAGTATAACTTAGGGTGAAGTAATCTTTCAAACAAAAAAAAAGATAGGTTGGCAGTACTACACAGAAAAAAAACCAGGTTGGCAACACTGTCCAAATGTAGGTTAGGTAAAATGATTGGAAGGGTCGTGAGGGGAGGGGGTGGTGAGGGGGGAGGGGAGGGGTGGGGAGGGGGAGGGGTGGGGTGGGGAGGGGGGACCGAGCTTTGCTCAAGGAGTTGAGTTTCGCCTCGGGGGTGGTCCAGTGGGCTGGCTGGATAACTACCATGTTCGGATACGTAACAGGTTCGGACAAGTAACAAGATTGGATAAGTCACATGTTCGGATAAGTAAGATGTTCGGATAAGTAAACAAGCGGGTGAGAGGGGGCCGAGCGCAGCAAACGAAAGTAGCGTGACGTAATAAATATATACATATAGCAATCAGTATAATTTAGCGTGACCTAGTATTACAAGAAAAGAAAAAATAGGTTGGCAGCGCTACACAGAAAAAAACCCAGGTTGGCAACACGGTCCTAATGTAGGTTAGGTAAAGTGGTATGAGAGGCCAGGACTGAAGGGGGGAGGGGAGGGGAGGGGGAGGGGGGGAGGGGGATATTGAGGGGCGGGGGCGAGGAGGGGGTGGGGAGGGGGAGGGTGGGTGGGGAGGGGGAGGGGAGGGGGAGAAGCATGGGCGGGGTGGGGGGAGGGGGCGTGACGTCAGGGGTCAAAGGTCGAAACGCACTCAGGGGGCGTCCATAGTAGTTATATCGCTTATTTATGAATGTATATGGATGAAACTTGGTATGTGACTTCACTAAGATGAGTTCTATTGATATTTGCATAAAAACCCATTATTTTGTGTGCCTTGTTGCAGCAAACCTGCGTACTCATCCCCAATGTTATTCTTATAGAGATTAATTAATATTTTAAATATCGCTTGTTTGTGAATATATTTCTTATGAATCCTGTTAAGTGTCTTAATGTGTTATGTTATATATTCATTGGAAATTCGCTGAGTATGCAGGTTTTTGCGACGGGGGTATTTTGTGTCTAGTTGAACAATGTAGACGGTTGGGATTACGGAGTTTTAGACATCTTGATTGTTTATGAAAATCAATATTATTTACAGAAAATGCCCACAAATATAAACTGTAACCAGACTATTTTACTGACCGGTAGATTACAAAACTTTAATTCCATGTAATTAGGTGACAGTGGGGCTTATTTGGCACATTACATGTAATAAAGATAGTTTGCACGTATGATCGTTTAGTAAGTCTACTATCGAGTAATTTATTCACAATGAAAAGAAACTACTATAGGTCTACAACACTCTTGATGTCTTGATTATCAATCACAGTCAGCCGTGTTACGGAGTTATACTGTCCCAGTAATTCAAAAATTCCAAAACTTATTGTATTAATTTATCATCACTAGTCCAAACACTTAGCTTTTACATCGAAGTTTTCCAGTAAAAAATAAACTACTAATAAATCTAAATAGATATAGGATAAATATTGTTTTAAACACGACAAAACACTATTAATTTACATAACACTCACATTTTAAACTATTTCAAAATAACAAAATTGATGGAACAAATCATAACCTAACTTCAAAGTTGAAAACCTGTTTACATTTTTTGTGATTTGTAAACAAAGATTCAGTGTTTCCACGCAGCAGTAAAAATATCCCACGTGCTGATACAAAAAATCTCGCTTTATCCCACACTCTCCCCTATAATATCCCTCGTCATATCCCACACTTTCCCACTGATTTGTTAAACAATGCAACACAATTAATGTTAAATATTATATGGTTATTGAATAATGTATTAGTACAATATTTATACCGTTAGATAGAGCTTATTTATATCTACTAATTACCTATAGGTATTTTACATTTTAGTACCTCAAAGGTTTTGAGCAATGCGACATAGGTTAAATGATACGGTGAATTAACTAAATTAAATAATTTATTTACGTGAGAAGTACTAATATTTTTAATGGTAGTACTAAAGAGTACGAAGTAGGTACTAAATAATGGCAAATAGTTTGCTTGTTAATTCCAACATGGCTTGGCCAGCGAAATTGACATGATTCAGTGTTCGTTCTGTGACGTTTATAAAATCATAATAGGTGCGGACAGCGAGGTTAAAAAATGGGAAACCCCGCAACTGCCAGTACGGGGAGAAAATCCTCTAGAAGTGCTACTGCTAAGGTGCTCTGGTCGTAAGTTGTAAGCAAACTAGCAGACGTAATGACGATTTCAAAAAAATCACCACCCCCTCCCCTCACGACCCTTCCAATCATTTTACCTAACCTACATTTGGACAGTGTTGCCAACCTGGTTTTTTTTCTGTGTAGTACTGCCAACCTATCTTTTTTTTTGTTTGAAAGATTACTTCACCCTAAGTTATACTGTTTGTTATATGTATATAATTATTACGTCACGCTGCTTTCATTTGCTGCGCTCGGCCCCCTCTCACCCGCTTGTTTGCTTATCCGAACATCTTACTTATCCGAACATGTGACTTATCCAATCTTGTTACTTGTCCGAACTTGTTTTTGTTCTCTTAAGCCCTGTAATTTCTGAACCCAAATTTTTCTAAAAAATCAGGTGGTGTATTTTATTAGAAACCTAATATAAACCACCAAATAAAAAATCCAAAGATTTCGAAAGCGGCTCCACAAAACTGCTCCAGACCTATATACTACGTTGATGGGTACCAAAATATTATGGATACCTCTTTGTTCTTACCTCAGGGCTCTGCCTTTACTATCACTCCCAACGTTTAATTTTAACGTATGTTTCGTTGGATTTATTTTGTTAAAGCAGCATCTCCTGAAAGATGTCCCCACGTTTGATACGCCGCCCTACTCAACCATAGACCTCTACCGCACAGGAAAATTGTCTATGTTATTATTTACACCTTTTTTAGTAATTTTAGAAAATTTTCAATCATACAAAAATTGTTATTTTTTTTAACCCCGACCTTAGAGCTCCACCTCACTGGCTTTAAAAGTTGCCTTGTTAAATTTATGGAGGAAAGATGATCCTTGGGTAAGCGTTCGGGAGTTTGGGTCAGCGTTCGGGTTGAGTACTACTAGCTGGTCAGACAGACATTATTCTGTCGTAATGTCACTGAATTTGTTTTATGTCAAAGATTTTCTTTCTTTTTCAAGATGAGCTCGTTCGCTTCACTCACTCGCCTCCAGGATGAGCTCGTTAGCTACGCTCACTTGCCTATTTTTATATAGAGCTTGCTTCGGTATTGAAAATGAGTTGCTATTCGAATAGATTTATTATTTCTATAATAAACATATTTTTGTATGCTTTTCAAGTATGTTTAGATATCATCCTTATAACAGCTGTTTGATGAAACTAAGTAACTAACATACAATCCCGACTTTGTTTTATGTATTTAGATAATGGAAATCACTTAATAATATCTTGCCATGACAACGTTAATATACACTAGGCAGCAATAAGGATTTTGGAAATTTGAAATTTAAGTAATTGCACAACGCCATCTGTAGAGCCTGATATAAGCGTAGGTTATATTATATAAATTAAACAGGAAAGTTGGCCGTGTTGGTAAGGGCCCGAACTTGTATTTAGGGTGTAGACCAGAGCCTGTACAGACCCTAAATTCAGCCCTGGTCGTCTGTATGCAGAACTTCAAACATGCTAGAATCCAGAATCATTGTCCCTGTCTCGTGTACATTCTATGTGCCTAAGAGTAAAAATATCTTATAGTCAATTAATACAAATGCTGAATTATTTTGACTCAATCCTATCCTACACTATAATATGAGTAAGGGTTGCATGCTCGCTTGCTTGGTTGATTGCTTGCAACTCTGATCTCAAATACGGCTCCAACGATTTTCTTGAAAAATAACTAATGTGTCCTTCCAACTACTTGTGTTGTAAAACCTGATATCTGGGTTAAAAATAAGTTCTAGACATGTCCCATCCCCCAAAAAAATCAAATAATGTAAAAAGCCACTATGGAAAATTTAAAAAATCACATTGGGCTTTTGGAGACTAAAATAAAAGCAAAAGAGTCATAACAGCTGTTCAAAATCTTTCATTGAACTCTCAAAGTTATACTCAGATAGTTTAAGTACTACCTGGGGCTGAGCTTTGCTAGGGAAAGGTCAATCTTGTTTATGACTTGGAGTAGTTTTTCACCATGTACCCTACTAACGAGCATTTTTGAGGTCACAACAGTTGTTATTATAATGTACCTTTGAGTCATTCTGGATATGACCACTCTACATGTAATCTTCATTCAAAGGTTTTATTATCTGATTTTATGGAACCACATGGAACTCATGTTGTTTATGATTATTAACACGTGGTTTCCTGAGAGCAGAAATTAAAAGATTTGAGAGAAGATTACATATATAGAGTAGTAAAATAAATCAAAGAGACATTGAGCTATAAACAACAACTGGAGGAACCTTAAAAATGTAGAACAGAGGCAAATGAGTTATACAATTCTGATTATCAGTAGGGGGAAGTGGTGAATATGCTCCAAGTCATCTAAACAAACTGACTGGCCTTCCCCCGAGCAAAGCTCGGCCCCCAAGTATCATCCTATACTCTAATATGAGTAAGGTTTGCTTGCTTGCTTGCTTGCGACACTGATCTCAAAAACGGCTCCAACGATTTCCTTCAAATGTTCGAAATAACTAATTTCTGGGATAAAAATAAGTTCTAGACAGGCCTCATCCCCAGGAAAAATCAAATAATGGAAAAAAACTAAAATGAAAAGTTAAAAAAATTAACATTGGGCTTAAGGAGTTTTAAATCAACACAAAATAATTTTATCAGCTGTTCATAATCAACCAGGGAACTATCAAAGTAATACTCATGTTGTTTATGATTATTAACATGTGGTTTCCTGAGAGCAGAAATTAAAAGATTTGAGTTAAGATTACATATATAGAGTTGTAAAATAGATCAACGGGACATTGAGCTATAAATAACAACTGGAGGAACCTTAAAAATGTATAAAAGAGGCAAATGAATAATACAAATCTGATTATCAGTAGGGGGAAGTGGTGAAATATTACTCCGAGTCATCTAAACAAACTGACTGGTCTTCCGCCGAGCAAAGCTCGGCCCCCCAGGTACTATACTCTAATATGAGTAAGGTTTGCTTGCTTGCTTGCGACACTGATCTCAAAAACGGCTCCAACGATTTCCTTCAAACGTTCAAAATAACTAATTTCTGGGATAAAAATAAGTTCTAGACAGGCCTCATCCCCAGGAAAAATCAAATAATGTAAAAAAACTAAAATGAAAAGTTAAAAAAATTAACATTGGGCTTAAGGAGTTTTAAATCAACACAAAAGAATTTTATCAGCTGTTCATAATCAACCAGGGAACTATCAAAGTAATACTCATGTTGTATATGATTATTAACATGTGGTTTCCTGAGAACAGAGATTAAAAGATTTGAGTGAAGATTACATATATAGAGTAGTAAAATACATCAAAGGGGCATTGAGTTTTAAATAACAACTGGAGGGACCTTAAAAATGTAGAAAAGAGGCAAATGAGTTATACAAATCTGATTATCAGTAGGGGAAAGTTATGAAATATTACTCCAAGTCCTCTAAACTGACTGACTGGCCTCCCCCCGAGCAAAGCTCGGCCCCCCAGGTACTGTAGTGTTAAAACGGATATGAGAAGGGTGTTACCACTCCAGTAGTCAGTAGTATTTTTTATTTACATTAGTCCTAAATTATCTGTTCATACCGTTGTGGAGTTAAAACGGATATGGGAATGGTGTTTCCATTCCATTAGTAAAATGTTTGCTTTATTAATTATCTGTTCTTGCTGTTGTGGAGTTAAAACGGATAACAGAAGAGTGTTACCAATCCAGTACCTGCCTACATATCTTTAAAAATTCAGTCTTCGTTCATCCTCTTACGGGATGAATGAGCGTATACCTAGTAAATCATTTACGGGGCGAAGCCTGTGGCTATAGTTTATAATAAAAATATAAATAAATTACATATTGCTCATTTCAAGTTGTTAATTTAAAGAATACTATACAGTTTTAACTTGCTTATTATATAAATGATTTTTTTTAATTTGAAAAGAACTTTTCACTGTCAAAAGTGAAATTAGGTATAATTTTTTCTTATCACAATTAAATTTTATCCAAAATTCTTCGACAAATTTTGTTATTGCTCCTCTTGAGCCAATTATTAAGCCAATAATTTCTAATTCCTTGAGGTTATATTTTTCTTTGTAGTACTGAGCGGTAGGTTAGTAAATATTAATCTTTTCTTGGTTGACTTCTTTTGGTTGATTATTATTTAACTCAAACCTTACCGTCGGATTAATTATAAAGCCTTTTGCACACTTTAAGCGAATTTCCCCTATAGGGAACAAGCTATTACCTTAGTCGAGGCGGCATGGTAAGACCTAGGCCCGGGACCATGATAATTTTTCGTTTTGAGGTCCCCAGACCCCCAAAACACTATTCGTTCTTATATATATACAGTTTCGAACGAATAGTGTTTTTGGGGTCTGGTATATATATATATGTGTGTATGTGTGTCTGTGTGTGTGTGTGTGTGTGTGTGTGTGTGTGTGTGTGTGTGTGTGTGTGTGTGTGTGTGTGTGTGTGTGTGTGTGTGTCCGTGAGCACGATAACTCTCGAAAAAATGATCCGATTTTGATAAAATTTGTAAACTTGTAAAGCAACATTTATGACTTGAAGTTCGAAAACCAGCCACATTGCTCCATCCGAAGGGGTATTTGGGGGGGGTTTACCCCAAATTTTTTTTTTAAATTCTTTACATATAATTTTTGGAATAGCAAAATTTTAGTTTTACCATTGGATTTAGCTTAAACAAAACCCATTTTGGTGTTTTGATGATTTCTCTATGTCAATTGGTTACCGAGATTTTGAAAGTGCTAAACACAGTACGTTGCCTAATGTTATTCTTATGGAGGAAAAGACAATTTTTATATCTCGCTTATTATGAACGTATACAGACGAAACTTGGTATATGGCCATTTGTTCATCTGGGTCTATTGAAATTTGCTAAAAAAATTTTTTGCTAAAGGCTCCCGTAGCAGCAAACCTGCGTACTCAGTCCCATGTTATTCTTACGGGTAATACAGTTAAATGCTATTCCTTAGTGATGAACATAAATGAATAAAAACTGGTATATAACTTCACCTAGTTGATTTATATTTATATTAGCACAAAAACCCATTGTTTGTGTTCGTTGATGCAGCAACCCTGAGTAGGGGTCCCCCCGATATAGCAAGCCAATCAGAAGCCAGCATTTTGGTCACGTGACTTGTGACGTCATTAGGCCCCGCCCCCAAGATGGCGGCGCCCATGTTTCCCGCCAAATTTTCTAACCTCACTTTTTTCCCCGCCAAATTCCCTAACCTCACTTTTCTCCCTCCAGATTATGCAGTTGTCCAGCCTATGGTTATTATATGCAGTATTATATATATATATATATGCTCTATGCTATTATACTCTATAGGGATACGCTACCAAACTAGCGGAGCTAAATAAGGTAAGTAAAAAAGTCAGTTTGTTATATAATAAGTTTATTACATGTAAAAATTTAAAAGAATATACATATAAAAAAGTTAATAATATAAAAAAAAACAAAGAGTAATATATAAAAAGTTAATAATATAAAAAAAGAGTAATATATATAAAAATTTAAAAGGTTAACAATAACTAATATAAATGATTATATATAAAAAACTAGCCGTCAAAGAAAAGCCGCTTACGGCCGACGACCGTCGAGTGGCAGAACGGGCATACGTGGAGGCGAACTGCACACGCGGGACAGAGGGTGTGTTGACATGGTGACAGCACCACCGTAGGCAGCGTGTCTAGGCAGACCCTGCACATCAGGGCCCTAGGAGGTTCTGAAGCAGGCGGTGGACGTCCCCGGAAGATTTCCTGGTCCATGCTGCTCCCGGTCTGAGTGAGGATGCACTCCAGCGTAGTCTGGATCTCGGTCCAGACTACTGGGGCGACTTCCAACATCTCCTGACGGGTTGCGTTCTCCAGGACGGTCTTGGAGAGATGGAGAACCTCCCGGAGCTCTGACCTAGCAGTGGTAAGGTGGCATACAGCCTGCCAAGACGCACGGTCAACACCCTCCTGTCGTGCCTCGATCTGAAATCATAAACAAGTCTTAAAATCATAAAATATACCTATATAAACCCTGAAATCATAAACACAGTTTAATTTATGAATCACATTAAGTTATTATTATTATAATATGCTCACCCTCTCAAAAGCGTGATGCCTAAGCTCATGCAGCCTTTCCTCACGACGGCAGTGGGGACAGGGCTGCTGTGGTGGTGGTGGTGGTGGTGGCGGATGGATTCTCAGGCTGAGGTGGCAGTGGATTCTCGGGCTGAGGTGGCGGCGGATTCTCGGGCTGTGGTGGCAGCGGTGGTGGGCTAGGTGGAGGCAGGTTCTCGGGCTGTGGTGCAGGCGGGTTCTCGGGCTGTGGTGGCAGCGGTGGTGGGCTAGGTGGAGGCAGGTTCTCGGCCCCCTGTGCCTGCGACGGGTCATCATACACACGCTGGAACACAATACACTGGTTAATTGCATATACTCATTAAAAAACAATAGCCCTAAGGGTTGTATTCAACTTACCACAGGTTCAACTCTCCTGGAAGGCCCCGCGGAGGTGTTTGCACTCGTAATTGGATGACGTGACATCCTCAGCCCTAGTAAATCGTCTTCAAGCTAAAATAAAGAAAACCGACTGTTACTGTCTGAAAACAAAAAATTACTATTTAATTTTGAAACATGATTTATATAAATTTAAAAAAACAGAATAATAATATAATTACCCCTAGACGCGTACGAAGTCCCGTGGCTTGTCGGTGGACGTAATATACGCCAGCACAAACCCGACGAGCCCCGAGGGTACACCTTTCTAGCGGCTGGTCTTCCCTCTGCAAAAGATTTGTGAGTAAGTATCTGTACCCTGGTGAGAAAGTGAAAGTTCGTTAGCAAATTGACCTACGTACCCTCAACTGAATTAAAGTCCAGCGATCCCTGGCCCAGTAGGTAGATTCAGTGAGGACGTACACATGGGACTGCCTTGAAGGCCACGCAAGCGCCTCCATCTCCCTCAAACGGGTTTCAACACTCGCCTGTAAACGTTTAAATCAGTAAGTAAGAATAAAACAGTCTAGTAATGTACGTTAGTTATTATTATATTATACTACGTTACTTACAAAGCTAACTCGGCGAAATCCTCTAGGAGCTGATGGGGCAGGATTCTCTTCATAAATGAGGATGTCCTCCTCTTCATTCATGAAATGTATGTCATCCTCCATGACATATGCTGGCTGAAAAACAAACAATTATTAGATTCTTCAAAGTATTACCGGCTTTTAAAACGTTTATTCGATCGATATCTTACCACAAGAGCTTGGAGCTGTCTGAGCTGCACAGCATCGCGGAGGGATTCGGAATGCTCTCTCACATACCGGGTTCCATTGCGCGTTCTACAGCAAGTGGGTAGTGACCGTAGGTCCATTTCATAGCCCCACGGAACGCGTTCAATACCCCTCTGAAAATTAAAACCGATAAGTACAAGCCACGCCATTACCTCAATTCTTAATCTAATGTTATATATAATCCTAAAAACTACTAACCATCCAAGAAGAACGTATCCATAAAATACCGTCGACTACACAGGTCTCCTCATAGATATATGCTCCAGTCTCCACGGTAGGGCTTGAAAATAGTCTCCAATCCGATAAGCGATCGTAAGCATCATCCTTAAAAAAAAAAAAAAAAAAGAATATAAATATATTTCAGCAGAATATATAAGCTAGTGATCAATTTTACACTTTTGTTATTTTACTTACCCAATGTATCGGGTGAAACCCTTCAAGAGGCGCCAGGGTCATGTCAGTATCTCCATCGGGCATGGAGTATGAGAGGATGTCCCTGTGCCGATTTATGAAGAACACATCACCTGTGTCGCTCCGGCTATACTCGTCAAATAGACAATCAGTTCCCCACTAAAACAAAAATATTATTATAAGGACGGTAGTAAGTCGACTAAATTAATTATTTACATTATTAAAAATTATTAAATTTTCACAATTATTAAAAATACTTACACTAGCCATTATCTCAGTTATTTGCATATTTGTCGCTCGGGTCCGACGCCTATATCCGTTAAGAGGCTGATCTAAGTCAGTCGAATCACTCTGAAAATATAAAAATTACATTACTATAAGAAAACGTAATAATATTAATTTTAAAATGTTGGAATTAATTACTCTATACACTTACATCAGAGTCTTCATCGGCAAAAATGTCAGAGCTCGAAGGTCTGGGACCCTGTAAATAAATTAACAAAACGTTACATTTAAGAAACTATTTAATTAGCAGCAGCGACTAAATTAACAACACTGAATTAATTACATACCCCGGGTTGAAGTGGTGGGTTCTCGCCGTCACTGTCCCCAAAGGACAAGCGAAGAATCGTCACAATAATCAGTAGACGGAACATTACTACAGAATGCATGGAATACTGTAATCGAGAGACAGCAAACGCTCATATTTATACTCTATCCCCACCCTCAACCTTAGTCACAGTAGCTTTCCCTATCTCCTTGAGTTGAATCATCAGGCAGTACGCGATGGCCTCGTCTCTCGTACAGATTTGTCTGGAGGCCGTCTGCGCTAATAACCCGCGCTTGGATCAAATTTTAAACCTACCGTTACCGCAACCTACGCGTCTTCAACTCGTTAATGAGCATAAAAGGTGTTGTAAAACCCTCGAGAGTTTTTGGTTCGAGTTTGAAGACGACTTGGTCTTGTGTGTCTTCTGCACTCTTGTAAGTACACTTAAATTAAGTACACTTAAATTAAGTACACTGTTAAAAAGGGTTGTTGCATTTTAATTTATGTTTTTATAACAAATGTTTTAGGAAGCCCTCATCCTGAGTGGAGGCAATCTACCTCCATACAGGTCGAAGGAGGCAAGAGAGACCTGCGGCTACACGGATTTTATACCGCAGGAGAGGATGCGGCTCTGCGATGTATGCGACTTTGAAATTAGCAGAGCCGTTAGCAGATGTTCCTGCGTAATATAGTAAGTACAATATTTTACAACACACAGTGTAACCATTAGACAAATAGACTGTAATTTTCGTGAGCTCAATCACCTTGAGCGATACTTGGATTTAACGAGCGGCTGGGCCGGCTCGTAATCGATGGTAATTTTCGGCCGCTCAATCATCTTGAGCGGTACTTTGTTGTAACGAGCTTCTGGACCCGGTTATTAGCGGCTATTATTTAGCCTCTCAATCATCATAAGCTATTATGATTTTTACTCACGTTTTAGTTTTCTATTTTATTATCCATTTGAAACGCTTGAAGTTCTAATCAGAGGAAACTCTTATCAGTACCGCGCAGGCGTGAAACTGCTGCGACACATGCATTCACTCATTCGCGTCTCACCATGGAGCACCTCCATTACAGCCACTGCGAGGCCTGCGGCAAGCTGACGTCGTGTAATATGTTGTGGTTTACCCCTTCTGGGGTAGGCTACGACATATGTTGTAGGTGTGAGGAGCTGTCCCCGGAGGAGTGGGGAAACCATCCACCTATCGAGTCCTGTGAGCACGACGCTGTTCAGTAAGTAATTGTATTAATTATTGTTCTTATTTTTGAACAGGGTAGCAAGCGTTAGACAGTGGTGGAAACTTGTTTTCAAAAACGGGTCTAGCATTGCTTGCTACACTAGTCATCCGCGCTATCACTTCCTGTGATAGCGATTAGGGCGCGAGTCACACACGCCACTTCAGTTACAGTCATGGAGCCGGTGTGTACGGAATTCGAAGTGTTGAGTACATTCTTGTGTCCCTTGTACGGGGAATATTGTGTGCCGGGACACCATGTGGAGCTCTCTCCACACCTGCAAGTGAGCTACCACTATTGTTTGGTACCTTATCTCCGCGGCAGTATAAAGTACACTTGGACGCTGCGGTACACTTGCGGCGTATGCGGTGTTACACTGACTTACAGCTGGACGGAGGGCTTTCGATAAGGTATGTTATTATTTTTATTCGGTTTTTAGAGTCCAAGTTAAGTATTTGTATGACCCATATTTCCACACCACCCAGGGGGTAGGGTCTCGGCGCGTTTTTTATTAAAGTGAGTATCCCCAGTAGGCCTATTCTCACTGTTTTTAACCACTGCCCCAACCAACGCAGTGATTCGTGGCAGCCACTCCATTACAAAAATGCTGCCTCCGATAAATATTGTTTGTTCTCTGTTTCTAGGCTATTTACTAAGACTGTGTCCGTTCAGTTTAGCCTAGAAAATAGACAGAGAATTTTACTTTTATATTTTTTTTATTTGGTTTTTATTTTTATTTTTTTTTTGTTGCGCCTTTTAATTCGCATTTCCCTGACAGTCGGAGGATTACAACAAACGGTTTCACGGTTTTTTAGGCCAACCTCCCCACACCCCTGGACTTACAAAGGGTTTAGCCTTGCCTGCTGGGTGAGCGACTGCCGGGCCTTATTTTTATTAGGCCCCACTCGAAAATATTTTTCGAGCGTAGTACTGTGCGGACCTCAAGGCGCAAGTTTCGTTTTTATTTTTATGTATAATGCAGGCTACTGCAAAATCATCATCATCTATATACAAACCTTCATTTATTTCTTTAAAATTAGAATGAAACGTCCGAAGGAATTGAGCCTTCTCCAGGCCTTTTGTGTGTATGGCCTCGAAGGGTTTACACAGTGAGCGTAAAAGCTCTTCGCTGTAATGTACCTCACCTTCATCCCACTTTATATGGTGAAAGTGACAAGTGAGCCAACGGGCTGTTCTTTTCATCTTGCTATTCAAAAAATTAAAACAGTAAGGAGGTCGGAATACCAGCTGAGTTCTGTAAGACTTTCCGACTATAGCAAACTCCTTTACAATAAATTTATTATTATTGTCTTTGAACCCGTGAAACTCGACTACAGCTTCCATAATGAGACTTCGCTAAAAAGACGGTCAGCTACTTGAGGTGGTAATTGTTCTGTACAAGCTTCAGCGCCCGATAAAACCTGATCAATAAAAACTTTAATAATATCCTCCAAATAAAAATATTCTAATAGAGAGCGACCGATCAAAGGAATGTTAATTACAAGCTGATTCCACTCGTGTCGATTGAGAGCCAAGGAGTGTTCTCCGTCAGAGACACAAGCGTACTGCTGACCAAAAATACTGTTAACTTTAATATCAGCTCCCGTATCGGTCTTTACAAAGCATTGATACTTGCCTTCAAAAGCTAAAGTAATTTCATTGAACCTGTCAACCAGCTGACAGTAAGAATCGTAAGACCAAAACACAACACCTTTCCTCCCCTTAATTAATACTCCGAGGCTGTTGTCCCTGTTTTTAAAAATACCCGATACTACGCACTTGGTGAGTTCAGGGTCCAAGAAGTGGACTGACTTTAGAAATACTCCGGTCATTAAATTTATAGGCTCTTTCCCCTTAGGGATGGGTATAGCTCCCGTACTCACCTCCGTCTCGGCCGATGACATCTCTGCTACTAATCGGTACGCCCCGTTAATAAACGTCCACACCCAACCTCATCTACCCCCTCCCCTCCCCCCTCCTTCTCCTCAGAATCTGAAGAGGATTCTGAGGATTCACTGTTGTCAAAATCTGTACGCCATTTAACTATAATGCTATCGATCCCACGCATTAATTTAAACTCCTTTTCAACACTAGCAAACTTGTAACTGTCTACGTAATCTGTTTTCATCAAAACCTTCTTGTAGTAATATTCAATTTTAATCCAACCGTAGTAACCCATGTTTACTCACTGACTGTTCACCTCAGACTAACAAAATCTCTTAACCCACAACATCTATACCCTCCTCATCATCATCACTGCTAAAGTCTCCATCGTCTCTGAGTTTAACAACTACGGTGGTGGTACCCTCAGGAATATCAGATATTTCCTTCTCACAGTATATCTTGTAACAATCCATTTTTGCTGTACCTATTAAAACATTATCGGCGTTATAAAACTGAATAATAACCCACTCGCCCATGTTTACTCGCTGAGTGCTAGCAGGAAACTAACCCTCTGAATATTATATGTATCTTTTACCCCTTCCCACCCTGCCCCAAGGGGGCGATTAGCCCCCATGTACATACATTCCAAGTGACCGGGCTACACGCCGAGTCCACTGGTTTTGGAGTACAACGGATATTTTGTCATCGGTACATTTGATACGTCTCAAAAACCTGGCCCTATCCCTTGCTAACTGTTCCCAATCTGATTTTCTATCTTCAGCGGGCAAACTGTATATTTTTGTAACTACCGGGCTGGAGAAACTAACTCGATATTTTCCTGACATCTCCCGTGATCGGTGTGTATGTGTAGTGACAGTCGTGAATTATGAGACAGTACGCCCAAGTATTAGCCGGGATTGCTGTTTTAGTTTGAATCTCAAGCCTTACATCTACGGGACCGGTCTTAATAGTATTGTCCTGCTTTGAACAGTCAATTACATACAGAGGACACTTTGTTTTAAAATCATCAAAGTTTAATATCGGTGAGCCGATTCTACCGTAATAAGAGTTTTGAAAGTTCGCATACATATCATAAAACAGGCAAGTGTTCCCGCGAAGGTTGTCATACGGGTAGAAATTTGAGTTTAAATACAGTTTAACATCAAGCAAATCACTGGCGTCGAACCGTGACATGTCCTTTGTTAAGTCATTCTTTCTGCCTGTCTGAAAGGCTAGAACAATATACCGAGGTTTTTCTGTTTGGTTAGATGTTTTAAGTGTCCAAGATAACGTGTCTGTACTCGGCAGGTTCGGGTATTCAATCATTTCCCACTGACGGAAGGGAACATGTATTGCGGGGTCTTTCTCAATAAACTTGTACAATTTTAACTTCTGAGCGTCGTTCACTGTTATGTGAGGTATTCGCCAGTAGATTTTGTCAATTGTTAATATTAAAGTCCCGGCCTCCATCAATTTTACAGCGTTTGTATCTGTAGCCGAACGTAAGAGTATCAGTTCCTGTTTAACATTTACCAGCACTCGTCTGTAGTCTTCAGCGAAACCTAGCAAGAGTTTTAGAGGGATTGAATATACAAAATCTGTCACTTTTTCAGTACTACCAGGACCGTTCCAACAGGCATTCTTTAAAGTATTTTTCTCCTCCTCGCGAATAGATAGAATATGTTTTAAAGTAGTAGTTATACCGACATTTTTTGTCCTGTCAATTTCCTTGCCACAAATCTCGTAGCGGATTTCTTCAAACAAGAAAGATATAGCATTATTAATAAAGGAAACATCCTGAGGAGTCCCGTCGGCCTTTGTAGCGTTGGTCTTGCCGTGTATCACAATAAAACTTTCAAAAGGCGCGGTTATTATGTCCTGCTGTAATATCGGTATTCTTATTTCATCGTTATTATTGTAAGTTGTACTTGCATACGGCTGATGTGAGTGCAACTCCATCCCTGTTATCAAGTCAGCATACTCTGCCTGGTTGTCTATCGCTAATAGCGCCATTCTTTATTACTTTAAAACCGAGAGAGCGAAGAAACGTTATGCTTTTACAAGTTAACTCCTTGGCTTTCTGAACACTACTGACTTGTTGCCCTCCTGGTATATGCCTAAATAGTAGCCCCATTACTGCGTCTAAGATTTAGTCTAACAGAAATTCTTTCTCCGCGAAAGTTAACAAGATTACCGTCCTGGTCTTTTAGAGACACTGTCAAGTTGTTGATCCTCTGGCTGATCACAGGTAAATAAATGACATTCCTCGGTAATTCCATTATTTTATAGCCCGGTGGTTCAGCCGGGTAGAACTCGTGTATGACATGGCCCTCAACCCCATTCAAGTATGACCCGCGTGTGACATTACATTCCACCCTTATGGAGTTAACTTTTATTATATCTACAGGCAGTTCCGATACATGTTCATCTTTAGCCCCGTATATTTGTTTTTTGTAGCCCAAGAGTGTTCCCAATGAATGTTCTTTAGTAAAGTCAATTTTCTCAGAACAACATATCGTAGCTTTTAAAGTGTTATTATTAGGTTTCAAAGTAAATTGTACTTCTTTTGGTAGTTGCGACTGTATATACTTTTCAATGTCCTCAATTTCGTAAGACCCTTCAGGGATCGTAATACTTTTATCATCACCGTAGTAAAACGTATCATTTATGTTTTTTTCAATGTTCGGTATAGAGTTATAAGTGGTCAGTTCAATTAAACCAAGTTCCCATGTACCCTCGCTAACATCAATAGGAAACGCTAGCTCGTGGGATAGAACACTAGTTACCCTTGTTAGACAGAACATTACTACAGAGAAACTTTAAACACAAATGTCCACAAACAACTGAGTCAAAATTCTGTTGTCTCTAGTAGTTATAGTACATCTCACATTCACCCAAGTACTTAGAAATTTCCGGTGGTGGTCTTAGGTTTCCAAAACTGTCATAATAATAGGCCTTTTTATCAATCTTCCTGTAACATACCCAGTGCGTGCCTGGACCGGTTGTACTGTCCAAGTTAACTATAGGAGATTCACATTTTCTCGGGGTTTTCGGTAGACTGTTCCTCATATAAACCCCTCTGAAATTAGGAATTTTCAATAACCTCGCGTATTTGATCAAATCGTAATTTGTAAGTGGCTTTATTGGTATTGAGATGTTTTTTTCTTGCGGCCTCCCCTTTTCTTTCTTTTACAGCCTGCGCCTTCCTTTCTATAGGGCCTAAGATACAACCATCTACCCTTCGGGCGTTTAGCAGGGCGTTTCTTCTTACGGCCTCCTCCCAATTTTGTTTTTGCTTTCATGGCTGTTGTGACTGCCCAAGCAGCGGCTTTCTCACCAACACTGGCGTTACTAGACTTGAATCTCTGCCAAGCGCGTTCCGCCAACTCTTTGTCAGCTTGCCTTCGCCGCTCGCTGTCGGAATACCGGGAGTATGCTATGTCGTGGACCTTACAGGCCGCGTCTAGCCCGTTTATTCCTTTGTCACTTCTAGCCAATCTCTCTTTTAACTTCGTGCCAGGTCCGCAGTACTGATAACCAGGAATATGCAGTTCAACAGGTAGTAAATCTATAGCTTTGTTCAGCACCGATGAAACAATACCTCCACCTCGTACAAGCGCTAGCTTGCGTCTGAGAGGTTTCCTTCTAGTCTTTGCCATTTTATTGTAAGTATTTAATCACCTCGTACAGTCTATTCAGTAGAGTCTCACGTATACACGGAATTTTCAAAACTTCAAAAATGTCAGGCACCTTACGAGACACAGCGTTTGTGAACTCGTTGTACTCCGACACACCACTGTCAGTTGCAATATAAATCATGCCATTTATATATCTAAATGCACCGCGACTGTGAGCAGGAACCCCGTACAGTGTAGACGAAACCATTCCCATAAAAGTGCCAGTAAAGTCGCACTCGTTAATTTCAATCAGATACCAGCCATTAATAACCATGTAACTCTTCCCCGTGTTAGTGGCAAAGGCCGAATTAACTTTATATACCTGTCTACCGGCTATGGTGTCAGTACTACTCTTTGTTACCAAAGACAGTGAAGGGTATCTAAATAAGTATACATCATTGCCAACAAAAAGGGCAATTTCCCTGTTAGGTCTCTGGTAGATGGCAGATATTTCAGTAAAGTTTCGCGGTAAAACGTTAAGCCAGTGAGAGATTCTCCTTGGCCTTGTTAAATCCTCAGGAGTCCTGTCTGCAGGGTCCAAACTTATAATCCATACGTAGTCTCTAAAGAAAGCAAATATCCTCTTGTTTACAATAACGTACTTATCAATTTGACCTTTTAACTCGCATATATCGCGTTTTTCAGTTATCTCGGGTGGTGTCTCAGGTGTTGTACTGCTTGGTGTGGTAGCGGTTGTTGTTGTAGTTGTTGTCGTGGTAGTGGATGGTGTATAGTTTGGAATGGTTGCAAATGTCTTAGTGGGCCTGCCGTACAGAAACTCCATAGCGCGTTGGTCATCTTTGCTTAGCTCGTATTCGTTCATGTCCACAATCCCCATTGGACTCCTATGGAAAGGGAACATTACTGATTTATCGTCGCCTGAATGGTCCAGGCCTAGGGCGTGACCAATTTCATGTACTAATGTTTGAAAAAATGAAATGTTTCCATATCGTGGTAAATTCATAGTGAAATCCCAGTTTTCTTCCGAATCAAAGTGTATGTCCGTTTGGTTATACCCCATATGGGGTAAATAGGCGTGAGCTAGGAGGTAGCCGGGGCCATCAAAGTCAGATGGACAAGTCTCCCGTCTAGAGTAAAATATATGCTGTCTATTAGTTGAGAAGGATATAATTATAGTGGGGTTATTTATATCTTTTTTAAAAGTTAAGTTTGCATGTTTGGCCCATACATCGAAAGCTTTTTGAATTAAGTTGGGGTACTGTGGTGTTCCGTATTGGTACCAAGTTATTACTGATTTATTCCACTTTCTATTGGGTAGAGCTGAGAAGGGTAATATATTGTCTTTATAGCCACACCGAGGAGTTCTCATAAGCGCTAAGGTATCATTGTCAAAAAACCCCGTGGGCTCAAGACGAAAATTCTCTTGAAATTGTTTTACTGCAGAAGTAATGTCCTCTGTAAAAGCGTTTTTTTCCAGATAGCCGTAATATGTAAGATACTCTATTGACTTGTTGCACGAGGCAAGAGGTAGCATAAACAGTAAGAGAACCAACATCCTCGACGGTTCGGAGTAGACTAATCGGTATTTCCCGGTTTAAGTGACATTATATATTCAGCTTCTGTCCTGAGGAGACCGGGGAAAGGAAAAGTATCATCAAATATCCCCGTTGGCTCAAGACGAAAATTCTCTTTAATTTGTTTCAACCACTCAGTCCCTCTTCAGTCATAAAGAGGTCATAAGTATCAGGCGGAAGAGGTTTGACGTCTTCTTTAGGCTCTTCACCACCTTCTAACCCGTCAGCAAACAAATCTTCCCAGTTTAAGTAATCGTTTTCACCCGGTGTGGGTAGAATGGCAGACCTCCCAGTGTGTTTTCTGTTAATATAATTAAAGACCATGGTACCAAATTTCCTCAACTGTTTCTCATGAAAATCTTTATTACTAGTTATTAGACCTTCGCATTTTGACAGTCTGGTCTTGAGACCGGTTAAGTCAGACTGTTGATTAGCGAGGTTAGTAGTTATAGGCAATATCTCTTTTTCCACGAACGACTTGGTAACTGCATCGCTGGGGTCTGTTGGTAGAGCTAAATTAGTTATTTGTTTATTATTAGCGTCATAATTATCGTTGGAGATAGTCATACTCAGTTTTTTTTGTGTGCCCAAGTTAACTGCGTCCAAGGAATCTACAGGGTCAGCTACACTCCATAATCTTCTGTTTTGCATATTGAACCTCTGAAAGTCAGAAGGTATAGATTTATGGTCAACATAATTCTTTGTAGCAGCGTCGAGTGGCTGTACCGGTGTAGCCAATTTACATAACCGTTTATTTTGCATATCATAGTCACCCTGGGGCGTTAAATTGAAACCCTCTCCCTTGGGGCCCTTGACGGCCTCACCTCGGGATTTCCTGCTACTACGTCCGAACTTGTCAATGGTCATTTTAATAATGCTTTAAATCTACTGTTGCCAGCTCCTTTTATGTAGCCGGCCTCCCTTAGTTCCTCCACGATACTCAGTATTTCATTGCCGTGGACTCTGTTTCCAGTCTCTGTTGACATGGCTATGTGCCGTAATCTGTCCACTAACTCGTTGGCGTCGTCCCAGTGTATTATATCACGGGACTTTGCATTCTTCCACGCTAGACCCTTGCCCACTCTGGCTGGGAATAATTCTTTTATAATTATTCTGTACTTTAGATTGTTGTCCCTTCTAATTTGATTGTGGAATTTGTATCCTCTCTTGTGAGCGTTGGTGGCGATAATAATACTCTTATAGGTCTTCAGATCGTCTTCATCGTATATATTCTCGTCAGGGGTTCTCTTAAATATGAGCTCATACAAACCTTCAGTAGGACTATATCTTGTGTTGTTTATTAGAATAGTTCCATCGTTGTCAAAGTCTAACACCTTGTCTCCCATCATTAATGTACTGCCTTCGTATCTAGGGCCGTAGTCATGATCAATAACTCGGACCTTACCGCTAGCATCTTTTAAAAGTAGCGTCATATACCTCACTGTCATGGGGTTACTAAACTGACTTTCCATATATTGTGACGCTGTTTCCAGTCCTGAAGGGGTCGATACAATTTGCTTCAACCCGCTGGTTTCAGGTGTTGATACACTCTGCGGAATAAATTCAGCTTCTCCTTCATCATCATCTGTCGTATTGTAGTCCATTGGTTCTTCTTTAAAGGTTTCGGGTTCTGTTTTTATGTCAGGGCTAACTGTTGTTGTTTTTCTAAGTTCTTGAATAATTGGTTTATACTGCTTCTCAAGCAAAATATCACTTTCCTCGGATCCTTCCTTAAACATTTTATATTTCCGTTTAATAGCATTACGCAGCTCTATGAGCCGGTTTGTCAGTTGCTGTTTACTGCTCCGCTTCATAGTCATAAATGATAACTTTCAACCAACACATCTAGATTTAAGGCATTTCGACTTGCCTGAAAAACAAGGCACGCCTCTTATGCCTCCGTATGAACTCGATAATATCCAACAGTGAAACACCAGCGCTAAAGTCCATACCTCTGTAGTACCTCTGTTCTCTAGCATCGAACCGGGGAATCACATAACGACCGGTAAAACTCCTGAATACAAAAGTACGTTTCCACCCGTCTCTCCATTGAGGTATTTCTGCTACGGTGTATTTATCACTTTCAATTGTGTTTTGCATGAATCGTCTGAGTAACGCCATAGGCCTAGGCTCGTTGAGGTGTTGCAGTAAATAAGAATTTAAAAGCCAGAATTCGCTCGGGTTCGCGCCTGTGAACGCTCTCCACTGGTCAAATAGCACTCTGTTTGTTACACTGTACACGCCATTGTTTAGACTTATACCGAATCCCTCGCACTGTACTGGTAGTGTGGGCAGGGCCAGTTTGAGAAACTCTGTAGTATACAACCCCTGGCATAGGTTATTAACACCGTTAAACGGTTTATTCCTGTTGCATCTAGGGACACTAGGAGGTACGTTCGTGTATCCGATATTATAACTAATATCGATGTGACATTTTAAGCTTGAAGCTTTTTTATAGACTGTCATTGGTGATCTTATAGGAATACTGCGTTCTGTTAGAAGTATACACCGTGAAGCAAATGGGATCTTACATCCGTATTGCAGCATTTCATTACAGATTTGTGTAAAATTAACACTTCCGTGCAAGTTCCGTAAAGGCAAAACTTGCCCAAAGAACTCGGGGAACGGCCTGAATCTAGATATCATATTTTGTGGGTCTCGCACGGTACAGTTGTACATATCTTCGTGATATATTACAAGTTCCAAAGGAACGTTTTTTTCTTCGCATTTGTTCATAAAACTAAGCCATGTATCTCGGTTATAGGTTCTCTCACTCGCAGATATAATTAATAAAACTACAGGAGGTATCACAGCGGATCTTTTTAGTTTTTTATGTCTCCAGCATCTTTTGTTAAGCTGGTACCCATGAGGGGGTTTCTTACTGCAGTAGTTTCCACAGAATTTCTTCTTGTCCTTGTAATAAAAAGAGCACAAGTTTGACTTGACATTATGGAGTTTAGCGTTAAAGCCTCTTAAATCGTTGTACGTGTAGATGCGTACCATTACACTTCTGTTATAAAACTGTCCATCCCTACTCTGTACCTTCCCTTATAAGGGTCTAGAGTCTTGTCAATCACAAGGAATCCAAAGTTATCTCGCCACGCCCGAGCGCCCAACTCTTTAAATTTGTCAAAGGACATGTCGGTAGTGACATGATCGTTGTACACATGTCTTAGGTTCCTTTCGTCTTGTTTGAATAAAATAACAAAGTTACAGTTGTCCCTCACCAGCTGTTTGGGTATAGCGCTGTATGTCTGCCCTAAATAAAATGTATCTATATTTTTATGTCTACCCATAGTGAAATAACTGCGTATATGGTCATGTTTTTCACAGGAAATATCGTCAAAGATCATTATAGAGTTTGGTTTAGCTTCGTTTGGATGTACAACTAGACTATTGTCATTATACGCGAAATAACCAACCTCCTTGGGCATTACCTTCTTTAGAAATTCGTACTTGGGCTGATAGAGGGACTTTGAAAAAACGTAGACATTTTCAAATCTTAAGCCGTTTGGGTCAAACAATAAATTGAATAAAACATTGGTCTTCCCAGAGGAACTTGGCCCGCATATAATACAGCGTATTGAATCAGGTAATAAAATACCGTGTTTATTCTTTTTAACCATGCCCGACCCGATATATTGGTCAAAGTTTTGAACGGGAAGCTCGACTTCCTGCTTCTCAACCCGCATCCTGACTGATTACTCACTACTGATTACAGATGATATATACTTCCCGGACGTGGTCTTGATAAGCACATACCGAGCGGATGAAGCGATCAATCGTTATCACACCAAGTCCTTGGAGTCAATCCAACTGTCATGGCTGCTATCATACCCCTTCCAGCGTACAAAGAGTCTGTCTCCTTTCCTTTTTAAAACTCTTTCAACTAAATAAATTTCACCGGTTTTTGACTTGCTAATTTCTTCTGCATAAAACCCACCTTTAAGTATTTCCCCTCTGTTGTCTTGTAATATGTATGTTACTGGTCTTGTCGGTTTAATCGCATATACTGTAAACGTCTCATTTGTCCAATTTGGCAAATAGCCTTTTCTAAACACTCTTTTAGCTTTACTGATTCTAACACTGTCACCTAATTTTAATTTTTGTTTAAGGATTTTATGTTTGGGTTTTAGCGAATTTCCCCCATAGGGAAGAAGCTATTACCGTAGTCGGCATGGTAAGACCTAGGCCCGGGACCATGATAACTTTTCGTTTTGAGGTCCCCAGACCCCAAAAATACCATTCGTTCGAAACTGTATATATATATATATATCTATATATATATATATATATATCTATATGTATATATATATATAAATATATATATATATGTGTGTCCGTGAGCACGATAACTCTCGTAAAAATTATCCGATTTTGATGAAATTTGGTATAAACGTGTAAAGCAACATTTATGACTTTAAGTTCGAAAACCAGCCAGATCACTCTATCCGAAGGGGTATTTTGGGGGGGTTTTGTACCCCAAAAATGGGTTTTTTGAATTTTTTACATATAATTTTGGAAATAGTCAGATTTTATTTTTTCCCATTGGATTCAGCTTAAAAAAACATACAATTTGGTATTTTGATCATTTCTCTACGTCAATTGGTTACCGAGATATTGAAAGTGCTAAACACAGTACGTTGTCTAATGTTATTCTTATGGAGGAAAAGAAAAATTTTATATCTCGCTTATTTATGAACATATACTGACGAAACTTGGTATACGGCTTTATCTGGTTGTGGACCATTGATATTTCCTTAAAAAAACAATTTTTTGACAAAGGCTCCCATAGCAGCAAACCTGCGTACTCAGCCCCATGTTATCCTTATGGAGAATAAGTAACGTGTTATCTCCCTTAATTATGAAAATAAATTAATGAAATTTGGTAAGTGACTTCACCATGAGTCTGGGATAGAGTGGGATTTTTTGTATCAGTGCGTGGCATATTTTTACCGTAGAGTGGAAACACTGCATATTTGTTTATAAATTACTCAAATGTAAACATAACCAAAACTATGGATTTGGTTATGTTTTGTTCCATCAATTTTTTTATTTCGAAATAGTTTAAAATGTGAGTGTTATGTAAATTAATAGTGTTTTGTCGTGTTTAAAACAATGCTTGTATCTATTTAGATTTATTATCAGTTTATTTTTTACTGGAAAACTTCGATGTAAAAGCTAAGTGTTTGGACTAGTGATGATAAATTAATACAATAGGTTTTGGAATTTTTGAATTACTGGGACAGTATAACTCAGTAACACGACTGACTGTGATTGATAATCAAGCGTGTTGTAGACCTATAGTAGTTTCTTTACATTGTGAACAAATTACTTGATGGCAGACTTACTAAACTATCATACGTGCAAACTATCTTTATTACATGTAATGTACCAAATAAGCCTCACTGTCACCTAATGACGTGGGATTAAAGTTTTGTAATCTACCGGTCAGTAAAATAGTCTGGTTATACAGTTTATGGTATTTGTTTGCATTTTCTGTGGTTAATATTGATTTTCATAAACAATCAAGATGTCCAAAACTCCGTAATCCCAACCGTCTACATTGTTCAACTAATTACGATGTAGACAGATTGCCCTCCTGAAAAATTGTCATTAATGTAGATGTTGGATTTTGCTTTTAAATCTCTCGTGCTGCGATTTCAGTAGCTTGTGTATTTAAATTCAAACTAACATATATTAATGATGTAAACATTTTTAAATTTAAGGTATGAATTTTATAAGATACTGTTATATAAATAAATCATTGAATACCTTTTTTTGCATTAAATGGGTTTAAAATAAGTATATTTCTGTATGTTTAACCCCCTGATTTTGGAGCTGGAAATTAATAGGTCTAATAATTATTGGCAACTTTTCTCTCAGGTTATATATTTAAAACTCGTCGAAAACCATCCGGTACCAAAACTATATTAGTCATTGGCCGAGTCTTAAAAAAGCGTGAACAGGAGCTAGGACATGTGACCAAATAAACGCAATCAGTTTAATCTAATTTGCTAGGTACACACAGTGGTTTTAAGAGGTTAATTGCTCCACCTCACCCTCCAGGGTTAGATGGAAACGTATTCCGCATATTCTCTATTCATTGTTGCTAGATTAGGAAACCCCAGCATAGCTGCTATAGGCACGTTTTCCATAAGCGGGAATTTTGCGCAGGTTACCAGAAGGTTAGGATATAGCAGGAAAGGAAAGGGTGGGATGGGACAGGCAGCCAAATTGGCCTTTCAGAGTACCAACTCCCGTGCCTTGTGACAGCTGTGATCAGGCTCAATGTGGACCCGCTCTGCCCTCCAACTCGCCAACTCAACGGATGGGGTATCCATGTACAACAGCCAGGGACCATACATTCTCAGGTTGGGGTCCAACCCCTGAGTTTCCGCCCCGAGCCGCTGCAAGTGGAGGGACCAAAGGTGAAAGGGAAGTTTGTCATAATGAACATCCAAAAAACTTCATATGTAATGACAATTTCATTTGCTGTACCCAGTGTCAGCATCCAAACTGGTATAGACCAGTTTTAAGGTTGTCCTGGGACGAATATTCTCTATTGGTCAATGCTAACACACCAAGTTTTAATAAAATTAATAAGTATACGAGAGACATATTTTTTTTATTTCTTATAAAAATAACATCGGACAATATACTTAGTTTACTGCTGAATGGAAATTGAAATATTCTCCACAACCATTAGCCGAATAGCCTACTAACGAAATACTAATTTAACCGTGTGTGGATTGGAGTACTAATTTTTCATCTTTTAAAGCTTTTTATGGCAATGAGATAAAACTGTTGAAACCTGCTAAAAATATTTAAAGTTTATGGTACTAAGAAAGGTAAAAAAACTGAAGTTTGGGATCTCTTAAGCCCTGTAATTTCTGAACCCAAATTTTTCTAAAAAATCAGGTGGTATATTTTATTAGAAACCTAATATAAACCACCAAATAAAAAATCCAAAGATTTCGAAAGCGGCTCCTCAAAACTGCTCCAGACCTATATACTACGTTGTTGGGTACCAAAATATTATGGATACCTCTTTGTTCTTCCCTCAGGGCTCTGCCTTTACTATCACTCCCAACTTTTAATTTTAACGTTTGATTCGTTGGATTTATTTTGTTAAAGCAGCATCTCCTGAAAGATGACCCCACGTTTGATACGCCGCCCTACTCAACCATAGACCTCCACCGCACAGGAAAATTTTCTTTGTTATTATTTACACCTTTTTTAGTAATTTTAGATAATTTTCAATTATACAAAAAATTGTTGTTATTTTCTTTTAACCCCGACCTTAGAGCTCCGCCTCGCTGGCTTTAAAAATTGCCTTGTTAAATTTATGGAGGAAAGATGATCCTTGGGTAAGCGTTCGGGAGTTCGGGTCAGCGTTCGGGTTGAGTACTACTAGCTGGTCAGACAGACATTATTCTGTCCTAATGTCACTGAATTTGTTTTATGTCAAAGATTCTCGTTCTTTTTCAAGATGAGCTCGTTAGCTACGCTCACTTGCCTATGTTTATATAGAGCTTGCTTCGGTATTGAAAATGAGTTGCTATTCAAATAGATTTATTATGTTTATAATAAACATATGTTTATATGCTTTTCAAGTATGTTTAGATATCATCCTTATAACAGCTGTTTGATGAAACTAAATAACTAACATACAATCCCGACTTTGTTTTATGTATTTAGATAATGAAAATCACTTAATAATATCTTGCCATGACAACGTTAATATACACTAGGCAGCAATACGGATTTTAGCAATTTGAAATTTAAGTAACTGCACAACGCCATCTGTAGAGCCTGATATAAGCGTAGGTTATATTATATAAATCAAACAGGAAAGTTGGCCGGGCTGGTAAGGGCCCGCACTTGCATTTAGGGTGTAGACCAGAGCCTGTACAGACCTAAATTCAGCCCTGGCCGTCTGTATGCAGAACTTCAAACATGCTAGAAACCAGAATCATTGTCCCTGTCTCGTGTACATTCTATGTGCCTAAGAGTAAAAATATGTTATAGTCAATCAATACAAATGCTGAATTATTTTGACTCAATCCTATCCTACACTATAATATGAGTAAGGTTTGCATGCTCGCTTGCTTGGTTGATTGCTTGCAACTCTTATCTCAAAAACGGCTCCAACGATTTTCTTAAAAAATAACTAATGTGTCCTTCCAACTACTTATGTTGTAAAACCTGATATCTGGGTTAAAAATAAGTTCTAGACATGTCCCATCCCCCAAAAAAATCAAATAATGTAAAAAGCCGCTATGGAAAATTGAAAAAATCACATTGGGCTTTTGGAGATTAAAATAAAAGCAAAAGAGTCATAACAGCTGTTCAAAATCTTTCAGCGAACTCTCAAAGTTATACTCATATAGTTTAAGTACTACCTGGGACTGAGCTTTGCTAGGGAAAGGTCAATCTTGTTTATGACTTGGAGTTGTTTTTCACCATGTACCCTACTAACGAGCATTTTTGAGGTCACAACAGTTGTTATTATAATGCACCTTTCAGTCATTCTGGATATGACCACTCTACATGTAATCTTCATTCAAAGGATTTATTATCTGATTTTATGGAACCACATGGAACTCATGTTGTTTATGATTATTAACATGTGGTTTCCTGAGAGCAGAGATTAAAAGATTTGAGAGAAGATTACATACATAGAGTAGTAAAATAAATCAAAGGGATATTGAGCTATAAATAACAACTGGAGTGACCTTAAAAATGTAGAAAAGAGGCAAATGAGTTATACAAATCTGATTATCAGTAGGGGGAAGTGGTGAAATAAGCTCCAAGTCATCTAAACAAACTGACTGGCCTTCCCCCGAGCAAAGTTCGGCCCCCAGGTATCATATACTCTAATATGAGTAAGGTTTGCTTGTATGTTTGCTTGCTTGCGACACTAATCTCAAAAACGGCTCCAACGATTTCCTTCAAATGTTCAAAATAACTAATTTCTGGGATAAAAATAAGTTCTAGACAGGTCTCATCCCCAGGAAAAATCAAATAATGTAAAAAAAATAAAATGAAAAGTTAAAAAAATTAACATTGGGCTTATGGAGTTTTAAATCAACACAAAAGAATTTTATCAGCTGTTCATAATCAACCAGGGAACTGTCAAAGTAATACTCATGTTTTTTATGATTATTAACATGTGGTTTCATGAGAACAGAGATTAAAAGATTTGAGTGAAGATTATATATATAGAGTAGTAAAATAAATGAAAAGGACATTGAGCTATAAATAGCAACTGGAGGAACCTTAAAAATGTAGAAAAGATGCAAATGAGTTACACAAATCTGATTATCAGTAGGGGAAAGTGATGAAATATTACTCCAAGTCATCTAAACTGACTGATTGGCCCTCCCCCGAGCAAAGCTGGGCCCCCCAGGTACTGTCGTGTTAAAACGGATATGAGAAGGGTGTTACCACTCCAGTAGTCAGTAGTATTTTTATTTACATTAGTCCTAAATTATCTGTTCTTGCCGTTGTGGAGTTAAAACGGATATGGGAATGGTGTTACCATTCCATTAGTAAAATGTTTTTTTTATTAATTATCTGTTCTTGCTTTTGTGGAGTTAAAACGGATAACAGAAGAGTGTTACCAATCCAGTACCTGCCTACATATCTTTAAAAATTCAGTCTTCGTTCATCCTCTTACGGGAAGAATGAGCGTACACCTAGGTATATATCTGTTATGTTATATATTCATTGGAAATTCGCTGAGTATGCAGGTTTTTGCGACGGGGGTATTTTGTGTCATTGTTGTTTTTTTAACAGAAATCACGCCCGAGTGTTGATTAATAATGTGAAGGTCAAAAGCCTACTGTCATCGGTCGTCTACCTTCACCTTTTGTGGATTATTGATTTTTTATTTGTGACAGAACAACTCTAATCAAAGTTTACAATTAAGCTACAAATAATTGGTTCACTAGTAGTTCTGAAACTAATATGCTGAAACTAAACTAATAAACTAGGATACTTCGAGAATGGCAGTAAGTTAACTGGTTTATTTGGAGTAACTGGATTTATTTTTCATAACCATAACCAGGCAAGTAAATAGGATTTTGAAATTTGACTTTCGAGTTTCGAAATTCGATTTTTTAAGTTTTGGTTTCGGTTTCGAGATTTGAAATTTCTGGTTTTGACCATCACTAATCAGATGACTCCTTAAACCGAAGTAGTCAATAGTAAAAATATCTTTATTCAATAATAGTACATATATTGTACATGAATGGTGTCAAATTATATATATTCATTATTCAAAGTAGTTCAAAAGGTTAACCACAGAATACAGCACACACAACTGTTGCATTTCCTGGATGAAACCGGGAACTGTAGCTAGTTGGATAATCGAACGAAGTGAAGTTTATCCTTATACACAACTTACTGCTTAGACTGGTAAGAGAATCAACTCAACTGTTGTGTCTGTGACCAAAATAACTCGAGAACGCCTCCACAGTTAAACTTAAAATTTTCCAGATAAACTTAACAGGTCAAAATCTCGGTCAAGTTCATTATTCAGATAGTTCGTTCAGTATTAATTAAATTATCTTAAAAACAAATTTATTTTTTTCTCCATAAGAATAACATTGGAAGCCATTTTAGTGGTACTTGAATCGTTAAAATTTATCCAACAACAGAGTAACAATAGTTAGTTTACTAGAGTATACTTTGTTATACTGGATAACAAAACTTTTTTACCAACAAAAAACATACAAGAGAGATAAATCAAAGTATATTTTTAAGTTGTGAGCATATTTCTTATTTTGTAAAATTATTAAGTGTACGTTATAAAAAATATCCGTACAGTTAATATTCCCTGAGTATGCCTACTCTGTGTAAATATCGTCAGTCGTAGGAGGCGACGACTGAAGGTAACAGTGGCAGACGTCGCGTGTGGCAGACGGAAAAACTCAAAATAACTTTTCAAAATAGATGACTGTAGATACTAAGATATTAACTTAACTTATAAAATATTTTGTTTTATTACATTGTCTTAGACAATTGGTAATATTTTAATTGTCATGTGTAAAAAGTACAAAGCCTCAATTTGTCTAGAAAGCTTCCATCAAGTTAGTCACAGTAAGCGACCAACCTTAAAATTTATTTTGTAGGACGATTATTTGCTAGGTTATATTTTCACTAAATTAATAATAACAATTGTCTACATTACCTAAACTACATTACCAGTAATGTTGTACGTAACCACAATAAAAGCTATAGACTATTCTAACCAACCAGCCTTTTTCGGAAGGTTATCTTGAATGATTTGAGATAGCCTAGGGTTGGATTACAGTAAGAGTAAGCCAACATTAAACTGGTAATACAACTGTTGTAAAATACTTTAAACACATTAACAGGAATGTTTTAGCGAACCAAAACAAAAGCTTTAAACTATTCTAACCAAACTAAGCCTTTTATACAGGTTATCTGAAATTATATGACATATCCTAGGTTTGGATTATAGTGAGCTGTTTTCATCATAAACTAGGCCTATACACTTAGGCTACTTGCCATTTTATAAGTTTCTTGCCATTTTATAAGTTTCATGTACGGTCTTGAACCAACCCATGTTTATACAGGGTGTCTACCAGCTCCCTAAAATAAAAATCGGGGGCTTTTTGGGGACTTTTGGTGACTTTCATCATTAAATATCAGTGACCTCGGAATTAAACCGTACCGTTATGTTTGATGTAAAAAAATCGAATGTAGCTCACGATGGTACAAAACTTCAAACTAATAACAACCGCTGTGATTATATATTCAGTATTGGATGCTTAGGCCTAAGCCTACTTTAGTAAACAGTAATATGAAATCAGCACAACAATGTTAGGGTCTACCCTAAATAATCCTAGGGTCTACACTAAATATAATACCCCCGTCGCAGCAAACCTGCCTACTCAGTGAATTTCCAATGCATAATATATGTCTCAATACCACATAAAGCCCCATACCAAGTTTCATAAAAATATATTCACATATAAGCGATTTGAATTATTCTCCATAAAAATAACATTGGTACATGTAATGAGTACGTAGGTTTGCTGAAACAAGGAACACAAACAATTGGTTTTATACAAATATAAATTAACTAGGGGAAGCCACATACCAAGTTTCATCAATATTCAATCATAAATAAGCGCTATGTAACATTTTAGTTATTCTCCATAAGAGTAACATGGGGGCTGAGTAAGCAGGTTTGCTGCAACAAGGGAAAAAATGGGTTTTTATGCAATTATCAATGTAACTCAACTAAGTGAAGCTACATAAAAAGTTTTATTAATTTATGTTCATAATTAAGGGGATCAATGTAACTCAACCAAGTGAAGCTACATACAAAGTTTTATTAATTTATGTTCATAATTAAGGGAGTCATCACATTTTACTTATCCTCCATAACAATAACATGGGGGCTGAGTACGCAGGTTTGCTGCTACGGGAATAATCAACAAAAATCAATTTGTTGTGCAAATATCACAATACTAGTACTAGGTGTAGCCACATACCAAGTTTCATTAACATAATAAGTTAAATTAAATAATTCAAAAATTAAATAATTAATTAAATAAGTTTCATTATTCATATATAATTGAGATATCAAATTTTATTTATTCTCCATAAGGATAACATTGGACAATGTACTGTGTTTAGCACTTTGAATATCTCTGCAACGGTTGGGCGTAGAATCACAGTTTAAACACCAAAATGATTGTTTTGTGGAACTGAATAGATTGGTAAAAGCAAATGTGAAGTTTACATTAAAATAAACTAAGGAAAAGCCAAAAACCTTTTTCCTATAAGATTAACATGGGAGATTTTATGAGTAGGTTTTTTGGATTTCACTTACCCTAGGTTAATAATTCAAAATACTAAATAATTTGTTTTTTAAGCTCTATAACATGGCCAAAATTAAGTTTTTTAAAAATGTTAGGGTGAAAAATGCAAAAAACTGATTTTTGGAAAATTTTAAAACCCCATAAACCCCCCTTCCCATGGTCCGATTTTTCTGGTTTCCCATGGTCCGATTTTTCTGGTTTTCGAACTTAAGTCATGAATGTCATTTTACAAATTTGACCCAAATTTCATCGAAATAGGATGTTTTTTGCTCAAGTTATCGCATTCACGGACACACACACACACACACACACACACACACACACACATATATACATATATATATATATATATTTATTTATTTATATATATATACATATATATAAATTTGAACGAATAGTGTTTTTGGCATCTGGGGACCTCAAAACAAAAAATTATCATGGTCTCGGGCTTAAGTCTTACCATGAGACCTACGGTAATAGCTTCTTCCCTACAGGGGAAATTCGCTAAAATTATAAAGAAAAAAAGTTAAGGGATATTTCATTGCAGTGGTTCTTCCTTAATGCACAAGTGACCCACATACCTTGTATCTGTTCGATGTTGTGAACAAAAACACAAGCACGATAAATCTTGGTTCATGTAAAAAACACTATAACTAATTTAAACACTTTTCATATAATTTAAAATTAGCTTTCTTAAATTCTTCAAACACTCACAATGTTTAAACAAGTTTCCGTTACATAATAACAGTAAAATATTTGTTTTAAAATTAAATGAATTTAATTCTAAAGTGGGAGTCTGTTCCAAATACTGATTCGCTCTCAATACTGTTCAGCTCTTCCAACGATAACTGCTGTGGTTAACATCATGTTAGGACATCATAAAAGATGTCAATAATTAATTATAATTAAATCTCCAGTGGTATTTATATTTAATAATTTGATTTTTACTACCATGTAATCTAATGCTTAAGCAATACTTTTTTCTGGCAAGCGTTAACACTCTCGTAGCCTTCATATCCTACCACTCAACGACGAGAGTTGTTAGTGAGATGCAATCGGCAAAATATCGTCGTATCAGGTAGGCAGGTAGGGCGAAGGGTGGTATATTGCGATCGCGCAGGATGAGGATATGGGCTGCTTCACTAGCGCTCGTGTTGCCTGTCCGTAAAAACAGTCTTCTAACGTAACAGTCTGGGCGACTGTTGATTGGCGCTAAAGTAAACAAATCTGCCCAAACGCTCTGGTTTCTTTTACCAGGCACCAGGATCGCCCAAGTCTACCCGGCTTTTTACGTTGCAGAGATTATTTCAGTTTAATCACTGACGAGCTACGGCTTTGGTGAGATGCCAGCACATAAGACATAGACGGGTACAATAATTTTGTCCCGTCAAAACGCAAACAACTGATACTACAATCAGCAGTTTAAATTGGTAAAATCGTGAAGTCACTGGCACTAGGGTGAACATCGATGATTAACTGATAATAAATTATTCACTCTCGCAATTATTTAATTTTGACTTGGATATTTTTCCGTGACTTTCGGTGACTTCCGTGACCTCATACAAAAATCTGTGACTTCCGTGACCGGTAGACATCCTGTTATAGCATTTAATTTCATGATAGCCTAGGCTATTGAAAAAATATATTGAAATTTCATTCTGTAAAATACAACTGTTATAAAATACTTTAAACACATTAACAGGAATGTTTTAGCCAACCAAAACAAAAGCTTTAAACTATTCTAACCAAACTAAGCCTTTTGTACAGGTTATCTGAAATTATTTGACATATCCTAGGTTTGGATTATAGTGAGCTGTTTTCATCATAAACTTGGACCTAAGGCTATAAAATGTAGGCCTATACACTTAGGCTACTTGCCATTTTAGAAGTTTCATGTACGGTCTTGGATCAATCCATGTTTATAGCATTTAATTTCATGATAGCCTAGGCTATTGAAACAATATATTGAAATCTCTATTTGTCATCTAAATAACTAGACCTGACGACTTATTGTTAATCCTTAAGGATATTTTGACTAGGCCTTCAGAAATTGTTTACACTAGTTCATTTAGGAAACTCGCTGTTCTCTTAAAAGTTAAATTAACCACACTGCTAAAGTCACTGCCTAGCCCAAAATACTCTGTTTGTTCTAAGATAACACACCCATGCCAATCCTAACAACAAACCATGCCTGAAATCTTCAATTTATTTTAAAAATAAATAAATTTACGGATTTATACAACATTTCCTTTGATAAAAACAAGTGATTAATGTATGAATGTTTTTCTATGGATGAAGTGTTAGGTCGGCGACGGGATCCGAACCTGCGACCTTTCGCTCTAAGAGCCAGTGCAATACCCACTCAGCTACCGCGGTAAGTGGTTTTTAGGGGAGAAGTGACCAAAACTATAGCTATATAGACATAAAACCCGGGTTCTGGTGGCAGTTAAATGATAACGGAATGTATCCTGATGATGTTATTCAAATCAGATTTTGAATTTTTTATGAGACTCGATTTAAGTTTGATTATCTGTTTCGATTATCCTTATACGGGAGGAATGAGCGTACACCTAGTATAGATAAAAAACAAGTAGTATACCTGAAGAAGTGTATCGTGTGAATGTGGGGATTGTAAGGCCCCAACTCTAATCTGGCCTGAATACCTCCCAACATGATGTAGTGGGCCACTTCACATGGATATCTGCCCTCCAGTATGTTGTACCTGGCCTCACAGTAAAGCAAGTCTAAGATCTTGGGATCTCTGCATAACAAAAAACAATAGAATGCAACTGTTTGATTGGCATGGTCATTCTTGTTATTTAAGAAATTATTGCAAACATTTTCCATCACTTGTAAATCTATATAAATAAAAATGAAATGGTGTTCGTTGGTAAGCGAATCACTTGGGAACAGCTGGACTGATTTGACTAATTTTTGAATTAAAATGTTCTTAATAAACTGAAGAAGGTTGTTAATAAGAAACCTTCAAAGTTCCCAAGTTATTCTTATGGACAAAACATTTTGTTTAGTTAAAAACATGTTCAAAATAGAAATAACAAATATACTTGATAGGCATCGTAAACATATGATCAAAATGGAAATAGCAAATCTACTTGAATGGCAACTCAAACTCTTTTCTCGATGCCTAAGTTAGCTCTATATAAATACTAGGAATCTGCGGTGCACCGAAAAATCGGTACCGGTTCGGTACAAAACGAATTACCAAATTCGGTTTGGTACCACTAACGGCGCCGGTACTAAGTCGGTACGGTACAGCCTAGAACTACAAAAAATCAGTATTTACTGTTTATCAACCAAATTTTTCCTTCAGTTTTATTCATAACATCTTTTTCGTCCATTGACACAACATGACGTTCCTTTGCTCACGACGGCAACTTTCAACTTCGACCGGTATTCGCGACTTTACCAATCGTTTACAATCGCGGTTTACAATCGGATCATGAATGATGATGAGATGCCTTTACAGCATTGATAAAGCCGCCTCCACAGGCTGGCCGAATGTTTTGTCGAGTTACGTACGACTCGGCGAGTAATTTCATAATGTACATAAACATCGAGAAGTTAATAACAAACTACTACGCATTTACACTGTCACGCTCGTCTTTGCTTGCTTAGACTTGGCCAGTGTATGGAGGTGGTATAAACGTAAACAAAAACCTACAACCAAATTTATATGACATTTAATCATTTTTAAATCAAACTGAGGGATAAACACATGAATATCTGTTTGTTTTTTATATCAACGAAATTATAACACCGTTTTGTGTTGTACATTGCCGATTGTATAACAGCCCCCTAACCTCAAATGAGTACTTGATACTATTTAAAATCGCCAAACATTTGGCAAATACATTCTTATCCACGATCATGTGTTACAGAGAGTAATAACATGCAGAAGGTTGACACTTACTTTGATATGCAAACGTAATAACATGTACATCAATTCAAAAACACAAATCGGGCTTGTCATAACATTTTCCTAATAGGCATGATGACACGACACTTCCTAACGTTTTATTGGATAGAAATTAAACCAACCGAAAGAAAATGTTTGAATTCAATATTAAATATGCCGTGATCGGTTTAGAAGAGTTTTTAGGTTGAATATTAGTTTCATTGCTAAAACGTCGATAATAAAAAAATTAAAATCAATTTTTCTAGCCCCTGAGCTGCTTCTATGACTAAATTAAAATATTACCTTCGTCAATCAGCTCATAAAGTTGTAACAAATGTTACGGCCGTTTCAGCATCACTGTGGCGTCCTCAGACATTGAATTTCATCCATATGGCGTCGTTAAAACATAAAATTGTCACACACAACACATATATTTAAAAAACGATATTTACAAAAACAGGCCTGTTTCGTGACGCACATTCCCGCACTCGAGCAAATAGCTGACTGGAGTCGAAGTCAGCTATTTGCTCGAGTGCGGGAATGTGCGTCACGAAACAGGCCTGTTTTTGTAAATATCGTTTTTTAAATGTATGTGTTGTGTGTGACAATTTTATGTTTTAACGACGCCTTATGGATGAAATTCAATGTCTGAGGATGCCACAGTGATGCTGAAACGGCCGTAACATTTGTTACAACTTTATGAGCTGATTGACGAAGGTAATATTTTAATTTAGATAAAAAAATTGTTTTACTCAAACTACTGTTGTAACAAATAAAACAGGTTAGCCTACATTGGTTCATAATTTTATGGCGTATTTCATAATTTTGGAAACTGCGTATTTCTTTCTCTCTGATATTCACTTTCTAGGTATACTGTTTGTGTGACGATGACATTTGGATGTAATCACCACTTCCACTGATCGCGCGTCGTCTTTGTTGATAAAATGTTTTGAAGAAGTTTTGTGATAGCCTTTATAGTTTAACTATTTGAAATAAACAATGAGTGCTTGTGATGGATTCTTGATTCTTGATGAACCGCCATCGTCACCGACTTCTGTTTCGACGAGTAGGCTACAACTTTGACGTCTGCTGGGTATGTGTCATCTGATTGCAATACGTAATTCTTATTCTGTTGCGTTACTTAGTTATAGGATTTAAAAGTTGTTGGAGGCTATAATTTATAATTCATACAACCTGTATTTAATTATAATAAAAAGCTTACCTAAATACATTTTTATGTCTGCCAGTGAGATTTATTTAAAAATATGTTTTCTACTTTTGTTTTGTTTGGTTTTCGAATACACTTAGGCTATGATAAATGACGTCTATTTTATTACCGCGTACCGTACCGATTTTGGACCGAGAACCGAGGTACAAAAATATTTACCGTACCGACCTTAAATTTCTGGTACCGCATACCCCTAATAAATACAAATAGTCCATGGTACAACCATTGATTATGAATACAGAATATATATCCCAAGACTACTTAATTTTTGAAGCCAGGAAAACGGACCAGCTGGTCCAATGGTCATACCACCATTTTATCAGCTGCTGGCCGAAACAAAAATAACAATCCCGTTTCATCCCATCAAATCACCTTAAAAAATCCCTTTTCATCCGGCTTGTAATTTGAAAAGATTAATATATTTCCTGCTAGATTTTGCAGCATCAAATATTTTTATATCTACTTTTACCAGTATATCTCTTTTAATTGCATGTTTAAATTCTTTAAATACAACTACAGGAAATTATACCAACCGTATTGTGATGATGGTTTTTTTAAACTAATTAATAATTAATTTATTATTTGTATTATGTTTTAAACTATTACTGCTTCCTCCTGCTGTTCCTAAGGTTCCATTCTGACTACCTAGCGTTTTAATCCCGCTGAGGGTTCAAAAATCCCATAAACGGGATAAGAATCCCACAGATTGAAACAGTGGTTGCCAGCACCTGCTTTGACATGGTGAAGCACTAGTTTCATGGTGTTTTTTTTTTTGTTGTTTTTTTTGTAACAGATGGGCCATAAGCTTGATTCATCTGTTCTGTATTTATAATCAATGGTACAACGTTGAATTATATAATTTTTTTTAACTGCAGCATGCCAACAATGGAACCAATAGGTGAGTGAGCGTGGCAAACGAGCTCATCTTGGAGGGGTGAGAGCTCATCTTGAGAATGAATGAGCATTTTTGGGCTCGGGATACAGTTTACGTCCGTACAAAGGACAGATAACCAGCTAGTTTTTAAATAAAATAAAATCACCATCATCAACAATGAATTTGAATTAAAGGATGGACATTATTGTTACAGGATGTAATTAAAAATCTCTCATTACACTTTAAAAATATTTAAAATTATACTATACTCCACAAGACGCTAAATTATAAATAGAAGATGGCAGGCCCTGGAAATCTTGGATGCATTGTACAGTTATTTGATTGTGCCAGGTTTTATTTTAGATTGTTTATTTTGAAATAGGTATCAGTTTTTAATTATTAATTAACTGATCTCATAAAATAATTAAACCATTAAGTCATTGAACCACCGAATCAAAATCTGCTCCCTGCCTATGTGGCAATTGCTCCCGCTAATCCACTGTTAAAATTACAAAAATAGATGAAACAATGTTTTTAAAAGTTTAAATTAAAAACAAATTCTATGCAACTGAGTGAGTTTTTAGTGCTGGTTCATGAAGGATCCCCAAGGATTGTTAATTGCCAAATTATGTTGTATCGGCCATAAAAGATGATTGGACCCCATAAAAACATCTAAAATTGACGATAGGAAACATATATCCGTAATAAATTACAAAAAATAATAGTTGCAGGACTCTTTTGGGGTATAGTCAACTTCCGATTATCCGGGAGCGGGTTAATCAGGTTGCGGTTTAACCGGGGTCACGAAAGGTTTATTTTTATTATTTTTATTTATCCCCTTCTAAACATAAATAGAGCAATAATAACAATTTATTTTGTTAAATTATCTCCAAAATTGTATTTAATTTACTTTGTTTATCAGAATAAATACTATACAAACAATTTAGTAACCACAACATAATCTGAGAGTCTGTCATTTCGCTAATGAGCCGTGGGCGCGTGATGGGGAGCGATGACCTTGACACTGCACGGACGGTCGGACGCGGACGTCTAAAAATAGAAATATTTCAAAACAATGACCCTTCCCGCCGCTGTTCACCCTCAGCGACGGACGGTCGGACGCGGACGTCTAAAAATAGAAACATCTTGAAACAATTACCCTTCCCGCCGTTGTTTACCTTCAATGGGTTTTCCCCCAGTGCGGAATTAATTAGCATACTGTTCGGTGTAGATTAGAGAGTTCGGTGTTTAGAGATTTTTAACCTATTAAATATCATTCGGCGTTTTGGATAGTATTTACTGCTATCAATCGTTGCTAGTATTAACTATTATTATCTTGATTGTTTGTAGATGTTATCACAATTTAAAGATTTTCAAAAGTATTTAATCTATATAAATATATCTTAAATAACATTAAAACACAATATTGTAGTATAAAAATGTTGATAAACCTTTATTATATTCGTAATATTCAATTTATTGAATCCCTTTGTTTTAACCGTGGTTTTGGGTTATCCGTGACTCTTCAACCGGTCATTACCCCGGATAATCGGGAGTTGACTGTACTTCATTTGCCCGACAGCTCCATAATATAAAAATAGTACTGTATAGGACAATCAAACTGAGTTTTACCTATAAAACTTACTTGACTCTCTCATCAACGGATCTTGGCACAAACACATTGCGTTGGAATGAGAGAACCGGTTCGTCCCGCCGCTGTCGAGACTCGGTGGCATGGGCGTACTTGGCAAGGAGGTCCGGCCACTTGGCTCTCACGGTGAATGGCTGATGATGCGGTTTGAGGCGAAGTTCTAAAAGAACAAATTTATAAAATACCTTAAGCAAGTAAAATAATATACACTTCAGAGATAGTACCTGGGAGACCAAACTTTGCTCAGGATAGGTCAGTCAGTTTGTTTAGCTAACTTGGAGTAATTTGTCACCACGTCCCCCTACTGACGATTAGATTTTCTTAGCTCATAGCCTCTTTTCTGCATTTTAAGGTCCCTCCAGTTGTTATTGTAGCTCACAGTACCTTTAGGTAATACGTTTATTATACATACACATTTGATTCTTTTTGGCTATGACCATTCTATATGTAATCTTCATTCAATGGTTTTAGTCACTCAAAACCAAAATTTTTTATTCTCAGGAAACCACATATTAATACTTAAACTACATAGATCACTTTGACAATTCAGTGATTGATTATAAACAGCAGCTATTATTCCTTTGTTTTGATTTCAAACACTATGAGCCTAATGTAAATGCTTTAAACTTTTAAATTGTTGAATATTACCAAAGATTACACATGCTACGCAAAATAGATATTGCACCTTACGGCAATTTTGTGCCAAGTCGTTTTTGGATGGGGCCACCTTCACGTAGTTGGGTGGTCCCTCAACAGAGGCGCTGTGTCAAGTCTCGATCTGCATTACCTATTCAAGTTCGGGTGAGTACGGTAATGTTCGGTCGTGCTCGGGATTAACTCAACTGTACGCACCTACTGCATCCCGCTGGCCGGCCCGTCGCCGTCGTCGTATTTAAAGTTTGAAAGCGCAGAGCTGTCATTAATGTACCATAACTTTATCTTTTTACTACAATTACTACTACTTATTTTAAAATAACAGTGCCTCAGTTAAGCTAAAGGAGCACAGTGTAGAAAAGGTTTTATTGATGTAAACATGTGTGAATAAAAATCTTCAAACATTAGTGATATAAGCTTACAACGTTATAATAATTTTTCTGCATTGAATTTTAACGTATATTTAGAGAACCCTTAACAATTTTACAATATAACAATCTTACAAGTTTTGAAAATTCGAGACTTTTTGTGATGTTGACTTTTCTGATTTCGGAATTCCCATCACTTTTGATAACCACAAAGTTTGTTTCTGGATTTTTAGTTTCATGCAATATCTTATTATGAACTCACGATGAGGACTGCATGGTTGGTCAACTGCTAACCATTCACTGGCTACTTGAGTTATTTTTGATCTAGCAATATCCACAAGAGTATTCATTACTTCATGTCTACTTTTAATAATGTGAAAGTTTTGTTGAAACAAGGTCAACATTAGGTCAGTGACTTGGACCATAAGGGAGGAGGGCGCGGTTAGGTGACTCATATCATCTTTAGTTCATTCTCAGCTCATTCGGTTCATCAAGCCGCATGTCTTGCATTAGCTCCGAGCGGCAGCGTTGGCAAGGAAATTTCTTATTGAGGACGTACACTAGATATCCAGCAACGTTCCTGAAATGATCAGAGAGATGTAAACGTTGTTGAAGGCCGTGTTTTGGCTAAAATAAAGCTAGTTTTTTTATTTGTCTTCAGATGAATCGTGGTTATTAATTTATTATTGTGTGAATAAATAATAATTTTTAACTATACTTTGCCTTCAAAACAATATGAACGAATAATGTTAATCTTTCAACATTTTTAGTTTTGTGTAATTTAACAGTCAACAGGGTTTTTTCATCCCTTGCTTTTAAAGCAGTGAGTTTTCTTCCCTTAGCGCACTTATTTTCTATAGCAGAGAGTTCTATGTAGCCGACCACATCTGGGCACATGTTAGTTTTCAATAAAACCAGCATGAGCCTATTAACAAAAAATATACGCTGAGTTTATTAAAAGTGCTTTTCCAATGTAAGCATTATAATTTGTAATGTTGTACAAATATCGAATGACAACCTAAACAACATTTAACAAAATAAGTGGTCGAAATAAGACTTCTCCCGACAACTAATCACTTCCTTTCCAGACCAAAATAACTCTCAACTAACACGAAAGGAGAATTGACAGGAGTTATTTCTATTTATGGATGTACGTGAATAAAAACAACAGATAAAGAAGCAAGGTAAGGGTGGTGGGGAGGGTTTGGTTGCGACAAAACATTTGACCTTGACTAAACGTGAATGTAAAGCATAGTCAGGAAGGCCTTTCAGTGTTTCGTTTCCTGTTTGTTATTACCCATTTATCTCATACACTCTTATTTTTCAAAGGAAATTTAAAAAATCTCAAACTTGGACTGTTAATGCGTGTAGACAGACAACCAATAAAAGATCACGTCTTAATACCTGGCATTGTTCAAGAAAAAATACACAACATAATACAATTATAATTCACAACAAACGTTCTTCACTCTTGCTAATCCATATTTAATTCTAAACCTCTAGTTACTTACATAAGTAAACAAACACAAGTCAAGGTTAACCATAACACAATAAACAACAACGAACCAATACGTAAATATATAACAGCTGATCCATGTCGGCAATGAAGTCTTAGCGGTTGTCAAAACATTCGCTAGGCCTCGCATGGAAACTGATATCAAAAAAATGGCTTGGCTGCAATATCTATTTTGCGTAGCATGTGTAATCTTTGATATTACGCTTGTTGTATATATAACGCCGCTATGCCACTGGTCGTGATAGCCGAGTGGGTTAAATCGTGGAAACACCTTGGAAAAGTGTTCTTACAAAGATTGTGGGTTCGATTCCCGCATACGATCACAACTGATCAGTCGTGCAACTCTCAATGAGTTGACTGGTCTGTGGCAACGTTGGTGGGAGGGTCCAAGTAAAACAAACAGTGGCAGGCTTGCGAAGTTGACAGGATTGGTTAATTCTTTGTGAGTTGCACATGGTCAACACTGATTTTTATACTTTTAGCGAATTTCCCCTATAGGGAAGAAGCTATTACCGTAGGTCTCATGGTAAGACTTAAGCCCGAGACCATGATAACTTTTTGTTTTAAGGTCCCCAGATGCCAAAAACACTATCTGTAAAAATTTATATATATGTATATATATATATATATATATATCTATATATGTGTCCGTTAGCACGATAACTTGAGTAAAAAATGTCCGATTTTGTTGAAATTTGGCTCAAATATGTAAAATGACATTCATGACTTTAAGTTCGAAAACCAGAAAAATCGGACTATGGGAAGGGGGGTTTGTGGGGGTTTTAAATTTTCCAAAAATCAGTTTTTTGCATTTTTCACCCTAAAATTTTTTAAAAACTTAATTTTGGTTTTGACCATGTTACAGAGCTTAAAAAAACAAATAATATAGTATTTTTAATTATTAACCTAGGTTAAGTGGTTGCGGAGAAAATCCAAAAAACGTACTCATAAAATCTCCCATGTTAATCTTATGGGAAAAAGGTTTTTGGCTTTTCCTCAGTTTATTTTAATATAAACTTCACATTTGCTTTTACCAATGTGTTCAGTTCCACAAAACATTTTGGTGTTTAAATTGTGATTCTACGCCTAACCGTTGCAGAGATATTCAAAGTGCTAAACACAGTATGTTGTCCAATGTTATCCTTATAGAGAATAAATAAAATTTTATATCTCGATTATTTATGAATGTATGTTCATGAAACTTGGTATGTGGCTTCACGTAGTACTGGTTTTTTTATATTTGCACAAAAAATTGATTTGTTTTATTATTCCCGTAGCAGCAAACCTGCGTACTCAGCCCCCATGTTATTCTTATGGAGAATAAGCCAAATGTAATGACTCCCTTAATTATGAACATAAATTAATAAAACTTGGTATGTAGCTTCACTTGGTTGATTTATATTGATAATTATATAAAAACCCATTTTTTTTATTTCTTGTTGCAGCAAACCTGCTTTCTCAGCCCCCATGTTATTCTTATGGAGAATAACTAGAATGTTATGTAGCGCTTATTTATGATTTAATATTGATGAATATTGATTTAGTATGTGGCTTCGCCTAGTTAAATTCTATTTACATTTGCATAAAAACCAATTGCTTGTGTTCCTTGTTTCAGCAAACCTACGTACTCATTACCAATGTTATTCTTATGGTGAATAATTAAAATCGTTTATATGTGAATATATTTTTATGAAACTTGGTTTGCGGCTTTATATGGTATTACGACATATATTAGGCATTGGAAATTCGCTGAGTACGCAGGTTTGCTGCAACGGGGGTATTTACTTATGTCTACTGTGTGTGCCAATGTGACTCTTTAAACTGAAAGAAAACAATATTTTAATTGAAATACGCCATTAATCCATTTAAAACACTAATTTTCTATTCCAATTCACATGTTTAACAAATTACAAGTAAGGGAAGGAACCAGATCGTAAGGGTCATTCCCACCAAATGGGATAATTTAGGTTAAGGAAAATTTTTAAAATTAAAATTGTCAAATTGCCTTCTACTATTGATTGTTTAGTCTCATACATTTTTGGGAACACTCCAATGCTGCAGCAGAGCACAATTTTCATTTTTTATATGAAAAAACAAACATTTTCAGTGATCGGTCACACTCACTTAACCTCCCACAAAAAACGAGTTTAAGACATTTTATGCAAACAACTGACAGAATGTTTAATTAAATAAACAATAACAAAAACATAACGTGTATTTATTTCCTGATTCCATCATTTTAACCTTTCGGTCACACATAACAGTACCGGTCACGTGAGAGATCTGTTTGTGACCTATATGTATATTCGAGACATTATTTTTAATAGTCGTTCAGTTAAGCTTTGTAGGCTAACCACGTCTTGAGGTTGTATTTAGTTCTTGTTAACTTGTTATGATATATTTAGCTTTTTCATAAAAGAATAACATGTTATGATTTATAAATGTGACCGTACTGTTTGTGAATTGAGGTACGATATAATTCTTCCCTGGTTTTGTAGATATTTCAGAAAATCTATAACTTTTTCTGAAAAAACTACACTCATGAAACAAACTATCAACTGTTAGAAGAATGTTTCCTGCTCTTTTTACTGCCACACCTTTTTCTGGACACTCCGTTAGTTTTACGCGTCCTTGAACCACGGACATTCGGAGACACTACTTGTCAACAGGAAAAAACCATTTTCCCACTCAACTTTCTCCAGACCGATGTTAACGTGTAGAAGTACAGGTTACATTGTCATTGGTTATACACCACAGTCGTTGGCAATCATCTGCTTGACATATTTGTTTTGATCAGCATAACCTCCAAGCCAGTTGGAGACGATTGACCGATGGGTAAATAAAGACATATTTAATCTTTTACACTTTATTTATTTATTATTTGGAATGTAGGATAGGGTTGAAAGGTAGGAAAAAAGGTTATTTAATCAAAACAATAAAGGTTTTTAAAATATATAATTTCATTTTTAATTTTTCTCATGGAGACCTAAGTTATCCCATTTGGTGGTATTGACCCGTAAGTCTACGCCAATGGGTTAAAGTTGAAATAGGTCAGTTATATGAACAAGGCACTAGCATTGCAGTTGCTTTGATTTGTTAACTCAATAAAATGTATATATTTTACCCTCTTATTTGAATCATAGTATGGTTCTCTGCTGTTGTAGCAGTTACATAAATAACTTTTTGTTTTGCAGAAAGGAGTGATTAGAATAAAGTATATGCCCTAATGCAAATTTCAGGACACATTGTAAGCTATTTTTTATAGGTTTTAATATGTTAAATTTACAGTCTATTTATATTTTAACTGTTACATATTTACATAAACTGATTTTATTAAGCTTGAGACCAATGCATTTGTTCACAATTATCACAACGAGAAATATATTTAATATAAAGGCTGAGTCATTGTAGATATAGTACTTTGAATAGTATTATTGAGTTACTATATAGTTATAAATTATCTTTAAAATGTAACTTTAAAATGCCTTGCAATGTAAAGGTTTTCTGTTAGGATCAGCTAAAGGCTATTTAATTGATTGGGGAGGAGATGTAAATTAGACAAGTTGCTGTGGATGTGAAATAGATAACTTGCTGTGGACACACAAACGCCACAACACAGAAAAGGTTTTAATATTTTGACACTATGTCTTGATTAAATGTAGGGAGAAGAAAGGGTTGATTGGTTCCTGCATCTTTTGGGACAACAGTGCAATTTTAAAATGTAGGACATAGTACTTTCACTATTTATTGGCTACATAATATAACTGAAATATGTAACAAAAATAAACACTGATACAGGGTATGAATTTTAAATTGAAAGAACCTAGATTGTATAGTCTATTGTAACACTAGTCTATTCAAACTATAGGCTCTTTCACGTAAAATAATACATAGCCTATTCACATTTTTTGCTTTTATAAAGAAAGTACACTGCCCTAAATAATTATTGTTGTGCAAATAAATTTGTATTGTAACAATAGACTACTGAACAAACAAGGTATTCTGATTCCGCAACCACGCTCCTACAATGCGCGCTCCGCATGGGGTCTAAAATGGTGCCGTACCCATCTGCCATGTAACTCCCAGCTACTGGACACTGACTGATGGGACAAATAACCTGCTGGTCAAAATTACTGAATGCATCTGCAGGATATTTTTGGATCCAATTAGTTGCTGCAAAACCACATTAGTCCTTACCGAGTAGCCCCGAACACATCCAGAGAGTGAATATGTTGGCTGCGGAGCGTGGCAGTCCAAGCTGTTCCTCAGTGACGATGGCTTGTACCAACTCCTTAACCGTGGTGTTGACTCCATCTTCCAGCTCCATGTGGAGAGCCACATCGGACATCAAGTAGACACAGACCTTCAGGGCTGCAACCGTTACACAACAAATATAAACGTTTAATTTGTTTAAACTGATGCCTGAAATTACAGCAGCAGAACAAACATTTGTATAATGCATGAACTAACAATTAAAACTCTACAAATTAATATTTTAGATTCAAAGAAAAACAACCCAAAATTTATTTAAAACAATGCTTTTATTTGGGAACGCGGAAATGGCTAACTACGGAGTTCCATCATAAGACTTGTATAACTGTGGGCTCCACTAATCCGACTGTGAGTTTCGCAGAGCGACAGAATTGAATAACCCGGTTAACCAGCAGAACTTGCTAACTACCAATGAGAGGTCTCGAGAACCATCCAGTGGGAGACCCGCTCGGCGAGAATTATGCAAGATTGATCAGTACGGCCACTTTTAATTTTACCATTATGGGAGTGACATAATATTTTATTACATGACAATTACGCTTATGCTTGGATTTAATAACAAGTATGATTTAATACAAGGCTGTTTAATAATATAAAGAAAACAATAATTTATTGATGTTTTATAGAGTAAGATTGATTATTAATCAAAGTATTTTTAAAAGCCTACAAACCAAATTTCAAAATCAGATAAGGCCTGATTTGTACAGATAAATTTCTTTACAAGCTTTTTTACTGAGTCTAGATAGAAAAAGCGACCATAATACACTTTTCAAAATCAGGAATGTCTGAAAACTGGTGATGCATAGTTGGCATAAGGCCAAAGAGGATTTTTACACAGCTGAGAGGTGTGTCACGGCAGCTGGAAGTGGAACTACTTAGTTCCAATGCTCTGTGGTTCCAATGTGAACAAGAATTCAGTTCCACTTGGAACTTCATTTCAAACAGCTACAGCGGTTGTTAGTGCTGCAATGATTCATTCCAAACCTGCAGGTTAAACTAGCTGCAGCTGGATCTGGTTTGGGATCTGTGGAAATAGTTTCCTGTAGGTGCACCTGTTTTGTGTTAGTAACTGCTTGGCACATCTCCCCCTTCTACGCTATGTTCAAGAACGTTTTAATCATTTTTTGAACAGCTTATACATTTTTTGGATGGTTACAAGTTAGTGTTATCTGTTTAGTAAATTATAAAATCACACGCACACAGTGCAATAAAAAAACGCGATTCAGCCGCTATGATAGAACCTTCATTGTGAGGTTGGCTATTCCGTACATTTTACGCCTCACGTCAGGGGAGCCTTTTAGCTGATTTCAGGGTTTCCAAATTTTGCCGCTCGACACTCGAGTTAGTTAACTCCAGAGTGTCCCTTTTCAGTTAGGTAATTCCGCAATTAGCTAGTTCTGGAACATGACATGGGTTAGTGAGTTTCAGAGCTAACCAATTCCATTGCCCCCCTTTAATTAGCCTATGTAAATGAAGCATTAGTTGTAAGTAAGCAATAGAAAAAGAGAAAAACAGGTAAAACAATTCTTATGTTGCTTGTATAGCTCTGTGACAGTGAAATACAGTAGAACCTCCACAGTCGTTGAGTAAACCAACAGTCTGCAATGCCTTTCTCTCGGTCACTGGCGGTGCTTTTAAAGTTATTCATCATTAGTACTCTCTGTTCCCCTGTCTCAGGCAATCATTTAAATTTTAAACTTGAAATTGGCTGAAAGAGTGGTACATCTTAAAGAAGTAATGAATAACTTGCCCATTTTGTACTGCAGTAGAACCTCACTTATTCTAAATTCACGGAACAGCCAATTTATTTCCAATTAAAGAAAGTTTGAAATATCGAGTTTGAATTATAGAGGTTAATGTGAATGAAATTTGAATTATTGAGGCAAATAAAACAAACGTCCAAGAAATTTAGATCTGGAGAAAAGTGAATAGGCTATAATCAATAGTTCATGTTTCAACAGGCTGGTTTTTCACACTTAATTTGAATTTCAAAGGCTTACAGTATCACAGTTCATACTGTAGAGGTTGACTTTGTATTTTAGAGGTAACGTTTCGAATTACAACAACAAAATTAGAATTGTAGAGGCCAGAATTTGAGTAGCCTACCTATATCCAAATTGTAGAGGCTACATTACTGTATGCGTTAAACACTGAATTATCGGTATATTATTTTCGAATATTAGAGGTTTTCTGAAGGGAGCCGACAAAAGTTACTAACTATAGAGGTTTACGAATTATCAAGGTTCTACTGTATTATTGTAGGTATAAACTTTGTGGGTGCTTCAGACTTGACCTTTTTTCATAGCCAACCGATTCTAGGGAGAATAGAGAAATTATTTCTTGAATTCTATACATTCTAAGATATTCTAGTGTACTATTACCAGCCCCAGAAAGGTCATGTAATTCAACAGGCTATTTGAGAACACAATCATCATAACTTACATTGAACTAAGGAATCGTTACGAGCTTCTTGATTTTTTTCCTTCTCCCATTGCGCATTAATTGCGTTATCTTCATGTTCCTTACAAAATTTTCCACTGTTATCAAGAGATTGCTTATAAGCTTCAGAAGAGATGTTTTCATTGTTTTCACATGCAGAGCCAGACTTGACTACATCTGGCCTGTTAAATTCCCCTTCTACTGATTTGTAATCACTGGAATAAACAAAATGTGAAGGGATTATTCAAAAAACATAGTACAATAATACCTCCGTCTCAGCAAACCTGCGTACTCAGCGAATTTCCAATGCATAATATATGTCTTAATACCATATAAAGCTGCATACCAAGTTTCATAAAAGTATATTCACATATAAGCGATATATACAATTTTAATTATTCTCCATAAGAATAAGGTAGGTAGGTAGGTTTAAGTATGTAGGTTTGCAGAAACAACGAACATAAACAATTTGTTTCTATGCAAATATCAATATAATTCAACTAGGCGAAGCCACATACCTAGTTTCATCAATATACATTCATAAATAAGCAATATATCCCATTTTGATTAATCTCCATAAGAATAACTTGGGGGATGAGTACGCAGGTTTGCTGCAAAAAGGAATGAAAAAATGGGTGCTTAGGCAAATATCAATATAACTCAACTAGGTGAAGTCATGCACAACGTTTCATTAATTTATGTTCATAATTAAGGGAGACATAGCATTTTAATTTTTCTCCATAAGAATAACATGGGGCTGAGTACGCAGATTTGCTGCTACAGGAACCTTTAACAAAAAATTTTTTTTATTAAATATCAATAAACCACAACCAGATAAAGCCGTATACCAAGTTTCGTCAGTATACGTTCATAAAGAAGCGAGATATAATTTTTTTCTTTTTCTCCATAAGAATATCATTAGGCACTGTGTTTAGCACTTTCAATATCTCGGTAACCGATTGACGTAGAGGAATGATCAAAATACCAAATTGTTGTGTGTTTTTTTAGCTGAATCTAATGGTAAAAACTAAAATTTGACTATTTCAAAAATTATATGTAAAAAATTCAAAAAACCCATTTTTGGGGTATAAAACCCCCCGAAAACACCCCTTTAGATAGAGCGATATGGCTGGTTTTCGAACTTAAAATCATAAATGTTGCTTTACACGTTTATACTAAATTTCATAAAAATCGGACCTTTTTGCTTTCTCCCCTTATACATAGTATATGGGGAGAAAGTATTGTTTTCGTCAAAATTTTCAAATTTGAGTTGTTAGGGGAAATATTAGTTTTGGTGATCCCTGAACCCAAAAAAGTGATTTTTACATGATGTCTGTATGGATGTGTACAGAGCTAGAGCCCTACCCAATGGTCCGATTTTTATGAAATTTGGTATGTAGGTACTAATCCACAATACCTCCAGGCATTTTTTCATATATAGGAATTTTTGATTTTTAAGGGTAATTATCACCCAAAACCGCCATAAAACATGAAAAATCAAGATTTCTCAAAAACGGCTCCAACTATTTTGATTAAACTTTAGTCGTTTGTAGAACTTTAGTTTTCCAACAAAATGACACCACCCACATTTTTGTAAACATTTGGGTTCAGAAATTACAAGACAAAATATCAAAAATTCAATTTTTGGGATTTTTCATTAAAAAAACATAAGTATAACAAATATTACTATTCACCATTAAAAAGAGCTCAAAAAAATAAATAATTTAGTCTTCTGAATTACTATCCTACGATTACTGGTTGTGGAGAAAATTTAAATTTTCATTTTGCAGTAAATGCAGTACGTTGTCCAATGTTATTCTTATGGGGGATACAAAAATTACTATTTCACTCTTATTTATTGATCAAACTTCGTGCAAACTTGATATGCTTGTCAAGTTAGCATTGACCAACAGAGGAAATCTGAAATATGTTGCCCCTTAATAACCCTGAGGGGGGGTAATAGGGGGCATTTCCCCTCTTAAAACCACGTGTGTAGCGATGGATTCTGCAGTGCCTCCTAAATAGGGATTTGGGTGGATATTTTTGAAAACAACATGTTTATAAGATTTTCTGTACATTCGACCACCATGCTTTGTATTTATTCTATATTTAGTAAATTTAAAGTAATTTATTCATTTAAGTTGGGATAAAAGGGAGAAAGTATGTATCAGTTTCCTGATACCGTTTATTTACGAGAGTTATCGCACCACGGACACACACACACACACACATATATATTTATATATGTATGTATATCAGTTTCGAACGAATGGTGTTTTTGGGGTCTGGGGACCTCAAAACGAAAAGTTATCATGGTCTCAGGCCTAGGTCTTACCATGCCGACTACGGTAATAGCTTCTTCCCAATAGGGGAAATTCGCTAAAATGATACATTTTGGCTTGATGTTACAAAGGCTAATCTCAAATTAATTACTGTCAAAAAATCTCTAATTATTCAGATGAGATTGATCAAGTTCAGAGTAGTTCACTTTAAATCAGATTTTGTTCTGTAAAAAATTGCTCCTAACAATGCATATTTATCTATAGATTAAAATGAAAAAGAAAAAGTACCAAACAAACTTAGAATTAGTATTTTCCTATTTATATTTTGTTTTGTTTTACTTCAGCAAGAAATTCACTCTTTGGTGTAAAGAATACCTAGATCATGACAAAGTTAGTTGTAACAATCCATGCAAAGCTGGGGTAAATAACGAAAGAGCTGCAACAGACAACCATAAAATTAGTCAAAAGTTCAGAAAAAATCACCTAAACCAAACGACAAGTAACACATACCGTAAGTAAGTATCACTTGATGGTTATTTTGTATTCCAGTTTTTAATCTTGACTAAGCTAGAAACGTGTGTGCAAATTTTGAAAATGATCAGTAAAAGTATTAATGTATTTGTGTTTCACACAAGCTCAAAAACTCATCATAATTTGTAGCCCATCTCACCCTGAGTAATAGGATTTTATTTTTTCATCCAATAAGAGCTATTTATTTAACAAACAAGAAAACAAATTTATCCTTCATTGGCCATGAAGAATAATAAACACAACTGTATAAAGTTGTTTTAGTATTTTACCTGTACTGATCTGGTGGCTGTGGGTACCCCCTATTTCTCTGGTACTCAACAGGAATTACTGTGATGTAGTTGTGACCACTCTCTGGATCTGGGTTATCTCTTTGTTGCTCACTTGATGTCAATGCCATTTTCATTAATATGTTTCATTCAGCTACAAGACAATCACTTTAGCTAACAACTTTGTAAATATTTTGAATGACATATGCTTCTCTATACACAAAATCACATAAATAAAGAAAAAGATTATCCTAAATCAAATCAAATAAAATTCTTTATTGACACAATAAACGTTACTTGAATTGCTAAATGCAGTAACAGGTGAGTAGTAGTAAGGTGACAGTTTGGGACAATGAGGATGTACGAGGTCAAAGTTCAAGGGGACTATGAGGGGTACGAGGAGGTACGAGGATTCTAAGCGCCCACAACAGCTGTAAATGAGCATTTTCTACTAAAAACAACTTCAATTTGACATCTTTCCTCTTCAAATTTCGTGTATTTACCCTAATTTTGACAAGTTAAATTTTCTGGATTAAATTCATATAACGTCATCGAGAATCCCCAGAGTATTGCCGACCGTCAACTGACCGAATATATATTTCCAAATCGAAGCACCGTTATCATTCAGCAGTGACCTAGGGGTTATTCAAACAGACCTCGGGTAGATGGACCCTATGAGTCAACCAATATTTATTGAATTATAACGATAAAATACTAAATTGTTTATTAAATTGTTTTGTACTTTGATTCTTGCTTTTTATATGCATAACAATGTTATAGTTGTTTGAACTATTTGATATACCTAATTATTTTTAATTATTTGCCAATATTCACTTTGAAGATTTTATATTATAGGTGTATTAAAATGACATAATTAAAATTCGAATGCAGATTTTGCGCCAAATTGATAACTAAGTCCAACGTGTCGCACCATGAAAAAATATGTTCCTCTAACCCCAATAATGACAGTTCACGTTATAAAATGATGATGTAATAAATGTGTTAAATCAATTAAAAGTCAACATTTTAGTCGGCATTTAAAAATATGTAATGGTATTCATAATCAAGCTCGACCAGCCCCTTCCGACCAGCAGTTAAACCAACCAAGTGCAAGCGGAACTCAATATTTGAAACGTCCTCACTCATCAATCATGAAAAAATCCAGTTCGAAGTATAAAGAAAAGTGTCCTCAATATAACAAATTCATAAGAAAAAGCAACATGAGCTATAATTTAAAAACTCATATAGAAACTCAGTGGAAGAAATTGTAACCTAAATTAGATTCAAAACGCGGTGGTATTATTGATGATAGTGATTATGAGCCCACTCCAGCAAAACGACCACGACCTGACATCTAACCAGCACAGATAAGATCAGTTTTTAATATTTTACATGTTCATCTACTTATCATTTGGTATTTGGATATTTATACAGTACATATTTATATTTGTCTGTACTATTAACCTAAACATGTTTAGTTTTAAAGGATTTTTTTTAATTGTCGGTTATAAGAACTAATTGCCAAATTCAAATTGGCAACGCATGTCACAGTCATCATCAGATATAAACTGAGTGGGATTAGTGATTCAAAGGGATGAACAAAACGTTCACCCGTCCTAATCCAAGACTACCTTACAAGAGATTGATGATTCAAAGGCAGGAAAGTTTCGTTCCCCCGTCCTAATTCAGGATCACCTTACAATGTCCTAATCTGGGACTACCTTACAACGTCCTAAGCGGGACTACCTTACAACATCCTAATTGGTTGACTCACAAAGTCCATCTGTCTGCTGTTGTTATCTCACACAAAGCTTCACCTGTTGTTTAAAATGATTGTTGAGCTTTGCAAGTGCATGTTGATGATTGTTATAAGATTTTATCATGCCCCAATTTTGGGTCACAACTTGTAAAGCTTCACCTGTTGTGTTAGCTTATTTATATATATTTATAAATATAAATTAGGCCTATGAATATATTTATGATTATATATTTATGATGATATATTTATATTCATTATATATTTATATATTCATTTATTGATTCATTTTTGAATCAATAAATGAAATGAAATGAAATGATGATATATTTATTTATGATTTAAATTATTAATATATTTATAAATATATATATTAATATTATTATTTAATTATAAATATAAATATAATATTTCATGTTTTATGGCGGTTTTTATTTATATTTGATATTGCAAGCCTTGTGGGGGGCTTTACAAGGGTATGTTGATGATTGTTATATGAGGTATATGTCAGATTTTATCGCGCTCCAATTTGGGTCACAACATATTTCCTATCATGAAGGTAGAGGTGGGAGACAGTATACCTCATGTAAGGTGAACCAAATCAGTTTATCTTATGTAAGGTAAAACAAAACATTATACTATAACCAAAACAGTACTGGTTTATGTAACCCTCATTTTTACCTTCATTGTATGAAACCACTGCAAAAACTCATCTAAACAAGGGGGGGGGGGGGTGAGCGAAATCTGCACCCCATTTTGAATCACCAATATCACTTTAAAATATGCATTATCAACATCAAACTTGTCTTTGAATCAGACCCGGTAAATCGCCGGGTCGTGCATTAGGCCTTTTTTTAGGGTGTTTAAGATCTTTCACCTACAAATGTATAATGGTTATTGACAACGCACGTCACGCACACCATCAGATCGGATCACACCGTACAACGAACGTGGTTACCGAGCGTCGACGATGGTCGATATACCGTGATTTGCGTGAGTTTCGTACGGATGCACTTTATAACAAATTGTTTGACGCACGTTAAAAGTGAAGTATCAGTGCATTAAAAAATCTACAAATAAAAACTTTAAAAATATATATTTAGACAAGGTGAAAAGAAGTATTAGTGATAGCGATATAGTCAATACGTTGGTTAAAAAAAAAATTAAAATGGCAGATGAAATGTGGCCTAATGAAATGACACCCAAAGCGGTTAAAAGAATTGAAGAATTGCATGAGCCGTGGCGTGAGGATAGTGAGAGAATTCAAAGACAACAAGCGGAGGAGAGGGCAGGGTTTTCAGAAAACACCCTGCTCCATTACCCGTAAAACGTAAAAACGAAATGATACTTTTACCTTTACACAATAACAAACCTTTGACAGTGGAAGAAGCAAACCGATTAGATAAATTACAAGACAAGTTAATAGCCGAAGCGAAAGAATATCGTGCTAGAGAATTCAATGAGAAACAAGAGATCGAAAGGCAACACAAACCAGTTGTTAATGCATTGGGAAAACTGATTAATTAATTGAAAAAGAAGGATGAAGAGATAAAATAACTGCGAAGTAAACATAACAGACCGATATTATTGAGACCGTGTGCGATGAGTACAACCAGTCGTAAAGTTTTTGAAAAAAGTACAATGAAACCCGTAAATGATGCAAATTTACCAGAGCAAGACGTTTTCAAAAACGATACAATGATTCCGGAACAGAATTTACTACATCAAAAGGTTATTTTTGAAGAGGAAACGATACAGGCCGCTAGCACACCGTTGTCCGATAAGGATGAAGATATGCGTTTTGATAAATCGGTTCAAGCTATCGTTGAAAGTAGTGGTACCGAGGTGGGCTCATTGGCGAGACAATGTTTATCTAGAGCTAACGATGGAACATTTGGTCTTAACTATGATATCAGCGAGCGAAAACTAAAAGTAGGAAATTCCGGTGTCACTATTACAAATGATGATATAACTTAATTATCGACAAGACAAACCAAAAATATACCGGTACGCCAGGCCTATGGAGACTTTTAACACAGTCAGGAGATGTCGGGAGTGAACAAGATACGAAAAGTGATAGAGATGCTTATATAACGATTTTAATCGACTCTGGTGCGATATTTCAAAGCAACGATCCATCGTCATTGCTCTACCTAAAGGGGTATTTTGGGGGGTTTTGGTCAATTGGGCATTTTACGTTGTGTAAAAAGATGTTAATTTTGTTTGAATAAATTATCTAGGCCTTATTATGAACATATTTTTAAGAAATTTAGAATATGGCTTTATGTGAGACTAATAAGTTATATATGCATTAGAAAGTCGCTGAATATGCAGGTTAGCTAGGGGGGCATTTTTTTAACATGTCAGTAGCGAATGTGTTCAAAACATTTTCTCTCCCTGGGCCTATTACCAAAATTCAGAAGAGTTAACAGTTCCTGATATTTCAGCTAATCTACAAGACATAAAATGTAAGGTCCCATAACATAATAGAATAATTTGTTCTAAACCATTGATAAAAACCAACATAGAGGGCTAGGGCTTTAGCAGGCCGCTAATGGTTATGGGCTATGAAATTCTAGTATTCACCCACCATGATTACATGAATACACTTTTACTTAATCACATCAGCTACTTAAAAAACACTGTTGTCTTTAGTTAATCATTCTTGTAAAAACCAGATTAACTTTTCACTTGCATTGCCATAGTTTGTTTAACAACTCCTATCCTGTCGTCTGTTCTAGTCCTACTGTTATTTATTTATACTTTAGGGTGAGCACTTTTTCGCCTACAAAATTTAGAGGTTGTTTGGTCGATATCGAACAGACGATACCGCAACGTTTCATCAACCGATTGCTCGTTCATTCTACTGGATGATTTAAGTTTGCCGACTGCCGACTGCCGAGAAGTTAAACTAGGAAATGGAAACCACTGTGGAAGTTCTAAGCTGACTCGACTAGGGCCTGTTGAAGTATAAGTTTAGCCATTGGACAATTTTAAATTGAAATACCTTACATCCACTTAATATGGCAAAAGATATACCCAATTTAAATAAAGTTTGTAATGCTAAGTTAATTAAGCAATACATACAAGGTCTTAAACAGATAAGATGCCTTTAAATTTACAAATTGGTTGCAATCATAAATACAAAGACCCCGAGGTAGGGTTAAGATAATTAATCGGTCTCTCTAAATTACTTGTGATAAAAGAAAAATTGTTCATAAATTAAACTAGTATGAAATAAAACCCATTCCTTGCCCAAGTAGACCTAATAGGCTTAATTATGGCTAAGGACTTGAAAGGCTCAGTTATTATGAGTTATATTAACTTTCCATATCCATAATTTAAAGTACCTATAAACCTATAAACTCCTATAAAATCTTCGAACGTTTCAGTTTCATAAAATCTACTAGCGCTACTCATTTTGTATTCCAACAACCACCATTTTCCTTCCAACTTCGAAAACATCTATCTACTATCGTAGTCAACATTCAATCGATAAAACAACCGGTTGGTAAAATTGTTCGATATCGACCAAACAACCTCTAAATTTTGTAGGCGAAAAAGTGCTCACCATAATTTAGGCCTGGTTTTCAGTATTGCCATTACCACTGTGATCGTAGCAAATTACCAATGAACTCAGTGCAAGTTACACCACCACCAGACAATGAGCTCTATATTATGTTATATCTGGAGTTACTACTCTCTCACATTCGGGAGGTCTTGGGTTTCATCCTAGGCCGGCCATTCTGAGAAGAGTTTGTACGGTTTCTCATCTCATTTAGGCAAATGCCGGAATAGTTCCCAAAAAAGGGTCGTACCTCGCCAGGAAGGGAAAGATAGGACTTTGGCCTACCTTACCTGGTTTAAATATTTCCCCATAAATTTAATATTTTTTTGTAAATTCCAAAACATTGTTAAACATTGGCACGGAATAAATATTATTACTACTATTACTATATTTTACAAAAACGTGCCGTCAACACTGATTTTTTTCTCTATTGTGTTGTCACTTTGACGTTAACTGGACCAATCAAAATACATTGGGTGGACGATGTCAACATTTCAGCCAATAGAAAATAAAATAACTATACCACCAAAATGTAAAATACCCCCGTCGCAGCAAACCTGCATACTCAGCGAATTTCCAATGAATATATAACATAACACTTAACAGGATTCATAAGAAATGTATTCACAAACAAGCGTTATTTAAAATATTAATTATTCTCCATAAGAATAACATTGGGGATGAGTACGCAGGTTTGCTGCAACAAGGCACGCAAAATAATGGGTTTTTATGCAAATATCAATAGAACTCATCTTAGTGAAGTCACATACCAAGTTTCATCCATTTTATAAATATTTTATAAATAAGCGATATATAACATTTTAAGTATTTTCCATAAGAATAACATGGGGACCAAGTACCTAGGTTTGCTGCTACAGGAACCATAAGCGAAAAATTGTTTTTTTGTGCAAACAACAATAAACCATAACCAGATCAAGCCATATACCAAATTTTGCCAGTTTATGTTCATAAATAAGCGAGATATACCATTTTTCTTTTTCTCCATAAGAATAACATTAGACAACGTACTGTGTTTAGCACTTTCAATATCTCGGTAACCAATTGACGTAGAGCAATGATCAAAATACCAAATTGTATGTTTTTTTAAGCTAAATTCAATGGTATAAATTAAAATTTGATTTAAATTAAAATGACATGTGAAGACCCCAAAAAACCCATTTTTGGGGTACAAAACCCCCCAAAAACCCCCCTGCGGATGGTGCGATTCATCTGGTTTTCGAACTTGTTCAAATAAATGGTACTTTACACATTTGTACCAAATTTCATTAAAATCGGACCTTTTTTACGAGAGTTATCGTGCTTACGGACACACATATATATATATATATATATATATATATATATATATATATATATATATATACATATATAAAAATTTGAACGAATGGTGTTTTTGGCATCTGGGGACCTCAAAATGAAAAGTTATCATGGTCTCGGGCTTAAGTCTTACCATGAGACCTACGGTAATAGCTTCTTCCCTATAGGGGAAATTCGCTAAAACACATCTGGCCAACATAACGACCATAAACACACAGCGGCACGCTTTTTCACCACGGAGTGGTGACTCCAGATATAACATAGAGCTCAGTGCCACCAGACCGAAAATCCCCCACTTTTAGACGTCGCGAAAATCCCCCAATAATCAGTCATGAGGCTGATTAGTTTAAAATTACTAATTTTACACTTAACTACCGTGATATATATCTGGGCATCACAATAACCTAGTCGTTAGCTTCAGTTCAAGGGGTTTATTTTTAATTGATTGGCTTCCCGTGCGTTTCCATTAATTTACATAAGATAACCAACTATAACAATGTTAACCAAGATAAAGATGGATTAATATTACTTTACTCTGCCAGCTCTTCCTAGGATAATTGATATTTTAAATATAATATATAGCAATGGACAAGGCGCTTCTTTTATGTATCACGTTTCTAAATGATACATGCAGGTCGTGAGACGGCCACGATACCATACCGTTGGGCCGGATTTAAACATAGGCTACATAGGCGTGTGTCTAGGGGCCCGCAACACACACAAAACCACATACAATTAAAAGCGTCATACAAGCTTAAAAAAAGGTCGCCGACTTGGACCGACCTAGACAACAAGAGCCCGCAACAATGGTCGAGCTTAGGGGCCCACAGCTCCTAAATCCGGCCCTGCATACACGGCACTAAAGGCTGGCAGAATGGCAATGCCGATCGCAGAACTTTGCAGGGCTCCAGATCGCCGCGTGTAACATTGCCACAGTACATTGACAGCACCCTCCAGAGAGGAGCCTGGGGATAGTTAATTGGGATAATCTCCACCAGAGCGCAGGTTAAAAACAGCTTAGACTGTAATTCCCTAATTCGTTGTATTCTTTATTCTATAAATACCCCCGTCGCAGCAAACCTGCATACTCAGCGAATTTGCAATGGAGATATAAATGTCTTAATACTACATAAAGTCACTTACCAAGTTTCATAAAAATATATTCCCAAATAAGCGATATATACAATTGTAATTATTCTCCATATAAGAATAACATTGGGGCTGTGTACGCAGGGTAGTAGGGGTCCCCCCGATATAGCAAGCCAATCAGAAGCCAGCATTTTGGTCACGTGACTCGTGACGTCATTAGGCCCCGCCCCCAAGATGGCGGCGCCCATGTTTCCCGCCAAATTTTCCCGCCAGATTTTCCCGCCAAATTCCCTAACCTCACTTTTTTTCCCGCCAGATTCCCTAACCTCACTTTTCTCCCTCCAGTGTTGCCAACCTATGGTTATTATATGCAGTATTATATATATATATATATATATATATATATATATGCTCTATGCTATTATACTCTATAGGGATACGCTACCAACCTAGCGGAGCTAAATAAGGTAAGTAAAAAGTCAGTTTGTTATACAATAAGTTTAATATAAAAAAAGAATATGATTATACATGATATAAAAAGAATATATAAAAAAGTTTAACATAATAAAAGGTTATACGTATTAAAAAAGCAAAGAGTAATAAGTAAAAAGTTAACAATATTAAAAGAGTATATATAAAAAGTTAATATATACAAATACTATACATGATTATACAAATATATACAAATTTAAAAAGATAATATATATAAAGTTAATAATATAAAAATGAATAAAAGATTAATAATATAAAAGGTTATAAATGATTATATATAAAAAAACTAGCGGTCCACCTCGGCATCCTCTGTGGCCTCCTCCCTGAAACAAACAAAACACCGTTAGTCGTTTGAAAATCCAGTTGTAACCTGTTAAAATACAGCTCTGTGATTGGTCGGAATAAACTCGCACCCCATTGGTCGTCTTAGGCGTTCTGATCGCTGATTGGTCCATCCATACACCTGTACCGTTGGCGGCTTACCTCGTTCACTCTGTTCCAGGCTTTTGTGGTGGTCAGAGGTCTCTGCGCTGCTCAGTTCTTTGATATTGTGGTGTAGTGAGTTTGTGATAGTATTGTGCAATCGCAGTAAGTGCTAGCTATAATTTACCGTTAGTATTTAACGCGTATTATATTTGAGACCTAACCTCAAATTTATTGCATAACATAACCCTACTTTTGCGTGTATAACATAACCTCACTTTATTATTTAAATTTTATTTTGACTTAAGTAGTAATGGCTGGTGTTGAGCCTGTCGAAGTCCTCAGTGACGAGCAGGCGTATGTAAAGAAATTTCGATTGTACGGTACTAAAACTATTTTCAAATTTTCTAACCCTCCTCCCGATACTAGTGAGATAGATTGGCTCAGACAAGGTTTCGCCAAAATTGTGAATGAGATGAAAGGCCAAGCCCATGAAAATGATCAACTCGGCTTTACTTTGCAGAGTCTTAACCTAAAAGGTAGAGATCCGGGGTTTGTTGCTTTTCGGCCCGCTGGTGAAATTGAGGAAGACATCCTTTGGCAAATTTTTGGGGGAATAGTACAGTCAAATTCTGAATCCATCAAGTCCACGGACACTTTTAAAGTAGAATGTACCCGAGTTAATCTCCCTGTAGGTTCTGGGGCCCGCAAAAGACCCGGCTTGTATAATACGTTTGAAGCGGAGTGTAAGGCGAGGAAGGGAATCGTAGTTATTAAAAATAAAGATAGCCTGTGTCTTCCCAGGGCTTTGGTGGTGGCTATCGCTCATGCTACAAAAGATCCTCAATACAAGGCGATTCGGCAGGATGATAAAAAAAGGCAAACCGTTAGGGCTCAGGAACTTATTCGGCGGGCTAGGGTGGAGATGTCCGAGGATGGTGCTGGGATCCCCGAACTTGAAAAGTTTCAAGACTTGCTGAAAGAGTTCAAAATTACCGTGTTCAACTACGATAGGAAAGGCCGTGACGTTTATTTTGAGGGTCGTGTTGAAAATGCTAAATTTCAAATCAACCTGTTGTTTAATAATGGCCACTATAACGTAATCACTAGTCTGACTGCTGCTTTTGTTTGTAAATATTTTTGCGAAGCGTGCCACGTCCCCTACGATCACAAGGGCGAGCACAGATGTTCAAACATCTGTTCTCAGTGTCAAACCATCTCACCTCCCTGTAAAGAGGAGCATGGGGGAATAGTTTGTCCAAAATGTAACATGACTTTGAGAAATCAGCGGTGTTTCACTGCTCACCAAGTCGATAGGTGTAAAGCTGTTAAAAAGTGCCTTGACTGTGGTAAATTAATTTGGATTAGAGACAGATCCACACCCCACAAGTGCGGTGAAGTCTATTGCAAACCTTGCGGCTCCTTCCAAGATCCTAATCATAAATGTTTCATGCAGCGAGACGAGGGTAAGCCTAAACGCAAGGACTACCTATTCATTTTCTTTGATCTAGAGACTCGCCAAGACGAGTCTCTCTCCTCTGACCCCGAGCAAAAATTACATAAAGTAAACTTGTGCGTTTCTCAACAGTTTTGCTTTAATTGCATCGAGTCTAGATTCTGTATGACATGTAGAAACCGTACAAGAGTCTTCAACTCTGACCCGGTTAAAGATTTTATGGAATATGTCATGGAAATTCGAAAACAGTTCAAAAATGTCTGTGTGATTGCCCACAACGGCCAAGGCTTTGATTTTCAGTTTTTGTTAAAGTATGTGTTGGAACAAACTAAATTCACACCAGATCTGGTCATGAGGGGAACCAAAATTATTCTCATGGAAATGGACAACGTGAGGTTTGTGGACTCACTCAACTATTTCCCCATGGCCCTCGCAGCGCTCCCTCAAGCCTTCGATTTGCCTCCCGAGAGAAAGAAGGGCTACTTTCCCCACTTGTTTAACACTCTGGCAAACCAAGATTATGTAGGTCCTATGCCCGACAAGCAGTACTACTGCCCGGGATCAATGTTTGAAAAGTCCCACAAGGCCTTTGAAATCTGGTACGATGCGAGAGTGGCTGAAAACTATGTCTTTGACTTTAAAAAGGAAATCTTAGAGTACTGCATCTCTGATGTAGAGATCCTAGCTCAGGCCTGTCTTAAGTTCAGGTCGATATTCCTCCAAGAGTGTAATGTCGACCCTTTCCTAGAGGCTGTAACGATCGCTAGTGCTTGCAACTTGGCCTTCCGCCGCAACTTTTTAAAACCAAACACGATCGGCCTCATCCCAAAGAACGGCTACCGTTTAGTGGATAACCAATCAGCTATCGCCATTCAGTGGCTCAGCTGGGAAGAAGAGAAGCGTGAAGTGAGGATCGAGCATGCGGGGCGGAGTAAGGAAGTAAAGATTAACGGGCTAAAAGTAGATGGGTTTGACGGGGAAAACATCTACGAGTTCCACGGGTGCTACTGGCACGGTTGCCCCAAATGCTTCCCGTACAATCGAGAGGCTCCTCTGAAGGAGGATCCCTCGGACTCGCTTCACTTGAGATATGAGAGAACCAAGTCCAAAATATCTAAGTTTAATGACTACGAAGTAGTCGAAATGTGGGAATGTGAGTTTCGAAAAGTAAAGAAAGACCAGAAGCTCGCACACTTGGACTCTCTCCCCATACTAAACACACTCCCACTTGATCCTAGAAACGCTTTCTTTGGGGGCAGAACAGGCAACTCCAAGACTTACCACAAATATGAAGGGGAAGAAACAATCCAGTATGTGGACGTGTGCTCTCTCTATCCGTATGTGTGTAAGTACGGTAAGTATCCCCTTGGTCATCCTACGATTTACGTGGGTGACAGGGAGTGCAGACAGAGAGGGTTCGGTGTAGACGGTTTGATGAAATGTAAAGTCCTGCCACCTCGGGATCTCTACCACCCGGTACTCCCAGCCAAAATGAACAAGAAACTCATGTTTGCCCTGTGTAGGACTTGCGGGGAAACTCAAAACCAAGGGGAATGTTTTCATGAGAGTGAGGAAAGGGCGTTGGTAGGGACTTGGACTATGGACGAGGTGAGGAAGGCTGTAGAGAAAGGCTACGTTGTCCTCGACATCTACGAACTGTGGGAATATAAAATGGCAACATACGAGAAAGGGGGGCTTTTCACTGACTTTATCAATAAATTCTTAAAAATGAAGCAGGAAGCCTCAGGCTATCCTAGCTGGTGTGAGACTGAACAGGACAAAGACAAGTACATCGCGGACTACTTCACTCATGAGGGAATCAAATTAGAGAAAAACAAAATTGTTAAGAACGGGGGTTTAAGACAATTGGCTAAATTAATGTTAAATTCATTTTGGGGAAAATTCGGGCAGCGGGAGAACCAAACCAAGGCCATGATTGTCAGAGATCCCAAAACACTCTTTGAAATGCTGACAAGTCCCGACGTACAAGTAAATCGAATTCAGACTGTAAATGAAGAAGTGGTGGTAGTTAGCTGGGAGTACCTGGAGGAAGTCGGTGAGCCCTTGAGAAATGTCAATGTAGTGATCGCTGCCTACACTACAGCTCAGGCTAGGTTGAAACTCTATGAACATCTGGAGGCCTTGGGCGGTCAGGTGCTCTACTACGACACGGACAGCTGTATCTATTTCTACAGGGGAGGTTTGTATAGAGTCCCTACGGGAGATTACCTCGGGGAAATGACAGATGAATTGGTAGGTGATTACGGGCCTGGATCTTTCATCGTTGAATTCGTTTCTGGGGGGCCAAAAACTTACGCGTACCTTGTCTGGTCAACCAAAGAACAATGTTTGAAAACCGTTTGTAAAATCAAGGGCCTCACCCTCAATATGAAGACTTCCGAAACGTTAAACTTTGAAGCTCTGAAAAAGATGGTCCTTAGTGAAACAGCTGAAATACTAGAAATTGAAGAGAATAGAATCAGAAGGACTAAAGACCGCGACATTGTAACTGTAAGCGAAACTAAAGTTTTCAAAATTACTGGACCAAAGAGGAAGTTTGAGGGAGAGTACGACACCCTGCCTTACGGCTACAAAATTCAAAGACTTGAGTAAAACAACACCGGAAGTGCAAGGGGGCGAAACGCCCCCCCCTAACCCGTAATGAGTCATACTTTCCCCTTCCGCGGATCGCTCTACCTCGGTCACTTTTGCCGCTGCTCCTGCCGAGGTAAGACGTGTCCTTACGTTGCTCTGATCTGTTCTATTGCACAATACTTGATATAAAATGTCTCACTTAACTTCTTATATATTTAATAACCAGGCCGTTGCTGTCCTGTTTGACAGAGAAAATAATCCTTGGTTCAAAGCAAAAGATGTTGCTCAAATCCTAAACTATCAAGATACAAAGCACGCAATCCGTACCCATGTAAGAGAAAAACACCGCAAAAATTTACTGGAAGTACGAGGGGGCGAAACGCCCCCCCTAACCCATAATGAGAAACATACAATCTTTCTTAGCGAGCCAGGTCTTTATTCGCTAATTTTAAAATCCAAATTGCACATTGCTGAGAAATTCCAAGACTGGGTTTTTGAAGAAGTCCTGCCTTCCATTAGAAAGTATGGAATGTATAAAATCCAACAAAAAAATAATGAGTTGTTACAATCACTTACAAAATCACTGGAAATTAACCAACAGCTAGCTCAAATTAACTCAGAATTTAAAACTGCAAACGACATAATGTGTAAAGAAAACCAGTCACTGAATGAGTTGTTGACTGAACAGGTACCGAAGGTTGCTGTGATGTCAGACGACGATGGACTAAAACATGTTTTATGTGTCCTTATTAAAGAAACCCTTCTGGAGCTGTACGGAGTCTGCGAGTACAAATGTATTCGCATACAAAAAAGAAAATTTAACGAAGCTCTCATTAAAGCCAAAAATGAAGGTTTCGTACCTTGTTTCATCAAGTCTCCTGTTCCTAATGGGATTAATGTACTTAACAAAGCAAAAGAAGTAATGCAGAGTTATGGTATGCACTTTGACTCTGCATACAACAACATCCTAACTTCTCACAATTTTGTAAATATAGTTGAGCATGTCTTGGACAATGCATAAGTTCCCACTGTATGTATGTGTGTGTGTGTGTGAATGAAGGTCCCTGGCGCGGGTGACGAAAAGCCCCGTAAACCTGAAAGGGGGTCTAGTAGATTGAGACGCTTGGCTAACACCCAGGCTACTCCTTCGAACGGTCTATGTATGAATGAGGGGTCTTACAGACCTCGGGTGAATGAAAGGACTTTGTAAATTGAGTAGTCTAGACTACTCCTTGGAACAGTCCGTACGGTGGGGACTTGTAAAATTAAAAAGAAAAACGGGGGAGGCAGCTAGTTTACTTTTGGAAGGCCTCCACGGGCCATGGCGGTGGAGGAGCCATGGTTTATATTTTAAAAAAATACTCTATCCTTTGTTTGCTAAAAAGGGAGAGGACATTAGTTCGTTCTGGGCTACAACCAGGTAATCTGGATTGGCTCACGCACGGAATAATGTTTAACCTGGGTGCACATGCACGGGTGGTCTCAAACCCCACTCAAGCAAACAGATACTTACTTATTCCGAGTATACGGGGTTCATCACAGCGTACACAGGGTTTCTAGGCGGTAGCGGTGGTGGGAAAGGTGGTCGCTGAGGCGGCTGCGACGACACAGGTTTGACCTCCTCGTACAGGGGCTCCTCCTCACGACGATAAGTGACCGTCGGGGTAGGTGGGGCCCGAGGTACCCTGGTGCAGGACACAGTGTAGCCAAAGCACAGCAGTATGCAGGACATCTCGACCAGTACTGACCGAGCGTTACTGCGGTGAGGGTTATCAAACAGGACGCTGAGGTTTTGATAACGAATATGGCGTGGTGCCTGATAAGCTCTTTAGCGGACAAATTATTTGTCTTTGCTATATTTGTTACAAGCTTAATATTTATCTATATAATGAGAATCACCGATGTTAGTATAAAACTAGTGTCCTCAGAATAATCGTATCATTAGTAAAATGGACGGTAAGACAGCTATAGCTGAGGAGCTGCACAGACCTGCCAGGAGAAACTATTCCAGGCGTAAAGTCACCCTTAAGGGTTTAAGGGACCTTTATCAGGCTGATCTCGTTGAAATGAAGCCTTATGCGAAAACTAACAAAGGCTACAAATATATTCTTACCATGATTAACTGTTTGTCAAAACTAGCTTTTGCCGTACCTCTAAAAGACAAGTCAGGGCCAGAAGTGGCAAAGGCACTCGCTCCTATCTTAGCTAAATATAAAATGAAAAACTTTCACACAGACCAGGGTACCGACTTTTTCAATAAACATGTAAACGCGTTAATGAAGAAATACAAAATCAACCATTACCATACATTTTCCGAACTTAAGGCTAGTATAGTAGAAAGACTGAACAGAACGATTAAGACAAAAATGTACAAGTTATTTACTGCCAGAGGTAGTTATGAGTGGGTAAGTCTATTGCCAGAAATCATAAAATCTTACAACAACACAAAGCACAGAACTATAGGTATGAAACCCAAGGATGTAAGACAGAAACATGTCAAAGACATTCTAAATAAAATAAATAAAGTTAAAATACCCCCGTAGCAGCAAACCTGCATACTTAGCGAATTTCCAATGCATATATATCTATCTTAATGCCACATAAAGCTACATACCAAGTTTCATCAATATACATTCATAAATAAACAATTTATGACATTTTAATTATTCTCCATAAGAATAACATGGCGGCTGAGTATGCAGGTTTGCTGAAGCAAGGAACACAAAAATGGGGTTTTATGCTTATATCAATATAACTCAACTAGGTGAAGTCACTTACCAAATTTCATTAATTTATTTTCATAATTAAGGGAGATAACACGTTACTTATTCTCCATAAGGATAACATGGGGCTGAGTACGCAGGTTTGCTGCTATGGGAGCCTTTGTCAAAAAATTGTTTTTTTGAGGAAATATCAATGGTCCACAACCAGATAAAGCCGTATACCAAGTTTCGTCAGTATATGTTCATAAATAAGCGAGATATAAAATTTTTCTTTTCCTCCATAAGAATAACATTAGACAACGTACTGTGTTTAGCACTTTCAATATCTCGGTAACCAATTGACGTAGAGAAATGATCAAAATACCAAATTGTATGTTTTTTTAAGCTGAATCCAATGGGAAAAAATAAAATCTGACTATTTCCAAAATTATATGTAAAAAATTCAAAAAACCCATTTTTGGGGTATAAAACCCCCCGAAAACACCCCTTTAGATAGAGCGATATGGCTGGTTTTCGAACTTAAAGTCATAAATGTTGCTTTACACGTTTATACCAAATTTCATCAAAATCGGATAATTTTTACGAGAGTTATCGTGCTCACGGACACACATATATATATATATATTTATATATATATATACATATAGATATATATATATATATAGATATATATATATATACAGTTTCGAACGAATGGTATTTTTGGGGTCTGGGGACCTCAAAACGAAAAGTTATCATGGTCCCGGGCCTAGGTCTTACCATGCCGACTACGGTAATAGCTTCTTCCCTATAGGGGAAATTCGCTAAAACCCAAACATAAAATCCTTAAACAAAAATTAAAATTAGGTGACAGTGTTAGAATCAGTAAAGCTAAAAGAGTGTTTAGAAAAGGCTATTTGCCAAATTGGACAAATGAGACGTTTACAGTATATGCGATTAAACCGACAAGACCAGTAACATACATATTACAAGACAACAGAGGGGAAATACTTAAAGGTGGGTTTTATGCAGAAGAAATTAGCAAGTCAAAAACCGGTGAAATTTATTTAGTTGAAAGAGTTTTAAAAAGGAAAGGAGACAGACTCTTTGTACGCTGGAAGGGGTATGATAGCAGCCATGACAGTTGGATTGACTCCAAGGACTTGGTGTGATAACGATTGATCGCTTCATCCGCTCGGTATGTGCTTATCAAGACCACGTCCGGGAAGTATATATCATCTGTAATCAGTAGTGAGTAATCAGTCAGGATGCGGGTTGAGAAGCAGGAAGTCGAGCTTCCCGTTCAAAACTTTGACCAATATATCGGGTCGGGCATGGTTAAAAAGAATAAACACGGTATTTTATTACCTGATTCAATACGCTGTATTATATGCGGGCCAAGTTCCTCTGGGAAGACCAATGTTTTATTCAATTTATTGTTTGACCCAAACGGCTTAAGATTTGAAAATGTCTACGTTTTTTCAAAGTCCCTCTATCAGCCCAAGTACGAATTTCTAAAGAAGGTAATGCCCAAGGAGGTTGGTTATTTCGCGTATAATGACAATAGTCTAGTTGTACATCCAAACGAAGCTAAACCAAACTCTATAATGATCTTTGACGATATTTCCTGTGAAAAACATGACCATATACGCAGTTATTTCACTATGGGTAGACATAAAAATATAGATACATTTTATTTAGGGCAGACATACAGCGCTATACCCAAACAGCTGGTGAGGGACAACTGTAACTTTGTTATTTTATTCAAACAAGACGAAAGGAACCTAAGACATGTGTACAACGATCATGTCACTACCGACATGTCCTTTGACAAATTTAAAGAGTTGGGCGCTCGGGCGTGGCGAGATAACTTTGGATTCCTTGTGATTGACAAGACTCTAGACCCTTATAAGGGAAGGTACAGAGTAGGGATGGACAGTTTTATAACAGAAGTGTAATGGTACGCATCTACACGTACAACGATTTAAGAGGCTTTAACGCTAAACTCCATAATGCCAAGTCAAACTTGTGCTCTTTTTATTACAAGGACAAGAAGAAATTCTGTGGAAACTACTGCAGTAAGAAACCCCCTCATGGGTACCAGCTTAACAAAAGATGCTGGAGACATAAAAAACTAAAAAGATCCGCTGTGATACCTCCTGTAGTTTTATTAATTATATCTGCGAGTGAGAGAACCTATAACCGAGATACATGGCTTAGTTTTATGAACAAATGCGAAGAAAAAAACGTTCCTTTGGAACTTGTAATATATCACGAAGATATGTACAACTGTACCGTGCGAGACCCACAAAATATGATATCTAGATTCAGGCCGTTCCCCGAGTTCTTTGGGCAAGTTTTGCCTTTACGGAACTTGCACGGAAGTGTTAATTTTACACAAATCTGTAATGAAATGCTGCAATACGGATGTAAGATCCCATTTGCTTCACGGTGTATACTTCTAACAGAACGCAGTATTCCTATAAGATCACCAATGACAGTCTATAAAAAAGCTTCAAGCTTAAAATGTCACATCGATATTAGTTATAATATCGGATACACGAACGTACCTCCTAGTGTCCCTAGATGCAACAGGAATAAACCGTTTAACGGTGTTAATAACCTATGCCAGGGGTTGTATACTACAGAGTTTCTCAAACTGGCCCTGCCCACACTACCAGTACAGTGCGAGGGATTCGGTATAAGTCTAAACAATGGCGTGTACAGTGTAACAAACAGAGTGCTATTTGACCAGTGGAGAGCGTTCACAGGCGCGAACCCGAGCGAATTCTGGCTTTTAAATTCTTATTTACTGCAACACCTCAACGAGCCTAGGCCTATGGCGTTACTCAGACGATTCATGCAAAACACAATTGAAAGTGATAAATACACCGTAGCAGAAATACCTCAATGGAGAGACGGGTGGAAACGTACTTTTGTATTCAGGAGTTTTACCGGTCGTTATGTGATTCCCCGGTTCGATGCTAGAGAACAGAGGTACTACAGAGGTATGGACTTTAGCGCTGGTGTTTCACTGTTGGATATTATCGAGTTCATACGGAGGCATAAGAGGCGTGCCTTGTTTTTCAGGCAAGTCGAAATGCCTTAAATCTAGATGTGTTGGTTGAAAGTTATCATTTATGACTATGAAGCGGAGCAGTAAACAGCAACTGACAAACCGGCTCATAGAGCTGCGTAATGCTATTAAACGGAAATATAAAATGTTTAAGGAAGGATCCGAGGAAAGTGATATTTTGCTTGAGAAGCAGTATAAACCAATTATTCAAGAACTTAGAAAAACAACAACAGTTAGCCCTGACATAAAAACAGAACCCGAAACCTTTAAAGAAGAACCAATGGACTACAATACGACAGATGATGATGAAGGAGAAGCTGAATTTATTCCGCAGAGTGTATCAACACCTGAAACCAGCGGGTTGAAGCAAATTGTATCGACCCCTTCAGGACTGGAAACAGCGTCACAATATATGGAAAGTCAGTTTAGTAACCCCATGACAGTGAGGTATATGACGCTACTTTTAAAAGATGCTAGCGGTAAGGTCCGAGTTATTGATCATGACTACGGCCCTAGATACGAAGGCAGTACATTAATGATGGGAGACAAGGTGTTAGACTTTGACAACGATGGAACTATTCTAATAAACAACACAAGATATAGTCCTACTGAAGGTTTGTATGAGCTCATATTTAAGAGAACCCCTGACGAGAATATATACGATGAAGACGATCTGAAGACCTATAAGAGTATTATTATCGCCACCAACGCTCACAAGAGAGGATACAAATTCCACAATCAAATTAGAAGGGACAACAATCTAAAGTACAGAATAATTATAAAAGAATTATTCCCAGCCAGAGTGGGCAAGGGTCTAGCGTGGAAGAATGCAAAGTCCCGTGATATAATACACTGGGACGACGCCAACGAGTTAGTGGACAGATTACGGCACATAGCCATGTCAACAGAGACTGGAAACAGAGTCCACGGCAATGAAATACTGAGTATCGTGGAGGAACTAAGGGAGGCCGGCTACATAAAAGGAGCTGGCAACAGTAGATTTAAAGCATTATTAAAATGACCATTGACAAGTTCGGACGTAGTAGCAGGAAATCCCGAGGTGAGGCCGTCAAGGGCCCCAAGGGAGAGGGTTTCAATTTAACGCCCCAGGGTGACTATGATATGCAAAATAAACGGTTATGTAAATTGGCTACACCGGTACAGCCACTCGACGCTGCTACAAAGAATTATGTTGACCATAAATCTATACCTTCTGACTTTCAGAGGTTCAATATGCAAAACAGAAGATTATGGAGTGTAGCTGACCCTGTAGATTCCTTGGACGCAGTTAACTTGGGCACACAAAAAAAACTGAGTATGACTATCTCCAACGATAATTATGACGCTAATAATAAACAAATAACTAATTTAGCTCTACCAACAGACCCCAGCGATGCAGTTACCAAGTCGTTCGTGGAAAAAGAGATATTGCCTATAACTACTAACCTCGCTAATCAACAGTCTGACTTAACCGGTCTCAAGACCAGACTGTCAAAATGCGAAGGTCTAATAACTAGTAATAAAGATTTTCATGAGAAACAGTTGAGGAAATTTGGTACCATGGTCTTTAATTATATTAACAGAAAACACACTGGGAGGTCTGCCATTCTACCCACACCGGGTGAAAACGATTACTTAAACTGGGAAGATTTGTTTGCTGACGGGTTAGAAGGTGGTGAAGAGCCTAAAGAAGACGTCAAACCTCTTCCGCCTGATACTTATGACCTCTTTATGACTGAAGAGGGACTGAGTGGTTGAAACAAATTAAAGAGAATTTTCGTCTTGAGCCAACGGGGATATTTGATGATACTTTTCCTTTCCCCGGTCTCCTCAGGACAGAAGCTGAATATATAATGTCACTTAAACCGGGAAATACCGATTAGTCTACTCCGAACCGTCGAGGATGTTGGTTCTCTTACTGTTTATGCTACCTCTTGCCTCGTGCAACAAGTCAATAGAGTATCTTACATATTACGGCTATCTGGAAAAAAACGCTTTTACAGAGGACATTACTTCTGCAGTAAAACAATTTCAAGAGAATTTTCGTCTTGAGCCCACGGGGTTTTTTGACAATGATACCTTAGCGCTTATGAGAACTCCTCGGTGTGGCTATAAAGACAATATATTACCCTTCTCAGCTCTACCCAATAGAAAGTGGAATAAATCAGTAATAACTTGGTACCAATACGGAACACCACAGTACCCCAACTTAATTCAAAAAGCTTTCGATGTATGGGCCAAACATGCAAACTTAACTTTTAAAAAAGATATAAATAACCCCACTATAATTATATCCTTCTCAACTAATAGACAGCATATATTTTACTCTAGACGGGAGACTTGTCCATCTGACTTTGATGGCCCCGGCTACCTCCTAGCTCACGCCTATTTACCCCATATGGGGTATAACCAAACGGACATACACTTTGATTCGGAAGAAAACTGGGATTTCACTATGAATTTACCACGATATGGAAACATTTCATTTTTTCAAACATTAGTACATGAAATTGGTCACGCCCTAGGCCTGGACCATTCAGGCGACGATAAATCAGTAATGTTCCCTTTCCATAGGAGTCCAATGGGGATTGTGGACATGAACGAATACGAGCTAAGCAAAGATGACCAACGCGCTATGGAGTTTCTGTACGGCAGGCCCACTAAGACATTTGCAACCATTCCAAACTATACACCATCCACTACCACGACAACAACTACAACAACAACCGCTACCACACCAAGCAGTACAACACCTGAGACACCACCCGAGATAACTGAAAAACGCGATATATGCGAGTTAAAAGGTCAAATTGATAAGTACGTTATTGTAAACAAGAGGATATTTGCTTTCTTTAGAGACTACGTATGGATTATAAGTTTGGACCCTGCAGACAGGACTCCTGAGGATTTAACAAGGCCAAGGAGAATCTCTCACTGGCTTAACGTTTTACCGCGAAACTTTACTGAAATATCTGCCATCTACCAGAGACCTAACAGGGAAATTGCCCTTTTTGTTGGCAATGATGTATACTTATTTAGATACCCTTCACTGTCTTTGGTAACAAAGAGTAGTACTGACACCATAGCCGGTAGACAGGTATATAAAGTTAATTCGGCCTTTGCCACTAACACGGGGAAGAGTTACATGGTTATTAATGGCTGGTATCTGATTGAAATTAACGAGTGCGACTTTACTGGCACTTTTATGGGAATGGTTTCGTCTACACTGTACGGGGTTCCTGCTCACAGTCGCGGTGCATTTAGATATATAAATGGCATGATTTATATTGCAACTGACAGTGGTGTGTCGGAGTACAACGAGTTCACAAACGCTGTGTCTCGTAAGGTGCCTGACATTTTTGAAGTTTTGAAAATTCCGTGTATACGTGAGACTCTACTGAATAGACTGTACGAGGTGATTAAATACTTACAATAAAATGGCAAAGACTAGAAGGAAACCTCTCAGACGCAAGCTAGCGCTTGTACGAGGTGGAGGTATTGTTTCATCGGTGCTGAACAAAGCTATAGATTTACTACCTGTTGAACTGCATATTCCTGGTTATCAGTACTGCGGACCTGGCACGAAGTTAAAAGAGAGATTGGCTAGAAGTGACAAAGGAATAAACGGGCTAGACGCGGCCTGTAAGGTCCACGACATAGCATACTCCCGGTATTCCGACAGCGAGCGGCGAAGGCAAGCTGACAAAGAGTTGGCGGAACGCGCTTGGCAGAGATTCAAGTCTAGTAACGCCAGTGTTGGTGAGAAAGCCGCTGCTTGGGCAGTCACAACAGCCATGAAAGCAAAAACAAAATTGGGAGGAGGCCGTAAGAAGAAACGCCCTGCTAAACGCCCGAAGGGTAGATGGTTGTATCTTAGGCCCTATAGAAAGGAAGGCGCAGGCTGTAAAAGAAAGAAAAGGGGAGGCCGCAAGAAAAAAACATCTCAATACCAATAAAGCCACTTACAAATTACGATTTGATCAAATACGCGAGGTTATTGAAAATTCCTAATTTCAGAGGGGTTTATATGAGGAACAGTCTACCGAAAACCCCGAGAAAATGTGAATCTCCTATAGTTAACTTGGACAGTACAACCGGTCCAGGCACGCACTGGGTATGTTACAGGAAGATTGATAAAAAGGCCTATTATTATGACAGTTTTGGAAACCTAAGACCACCACCGGAAATTTCTAAGTACTTGGGTGAATGTGAGATGTACTATAACTACTAGAGACAACAGAATTTTGACTCAGTTGTTTGTGGACATTTGTGTTTAAAGTTTCTCTGTAGTAATGTTCTGTCTAACAAGGGTAACTAGTGTTCTATCCCACGAGCTAGCGTTTCCTATTGATGTTAGCGAGGGTACATGGGAACTTGGTTTAATTGAACTGACCACTTATAACTCTATACCGAACATTGAAAAAAACATAAATGATACGTTTTACTACGGTGATGATAAAAGTATTACGATCCCTGAAGGGTCTTACGAAATTGAGGACATTGAAAAGTATATACAGTCGCAACTACCAAAAGAAGTACAATTTACTTTGAAACCTAATAATAACACTTTAAAAGCTACGATATGTTGTTCTGAGAAAATTGACTTTACTAAAGAACATTCATTGGGAACACTCTTGGGCTACAAAAAACAAATATACGGGGCTAAAGATGAACATGTATCGGAACTGCCTGTAGATATAATAAAAGTTAACTCCATAAGGGTGGAATGTAATGTCACACGCGGGTCATACTTGAATGGGGTTGAGGGCCATGTCATACACGAGTTCTACCCGGCTGAACCACCGGGCTATAAAATAATGGAATTACCGAGGAATGTCATTTATTTACCTGTGATCAGCCAGAGGATCAACAACTTGACAGTGTCTCTAAAAGACCAGGACGGTAATCTTGTTAACTTTCGTGGAGAAAGAATTTCTGTTAGACTAAATCTTAGACGCAGTAATGGGGCTACTATTTAGGCATATACCAGGAGGGCAACAAGTCAGTAGTGTTCAGAAAGCCAAGGAGTTAACTTGTAAAAGCATAACGTTTCTTCGCTCTCTCGGTTTTAAAGTAATAAAGAATGGCGCTATTAGCGATAGACAACCAGGCAGAGTATGCTGACTTGATAACAGGGATGGAGTTGCACTCACATCAGCCGTATGCAAGTACAACTTACAATAATAACGATGAAATAAGAATACCGATATTACAGCAGGACATAATAACCGCGCCTTTTGAAAGTTTTATTGTGATACACGGCAAGACCAACGCTACAAAGGCCGACGGGACTCCTCAGGATGTTTCCTTTATTAATAATGCTATATCTTTCTTGTTTGAAGAAATCCGCTACGAGATTTGTGGCAAGGAAATTGACAGGACAAAAAATGTCGGTATAACTACTACTTTAAAACATATTCTATCTATTCGCGAGGAGGAGAAAAATACTTTAAAGAATGCCTGTTGGAACGGTCCTGGTAGTACTGAAAAAGTGACAGATTTTGTATATTCAATCCCTCTAAAACTCTTGCTAGGTTTCGCTGAAGACTACAGACGAGTGCTGGTAAATGTTAAACAGGAACTGATACTCTTACGTTCGGCTACAGATACAAACGCTGTAAAATTGATGGAGGCCGGGACTTTAATATTAACAATTGACAAAATCTACTGGCGAATACCTCACATAACAGTGAACGACGCTCAGAAGTTAAAATTGTACAAGTTTATTGAGAAAGACCCCGCAATACATGTTCCCTTCCGTCAGTGGGAAATGATTGAATACCCGAACCTGCCGAGTACAGACACGTTATCTTGGACACTTAAAACATCTAACCAAACAGAAAAACCTCGGTATATTGTTCTAGCCTTTCAGACAGGCAGAAAGAATGACTTAACAAAGGACATGTCACGGTTCGACGCCAGTGATTTGCTTGATGTTAAACTGTATTTAAACTCAAATTTCTACCCGTATGACAACCTTCGCGGGAACACTTGCCTGTTTTATGATATGTATGCGAACTTTCAAAACTCTTATTACGGTAGAATCGGCTCACCGATATTAAACTTTGATGATTTTAAAACAAAGTGTCCTCTGTATGTAATTGACTGTTCAAAGCAGGACGATACTATTAAGACCGGTCCCGTAGATGTAAGGCTTGAGATTCAAACTAAAACAGCAATCCCGGCTAATACTTGGGCGTACTGTCTCATAATTCACGACTGTCACTACACATACACACCGATCACGGGAGATGTCAGGAAAATATCGAGTTAGTTTCTCCAGCCCGGTAGTTACAAAAATATACAGTTTGCCCGCTGAAGATAGAAAATCAGATTGGGAACAGTTAGCAAGGGATAGGGCCAGGTTTTTGAGACGTATCAAATGTACCGATGACAAAATATCCGTTGTACTCCAAAACCAGTGGACTCGGCGTGTAGCCCGGTCACTTGGAATGTATGTACATGGGGGCTAATCGCCCCCTTGGGGCAGGGTGGGAAGGGGTAAAAGATACATATAATATTCAGAGGGTTAGTTTCCTGCTAGCACTCAGCGAGTAAACATGGGCGAGTGGGTTATTATTCAGTTTTATAACGCCGATAATGTTTTAATAGGTACAGCAAAAATGGATTGTTACAAGATATACTGTGAGAAGGAAATATCTGATATTCCTGAGGGTACCACCACCGTAGTTGTTAAACTCAGAGACGATGGAGACTTTAGCAGTGATGATGATGAGGAGGGTATAGATGTTGTGGGTTAAGAGATTTTGTTAGTCTGAGGTGAACAGTCAGTGAGTAAACATGGGTTACTACGGTTGGATTAAAATTGAATATTACTACAAGAAGGTTTTGATGAAAACAGATTACGTAGACAGTTACAAGTTTGCTAGTGTTGAAAAGGAGTTTAAATTAATGCGTGGGATCGATAGCATTATAGTTAAATGGCGTACAGATTTTGACAACAGTGAATCCTCAGAATCCTCTTCAGATTCTGAGGAGAAGGAGGGGGGAGGGGAGGGGGTAGATGAGGTTGGGTGTGGACGTTTATTAACGGGGCGTACCGATTAGTAGCAGAGATGTCATCGGCCGAGACGGAGGTGAGTACGGGAGCTATACCCATCCCTAAGGGGAAAGAGCCTATAAATTTAATGACCGGAGTATTTCTAAAGTCAGTCCACTTCTTGGACCCTGAACTCACCAAGTGCGTAGTATCGGGTATTTTTAAAAACAGGGACAACAGCCTCGGAGTATTAATTAAGGGGAGGAAAGGTGTTGTGTTTTGGTCTTACGATTCTTACTGTCAGCTGGTTGACAGGTTCAATGAAATTACTTTAGCTTTTGAAGGCAAGTATCAATGCTTTGTAAAGACCGATACGGGAGCTGATATTAAAGTTAACAATATTTTTGGTCAGCAGTACGCTTGTGTCTCTGACGGAGAACACTCCTTGGCTCTCAATCGACACGAGTGGAATCAGCTTGTAATTAACATTCCTTTGATCGGTCGCTCTCTATTAGAATATTTTTATTTGGAGGATATTATTAAAGTTTTTATTGATCAGGTTTTATCGGGCGCTGAAGCTTGTACAGAACAATTACCACCTCAAGTAGCTGACCGTCTTTTTAGCGAAGTCTCATTATGGAAGCTGTAGTCGAGTTTCACGGGTTCAAAGACAATAATAATAAATTTATTGTAAAGGAGTTTGCTATAGTCGGAAAGTCTTACAGAACTCAGCTGGTATTCCGACCTCCTTACTGTTTTAATTTTTTGAATAGCAAGATGAAAAGAACAGCCCGTTGGCTCACTTGTCACTTTCACCATATAAAGTGGGATGAAGGTGAGGTACATTACAGCGAAGAGCTTTTACGCTCACTGTGTAAACCCTTCGAGGCCATACACACAAAAGGCCTGGAGAAGGCTCAATTCCTTCGGACGTTTCATTCTAATTTTAAAGAAATAAATGAAGGTTTGTATATAGATGATGATGATTTTGCAGTAGCCTGCATTATACATAAAAATAAAAACGAAACTTGCGCCTTGAGGTCCGCACAGTACTACGCTCGAAAAATATTTTCGAGTGGGGCCTAATAAAAATAAGGCCCGGCAGTCGCTCACCCAGCAGGCAAGGCTAAACCCTTTGTAAGTCCAGGGGTGTGGGGAGGTTGGCCTAAAAAACCGTGAAACCGTTTGTTGTAATCCTCCGACTGTCAGGGAAATGCGAATTAAAAGGCGCAACAAAAAAAAAATAAAAATAAAAACCAAATAAAAAAAATATAAAAGTAAAATTCTCTGTCTATTTTCTAGGCTAAACTGAACGGACACAGTCTTAGTAAATAGCCTAGAAACAGAGAACAAACAATATTTATCGGAGGCAGCATTTTTGTAATGGAGTGGCTGCCACGAATCACTGCGTTGGTTGGGGCAGTGGTTAAAAACAGTGAGAATAGGCCTACTGGGGATACTCACTTTAATAAAAAACGCGCCGAGACCCTACCCCCTGGGTGGTGTGGAAATATGGGTCATACAAATACTTAACTTGGACTCTAAAAACCGAATAAAAATAATAACATACCTTATCGAAAGCCCTCCGTCCAGCTGTAAGTCAGTGTAACACCGCATACGCCGCAAGTGTACCGCAGCGTCCAAGTGTACTTTATACTGCCGCGGAGATAAGGTACCAAACAATAGTGGTAGCTCACTTGCAGGTGTGGAGAGAGCTCCACATGGTGTCCCGGCACACAATATTCCCCGTACAAGGGACACAAGAATGTACTCAACACTTCGAATTCCGTACACACCGGCTCCATGACTGTAACTGAAGTGGCGTGTGTGACTCGCGCCCTAATCGCTATCACAGGAAGTGATAGCGCGGATGACTAGTGTAGCAAGCAATGCTAGACCCGTTTTTGAAAACAAGTTTCCACCACTGTCTAACGCTTGCTACCCTGTTCAAAAATAAGAACAATAATTAATACAATTACTTACTGAACAGCGTCGTGCTCACAGGACTCGATAGGTGGATGGTTTCCCCACTCCTCCGGGGACAGCTCCTCACACCTACAACATATGTCGTAGCCTACCCCAGAAGGGGTAAACCACAACATATTACACGACGTCAGCTTGCCGCAGGCCTCGCAGTGGCTGTAATGGAGGTGCTCCATGGTGAGACGCGAATGAGTGAATGCATGTGTCGCAGCGGTTTCACGCCTGCGCGGTACTGATAAGAGTTTCCTCTGATTAGAACTTCAAGCGTTTCAAATGGATAATAAAATAGAAAACTAAAACGTGAGTAAAAATCATAATAGCTTATGATGATTGAGAGGCTAAATAATAGCCGCTAATAACCGGGTCCAGAAGCTCGTTACAACAAAGTACCGCTCAAGATGATTGAGCGGCCGAAAATTACCATCGATTACGAGCCGGCCCAGCCGCTCGTTAAATCCAAGTATCGCTCAAGGTGATTGAGCTCACGAAAATTACAGTCTATTTGTCTAATGGTTACACTGTGTGTTGTAAAATATTGTACTTACTATATTACGCAGGAACATCTGCTAACGGCTCTGCTAATTTCAAAGTCGCATACATCGCAGAGCCGCATCCTCTCCTGCGGTATAAAATCCGTGTAGCCGCAGGTCTCTCTTGCCTCCTTCGACCTGTATGGAGGTAGATTGCCTCCACTCAGGATGAGGGCTTCCTAAAACATTTGTTATAAAAACATAAATTAAAATGCAACAACCCTTTTTAACAGTGTACTTAATTTAAGTGTACTTAATTTAAGTGTACTTACAAGAGTGCAGAAGACACACAAGACCAAGTCGTCTTCAAACTCGAACCAAAAACTCTCGAGGGTTTTACAACACCTTTTATGCTCATTAACGAGTTGAAGACGCGTAGGTTGCGGTAACGGTAGGTTTAAAATTTGATCCAAGCGCGGGTTATTAGCGCAGACGGCCTCCAGACAAATCTGTACGAGAGACGAGGCCATCGCGTACTGCCTGATGATTCAACTCAAGGAGATAGGGAAAGCTACTGTGACTAAGGTTGAGGGTGGGGATAGAGTATAAATATGAGCGTTTGCTGTCTCTCGATTACAGTATTCCATGCATTCTGTAGTAATGTTCCGTCTACTGATTATTGTGACGATTCTTCGCTTGTCCTTTGGGGACAGTGACGGCGAGAACCCACCACTTCAACCCGGGGTATGTAATTAATTCAGTGTTGTTAATTTAGTCGCTGCTGCTAATTAAATAGTTTCTTAAATGTAACGTTTTGTTAATTTATTTACAGGGTCCCAGACCTTCGAGCTCTGACATTTTTGCCGATGAAGACTCTGATGTAAGTGTATAGAGTAATTAATTCCAACATTTTAAAATTAATATTATTACATTTTCTTATAGTAATGTAATTTTTATATTTTCAGAGTGATTCGACTGACTTAGATCAGCCTCTTAACGGATATAGGCGTCGGACCCGAGCGACAAATATGCAAATAACTGAGATAATGGCTAGTGTAAGTATTTTTAATAATTGTGAAAATTTAATAATTTTTAATAATGTAAATAATTAATTTAGTCGACTTACTACCGTCCTTATAATAATATTTTTGTTTTAGTGGGGAACTGATTGTCTATTTGACGAGTATAGCCGGAGCGACACAGGTGATGTGTTCTTCATAAATCGGCACAGGGACATCCTCTCATACTCCATGCCCGATGGAGATACTGACATGACCCTGGCGCCTCTTGAAGGGTTTCACCCGATACATTGGGTAAGTAAAATAACAAAAGTGTAAAATTGATCACTAGCTTATATATTCTGCTGAAATATATTTATATTCTTTTTTTTTTTTTTTTTAAGGATGATGCTTACGATCGCTTATCGGATTGGAGACTATTTTCAAGCCCTACCGTGGAGACTGGAGCATATATCTATGAGGAGACCTGTGTAGTCGACGGTATTTTATGGATACGTTCTTCTTGGATGGTTAGTAGTTTTTAGGATTATATATAACATTAGATTAAGAATTGAGGTAATGGCGTGGCTTGTACTTATCGGTTTTAATTTTCAGAGGGGTATTGAACGCGTTCCGTGGGGCTATGAAATGGACCTACGGTCACTACCCACTTGCTGTAGAACGCGCAATGGAACCCGGTATGTGAGAGAGCATTCCGAATCCCTCCGCGATGCTGTGCAGCTCAGACAGCTCCAAGCTCTTGTGGTAAGATATCGATCGAATAAACGTTTTAAAAGCCGGTAATACTTTGAAGAATCTAATAATTGTTTGTTTTTCAGCCAGCATATGTCATGGAGGATGACATACATTTCATGAATGAAGAGGAGGACATCCTCATTTATGAAGAGAATCCTGCCCCATCAGCTCCTAGAGGATTTCGCCGAGTTAGCTTTGTAAGTAACGTAGTATAATATAATAATAACTAACGTACATTACTAGACTGTTTTATTCTTACTTACTGATTTAAACGTTTACAGGCGAGTGTTGAAACCCGTTTGAGGGAGATGGAGGCGCTTGCGTGGCCTTCAAGGCAGTCCCATGTGTACGTCCTCACTGAATCTACCTACTGGGCCAGGGATCGCTGGACTTTAATTCAGTTGAGGGTACGTAGGTCAATTTGCTAACGAACTTTCACTTTCTCACCAGGGTACAGATACTTACTCACAAATCTTTTGCAGAGGGAAGACCAGCCGCTAGAAAGGTGTACCCTCGGGGCTCGTCGGGTTTGTGCTGGCGTATATTACGTCCACCGACAAGCCACGGGACTTCGTACGCGTCTAGGGGTAATTATATTATTATTCTGTTTTTTTAAATTTATATAAATCATGTTTCAAAATTAAATAGTAATTTTTTGTTTTCAGACAGTAACAGTCGGTTTTCTTTATTTTAGCTTGAAGACGATTTACTAGGGCTGAGGATGTCACGTCATCCAATTACGAGTGCAAACACCTCCGCGGGGCCTTCCAGGAGAGTTGAACCTGTGGTAAGTTGAATACAACCCTTAGGGCTATTGTTTTTTAATGAGTATATGCAATTAACCAGTGTATTGTGTTCCAGCGTGTGTATGATGACCCGTCGCAGGCACAGGGGGCCGAGAACCTGCCTCCACCTAGCCCACCACCGCTGCCACCACAGCCCGAGAACCCGCCTGCACCACAGCCCGAGAACCTGCCTCCACCTAGCCCACCACCGCTGCCACCACAGCCCGAGAATCCGCCGCCACCTCAGCCCGAGAATCCACTGCCACCTCAGCCTGAGAATCCGCCACCACCACCACCACCACCACAGCAGCCCTGTCCCCACTGCCGTCGTGAGGAAAGGCTGCATGAGCTTAGGCATCACGCTTTTGAGAGGGTGAGCATATTATAATAATAATAACTTAATGTGATTCATAAATTAAACTGTGTTTATGATTTCAGGGTTTATATAGGTATATTTTATGATTTTAAGACTTGTTTATGATTTCAGATCGAGGCACGACAGGAGGGTGTTGACCGTGCGTCTTGGCAGGCTGTATGCCACCTTACCACTGCTAGGTCAGAGCTCCGGGAGGTTCTCCATCTCTCCAAGACCGTCCTGGAGAACGCAACCCGTCAGGAGATGTTGGAAGTCGCCCCAGTAGTCTGGACCGAGATCCAGACTACGCTGGAGTGCATCCTCACTCAGACCGGGAGCAGCATGGACCAGGAAATCTTCCGGGGACGTCCACCGCCTGCTTCAGAACCTCCTAGGGCCCTGATGTGCAGGGTCTGCCTAGACACGCTGCCTACGGTGGTGCTGTCACCATGTCAACCCACCCTCTGTCCCGCGTGTGCAGTTCGCCTCCACGTATGCCCGTTCTGCCACTCGACGGTCGTCGGCCGTAAGCGGCTTTTCTTTGACGGCTAGTTTTTTATATATAATCATTTATATTAGTTATTGTTAACCTTTTAAATTTTTATATATATTACTCTTTTTTTATATTATTAACTTTTTATATATTACTCTTTGTTTTTTTTTATATTATTAACTTTTTTATATGTATATTCTTTTAAATTTTTACATGTAATAAACTTATTATATAACAAACTGACTTTTTTACTTACCTTATTTAGCTCCGCTAGGTTGGTAGCGTATCCCTATAGAGTATAATAGCATAGAGCATATATATATATATATAATACTGCATATAATAACCATAGGCTGGACAACTGCATAATCTGGAGGGAGAAAAGTGAGGTTAGGGAATTTGGCGGGGAAAAAAGTGAGGTTAGAAAATTTGGCGGGAAACATGGGCGCCGCCATCTTGGGGGCGGGGCCTAATGACGTCACAAGTCACGTGACCAAAATGCTGGCTTCTGATTGGCTTGCTATATCGGGGGGACCCCTACTCAGGGTTGCTGCATCAACGAACACAAACAATGGGTTTTTGTGCTAATATAAATATAAATCAACTAGGTGAAGTTATATACCAGTTTTTATTCATTTATGTTCATCACTAAGGAATAGCATTTAACTGTATTACCCGTAAGAATAACATGGGACTGAGTACGCAGGTTTGCTGCTACGGGAGCCTTTAGCAAAAAATTTTTTTAGCAAATTTCAATAGACCCAGATGAACAAATGGCCATATACCAAGTTTCGTCTGTATACGTTCATAATAAGCGAGATATAAAAATTGTCTTTTCCTCCATAAGAATAACATTAGGCAACGTACTGTGTTTAGCACTTTCAAAATCTCGGTAACCAATTGACATAGAGAAATCATCAAAACACCAAAATGGGTTTTGTTTAAGCTAAATCCAATGGTAAAACTAAAATTTTGCTATTCCAAAAATTATATGTAAAGAATTTAAAAAAAAAATTTGGGGTAAACCCCCCCCAAATACCCCTTCGGATGGAGCAATGTGGCTGGTTTTCGAACTTCAAGTCATAAATGTTGCTTTACAAGTTTACAAATTTTATCAAAATCGGATCATTTTTTCGAGAGTTATCGTGCTCACGGACACACACACACACACACACACACACACACACACACACACACACACACACACACACACACACACACACACACAGACACACAGACACACATACACACATATATATATATACCAGACCCCAAAAACACTATTCGTTCGAAACTGTATATATATAAGAACGAATAGTGTTTTGGGGGTCTGGGGACCTCAAAACGAAAAATTATCATGGTCCCGGGCCTAGGTCTTACCATGCCGCCTCGACTAAGGTAATAGCTTGTTCCCTATAGGGGAAATTCGCTTAAAGTGTGCAAAAGGCTTTATAATTAATCCGACGGTAAGGTTTGAGTTAAATAATAATCAACCAAAAGAAGTCAACCAAGAAAAGATTAATATTTACTAACCTACCGCTCAGTACTACAAAGAAAAATATAACCTCAAGGAATTAGAAATTATTGGCTTAATAATTGGCTCAAGAGGAGCAATAACAAAATTTGTCGAAGAATTTTGGATAAAATTTAATTGTGATAAGAAAAAATTATACCTAATTTCACTTTTGACAGTGAAAAGTTCTTTTCAAATTAAAAAAAATCATTTATATAATAAGCAAGTTAAAACTGTATAGTATTCTTTAAATTAACAACTTGAAATGAGCAATATGTAATTTATTTATATTTTTATTATAAACTATAGCCACAGGCTTCGCCCCGTAAATGATTTACTAGGTATACGCTCATTCATCCCGTAAGAGGATGAACGAAGACTGAATTTTTAAAGATATGTAGGCAGGTACTGGATTGGTAACACTCTTCTGTTATCCGTTTTAACTCCACAACAGCAAGAACAGATAATTAATAAAGCAAACATTTTACTAATGGAATGGAAACACCATTCCCATATCCGTTTTAACTCCACAACGGTATGAACAGATAATTTAGGACTAATGTAAATAAAAAATACTACTGACTACTGGAGTGGTAACACCCTTCTCATATCCGTTTTAACACTACAGTACCTGGGGGGCCGAGCTTTGCTCGGGGGGAGGCCAGTCAGTCAGTTTAGAGGACTTGGAGTAATATTTCATAACTTTCCCCTACTGATAATCAGATTTGTATAACTCATTTGCCTCTTTTCTACATTTTTAAGGTCCCTCCAGTTGTTATTTAAAACTCAATGCCCCTTTGATGTATTTTACTACTCTATATATGTAATCTTCACTCAAATCTTTTAATCTCTGTTCTCAGGAAACCACATGTTAATAATCATATACAACATGAGTATTACTTTGATAGTTCCCTGGTTGATTATGAACAGCTGATAAAATTCTTTTGTGTTGATTTAAAACTCCTTAAGCCCAATGTTAATTTTTTTAACTTTTCATTTTAGTTTTTTTACATTATTTGATTTTTCCTGGGGATGAGGCCTGTCTAGAACTTATTTTTATCCCAGAAATTAGTTATTTTGAACGTTTGAAGGAAATCGTTGGAGCCGTTTTTGAGATCAGTGTCGCAAGCAAGCAAGCAAACCTTACTCATATTAGAGTATAGTACCTGGGGGGCCGAGCTTTGCTCGGCGGAAGACCAGTCAGTTTGTTTAGATGACTCGGAGTAATATTTCACCACTTCCCCCTACTGATAATCAGATTTGTATTATTCATTTGCCTCTTTTATACATTTTTAAGGTTCCTCCAGTTGTTATTTATAGCTCAATGTCCCGTTGATCTATTTTACAACTCTATATATGTAATCTTAACTCAAATCTTTTAATTTCTGCTCTCAGGAAACCACATGTTAATAATCATAAACAACATGAGTATTACTTTGATAGTTCCCTGGTTGATTATGAACAGCTGATAAAATTATTTTGTGTTGATTTAAAACTCCTTAAGCCCAATGTTAATTTTTTTAACTTTTCATTTTAGTTTTTTTCCATTATTTGATTTTTCCTGGGGATGAGGCCTGTCTAGAACTTATTTTTATCCCAGAAATTAGTTATTTCGAACATTTGAAGGAAATCGTTGGAGCCGTTTTTGAGATCAGTGTCGCAAGCAAGCAAGCAAGCAAACCTTACTCATATTAGAGTATAGGATGATACTTGGGGGCCGAGCTTTGCTCGGGGGAAGGCCAGTCAGTTTGTTTAGATGACTTGGAGCATATTCACCACTTCCCCCTACTGATAATCAGAATTGTATAACTCATTTGCCTCTGTTCTACATTTTTAAGGTTCCTCCAGTTGTTGTTTATAGCTCAATGTCTCTTTGATTTATTTTACTACTCTATATATGTAATCTTCTCTCAAATCTTTTAATTTCTGCTCTCAGGAAACCACGTGTTAATAATCATAAACAACATGAGTTCCATGTGGTTCCATAAAATCAGATAATAAAACCTTTGAATGAAGATTACATGTAGAGTGGTCATATCCAGAATGACTCAAAGGTACATTATAATAACAACTGTTGTGACCTCAAAAATGCTCGTTAGTAGGGTACATGGTGAAAAACTACTCCAAGTCATAAACAAGATTGACCTTTCCCTAGCAAAGCTCAGCCCCAGGTAGTACTTAAACTATCTGAGTATAACTTTGAGAGTTCAATGAAAGATTTTGAACAGCTGTTATGACTCTTTTGCTTTTATTTTAGTCTCCAAAAGCCCAATGTGATTTTTTAAATTTTCCATAGTGGCTTTTTACATTATTTGATTTTTTTGGGGGATGGGACATGTCTAGAACTTATTTTTAACCCAGATATCAGGTTTTACAACACAAGTAGTTGGAAGGACACATTAGTTATTTTTCAAGAAAATCGTTGGAGCCGTATTTGAGATCAGAGTTGCAAGCAATCAACCAAGCAAGCGAGCATGCAACCCTTACTCATATTATAGTGTAGGATAGGATTGAGTCAAAATAATTCAGCATTTGTATTAATTGACTATAAGATATTTTTACTCTTAGGCACATAGAATGTACACGAGACAGGGACAATGATTCTGGATTCTAGCATGTTTGAAGTTCTGCATACAGACGACCAGGGCTGAATTTAGGGTCTGTACAGGCTCTGGTCTACACCCTAAATACAAGTTCGGGCCCTTACCAACACGGCCAACTTTCCTGTTTAATTTATATAATATAACCTACGCTTATATCAGGCTCTACAGATGGCGTTGTGCAATTACTTAAATTTCAAATTTCCAAAATCCTTATTGCTGCCTAGTGTATATTAACGTTGTCATGGCAAGATATTATTAAGTGATTTCCATTATCTAAATACATAAAACAAAGTCGGGATTGTATGTTAGTTACTTAGTTTCATCAAACAGCTGTTATAAGGATGATATCTAAACATACTTGAAAAGCATACAAAAATATGTTTATTATAGAAATAATAAATCTATTCGAATAGCAACTCATTTTCAATACCGAAGCAAGCTCTATATAAAAATAGGCAAGTGAGCGTAGCTAACGAGCTCATCCTGGAGGCGAGTGAGTGAAGCGAACGAGCTCATCTTGAAAAAGAAAGAAAATCTTTGACATAAAACAAATTCAGTGACATTACGACAGAATAATGTCTGTCTGACCAGCTAGTAGTACTCAACCCGAACGCTGACCCAAACTCCCGAACGCTTACCCAAGGATCATCTTTCCTCCATAAATTTAACAAGGCAACTTTTAAAGCCAGTGAGGTGGAGCTCTAAGGTCGGGGTTAAAAAAAATAACAATTTTTGTATGATTGAAAATTTTCTAAAATTACTAAAAAAGGTGTAAATAATAACATAGACAATTTTCCTGTGCGGTAGAGGTCTATGGTTGAGTAGGGCGGCGTATCAAACGTGGGGACATCTTTCAGGAGATGCTGCTTTAACAAAATAAATCCAACGAAACATACGTTAAAATTAAACGTTGGGAGTGATAGTAAAGGCAGAGCCCTGAGGTAAGAACAAAGAGGTATCCATAATATTTTGGTACCCATCAACGTAGTATATAGGTCTGGAGCAGTTTTGTGGAGCCGCTTTCGAAATCTTTGGATTTTTTATTTGGTGGTTTATATTAGGTTTCTAATAAAATACACCACCTGATTTTTTAGAAAAATTTGGGTTCAGAAATTACAGGGCTTAAGAGATCCCAAACTTCAGTTTTTTTACCTTTCTTAGTACCATAAACTTTAAATATTTTTAGCAGGTTTCAACAGTTTTATCTCATTGCATAAAAAGCTCTAAAAGATGAAAAATTAGTACTCCAATCCACACACGGTTAAATTAGTATTGCGATAGTAGGCTATTCGGCTAATGGTTGTGGAAAATATTTCAATTTCCATCCAGCAGTAAACTAAGTATATTGTCCGATGTTATTCTTATAAGAAATAAAAAACATATATCTCTTGTATACTGATTAATTTTATTAAAACTTGGTGTGTTAGCATTGACCAATAGAGAATATTCGCCCTAGGACAACCTTAAAACTGGTCTATACCAGTTTGGATGCTGACATTGGGTACAGCAAATGAAATTGTCATTACATATGAAGTTTTTTGGATGTCCATTATGACAAACTTACCTTTCACCTTTGGTCCCTCCACTTGCAGCGGCTCGGGGCGGAAACTCAGGGGTTGGTCCCCAACCTGAGAATGTATGGTCCCTGGCTGTTGTAAATGGATACCCCATCCGTTGAGTTGGCCAGTTGGAGGACAGAGCGGGTTCACATTGAGCCTGATCACAGCTGTCACAAGGCACGGGAGTTGGTACTCTGAAAGGCCAATTTGGCTGCCTGTCCCATCCCACCCTTTCCTTTCCTGCTATATCCTAACGTTCTGGTAACCTGCGCAAAATTCCCGTTTGTGGAAAACGTGTCTATAGTAGCTATGCTGGGGTTTCCTAATCCAGCAACAATGAATAGAGAATATGCGGAATACGTTTCCATCGAACCCTGGAGGGTGAGGTGGAGCAATTAACCTCTTAAAACCACTGTGTGTACCTAGAAAATTAGATTAAACTGATTGCGTTTATTTAGTCACAGGTCCTAGCTATGGCCATCAGGCCTGTTCACGCTTTTTTATGACTCGTCCAATGACTAATATATTTTTGGAACCGGATGGTTTTCGACGAGTTTTAAATATATCACCTGAGGAAAAAGTTGCCAATGATTATTAGACCTATTAATTTCCAGCTCCAAAATCAGGGGGTTAAACATACAGAAATATACTTGTTTTAAACCCATTTAATGTAAAAAAGGTATCCAATAATTTATTTATATAACAGTATCTTATAAAATTCATACCTTAAATTTAAAAATGTTTACATCATTAATATATGTTAGTTTGAATTTAAATACACAAGCTACTGAAATCGCAGCACGAGAGGTTTAAAAGCAAAATCCAACATCTACATTAATGACAATTTTTCAGGAGGGCAATCTATCTACAATGTAATTAGTTGAACAATGTAGACGGTTGGGATTACGGAGTTTTGATATCTTGATTGTTTATGAAAATCGATATTAACCACAGAAAATGCAAACAAATATAAACTGTAACCAGACTATTTTACTGACCGGTAGATTAAAAACTTTAATCCCATGTCATTAGGTGACAGTGGGGCTTATTTGGTACATTACAAGTAATAATGATAGTTTGCACGTATGATCGTTTAGTAAGTCTGCCATCAAGTAATTTATTCACAATGTAAAAAAAACTACTACAGGTCTACAACACTCTTGATTATCAATCACAGTCAGCCGTGTTACGGAGTTATACTGTCCCAGTAATTCAAATATTCCAAAACCTATTGTATAAATTTATCATCACTAGTCCAAACACTTAGATTTTACATCGAAGTTTTCCAGTAAAAAATAAACTGATAATAAATCTAAATAGATACAAGCATTGTTTTAAACACGACAAAACACCGTTAATTTACATAACACTCACATTTTAAACTATTTCGAAATAAAAAAATTGATGGAACAAAACATAACCAAATCTATAGTTGAAATATGTTTACATTTGAGTGATGCATATTATGTTTATAAACAAATATGCAGTGTTTCCACTCTACGGTAAAAATATGCCACGCACTGATACAAAAAATTTCACTTTATCCCAGACTCTCCTTTATAGTATCCCTCGTAACATCCCACACTTTCCCACTGATTTGTTATTGCAACACAATTAATGTTAAATATTATATGATTTTTGAATAATGTATTAGTAAAATATTTATACCGTTAGATAGAGCTTATTTAGATCTACTAATTACCTTTAGGTATTTTACATTTTAGTACCTCAAAGGATTTTGAGCAATGCGACATAGGTTAATTAAATGATACGGTGAATTAACTAAATTAAATAATTTATTTACGTGAGAAGTACTAATATGCACATATTTAGTATGCATCTAATATGCATCTTTAGTATTTACATGGTAGTACTAAAGAGTACGAAGTAGGTACTAAATAATGGCAAATAGTTTGCTTGTTAATTCCAACATGGCTCGGCCAGCGAAATTGACATGATTCAGTGTTCGTTCTGTGACGTTTATAAAATCATAATAGGTGCGGACAGCGAGGTTAAAAAATGGGAAACCCGCAACTGCCAGTACGGCGAGAAAGTCCACTAGAAGTGCTACCGCTAAGGTGCTCTGGTCGTAAGTTGTAAGCAAACTAGCAGACGTATGCCGATTTCAAAAAAATCCCACTTTATCCCACAATCCCATTTTATCCCACAAGCAGTCAAAATATCCCATATAGGGGATACAAATCCCTCAAGTGAAACACAGATAAATCCCAGCTGACATTTTAAATACAACCATAGTCAATAGCTTACTACGAAAACCAATTCAACTACTGAATATCAAACATTAAAATTAGTTTTAATAATTATTATTAATCCAAAATAAAATACAAATGCTGTGTTAAAACATCCCTTTGGTATCCCAAATGACTCCTTCAAAATTTCATTAAGAAATGTTTTACAGTTATTTAGTATTTCAATAACACACCCACACACACACACACCCACACACGGCCACTGAAACTTCTTCATCAATACAGTGATTCACTTCGTTCATCAATAATGATTTATAAATAAACGGTATCAGGAAACTGACACATACTTTCTCCCTTTTAGCCCAACTGTAATGAATAAATTACTTTTTATTTACTAAATATAGAATACAAAGCACGGTCGAATGTACAGAAAATCGTGTAAACAAGTTGTTTTAAAAACATCCACCCAAATCCCTGCTTTGGAGGCCCTACAGAATCCATTGCTACACTCGTGGTTTTAAGAGGGGAAATGCCCCCTATTCCCCCCCAGGGCAACATAAGGGGGAACATATTTCGAATTTACTTTGTTTGTCAATGCTAACCTTGACAAGCATATCAAGTTTGAACGAAATTGATCAGTAAATAAGAGAGAAATAGTAATTTTTATATTCCACATAAGAATAACATTGGACAACGTACTGAGTTTACCGCAAAATTAAAATTTCAATTTTCTCCGGAACCAGCAATCGTAGAATAGTAATTAAAAATACAACATTATTTAGTTTTTTGAGCTCTTTTTAACGGTGAATATTAATATTTTTTATATTTAGTTTTTTTTATGAAAAATCAAAAAAACTTAATTTTTCATGTTTTAAGTCCTGTAATTTCTGAACCCGAATTTTTACAGAAATGCGGGTGGTGTCATTTTGTTTAAGAACTAAAGTTCTACAAACGACTAAAATTTAATCAAAATCGTTAGAGCCGTTTTTGAGAAATTTTTATTTTTCATGTTTTTTGGTGGTTTTTGGGGGATAATTACCCTTAAAAATTAAAAATTCCAAAAAATGAAAAAAACGCCTGGAGATATCGTGGCTTAGTACATACATACCAAATTTCATAACAATCGGCCCATTGGTTAGGGCTCTAGCTCTGTACACATCCACACAGACACACACACACACGCGCGCACACACACACACACACACACACACACACACACACACACACACACACACACACACACACACACACACACACACACACACACACACACACACACACACACACACACACACACACACACACACACACACACACACACACACACACACACAGACACACACAGACATCACGTAAAAACCACTTTTTTGGGTTCAGGGAGCACCAAAACGAATATTTCCACTAACAACTCAAATTCGAAAATTTTGACGAAAACAATACTTTCTCCATATACTATGTATAGGGGGAGAAAGTAAAACTATTACAGTTGTGTGTGCTGCATTCTGTGGTTAGCCCGTGGAACTACTACGAATCAAGATCAGCTGTTTGTATTTTCATCAGCTCAAACAAAATTGAATGTCCATAAGGAATACATGGGAACTTTGTCGGGGTCTCTGGCGGAGCCCTAAGGTCAGATAAGGATGAAAACCATTTAGTTTTTTTATTTTATGCCTAAAGAATCAGTGTACAAAATGTCAGCTCTCTACCTACATGGGAAGGTGGAGAATTAGTGATGAGTGAGTCAGTCAGGCAGTCAGCCAGGGCTTTGCCTTTTATGGATATAGATAAATTTTCTCTCTACACTACACTATGCTTGAGCCCTCAAAAATGGGCATCTCAATACGGGGCTTTAAACCCACACTTTTATGCAAATATATGGATCTAAGAATGATCAATTTATATCTAAACTTCATCCGGAATATCCCGTATAAAATTTAGAAATACTCCCAAAGGAAATATCCATACAGAGTGCAGTGGTATTAGCATTTTAAGTATCAGGTAAAAGCTGTCCCACGCTTCTCGCGAACACTTTTAGAATATTCGGAGTTCACGAACCTTATAGTGGGAGCTGCACGAACGTTTGAATATGAGACGGAATGTTCATGCAGTGAACATTAAAAATAAATGAATAAATAAATAAATAAATAAATATAAGACCTTTATTTTCGAGCTAATTTCAGTTACAAAACTGTTTTACAAACTGACTCAGGTCAAACATTAAACGAAACATTCGGGAGAATATTCTGCAGATAGTTTGGCCGAATGTTCAGGCCTGTTCGCCTTTAATATAGTCAGCTTATGCCGATAGAGCAGTGTGAGGCTTGGCACGTTAATATTGTCACCAGATATTCTATTATTGTCGATGATGACATGCGATATCATTTTCGATTGTCGACTAGGCCGACTTGGGAACATGGTGGGGTGAATAATACCATAATGCCATTGGTTAATTGATATGCCACTGCCGATTTCTCGACTAAGGATTTTTATTCCGACGATAATAATTAACGATACAACTTTATTACTCGACGTTTCAAAATCTAGTAAATAAATATATCATGCCTTTTAAAATTTATCACATTTTCTTATTATTTTGTAACTAAACAGATTGTAAATAAAGTATGTATGTTAAAAAAAATCATATAATAATCATATGGTATGGTTAAATGGTTTAGTTTTGACCTCGTTGGTTTTGACACTTGGATTTAGAGGTTTTGGTTTTAGTTTTGGGTTCTGATTTCACTTATGTCTCGTCCCTGACGAGCAATGTGCTTACGAAGGCCGCGCTGCCATTCTCAACGAACGTTCTCGGAGATGGCCGAAGAGAAACGAGACAAACAGAGTAGATATAACCATAGATTAAGCATACTCCTTAGGAGTATGCTTAATCTATGATATAACTCATCTCCCTGTAAAGGTGTGACATTAGCTCCACAATTATTTATTTGCTTTTCTTAAAACTGTTTTACGTTTCAATATATTTTAAGAAAGGTCTCAGTGGGAATGTTTTCAGGCTTTTTCAACTAACGGAGGCAAAAAACATAAATTTAATTCTTCATAAATTAACTAGTTTGTCAAATCAAATCAAATCAAATATCTTTATTGCCACAAAACAAAATCAATTGCATTAGCATACTTCATTACAAACATTTTTCTAAAACTAAACATATTTCTTGTCAAAATAATACTTAACATTATAAAAACTACTTTAAGTATGGACCTTTTTACATTTCTTTTGAAGGTGACTAGATTACATTCTTTAAATTCTTGTTTAAGAGTGGTCGGAAGGCTACTGAACATTTTTATACAATTATAGACTGTGGTTTTTGAAAAATGTTGATTTGTGTGGTGGTATATACATATGTTATAATTGTGCTTGTTTCTGGTTTTACTATTTGACGATGGTAAAATTTGTGAAAAATGTGTTGGTTCTTTTTAAAAAAATAAGTGACTCCAAGATATAAATAGATGGAAAGGTGGGCAGATCAAAAGCCTTGAAGTAGGAAGCACATGATTCTGTTTTGTCGATTCCTGCAATTATTCTCACAGCTCTTTTTTGAAGAATGAAAAGTCTTCGTATAGCTTCGTTGAGATCTCAGACCCCCCAAATCACAACTGCGTATGAAATAAATGGATAAATGAGGGCATAATATGCTGAGAGAAGAACTTCAGTACTGGAGAAGGTAAGATAGACGTCTAAACACAAAAACACCTGAAGACATACGGCTAGCGACATGCTCTATATGAGAAAAAAATTTTAAATTTGAGTCTAGGTGAAGTCCCAAAAATGTTACGTCATCTGCCGCAGTAACGACACTTTCACCTATGGACAATTTTAGAAGAGATGTTTTTTTATGGGCAATGGAGAAATCAAGCAGTTTTGTATTATCAGAATTGACACACAACATATTTTCATGGAACCATTGCACAATACTATTTGATTTAACATAAGAGTCAATTTCCAAATCTGTTCGTGCCTGATGATACGATATGGCAAGTGAGGTGTCATCTGCGAAAAGGCACAGATTACCATTAATAACACATGATTTTAAGCCATTTATGTATAAAATGATCAACAATGGGCCCAGGATTGAACCCTGAGAACTCCGGAGATGACAAGCTTCTCATCTGAGTATGAGTATGTCATACAATCTTTATCTATAGAAGGTATCTTTACTATTTGTCTACGTCCAGTAAGGAAGGAGGAAAACCATTTTAGAGCAGTGCCCCGTATTCCAATGCTCTCAGGTTTCTGAAAAAGCAGACCATGATTTACCATGTCAAATGCCTTTCGGAAATCAAAGAAGACACCCACTACGGATTTCTTTAGATCTAGCTCTTTTACAATAAAGATGATGAGGGAAAACATGGCATCAACAGACTTGCCCTTTAAAAAGCCAAATTGACCAGAAAATAAAATACTATGTTTGTCAATAAAATAAATCAACCTATTTAAAACTGCTTTCTCAAAAATCTTGGAGAATGAAGATGTTGTCGCAATAGGTCTATAATTGTCGAGCATTTATTTTTTTAATGTTTTAAAGATTGGGCTTATAACTGAAAGTTTCAGAAAATCAGGGAATACTCCAGTTTCAAAAGAGCTATTGATTAGATGTACGAGAGTATTTGCTAGGGAATTAGAGCAGTATTTTAGGAGCTTGGATGACACATTATCAATTCCAGATGCAGTTTTGGGCTGTAATGAATGTATCAAATCGATAACTTCTGCTGCGCTTATGGGTTTTAAAAAGGACTTTGAAGTGGAGCTTTTATTTGAAGAGAAACTTACATTCTTGCTATCCAAAGTGTTACACTGTGATATATTTATGAAGAAATCATTGAAAATGTTGGAAACCTTCTTTGGATGAATAACTAATTCTCCTTTGCTATTTTTTACAGCAAAATTAAAATCATGATGAGACTTTGAAGTGGCCCTATTTTAATTTATGATGTTCCACATAGTCTTTGACTTGTTTGAAGAGTTATTTATTTGTTTAACACCTTGAGAGACTTTGAATGTTTTATACTCTGGCGATATTGAGCTTTTAATCTTAAGAAGTGTTGTCTCAGTGGATTGGATCTCTCTAAATCCTTGGTAATGGAGTACCACGATCTGACTAAATCCCGAAGAAGATTTTTTTCTTGCACCTTACTTTCTTCTCTGGGAAAACCTGGTCTATATTAAAAGAAATAGAAGAGGTGAAGTTCAAGTTCACCATTTTTGATTCAACAGAATCTGCACTAAAAACCTCTGTCCACTGCTCATGAGCAAGACAATAGTTGAATATCAACATGTTTTCATCTCTGAATGATCGGCATGAACAAAATTTTGGAGAAGCCTCTCTTTGTGGAATCAGCTTGACTGTAGTCATTTGAGCATGGTGATCTGCTAAGGCAGTCACAAGAACAGAAGCAGAAACATAATCCTTGGGATGATCAGTGTATGCATGATCAATAAGTGACCTAGAGTTTGTTAACTCTCTTGTAAATGACCAAACTATGTTCCTCAATCCATGACATTCCATGGTATTCATTAGCACATCAACCTTCAGGTCCGAAACAGATAGGTTTACATTGAAGTCACCTACCACAAGTGTACTATAATTCAGTGACATCACTTTATCAAGGAAGAATGATAAATGATTGTATAAAAACATGTGCTCCTGAAGAGAGGCAGAAAATGGAGTCGGCTTATAAACGACAACAATAAGAAAAACTCTATCACAAAAGCTTTTACAGCCACCAGTTCACACTTACCCTCAAAACAAAACCCCAAAATATCAAGCTTTTCAATATTTAACGTTTCCTTTGCAAAGATACAACTCCACCCTTACTTAGGTTACTACGGCAAAAAAATGAAACTCCAACGTACCCAAACAATCTTAAAAGATCAAATTCAAACGGTTTCAGGTGGTGCTCGGATATACAAATCACGTCAGGAGCCTCAATATCAATAACAGATTGAAAAACATCAAGCTTATTTTCAAGACCTTGGGCATTTTGGTGGAGTGTATTTTTAGAGTAGTAAACTCTATATTGGTAATAAAGGATTGGGGGATAGGTTTAAAAACTATCCAAGTTTATCGTTGACCGAAGAGGAAACACACTTTGGGAGTTATCAAGAGATGGTTCCTTGGGTAGTTAGTAGGGGGCATTAGTTCCTTCAAAACCAGCACAGGCGAGGGAGGAGGAACGAGGAACGAGGAATCACCCCCCCCGACCTGCCCCATAGCCAAGCTCGACCCCCCCCCCTACGTCAGCCCCCCCCGTGACGTCAGCCCCCCCCGTGACGTCAGCCCCCCCCACGTGACCCGACATAAACCTAACATAAGCTTCACCTATCTGTTTTTTTTTTATTATTATTATATATTTGTTTTGTTTTTTTGTTTATTAATTTAATACGAATATAATAGTACAAATATGAATATAATAGATTATTGAAGCTGAACCCTTCGGTAGCTTACGACAGCCGTGAAACCATTGGAGAGGAAGCCGTTAACCCTCTCTTTTACTAGGCCCAGCTCCACCGGCACATTGGCGTTGAACCAACGGGGGAAAAAGCGTATTCTTCCGTCTTCCTCTACCCAGCCGAGGCGGAGGATTATTAATCCATGATACATTTCATCTTCTATCTTTTGAAACGCAACGGCCACAGTGCAGGGGCAGCACAAGACGTACACGGTGTCCGACATGGTGTTCCGTTGACCGTCGACTAGAGAATGAGGGTTCGGCTAACAAACAAGCTATTACCACGTCGTAAACAAGTGGAACGTTCCAGAAGCCTTTTACCGCTCCGTTGGAAAACCCCTCTGAAGTAAACAAGCTATAACCGTAGTGAGCGCTTTCTCCAATATCCTTTATTTTATTCAGAAAAAGCGATACCCTAACTTATCCTCCGTTTACTATAACCCTCACATACATCGGGGGATCTGTCTCCCGAAGGAGCCAAACTATGGCGTTGCGGCATAAGACGTGTGACGGTATCACACTCAAGTCTCCCAGGTCAGCCCTGAGTCGCCGACACTTGTGTGGATTCAACGGTCGTTCTAGCCAAAATTCAACATGTAATTTTCCGAGGAAGCATCTCGTATAGTAATACACCGTTTGCAGAAATACCTCCGCGTCTATCGAATCCACCTCTGATATCGTGGAATGTATATGGAAAGGCATTGTCGCTGGATAGGACCCTACCGGCTCCGAAACCATTGTGAATAAATTAAACATGATGCACCGCTTGCCAGTACCGTTAGAAGGAGACTGACGGGTAGGACCGAAGGTGTAAACAACTCGGAGAAAACCGCCATGACGTAATCCTCATGCCTACGTGACCGCCACAGTCGGTTTACCCATTAGCGGTTCCAGTGGAAAGTTCCACGACCGATTTCTCCTCCCGACCGGAGTGCTATTTATGAGCGCGTCCTCAAGGGTTTCGTCAGTTTGTCTTTGGAGCTCTTACTGTGCGGACGAAGTATTGCCGTCTCTGTGATACACTTATACAACCTGTTGTTCATTGCTTGTACGACTGTGTGGAGCTTTCTCTTTGGATATCTTAAAATGTAAGTAACATGTAATTTATCTTTTCATCAACCGATTTACCAATGCTCTAAATCCTAATTAGCTAAAATTAATATTTAATATTTTACATATCCCAGTACACTGAGCCTTGTCCTTGTTTCTTTTCAGATGGAGATGAGTGGAACTGTAATGACCTTGGAACAGTTGTGTTTTTTATAACGATTAAAATTAATGAACCAAATTTAAAAAAAGCAAAATAGACTCACTTCCACTCCTTTTTTTAAAAATTGTTTAAGCGAAATAAAATTTGGTTTTGCTTTTAAATCGAAGTTCCAAGTGCCTAGTGGAATTATAGACGAGAGTAAAATCGCCATGTGCAAGCGTAATAAAGACAAAGACGTGTACCAGTGTTGGGAATGTCATAGGAGCTATTCTTGTAATTTATTCCTATCTAACATTATTAAAAGGGCTAGACTCGCCTCGTTCCCAGGGGTACCGCTACCAAAGTGTTTCTGCTGTGGCAGCTGTGCCTTTGTGGCGGACGGGGAATACAGATACCCGATGTATTTTGTAGATGGCTGGTCCCCGCGTGTGTGAGGTCTGTGGACGCGTCTTCGCGAACGTTGGAAACCTGGCTCGTCACGCTGCATCCGCCCACAACGACCGCCATTACGAGTGCCATGTCTGCGGTAGACACTTCGGGCGAAGCGACAACCTGCGACGCCACCTCACCACAGTTCATCCTCCTACTCCTCACGACCAAGCGCCAGGTCCAGTTTTAGGTTAAATAAGAAACCGCCAGTAGATTTATTAAGTATGCTTTCTTCTCCGGTGTCCTCACCCATGATGTCACGGCGCGCCCGTGGACTTTGGTAACTAATGACTTATTTTCATGAGAGAGAGTAAACAGCCCTGACTGGGTAAACTGGTAATTAAGACGAGAAAACAGACTCGAGGGGTAAACAAGAGGTTGCCAGCCCTCTGTATAGTTCCTCACCGCCACCCTTGTATTTACCGGGCTCAAACTGGCGATCGAGATGAGGAAGAGGTCACCATCCCTCTGTGCAATTCCTCACTCTTGTCTTTACCGGGCCCGGTTAAACTGGCGATCGAGATGAGGAAGAGGTTGCCAGTCTTATGTGCAATTCCTCACCCTCGTATTTACTGGGCTCAAACTGGCGATCGAGATGAGGAAGAGGTCGCCAGTTCCTCACCCTCGTGTTTATCGGGTAACTAATAGGACTTGTTTTCCTGTTCACAGGCCGTCCGTGCCCGTTGTGCTCCGTCGCCCTGGCGGGTCCTGAGGATCTTCGCCACCATATGGAAGCGGTCCACGATGCGAGCCCGTCGGCTTCGACCTCCTCCTCCTCCTCCGCCGCAACGCCACCCGTCAGAGACCCACGGCCCGAGTGCGACGCGTGCGGGCGGCGATTCTCCCGCAAGGACCTGCTCCGGCGTCACGTGCAGCTGGTGCACGCCAACGAGGTCCGCTGTCCCGATTGCGGCGCCCTTTTCCACAGAGCCGCTTATCTCCAGCGGCACATGGAGAGCGCCCACCGCGGCATGAGGTTCGCGTGAGCCTTCTGCGACCGAGGCTTCACCCGGCGCTACAACCGGGACCGGCACGAGGCCCACAACTGCCCCGTCGTGAGGAACCTCGTTGTGGACGAGATGCCACGCCTGCCCGTCCTGTCACCCGAGCCCCAACCCAGCCGCGAGCCCCAGCCCGGACCCAGCCACGAGCCCCAGCCCGGACCCAGCACGGCACCCGACGGGATGGTGGGCGGCGGTGGATTGCCCGAGTTCCGCACCGTCCAACGGGGGTTCCGCGGACGGCTCCTGACCTTCGGCCTGTCCCGGCCCATGGAGGACTTCTTGGCCGTGGAGGACGCGCTGGTGCTACTGTTCGACAGCGTCCTGGAACTGCTGACCGACGTCAGGACCCGACACCCGAACATCAAGGTCAACATGTTCCTGGAGTGCGAATTCGCCAACGTCCACGGGGTCACCTGTCTCCGGGCCTTCAAGACGAAGAACGTGCCTCTCACCGCCACGTCCAACTTGGAGGACTTCCTGTTGGCGTCCTTCCACAAGCTGGAGGAAGAGAAGGAGCAGTGCCTGCTAGTGGGCAGCGGGTGGAGCTATCTCCGGATACGCGACCTGGAGATCCGCGTCAACCTCTACACCCCGTTGGGAGAACGCGGAGCTCGGTTCGTCCAGCTTCCCAGGACCATCTGCGAGACGCGCGCCGTTATCAACGTACAAAACGTCGATGACATGTGTTTTGCGTACGCTGTCCTGGCCAAGTTCGTCGCGCAACACCCGGAGAGGCCCGCATCGTACACACCGGACGTCATGGCACGCTACGACTGGGTCGGCCTACGCTTCCCCGTGGCTGTGAAGGACATCAAAGTCTTCGAGAGGAGGAACCCCATCAGCGTCAACGTGTATGGGATCGAACGCGCCATGGTGGGGAGACGCCCCGACGGATCGCCAAAGTTCCAGGACCGCGTGTTCCCGCTGAAGATCTGCAAGCGGGAGTTGGAGGATCACCGGGACCTGCTGTACGTGACCACCGGCGGGGACAGTCACTACGCCTACATCACGAAAGTCAGCAGGCTGGTGCGACCCCAGCTGACGTCCCACCACGGCACTATTCACGTGTGTAAGCGATGCTTCGCCTACTTTGACAACCAGCCCAACAAGCTGCAACTGTCCGGTGCTGAGCGTCTGGAGGAGCACATGCGATACTGCACCGCCAAGGCCCCCCTCCGCTTGGATATGTCTCAGAAGCAGCAGATCCGCTTCGCCCACCCCGAGTACACTCGGCGCGAGCGCTTTTGCGTTTACGCGGACTTCGAGTGTGCTCTGCAGCCCGTCGCTGTTGACCCGGTAGAAGCACCGCCCGGCACGAGGCCTCTGCAAATGCACGTCCCGTACGCCTTCGCCTACCAGATCGTGGACTCGCTCGGCCTGGAGGAGTTTGAGCCCCGCGTCTACTTCGGGGCCGACGCGTCCAAGGTGTTTATGGAGAGGCTCAAGATGGACGTGCTGAGCCTGTGGGAGTTTCTGTTCAGCACAAGAGCTCTGCACCCTTCTCTGACCCGGCAGGAGATGGACGAGTATCTCGCAGCGACCCACTGCTATCTCTGCGGGAAGGAGTTCACGGACCAGGACGTCAAGGTGCGGGACCACAACCACGCCCCGCCTAACGAGTTCCGAGGAGCCGCTCATCGCTCGTGTAACCTCAGGTACCGGGAGCAGCGACACATCAACTGCTACTTCCACAACCTGTCCAACTACGACGCTCACTTCGTAGTGCGGGAGCTGGCCATCGACCCCGGCGACGTGGACGTGTTGGCACACACGGAGGAGCGGTACATCGCTTTTACCAAGCGATTCCACTTTGGCCAACCCGGAGACAACCAACGACAGAGCAGTTTCGCGGTGCGGTTCCTCGACACGTTCAGGTTCTTGTCCATGAGCCTGGCCAACCTGGCGGCGGGACTCCCCACGGACAGGATGCACGAGACGAGGAAGCGCTTCCCCGACGACCGGCTGTTCGACCTGGTGCGCAGGAAGGGCGTGTTCCCCTACGACTTCGTGACGTCCTACGACACGCTGTACAGGACCAGGGAGCTGCCGCCCAAGGAGGCGTTCAGGAACTCCATGACCCTGGAGGATATCAAGGACGAGGAGTACGAGCACGCCCTCAACGTGTGGCGAGCCTTCGAGTCGACACCTCAATGACTACGCGGACAAGTACCTGCGATGCGACATCGCCCTGCTCACCGATGTCTATGAGCAGTTCCGTGACACCTCGCTGGCCGAGTATGGGCTGAACCCCGCCCACTACTACACCCTGCCGTCTTATGCTTGGGACGTCATGCTCAAGACCTGCGACGTGGAGCTGGACACGCTGCAGGACTTCGACATGTACCTGTTCGTGGAGCAAGGGATCCGGGGAGGGATCTCACAGGCCATCACCCGCTACGCCAAGGCCAACCACGACAAGTGCCAGGACTACCGCCCGGACGAGCCCAAGCGCTTCCTCCTGTACCTGGACGCCAACAACCTCTACGGCTGGGCCATGTCCCAGCGCCTACCGACCGGAGACTTCCAGTGGCTCAGCCGTGAGGAAATCCAAGCGTTGGACGTCGCGGCGCTGGACGCGGAGGCCGATCGAGGCTACATCTTGGAGGTGGACCTCCAATACCCCGCGCGCCTACACGACCTGCACAAGGACCTTCCCTACTGCTGCGAGACGAAGCGTCCGCCAACAGGGAAGTTCCCCAAACTGTTGACGACCCTGGACGACAAGACACACTACATCTGTCACTACAGGGTCTTACAGCAGGCGCTGCAAAACGGATTGGAGCTGGTCGCGGTGCATCGGGCGATCTCGTTTCACCAGTCGCGGTGGTTGGAACCGTACATCCTGATGAACACCGAGCTGCGGAAGAAGGCCAAAACGAAGTTTGAACAGGACTTCTTCAAGCTCATGAACAACGCGGTCTTTGGTAAGACCATCGAGAATGTACGGAAGCGCCTCAACGTGAAGCTGGTGTGCACCCCGGAGAAGTTTTCCAAGTACTTCGCCAGATCCAACTTCCTGGACCGGACGTACTACACGGAGGATGTGGCCCTGGTGCATCTGTCCAAGGTCAACATCGTGTTGGACAAGCCCGTCTACGTAGGCATGTCAGTCTTGGAGCTGAGCAAGTGGCTCATGTACGAGTTCCTGCGCAAGATGAAGGAGCGCTACGGTGACCGCCTCACCGTGGACTACATGGACACGGACAGCTTCGTCTTTGACATCGTGTCCCAGGACGTCTATGCCGAGATGAAGGAACACCTGGACGACTTTGACACTAGCGGCTATCCGAGGTCCCACCCCTGCTACAGCCCCGTCAACGCCAAGGTCATCGGAAAGTTTAAGGACGAGTGCAACGGCCTGTCCTTATACGAGTACCTCAGCCTGCGGTCCAAGCTGTAATTCATGGACATCGAGGACGCGGCGACAGGCGGCAGCAAGGCTCTCAAGCGGGCCAAGGGGGTGGCGAAGGGCGTTGTCAAGAACGTCCTCACCCCCGACGACTACAGAGAGTGCTTGTTTAACGGGGTCCAGAAGCACACCACCAACGTCCGGTTCCAGTCCCACTTGCACCGGGTGTACACCGTGGAAGTGGACAAGCTGAGCCTCAGTCCAGCTGACGACAAGCGGTGCGTCCTCCCCGACGGCATCCACACTCTGCCGTGGGGACACAAGGACGTCCCGCCGCTACCGCCAGCCAGGAGGAGAGGAGATCAACCACAGCGGATGGAAGTGGACGGCGAGGAGGAGGAGGGACAGCGCCAGGACGAAGAAGAGGACGAAGAGGAATTCCCGGTCTAGTTAAATTATTAATTTTAAGAAAAATTGTAAATAGTATTTGTAAGAAAATATAATAGCTTTATGTACAGCATGAACCCGAGTTGTTTATTTCCTCCCTTTGCTCACTCAAAAGTCACAAGCCGTTAGGCTTGGAAAGGCGTTATGGGCCATTTGACCTGAGCCGTGCAGCTTAAAAAGCCCCCGCCAACCGGGAGCGGTTGGCGGCGCGTGTCGGGGACGACCCTGAAGGAGTTGCCCAGGAAGGAGTTGCTTAGTGGTTTGCTGATGTCCGAGGGGTCACCCTCGAATTGCTCAGCGGCTTGCTGATGTCCGAAGGGTCTCACGCCCTCTTTGGCGGCCTTCACTGCCGCTTGGCGGGGGCTCAGCCAGTGACACGCGCCGCTGGTATATAAACCTGAGGTCCAGCCCCGCTGCCTCAGTTTTGCTAATTTTTTAAAATTTAGTAAGGAGAAAGGAGAAATGAAAACACAAGCTTTATCATTATGAGGCATGTATTGTACAGTAATAAGGTTACATATACATACTACAAAAACCTTACAAACTAGTTTTAAGCGGTTATGGAGTGGAAGAGCCTGCGGACCAGAGCGTCGTTGGCGGCGGGAGCGGCAGGGTCAAAGAGCTGGACGTAGTCGTTGAGTGACGTGTGGAAAACAGCCCGGCAGTACAGGTAAGTGAGGCAGTAGTAGCCGCAAACAGAAGTATCGTAGCCCTGGAGTCGATACCTGTTGTAGACGTAGTGGCGGTGATGAGGATTGCGCCTCAGGAACCTTTGAAAGTCGGCCTGGTATGGCGGCCTTCCGTAGCTGTCCAGGTACTCGAGTGTGTCCTCTTCCGAGCAGTAAAACGCCACCCAGTGTTCGCCTCCCTCGGTGTGTGCTACCGTGTTGGACACGATGGCGGTGAGAGGCTTGACCGGCACGTCCGGTAGTTGGTCAGAGGCGTAGACCACGACGTTCCTCAGTCCGGGGATCCTCACCAGGCATTCTCTGATTTGGACGGTATTCATCGTGGACGGAAGCAACACAGGCAGCTCGAGGCGGACGAGTCCAGTCTGTCGTTAGCCACGAGCCAGTCCCGCAATACTATGCAGTTATGAAGGGCGCAACGGTTGTGGGAGCTCTTATGGTGGCGACAGCGTAGGGTCTGGTAGGTGGGCGGACCGTTGATCGACCCACAGCCCAGATCCTCCATGTCCTGAGCGGTGGTGGCGGCGGGCTCGGTTATGAGGTGGCGTTGTACAAAGTCCCTCTTCTGCGATCCTTTGACGTAGACCAAGGGGCGGTGGATGAGGCAGGAGCGCAGCTTGTCCAGCAGGGCGACGTACGCGATGTCCCCCTGGTCCCACTCCAAGCCGTGGCAGTGACGAGTGACCCAGACGCTCTCGCGCTGTTTCTCGGGAGTCAGGAGGTCCTTACTGAAGGGTGGGCGGGCGATGTGATGTAGGAGCAGCGTGCCGGTAGTCACGTCCACCACGCAAACCTCTTTCAGTAGAAAGTCATTATCACTGTCTTTAAAACACTGCATATCCATCACCACGCTTCCGTGATGACAGCGCGCTGGTGGTGGCTCGTTGTAGATTGGCGGCGGCACGTCCATCCCGTACGGCTGACAGAACTCGACTGAGCGCTGGCGGGAGCGCGCCTAGTGGGATAACCTTGGGTGCGCATGCGCGCCACCGTCACCTAACGGTCCGCGCGTGGTGACCTTGAGCGCGCGCGCGGCAACTCGTTTACCCGCCAAAGTCCACAGTCACGTTGCGGTTGCGGTCCACTTCCACTACGTTGTCCAACTCGGCATACACTATGCAGTTGACTGTCTCCGTCAAGGCTTCCGCGAACCCGATCTCTATGCGCAGATTGCCGTTGCGCACCAGGTTCCAGTGGCTCGCTTGACCGGCCGACAGGTCGGGCGTCAAGTCGAACGCCATCAACGTACAGCCGTACATGTATTGGGAGCGGTCTATATCGTTACCGATGTTCGAGTAATGGATGCCGGTGCCGCTAAACAGCGTGTGATATCCAAGCACGCACAACTCTTGGCCTACGGAGTAATCCGGTTGCAGCGGTTTGCCGGGTACTTGCTCGCCGTCCACGTACAGCGCGAAGAAATTCACCTTATAATGATGGAAATTGAACGGGTTCTTCTTGTAGTCTCCGTTGAACGCCTGGTTGTTCACCAGCCCGACTATGACTCGTTTCGGCAGTTGACCGAGGAACACGCTGTCCATAGTCTTGCCGCGAATACCGCTCGGCAGCGTGACGGTTTTCACTTCCACCCGGGTGATCGGGTATTTGGCTGTGCCAGTCTCCAGCGTCCTGCTGTGCGCCAACAGTACGCTGGGATTGATCCTGCAGCGGCGCATGAACAGGCTGACGTCGCTGATCGCCACCTTGTAGTCAGTGACGGTCTTGGACATGATGGCGAACGAGTCGCGCGATCTGATCAGACGGAACCGCATCTCGACACCGTTCAACATGAACTTGTCCTCATTGCACAAATCGACGTGCAGATGTCCCACCATGTCCACCAAGCGGCTGCCCACGATCCACGTCCGCCGCGTTACGAGCCCCACGTTTCCCTCCTCGCAATCGTCCATCTTAGCGGTGGTGTCCTCCATGAACAGCTCCGCGGTGAGATGTGTGCTCTTGGCGTCCTTGCCATAGGTCAACAGGTTCTCCAGGTAGGCGCGATAGGCGTACGTGTTGTTTTGCGGCGACACCAGTTTGTTGTTGAGGTACAGGTCCACTTGACTGAACAGCGAGTGAAGCCAGTTGTTCACCGGGCCAACCTGCTTGATTGTATCTTCTCCCGTCACTGCGGCCCCAGCGGCCGTTTTGATGGTTGCCTTCAAGTACAGTAGCGTCTGCGACAGATCGGTGTATTCGTCCCCGTGCCCGGGCACTACAAACTCTATCGGCGAGTCGTCCGTCAGCGACGAGATCGGCTTGTAGCAGACCCATTTGCTGCCCTCGATACTGGTCTGTGTTGGAGGCAGGGAGAACAGGTCCAACTCGGTCTTGACGCACTCGCAAGATTTTTGATGTATGAACGACATCGTGGTGGGGCGGTTTATGTGAAGATGTCTTTCACCGCCCTACTCGTCCTCTTCTTCTTATTCTTCACGGCCTGCTTCTTTTTGCCGCTGCTGCGTTTCACCGACTTACTCTTCACTGGCTTGACGTTTGTTCTCAGAAGTCTGGCCAGAGACTGAGGGGTGACCCGCTGTACACGCCTCCTCTTATAGGTACCACCACCGCTCAACACGCGATCCAGTTTTTCATCAGCCCTGCGTTTCAGTGACCCGGTAAACTCTCTGAGCCGGGTGTTGGCCGCGACTCGCGGGTTGGCCGTGCCTGCCGCCACGTCACCCAAGAAGCCCACACCAGACCTCAGCGCCTCCTTGCCCAGCGCCGACGCGCCCGACTTGAGTAGCGGGGCCACCGCGCGGATCAGACCGCCCAGGAAGCTGCCGATGCCGTGACCGCGTTGGAAAGTGGCCCCTCTGTACACGGAGGACACGCCATGGCCCGCCTGCTGGTGGCGGTAATACGCCAGATAGGGATCGCTCGGATTCATTGCCGCTGCCTCTCTGTCCTGAAATGAAGCTTCATGCACGTGGTGCCGAAGTGGAATGGCAAGTGTCGCCCTTGGTCGTCCCTTAAATCGATTTCCACGCTCTCGAACGAGGTTTTAATCACCGGCACGTAGTGCGGGTCTATTATATACACTGTCGTGTGGGCGCCGTACGTGTAATTCCTGATGTCGATGTTGAGGATCTTCAGTAGTGGCGCCACAGCGTCACTTACCTGTTGGGGTTCCACCAGGTCGCAATACACGTACATGTGTGACGGCAGACCGGCGAAGAGGTTAGCCGGCCTCACGGACCTGTGACGCTTGACAATATCCGTATCCACCTCGTAGCCAAACTGTAGCGCCAAACTGGGGCTCAATTTGAGGCTCTGAACGGCCGAAGACGTCGACAGCAATTCCACCCTGGAGGACCTCTCGTCATACGAGAAGGTGCACAGGTTATTCTTCATTTGAGGGTGGATATTGATCGCGTGCACGAGTTCCTCGGTACTACCGTAATTGCCCGGCTCCACTTTGATTATCAACTTGTCCACCACGGCCAACCCGCCTTTCGAGTCCCTCATTCCCAGCACTAGTTTGATGTAGGTCCTCGCCGACGGTCAGAAAAGAGAAGGGGTAGTGCGCCTCTGCCAGAGCGACCTCCCACTCGCCGTCCGACAGATCAACGGTCGAGGGTAGATGGGTCGTGTAGTTTGTCACCATGTTGTTGGGATAGTACTTCATTGAACTGTTGCTGGGCAACGTCAGGTGAAACTGGTCGTGCCTCGTCATCGCAGCTGTTGCACGTTCGCTGCGGGTACCAAAGAGATTAAGTCCTCTCCGTAACCGGCCCACTTGACTAGGTAGCGCTTACTGGAGCCTCGCCCCTCGGTGTTCAGTATTTTATCTATTTGGTACAGGCAGTCCGGGGCGATCGTCACCTTTTGCATCTCGTGCTCGCAGAAGCGCCCTTCCAGCGGCGTCCCGTTCAGGTCGCGCAACACGTACAATGGCAGAGGATGCGACCCGTATACGTGGTCCACCACGAACAGCTCCTTACTCCAATTGGTCTCGTAGCCTTTAGCAAACGTGCCCTTCTCCTTGGCTATACGCACCGTGTCGCCCGGCTCAAACCTGGGCTTGCGCCGCCGGATCGCCTTTCCGTACATGTGACGCCACGCCTTGTACACCGTTTTTCCATCACCGCTGTCCACGTCCGCGGGTCGCAGACCGCCACCCAGGCTCTTGTGTGGGCTGCGGTTGTAGGCGTCCACAAGCCTGTCCAACACGTCGATGTAGCGATACGTGTTTTTGTAGGTTAGGTAGCGCCACATGCGGGTCTTGAGCGTGCGGTTGACTCGCTCCACCACCGCCGCCTTCACGTCGGGGTTCTGCGTGGTGAAGTAGTTGACACCGTGACTCTTGAACACTCGCTTGGTCGCAGCCCCGGTGAACTCCGTCCCCTTGTCGGTCTGTAGGCAGCGAGGAGTCGCCTCAGCGAATATTCCCTCGAACGCGGCAGCCACCTCGGGCCCGCTTTTCCTCTTCAGTGGTACCGCGAACAGCCGCTTGCTGAACACATCTATCACAGTCAGCAGGTAGTTGACTCCGTCGTTGTACCGGCTCAGGCCGTGCATGTCGTTCAGGTCCGCCTGCCACAGCTCCCGGGGCCCGAACACGACGTAGCGGTTGCGAGGAAACCACTTGCGTGCCGGCTTGTGCAGCGTGTAGGTGTCCTGGGCGCGCAGCCAGTCGGCTACCCGGCGTTTCGGTAGGCGCGCGGCTCTGGCCAGGGCGGCCACCCCGCCGAGGGAACCGGGCTGGCTCGGGTCGTAGTACAACTTCTCCATTACGGTGAAAACGGCTCCCAGTTGTCCAATGACGATTCCCGGTCGGGTTCCTCGGTTATTATCCTTCTCCTGGCCGCTGGAGGTCGCGGTCTCAGGCGGTCCAGTATCGGTGTCAACCTCGGTGAGAGGGGTATCGACGAGGTTGTCCTCGTGTCTCCCCAGGGGCTCGATGCCGAGTCCAGTCCCACGCCTAAGTAACGCAACGCCGTGGGATTGTTCACGTATTCTTTGGGCACGTTCATGTCCTTCAAGGCGGCCATCACTTGATGCCAGCCGGTAGGCAATCGGTCTGCCCTTCGCGCTCTCACTATGCTGTGCGCGATGTCCACTATATTGGAATCGGGGATCTTCACCTTGTTCACGTACACCGTCCCACTGGCGTCCCAGGCGATGGGGCTGCCTTGCCGGGTCATGAATCGCAACAAGTTGCGCGCCACCGACCTGTAGATTTTTGAGAACGATTCCACAATGTCCTCCTCCGCCAAGGCGCTAGACTCACGCTTCATCTGACTTGGACCCTCCGCCGCTTCCTCCTCCCTATCCTCGCCCTCGATGATTGACAGACCTATGGGTTGACGTTTAGCCGCGGAAAAGTGCAGGAACCGCTGTAACACCTGCTGATATTGTTTCCATTTCTCCGTATCGTCCAGCCGCTTGTTGCTCAATATGCGATGCATCTCAGCGTCCAGGCTGGCTGGCTTATTGGCGCTACCTGCTCCTCCTCTTGGTTCTGGTCCCGGTCCTGGTCCCGGTCCTTCTCGCAATCTCTCGATGAGCTCCTGCGGTACAACCACCATTTTCCTAGCGTACTCCATGTCCGATTAGCTTCTGCGCTAGAACGGGCAGAACAGCGTTCAACAGCAGAGGTAGGAGGATCCCTCCACCCCGTTGGACGAGGTAGTGTCGCTTCTTGGCCCAACCCTCGCCGCGTTTCACCAGCCGTCTGAGCGCCTATTTGTGTTTTCTCAATTTGCGTTTGAGGCAGGGAGAAAGCGGTACGTTTCCGCGTAACACGTTATACGCCCACTCGCACAATGACATGATGCGACTCTTGTCGCACGCTTTTAACAGGGCCTTGCGTTCTTTGGGCGTAGCGTGTATTAGGGCCCTCAGCAGCGCTGCGTCTTTCTTCACGCGGTGTGACATGATGACTGACTCTGGTGTGCGCTCGGCCTATTTATCACTTCTTCTTGGGCAGGTACACGTAGTTCACCGGGTCGTCTGGGAAAATGGCTGAACATACGCGCATCTCCTCGGGCGTAGACTGTTTCAGGTCTATTAGCAGGTAAGCGTGCGGGTAGCGCGTGGCGTCCGCGTAAGCCTCCTCCACGAATTTGGGGTTCTCCGGGTATACTTGGCGAGCCAGGTGTTTGATCTGAGCGCGGTCTCTGGGATTCTTGAAGCACACTATGTAATGAGCGTTCAGCGATATGTCGCGCTGGCCCCTGCCCTGGTGAAACAGGTTTTGCGTGAAGAAGAACACGCTCATGTTGCGGTGGTGCGAGCCCTTGGTGAACAGGTCCGCCACGCCGGGGCCGGCCTCGCGCATCATGTCATCGACTATGACCAGGGTGGGCTCGCTACCGTCGTAGTCGTCCAGGTCTGGTAGGCCGGCTACGTAGCGCACGGCAGAGTCCATACGGCTCTTACCACCGCCGCCACCACTGCCATAGTGCCAAGTGATACGGGCGAACCGCGTATCGCACATGTGGTCGGCGTGCTCTATGAAGCGAGCCACGAAGTGCGACTTGCCGCTGCCCGAGGGCCCGGCCACGATGGCGGTGAACGGGTGTTTCCACCTCTAGTCCATGGCGTCTACTGACCGCCGTGCACCGCCACCTCGGCTCTTGTAACTAAAGGTTCTTTTTCTTGCTTCTTTTTTTTATTTGATTTACTTTTATGTTTCAATTTTGAAAGGAAATAAGGGAATAGGAATTACCGTTTATTTAAACAAATTCCAGGAAAGGAAGTTTGCTGCCAGGAGGGCCGCTCCTCTTTACAAGGCTCGTCCTCGGCCCCACGCCAACGTTGTACTGGGAGATGGCGTTGTCGTCCAGGACCGTGAGGTACCGCCGAGGCATCTAAATCCGGATCGGGTCGTCGCCGACGAGACCCTCCAAGGTGGCCATAACCGCCTCGCCGTACGGTGTGTCCACCCGCTCGAACGAGCGAATCGGGTACACCGCGTTGTCCCGCAGATCTGCGATGCGAGTGTAACCCGCGGCCTCGCAGCTGTTGAGGGCTGTCCTGAGGTCCATCTTCTGGTCCGTGTTGAGCATGGCGCAGCGGCTGGATGCAGAATGACCGGCTCTCGCTGCCGAGTCGCCTTTTGTAGGCGGTGTCTACGTGCCGACTCGCGCGTATCAACAACATGATGACATAGTTACTCGCTCAATTCCAGGAAGGGTGATGTAATGGAAAGCTTTACTGCGTAAACAAGTGGATTGTTCTAGAAGCGTCTCGGTTATCAACTGCTTAGTGGAAGTTTCCACGCTCTCTCGTTTACTGGGCAGCGCGCCTGGAGTGTGCGCTCCTCTTGGTTTTCCCTGAGATGACGCAATCGGTCTTTTGCCAGGTGGGTAGAGGAGTAGCGGTCCTAGTGATCCCGTCGTATCTTGACTCTCCCGTCTCGCTATTTGCCAGCCATAGGTTTTGCAATCTGGATAGCAGGTCCTCTAGACATATGCAGATTTCATCGTTTCGCTCCTCGTCCAAGTACAAGCCGCAACTGAACGTGGGGCGACCTCCTTTGAACACATTCATCTTCAATAGTACATTACCGCTGTTGGTAGGGTTCTTCACAGTGTACTGATATCCGCCAGCGGACCAGCACAGTGTCGGGGAATCGATAGGCACTTCCTTCCTCTTTACAGTCCACCCATCGGGCTTTTTCTTCTTTGACGCACATCCCTGCTGTACTGGCGGTGCGTTGGCGTTCTCATCGTTCATTGCGTTCAGCTCCTCTAGGAAGGAGCGGATCGTTTGGTCCACTTCAGCTGCACTGACTCCGTTTCCGTTCATGGTGACGTCTCAAACAACACTGAAGTCGTGCGCGCGGCTCTGCCTCGGTTTTATAGCCGAGTCGCGCGCTCCAGCGGACCTTCTAGAAGCTTCCGGAAACGTGAAGCTCCTCACCTGCATGCTGATTCCGGTGGGCCCTCACTCCACCCTTGCTAGTTTTATTGGGGTGGGATGGGAATAGGGTTATGGGTTGGGGTAGGACAGAGGGTTATGTGGTAGGACAGAGGATCTTGGGTCTTTGGGTTGGGGTAACAGTAACCGGTTTGGGGTTTAACCGGTTACTGTCCAGGCCTTCTATAGTTTTCCTGGACGTCCAACACCGCCATGCCGCCTTGGTTCAGAGTTAACTGCAGCACTTGCAGAACCTCGTCCCACTGCGCCGGGTCCCCCGGGTCGTAACGACGGGAGGACATCACGGGACTGGCTGGACTCCACCGCCCCGGCCTGAGGAAGACGTGGCCGCCTCTCCTCATCGCTTCCTCGACCCGAGTCCTTGTGGGAGTAAGGTACTCCGGTCCGAGCAAGAGGTACCGGCTGATGTTGGGAAGTTGACAAAGACTTCCACAGTAAGGGCGTCCATTATGGAAGCGACTCTGGTCAAGACTGACTCGAACACCGCTTTCACCCGCTGTTGTTGACACCTCGGGGGGTGGGTGGGGGGGATGGTGGGTGGGGGGGTGAGCTTGGCTATGGGGAAGGTTGGGGGTCGAGCTTGGTCGTGAGGAACGTTGGGGGTCGTGCTTGGCTGTACCAGTCACTTCGCTTTGGGGACCCACTCGTTGGAACTTTCCGAGACGGAGAACGTTCTACGATTCCACGGATTACCGCTTTCACCCCTGGGGTTGTTGACTACTCTGGAGTCTAAATATCGCCGCTTTCACCTGCTGTTGTTCACACCTCTGGGGTCGGGTCGTCATTCCTTCCCTGACCGCCGAACCACCACCACCATGTTCCCCTGCCCTCGCTGCTCCGTCAATTTCGCTAGAAAGGACCATCTCCTCCGCCATCTTCGATCCACCCATAGGGAGGGAGATAAATCCTATCACTGTCCCGTCTGCGGAAGGGAATTCCGCAGGCGGGACAAGTTGAGGGTTCACCTCTCCACCCATACATCCTCGTCCTCCGCTCCCAACACCCTCTCCATACCATGTTCGTCCTCCGCTCCCGACACCCTCTCCATACCATGTTCGTCCTCCGCCCCCGACACCCTCTCCATACCACGTTCTTCCTCCGCCCCCGACACCCTCTCCGCACCTTGCTCGTCCTCCGCCCCGCAGCCTGCCCTGGTTTCCATTCCGCCCCCGTCCACCTCCGTCACCAACACCTCGACCGTCACCGAACATGTTTCGGTGGCCGTTCAGGTCGGGGTGGAGACAACGTGTGACTCCACCCAGATACCGGTCGTCGAGCGTCCCATGTGTAAGTATCGTAGGTACGGGTTGGGGAGGGGTTAGGGCCTTGATGGTTCACGCACTAGGCAGTATTACTAATCACTAACATCTCCCTTACAGGCACTGTCCGCCCTCAAATACACGAGAACCAGCGGTGGCTGCAGGAAGAGGTGCGGCAGCAGCAGCAGCGGGAGGCCAGAAGGCGGGAGCGAGAAGAGGCCCACCAACGCCTCCTGCAGGAGCTGGAGGAAGAAGCGCAGCGGCGGCGCCAGGAAGCTGAGGAGGCCGCCGCCAACTCCGGCTCCGACGTCGAACTGATCGACGACGACGACGATGGGCGGAATTAAATAAATGACTGACCCTATATCCTTATCCCCTATACATTTTATACTTTTTATATAATATTAAATAAAAAAGAAAAAAAAAACAAAAAAAAAACAAACAAATATAATAAAACAGATAGGTGAAGCTTATGTTAGGTTTATGTCGGGTCACGTGGTGGGGGAGGGGGGTCGAGCTTGGCTATGGGGCAGGTTGGGGGGGGGGGTGATTCCTCGTTCCTCGTTCCTCCTCCCTCGCCTGTGCTGGTTTTGAAGGAACTAATGCCCCCTACTGTAGTTGATCTATGGAAGGTGATTCAGATTCCCACAGTCAGCCCTCCTCAATGTTCGAAGCATAAGATAGACTAGGCAACGATTTCCATACCTGCTGAGATGGTGACCATCTCTTGCCAAGTGACGTCTAGAAATTAAGTGCCAGGTCTTTACAAAAGATACACCAAAGTTCCAGCACATTAACTGAAGTTGGTCATTTAAATCTATCAGTGCTACATCACTGATGTCAGCCCGATACAAAATACTATTTACAAATATCTTTGACCCTGTCTTGCTGTGGAAAGCAGGTCTGCCATGTCATTGAGCATTTCCCGCTTCCCCCAACCTCCATTATAACCTTTTCCACCACAGAAACCTTGAACCAAATTGTTTGTTCCTACATGAAGATATATTACTTGCGGATGTTTGTCAACATACTCAAGAAGTGTCTGTTTTATATGAACAATTTTAGCCCTAGGATTACAATTAATGGTAGCACCCGTTACCCTCACACTGTCCACCCGAATATCGAAGCATTGAGTCACCAATAATCAAGCATTCTGACGAAATATCAGATGTTTATAGTGCTACCATCCCTACTTTCAATAGCCTTCCTTTAATCAAAAGTACAATCAGTTTAAAAGATTTTAACATCACTTTTAGGGTTTTTACTTATGAAGTTTTTCTTTTTACTGATGTTGCTAACTTTTAGCGAATTTCCCCTATAGGGAAGAAGCTATTACCGTAGGTCTCATGGTAAGACCTAAGCCCGAGACCATGATAACTTTTTGTTTTGAGGTCCCCAGATGCCAAAAACACTATTCGTTCAAATTTATATATATATATATATAAATCGTGTGTGTGTCCGTTAACTCGATAACTTGAATAAAAAATGTCCGATTTCGACGTTCAGAGATATTCAAAGTGCTAAACACAGTACGTTGTCCAATGTTATCCTTATGGAGAATAAATAAAATTTGATATCTCGATTATTTATGAATGTAGATTAATGAAACTTGGTATGTGGCTCCACGTAGTACTGGTATATTGATATTTGCACAAACAATTGATTTTTGTTGAATATCCCAGTAGCAGCAAACCTGCATACTTAGCCCTAATGTTATTCTTATGGAGAATAAGTAAAGTTTTATATCTCCCTTAATTATGAAAATAAATTAATAAAACTTAGTATGTAGCTTCACCTGGTTGAGTTATGTTGATAATTACATATTTTGTGTTCCTTATTGCAGCAAATCTCCGTACTCAACCCTATGTTATTCTTATGGAGAATAAATAAAATGCTATAGATCACTTATTTATTTATGTATTTTTATGAAACTTGGTAAGTGGCTTTATGTGGTAGTGAGAAAAATATGTATGCATTGGAAATTCCCTGAGTACGCAGGTTTGCTGCGACGGGGGTATTTTATTTATTTCGACATGCAATTTATCAGTCTGAACTTTGCTACGTCTGATTTCAGTACAAGGTGAAATTACCTTGAACCTATTTGGACTGCTGAAGTTACATTTGTTCTCACCAACAATAAACTTATTTTTCTTTGTCCTCTCTTTGCGTTTTACGACTTCCCATGAACCTTTGTTTGTTTTTGATAGACTTTTTGTTTGTTTTTTGATTGACTTAAGTGACTTTTTTACTTAGGGATCTTTTGTGTTTGTTGAGTTATGAGTTGTTTCATGAAGCTGAGTGGTTTTATTCAAAGACTTTGAAGTGCTAACACTACCAGATACATTGAAACAGGTTAGGTACCACTCTCTGAAAGGCTGCTCGTTATGGTTAAGAATATAACAGTGAAGTACAATCTTAAGATTAATTACAACATTCAACCCGCACTCATAATTGTTAGTTTGATGTGTACAGGGAACTTCCATACATTTTCCATGTGAAATATTGAACTTAGAGCACAGATCATTTGCATGAGTCTTATTTCATACCAGTCAAATAGTCAAAATGGAAGGCACCCCTCTCCTGGCAGCCTATGAAAAGCAGGAGACTCCAGTGAGATGCACTGTCATCTTTAAATTGCTCAGTGCTGTCAATGACGCATGCAAAAATATAACATTTTTCACTGATGGACAAAGACCTCAGGTACGGTTGTGTCTCGCACTCATCACCCAGTTTGATTAGATGAGACACCGAGGGCCCCAAAATCAATACATCACTTCTATAACATATTTAACTTGTATATTTATATTTTATTAAAGTGAGTATCCACTGAAAGTTAGTAAATTTAACTAACAATATTAAACATTTCAACCCTATTAAGCCACTCATTCCCAATACGTACCATATCATATTCATATTAAGAAATTAGATTATATTTTATTATTTACTTAAATAATGTATACATTAACACTGACATTGATTTAACCATTAGTAATCAAACAAATCATAAGATTTTAAACCCAGGTCGCTACTGTATTAAATAGGCTAATCAGTTAACTATATGAAAATTATTTGTTTTTAAACTTCATGCATTTAACTACATTAAAATTTGCTTAATTAGACAAAATGCGGACTAATGAGTAATCACAAAATGAAGGGATTCAATTAATTATTTTTTTTCATGATAAGTGGATAGCAAGCAAATAATCAGTTCAATACTGCAAATTGTTTGTTATATATCGGGAGATTAGTTAGTATTTTTTGTACACTAAAGTTTTAGTTTTAATTGTTATTGTGTTAGTTTGTTTTACAAGCCAAGTTATAAGAAGAGGTTTCCCCAAACCAGGCATTACATTGACTCAGAGCTAATTACGGACCTCAAAACCTCATTCACCTTCACCTAACCTCACAAAATAGTTTCGCTACTACAAACACAGCAGCCTATTATTAGTGAATTTCCTTTGGAAAGTGAACTATTAGCATGACCCGCATGGTGAAACTTAAGCCCGGGACCACCATAGAAGTTCCTAACGTGACCCCCTGAACACGTTTTGGGGGGTCGTTCAAAATTTTATATATATATGTATATCCCTCTAGGTGTCGCATCAAAAAACCTGAAATGTTACGCCATTTTTTTAACTTTTGCAGAATTTTATATAAAATGCTATAAAAAAATAAAATTTTGATATATTGGTAAACAAGTATACATTTTCTTAGAGAGCAGAAAATGGGCTATCTTTTAATATAAAATTTGTTGGTCTAAATGTATGGTATAACAGTCCGGATTGGGTTCAAATATAAACAACACAAAAAAAAATTATTTTTTATGTTACGAGACCCGTAGAATATATTTAGACAGCCATAATAAAAAATCGAAGATATACATTTTGTTCAAAATTTAATAAGGAAAAAGAAAATATACATATATATATGTATGTATATATATACATATAAATATATATATATATATATACACAACAACGTAACCTCACATTACAGCATTCCTATTGAAAACATAACTAAACAGGTGATTAAAAACGGCTGAAAAAATTATTAGTTCGCAAAACGGCGAACATTATTAGTTGCCATGAAGCCCAGATGTTGCCGATCACTTTAGTATAATGGATGGTTCGAAACGACCGATCGTCAACGAGACATACACGCTAAACTGGATGTCTGCAAAGTCGACTGAAATCAGTCGATTAACACTCGAGTGTTAAAAAAAGTCGACTGAAATCAGTATTTACATATATATATATATATATATATATATATATATATATATATATATAGATAAGCCGCTGGGAGAATCTTGACTCGGGTAGAAAGAACCATAATCTTGACTCAATTATACGTTTTTACACTAATATTGACTCTATATAAACGAGTCAAGATAATTGCAAATATATAAGCCGTTGGGAGAACGTTGACTCAGTCTACAGAACCATAATCTTGATTATACAAAACTATTTAAACCCTTAGAAATATTTAAAGTCCGTGATAGAATAATCAATGACAGTAACATTGGCTCTAAAAGTACAGGACAATTTTAATGAAAATTGCAATAAAAATATGCACCAATGGTGCTAGAGATGAGATTACCTGTTACTCTTCTTAAGAGGGGGCTCCAGTCCTCTGCGACTACCTGCTTCTCCCATAAGACCAATGTTAAATTTCAAAGTTCGTCCCTCCTCAATGGGTTATCCGAAATTGATTTAGTTCGTTTTAAAGAACAAAATATATTTATTCATTTCAGTAAGCAGAATTTTCGTTATCAGAAATAGTACGCACATGAAAAATCGTAAATATTGAATATTTCAGAATTTTATTGATAGATTATTATTTGCAATATCAAAATTCTGCTTACTGAAATCGCTAGGTATAATTTTGTTCTTTAAAATGAGCCATAAATGAACGATATCTAATATCCGTTGAGGAGGAACGGGCTTTGACAGTTAATATTGGCCTTATGGGCGAAGCAGGTAGAAACGCGAAAAGTTTCGTGACTGGAGCGTCCTCTTAACAGGTGTAGCTAGAATTGTAATTTATTTTTGATATAATTTTGATTAAGAGTAGTAACTTTATGTTAGCGAAACGGTTTTATTGGTTTTAGTGGCAAACAATCTTATAACTAGTAACCATTTTATTCACATAATGTTGGTAACGTCTGTTCTTGCTGGTGTGTTGTACTGTTTTTGTGTCAACAGCTCATAATCGATTAAGATAGTACAGGTCTGTTCACAGTCCTTGGCATGTAGGGGAGGTAGTGCGACAGATATAGTGAATACCTCCCACCACTAATCCCCTCGAGCAGTTGTGTCCAATCAACTAAAAATTTACATACACTCTGATTATATTTTATACCAGCTACATACGAAATAATAGAAGCTGTTATACATGTACGATTAACGACAGTAATAAATACGATTGGTCATTTGGATTAATGCTATTCACACCTGACGTTTATGTCGAGTCTTAGCGAGGGAAGACGTTCACGAGAGTGTATGGCTGGATTTTGTTGACGGTGTCCTATTTTGAGATACTGTGGGGGAGAGATGAAAATAGTGGTGAGGGAAAAGGCTTCAGTGGCTCTTCAGTGGTTATCTGAAGAGGAAGTTAACCATGAAGTTGACCAATCACAGTCCTTGCAGGCTCACCATTGGCTAAAGCAGTTTATTTCCTTTTTTTAGTACAACTGTTTCATAACAGCTACTCATCAATGTCATTCAACTAATACATCAAGAACATAATCAGTAGTACATCATGTTCAGTAGTTCCTTAAGTTGTCGATGTTAAAAAAATCAAGCTTACGTTATAGCTATGAAAATAAAGTAGTTGTGCGTGGTGTCCCAGGTGATTTTGAAAACAGCTTCTGGACCATACTACGTTGTAGAGAACATAAATATTTTAGATACCCTTTTGCTTTTCTCCCAGATATCAGGACTCCGCCCCAGTGGCGTCAAAAGCTGCCATATTAATCTTACAGAGAACATTTTTGTAATGGCTGGAAAACAGCTCCTCAAATCTGCTCCTGGACCATATAACACGTTGTTTCTAGTTTAAAAAATTAAAAATCTATTGGATGGGATGGTGTTCCCACTTATTGTATTAAACAAGTGAAAGATACAATAGGTAAATATTTATGTGACCTAACCCTAGCCGTGGCCAACCGGCACGCGGAGCTACTTTCACGTGTCGCCTGAAATGGCCACCAGCATGCGGAGCTGGTACGGGTCGAAATTTTTGTAACGGTAAAAAAATAATTAAAAGTCAACTCAGAAGTGAACAATATTTATACCATTCGAAAGATCACATTCTGAACTTTCATTTTATTACATAAATGAACCGTTTACAAGTTGTATAACAATGTCACGACGATTATAATTACTATGAAATTTTGCCGCTACGCCATTCCTGCAGTCGACGCTCGGAAAATGTAAAAACACGAATACTTTGGAATTACCCTGCTCGGGTAATTTTTGTCTTAGGATGTTACGGGTGGTACGACTGCATAGCCAAAGAGTTTAGTTTCACTGTGGTATTGATTTTTAGAACGAAATATTGATTGCACAACAGTTACGATTTTATAAACACAGCTGTTTTCTGAATTCGTAACAAATGGCCAACCGGCATCCGGAGCCCCTATGGAAAATGCGAATTACATCCAGTGCAAGTTATAAATACTAGTCATATAATATTTCATTTTGAAGAGGAAGAAATTTAGCTTTTGACATTGGCAGCCCTGCGCATCGCCTTTTCCTGCTGCTGTCTTGCAGACGAAGGAAATGCGTCACTCATCTGACATTTGCTGCGCAGAAGTCGGCCATTTCGCGATTCTATCGGCGTCCTTAGTGAGTTTGCGCTCGCGTGTATCCGCGAATTATTGCTAAATCCGTTATTATTTCGGAGTGTTAGTGTTGGTGAAGTGTGTGTGTGTATATAACAGTAATCTTTATGCATTTTATTATGCATAAATATTACTGAAGTGTGTGAAATAGTGTTTCTAAAAAGTCGTGTTTTTCTTTTGTCTCGAATGTTCAAGGGTGATATAAACCAACAGGATAACATAATAATGGGAAGGGGGTGAGTAATTATATTTATTTTTATTACTTTTACAATTGTAAGGTAGGATGTATTTCATTATTGAGTAGGCCTAATATAAAAAATAATAATTTTGTAATTTTTCCTACATGGTGACCGCAATTTTCAAATTTTGCGGTTTTCCGTATATACTTACATAATACTTACAAATAAAATTCTTTCCCCAACATATTATACATTTCTATGTAGGGCATTGAATGTCCTACTAAATGTATATATAGTATTTGGAGGAATAAAGTTCTACAAAAAGTTATAAACTAAATACCGTAGAATCTTTTTTTTTCCAAATACCCTAAAATTTCCAAAATTCATCTAATCATAAGTGATAAAAATTTTTTACCATCAACTTTATGACTTTTTTACATTTCTTATTTCATTATCTTTACAAACATATACATATTATTATTAGTATATACATATTTACATTACCTTTTTACAGTACTAACTAACACTGTACAATTTTCACATTTTGCGGTTTTCCGTATATACTTACATAATACCTACAAATAAAATTTTTTCCCCAACATATTATACATTTCTATGTAGGGAATTGAATTGTCTACAAAATGTATATAATGAATTTTCCATAAAAAATCGGACGAAAAAGTTTTACCGAGGCTGCTTTTGAAATTTCAAAAATAAATTTCAATTTTTTTATATTTTTTTTACTTTGCTGAAATAATTATCTCTTAGATCTTTTTCATTTGACTATTATATGATGCCCCTGTTCTTTATGAACAAAATGAATATGTGGTTGGCTATGTTTGGTTCTCTTTTCAAATTTATACGAATTTTCAAAAAAAGGTCTGCAAAATCGCCAAAATTGGTTGGCCATTCTACAGTTTTTGGGTGGCCACTGCTAGGGCTAATAAATTTTTCTCTTGTTCAAGGAACATTTCCTGACAGACTTAAGTATACCAAAGTGTGCAGATAACCTGTTCATATCCAAATAATTTATCTTAACTACTTACAATATTCATGATGATTAAATGTTTATTTAGGCATGTGAGCTTGGCAAAAACACATAGCAAATTTAGTAGTATAAACTAAAACAGTTATAAAATTATTGGCCTTCAACATATAAAGGAAAATAAACTACGACAAAATAAGTATATATTAACATTTTCTGTATTTACGGCTTAGTTAAAAAGGCTAAGATTTTCTTCATCAGTCTCTAGTGAGTTCGTTATCACTGTCAGTGTAATCATTCGTCAATCTAGTGGCAGATACAGCCAGGGGGTGCGGGGGGCGCGCCCCCCCTTGGACTCAGAAAATGTTTAATTAATGGGTAATAGCATTAACCCATTGACTACTAGACTGAAAACCTTATGGGCCTTATGGACTGAAAACAAAAGAGGCGGGATTCTCCACGTAGTTCTGACAGCACTGGATAGAAATCGCCACCATCGCACACAATGTTGAACTAACTCTACAGGTGTATATTCAATGGTAATAGTGTGACTCTGTCTATCGCTGTATAGTTTCCCAGGTAACACGTAAGTTTACGGCAAGCCTTGCCCTAGAATTGCCAGGAAAAACTTTCCGAATAAAACATTTGAAACGCTTGTGCAATGCATTCTGGGAAAGTGTGCCGTTGGCTGTCCGACCACAGTTTGAGGAATACTTACCGCGGAACATAAGAGACTCCTCGATTCACCGCTTGGAGCGCTAGCGGCGTAATCTGCCGGGTGCGCTCTGATATTCCGGCCGCCATTACAACGCCATTGTTTATTTGTGTTAGCCAAGGAAGAAAAGTGCAGAAGTTCTCTGTTTGTTTGTTCTCTGTTTAACTTATTTGTTAATTTGATTCTTTGTTCAACGGCAAGCGGGAATAATAGCATCATAATATCAGGTAAGGATTGTGTTGTCACGTAAATTATAAGCAACTCTAGTATAATAATGTTAATAACGTCTACCGGTACGTTTTTATTGCATAGCTGTACTCGCTCATAGCTCATATGGTATCAATCTTAACAAAGCAAATCAAAATAAGTAGATAATGGGTTTGTATTATATTTCTCTCATGTATTCTGCATGAAAAATAATCGTGTGTGAAGTTGTTTGGCTAAAGAAAGTGGCAAGTTCCAACAGCCTCGGCCTAGGTTGGGTAATAGCAGTCTAAGGTAGGACCTGAATTGAGCTTGTCATCGATAATCAAGATGATGCTTTATTGAATTAATAATAAGTGTACTAGTACAACGAATGTGAATCACTAACTTTGGTGGTTTGTATTCTAGACTATTGTGAATCTACTTTATTAATATCCTTACTTAACCCAACTTTGTTTGTTCAGCTAACTTAGGCCTATCAATGTCTCTTATAGGCTAAGTTAACTTCTTATACAACTAGACTGTGTTAAGCCTATATTGGCCTAACCCAGTTGTTTAGTGATACACATACCGTACCTACACATCTTATCGTCCACTCAATTTTAGTCAACTAAGTACCTTTTAAAATTTATTCCTGGCATTATGAATTAAATGAGGCTAGCCTACTGGTATAATTTGGGGTTGGCATCACACCGGATTTCCCTAGAGATTACCCGGTTTTGAGGGTAAAAATATAAATCCGAGGGTTTTCCAAGAGACATTTAAAATTCCTCTTTTTGAAAATTTTTCCCAAAAATTTGTTAAGTAATGCAAATTTTGTGTTCAAATCCCATCTGTGAAAAAATGTAATTAGGTTATTTACGTTTGTAACTCGTCATGGAACGACTGCAAAAGCTAACTTAAATCCTGTCTCTCTGTAACTCTAACCTATATTATTTGTTACTCGGGCTTTATTTCGGTGGGAAATATTGTTAACTTTCACGTATATTCGCCGTTATCTAATGCTGAAAATCAGTAGGTAAAGCCTATATTGTTTTAGACTATATACGGTACATTTGAGTTTTTATTTTTTTGTATGGCTAATGATTTAAATCAAACAAAAAATAATAATGTTTTCCCTCAAAGTGTACTAATCAATAGATTAAATTACTTTATTACTATCGAGTGATCCAAAATGTCGCTGTATTGGATACATAGCAGTTTGGTTATTTGAATATTAAGGTTCATGTAATGATGTGTGTATTGATGTGATGAATGACAAATTTGATTTAAAGCTAACAACAAATCTTTTAATAACCAATGTAATATATATGTTTTAGTTCAAGCCAAAATTGTACTGTGTAAAAATCCTTTGTTTTAGCAGCTTCAATTGTGAAGAAGGTTTAAATTTATTGTTAATACATTTTATATATATATATATATATATATATATATATATATATATATATATATATGTGTGTGTACCATAACTTTCATAAACAAAGTCTGATCATGATGAAATTTGGTATAAACCTGTTGTGCAGCATCCATTTTCATGAGTGTGAAAACCAGCCAAATCCCACCATTTTAAAAGTGGAGTTTTCTACTTCAACAATTTTTTTTACTTTGTTCATATAATTTTTGTAGCCCAAATGTTAGTTTGCTCCATTTAATTCAACTGAAAAACAAACGATTTGGTATTTTGATCATCTACAACAATAGGTTACTGAAGTGAAAGTGCCAAACACAGTACGTGGTACAATGTTAGTCTTCCAATACCACTGACGGACTGACCTATCACGAAATCTCCATAACTAAAAGGCCTACAGAGATGAAATTTGACATATATAGGTTCCTCTTGGCCCTAGGTTCTTGCTGAGAAACGGTATTACTAAATTCCCCCGTGTTTCGCCCTGCTCGGTCCCAAAGTTCCCATGTATTCCTTATAGACATTCACTTTGGTTTGAGCTGACAGAATGCAGCATTTGAGAGGATATTTTTGAAAACAACTTGTTTCGACTGTGCTTTGTATTCTATATTTATTAAATAAAAGTAATTTTTCATTAAAGTTGGGCTAGAAGGGAGAAAGTGTGTGTCAGTTTTCTGATACTGTTTATTACCCCTAACTATCTTACCTACATAAATTCTCACCTTAAAACTTAAATCCCTTATGGGCTTCCGTCACCTCACACCTTCCTCCTCTACACTAACCTACGTTACATTTCCTGACTACCTACTCACAATCCTTACCTACTCTACATACACATACCCTCCCTTCAAACATGTTTTAACAGTTAGTGACAATGTTTCTGCTTTTTGCCCTACAGACGCTGTAAGAAGACGTCACAAGGAGGTCATAAATGATAGAAAAAGGAGTATGAAAAGTTCGCTGCAACAAGCTACTCCGAGAATTCAAAAAAGGTAAAATTATTAATAATATAATTTTGCCAGTAAGTTATTGGTGACTGACTAACTTTGCCATAAAAACTATGGACTACAGGGACATGACCATGGAAGCTTTAACGAGCAACTAGTATTTTTTTTGTAACAAATAACCATACAGTAGAAATCCAATTATCCGAACCCCAATTATCCGAATATCCAATTATCCGAATCGATTTTGAGTGAAATAATAGAAATATAAAAATCAAGAAAATAACAGCGGGAGCGTGTGTAGCGATAATGCGCCGTGAGCGCTAAAATAAAAGCCCGCGCTGTTACCTTCCGGACGATATTTTCGCAGGGAACAATAAGTCATACCCCCTTCCCGCCCTGCTCATCATCAGTTGCTACTGTTCTTTCACCGAGATTATCGTTCGAAATGAGTACAAAACGTAAACGTGTTGTCCTTTCGCTAAGTGATAAACTCACTTTGCTCGAGATGTTCAAGTGAAATAACCAACATTGAACAGTGAAATACGTACAGTATGTATTGAAAAGAGCAACTGTATATACTGTATTCAATTTAACTCATGTAATTTAATTTTTATGAAGTATATTCTTGATACAGTTCGCTCACTTTCTGTTCACTACATTTATAATAACTTTGTCGATAAAATTCTGAATTTTTATGTATGGTGATGTTTTTTGCTTGATTCCCGAGGTATACCTGATTATCCGAATTTCTGCATATCCGAATTGGCCCGATCCCCAATTAATTCGGATAATTGGAGTTCTACTGTATAATGATTAGGGCTTGGCAAGATTCAAGATTTCCAGGCTCAAAGTAAACTTTTTGAGGAATTTGTTGGTACCTAAACATTTCTTGCACCCATGGGCAGTAAAAAGTATGCATAAGATTTTAATTTAAACTAGATGATTGTCACTGTCTCGCCCGTTAAACTAAAACATAGGATTAATTAATATGCAATGTTGACCCTATATCCTTATGTTTACAAATCATCCACACTTTACTACTTCTCCATGGATCACATTTTCCGTAGCTGATGTTTTATACCTTTTGGTTTTAAAGTTCTCTAAAAACAAACTTAAAATGTTTGTGTCGGCTGCTAGACTTTTTGAAAGGTAAAACCCAAATTAGTAAAACATGAAAACCCCTAAATTGTAATTTAGTCTGTAACATTATCTGATACACAAAATTATATTACTTTCAAAACTGCCTACACAGATTTCCCACACATAGATCACAGATTGGATTTTATGTCGTCTCAGAATCTTCCTAGGAAAAAACATCAGTTTCTATATCAAAATATTATTTAGGACTAATTTAAAATGATATCATATGATTCTCCCTCATAGAGGTTGATGTTTTCAGAAAACAAGTTTAAAGGCGGTTTCTTACAAACGTCTAAGTATACGTCTATATAAACAAATGTATACATTTTAAATCTTACACCTTTATTTTCTAAAAGTTTGAAATCTGAAGCTTGTTAAATCATTTTATGATTTAAATCTCTTTTGGATTGGATGTGCACTTAAAACAAGTTGTACGTAAGCAATAATTCAAGAATATTACAGGATTTAAAACCTGTAAATTTTGGTAAAACATTACAGACCTAGAATCGGCCTGAAATTTACAAGTAGGCCTACCGCTATTGTCCAAAGTCTCTGGAGAAATTTATATTGTTACATTTAAATATAAATTTAAAAATTAAAATTGTTTTAAATTAGATACACTCGGAACTGAGTTTCACGGTATTTTGTGGAATCTTTTAACATAGCCTATTACATTTGGTTGCAATTTTGTAACTAAGGTATATCTTTAATTACCGGACGTATCATCATTAATGTATAGTGTATACATTGCTCCCAATACTTATGGGATTTTGATCATTTAACCCCTAAAATGTCCTTGATCGTTTTTAGCGAATTTCCCCTACGGGGTAGAAGCTATTACCGTAGGTCTCATGGTAAGACTTAAGCCCGAGACCATGAAAACTTTTTGTTTTGAGGTCCCCAGATGCCAAAAACACTTCGTTCAAATTTATGTATATGCATGTATATGTATGCATGTGCTTATTGCAATGTATTATTACAATATTACCAAGTTTTTTTAATAAAAAATGGGAATGGTGTATATATATATATATATATATATATATATATATATATATATACCATTCCCATTTTATATATATATATATGTGTATATATGTGTCCGTGAATGCGATAACTTGAGTAAAAAAAGTCCGATTTCGATGACATTTGGCTCAAATGTGTAAAGTGACATTCATGACTTAAGTTCGAAAACCAGAAAAATCGGACCATGGGAAAGGGGGTTTATGGGGTTTCAAAATTTTCCAAAAATCAGTTTTTTGCACTTTTCAACCTGAAATTTCTAAAACACACAATTTTGGTTTTAACCATTTTATAGAGCTTAAAAAAAACAAATAATATAGTATTTTGAATCATGAACCTAGGTTAAGTGGTTGCGGAGAAAATCAAAACAAAACGTGTTCATAAAATCTCCCATGTTAATCTTATGGGAAAATGGTTTTTAGCTTTTCCTTAATTAATTTTACTTTAACTTCACATTTGCTTTTACCAATCAGTTTAGCTCTACAAAACTATCATTTTGGTGTTTAAATTGTGATTCTACGTCCAACCGTTGCCGAGATATTCAAAGTGCTAAACACAGTACGTTATCCAATGTTATCCTTATGGAGAGAATATTTAAAATTTGATATCTCGATTATTTATGAACGTATACTGATGAAACTTGGTATGTTGCTTCACCTAGTACTGGAAAATTGATATTTGAAAAAAAAAAATTTTGTTGATTATCCTCTTAGCAGCAAACCTGCATACTCATCCCTAACGTTATTCTTATGGAGAATACGTAAAGCTTTATATCTCCCAATCTCCCTTAATTATGAACATAAATCATTAAAACTTGGTATGTAGCTTCACCTGGTTGAGTTATATTGATAATTGCAAAAAAACATTTTAATCTTTCTCATTGCAGAAAACCTGCGTTCTCAGCCCTTATGGAGAATAAATAAAATGCTATATATCAGTTATTTATTTAAGTATTTTTATGAAACTTGGTAAGTGGTTTTATGTGGTAGTAAGAAATATATTCATGCATAGGAAATTCGCTGAGTACACAGGTTTGCTGCGACGGGAGTATTGTAATTTGTTGTATGAACCATGTACCAAAAACTGGATAAGAGCGTGTTAACACAAAGGTCTAATAATTTTTTGCGGTTATTTAAAAATATTGGTTGTACGGTATGCATTGTGTTTTAATAACATTTTCTGACAATAACACTAGTTGCTTGTTTGTCATAAAACCCCTTTCAGGTTGAAGAAAATTATTTCCAAACTATAAACATTGAATCTATGAATGATTAATTTGATGGTTTCGTAAAACCTTTGGGTTCAAGAATATTATTTTGTTTTCAGGGAAAAAAGACAGGAGGTTGCAGCCATTGGAGCCAGGGAGATTGAAGAAGACGGCTTGGAACAATGAAGTTTTAAATGTATTTTGATCATGATGTAAATAGTTAAATTGAAACAATATAAAACATAATATGTAAAGATTGTTGTTTATTCCTATCTTTGGTACCTATATTATTCCAATAGCCATTTTAACATTGGTTCACCAAGATTCACAAATTAACTTGTTAGTGAAGACTAATAGATCAATGGAGAAAATTAAACGTACATTGTATAGTTATTTTAATTATTATATATTTTCCATTAAATTTTACCTTCGCCTAAAAATATAATTAAAAACATTTTAATTTGGTATAACAAAATTTGGTATAATTGCAGTGGTTTTGGACAGGCACCTTTATATTTAAATGTAGTTTGTAGCAATTTGATAAGGATACTAAGGCCAATGTATTTCAGTCTACTAATGAATTAAAAAGGAAAACAATGTTATTAATCTGTTTAATAATGAAAGCTTGTAGTATAAATTAATACCATTTATAGTAACAACAATATTATGCAACTACATTTATAGTGACAACTTTATTTGTTTTCAATGAAGTTTTTGAGAATTTTGTTGAATACTAACAGACGTTTAGCCGATAGACCTAAGTATTTTTTTAAATTATCCAAGCAATCTATTATTTTAATAAAATTATCTATTAACCAAGCAATTTGTTTAGTAGAAGTCCAAAACCAGTTATTATTTCACAGGAAGTGAGTGTGATTATGAAACATTATATTAATCATTAGTAATTAAATAAGTTATAGCATATAGCATATAGCATATAGCATATAGTTATAGTTATAGGCTAATAAGTTATAGCCTATTTAACAGTTTATAGCAGTTGTTTTGGTTGGTAGATTTTATTTGTTGGTAAGAGCACAAAGTTGTGTTTGAGGATATTCCAGGTAGGTTCATGCACAGTAATTACAATATTACCAAGTTTTTTTAATAAAAAATGGGGAAATTTTTTATTTTTCCTAAAAGTATACAAACTATTAATTCAGTTATTTCAACTAATATTAGCATATCCATTCAGCGAAGTACAATTTTGTGCACTAGTTGTGCAAAAATACTAATTATTATGGTATTCAGGTTTTCATTAAGGTATTACCGGTACACATAAACTTACCAGGAAAGTTTGCCAAACGCTTACCAGGACAGTTTTCTAAAAGCTTACCAGGATAGTTTTCCACAAACATACCAGAAAGGCTTTCTCAATGTGTTTGTAAGAAAGCTTTCTGAAAGCTTAATTGAAAAGCTTTTGGAAAGTTTTGAAGGAGGGAACTAGAAAGCTTGCCTCAAACTTTTCACAAGTTTGGTTGCTTGCCACGGAAAACTTGTAGAAAGTGTTTAAGTGTGTCATGGCAAGTTTTGGGCAAGCTTGCCTCAAGTTATTTTTTCTACCTGGGTTTTGTTTTCAATATTTGCAAATACATTATTTGCACAAACACGTCTTACCTACTACTGGACGATGCTCTACAAAACGGAGCTTCCCCTATAACGGGTTGCTACGAATAGTTTTAACAGTACAATTATCATAGAATTTGTAGGCCAAGATAGTGAACCCCGTTGATAGGACAGTAAGGAAGCAATTCGCCATATAACTATACGTCCTTTATGTGTGTTAAGTAACTTACTGCATCCAAACATTTGAAAGATAAACAGTTGCCGATCGATACGTAAAATTAGGGAGTTACTAAAGTACTTAAATCCGACATACAAAACTTACTATCTGTAAGGTAAAGGCACCGGCCAGGGCTGAGCACCCCCTAGGGTAACGCACCACATCACCGGCCTATTGCCTTTGGCCGCCCTAGGAGCACACACCGTAGCACCGGCCTAGGGGAACAGCCGAGCATTCCTAAGGTAACGCACCACAGCAACAGACTATTGCCTTTTGCTGCCCTAGGGGAATACACCGCAGGACCGGCCTAGGAGCTTGGGCCGAGCATCCCTAAGGTAACGCACCACAGGACCGGTCGGCCTATTGTCTTAGTCTGTCCTAGGGAATACAGCGCAGCACCGGCCTAGGGGCTTGGGCCGAGCATCCCTAAGGTAACGCACCACAGGACCGGCCGGCCTATTGTCTTAGTCTGTCCTAGGGAATACAGCGCAGCACCGGCCTAGGGACTTGGGCCGATCATCCCTAAGGTCACACACCACAGCACCGGCTTATTGCCCTTGGCTGTCCTAGGAGCACACACCGCAGCACCGGCCTAGGGGCTAGGGACGAGTATTCCTTAGGTAACGCACCACAGCACCGGACTATTGCCTTTTGCTGCCCTAGGGGAATACACCGCAGCACCGGCCTAGGGGCTTGGGCCGAGCATCCCTAAGGTAACGCACCACTATTGCCTTAGTCCGTCCTGGGGAATACAGCACAGCACCGGCCTAGGGACTTGGGCCGATCATCCCTAAGGTCACGCACCACAGCAACGGCCTATTGCCCTTGGCTGCCCTAGGAGTACACACCGCAGCACCGGCCTAGGGCCTAGGGACGAGTATTCCTTAGGTAACGCACCACAGCACCGGCCTATTGCCCTTGGCTGCCCTAGACGCACACACCACAGCACTGGCCTAGGGGCTTTGGACGAGCATTCCTAGGATAACGCACCACACCACTGGACTATTGCCTTTGGTTGCCCTAGTGGCACACACCGCAGCAACGGCCCTGCAGTCTTCCTCAATCTTATTCTTTTCTGAATTTTGCGTTCTACCTTAGCCATTTTGTGCATGTTGGTTTAGCCTTTAGTAGTGCGTGTGAGTAAATAAATCGGTATAAAATGTTTGTTTTTCGAGGTAGAAGTTGTATAAAATGTGTATATTATGTATCTACTGTTTATTGTATCAGTGGAATACATCAATATTACACATTTCATTATGAAATAAGTGTTACAATGGGGTGTTTTATTTGTTAGAATTATGATTGAATTGAATTTAGTGAGCACTAACAACTGCCTCCCGTTGCTGAGGGACGTTATCGTTTAGGGAGAAAAAATCTCAAGTGCGCCCCCCCTCAACAAATTCCTAGATCCGCCCCTGCGTCAATCTGGTAGCTCCGGCCTAACTATAATCCTTTCACCTTAACTAATTATGTCTACTTCCACCAAGGAATATGTTCTTTTTGTGGTATTAAGTTATTTTTGATGCCACCTCACTCACTTCCTCCCATACAATTTTTTATCATGCAGTCTTTATTTTATAAATATAATGTTTTGAAAATAGATTTATAAAATATAGTAATGTCTTCTCACATATTCACTCATTGATTGTCATTGAATTCTGGTACTTCTCGACCTTGGTCTCCCTTTACCAAAGTTTAAAATTAGCTATATGCTTCTTGATTCTTCTGAAATGAGCGTCCAAAGTTTTTTTATAGACATATAAATTACCCACAGTTTTTCTGCAGAAAACGTGCACAAACCAAAGTCAATTTAAGCCCAAGTCCACAAGCAGTAGCCGACCTTTCAGTTTCGTCAAGGAATTAATTTCATGGTTAAGACGGAACGTTTAAACATTTAATCCAAGATATATATATCTTCTAAAAATGCATGTCTCTAAATCCAAACAAACGGTAACAATAATGTAGGCATTATGAATTAATTGAGAAATCATTTGTGATTAATCAAAACAATCTTACTTACAGCATGCAATTTTTTTACCAACAACAAACATTTTTTTTTTTTTTTTTACAACATTTATTTTCGGCTAAACAACTTATGTTATACACAGAATTATTAACAATAAATAAGTTATAAGTAACATAAAAAAAAACATATCGGGCTCGCTCTAATCAGAGTCACCCATTAGCTGAATTGCGTTACAGTTCACAGCGAAAAAAAAAACGAATAAAAACCATGTAAATAAAATTTAGAATCTGGCTAGAGAAATATTCAATTTTCAATGTTTGGCAAAATGTCTTGAAAAAGTCTTGCTTTTAATCGTCTATCTTGTAACGGCAGTCCAATTCCAAAATGTTCTGCTCCAGGTACAAAGATTAACCTATGAGAAAACTTCAGTGTCGTTTTTCTGATGTATTCACTGATTGTTTCTATTCCAAGTTCCCTATGTATTTGCGAATTTCGTACGTACCATGGTGAGTTTACAGCAATTCTTAAGACCTTGTTTTGAAAGATTTGAATTTTCGAAAGCTTTTTACATGAAATTGAAAGCCCCCACACTTGACAGGCATACAGAACAAGAGGTCGGAGAATAGTTTTATAAATGAGAATAGTGTATGAAGACTTTAGAGTCGACTTTCTATTGACAATAGGAAATAGGATGGACAGTCGAGAGTACGCTTGATTTAATTTTGAATTTACATGTAGATTGAAATTTAACTTTTTGTCTAATAACACACCTAAATACTTAACTGCTTGATCTGGTGGATTCCAATTGATATTTGAATTGTTAATGACGATTTCAGGGGGAATTTGCGGTCTTCTTAAGGTGAATATCTTAGCTTCCGATTTATTTGGATTTAAGCATAAATTCCATTTGTTGAACCATTGCACCACTTCATCAGCCGCATTTTGAAGTTGTTGGTAAGCTTGCAGAATTTCGGTGCTTTGAGTGATGATTGTGGTGTCGTCTGCATATAGCGCTAAAGTGGAATCTTGCGGAATTGGAATGTCAGACATGAAAATATTGAAAAGTAAAGGTCCCAAAATTGACCCTTGTGGTACCCCAGCAGAAATTGGGCGATAGTTAGAAGTAGAAGAATTTATTTTTACACAGAAGTGTCTGTTACATAGAAAGGATTTTACTATTTTTTTCAGGTAAAGTGGAAATCCAAGAAGTTCAATTTTGTGAAGAAGGCCCTCATGCCACACCTTATCAAAAGCCTGTGAAACGTCAAGAAATATCGCAGCTGAGTGTTCCTTCCGTTCAAATCCTTTTACAATCGTTTCAACTATCCGCTGAACTTGGTGAGTGGTGGAATGTTTGGGTCGAAATCCGAACTGGTGTGGTGGAATTGCGCTCGATTCTTCAAGAAAAGAGTTTATCCTTCTCTGGATAATCTTCTCCAGCAATTTCGATAGACATGACAAAAGACTTATTGGTCTGTAGCTGGAAGTAGAGAATTTGGGCTTATTGGGTTTGTGGAAAACTATAATTTCGGCCTTTTTCCACGTGTCAGGCAAGAAGCTTTGATAAATACATGCATTAAAAATCGAAGTTAAAACTGACACTGCTTTTTTGGTGAGATTTTAAGAACAATATTTGGAATAAGGTCGGGTCCAGGTGTTTTACGTAAAGGACGTTTCTTGATCAGTTGCTTTATTTCTACTGGTGAAACAAATTTTATGGGAAGCTCTACTGTTGATGATGCATTTGTCATGGTACTGTTGACAAGACCAGCAGTATGTTCATCGGTCACATTGTTCGGTGAGAACGCCTCCTCGAAGAAGTCAGCAAGAATGTTACATTTATCAAGATCACTTTCATATACATTATCTTCGTGCCTGAGAGGCTGAATTACAGTTGGGGTGCGTAAAATCCGTTTGGTTGCTTTCCAGAGGCTGGAATCATTTGGATTTATGTCACTGACGTAAGTTTTATAACACATAATTTTATATTCTTCGATTTCCAGCCTTACTTGACGTATAAGCTGGTTCAGTCTCCACCGCATGTGAGGTCGCCTGTGTCTAATCCACTGACGTCGAGCTTCATGTTTAGCTTTTAGTAAATTAATGATTCTTAAAGGTGGAGTGAGAAAGCTATTGGTCTTATTAGTAAATTTTTTATAAGTTGCAAGTTTGGTAGCTTTTTGAAGACACCCAGTGAAATGTTCAATAGCCTTGTTAATGCCATCAATAGAGCTCAGGTGTTGGGGAAACTGAAGAAATCCATCTAACTTTACACCAAAGGTATGCCAGTCAACTCTTCCCGATATTAACCTAGGGGGAGGTGTGCTATTGTCAGGTTGTAGAAAGAAACTGATTAAAACGGGGAGGTGATCGGAGTCCAATTCTGGTACGACTTTGTGTTGGATGGGAGGTGCAAAATTACGATAAAGAACAGTATCCAAAATGTCTGGTTCACAGTTCAATTGAAATGGATAAAACGTGGGCTCATCTGGTGCGGACACGTTTATCCCTTCGTCTGTGATAAATTGAAAAAGACGTGCACCATTTGGGTTAGTAACTCTACAGCCCCAGTTTTGATTTTTACAGTTTAAGTCACCAACGATTAGCGTGGGAGAATGTCCAGTAAATAGGTTCATAAAGTCGTTTAAGTAGAGCCTTCGATTAGGGGATTTATAAGCCGCTATGATATTTACAGAACTACCATCTTCCAGCATAACTTTTACAGAAGTAGCTTCAATTGACACTACTAGTTGAGGTAAAAACAAAGTGTTGTGTTGTATGGATCTTTTAATAAAAATATCTACACCACCTGAGGCAACAGGGGCAGCCCGGTCTTCTCTATAGACATTGTATCCACATACTTTAAAATTTTGATTATCAACTAAATGAGTTTCTGAGACACAAGCTATGTCAACATTGTGAAGCACTAAAAAAGCAGAAAAGATCGCTTTTTGTTTGTTCAAACCATTTGCGTTCCAGTTTAGGATTTTTAAATTTTGAAACGCAACTCTATTAGGGGGAGGCATGTTTAAGAAAAGAACTTATAACGTTAGTCAAAATTGTTTTAATCATTGGCACTATCGATTTAACTAATTCTACTATCAGTGATTCTAAATTAGTTGAGCTTGATTGATCAGAACTGCACGGTTGACCCGATTTATTTGCTTGCTCCGCCAGAGTTGGAGGAGTGAACCTAGTTTTTGAGGGATGTTTATGCGCAGACTTACCACTTAATACATCAGCGTAGGAAGCCTCCCAGATAGCAAGAAAGTGTGCTGCAAATATGCGTTTGGTTCATTTTTCGTTCGCTGTTGAATACTTCCAGTATTATTTGCAGCAAGTTTGTCAGATATATGCTTGCAAGGAACTTCGTCGTAGTTACCAAAGGCGCCGCGTTGTTGCCCAAGCGCGCTGCTAACCTGTGCGCGTAAACTTTACAAACGTTTTACGCAAACTTTCTGATGAGAAGTTTGTAGTCCTAAGTTACTAAAACCGCCACTTCGCTAGCGCTAACGTCGCGCGTCGTCGTGTCGTCGTCGGCCGTCGCCATCTTATTTCTCGTTCTCCTGGCTAAACTATTCATTCAGCGAGTACCGTCGAGTACTGTTTCGCCGGGTAAAGAATTATTGAAGGTTAAAGTTGAGTTGAGTATCATTGTTTTTATCGTGGCTTCTTTAGTGACTTTCATGTTTAAGGTAAGTGCAATTCCAGATCTGTTTATTTATTACCGCTTTTTGGTATAGGATACTCAAAAATTGTTTTCAACTTACCAATGGGAAACTAATACTGGCTGTCCAAATACTACGGACTGTACTATCAAAACATCGTTTTGTATTCACCGGTGTGTTTGCTAATAAAATATTTATAACTTTTAAAATTTTCATACACTGTATTGCTAAGTAATTAATGAATTGGAGGTGTTGTCATGGCCATAGCAGTTAATTAACAAGGACGATTTGAAGAATAAACATTTGTTTACTGAATATCTTTAGATATTTACAAACTTTGCCAGGCTTTATTTGTTTTTAAACTATTTGAAAACCCATATTTAATTAATGATATAAATTCCTAATGATTTTAATCATTAGTTAGAGTGTACCGTACTAACTTATACTCGGATAAGTTAGGTTTATAGGCCTAATTTAGTTTTTTTTTTAAGGCAAGGAATTATAATTGGGGTTTAAGTTATTACTTCTAGAAAAATACTGTCCAAAATTCTTAAAGGTTAGGTTCTTAAAGGGATTAGGACGTTTTTTCATCATGTATGGTATGTTTGCATTTTTCATACTTCTCAAAGGTCGAACGAATATTGCTTCACTAGAGTGTAAGTTAGCGATTAAGTTACTTCATCGTAATGAAGCTAGTACTTTTGTTCAAAGGCAGAACAAACGGACAGCATCGTGTATTAAAGTGTGAAAGTTAAAACTAATTAATACATGGGTTGATATATGTACCTATTCAAGTGTTTCTGATAAATAGTGTTGAGCCTTATAACATTCAGCCCGTGAGAGTACGATTAACTAGGCCTAACTCATTTAACAACATTTACGATATTGTTCTTGATTAGGCCTTAATATTTCCAGGGAATATATATATATAACAACTCACAAACTTGCAAGCTATTTTCACTTTATTATTTATATTTGTACCTTTTTATTTGGGTAGAATTGATAACCTCGTTAGTTATATTTAAAAATTCACCGTTAATGGTGCATTATGTTTCTAACATTTGTAATATGGGTGCAGTACAGTAAGCGTCCACCATAAAAATTAAATAGCCTATAAAATATCAAACCACTATGATACATCAATATTACAGATGAGAATATCTACACCTTTAAAAGAGAATATCACACATAAATTCTCCTACTTTCCATTTACTTAGAGAGTTGAAATTTTGTACACTAATTCTTTTGGCAGAAAGTAAATGGTTTTCATCCTGATCCATTAGTGCTCCGTCAGAGACCCCGACAAAGTTCCCATGTCCTTTTTCCTTATGGATTTAGTTTTGTTTGAGCTTATGAAAATAGAAACAGCAGCTGATCTTGATTTATACTAGTTCCACGGGCTAGCCAGAGAATGTAGCACACAACTGTCATCAGGTTTTATAAAGCATTTGCGAGGCGAAGCTTGCGGGTAACCACTGGTCAAAAAGAAAATGAAAAATCCAAACCAAGGCAAAAACAGTGATCTGCAGGGTTAGGTTAGGTTAGTTTATGCTAATTTAAGCTAACCTTTCACTATTAACTTAGATTAAGTTAACTTATTTTAAAGTAAAACACTTTGTGATCGAGTATTAAAAACTATAACAATCGAATGGGAATATGGTTATCAGTGTATCAATCATGGTAACGAATATTTGTTAGTCGATTGTTTTGGATGCTTATCGTACTGTACCCTTTAAAATAAATGTATCAGAGTTTTAACTTCCTGTTACAAGTTTATCATATTTGGTCTATTGACAATAAAATTAAATCAACATAATTTATCCGTTTTAATGATTGAATATAATATAATAATTATTATTATGCGTGTTAGCGTAGGCCTGACTTATATATTCTTTTTATTTTTTTCATGTTATAATAGAAAATAACGTGTTTTTTTATTAGTAAAAGTAGGTAGGTACTTAAAACCACTTTTAGTAGGTTGTAGGTCCCTACTTATAATGTTGAACCTAATAATTTCGGTCTTTTTACAGTAAAATATAATGAGTTCTAGTTGAGATTCTTAAAATAAATAATATGCGAGATTTTAATTTAACAAAACTAAATAACATTTTTAACAGTTGTTTATAAAATATTTATAATCTTTTCTTTGATAGCAAGTAGGGCCTACTGAATTAGAATTCTTTATTCATTGCAATATCAGGGACCTATTGGTCATGAAATTTTAGAACCGATTGTGGAATTAAGGCTCCGGTCTACCCTACAGGAAAATCTGCATCGCTGCATGATTATACATGGTTAAGAAAAACATTGTTGGTACCGGTAACTATAGTGTCATGCATGAAAAGGTGTATAAAGAGAAATAATTAGAGTTACCAGTAATTAATTTTTGTTAACTAGAGTAGTCATCAAAATGGTCATAGCACCATTCATAATATATTATCTCAAAATACAATAAATGTTAAAATCTTGAATATTATCAAATTTGTACTAAATAATTAGGTATAATGAAAACATTAGCAATAAATTAAATACACAATTAATTCATTGATAATATGAAGAATGGATATGAAGTACCGGTAAGAAATTTGAGTTTTTTACAGACTGTAAAATAAAGTACCACTGCACTCAGGAGTATAAAGTTGGAATGAAAATTTATAAAAAAATCACCTTTTTAACTTATATTGTTTTCAAATAGTCACTTTCTAGACATTTAAAACAGACTTTGTATTTCTAGATCCAGTGATGACGGTGTTCCCAAAGGCAACTGAGGAGGCTACTAAAAAACACATGATGGGATTCCTCAATCAGGCCAAAACTAGAATTATACAAAAGTAAGTTTATATAAATGTTTGCACTAAGTTCAATTTTAATAATTTAGGGCAGGTTTTTGTTGTATTCGTACTACTTTGTCTTCGTTACACTGATTATTTTCTTTCGAGGATTGAGGTAAGAATGTATTCCAGTGAATACCTAGGTCTTGTCTTGGGATTTCCTGCCACCGAGCCAGTTTGAAGCCTACTTGAAGGTAATGGAGATAATCTGTATACACACTCCCATTTTTGTATGATTACGTTGGAAAAACAAATAACTTTTGTATCTTTTGAGAGGTCTACACAAATGATTTAATTTCTTCCTTCTGTTTAAGTGCTAGAATAGCATAAAATCTGTTTTCCATTAGTAGGCTATAGTTTTTTATGGAGGGATTCCCCTCCCCCACTTTACTTACTCGTGGGCTAGACCCCCACCTACTATCAATAAAATAACAACCTGGCTTCGTCACTGTTCAGAATATTGTTAACTGACTCACTTTTAATGTTTAAGCTCTGTTCATATTGAATAGCCTCCAAAGCTGATAAGACAATTTAAAAATACAGGTTATTTTACCTCCGTCTTCAGCTTTAAGTTAATCCAAACTGGACTACCGCGGTTTCAGAAGCTTAATTTTGCTTTCATCTTCAGGTCTTGAAGTTCAATAAAATCTTACAGAATTTGCATGTCTGTCGTCAAAGGTTTAAAAAGCCACACAATACCGAACATAAACACACTACTACGGAAAACATTTAAAGTGCACTATTAACGCGTACCGGCCGGTAGGTGAACGCCGACTGAAGTGGACATGGCAGAGCGGAAGATGAAACGCCAGTTGGATTTTGGAGTGCCTTATCGTAGTTCCTGAACTTAAGTCCTGGTTAACTTAAAGCTGAAGACGGGTATATTATAAGCTCCAGTCACAAAACCTTTCAAGTTTCTACCTGCTTCCCCCATGAGGCAAATATTACTAACTTTAAAAGCCCGTCCTTCCAAAATGGATAATCCGATATCGTTGATTTAAGGATTTTGAAGGGCAAAAAATACCTAGTAATTTCAGTGAGCAAAATTTCTATATCACAAATAATCATTCAACCAAATTCTAAAATGTTAAATATTTCTGGTGTTTTATGGATGAACTAGGCCTATATGTAATTTTGTTGCTCTTTAAAATGAACAATTCATCATTGATTTAGGATAATCGGATGAGGAGGGATGGGTTTTGAAAGTTAACACCAGTCTAATGGGAGAATAAGCAGGTAGAAGCAGAGGACTGGAGCCCCCTCAAGATTTTTTTAACAGAATGTAATGTTTTAATAAGTTTTTTTTATTTGTTTCAGTGAACAAGGTGTAAGGAAACAGCAGTCACATGGTGCGGACTTCATTAGGAAATAAAATGTTGTATAGCTTTCCTTTAGTTACCTATTACATATTTGGAATAAATAATAATTTTCAAAATATCAAATTATGTTTATTTTACCATTTCCTTTTTTGATAAAGTTCCCTTACACTTTGAATTTTTCTATTTTTCATTTGCCGGAAAAGGCAATTAAATTATTAAGATTAAATCATGTAAAGTTAAATAGATGTGCGAATGTTTTAAATGTATTTTATTGACTTATTCTAGTTATAGAAAACACCACATCAATATTTTCAAATATTTTTGTAAATATAACAATCATGTATGCTTACAAACAAATTGTGGAGTGTTTAAAAATGTATAGTAGGTAAAATTTTAGGGTTTTTAGGTCACAGGTAACTTTTGTTCTAAATCTATGATTCACAATAAATTTGCTTAATATGACAGTATGATAAACAATACTAACTGAATCTCAAATATCTAATTTTTTCGTATGTTGAATAACCATCAAAATTTAAAGTCAGTTCCAATAGGCTAGGACAATTGTATGAGGCTGTTGCTATAATTATTTGTCATACAAAAATCAGTGTAAATGAATTTTACCTCAATCTTGCAGCACTATTATTGGTTGGCAGCATCATTAATAATTTTGTAGTTACAAAGGAAACTTGCAAACCATCATATAAACATGTAAGTTCAATGAAAACATCCACTGCAAAATTGCTAGAAGTGTGAACAGTGTAGACTTGCATATTTGCAGAAAAGATTTTGCAAACAAACATGTTAGCGATGAATATTAGCTGCACATATTCCACTGCAAATGTGCCACAAACCTATTTTGCAAATCTGCAGCAAACTATCATGAACACATTCTGCAAACAGTTTTTGCATAGTTGCTGCAAATATTCAGTGAAACTTTTCTGCAAACATTCAGTGAAAACGTTTCGCAAACATTCCTTGCATATTTGCTACAAATGTTCAATGCAAATTTTCCGCAAACATTCAGTGAAAACTTTCTGCAAATATTACAAGTGTAGACTTCCATACTTGCGGAAAGTTCTTCGCAAACAAACATGTTTGCAATGCATATTTTCTGCAAACATTTTGGTTTGCGGTTGAAAACGTTTTGCAAATGTTCTGCAAATTTTCCTTGCTATCTGGGCTCGTGTGTTTGGCGCTGTGCTTCCTCGGTTGGCGGGGACATATATTGCTACTGTTGCACGGACATGTATTGCAGGTGGCGTAGAATTCTCAGGTTGCAACCGCTTAGTTTTAGACAGGTTCGGATTTTTTGTCCTAGACAAGAGGCTTTGGTAATGAGAACAGCCCCTGAAATTTGCAGTGTGATTTTCCCCACAGTTCACGCATTGAGGGGTGTCAGTTTTAGGTTTCGGACACTCTGAATAGTGGTGACGATCGGTACACCGTACACATCGTGTGTCTAACTTACAAAAGTTCTTCGTGTGACCAAATCTTTGGCATCGAGTGCACTGAGGGATCATTTTGGATTTCCTTTTCAGTTCGACAGATATAACTGCGTAGCACAGAGTATTTAATTTAAAAATATCGTTACTCTCATCGTTTTTTACCAGATCAACAGTGCACAAGGGAATAGGAATTTTATTTTTGTTCAGCAACCTAGTTACTCTGGTTACTGGAAAGCTGAGACCTAACAGTTCAGATTTAATTTCGTCTTCAGTCAAAGAGGTTGGGACATTTCTAATAACAACCTCAAGTTTTTTATCTTGGGGTGGTTGAAATGTATGATATTTAACCTCAGATGAGTCATAGAATGACGTTAGGTTGCGGAAGTCATCGATGGTTGTTAGATTTACTTTCAGGGACTGGCCACGGACCTGAGTGGAAAAGGTAGCCTTAACTATGGTTTTAATGTCTTTTACTATTTCTTGATGATTGTTAACGTTGTGGAGGAAAATCGGAGGAATTTTAATTTCCTTAGTAATTTGGTTTTCATTAGAATTATCTTCCATCACTTCAGATACGTTACCACTATTTGAAGAATACGGATGGTCTAAAAGAACTTGGTATTTGTTCTGTTTACATAGCTCATATGAATCTAAAACGTACCTTTTTGGTTGAGAATTTGTATCGGAAATATTCTTGCGTTTGCTAGGAAAAACAAAATTAGACTCATTTGAGCCAGGTTGTACGTCTGTCCCCTTCATTGCTGTTGGTAAATTAGCAGATTGCGTTAGACATTTGGTTTTACCCTTGTTTACTGAAGATGTTGAAGGTCTATTTGGAAACAGTTTTTGAAGGTTATGATTGTGTTTGTGTTTTAACAACGAAGAACTCTTTAATTTCACAATGGAAGTTAAGGGAGTCTATGTGAAATACGAAAAACGCCTTCCAATAATAATTATTTATATGTCTCACCTTCAAAAGGTTGAAAGTAACAGAAATAACAGTAAGTATTTTTCTTTCTGGAAAGAAAAATATAACACATAATCAACCAGAGAACTCACATACACTCTCAACAACAAACAATAACAGCAAAAAACACGTTATTGTTTTTTAGGGTTATGATTTCTGTAATGCTAATTGAATGACCCCCGCACTGGAATTCCTTCAACCAAGGAGTTATATTGCTAATGTTGGAGGCAACACTATTGAATAAAATTGTGAGCCGTTCTTTGTCAAATTTTGGTGAGGCAAAGAACAACTTGCTGAGATCGAACGAGTCGTCAAAGTGAATCAAACAAATACCGAATCATGGTTTGGACATTAATAAACTTGTATTTATTATTTGCTCATAGTTTATCATCATCACGGCAAGTGTAGATGCATAAATCAAACAAAAAATGAATTTGTTCAAACTTTAATTACTTTTATTCTAGTGATTTGCATGGGTAGATTCACTTATTGGAATAAAACAACCAATTAGGATAGTTAACAGAACGAAAAATTGGCCTCACCAGTGTACCAACCTGACAAAATCACCGGCTCGCTTTCTCGACAAAAATAGTGAAGCAGTGTTACCTCCAGTTATACTAATAAACCTCCTTGCCTTCCAACATGCCCCTTGACAATCGTCTGAATGGTTTTTGTCAGCTGTTCCAGAGGAAATATTTTTCTATGTGAACTGTACTATAAGTAGTACAGTAGATAATCTACCTAATTATAACCAAGGTATTTTTTCATCATCATTACCAGTGTCTGTATAGTTCTTTTGGTTTTGGTTAAATCTCGGTGTAGTCGCCACCCCCCCCCCCCCCCCAACGGTCGTCTTAATTATAGGTATGTAGGTTCACTTCATTCACTGTCACAACACTAGAGCTACTAAGGTTAAAGTTTATAGCTTATAACGGGGGGAGGAGTAGCCACATTTGGGGGGGGTATAGCACCATGAGGCCTGGGGGGGATGGGCACCCCTGTGTATGATGGGCCTAAAACGCAATTCAGCATTATAATCACAATGACTACCTAGACAAACTGAGCTATACCCATGTTGTAAGGGCATATAAAAAAGTGGCAATGATCTTCTTTTAATTTCTCTTAGATTCCAGGTTATTGCTAAAAAAGGCTTATCAAAGCTGCTTCTGGTAATAAAGTAGTTCACCAGTTGATTGCATAAAAGGCTCCTCAAAACACACACCAAATCGCATTATAGGGATTATCAATATTTTGACTATGTCCCCCCACAAGTCACAGGGCTTCTTCACAATGAATTGAAAAGTTACCATGTTATACTTATGAATAAAATAAAAGGCTCTAAAACGGCTTATCAAACCTACTACTGAAACAAAACCATGTTGTTAGAATGGATACGTTTTTCCAACCTTAGGACTTTGCCCCAGTGGCCTTAAAAAGTTGTCACGTTATTTTGAATGAATATTAGCTGCACATATTCCTCTGCAAATGTGCCACAAACCTATTTTGCAAATCTGCAGCAAACTATCATGAACACATTCTGCAAACAGTTTTTGCATAGTTGCTGCAAATATTCAGTGAAACCTTTCTGCAAACATTCAGTGAAAATGTTTCACAAACATTCCTTGCATATTTGCTACAAATATTCAATGCAAATTTTCCGCAAACATTCAGTGAAAACTTTCTGCAATACAATCCTAAAGAACATGAATCACATTATATACTTTGTTCTGTCACTTTTTGATAAGTTTAATTCCTTTTCCTATGTTTTACTCCTGTTGTATACCATTATTTGTTCTATGTGGTGTGGTAAGCATTTGGGGGGTAAACGTAGTGTGATTTATCGTATATTTCCCTTAGAGGCGGCAAAGTTGACCAGTTTTTCAACACTACTAAAACCATTGAGAAATCTTAAACTCATTCTATTCTGAAATAGGTCCTTAATATAACATGAAACACAGGGCCGTCGCGTGGGCAGGGCGACCGGGCGATTGCTATTTATACTAAGTTATCCCAAAATAAGTATTTGCCCTAAACTGAGCAGCTGGATTTTCTCGTATACTCAGGGCCGGATTTAGGACCCCCAGCTTAATTTGGGCCCCTAGGTTCAACCAGTGGCACGGGCCCTTGCTGCTGTCCAGCCAGGTTGGTGTTTTTTTTTCATATGAGTGGTTTTTGTATGTGGTTTTGTGTGGCGCAAGCTCCCTTTGTGGTGCGGGCCCCTAGGTGCGCGCTCATGTAGCCTATGCTTAAAAATCCAGCCCTATGTATACTATTATTATTAATAGCCTAATAATGAACTCTAATGTGTAGTGGGCACCAGCTCTTTACTTTCTTATTATTATACATCAATATTACCAGTTAGTCTATGATATTACATAGTCTGAAAGCCCCTATCCATGCACACACTCTTTGCCGTGTTGCGTGGTTCTATTATTACACCCGATCTGAGGATGCTGACTCTTGGTAGAGACACTGACTTCACATCCTCTACCAACTTACCCCACGCACCCCTCCAACCTCTCGCGTCCAATTGCCACTGTCAGTCTATCACAGTGATTTCGCATTGATGAGTTACGTGAATTGTACCAGGTTCCAAAGTGAAAAAAATGTTGTCGGGAGCACAGCAGCAAAAAATAAATATGGAAAGTGAATTACCGCGTGAAGTGTTACTGTCCAAATCAGGCCGGACTTAGGAGCTGTAGGCCCCTAGTTTCAACCTGTGGTGCGGGCCCTTACCGGTCAGGTCAGCAAGCTGGTGACCTTTTTTTTGCTAGTTTGAGTGCCAAAACTAACTTGTGAAACACAACTTTGCAAACGAGCATCTAGACACGATGCGGCTTTGAACTTGTCCCACCACCTCCAAGTCGTGTTGCTCGATGCAAGGCCGAATTTAAGCATAGGCTACATAGGTGCTAACCTAGGGCCCGCCGCATATCAGAAAGCCTTATACACAGGGCTGTACTCAGCTTTCACGGGCCCCTGGGCAGGCCTGGTGGTGTGGGCCCTTGTTGCCGTCCGGATCCAAGTTGGTGACTTTTTTTAGACAACAGGGTCGTAAATGAGACACCGGGTCCCCCTTTTTGGGCCCGGGCCCCCCTGACAGACCCGGCCCCCAGGGCAGTTGTCCCCCCCTTCACTCCACCCGAGTACGGCCCTGCTTAGACAATCAACGAAAAGGTCACCAACTTGGACTTGGATGGCAACAAGGGCCTGCACCACTGTTTGAGCCTAGGGGCCTACAGCTCCTAAATCCGGCCCTGGCTTGTTGTGTGTTTTACCGTATCTGTTTATGTATTTGATAGTGTCACTCGCTGTAGCGTCGCTCTTTGTTGTGTCGATCGTTGTATGTTTGTGTTTTTTGTATGAATCCTTACATATAGGTTTAATGTTGGGTAGAATTGGAAATGAATTGGTTTAGGGGGAGGTGCCTGACGAAATCTCGCCCCGGGTGCCAACAAACCACGCGATGGCCCTGATGAAACAATATATAATACTAGCAGACTCGTAATATAATACTGCAGAAAAGAAAAAGAGGGAAAGTTTTGTGCTTGCCCATTAATATAAAGATATGTTTATCTTTCATATTTTAGTTTAGTAACTATGGCGTCAAAAGTAGATAATATATTAAATATAAATATAATTGCTATTATTATTTTCTTGATCTCGTTTATTTTATAAATGTATAGTGACGCAGAAATAAATTCTGGTCCATGTCTAAACTTGCCACCCCGAAAGTAAATAATATAAAAATCACTACGTAAACCACCCTAATACTTTCTATTCCACATATAGGTAGGTAGAGCTCCGTAGGTAGAGCACCACTGGCTACCCATGTGGAAAAAATTTTTACTGGGCCAGTACTGGCCCAGATTCTGGGATACTTCCAAAATTGGCAAGAACTGGCCAGTACTGGCCAGTACTGGGCCAGTACTGGTCAGTACCGGCCCAGTACTGGGCCAGTACTGGCCAGTACCGGCCCAGTACTGGGCCAGAACTATAATTTTGTATTTAAATAATTATTTTAATTGTTTTAAATTATGATTTTTTTAAATTGAATAGTTTGATAACCAATAATACAAATTTTTAAAAAGGATTTTAGTTGCAAAAATGTCATGACCAGGTCAGGTCTCGAACCCACGATCTTTGACTTACTATACACACGCCTTAACCCCCGCGGCCGTTCTGACTCTTGGAAACATCAGGATGGAGTGGGGTATATAAATTACCAATAGTATTCACTTATACGCCTGGATGATACTTTAGTTTGATTATTCGAAGTGAATCTATACTCATGCACATCACTGGAATAAAAGTAATAAAAGCTGGAAAAAATAATTTGGTTCATTTGATTTATAAGTATCTATTTTGCCATGTTGTTGTGAGATATGATAAAACTGCTAGCAGATTAGTATACAGGCCCATTTAATTTAAATTTTAATAATGACTAAAAATATAATGTTAATATATATATATATATATATAATATATAATTAAGGTAATTAATATTAAAATAATTATAACTGCATGTGTACCCTTTTAAATCTTTGTACTGTATTAAGATAATAATATGAATATAACTTAATATAATTTATACAACCTACCTTGGTCCAAAAAATATTAACAATATTAAAAGACGATTGCACCACAGGTGACCGGTTTGGTAATATAATCCAAGGATAAAAAAAATCCTGACCAAAAAACATGATTATTTTTCCTGAAAATTTCCCGAAATTTCGGAACCCGTCCATCCCTAATCATGAGCTAAGGTATGACTAAACTAACTTCTGTCAAACTGAGAATGAAGCATGTGTGGTGACGGGAACATGAATTACATGATTTAAAACAGGTATAAATTATATTTTTGGTCCAGAACTGGCGCAGTACTGGCCGGTACTGGGCCAGAACTGGTCGGAAGTGTCTGGTACTGGCCCAGTACTGGCCGGTTCTGGCCCAGTACTGGCCGGTTCTGGCCCAGAACTGGCCGGTTCTGGCCCAGTACTGGCCGGTTCTGGCCCAGTACTGGCCGGTTCTGGCCCAGTACTGGCCGGTTCTGGCCCAGTACTGGCCGGTTCTGGCCCAGAACTGCCCAGTACTGGCTCAGTACTGGCCAGTACTGGCCGGTTCTGGCCCAGTACTGGCCGGTACTGGCCCAGAACTGGCCGGTACTGGCCCAGAACTGGCCGGTACTGGCCCAGTACTGGACCAGTACTAATCCAGTACTGGACCAGTACTAATCCAGTACTGAACCAGTACTGGGCCAGAAAAGTTTTCCACATGGGTACATGTATGTTTAACTACGATATCACGCTATCCACCCTTAATTGGAAATGGTACACTATCCTGCTCAAGAAATAAGTAGAAAGCATGCCGCACCAACCGTAGGAAAATTATAAACAGACAAAATAAGCGTTCCATTTAAAAACATAGATAACCCAGCACAGTCAAAGCTGCCGTCTCTTTCTAAACAACCTCAATTTAAATGGACGTGCACACCTCCACTCCTGCGGAGGTTATCGGGGTGGCCGGGCGTTATTTCAGTGATCGGCCGGTGTTTATTTTATATAGAAAATGAAGCATAGTCTACATAAGCGCACGCCTACGGGCCCGCAGCTCACAAGAAACCGCATAGGCCTGGTAAGAAAAGGTCGGCAATCTGGACAGTGGGTGCCCATATAGCACAGGATGTCAATTTGACGTAAAAAAGTGATCAAAGACGTCAAATTGATGTCAAATAAAATATTTGATGAAATATTGACGTCAAAATGATGTAAAATGTTTGATGTCAAAATGATGTAAAATTTTTGATGTCAAAATGATGTAAAATTTTTGACATATATATCTTTTGATATAAAAATATTATAATACCAAAACTGTATTATTTTTGTTTCAATCAGTTTTATTTAACAATAATTATTTTTTTAACCGCCCCCATCAAAAGTTTTACATCATTTGAAGTAAAATTTACATGCAATTTTTGATCAGCACAGTATTAACGCATGTTCACAAAACAATACAAAGTTAAATGTTTAGTTATTAATAATATGGCTTGAATGTAAATTTAATTAATTATAGTTAAATTTATTATCACACTCACTCATAAGTACGGTTTTTTATCTAAATAATTTAAATATCCATTGACACAATAACAATTTGGCACAGAAAGTCAAATCAAGCATTTTGCATGTTCCGAAAAACAGTTTACAATTTAACGGATAACTATTTATTTACAATTATGATTTAAAAACTTAATTAGAGTTCTCAAAATAGGTATTACAAATTAACCTTACAATTACAATTAAATATATGTTTGCATTTGGTTAAGAGGTTATTCCTTCTCCTTGGCTGGCGCGGTGCGCATTGTTTTTCTGTCATATCGGTCTTAGAGGGGTTACATGTTTATATTAGACTTTAGTTTGGTAAAGTAGAAGAGACGAAAGTTAATAAGTTCATCTAGTCTTAGCATCACACTGCTTAGTACAGGAAGTGCAACAGGGTAAGTAAAATCAAAACATATTAGCATTATTTTGACAAGGTTTTTCTGTTAGACATAACCTATAATACTTGAAGTCACCTCGCTTCCTTCAACTAAAATAATTTCAATTAAGCTTATTGCTGGGTAGCAAATGATGAAAAATGTTGTAATCAAAACCCGACAAACTATGTTGGTATAATGCCTAAACAGGTGAATTGATATACCAATAGATTATTGAAATTTGGTTTGTTCAGGCCTAGGACTAGTTCAATATTAGCTTCAACACAATTAAGCCTACATGGATGTAAAATTAGGTATTTGGCTAAGTCTCACTGTCTCATACAATCCAACATTTCAAAGGTGTGGATAATTGTTTCGATATCGATTTGGCTTAGGATTACCATTGGATGTGAAAGTGTCATTAACCTAAATGTGTTATACAAATTAGGGCAAATTGAGAAATAAATGTGGCACACCTGCCAAATTATGACCCAGTTCTAGTATCTAGCCTACAGGCAGCCTTAAGCCTATAACTGGTGCAGCGTACCGTAACTTAGTTCAAACTAAGTTACGTTTCGGTGTGATGTGTCTGTTGTGGTAGCGTAGTCTTTTCTACGTCTAGCAAACATTTAGTATAATCACTTAAGTTAAATTGATAACTTACCATAATGAACTAGAGATTTTAGAGCTTTAATTTGATAGCCTGCCATATTCATGGAACTTGTGATTGTTGATATGTATTTACGTAAGTTAAACCAATTTTTAAATTTAGGACTGTTATTTTAGTCAGCAGATTTGCAAAACTAAATTAAACATCCTGTAGAGTTATTTTAGTAAGACGTAAGTCAATAACTTTATACAACATTTTCTATTACCAGTACTAACTTAGGTATGTAACTTAGGCCCTAATACAAATTGCAACAAAACATGGCTGTAAATGGATTCTTTAATACAAGATTTTTTATATTGCAACTTTCAGTCAAAGAATTAACTTTTAACTCCAAAGGCAACTTCATTGGGATCAATTTGATATACAAAGTAAAAACATATGGGTAGTTTGGCATGTTTATGTATATTTTTGATAATATAAAGTAAAACTCTTCAAAAGTAGAAAAGAAAAGCCGCCACCATGGGGACTAACATGCGCCAGTTCTAGGGTTAAAATAATAGTTACTTTAAACTGGTAACTTCCTGGTCCACCAAAGAACAAGCTGTTTAGGGCCTACTTAACATATTCGACCTAAGATTTTTTTTGAAATCCGCCATTAACAAGAATATGTTAGTTTATGTATGTTACCGTAGTTTAGTGGTGATTTCCTAGCTTCCTGACTGGGCTTTTCACACTGTGTGCTCCGTGGTTAATAAAATATCGGTACTGGTTTATTTATAGGCCCTGTAACCAATAAGACCGTTTTTTATAAGGTTAGCTTAAGTTATGTAAATAAATTATAAAAATCGCATGACTTTTAGTGGAATGATATCTCAGTTGCAGTGATTGTCCTCGCCCTCATTTCAGAGACCTATCCATTTTTGTTTTCTAGAAAGTTGGACCAGCTTAAAACACGGGTTCTGGGTTGTATTACCACTGGGGTATTTTCAGTTAAATAAATGCCATTGTTGATCAGTGGGATTCGACTCATGGACCAAAGTCACTTGCTCCAATAAATATACCAAGCTGTATCCCAACAGTACGCAAATCATGTCCTTGATGAAATTTAAAGTAAAATTAGCCTAATTAAGACTTGAGACCAATGTTAATATAAGAACATCAGGGTTTGTCACTGCTGGATTTGTTTAGTTATACTTTCAAATCACTATTTTGGACCGGCTTTTGTGTGTGGTTTGTAACTTAGTTTTTATTTAACATTGTGAGTGAATAACATTTTAAGCTATATATGGAACATGCCGAGGCCACAGGGCTAAATTTTAAATGGCAAAGCAATTTTGAACATAGGCTGGTTTAAAATCCTGCAACGAGCAATAATTCACTTGCTAGTGGTTTTTGGATTTTCTAGGTTGTTTTACCACAACAATACTCAAGGAACACTAAATCAAAAGTGAAAAACTGCTGTAATCGTTTTATTTTTGAAAATTGACTGCAAGTAGCCTATATAATTTGGTAAACCTTAAACTATATTAAATTTATTTGGTGGGATGGGTTAATATAAGATAATGGTCACAAATCTAAGCTCGCTTTATATACCGTAGTTAATCTGAATAATATTACCGGTATCTTATCAACTTATTTTGTGGCTGACTTTTAACCTTTAGATACCGGTAACAAGTAATTTTGAGACGATAGAAATGGAACAGTCAGGACCTCCCGCAGCGCCGTCCTCGCAAAGTAATAATGTGTGGCTGGGAACTGGCGCTGTACCCCCACCTACCAGCCGCGAGTACTACAACAGGGAGCCATGCCCTCGTTCCCACTCTATACATAAAAACAGCAGTTCTGTCAACTTCCAGCATCCAGCGTAAAATTATGGGACCCTCAGAAACAACTGTGTTGTGTATGGAAATTATAGTAACCTAACCTAACCGCCGCAGCGCGCTGTTTAAGTTTTTAGCCAAAACGTTTCCTCCTCCACACGAAAATTTTTTATTTCATTCAGTCTTTTTTTGTGAAACGCAGAACAAATATGGCTTATAAGCAGATAGACAGAAAAACAAATGTTAACACATATTTAAATATCTCCGCTGCATACAACATTTTACTGCTCAAAGAGATGTGAGATCAAACCTATTTTATTAATATAGATAGACATTCCTTACCTGGAACATCTGGTATTGCTAATAACCTTTCCATAATGTGTTAACAGCTGCAATTCAAATAAATGTATTCCCCATATTAATCTTATGAGCAAAAAACCAACTTTGAGGGCAGCCCGTACCCTTGAGAGTAAAGATATTGAAAATTAAAAACCTAATTGCAAAACTACGAACTGAGTCGAATTCTTTGACACTTCAAACATTAAAATTGGTCAAGAAACAACGGAGAAGTTTTCCTAACCATAAAAGCGCCTTTTTTGGCGTATTAATATATAAGATTCAGGAAATTACAGGATTCGTGGTTTGAAATTTTTGTATTTTAGGAGTATACAACAATTCTAATATTTATGTCAGTTGGCAGAACTGCTGTTGTTATGTATGGAGTGGGGACAAGGGCATGGCTTCCTGGTGTAGTACTCGCGGCTGCGGGGTGGGGGCAGTGCCAGTTCCCCGCCAAACATTTTTACTGCGCTATGTCCTGACTGTTCCAATCCTGCGCTCCCATAATTTTAAATAATCCTACCGGTACATATTAGACAATAGCTTTTTTTAAAAAGAATATAAAATTAGCCTACTTATAAACGAGTTTTTCCAGATCAAAAGCTAAGTCTGGGCTAAAGGCCTTAAATATGTTTGCGCCCAAAATACTAAAGTGGGCATTATTACCTATAAGTTATTCTTGTTTATTGTGTGTTGCAGATTGCAAGCAGCACAAGGAGGAAAACAAGAAGATTAAAATTAAGTTTAAAAAGTTGTAATTAAGTACTAATATAAAAATTGCTGAAAAAACATTTCTGTAGGCCTATTTATTTTCCTATTTATGCTTTAGGCCTAATTAAAAAAAAACTATTACAGAACTAAGGAGCAAAAAATATGCAACCTATTGTAAAGTATTTATCTCATGAATGGCAAACATTTGTTTAAATATTATATGAAATTTAAATAGGATTTATTGTTTTGGTAATTAGTTAAAATTGGAGTCACTTAATTATATAAATCAAAATGCTTTGTATACGTTCACAGATATTGGCACCTTGATACACTGCCATTTTTAATACTGAAGTTTTTATAAAAATAAATTTAGTCTCTTTGAGGTCGGCTTCACATGTCTGATAATTTTAATTTTGATCTTAAACGCAAAACATATTGATATTTAAGACAGAACAAAATTCTCAAAACAACCTATTTTGAGAAACAAAACAATTCTGTGCATATCCTGGTAGAAAACAACATTTTATTTAAATAACAGCACAATATTAAGAAATGTTTTACATCTTATTGATATACATTTGACATCATATTGACGTACATTTGACATCATATTGACGTACATTTTACATCAATTTTTCTTTTCTATACTGCTTGTTTGATATCAATTTGATGGCAATATGATGTCATGTTTGATCTGTTTTTTACGTCATTTTTACGTAAAATTGAGTGCCCTTTTTACTTCCAATTGACGTCAAATTGACGTCATTTTGACGACATTTGATGTCAATATGACATCAACAATATCAATGACATTGACATTTTTTACATCAATTTTACGTCAAATTGATGTACTTGTGCTATATGGGTGGTAGAAGGCCCGCACCACAGGTAGGGGCCTACAGATCAGAAATCCAACCCGGACTGGTAGAAACCATTGTTTTTCTAAGGCTTAGTTGGCCCAGTGATTTATTTTTTTGTTTACAGTTTGATTTTGTTGTCCGGCGGAAGAAATATCAAAACTTTGATTGTTCAATACAATCCTAAAGAACATGAATCGCATTATATACATTGTTTTGTTATTATTTACACTGAAGTTGAATTTGTTTTCTATTTTTACTCTTGTTGTATATCATTATTTGTTCTATGAAGTGTGGAAAGCATTTGGGGGGTATACGTAGTGTGTTTGATCGTATATTTACCCTCGGGGCGGCAATATTTACCAGTTTTCCAACACTAATAAAACCATTGAGAAATCTTAAACTTATTATATTCTGAAATAGGCCCGTAATAACATGAAACAATATATAATACTAGCAGTCCCGTGCGGCTTAGTCCGCATAAACGATGGCTTAAACAGTATTAAACATCAAGTTAAAGTTATACTTGTGTGCGCTGCTTAGTGTCCTGTTCTTCGCACAAGTATCTTAAAAAACCTAGAAGTTGTATTTCAGCTTTAGAGACCCGTGAAGCGTAGCCCAAAGAGATGATTTGTTTAACGTGAATAAACCTATCCATAAGCCACATATTAACTACCTTCATATAAAATTTCAACTCAATTATCAACTCATTAAGGTTTTTTCAAGTTAGACCGGAACATACATAACGACGAATACCTGCTTCAGCACACCGTAACAGACAGGGTCAGAGCCCTAAAATATTTGGTAAACGGGAATAGGCTTATGTTATAATCTTGGATATATTTTTTATACTCTTGGAATAACATGGGAACAGCCTACTTTAAAAACCCTTGGGGCAGAGCCCTCCAGCCAAATTGGTATCACAACCACATGCTTTTATTATTTTAGGCCTAAGGAATTAGTGTACAAAATTTTAGCGTGCTGGCTATATCGGAAGACTGGAGATTAGAGGTGAGTGTGTAATCCAGTTGTCAGGGGCACCCTAAAACAATTGCGAAACGGGGGAATTTTTACCCTGGCTTATTAACTTTTTGAAAAAGAAACATCTGGTTGTGTCACTGTCTGGTTAAAATATTCAATGTCCTTAACAAGAACATTGGCAATTTGACAACCCGTGGGGCAGAGCCCTGTGGTAAAATCAGAATCAAAACCCTTTAATTTTCCTATTTAAGACCGAAAGGGTTGTGCCAAATTTCAGCCTTCTAGCTAGATAAAAAATTTCAGTGTTATTGAGGAGTGAGTCAGTTGTCAGGGGGGAGGGGTGGAGCCCGAAAATATTTTGGAACGGGAATAGGCTAATGTTTTACTTAGTATATACGCTTTTTTTTGTTTTAAGTAGTATATGTTTAGTGCTACGATTTCAATGTCTATAACAATAAACATGGAAACTTTGACAACCCGTGTGGCAGAACCCTATGGAAGGTAGGTGTCAACACCCTATAGTAGTAAGGCCGCGCGCTTGAGCCCCAACATAGGGTCTTATGGAGAATAGAATAACATGGACTCTTATGCAGAATAGATTAACATGGACTCTTATGGGGGAATAGAATAACACGGACTCTTATGGAGAATAGAATTGGGGTATAATTACTACCCTCTGCGGCTCTTCTGCTACCCTCTTTGGCAACTATCTATTTCTTGCATGCCTTTATGGTTAATTATTTAGCCCTCGTGTCCTTCTGTTGTAAACCATCTAGCCTTCTGTGGTAATTATGTATCCCTCGTGTCCTTCTGTTGTAAACCATCTAGCCTTCTGTGGTAATTATGTATCCCTCGTGTCCTTCTGTTGTAAACCATCTAGCCTTCTATGGTAATTATTTGACCTACGTTTACTTCTACATATTTGACTCTCGTGCCCTTCTGTTGTTAATCATCTAGCCTTCTGTACATCTAACCTCCACATCCTTCACTCCCTTCTGCTAATCTAATTTCACTTCCTTCTGCGTATCTAACCACAACATCCGCAACAAATCTCTGTCAGCAAACTCGTTGTAACTAGTTAAAATACAGCTCTGTAATTGGTTATAATAAAAATGCATTCTATTGGTTGTAATTAGCGTTCTGTGCCCTGATTGGTCGAGACTTTTAGCGCTCTTTATTCTCAAGCGTTAACTTCACTCTATCCCTTGCATTTGTACTGGTCAGAGGTCCATGCGATACTCTGTTCGTTGATTTTGCACTTGGCAAATATAATTATTACATTTGATTATAATGATTTTAGTTTTCTTGTATTGTAGTAGTTTTAATTCTCATGTATTGTAGTAATCTTGCGTGTTTAGTAACTTGGCTAGAATAGTGCTGTATTTAATTGTTTTACCTGGTTAGACCTGACTAACATATCCTTACACCATTAATCTCACTCTCTAGTCTTGTTATTTTGGTTAGAGTATTGTTTGCTACCTCTATTACTTTAACCTTCATCATAACTTGTAGCTCTGCTTTGACTTGTGTAGTTTGGGTGTTAGTGTTTTTTTTTGACATGTGTAGTTATACATATGTACAGTGCTCTCCTACGTACTATATAACTCTAAACATAGACTCTATTACCTCAATCTGCTTCAGTCGTCACACTGATCAGACGTGTTTTATGCTGCTTCTGCGTAATCGTTAAGTGTTCTCTTGCACAAATTATTATTATCGTCTTGTTGATTCTGCGCTATTAATTCAGTTATATTGGTGTGAGCTTGGCTCTGGCTGGTGTATTTGCTCTTTTAAGCGTTAGCACAGTTTAGCTTTTTCAGTATTTAATTCTCTGTTAAAAGATGGATGTTTCTAAAAAGAGCTCTCAAAACCCAGTAAATGTAATTGGTACCTCTGAAACCTATGTTAAACACTTCAGGTTGTACGGGTTGGAAACTGTTTTCAAATTCACTAAACCGCCAAGAGGTATCTCTGAGTTTGATTGGATTCGTAAAGGTTTTAATCAAATTGTTGAAAAGGCTAAAGCCAACACTGTACCCACCGACTATCTCGGGTTTAAATTACAATCTATAAGTTTAAAAAGTGCTGAGCCAGGGTACGTATCTTTGAGACCTGTCTCTGAAGTTAGTGGTGATGTTCTCTGGGATATTTTTGGAGGCATAATTCAAAGTAACTCTGAATCTTTAACCTCTAGCGACACTTTTAGAATTGACGTTACGAAGGTAAATGTCCCCGCAGGTAAAGGAAGGGCAAGACCTGACTTTTACAATACCTTTGATGAAGAATCTAAAGCGAGACGGGGTATTGTAGTAATTAATAATAAAGACAATTTATGTTTGGCTAGAGCGTTGGTAGTAGGCAAAGCACTTGCAAAAAATGATCCTCAGTACAAAGCAATACGTCAGGACAAGGGAAAAAGACAAACTTTCAGAGCTAATAAGCTCATAGCAAAAGCCCGTGTAGAAATGCCTGAGGAGGGCGCAGGAATCCCTGAGCTTGAAAAATTTCAGTCACATCTTAAAAAATACAAAATTACCGTCTACAACTACGACAAAAAAGGCCGGGATGTTTACTTTGAGGGAGGTAATGAAGATGCTAAATTTAAAATTAACTTGTTATTTCATAACGGTCATTATAACGTAATTACAAACTTAACTGCCGCGTTTGTTTGCAATTTCTTTTGTGAAGCCTGTCATATTCCCTATAGCAACAGACATGAGCATCGTTGCTCTAACAGATGCTCGTCCTGTCATACCATCTCCCCGCCCTGTAAACTAGAACACGGAGGCATCACATGCTGTTTTTGCAACCGTTTCTTCAAAAACGAGCGGTGTTTAATAGCCCATCAAGGGCAAGTTTGTAAAACTTTAAAACTCTGCCGTGGCTGTAAGAAAATGATTTATCCAAAAAAACGTAAGACAGCTCACGTATGCGGAGAAGTTTATTGTAAACCCTGTGATGCGTTTAAAGACCCCGCGCATCAGTGTTTCATAAGGGTAGATAGGAGAATTCCGAAAGACCGTGATTTTTTGTTTATTTTCTTTGATTTGGAAACAAGGCAGGACGAGTCACTCCCCTCAGATCCTGATAAAAAAGTTCATAAAGTTAACCTGTGCGTTTCTCAACAGTACTGCTTTAAATGTATTAATGGGGGTGAGTGTGAAACTTGCTCGGAACGGCAAAGAGTATTTGAAAAAGAACCAGTAAAACAGTTTATGGACTATGTAATGGGAATTCGAAAGAAATTTAAAGATGTTTGTGTGATTGCTCACAACGGACAGGGTTTTGATTTCCAATTCATTCTACAGTACATCATGGAAGAAACTAAATTTACCCCAAACATCACTCCTCGGGGAACTAAAGCTATTTTGATTGAAGTAGCCAACGTAAGGTTTGTTGACTCACTTAGTTATTTTCCCATGTCCCTCTCTGCACTTCCTAAAGCTTTTGATCTGCCTCCCGAGAAAAAGAAAGGTTATTTCCCGCATCTTTTTAACACTGTGGCAAATCAAAATTATGTAGGCCCGATACCCGACAAAAAGTATTACTGCCCGGAATCAATGTTTGAGAAACCTCACGAAGCCTTCGAGATTTGGTACGACGAACGAGTCGCTGAAGATTACGTGTTTGATTTCAAAAAGGAAATCTTGGAGTATTGTATCTCTGACGTGGAGATTTTAGCCCAAGCGTGTATAAAATTTAGAGCCTTACTTCTTCAAGAGTGTAACGTAGATCCTTTCCTCGAGGCTATAACAATTGCTAGCGCCTGTAACTTAGCTTTTCGGCGTAACTTTCTAAAACCAAACACAATAGGTTTGATTCCTAAAAACGGTTATAGACTGACTGACAATCAGTCAGCCGTTGCTTTACAATGGTTAACATGGGAAGAGGAGAAACGAGGGTTGAGGATTCAACATGCGGGCCGGGGTAAAGAAGTTAAAATTAATGGAATGAAAGTAGATGGGTTTGACGGTGAGAGAATTTACGAGTTTCACGGGTGTTACTGGCACGGGTGCCCGAAATGTTTTCCTTATAACAGAGAGGCTCCTCTGAAGGAGGATCCCTCAGACAGTTTGCATCTCCGTTACGAGAGAACCAAGTCAAAAATGGCAAAATTTAATAGCTATGAAGTTGTAGAGATGTGGGAGTGTGAGTTTAATAAATTGAAGAAGGACAAAAAACTAAATCACTTGAACCAACTATCCATTCTAAACACACTTCCACTTAATCCTAGAGATTCTTTCTTTGGAGGCAGGACGGGTAATACTAAAACGTATTGTAAATGTGAAGAGGGAGAAACAATTCAATATGTAGATGTCTGTTCCCTTTATCCGTATGTAAATAAATATTGTAAGTATCCCGTGGGTCATCCTACTATTTATGTCGGAAATGAGTGCCGAGAGAGAGGCCTTGAAGTAGAGGGCTTGTTAAAATGTAAGATTCTACCTCCTTACAACTTGTATCATCCCGTACTCCCCGCAAAAATGAATAATAAATTGATGTTTGTTTTGTGTAGAACTTGTGGGGAAACATTAAACCAAGGGGAATGTTTTCATGATAGTGAGGAAAGGGCAATGGTAGGAACGTGGACCATGGATGAGATAAGGAAAGCTGTAGAAAAAGGCTACATGATTTTGGACATGTATGAGTTGTGGGAGTACGAGGTAGCCACATACGAGAAAGGGGGATTGTTTACAGATTTTATTAATAAATTTTTAAAAATCAAGCAGGAAGCTTCAGGGTATCCCGCCTGGTGTATGCCAGAGGAGAATAAAGACAATTATGTTTCTGATTTCTTTGAGCGTGAGGGTATTCAAATGGAGAAAGATAAAATTGCTAAAAATGGAGGACTCAGGTCAGTAGCTAAATTAATGTTAAATTCATTCTGGGGCAAGTTTGGTCAACGAGAAAACATGACAAAAACTGAAATCGTGAGAGACTCTAAAGAATTATTCAATTCGTTAACTCAACCAGGAAAGGAAGTTAAGTTTGTTGAAGTAATTAACCAAGAGGTTTTGCTAGTTAATTGGCAGAATGTTGATGAAGCTAGTGAGGCTCTAAAAACTGTAAATGTTGTAATTGCGGCCTACACCACTGCTCACGCGAGACTTAAACTTTATGAACACTTAGAAGCTTTAGGAGGCCAAGTAATCTATTATGACACGGATTCATGTATTTATTTATACCGGGGAGGGTTGTATAAGGTTCCTACGGGGGATTACCTCGGGGAAATGACGGACGAATTGGCAAGCGAGTACGGGCCCGGCTCTTATATTGTAGAATTTGTTTCTGGGGGACCAAAGACTTACGCTTACCTTGTCTGGTCAACCAAAAAGCAAAAGTTAGAATCTGTGTGTAAAATCAAGGGCCTAACATTAAACATGAAAACCTCCGAAACATTAAACTTTGAAGCTCTAAAAAAGATGGTACTAAACGAAGCTGCTGAAATACTAGAAATTGAAGAGAATAGAATCAGGAGAACAAAGACACGAGAAGTTGTTACAGTAAGTGAAATTAAAAAGTTTAGAATTACAGGACCCAAGAGAAAATTTAATGATGATCACGACACGTTGCCTTTCGGATTTAAAAAACAAAAACTAATGGAACCATCACACGGGTACTAAGCGTATATACCTCTAAACATCAGTTCTGTTACCTCATTCTGTTCTGAGACACGGTACTGATCGGTTGTGTTTGTGCTGTTACACTCAGTTGTATATTGTTTTGTTATTTTCTTGTAGAATGTCTGCTGAACATAATACATCCGCTAACCAACAGGTTTTTCTTCAACTTATACACAAAAAGAGGTTAAATGAAAATGTAAAATTTAATATTACACGCTCAGAGTTTAAGTTCTTACTTACAGGTTCAATAAATGCACGGGAATGGCCTTTGGTGTTTTCGGAGTATATAGTAGATAAAATAACGGAGAACTCCTCACCAAACACCTACATCGGAGTATCAATAAAGCACACAGGTGCATCAGGAGACATACCTTACATGCCATTAGCTAATCTAACACCGACAGTTTTTGATGATCACTTTGAAGAAATGTTTTGTAACGTTGAGAAACTATCTGGGGTTTTAAATCTTGAAGTATCACTTGTCTATATTCCTAGTTGCTACCGTCGATAAAGACGACACTTTTCCCTACGGAGCAGTGTTACTTTTGTACATACTTCTTGTGACTAGTACAGTTACATCATTCTACTCTGAGTTACGGTACTGATCAGACGTGCTTCTGCGCTGTTTTTGTCTGTAAAAACGTAATTGTGACATGGCTGCTAAATACTATACATTTAATAACAAACCGGTATTGGTTCTGTTTGATAATGAAGGAAAGCCATGGTTTAAAGCTAAAGATGTAGCGTCTGCTCTTAAGCATGTTAATTGCTGTAGTGCAATTCAGAAACATGTAGATGACAAAGATAAATTAAGTGTTGGAAGTTTTTCTGAGATTCAAAAACAGGGTGTTGGACCGATTGAGAAAACAACTGTTTTCATAAACGAAGCCGGATTATGTTCTTTAATGTTAAAATCAACTACTCCTGAGGCAAGACTGTTAGTAAGAAGTCTGTTGCCGGAGAAGTTTTACCTTACTTACACAAATATGAAAGATGAAAGTTCACTTTAAATGTTAGTTTTAAAATCACAAGTTCCCACTGTATGAATGTATGTGAGTGAATGTAGGTCACTGGCGCGGGTGACGAAAAACCCCGTAAACCTGAATGAGAAGACTTAGTAGATTGAGGAGTCTGGCCAACTCCCAGACTGCTCTTTTGAACGGGTATGTGTGAATGTGTGATGAAGGATCTAGTAGATTGAGGCGTCTGGCTAACACCCAGACTACTCCTTCGAACGAGCCGGTGTGAATGTGTGATGAAGGCTCTAATAGATTGAGGCGCCTGGCCAACACCCAGGCTACTCCTTTGAACGAGCCGGTGTGAATGAAGGATTTTGTACATTGAGAAGCCTTGCTAACGCACAGGCTACTCCTTGGAACAATCCGGTGGGCAAAAAAAAGTAAATAAATATAAAGCAAATAAAAAGAACTCTATCCTTTCGTTTGCTAAAAGGGAGAGGACTTTTATTTTGTACTGGGCGTCAACCAGGTAATCTGGATTGGCTCGCGCACGAAATAAAGGTTGAACCTGGGTGCTCATGCACGAATGGTCTCAAACCCCATTCAAGCAAACATACACTTGCCGAGGGTTTATCACAGAATGCCCGGAGATTTACATGGTAGCTGTGGAGACTCAATGGATCGAGGTTGGAAGCACTGACCGCAGGAGAACATCTGACTTGGAAACATTCGACCGGAGATAGATAGATATTTGTCCTCGGTGGACAGTTTTCAGCGGACTTGGAGGTATTTTATAGCTTAAGGTTTCTATTAAAGAAAATATTACCCCGGTAAACAGTTTTAGCGGACTCGGTATTATTTGACCGTGAAATTTAAAATGTTTGGGCAAAGTTAAATGTAGCCCCGGTAAACAGTTTTAGCGGACTCGGTATTGTTTGACCGAGAAATTTAAAAGGTTTGGGCAAAGTTAAATGCAGCCCCGGTAGAGTATTTTCAGTAAATTGTGACGATACGTTAGATTGTCAGAGTACCTCACAATCCCCGGCAGACAGTTTTAACGAAGCTGAACATATTCAACCGAGAAATTACACAATCAACCTGCAGAACTACCCGGACTCAGGCAAAAATAACCAACTCAGAGCGAAATACTGTATAATTTCTGTCCTTCTAAAGAATGCATTTTATGTTTGTTGTATTTTAATATGTCCCCATGGTGTATCATTTGTGGTCAACTCCCCAATGTTGGTGTTGGTTACAATATTTGACTAGTGAATGCAGTAAAATGATATATTGATTCTGTTTGTTGGTATAACTGTGTTTTTCAAGCAACTAACTACAACAACAAAAAAGACAACTCTGTATTTGTTTTAACTTTACAAAATACAATACCATCACCAGCCTATTCTGCATTAGTTTAAATTCATAAACAGTGGACTTGGCGTGTAGCTAGGTCTAACACTTAGAATCATGATAATTGAGTTGGGACCCAAGATGGGTCCCAGCTACTAACTACTTCAACTATAATGTTATGAAAGGGAGGCGTCTCGCCTCTCTTGGGTGTCGGTATAGCTTTTTCTTTTTCTGCTAGTGTTTACAAGTCTTTTCTAGCTACTGTAACAGAGGTTTCTAAACAGTTAAATGCAAATAATGCTGCCAAAAGTAATAGAAATTGAACAAACCTGCTAAAATAAGCATAAAGTTCAAAATTTGCCTCAACATCTTATTTACAGACCCTAGCCATACTAAACAGCTAAAAAAAAAACTCCAAGTGTTGTTCTTTCAAACAGAAACCTGACATTTTAATTCAGAACATTATTATACACCACCTGACATTCTAATGTAGAATTGCAATATTTGATTAATAAACGCAGTAAAATTATATATTTATTCTGTTTGCTGGTATATTGTAACAGTGTTTTCAAGCAAATAATTACAACAAAAACACACATATGAACTCTAAAGTGTTTAATCTCTGTATTTGTTTAACTTTACAAAATACAATACCACCACCAGCACTTAGTGTCCAACACTTAGAATCTTTATCTGGTGTAATGTTATGAGCGTTTCGTGGCCCTTGAAGCTAGGGTATAACTTTTCTGTTAGTGTTTACAAGTATCTTCTAGCTACTGTGTCTAGAGATTTCTAAACAGTTCAACACATACTACAAATTAGTCCTACTATCATACAGCTCCAAATTTGCCTTAATGTATTAATTTACAGTAAAAGGTGACAAGAGTTGTTCGTTCATACAGCTGAACACCAACCAGAAACTTGAAATTTTAATTCAGAACCTACAAAATAGCAAAAATTATCTACTCATGTTGTTAAAACCTCAGTTACAATGTACTGAAAATCTAATAAAAGACAGAGACTTACCCCGAAATAACAACTAAAGATCAGATTGAGCTTGATGAACCCAACTGCTATAATACTAAACTACAACATCTAAACAACGGCTAAAAATCAACACACCTGAACAATAATTACTTTAATTGTAACAGCTACAACTCTGTAAATATACCCTCTGAAGGGGGTCTATCGATAAACCCCCCTTGATCTTCAGTACTTTCAACACCTTCATTGGTTTATATTCTCGTTGAAGAATCAGACAAAGTATAATTTATTTTGTGTGACTTGTGTTTTCGCTATTTTGTCACTTACACGAGATTTCTTGTATGTTTGTTTCAATCACATGTATTTGATAACCGTAGCTAAACTAAAGAGATTGCTAAAATCTTGGGCTACTCTAACCCACGAAAATCAATCAGAGATCATGTCAGAGAAAATATCGTAAAATTACGCCTGAAGTACTAGGCGAACCCCTCTTCCCCACCCAGCCCCAAGGGGGCTCCAAATCGGAGCTCCCTTTTGAATTATCAATCTCATACGGTATATATCAACGAACCAGGTCTATATTATTAATTTTAACACAAAGCTAGTTTTCTTGTGTGTGTGAGTGTTTGTTTAATATGTTCAAGCATGACATTAGCAATAATTCATGATTTAATAAAAATTATCTAAATGAGGTCTTGGGTGATGTAAAGGAAAAGTACCGTAAAACAATACCTGAAGTGCTAGGCGAACCCCTCTTCCCCATCCTGCCCAAAGGGGGGCGCGATTCACGCCCACCTTTGAACTAACAATCTCATACTGTATATATCAGCGAACCAGGTATTTATTCACTTAATTTAACAAATAAAATAGAAGTTAAAACTTACAGCTCCCAACACCCACATGCTAGCCTCTACAGACTTAGGACTTATAACCCAGTTAACGTACTAATAAAAAGCAGAGCCTGATGAACTCAACTGCTTCTAAACAACAGCTAAAAAGTCAACATTTTTGAACAATAATTGCCTTGATTGTAGCAGCTACAACTCTGTAAAAATAGCCAGAGAGCCATTTTAGCGAAGTTCCAGTACCTTCAACATTGATAGTGGTTTATATTCTCGTTGAAGAATCAGTCAAAATATCATTTATTTTGTATTGGTTTGTAACTAGTTTTCCTGTATGTTTAATATTTTTCAATCACAAGTATTTGACAGTGATATTCATGGTAAAGGTGTAGATGAGGACGATAAGTGTAAGGCTGGAAATATACTCTCTGAAGGGGGATGCCTCAAGGCATCCCCCTTTAACTTTCAAGATCAGTCTAACTTCATCAATGAATCTGGATGTACTCTTTTAATTTAACATAACAAATAGAAGCTAAAACTTGCAAATATTCAGGAAAGCTAGTAAAACAGAGCTACTCCTCTCTAATTTTCTTGCATGATTTAAGAGTATCTGAGGTCTTGGACTATGTAAAGAAAACAATAAAGACCGGGGGAGCGAAACTCTCCCACCTATCTTATAATGAACAAACCAAATATGATATACTCACTTAATTCAACATAACAAATAGAAGCTAAAACTTGTAAATATTCTGAAAACCTAGTAAGACAGAGCTTGCAGTCTGTCCAGTTTTGTAATGTTTCTTCTTTACAGAGTTAGCGTTGGTTAGTAAGTACCAAATTGCATTTCAATCGCCCCAAAAACTCTCAAGATATTTAATTTTAAAGTATAGCTCCTTCAATTATTTTGATACTTTCCCGCAGTACAGAGTTTAAGTATTTTTTAAATCGTGGAGGATGTCAACAAGTACCTATATACCAAGTTTCAATTAAATCGGCCCAGCCGTTCTTAAGATATTGATTTTTAAAATATAGTTCCTTCAATTGTTTTGATACTACTTGCAGTACAGAGTTTAGGTTTTTTAAAGATGTAGCAGAGGTAAACAGGTACCTGTATGCCAAGTTTCATTCAAATCGGCCAAGCCGTTCTCAAGATATATAATTTTGAAAATTTGCCCCTTCATTTTTCGAGATGCAACCCGCAACATTTTAGTTAAGATTTTTCATATAGGTAGCTACCCCTCTGAAGTGCCTACACTACGTAGTAGGCAGTTTTTTGGGGTCAAAATGACCCTAGGACCCACCGTTTTCGAGATATAAGCAATTTTAAGAAAATCAGACTCAATAAAGAGAAGAAGAAGAAGAAGAAAGAGAGAAGCAGTGGCACGGAGTGGTGAAGGTGAGAGGGGAAGGTGAGAGGGGAAGGTGAGGGGGGTAACATAACATGCAGAATAATACACAAGAGAGAGAAAAAGAAGAAAATCAGAACACACAAGAGAGAAGAAGAAGAAATAAAACAGTGGATGGGTGAGGGGGAGAGGGGAGGGGAAGGTGAGAGGTGAGAAGAAGAACACGCAAGTGGTAACAGAAGTGAGCAGTAGGGGCGCTGGGAGGTGGGCCTAACATGGGAATAATTTTTTGATGTAATTTAAATGTCCATGTAATGTCCATGGCCTTTTTGGGAAGTGTTGGGTTGGCAACACTGAACCTTTGTCCATGATCTTAAATTTTGTCGGGAAAAGTTGGGTTGGCGACACTGAACCTTTGCCCATGATATACATGGGCTTGGTCACGTTAGCGTGACATAATTTAAGTTGTAGTTGGTCACAGGGAATTTTTTTTCTCTTAAGTTGGTACCACTGGTAATTTTTTGAGGTCATGGCCACCTTTTTTTGGTCACGTGGTTGACCCTCTGAGTGAAGCCATCACATCAGCTGTTCCCCATATAACTACATGTTAGAGTCAACTTCCCGGGTACCCTACTGCTCACTTCTGTTACCACTTGCGTGTTCTTCTTCTCACCTCTCACCTTCCCCTCCCCTCTCCCCCTCACCCATCCACTGTTTTATTTCTTCTTCTTCTCTCTTGTGTGTTCTGATTTTCTTCTTTTTCTCTCTCTTGTGTATTATTCTGCATGTTATGTTACCCCCCTCACCTTCCCCTCTCACCTTCACCACTCCGTGCCACTGCTTCTCTCTTTCTTCTTCTTCTTCTTCTCTTTATTGAGTCTGATTTTCTTAAAATTGCTTATATCTCGAAAACGGTGGGTCCTAGGGTCATTTTGACCCCAAAAAACTGCCTACTACGTAGAGTAGGCACTTCAGAGGGGTAGCTACCTATATGAAAAATCTTAACTAAAATGTTGCGGGTTGCATCTCGAAAAATGAAGGGGCAAATTTTCAAAATTATATATCTTGAGAACGGCTTGGCCGATTTGAATGAAACTTGGCATACAGGTACCTGTTTACCTCTGCTACATCTTTAAAAAACCTAAACTCTGTACTGCAAGTAGTATCAAAACAATTGAAGGAACTATATTTTAAAAATCAATATCTTAAGAACGGCTGGGCCGATTTAATTGAAACTTGGTATATAGGTACTTGTTGACATCCTCCACGATTTAAAAAATACTTAAACTCTGTACTGCGGGAAAGTATCAAAATAATTGAAGGAGCTATACTTTAAAATTAAATATCTTGAGAGTTTTTGGGGCGATTGAAATGCAATTTGGTACTTACTAACCAACGCTAACTCTGTAAAGAAGAAACATTACAAAACTGGACAGACTGCAAGCTCTGTCTTACTAGGTTTTCAGAATATTTACAAGTTTTAGCTTCTATTTGTTATGTTGAATTAAGTGAGTATATCATATTTGGTTTGTTCATTATAAGATAGGTGGGAGAGTTTCGCTCCCCCGGTCTTTATTGTTTTCTTTACATAGTCCAAGACCTCAGATACTCTTAAATCATGCAAGAAAATTAGAGAGGAGTAGCTCTGTTTTACTAGCTTTCCTGAATATTTGCAAGTTTTAGCTTCTATTTGTTATGTTAAATTAAAAGAGTACATCCAGATTCATTGATGAAGTTAGACTGATCTTGAAAGTTAAAGGGGGATGCCTTGAGGCATCCCCCTTCAGAGAGTATATTTCCAGCCTTACACTTATCGTCCTCATCTACACCTTTACCATGAATATCACTGTCAAATACTTGTGATTGAAAAATATTAAACATACAGGAAAACTAGTTACAAACCAATACAAAATAAATGATATTTTGACTGATTCTTCAACGAGAATATAAACCACTATCAATGTTGAAGGTACTGGAACTTCGCTAAAATGGCTCTCTGGCTATTTTTACAGAGTTGTAGCTGCTACAATCAAGGCAATTATTGTTCAAAAATGTTGACTTTTTAGCTGTTGTTTAGAAGCAGTTGAGTTCATCAGGCTCTGCTTTTTATTAGTACGTTAACTGGGTTATAAGTCCTAAGTCTGTAGAGGCTAGCATGTGGGTGTTGGGAGCTGTAAGTTTTAACTTCTATTTTATTTGTTAAATTAAGTGAATAAATACCTGGTTCGCTGATATATACAGTATGAGATTGTTAGTTCAAAGGTGGGCGTGAATCGCGCCCCCCTTTGGGCAGGATGGGGAAGAGGGGTTCGCCTAGCACTTCAGGTATTGTTTTACGGTACTTTTCCTTTACATCACCCAAGACCTCATTTAGATAATTTTTATTAAATCATGAATTATTGCTAATGTCATGCTTGAACATATTAAACAAACACTCACACACACAAGAAAACTAGCTTTGTGTTAAAATTAATAATATAGACCTGGTTCGTTGATATATACCGTATGAGATTGATAATTCAAAAGGGAGCTCCGATTTGGAGCCCCCTTGGGGCTGGGTGGGGAAGAGGGGTTCGCCTAGTACTTCAGGCGTAATTTTACGATATTTTCTCTGACATGATCTCTGATTGATTTTCGTGGGTTAGAGTAGCCCAAGATTTTAGCAATCTCTTTAGTTTAGCTACGGTTATCAAATACATGTGATTGAAACAAACATACAAGAAATCTCGTGTAAGTGACAAAATAGCGAAAACACAAGTCACACAAAATAAATTATACTTTGTCTGATTCTTCAACGAGAATATAAACCAATGAAGGTGTTGAAAGTACTGAAGATCAAGGGGGGTTTATCGATAGACCCCCTTCAGAGGGTATATTTACAGAGTTGTAGCTGTTACAATTAAAGTAATTATTGTTCAGGTGTGTTGATTTTTAGCCGTTGTTTAGATGTTGTAGTTTAGTATTATAGCAGTTGGGTTCATCAAGCTCAATCTGATCTTTAGTTGTTATTTCGGGGTAAGTCTCTGTCTTTTATTAGATTTTCAGTACATTGTAACTGAGGTTTTAACAACATGAGTAGATAATTTTTGCTATTTTGTAGGTTCTGAATTAAAATTTCAAGTTTCTGGTTGGTGTTCAGCTGTATGAACGAACAACTCTTGTCACCTTTTACTGTAAATTAATACATTAAGGCAAATTTGGAGCTGTATGATAGTAGGACTAATTTGTAGTATGTGTTGAACTGTTTAGAAATCTCTAGACACAGTAGCTAGAAGATACTTGTAAACACTAACAGAAAAGTTATACCCTAGCTTCAAGGGCCACGAAACGCTCATAACATTACACCAGATAAAGATTCTAAGTGTTGGACACTAAGTGCTGGTGGTGGTATTGTATTTTGTAAAGTTAAACAAATACAGAGATTAAACACTTTAGAGTTCATATGTGTGTTTTTGTTGTAATTATTTGCTTGAAAACACTGTTACAATATACCAGCAAACAGAATAAATATATAATTTTACTGCGTTTATTAATCAAATATTGCAATTCTACATTAGAATGTCAGGTGGTGTATAATAATGTTCTGAATTAAAATGTCAGGTTTCTGTTTGAAAGAACAACACTTGGAGTTTTTTTTTTAGCTGTTTAGTATGGCTAGGGTCTGTAAATAAGATGTTGAGGCAAATTTTGAACTTTATGCTTATTTTAGCAGGTTTGTTCAATTTCTATTACTTTTGGCAGCATTATTTGCATTTAACTGTTTAGAAACCTCTGTTACAGTAGCTAGAAAAGACTTGTAAACACTAGCAGAAAAAGAAAAAGCTATACCGACACCCAAGAGAGGCGAGACGCCTCCCTTTCATAACATTATAGTTGAAGTAGTTAGTAGCTGGGACCCATCTTGGGTCCCAACTCAATTATCATGATTCTAAGTGTTAGACCTAGCTACACGCCAAGTCCACTGTTTATGAATTTAAACTAATGCAGAATAGGCTGGTGATGGTATTGTATTTTGTAAAGTTAAAACAAATACAGAGTTGTCTTTTTTGTTGTTGTAGTTAGTTGCTTGAAAAACACAGTTATACCAACAAACAGAATCAATATATCATTTTACTGCATTCACTAGTCAAATATTGTAACCAACACCAACATTGGGGAGTTGACCACAAATGATACACCATGGGGACATATTAAAATACAACAAACATAAAATGCATTCTTTAGAAGGACAGAAATTATACAGTATTTCGCTCTGAGTTGGTTATTTTTGCCTGAGTCCGGGTAGTTCTGCAGGTTGATTGTGTAATTTCTCGGTTGAATATGTTCAGCTTCGTTAAAACTGTCTGCCGGGGATTGTGAGGTACTCTGACAATCTAACGTATCGTCACAATTTACTGAAAATACTCTACCGGGGCTGCATTTAACTTTGCCCAAACCTTTTAAATTTCTCGGTCAAACAATACCGAGTCCGCTAAAACTGTTTACCGGGGCTACATTTAACTTTGCCCAAACATTTTAAATTTCACGGTCAAATAATACCGAGTCCGCTAAAACTGTTTACCGGGGTAATATTTTCTTTAATAGAAACCTTAAGCTATAAAATACCTCCAAGTCCGCTGAAAACTGTCCACCGAGGACAAATATCTATCTATCTCCGGTCGAATGTTTCCAAGTCAGATGTTCTCCTGCGGTCAGTGCTTCCAACCTCGATCCATTGAGTCTCCACAGCTACCATGTAAATCTCCGGGCATTCTGTGATAAACCCTCGGCAAGTGTATGTTTGCTTGAATGGGGTTTGAGACCATTCGTGCATGAGCACCCAGGTTCAACCTTTATTTCGTGCGCGAGCCAATCCAGATTACCTGGTTGACGCCCAGTACAAAATAAAAGTCCTCTCCCTTTTAGCAAACGAAAGGATAGAGTTTTTTTTATTTGCTTTATATTTATTTACTTTTTTTGCCCACCGGATTGTTCCAAGGAGTAGCCTGTGCGTTAGCAAGGCTTCTCAATGTACAAAATCCTTCATTCACACCGGCTCGTTCAAAGGAGTAGCCTGGGTGTTGGCCAGGCGCCTCAATCTATTAGAGCCTTCATCACACATTCACACCGGCTCGTTCGAAGGAGTAGTCTGGGTGTTAGCCAGACGCCTCAATCTACTAGATCCTTCATCACACATTCACACATACCCGTTCAAAAGAGCAGTCTGGGAGTTGGCCAGACTCCTCAATCTACTAAGTCTTCTCATTCAGGTTTACGGGGTTTTTCGTCACCCGCGCCAGTGACCTTCATTCACTCACATACATTCATACAGTGGGAACTTGTGATTTTAAAACTAACATTTAAAGTGAACTTTCATCTTTCATATTTGTGTAAGTAAGGTAAAACTTCTCCGGCAACAGACTTCTTACTAACAGTCTTGCCTCAGGAGTAGTTGATTTTAACATTAAAGAACATAATCCGGCTTCGTTTATGAAAACAGTTGTTTTCTCAATCGGTCCAACACCCTGTTTTTGAATCTCAGAAAAACTTCCAACACTTAATTTATCTTTGTCATCTACATGTTTCTGAATTGCACTACAGCAATTAACATGCTTAAGAGCAGACGCTACATCTTTAGCTTTAAACCATGGCTTTCCTTCATTATCAAACAGAACCAATACCGGTTTGTTATTAAATGTATAGTATTTAGCAGCCATGTCACAATTACGTTTTTACAGACAAAAACAGCGCAGAAGCACGTCTGATCAGTACCGTAACTCAGAGTAGAATGATGTAACTGTACTAGTCACAAGAAGTATGTACAAAAGTAACACTGCTCCGTAGGGAAAAGTGTCGTCTTTATCGACGGTAGCAACTAGGAATATAGACAAGTGATACTTCAAGATTTAAAACCCCAGATAGTTTCTCAACGTTACAAAACATTTCTTCAAAGTGATCATCAAAAACTGTCGGTGTTAGATTAGCTAATGGCATGTAAGGTATGTCTCCTGATGCACCTGTGTGCTTTATTGATACTCCGATGTAGGTGTTTGGTGAGGAGTTCTCCGTTATTTTATCTACTATATACTCCGAAAACACCAAAGGCCATTCCCGTGCATTTATTGAACCTGTAAGTAAGAACTTAAACTCTGAGCGTGTAATATTAAATTTTACATTTTCATTTAACCTCTTTTTGTGTATAAGTTGAAGAAAAACCTGTTGGTTAGCGGATGTATTATGTTCAGCAGACATTCTACAAGAAAATAACAAAACAATATACAACTGAGTGTAACAGCACAAACACAACCCATCAGTACCGTGTCTCAGAACAGAATGAGGTAACAGAACTGATGTTTAGAGGTATATACGCTTAGTACCCGTGTGATGGTTCCATTAGTTTTTGTTTTTTAAATCCGAAAGGCAACGTGTCGTGATCATCATTAAATTTTCTCTTGGGTCCTGTAATTCTAAACTTTTTAATTTCACTTACTGTAACAACTTCTCGTGTCTTTGTTCTCCTGATTCTATTCTCTTCAATTTCTAGTATTTCAGCAGCTTCGTTTAGTACCATCTTTTTTAGAGCTTCAAAGTTTAATGTTTCGGAGGTTTTCATGTTTAATGTTAGGCCCTTGATTTTACACACAGATTCTAACTTTTGCTTTTTGGTTGACCAGACAAGGTAAGCGTAAGTCTTTGGTCCCCCAGAAACAAATTCTACAATATAAGAGCCGGGCCCGTACTCGCTTGCCAATTCGTCCGTCATTTCCCCGAGGTAATCCCCCGTAGGAACCTTATACAACCCTCCCCGGTATAAATAAATACATGAATCCGTGTCATAATAGATTACTTGGCCTCCTAAAGCTTCTAAGTGTTCATAAAGTTTAAGTCTCGCGTGAGCAGTGGTGTAGGCCGCAATTACAACATTTACAGTTTTTAGAGCCTCACTAGCTTCATCAACATTCTGCCAATTAACTAGCAAAACCTCTTGGTTAATTACTTCAACAAACTTAACTTCCTTTCCTGGTTGAGTTAACGAATTGAATAATTCTTTAGAGTCTCTCACGATTTCAGTTTTTGTCATGTTTTCTCGTTGACCAAACTTGCCCCAGAATGAATTTAACATTAATTTAGCTACTGACCTGAGTCCTCCATTTTTAGCAATTTTATCTTTCTCCATTTGAATACCCTCACGCTCAAAGAAATCAGAAACATAATTGTCTTTATTCTCCTCTGTCATACACCAGGCGGGATACCCTGAAGCTTCCTGCTTGATTTTTAAAAATTTATTAATAAAATCTGTAAACAATCCCCCTTTCTCGTATGTGGCTACCTCGTACTCCCACAACTCATACATGTCCAAAATCATGTAGCCTTTTTCTACAGCTTTCCTTATCTCATCCATGGTCCACGTTCCTACCATTGCCCTTTCCTCACTATCATGAAAACATTCCCCTTGGTTTAATGTTTCCCCACAAGTTCTACACAAAACAAACATCAATTTATTATTCATTTTTGCGGGGAGTACGGGATGATACAAGTTGTAAGGAGGTAGAATCTTACATTTTAACAAGCCCTCTACTTCAAGGCCTCTCTCTCGGCACTCATTTCCGACATAAATAGTAGGATGACCCACGGGATACTTACAATATTTATTTACATACGGATAAAGGGAACAGACATCTACATATTGAATTGTTTCTCCCTCTTCACATTTACAATACGTTTTAGTATTACCCGTCCTGCCTCCAAAGAAAGAATCTCTAGGATTAAGTGGAAGTGTGTTTAGAATGGATAGTTGGTTCAAGTGATTTAGTTTTTTGTCCTTCTTCAATTTATTAAACTCACACTCCCACATCTCTACAACTTCATAGCTATTAAATTTTGCCATTTTTGACTTGGTTCTCTCGTAACGGAGATGCAAACTGTCTGAGGGATCCTCCTTCAGAGGAGCCTCTCTGTTATAAGGAAAACATTTCGGGCACCCGTGCCAGTAACACCCGTGAAACTCGTAAATTCTCTCACCGTCAAACCCATCTACTTTCATTCCATTAATTTTAACTTCTTTACCCCGGCCCGCATGTTGAATCCTCAACCCTCGTTTCTCCTCTTCCCATGTTAACCATTGTAAAGCAACGGCTGACTGATTGTCAGTCAGTCTATAACCGTTTTTAGGAATCAAACCTATTGTGTTTGGTTTTAGAAAGTTACGCCGAAAAGCTAAGTTACAGGCGCTAGCAATTGTTATAGCCTCGAGGAAAGGATCTACGTTACACTCTTGAAGAAGTAAGGCTCTAAATTTTATACACGCTTGGGCTAAAATCTCCACGTCAGAGATACAATACTCCAAGATTTCCTTTTTGAAATCAAACACGTAATCTTCAGCGACTCGTTCGTCGTACCAAATCTCGAAGGCTTCGTGAGGTTTCTCAAACATTGATTCCGGGCAGTAATACTTTTTGTCGGGTATCGGGCCTACATAATTTTGATTTGCCACAGTGTTAAAAAGATGCGGGAAATAACCTTTCTTTTTCTCGGGAGGCAGATCAAAAGCTTTAGGAAGTGCAGAGAGGGACATGGGAAAATAACTAAGTGAGTCAACAAACCTTACGTTGGCTACTTCAATCAAAATAGCTTTAGTTCCCCGAGGAGTGATGTTTGGGGTAAATTTAGTTTCTTCCATGATGTACTGTAGAATGAATTGGAAATCAAAACCCTGTCCGTTGTGAGCAATCACACAAACATCTTTAAATTTCTTTCGAATTCCCATTACATAGTCCATAAACTGTTTTACTGGTTCTTTTTCAAATACTCTTTGCCGTTCCGAGCAAGTTTCACACTCACCCCCATTAATACATTTAAAGCAGTACTGTTGAGATACGCACAGGTTAACTTTATGAACTTTTTTATCAGGATCTGAGGGGAGTGACTCGTCCTGCCTTGTTTCCAAATCAAAGAAAATAAACAAAAAATCACGGTCTTTCGGAATTCTCCTATCTACCCTTATGAAACACTGATGCGCGGGGTCTTTAAACGCATCACAGGGTTTACAATAAACTTCTCCGCATACGTGAGCTGTCTTACGTTTTTTTGGATAAATCATTTTCTTACAGCCACGGCAGAGTTTTAAAGTTTTACAAACTTGCCCTTGATGGGCTATTAAACACCGCTCGTTTTTGAAGAAACGGTTGCAAAAACAGCATGTGATGCCTCCGTGTTCTAGTTTACAGGGCGGGGAGATGGTATGACAGGACGAGCATCTGTTAGAGCAACGATGCTCATGTCTGTTGCTATAGGGAATATGACAGGCTTCATAAAAGAAATTGCAAACAAACGCGGCAGTTAAGTTTGTAATTACGTTATAATGACCGTTATGAAATAACAAGTTAATTTTAAATTTAGCATCTTCATTACCTCCCTCAAAGTAAACATCCCGGCCTTTTTTGTCGTAGTTGTAGACGGTAATTTTGTATTTTTTAAGATGTGACTGAAATTTTTCAAGCTCAGGGATTCCTGCGCCCTCCTCAGGCATTTCTACACGGGCTTTTGCTATGAGCTTATTAGCTCTGAAAGTTTGTCTTTTTCCCTTGTCCTGACGTATTGCTTTGTACTGAGGATCATTTTTTGCAAGTGCTTTGCCTACTACCAACGCTCTAGCCAAACATAAATTGTCTTTATTATTAATTACTACAATACCCCGTCTCGCTTTAGATTCTTCATCAAAGGTATTGTAAAAGTCAGGTCTTGCCCTTCCTTTACCTGCGGGGACATTTACCTTCGTAACGTCAATTCTAAAAGTGTCGCTAGAGGTTAAAGATTCAGAGTTACTTTGAATTATGCCTCCAAAAATATCCCAGAGAACATCACCACTAACTTCAGAGACAGGTCTCAAAGATACGTACCCTGGCTCAGCACTTTTTAAACTTATAGATTGTAATTTAAACCCGAGATAGTCGGTGGGTACAGTGTTGGCTTTAGCCTTTTCAACAATTTGATTAAAACCTTTACGAATCCAATCAAACTCAGAGATACCTCTTGGCGGTTTAGTGAATTTGAAAACAGTTTCCAACCCGTACAACCTGAAGTGTTTAACATAGGTTTCAGAGGTACCAATTATATTTACTGGGTTTTGAGAGCTCTTTTTAGAAACATCCATCTTTTAACAGAGAATTAAATACTGAAAAAGCTAAACTGTGCTAACGCTTAAAAGAGCAAATACACCAGCCAGAGCCAAGCTCACACCAATATAACTGAATTAATAGCGCAGAGTCAACAAGACGATAATAATAATTTGTGCAAGAGAACACTTAACGATTACGCAGAAGCAGCATAAAACACGTCTGATCAGTGTGACGACTGAAGCAGATTGAGGTAATAGAGTCTATGTTTAGAGTTATATAGTACGTAGGAGAGCACTGTACATATGTATAACTACACATGTCAAAAAAAAACACTAACACCCAAACTACACAAGTCAAAGCAGAGCTACAAGTTATGATGAAGGTTAAAGTAATAGAGGTAGCAAACAATACTCTAACCAAAATAACAAGACTAGAGAGTGAGATTAATGGTGTAAGGATATGTTAGTCAGGTCTAACCAGGTAAAACAATTAAATACAGCACTATTCTAGCCAAGTTACTAAACACGCAAGATTACTACAATACATGAGAATTAAAACTACTACAATACAAGAAAACTAAAATCATTATAATCAAATGTAATAATTATATTTGCCAAGTGCAAAATCAACGAACAGAGTATCGCATGGACCTCTGACCAGTACAAATGCAAGGGATAGAGTGAAGTTAACGCTTGAGAATAAAGAGCGCTAAAAGTCTCGACCAATCAGGGCACAGAACGCTAATTACAACCAATAGAATGCATTTTTATTATAACCAATTACAGAGCTGTATTTTAACTAGTTACAACGAGTTTGCTGACAGAGATTTGTTGCGGATGTTGTGGTTAGATACGCAGAAGGAAGTGAAATTAGATTAGCAGAAGGGAGTGAAGGATGTGGAGGTTAGATGTACAGAAGGCTAGATGATTAACAACAGAAGGGCACGAGAGTCAAATATGTAGAAGTAAACGTAGGTCAAATAATTACCATAGAAGGCTAGATGGTTTACAACAGAAGGACACGAGGGATACATAATTACCACAGAAGGCTAGATGGTTTACAACAGAAGGACACGAGGGATACATAATTACCACAGAAGGCTAGATGGTTTACAACAGAAGGACACGAGGGCTAAATAATTAACCATAAAGGCATGCAAGAAATAGATAGTTGCCAAAGAGGGTAGCAGAAGAGCCGCAGAGGGTAGTAATTATACCCCAATTCTATTCTCCATAAGAGTCCGTGTTATTCTATTCCCCCATAAGAGTCCATGTTAATCTATTCTCCATAAGAGTCCATGTTATTCTATTCTCCATAAGACCCTATGTTGGGGCTCAAGCGCGCGGCCTTACTACTCCCTATACTTGTCCAACTGAAGATCTAAAGAGTTAGTTACTGTACCAAATTTCAGCCTTCTAGCTAGATATTTGTGTAAAATGGATTTACACCTCACATGTCAATTGACAGAAAATTGTGTCAATTAACAGAACCTATAATATGTGTGTAATATGTCGGTAAAACCACACATGTAATTTAACATAAATATTGCGTCAATCGGTGTCAGATAGCTTTTGGTTTCTATAACTTGTTGATCACTTATACTACAGCAAGCTCTAGTCATTATTATATATACTGTCCAAACCGTTCTTCCAAATCATCAGTTTGTTTTTACCCAAATAATAGATAGTGATATCGTAAATAATGTTTGAAGTAGATTACAATATCTATCAAAGCTTGTAAAGTATGCCCTAGAGAAAGTTGTGTCTAATAAGTTTGCCGTAGTGCTTATAGTAATTTCTTGGAATAAGTAGCTCTGAGGATGAACTTGAAGGCACATTCTGTAAACGAGCAGGATACGAAACGAGAGTCAGTTTTACCCGATCATTTTTGTCATTAATTATAGAATCGGGACGAGTAACAGCAACTTATCACTCAATTAACCGTCATCAAAGTGTAAAAGGCGCACTACTGATAATTTTGATAGAGAAAAGTCTGCTAGGGGGGAATCGCGTATATCCACATCTGTTTACGGGTCTCGTCCTTTGGAAATTGAAATGTAGACACATTTGAAGATTCACGGTTTGAATAATTACTGAAAAACACATGAAAACAACATCTAGAAAGGCATCACTACCAGATTTGTTAAAATTGTATATTGTGAAAACTGATTAACTAGCACATTTTTATTATTGCATTCTCGTACAAATAATTGAACGCTTTTAGTTGACCAGTCGTCTCGTCTAGTAAAAACTGTATAGTGGTTTTCTAAGAAAAGAGGAAAAAAACGACAAACATTACGACATTGCCATCGCGTATGATGACGTAATGCCGAGCAGCATTACAGCCTGTTTATTTAGTGTAGTGTTTCCTTGCATGGGGGTGATTTAGTGAGTCAGAATTCGTGTATTTATGATATTGTATAAAAGTGAGTCAGAATTCGTGTTGTGGAGATTTACCTGAGTCAAGATTGCGGTTGAACGTATAAAAGTGAGTCAGGATTCGTGCCGTCGAGTCACCTGAGTCAAGATTACTGTTAAAAATCTAATTTTGAGTCATGTCGAGTCAGAATCATCCCAAGAACGTATATATATATATATATATATATATATGTGTGTGTGTTTGCACTCTAGCGGTCATATTTTTCGTCCGATTTACTTCATATTTGGTAGGGACGTTCCTTTCTGTAATCAGTTGGACAAGTTCGTTGGGCAAAACAATCGGAAAACTCTAAACCTCTTTTTTTGGGGATTAATCTTTCAAATTTCGAGTTTTTGGGCCCAAAAAGGGTCAGAAAGGCCCCAAATGTAAAATCAATGCATGTTAAAAGATGGGAATTAAAAAGGCGAAAGTTTTAAGCCCTCTCTCGTCATTCTAGTATACATATTTACCGAGTTATTAAAGAAAATGTGTATCGACTAAACACAGTACGTTGTCTTACGGGGGTTTATACTAGAAAAGCTTGTTATTCCTTTATTAGAGTACTTTTATCATCCCCAGCAACCTCACGCCTACTTTTAAGCCTGTCTGGACCTTCTCTTACCTTATAATGCGCAAAATTGTATTCCCAGCTTTGCAAGTAAATAAAACCAGGAGTATCAGAACAGCCAAAAAATCAATGTTTTCAGATTCCAATAAGAATTGGGCAAATGTATGTTTTTACACTGATTTTGAATTTTAAAAGTTTTTATGTGGAAATTCACTTCCCTCACGTCAGCGTGCTGCGTGCGAACTCGTTAGTAGGGAGTATTGGACAGTCCGACCCCAGGAGGAGCAGGAGGAGCCCCCCCGCCCACTTAATTGATATGCAAATTTGTTTAATTTACCTAATTAATATGCAAATTTTTTTAATTACCCCCCCGGCATCCCCCCGGCATCCCTCCCGGCATCCCCCCCGGCATCCCCCCCGGCATCCCCCCCCGGCATCCCCCCCGGCATCCCCCCCAGGCATCCCCCCGGCACCCCCCCTGACACCCCCCGAGGTTTCGTCTCTGACACTTTTGCCCAGGGGCCCGCACCGCATTCTTGCCTTTTGCCCAGGGGCCCGCACCGCACCCCCCGCTCGAATTCCGAGCAATAGAACAATGGAACAAAACATCAGCAAAGGGGGTGTATCAATACACCCCCCTTCAAGTACTCTAAACTAAGGCAGGTGTTCACACAAAAACCGACGAGTCGCCCTCCTGTCTGGGAATGCGGATGCTCTAATTGACTGATGGCGCCAGACCCTTCCAGGAACCCATAATTATAGATCACCCTCGACGAAATCCATTAGAGCAGAGTGGCTATTACCCCTGACAGCGGATGAGATTTAGTGTGTGGAGGGAAACACCATCAAAGGACCCGACACTCTAAAGCTTTTAACGAGAAGCAATTCTCAGAAGAACACAAAGGATGGCAAGCGGTGAGCGTCACTTCGCATCGCCAGTGCTCCTTCAGTTCAGTTTGAGAGTTCAGTGCGTGAAGACGTGTTAGTTCGATACTGCTCCGTTCTCCGCTATTTGTGCTAGTCGCCGATTATTATCATTTGCAATTTGCGTCTAGCATCTTGAACTATTTAAAACGTTTGTATTGTGCTTTTTTGTTGTGTTTATCGAAACTTTATAATCTATTTTTAAGATGAATGGCCTACACAAGTGTACCATTTGCGGCTGTGAGTACGCGCGCAGACACAATTTAATACAGCACATCGTCAGATTCCACGGTGAGAGATACCAACCACCTCCACAGCAAGGTACGTGATTGTGTGTTGCAATAGTGTTTGAATAAGAGTTCAATTTTATTTCTTTTAGTAATATAGGGATATTTGATGAAATATTCCATCATATAGGCATATCCAAAGAGTGGCAAAAGTTGTATTTAACTGCATCAATCTTTAATTATTTTGTGTCAATAGAGAGCTGTCGCTATTAAATAAAAGTATATAAAAATTACGTAACTATAATAATTTAATTTTAGTAACTTCTAAATTTAGGGACCAAAGTATGTCATGTGGGTACTCAAAGTTCTCGGCTTGTCAAGTATATTCCAAAAATGCATTAAAAAAGTGGATCAAGTTCAAGGTCATCATCAGGTTAGCCCAAAGTGATCGATGTGGGTACTCAAATGACTCGCCTTGACTAGACGAACAAGAAGGTGCAATCAGAATTGAGATCCGACATATGATAATCCAGATCCCCCCCCAGGGGATGGGGGATGGGGGATGGGGGGGATGGGGGATGGGGATGGGGGGGATGATGACGGGGGATAATGATGGGGGGGGGATGATGGGGGATGTGGATTGAGAACATCAAAAACATGTCATGCTGGTACTCAATTTACTCGGCACGACTAGACGAGTATGAGGATGTAATCAGAATACTAAAATTATCCCTGCTTAAAAATAAATCTAATCGTTTTATGCGTTTGCAGATGGAGAATCAGCATGTCGGCTTTGTCGAGCCACATTCGTAGACCAGGGGGCCTTAGAGCGGCACATGGGGGCGAATCACCCCGTCGTTCCGCCCCGGGAGGCGATTGATGCACTGCAGACGACTGCCGTTGACAATCAACACTCCGTTGAAGGTGAGAATCTACATTAAGGCTGTGCAGTCAAAAAAATTTTAATTTTTTTTCTCACTTTTTTTTTGTTTATTACGATTATACAAACCGTAAACACACATTTTTTTGGAAAAATATTTCCGTTATGTTGGTTTTTTCACCCTTTGAAGTGCCGTTTTAGATGTATTTTGAATTATACACCAGTTGAAAACGGCCAATCACAAATTTTTAAAAATTGGTTTATGTATTTACACAATTTATGTATATACTTAAGGGTCACCTAAATGGATTTTAGTAAAATTTTTATTATTTCAGGAAATAAAGTTTGTATCTCGCTTGTTTTTTATTCGAGTGGTTTTAAAACTTCAGCTAACCCAAGCCAAGGGTGTACAAAGACAGTTTTTCAAAGAATATGTAAAAATTAGGAATCATAAAAAAGTTGTGTACAATAAACCTTTTCATTTTAGCCCACGCCAGACACCTATCTACCCCTGAGCCGCCCATATCGCCCCGAATCGCACGTGCAGGCACCCGCGCACCATATTTCTCTCTCACTCGCACATCCCTTTACTCTCTCACACATCTCCTCTCTCTCTCAATCTCTCTCTCTCTCTCTCTCACTACCCCGCATCGGCCCGCCACGTCGACTGCCGGCACCGTCACCCCGTGACAGAGGAAGTATCTTCCTTGCAAATAAAACAAAGGTCTAAAAGCCAGGTTGTGTTAAGTTGTATGTAGGCCTGAAGTCAGATTTCTTTATGCCCATCAAAGATGTTTAATATATTTTTACAATTGTTAATTAGGCCCTACAAATTTATTCTTAAGACAAAAACGCCACATTTTATTTCTGTTAGTGAAAAGGGTTTTTCTTAGCTAATAATCAAGTTGTTTATACACAGTTTTCTTTGCTTTTTCTATGTAAGTCAAACATAATTTATGACTCTTCAATTTCACATTAAATAGTTGCCAACCATATTTTAAAATACAAACGCACTTATAAAGAACACGTTTGATTATAAAGAGCAATGAATTACAATTTGTTCAGCTGTGTGATTTGATTTGACTATAAAACATAACTCAGATGAACAATAGAAGCTGTTGGGCAAAACTAGCCTTATATCAGGGCCGTAAGGGCGCACGGGGCGAGCGCCCATGGCCCCGGGCCCGAGGGGGGCCCCCAGGGTTGTATCCCACTTGTGGTCAGTCCTATTTGCGGTCAAGGGCAAAATCGTCCAGTTTGCGGTCACCCCAAAAATGTCGTGGGCTAATCAACTTATATTTGTCCAATTTGCGGTCACCTATTTGAACACAATATAGTGAGCCTCACAACAATGGAGCCAGAGGGATGACGCACACAACAGGTATGTACACATGTAGGGGTAAGTGACTAGAAACCATGTCCCGCAGAACAAGCGGGCCAAAGGGATGGGGGGATGCCGCATACAGCAGGTATGTACACCTGAATAGGGGTGGGTGACTCTTATAATATTATCAGACTTGATTTGTAAGTTGAGCAAAATCTGTCTGATAATATAAAAGTGGCTTTGTAGACAACTGCGAACTTGAAGATATGAGTCTCAGAATTTATACAACATTTAGAATCCTTGCTGCTCTATATATAACTAGACTTGATTTGTGATTATGGTAAAATCATTCTGTTATATATATTTAGTGGCTAGGTATTCTAAGAACGGGAAGAAGAAGTAATTAACTATCTCTCAAGATGTGACTGGAAACCCTTCCACCTCCAGAACCTTGATCATCCCTTATAAAATTACACTTGACCACAAATAGTACTGACCGCAAGTAGGAGGACACCGGGCCCCAGGCCACGAAAGTGGGACCCTTCAGACCACTAAGGAGGCAGTTTTTAAAATTTGTTCTGAAAAAGTTGATTATTTCTTAACTGAAAACAATACAAATAATTTTAAGATGTAAAAGGTGTACGATCAAACTAATTATCAAATCCAAAGTCATTCAATAATTTGTATTATTTTAATACCATGGGCGGACTTGATAAACTTGCACAAATCCAGTAACTAAAATTGGCCAGGTAAGATTTGAAACATAACTACTGATGGCATTGTAGAGCACTTATTTTGCTGAGCATAGATTGTATATATTCTATTGTTTAATATAAATTATAACAGCCATGCTCTGCCGTACTTGGAAGTTGCATATTCAGTTCAAGCCGATTTAAATTTGTTGTTATTGTTGCACAAAACTAATTTTGATATATTATAAATTATTAGAAACAAACAGCCAAATATAAAGTAATTAAATAATAGTATCAAAACTATAATTGGTTACGAAAGTCAGTTAACGTAGGACACTGAGTAGTCATAAGTGTTTGAAGTTATCCTAAATATGATGATACAATTAATAATAAATATGATAATAATAATGGTACGGTAGCTTTTAGCCTATTTCTTGTTGTTGTTATTTTGTTCGTATCGTCTTTATATATAATTCTGTAAGCGAAATTTTTAAGTCAAAATTGTGGGAGTTTGGCTAATTGCAGGATAATGGGAGAGGTCTTGATCCCAGGGACTCGGGAAAAATAACAGTATTTCTAAATATTTACCAGCAAACGAACAACAACGTAAAACATCCCCCATAAGAAAAGCATGGGGATTTAAAAACGTCTGCTTTGTTTACTTTAATTATTACTCAATACGATCAGCACTGCCCCGGTATCAGTGAGTGTTACGGGATGTATGCTTATCATTGTTGCCAACACTGAATCCTTGATGTGTTACCCCCCACATCAAGTTTAACGTAGGAAGAAACAAGGCCCAATGATAAAGATAATATTTCATTGTATGAAAATCACGTAAACTTATCTCGAAAATTATGTACAAACGTCTACAATATAACTGACTTTTTACTACATTTCCAAATATTTAAATCTCTTTAAGAATATTTTTATGTGCGATAATATCAAATGCATCCGGAATAAGAACATGTTTTAAAGTTTAAACTTGTAAAAAGTTACCTTTGAATTAGCATTAAACCAGAGTTTAGAAAATTATATTTTGCGTTGGCGTTGCCTATGTTACTTGAACATATAATTTATGATTTTTCAGCCAAGAAATGCCGAGAAAGGAGTTTTTACCGTCTATACGGCATGAAATACTATTTAATAAAGTCTATCCAGCAGTATGTTGATCTACGACCTTTTAAAGAGTTCCAAATCAAAGTGTATTGAATTCAAACATATAATATAACATTTATTATAACAAAACATAACATAACAAAACATTTCATATGTGCTATATTTTGATTGTTTTCATGTTAGTACGATGATTTTTGTGGTAAAGCAATTGAGATATTTCTTTTTAAATTTATAAGTTGTTGGTTTAACTAGTCATAATGTTTTTTATTGTATATTAACTTAATATATTAGTAGCTTGTTGGATATAGGCTTGAGAGCTAAAATCAGACTAAATCCTGTAAAGAAAATTAAATACAACATTATTATTTTGAATATTTTTAAAGTTTTCACAACAAATTAAAATTTGTTAATTATTTGTATATTTGGTGTATTTATTACAGACTAGACAATTAAAATTAATAATGTTATATTACTGAATAGAGAAATATCTATTGTATGTATACTACATACATGCTTGTATTTATGTTAGGGGGCCCAATTTTCGTATTCGCCCGGGGCCCCAGAGGTCCTAAATACGGCCCAGTCTTACATATTAAATCACTAAGGAATTTCGTTTTTGGCCCGCTACGTCGTTATTTCTCAACCGATTTGGACAATCGATGTGTCATTTTAAAGTTTTTACACTTGCACATTAACAGAAAAAAATACTCTTACTCTCACAGCCTGTTTTTGGGTAAAGACAGCCAGTCCTAGTCTTAAACATGGGGTATTGTTGTTTCTACGGACTGTCTCGGACCGTGTCTATTGGTTTTATGTTAACTGTCCGCATGAGTCTCTAAAGTTGCTGAAAAGGAATTCAAGCAATACAAAATTCGGGACCTGACTGACATGGTTAACCAGAATATCTCTTGGTGGTAATGTATATTTTTGGAAACCATTTGCCTCCCTCCCTATCTGGGTACTACCAAACTGCCACCCGTTTTTTAGGCACATTTGAAGTTTACAAACTTCACTATAGTAGAAAAATATTTAACCATTGCTCTACTAGGCCAATCATATATATAGTACATTAAAATCGCAAACAAACGGTTAGTTCTGATATTTTAATATGTTGTTAGGATTACTACCAGTAGTTTACTGATGCCTTAGACTTTGTTTCAAAGTTAATGTGTTTAATTGTTATCAGATATTTTATCCGTGATTCAATCGTATTTTATAGTTACTGGATCTTGTTAAAAACCGTTATCATATGAACTGTATTAATTCGATTTTTGTAAACAAATATTTGATTAAAATTATCTGTTGTTTAATTCAAATAAAAAATACTCTTTCCAGTTTCTTTAAAGTGATCATATTTTAGCGAAACTTTGGTATGTGAATTGACCTAGTTCTGGCCTATTTGTATGCTTTGCATAAAAAACAATTTTTATTTTCCCCGAAGCAGCAAACCTTCATACTCAGCCCTAGTGTTATTCTTATGAAGAATAGTTAATGTTTGATATGACCAACCTCCCTTAGTTATGAACCTAAATTAAATAAATAAAGGTATGAAGCTTCACCTTCTTGAGTTATTTTGATAATTGTATAAAACAAGTTTCTTATCTTCCTTGTTTCAGCGAAAACCTGCGTACTCAGCCCTAAAATAAAATGTTATACTGTATTTTTGAAACTCATAATAGCGATGGATTTGAATTTTATAATTGATTTATTTGGGCTTTACCTATCACTTCTAGGGTTTAAAAACTATTGTTTCTAGTGTTTTAAACAGTAGAAGTGATAAGTAAAGTCCAAATAAATCGATAATAAAAATAGTATATACCACTTATTTACGTATGTATTGTTATGTAACTTGATAAGTGGCTTTATGTGGTAGCGAGGCACATATTTATGCATTGGAAATTCGCTGAGCACGCAGGTTTGCTGCGACGGGGTTATTTGTATGTTAGTAGAGCGTTTCCAACTTGTTAAAATACGTTTTATAATTAATTTTATCTACGATATCATAGATTTGAGAGACTTGACTGAATTCATTAAATATGACATTTTTAAATTGTATATTAACCGCTGAAAATTGTATAACAAATAAATATGTTTATAACACATGCGGAGAGGCTGGTTGAGTTGAGTTCCCGCTGTGCTGCTTGCTATTTGCCATTTCAGAATCTTGTTGCCCGACGAAGGTTCAGGGCAGGGCGAGTAGCAAGCCCAGCTGAGTGAAAGTGGTTTGACCACTTGGGGAAGTTGGGGGTTGGGGGTAGTTGAGGGGAGGGTTCTGCATGTGTGTGAGTGAGCATCCGGGACTCTGCATGTGTGTGAGTGAGCAGCGACTGGCCTGACCTCTAGGCGGAATAGCTTATTGTCAATAGAGTCGACTGCACCACCTTAAAATAACTTTTTCCCCTTGAAACTATTTACCTTCTTTTTTAACTATTTAACTAGGTACCTGAAGAAGAATGAGACCGTGACAACTGTTGTTCAACTGATTTAATTACTAGGGGGGAGATTTTCGCTCCCCCTAACACATAATGGCTTAGGGGGGAGATTTTCGCTCCCCCATACTTCAGGAATTGTTGAAGACTAGAACAAAAATGAGACCTTGGGTGTTTGTCAACTGGTGTTCAACTGATTTAATTACTAGGGGGAGATTTTCGCTCCCCCTAACACATAAGGCTTCTTTAGGGTTGGCGTAGCTCATTATTGCAGCTACATCCTTTGCTTTGAACCCCGGATCATCAACGTAGACAAACAGTACAGAAGATTACATTCCCTGTTTAATAATTGCTATTTTGATTTAACAAAATTAACTTTGAAATGTGATTCTTGAGAGAGGGAATTTGTATCTTCATTTATCCTAATTTATTTTATTTTTATTTTCAGATGAAGGTCCGGGTCCTGGCCACCACACCTGCCATGAATGTGGTCGCCGTTTCCGTCGCGAAATAAACCTGCGTAGACATGTGGAATCAACCCACAGCAGAGTCCGCAGGTTCTTTTGCGACACATGCGGCGCCGAGTTTAAGAGGGAAGACAACCTACGTCGCCACACCATGCAATTTCACGGTGATGGTCATGAACGGAGATTCCCTTGCGCATACTGCGTTCGGGAGTTCAACCGACTGTTCAACAAGGACCAACATGAGCGGTTCGCTTGCCCGATCATGAAGGACCTGATCCTGAACCGAGCAGCTATGGAACAGGATGAACCCCAGCCAGGTCCGAGCACGGAGCCACAAGCCGGAACAAGCACACACCCACAACCCGATGATGTTGAGATGACTGGAGCAGGACAGTCAAGCCCCGTATTCTCACTTATTCAACGGGGTTTTCGCAACCGCCTCCTAACCTACCGTATGCAGCGGCCGATGGAGAATCTCGTCACAATCGGAGAAGTGATGGCGTTGTTGATTGTGAGCCTTACGGAGTTGCTTGAGAACACCTTGGCGAAACACCGCAGCATTAAGGTCAACTTGAAGCTGGAGTGTGAATTCAAAAATATTCACAACAACACCTGCCTGTGCAACTTCAAGACGAAGATGACTCCGTTGACAGCGACCTCGGACCTGAACCAGTACATCACAACAGCTTTTGCGAAGCTTATCAGAGAGAAGCTGAGTGTGATCATATCGGCTCCAGGTGGACATACCTTCACGTTCGTGATTTGGAGGTCGGTATCAACGAGTACACTCCTCTAGGTGAAGATGGTCGAGCTTGGCTCCCACTGCCTACGTCTCTGGAGAACACCCAAGCAGTCGTCAACGTATTGCACACCGATGAGCGGTGTTTTATGTATGCAGTCCTGGGAAAGTTTGTTCAAGATCACCCCGAAAGACCGGCATTGTACACCGATGAGATCATCGCCCGCTACGATTGGACCGGCCTTCAATTCCCCGTTGCTCTGAAGAGTATCAAGACGTTTGAGTGGACAAACGACATCAGCATCAACGTCTATGGTATTGATCACACGCGCGTGGGTCAGAAACCTAACGGACGACCAAAGTATCAGGACACCGTCTTTCCCTTGAAGATTTGTAGGCAGGAGCGCGAAGACCATTGCGACCTTTTGTACGTGACAACGGACGGTGATAGTCACTACGCCTACATCAAAGACCTTGGCCGACTGATCCGTCCCCATCTCACAGCACATTTAGGAAGGGTATTCATCTGTAAGCGGTGCTTCGCACACTTTAACAACCGTCCGAACAAGCTCGGTCTGACAGGTGCTCAGCGTCTGGAGGAGCACGGGCGATACTGCTCCGCTTCGGCCCCTATTCGCATGGATACGCCAAAGAAGACTGAAATCAAATTCAGCCATCCAGAGTTCACCCGACGCGAGCGTTTCACCATCTACGTGGACTTTGAGTGTGCTCTACTGCCGACCGCGGAGATGGATGAACAAGTCGATGAACCACACGGAGGAGTAGCCACCCACATTCACATTCCATACGCCTTTGCGTACCAGATCATCGACTCGTACGGACTTGAGGAGTTTGAGCCTCGAGTCTACTTCGGGGATGATGCGTCAAAGACATTTATGGAGATGTTGAAAACTGATGTTGAGCGATTGTGGAACTTCCTGTACGAAGCAAGAAATCTGCGCCCTGTCCTGACCCCAGCGGAAACGATGCAGTACAACTCGACAGCGAATTGCTACCTCTGCGGATTGACATTTTCAAGCGAAGACCCAAAGGTTCGTGATCACAACCACGCGCCACCCTACGAGTTCCGTGGCGCTGCGCACAGATCATGTAACCTACGCTATAGGGAGCAGCGAGTAGTCAACTGCTACTTCCACAACCTCTCCAACTACGACACTCACTTCATAGTGCGGGAGTTGGCGGTCGAACCTGGTGATGTTGAGGTGTTGGCTCACACGGAAGAGCGGTACATCGCTTTCACGAAGCGGTTCCTGTTCGACCGAGCAGCGGCACCGGTTGGGATGCCAGGCCATGGAAAGAGACAGCCAGGATTCAGAGTCAGGTTCCTCGACACCTACAGGTTCCTGGCTTTGAGCCTCACCAGCCTCGCAGCTGCACTTCCACCAGCTCAACTCTTGGAGACGAGGAAGAGATTCCCCGAAGACCACCTCTTCGATCTAGTCCGTAGGAAAGGCGTGTTCCCGTACAACTTTGTAACGTCGAACGCCGTGTTGGAAGATACTACGGAACTGCCTCTGCAGCGAGATTTCCACAACGACTTGACCCTGGAGGACATCACGGATGCAGACTACGAGCATGCTCGCAACGTGTGGGAAACCTTCGGTTGTAGGAACCTCAAGGACTACGCCGAGAAGTACCTGCGCTGTGACATTGCGCTGTTGACTGACGTCTTTGAACGCTTCAGGGACACGTCGATGGCTGAATACAAACTAGACCCTGCGCACTACTACACCCTACCGTCGTACGCCTGGGATGTTATGTTAAGGACCTGTGGAGTGGACCTTCATACGATACAGGACTTTGACATGTACCTCTTCTTCGAGCAAGGCATCAGAGGAGGTATTTCCCAGGCCATCACCCGATACGCCAAGGCCAACCATGACGGTTGTCGCCCTGAAGATCTTCGGCCTGAAGAGCCAACGCATCACCTGCTATACTTGGACGCCAACAACCTTTACGGTTGGGCCATGTCCCAGTGTCTTCCACAGGGACACTTCCAATGGCTCAGCCACGAGGAGATCGTGTCCCTGGATATTGCAGAGTTGGACCCCGAAGGACCCACGGGCTACGTCTTGGAAGTTGACCTTCGCTACCCCGCCCACCTGCACGACCTTCACAAGGATCTTCCTTACTGCTGCGAGACAAAACGTCCACCAGGAGGGAAATTCAAGAAGCTCGTTACGACTCTGGATGACAAGAAGAACTACATCTGTCATTACAGAATACTGCAACAGGCGCTGGAAAACGGACTTGAGCTTGTGAACGTGCATCGCGTCATCTCATTCCGTCAGTCTCGGTGGTTAGAGAGTTACATCCTAATGAACACCGAACTGTGGAAGAAGGCCAAGACCAAGTTTGAACAAGACTTTTTCAAGCTTATGAACAACACGGTCTTCGGCAAGACGATCGAGAATGTTCGCAAGCGAATGAACGCTAAACTGGTGTGTACGCCGGAGATGTTCAGGAAGTACGTGGCCAAGTCAAACTTCCTGGACCGAACCTACTTCAACGATGACGTCGCCACTGTCCACATGTCGAAAGTCAACATGGTCCTGGACAAACCGCTCTACGTCGGAATGTGTGTCCTCGATCTGAGCAAGTGGCTCATGTACGACTTCCTTCGGAAGATGAAGAACCGCTACGGTGATCGTCTGAAGGTTGGCTACATGGACACTGACAGCTTCGTGTTCGACATCCAGACTGAAGATGTTTATAAGGACATGTTGGAGCATCTTGACGATTTTGACACCAGTGCGTACCCCCGAAACCATCCCTGCTACAACCCCATCAACGCAAAAGTCATCGGAAAGTTCAAGGATGAAGCAAACGGACTTCCGCTGCTCGAGTACCTGGGTCTTCGCTCGAAACTTTATTTCATGGATATTGTCGAGTTCGAGGAGAGGACCGAAGATGACGAGTTGCAGGTCATGACGGTGAAGTGCGCCAAGGGAGTCGCTAGAGGTGTTGTAAAACACAATCTAACCTCTGACGACTATCGGGAATGTCTCTTCAACGGCGTATTGAAAAGACCAATAAACACCAGGTTCCAGTCCCGAAACCACCGCGTCTTCACAGTTCAAGTTGAGAAGCTATCCTTGAGCTATAACGACGACAAGCGTTGCATCCTTCCGGACGGTGTAAATACACTGCCATGGGGGCATATTGACGTACCACCTCAGCCCGAAGACATCCCTCAAGACGATGAAGAGGCGGAGGCTGAGGAGCGTTGAGTGGTTGTGACATATTACCAAAGACCCTGACTTGATTTGTATATTATTGTGAAAAATCTAGTCATTAGTTTGTATCGAGTCTCGTAAAACTTAGAAATGTGCTCCTTTTTTCTAGTCATTAGTTTGTGTCGAGTCTCGTTTTTGCTAGCCAAACACAAATGTTCAGGAGTACATACTCGATGTAAAATATATATAAAGTGTGTAAATAAATAGCCAAATTGTTCGTATATACATTCGTCTTTTTTTCTCCCCTCACATAGTCTTAAACTACCAATTCAAATGTCTGACTACTTGCTAAAAATAATTGCTAAAGGAGGCGCGGATATTAATGTTACTTTACAATCATTGTATGATAGGTCTGTCCCAATTTGGGGCAGACCTATAATTGTACGTTAGGTCTACCCCACTTTGGAGTAGACCTATGAGACCTCAGGTGGTTGACAACTGTTGTTCAATTGGTTTAATTACCAGGGGGGAGATTTTCGCTCCCCCTAACACACAATGGGTTAGGGGGAGATTTTCGCTCCCCCATACTACAGGAATTGTTGAAGACTAGAACAAGAATGCACCTGCTAATGTCATTGTATGATAGATCTGCCCCACTTTGGGGTAAAGGAGGCGAGGATGGGAAATAATTAGAATATTTCTTTTTTATTCTGAGTACACAACTAGTTTATTGAGAAAAAATGCAAAATTTCAAAATTCAATTGGTATACATTTGTGCAAAGAGTCTTCTGATCAGTGCGTCGTTGTGACCAGTAGAAGAGTGTTCAAAGAGCTGTACAAAGTCCTTCATCTTCATGCCGTAGTGTGTGCGGCAGTACAGGAATACAAGGCAGTATTGACCGCAGACCAGAGTGTTGTCACTTTGAAGGCGATGCTCGTTGTACAGGTAGTGACGAGCGTTGCGTCTCAGGAATCCTTGGTAGAATTGAAGATGTGGCGGTTGACCGTAGCTGTCAAAGAATTCAATTATTCCTCCTCCTTTGTTAAGGTAGAAAGTGACCCAGTGAGTGCCGTCTTCATTGTGTGGATCAGTGTTCACAATCATAGCAGTAGATGGTGAAATATAATGAGCCAATTGATCCGCAGCGTAGACACCAACATTCTGTACGGGCAGTTTAGCCATACACTTTTGTATCTCTAAGGTATTCATTCTACTGTGTCGACGCCACAGTCAGTAGTAGGAGTAGTACTAGTAGCAAAACAAAAGCAGGAACTGGTATCACTCTCACCATCGTCAGCGTAATCATCGGCGTCATCGATATTTGTACTTAGATGTAACCAACCACGTAATGTGATGCAATTGGTTAGAGCGCATCGTGTGTGAGCTGTTCTGTGATGGCGAAATCGCACTGCGTTAGTTGACTGTTGATTGACGATAGTGATCCGCAACCAATATCGCTGATATCAATGACATTAGTAGTACAGTGATCCGTGATTAAATTGCATCGTACAAACTCTTTTTTCTCAGCACCTTTGACATAGACAATCGGTCGTTTGGCGATACATGCACGTAACTTTTCCTCTAGCACATGATACCAGATATCACCTTGGTCCCATTCCAATCCGTCACAGTGTTTTGTGAGCCAATAGCTTTCACGCAGTTTCTCTTGTGATAGGAAATCTCGGCTGAATGGTGATTTAGCGATATGATGCATTAGCAGTGTTCCACTGACCAATTCCAAGACGCACACTTCCTTCAGAATGTAGTCATTTGCGTTGTCCTTGAAACATTGAAAATCCACAATAATTGGAGATGCTAAATTTTTACGCGGTACTCTGCATAAACGATCCATCTTGTGCGAGTGTTGGTTGTTGACTGAGGACGATGACGTTGCCACAGAGGATCTAACCGCCAAAGTCTGCAGACACGTTGCGATGACGATCGATTTCTATGACGTTGTCAAACTCTGCGTATACCAGACAGTTGACAGTCTCTGTGAGCCCCGTGTCGAAAGCAATCTCCATACGCACACTGTCGTTGCGCACTAGGTTCCAATGAGTTGTGTCGCTTGCTGACATATCAGGTGTTAGATCGAATGCCATCAGACAGTATCCATCGTCGTAATCGTCTCTATTTATGAGATTACCAGCATCGCTAAAGTGTATGCCGGAGCCTGAAAACAGACTGTGATACGCCATCACGTATTTTCCCTTGCCGGTTTCGTAGTGTGGTTGTAGCGGTTTGGACGGCACTTGTTCACCGTCCACGTACAGCGAGAAGTAGTTGGTTTTGAAATTTTGAAAGTTAAATGGATTCTTTTTTAAATCGCCATTATAAGTGGCGTTGGTGACCAGTCCGACAATAATTGTTTTCGGCACTTGACCTAGAAAGACATTGTCCAAAGTTTTGCTCCTCACTCCAAACGGCAGTGTGAATGTTTTCAATTCCACTCTGGTGATTGGGTATTTAGCTGTGCCGGTCTGAAGCGTCTTGCTGTGCGCCAACAGTACAGTGGGACTAACTTTACACCTTCGTATCCAGAGATTCGCATCAACAATGTGCACCTTGTAGTCACCCTCATCCGACATAATGGAGAAAGAAACTTTTGATCGGATCAGTTTAAAACGCAGTTCGACACCGTTCAACAGGAACTTGTTCTGATTACACATGTCCACATGTAGGCGACCGAGCATATCGATTTCACGACTTTTATTTGTCATTTTTCGTCTCGCCTTTAGTCCATCGTTATCGTCCAGAGTATTGTCCATATAGCCGGCGTCGTCCGCGTTCCACAGTCCACATGTTAAATGTGATTTCCTAGCATAATAGCCGTAATTTATCAATGTTTCAATATACGCTCGATATGCATAAGTGTTGTTTTGTGGTGTGACCAGCTTCTGATTCATACTCATATCAACTTGACTGAATAACGTGTGCAGCCAATTGTTGACTGGGCCAATTTTATTCGATTCATCGGCATCTGCGATTGCCGCTCCTGTCGACTTGACAATGGACGCTGTAACTTCCAACATTGTTTGCGAAAGATCGGTGTATTCTTCGCCATTGCACAACAAACTCGTCGTGTTGCTTCGTCGGGCACAACAAACTCGATGGGCGAATCATCAGTCAGTGTGGAGATTGGTTTGTACTGAATCCATTTGCCGCTCTCGATACTGGTCTGCGTCGGCGGTAGGGAGAATAAGTCCAATTCCGTCTTGACGCATTCACACGACTTTTGATGTAGAAACGACATTGCTAGCGTGTGTTAACTGAATATATCACGTACAGACGTTCTCCTCACTGCTTTCCTCGTCTTTGTCTTCTTCTTCTTCCTAACTGTCCTTCTCTTCTTGCTGCTGCTGCTCTTGCCCTTCTTCTTGGATGACGACCTTCCTCGAAGGAGTTTCGTCAAAGACTGTGGTGTGACACGACGGCCGCCGAACATGGCACGCTTCGCGTTCCTCTTACGCGAGAGTATCGCGTTAGTCTTTCGCGCAGGAGTAGCGCGTCGGAGTTACGCGTTACTCTTTCGCGTTACGCGACGGTGTTTCGCGCAAGAGCCGCCGCCGCCACTTAGCACACGTTGAAGTTTGCCGTCCGCCCGGCGTTTTAGCGAGTCGGTAAACTGGCTGAAATGATCTCTAGCGGCTTCTTTGGGGTCCCGATGGTGCATGGTCATGTCGCCCAAGAATCCAACACCGGATTTCAACGCCTCTTTTACCACAGCAGAGGCTCCCGACTTGAGTAGCGGTGTGATGGTGCGGAACATACCGCGTAGGAAACTGCCAATTCCATGTCCGCGCTGGTAGGGTGCACCGCGAAATACCCTATCGATACTGCCGCCGGTCTGCTGCAACTGTTGACGGCGATAGTACGCCAAGTAGGGATCATTTGTATTCATCATTGCTGAGCTCTTTTGAAATGAAGCTTCACGTACGACGTCCCAAAGAGGAATGACGCTTTTTTACCAGCGTGATCCCTTAGGTCAATATCGATCGTTTCAAATGTTCCTTTCATAACTGGCACATAATGAGGACTAATGAAATGCACAGTCTTATGCGCGCCATGTGTGTAGTTCTCTCTGTCAATGTTGATAATCTTCAAAAGTGGCGCTGTAGTGTCACCAATCAGCTGCGGTTCAATCAGATCACAATACACGTACAAGTGTGTCGGCAGTCCCATAGTCAGATTTGGCGGCTATATCGCTGTGAGGTCATTTGACAAAACGTTCTCTTGCGGACCGAAACCCAACTGGAGAGACAGCGCTTCGGTGAAATGCACTTTGCTTATACCGTCCACCATTATCGTGATCTTGACTCTGTCCTGCTCTTTGTCATACTCAAAGTACAAGTACTGAGTCACATCCTTCGCGGTATTGATCATTTTCAATAAATCGGTTATGTTCTTGTAATAACCGGGCTTCATCTTTAGCATAATGTGCTCGACACTGAGTGTGACGGGAATACTTTGCAGAACGAGTTTATACTCGAGCCAAATACACGATTCCTCGTCTACAGTCATAAAGGAACATGGATAATGCGCTTCGACCAAAGCCATCTCCCACTCGCCATCGCCTTCTAATCGAATTTGTCTCGGCAGATGTGTAGTGTAATTGGACACTGTGTTTTTTGGAAAATAATCCTTTGAGCTGTTGCTGGGCAATGTCAAATAGAACTGGTTGCTATTAGGCATTTTGCAAATCTTGCGCTCTTACCCAAGAATTGAACTCGTCTCCGTAACCTTCCCACTTGACGAAATAACGCTTACTGCGACCGCAACCCTTAGCATCTAGTATTTCAGCAATCTTGAACAGATGGTCGTTGTATATTGTCACTTTTTGTAATTCGTATTCGTAAAACTGTCCAGTCACTTGTTCACCTTTGAGATCCGCCAAAGTGTACATTGGCAGAGGCATCAATGTGTTTACACGACGCACCACAAACACTTCTTTACTCCAATTAGTCTGGTAACCTTTTGCGAATGTACCCTTCTCCTTAGAAATGCGCACTGTGGTGCCAACTTTCAGTTTTGCCTTAACACGACTGGGTATCTTACCGAACATGCGACGCCATACCTGATGCAATATTCGCTTATTGTCGACAGTCACATCGACTGGTCGTATTCTGTTGCCTAGACTCCTGTGAGTGCTGTTGTTGTATGCGCTAACCAGTTTGTCCAACGCATCTACGTAACGATATGTGTTTTTGTAAGTCAAATATCGCCACATGCGTGTTTTCAAAGTGCGATTCACGCGTTCCACTACGTCCGCTTTAACATCTGGGTTTTGTGTAGTGACATAGATGATTCCGTATTGTTTGAATAATTTTTTCGTCTTGGCACCGGTGAATTCAGTACCTTTGTCGGTTTGTAAACAGCGAGGTGTGTCGGTCGCTTCAGCAAATATCTCCTCGAAAGCGTTGGCCACTTCAGCTCCTTCTTTCCGCCTCAACGTTCGCACATACAGGTGTTTGCTAAACACGTCTATTACAGTCAGTAGGTAGTTGACGCCGTCGTTGTGTTTACTAAGACCACGCATAACGTTCAAGTCCGCTTGCCACAATTCAAATGGACCATACACTATGTAAGGATTGCGCGGGAAACGCTTGCGTGCCGGTTTGTGCAATGTGTAAGTGTCCTGTGTTTGTGACCATTCAATCACTTTGCGTTTTGAAACTGGTTTTGCAGCTCGCGCTAAAGGAGCTCACCGCCATACGACGAAGGTTCGATGGGATTGTAATACAAACGCTCCATAATGATAACCTATCCTGTGTACGGTTCCCACTTGTCCAGATTTGACGACGGCTTGTTTCTATTTGAAAAATCAAACTGCTCTGTCGCTCACACCGGTGTAGATGTTACACGTTTTCCTCTAGCCGACCACAGTCGATTTACTAGCGGTGTTCTCAGTATTGATTCAGTTGAAGTGTCCACTTCATCGTCTGATCCTTCTCCTCCTGTGAATGATGATCGATATTCGGCATTTATTTCCTTTAGCGCTCTTAGATTATTCGTATAGTCCTTTGGCACGTTCATCGCTTTCAATGCGTTGAGCACTTCCCGCCATCCTGGTGGTGTGTAATCACGCATACGCACCTTTACTATGCAATTTAAGATATCCACTAGATTTGACTCTGGGATTTTTACACCGTTGATGTACACTGAATAGCCACTGTCCCAACTGATTAAGCTGCCGTCACGTTTTATGAAACGTAAAAGATTGCGGGCATCAGATCTGTAAGTTTTGGAAAACGTTTCCACAATCTCTTCCACTGGACCACCTTCCGCAGCGGGGTGCGATCGTCGACTATGTTCAACCCCACCCGTCTCCACGATTGGTATGCTAATCGGATGGCGTCTATTCTCTGCAATATGCAAGAAGCGATGTAACGCTTGTTTGTACAATTTCCACTTTCCACTATCGTCCATACGTTTGTTATTCAATATTTGTTGCATCTCCGCGTCGAGGCTGTTTTCACTGGATAGATTAGTCGGTTGTTTATCCGTAGCATTTGATTGCAGTCGATCAATCAACTCTTGCGGCACAACTACCATCTTCTTTGCATGTTCCATTTTTGCACTAATGACTAGCTACTTTTCTAAAGTGTAACTTCACGCACGACGTTCCAAAGTGGAATGGCAAATGATTACCAATGTTATCTCTTAAGTCAATTTCCACACTGTCAAAAGATTTATTCATAACAGGCACATAGTGCGGATCGATGAATGATGTTGATTTATGCAATCCGTATACATAAGTAGACGTGGATATATTGACAATTTTCAATAACGGTGCGACTGTATCGCCGACCATCTGCGGCTCGACTAAATCACAATACACGTACATGTGTGACGGTAAGCCAAGACGAATAATGGGCGAACGAATGCTTTTGTTAACTGCATCACCTTCCAGCGTCAATTCATTCGGATCGAACCCCAATTGAAGCGTTAACGTTCGACTTAATGTAATTTTCCCAACATCAGTTCCCATCGATACTTCAATGAATTTGTTGTATGAGTTTTCAACGGTGAACTTTACACCAAAAGTAATCGCTAGTTCTTGTGAATTGATATGATCACACAATTCTTGAATATTTGCGTAATCACCAGTCTTCAATTTAATTCTGTGGTTTTGTTTTGGAGTAGCTGACACTACTGGTGTTACATCGGCAGTGCTGTCCATAACCCGCGCCAACGCTTCTATGTTCACTTTTGCTTCCTCTTGCGTTTTTATGCAAATGTCAATTGTTTTGTCATTACCGACTGATAGAAATGTGCAGGGATAGTGCGCTTCCACAAGTGCAATTTCCCAGTCACCAGCGTCCAGTTGAATAGCTCTCGGAAAATGTGTTATATAATTTGCAACTGTATTTTTCGGATAATACTGCATCAAACTGTTGCTGGGCAGTGTCAAATAGAACTGATTGTGGATGCTAGTAATTTTTATCTACTCAATGCTGCTTGTAGTACTGCGCTCAAAAGTAATGGTATAAATATTCCACCGCCTTTTTGTATGAGATACTTTCGTTTCATTGACCAGCCTTCGCCGCGTTTCACCAATCGACGTAGCGTCGCCTTGTGTTTGCTTAACTGACTTTTACTCTTCTTCGCGAGAGGAACGTTACCTTGCAACACGTTGTATGCGCACTCACACACTGAGCGAATGCGGCTCTTGTCACACACCTTTAACAGTGCCTTCCGCTCCTTGGGTGTTGCGTGTATGAAAGCTGTAAGCAGAGCTGCGTCCTTCCGCAAGCACGACATGATTACTACTGATGGCGAAATTACCTTTTCTTTGGCAAGTACACATAGTTGGTAGAATCGTCTGGAAATATGCAACTTCGTATTCGCATATTCTCGTCTGTTGATTGTTTCAAGTCTATCAGTAGGTAGCCGTGTGGATTCCTCGTAGCGTCAGCGTACGCCTCCTCGATGAATTTCGGGCTGTCTGGATATATTTGTCTGGCCAAGTACCTAATCTGAACTCTATCTCTAGGATTCTTAAAACACACAATGTAATGCGCATTCAATGAGATGTCCCTCTGCCCGCGTCCTTGATGAAACAAATTTTGTGTAATGAAAAACACACTAATGTTGCGATGATGGCAACCTTTTGTGAAAAGATCCACCACACGGTTGTCAGCCTCACGCATCATATCGTTTATAATCACAAGTATCGGCTTTTTACCAGAAAAATCCTCCAAGTTTGTAGACCTTCTATGTGGTTAATGTTGACATTTTTCGAGTCACCACCACCACCACCACCACTACCATAATGCCAGTTTATACTGGTAAATGGCGTGTCACACATTTCTGTAATGTGTTTTATAAACTTTGACACAAACTGAGACTTGCCACAACCCGAAGGTCCCGCCACAATGGCTGAGAACGGATGTTTCCACATCAAGCCCATGATTACTACTGAGCTAAACACCTCACAGTTACCATACTCACACTCTTAAACTTACTACTAAAGGACATTTTTGGGGTTAAGTGAAATAAATTACACAGTGGTTATGTTCTGAACGCGACTATAAGTATTGACAACGAAAACTAATTTACAAAGGTATTTACATAATCTTCAAGTCTTGCTTTACATAAACTCCAAAGGTGTGAATCTGCTATTGGAACCCCTCGGGCTGCGCTTCACCAAGCAAAGGTGTTCTCCAAACCCGCCGTTGTAGCGCTCGAAGTCGGTGTTGCTCAGGGCCTCGTTGAAGCACCTAGGCAGGTAGACTCGCAGAAAGAAGTCGTCCCCGACCTGCCCCTCCAGGATCACGATGATCGTCTCGCCAAAGGGTGTGGTGGCTCGCTCCATCGCAGTGATGAGATAGCCGCATTCCTCTCGGAGATCGGCTATCCTGGTGTAGAGCGGAGAGTCGGACTTGCAGTTGTTGAGGGTAGCTCTCAGGTCCGCGGTTGCTGCAGTGCCGTTCAAGCTCGAAAACTCTGGCATGAAAGTTCTGCTGCTCGACATCTCTAGTAGTAGTTGGAGTAGGTCTATGTGAGGTGGTGGTCTGGTGGCGAATGATGCTCAATCGGGCGGGGCTCCGCCTTATAAACCCTCGCCGCCATTTTCTTCTAAGTGGGTGGTCCGAAGGGTCGGGCGCAGGTGTTCACACAAAAAACCGACGCGTCGCCCTCCTGTCTGGGAATGCGGATGCTCTAATTGAATGCTGGCGCCACTCGTTGTTTCTTCCTCACAGCTCGCTTCTTCAACGTTGGCTGCGAAACTGCACTGCGTTGTGTAACAGTTTGAGTTAAGCCTGTAATTTTCGGTACTCCTGTTGATTTATCGATCCACATGTTTTCCACTTTATCAACTACTTGTTTAACACTTTGGTGCATTTCACCATCTTTGTCCAAAAATAAACCGCACATGAACACCATATCTGTACCATCGTACATTTCCATTTTAAATAAAATTTGTCCTTTGTTTCCCGGGTTTTGAACTGCAAAAGTATTCCCATCCTCCATCCATGACACTATGGGACAATCATCTGTTGGTTTTGGCACCCAGCCTGGTTTCTTGGTTTCCACTTCGATGGGAGTTGGCCTCCTTCGTCTCTTGCAGGCAGTGGTCGGTTTTACAGATGACGTCTGAGGTGATGCCAATGCCTGATCACTAGCATTATGGTTCATAACCTCAATCTCCTGAATAAACGATTTGATATAGTCGTCCGCAGAAGCGTAAGCGTCCATGTTAACGTCCTTACCGTGTGACTTCAACCGTACTACTGACTGGTGGTGCGTCTGCTCTTCCTTGAAGTAAACTGTACGCACTCGCTGTCAGACAATATTTCTGTTTGGCGTTCGCTTTTATTCACCCGCTGAAGTCAACTGTTACGTTACGGTGACGATCGATCTCGATGACGTTGTACAGTTCGGCGTACACTATACAGTTGACGGTCTCGGGCAACGCTTTGGAGAATCCGATTTTCGATACGTAGATTACCGTTGCGCACGAGATTTCAGTGACTCGACTCAGCCGCGGACATGTACGGTGTCAAGTCGAACGCCATAAGACAATTACCGTACGGATAGTCACCTCTCTTGATCTCATCACCTGCGTCGGAGAACTGGATTCCGGTGCCGGTGACCAATGTGTAATAAGAGAGTATATATGTCTCACTATTCAATGTGTAAACGGGCTGTAACGGTTTGGACGGTACTTGTTCACCGTCCACGTACAATGCGAGATAATTCATATCGTAGTGTTGAAAGTTGTAAGGATTCTTCTTGAAATCTCCGTTGAACGCAAGATTACTGACCAGTCCAATTATCACACGTTTCGGTAACTGACCGAGAAATACGCTGTCTAAAGTCTTACTCATTATACCGGAGGGTAGTGTGAAGGATTTCACTTCTACACGCGTGATCGGATACTTGGCCGTGCCGGTCTCGAGAGTTTTACTGTGCGCCAACAATACGCTCGGATTGATCTTACATCGACGTACGAAAAGATTAATCTCTTTAATTGTCACCTTGTAGGTAGTTAGCGTTTTGGACATTATACAAAACGAGTTTCTGGATCTGATAAGTTGCAATCGCATCTCAACACCGTTCAACATGAATTTGTTCTGATTGCACAGATCGATGTGCAATCGACCGACCATATCGCAAATATCGCTTTATTTCGTGTGATCGCGACGCTTTTTCAATCCCTCGTTCAATTCGTCACAATCGTCCATTTGTCCAGCCGAATCTTCAAAAAACAGCTCGCTAGGCAGGTGCGAATTCTTCGCACTACATCCGTAGTTCAATAGGTTTTCCAAGTAGGCACGGTAAGCGTACGTGTTGTTTTGTGGTGACACCAGTTTATGATTGAGATAGAGATCCACTTGACTGAATATCGAGTGGAGCCAATTGTTCACCGGGCCCACCTCTTTAGCAGGTTGCCCACCATCCGCTTTAGTGTCGTCCTGTTTCACAATAGTGGCTTTCACGTGTAATAACGTTTGTGTCAGGTCCGTGTACTCGTCACCGTGACCGGGTATTACAAACTCTATTGGCGAATCGTCCGTCAGCGATGAGACCGGTTTGTATTGAACCCATTTACCACTCTCGATGCTGGTCTGCGTAGGCGGTAACGAAAACAAGTCCAGTTCAGTCTTCACACATTCACACGATTTCTGATGAATAAACGACATTGTTATCGAATTAATTGAAAATATCCCTTGTTCTCCTGCGTCGTTTCGTTACAGTTCGACGACGTTTGTCTAACGATGCTATCCTTCTGTTGGTCCTTATCCCCTTTGTAATGGCTCTTCGTTTAAACTTTCCACCTACTTGCTTCTTTATAGTTCTCCTTTGTCTTTGCATACGTCCGGTAGACGTCCGTCTTCGAAGAAGTCTATCGAGAGACTGTGGCGTGTCGCGACCCGCGCGCCGCTTCTTATACCCGCGCACCGCTCAATACGCGCTCCAATTTCTCGTCCGCCTGGTGTTCTGTTTATTTAATTACTAGGGGGGGAGATTTTCGCTCCCCCCCCCTAGTAATTAAATACTAGATTTGACAACTGGTGATTTATTGCTCGGAATTCGACGCGGGTGGTCTATAATTATGGGTTCCTGCAAGGGTCGGCCGCCCTCCTGTCGGGTATCCAATTAGAGCATCCGCATTCCCAGACAGGTCCCGACGAGACGGTTTTTTGTGTGTACACCTGCGCCCATCATCCCACGGTGCGTGGCCCGCCACTAGCAGCAAAGTTTAGTTTAGTCTTGAGTTTCGAAGCGTCAACAGCTACGAAGAGATCATGGACAACATCGAGTGGGATTGTGACATCACAGACGTCGAGTTGGAGGATGTATGTGTTGCGGCGGAAATGTCAATGAATAGCAATAATAAGAAGAGACCGTTTGACGATGAAGATGATTACTTTGAAGGTGATGAATTCTACAACCGAAAAGACGACGATGATTGCACCTTGAAGCATTTCCATAAGAAGAGGCTATGGCGCATTGACAAAAGTTTCAAGTACGTTCATGAACCAAAAATGTGCTCAACTACCCAAGATCTTGACGACGTTCTGTACTCCAAACAACGGGGAATCAACAGCATGTGGAACCATTGCCCGCTGGACGACTTGGAGTGGGAATATTGGCAGCGGGACATGGACTACAAGATGAATTTCTACCCTATTGAAGAGGAGCACATCTACGCCATTGAACATGAGCAGAAGTACATGATGCTTGTCGAAATGTGGTGGAATCGACGAACGGATGAACTCCACCCGAATGAATTATCTAAGTTTTTCATCAATAACAAATAAATATTTACCAACACCTTAGCCTCCACCTGATCCCACCATCATAATCGGCCTTTTTCAAGGCCACAAAAGCTTTTCATGTTAGGGAATAGAAGGAAATCTTTCTAATAAGAGGAGATTTTCTTCTAAGTGTTGGTGCAGGCACCTAGGCAAAAGCGTCACAGCCGAAATTTTAGGGGGGGGGTGTTGCTCCTCCTGAATGATGTACTAAAAAAGGTCTTAAGTGCGGTGCGGGCCCCTGGGCAAAAGGCAAGAGTGCGGTGTGGGCCCCTGGGAAAAAGGCAAGAGTGTGGTGCGGGCCCCTAGGCAAAAGTGTCACAGACGAAACCTCGGGGGGTGATGTCGGGGGGGGTTGATGCCGGGGGGGCGATGCCGGGTGGCCGGGGGGGGGGGTTGCCGGCGGGGGATTTCGGGGGGTAATTAAAAAAAATGCATATTAATTAGGTCAATTAAAAACATTTGCATATCAATTAAGTGGGCGGGGGGGCTCCTGCTGCTCCTCCTTGGGTCGGACTGTCCAATACTCCCTACTCTCGTTTAATTATCTTCCTGTTAAAATAAGTTGGCAGTGCATACAGACAACCGCGTTTTTGAGCGGGTGGCGCAAAAACTTCGCCCTCGTGCACTCGTGTATTTCCGTCTCTCTTCGTAAGCGTGGTGCCCGTCGGGGACGAGACAGACATAAGTTCTGATTTCGGTTTTGGGTAACTGTAAACTAACCTCAATTTAAACCCAGTTGTTGTTTATCGTTTAATACTTTGCTTTAACGCCAACTCACTGAACTCAGCAGCTCACTACTTTGACTGTACTACTGTTTCCGTGGTTATGTTCTCTTTTAATTTAGGTAGAATAAATTTGATATTTGTGAGTTAGTTAAGAGTGCCTAGTAGCTACGGTTGCTACTAACTGCAGTGGATGTTTAAAAGTATAAATTATTTGTTGTGCTTTTAAATTATATTTAACTATAAATCGGTATATGGATTGCAATTTTTAGACAGAACTTGCTATTTTTAATAATTTGTTATGGGTTTTTATCTAATCAATATTAAGATTGCTTAAGGTTGTTTTAATGGATGAAAAATTGGCAAGATACAGATCTAAGAAGAAAAGAGAACTGATCATAAAATCATCAAAGGATAAAATTTACTCTTTTATAAAAGGAAGATTTTCAAAAAATGAGATGAGAGAGGAGGATGTTCAACTTAATATTAAAGATCAGGTCAGTTACCTATGCTAAATAACAATCTGTTTGTTATTGTTAGCAGACTGGAAAACCCTTAATTCCCCCCCATGCGTCACATACATTTATACCTCCGTGTACAACCAAAAACGCACCGTTATTCAAACAACCCCTACCGGGTCATACCGTAAACAGCACAGAGCGTACAGGAAACAAACTGTTTGTTATTGATAGCGGACTTAAAACGCTCACATGCCCCCCACCATGCACCATATACATTTGAACCTCCGTGTAAAACCAAAAACGCACCGTTTTACAAACAACCCATACCGGGTCATACCGTAGCAGTTCCGTACGGAGCGTAAGCTTATCGGAAACAAACTGTTCGTTATTGATAGCGGACAGTAAATCCTTCAAATGCCCCCACCATGCCCCATCTAGGCTACATTTATACCTCCGTGTACTACCAAAAACGCACTGTTATTCAATCAACCCATACTAGGTCATACCGTAGCCTATCTGAATATTCTCCGGCTTCTAGGGTACCGGTATTTAAGATTAGGCTAAAGTAGTTTGGTTAGTGACAATTTGTACTAATTTATCATATATTTTGTTGGCCTTAAATGGTTATTGAATCTATTATTGTAGTTTTTACTTCATTTAGCCTATAAATGTTTTAATTTTGATTTATAACATGCAAAGCGGCGGAATATCGGTTCAATCAGCCGAGCTATGGCCAGCAAAGTAAAAACTAGTTCTTCGCTGGCTTGTGGTAGGTAATTTGCCGATTTTTATTATGGTGGGTAAAATGGAGTATTTTAAGTCCAACAAGGGAATATTTGCTAAGATTATCAGTGACGACTCTGCGAAGTGTGTCTAACAGTTTGAGTTTTGACACTATTGCGCTAAGCTGTATCGTTACAACTTAGAAAAACAGTATTTACTATCAATAACGGTAATTATATCGACCTCCAGACACCAACGATTTTTACAATTTTTTTTTTGAAAAATATTCAAAATAATGTCCTCATTTCGAAAATGGTACTCATTTTTCGCGGAAACGTCGGGAAAACCGGGAAATCGGGAAAACCGGGAAAACCGCCGAAATATATTTGTTTTCAAATATTAGGTTGTGGGTACTCAAAATGTGCGGAATTACGTCCTGAACACGATTATGTAATTTGTTTTTGAATCCGTTAATGTTTGAACGGGAAAACCGGTAAAAACCGGGAAAACCCGGGAAAACCACCGAAAAATTTTGTTTTCAAATATTAGGTTGTGGGTACTCAAAATGTGTGGAATTACGTCCTGAACACGATTATGGAATAATTTTTTTAATCCGTTAATGTTTGAAAGGGGAAACCGGGAAAACCGGGAAAACCCGGGAAAACCGCCGAAATATATTTGTTTTCAAATATTAGGTTGTGGGTAATCAAAATGTGCGGAATTTTGTCCTGAACACGATTATGTAATTATTTTTTGAATCCGATAATGTTTGAACGTGAAAACCGGGAAGAACGGGAAAACTATTGTAATGTTTTTTTCAAATATTAGGTTGTGGGTGATAAAATTGTCGGAATTTAGTCCTGTACCCGATAATACCCCTAATTAGGTTGGGCTTGTAATGTTTGGCATAACTTACAAACACATAAATCACATTTAAAACATGGTGTACTTACTCAATGTTTAGGGGGATACAGGTCTGCAGCAGCAGAGAAGAAACAGTGCAGGCGGTATTCTGGGGCGTACCGGTTCTTAAAACTATATTCTGCGAGGTAACCTTGGAAATGTTTTTCTGATCGTCCGTATTTAGGCGCCGCAGCTCTAATATCACGCCAACGGCGCTCAATATTATTTGTATGGGCACCTGACTGTGGATCTACAAAATTTTTGCTGTGATTAACAGTCAGGTGCACAAACTTCGATCTTATGGCGTAGTACGCCCGCCAACAATCTGTAATGATAATGGTTCCCGGGCGAATCCACTTCTTGATTAGCGTTACAAGCGTTCGTTTAGTACGATCGGGCACAGGCACAAAAAAACTTTCCCCTGTTACCCTCTGAACACCTCCAAAAACCCATTGTCCCTTTACTCTCCGTCCCCTATTATATTTCCTCTTCCCAAATTTTGCCTCGTCCAGTTCCACAACAGTTCCAGGGCCACCAAGACGTTCAAAATTTCTCTTTTGGTAGTCCAACAACACTTCACGATAAAAGCTGAACCAGTCCACAACAGTGTTAGGACCTAACTGCAGAGATTTTTCCAGGAAACTTTGTCGAGGAGGGTTGTGGAACAAAAAATAAGTAATTATACGCCACAACTTTACAATATCAATTCTGGTGTTATTTAAAAATGATCCAGTTTTGGCTGAGGCACGCCAATTACATTTTTCTGCTCTCTGTTTATTTACTGAGACGGATTTTCCACAACGAAACTCCAACAATTTCTGATTAATTTTCACTTCTGAGCCACATCGTCCACAAGTAGTATTTGCTTTTAAGACACAGTGACTAATCATAAACGATGTTATTTGTTCAGCAGTGAATGAAGCTGCATCCCAAAAATTTGTAGAGCATATCACACAAACCATTTCATAATTCACAATGACAGAAATAAAACAGACGGAAAGGATTAAACTGTTTTTAAGTGCAATCACACATTTCGCGTTCACGCGAAAACGGAAGTGCTATCTGCGGATATGGTAGTGAGTCTCGCGGACACGGTGGTGCCAACCGTTTTACATCGATGATTTGCCTAAATTTTGTCACAATATAAAGACATTGATCGTTATTCTTCCCGCAAAAACGGTAGCGGGACCTTCGGATCCGGTGGTGAGTCCGGCGGAAACGGTAGTGCCAACCCACTTACAAAGCGCTGTATGGGAAATTTTCCCTAAAACGAGAAATTTCCCCTTAACCGGGAATCTCCCCATACAGCGCTCTGTGGAGTTAGGTTAGATTAGGTTATGTTATCATAAATAAATACAAATTTTCTAAGATACAAATCAGGAAATAGTTTGTGTATACATCTTAACCTAACCTAACCTAACCTCGCAGAGAGCTGTACAGCAAAATTCCCGTTTTGTGGAGAATTTCCCACAAAAGGGAAAATTTCCCATACAGCGCTCTGCGGAGTTAGGTTAGGTTAGGTTATGATAAATAAATACCAATTTGCTTTATCAGGTAAATAATTTGTGTATACTGTATTAATATCATAACCTAACCTAACCTAACTCCGCAGAGCGCTGTATAGCGGGATTCCCGTTTTGTGGTAAATTTCCAGTTTGTGGGAAAATTTCCCGTTTTGGGGTGATTACTATTTTATGAGAAATTTCTCGTTTTTGGGAAATTTTCCCGTGTATATTTATATTAACCTAACCTAACCTAACTCCGCAGAGCGCTGTACAGCGAGATGTCCGTTTTGGGGGAAATTTCCCAAAAAAGGGAAATTTCCCATACAGCGCTCTGCGGAGTTAGGTTAGGTTAGGTTATGATAAATAAATACCAATTTGCTTTATCAGGTAAATAATTTGTGTATACTGTATTAATATCATAACCTAACCTAACCTAACTCCGCAGAGCGCTGTATAGCGGGATTCCCGTTTTGTGGTTAATTTCCAGTTTTGGGGTGATTACTATTTGATGAGAAATTTCTCGTTTTTGGGAAATTTTCCCGTGTATATTTATATTAACCTAACCTAACCTAACTCCGCAGAGCGCTGTACAGCGAGATGTCCGTTTTGGGGGAAATTTCCCAAAAAAGGAAAATTTCCCATACAGCGCTCTCCGGAGTTAGGTTAGGTTATGATAAATAAATACCAATTTTCTGTGTCAGGTGATTGATTTGTGTATACTGTATTAATATTATAACCTAACCTAACCTAACTCCGCAGAGCGCTGTATAGCGGGATTCCCGTTTAAGGGAAAAATTTCCCGAAGCAGGACAAATTTTCCGTTGTGTGGTTAATTCCCAGTTTATGGAAAAATATCCCGCTTTGGGGTAAATTTTAAGTTAATGGGAAATTTTCCCGTTTTGGGAAAATTTCCCGCTGTGGGGAAGATTTTCCTTTTAATAAATTTAACCTAGCCTGAAGAAAATTCCTCCCCCAAGTACCCCGGAATCCCAACGGGCCCCCTAGATTTATTGGATTAAACACGTTTTTGACAACAACTTGCTGTTAAGGTTTTTCCTATTTTTCCCGTTAAAAAATTATCGGATTCAAAAAACAATTACATAATCGTGTTCAGGACGAAATTCCGCACATTTTGATTACCCACAACCTAATATTTGAAAACAAATATATTTCGGCGGTTTTCCCGGGTTTTCCCGGTTTTCCCGGTTTCCCCTTTCAAACATTAACGGATTAAAAAAATAATTCCATAATCGTGTTCATGACGGAATTCCGCACATTTTGAGTAGCCACAACCTAATATTTGAAAACAAAATATTTCAGTGGTTTTCCCGGGTTTTCCCGGTTTTTACCGGTTTTCCCGTTCAAACATTAACGGATTCAAAAACAAATTACATAATCGTGTTCAGGACGTAATTCCACACATTTTGAGTACCCACAACCTAATATTTGAAAACAAATATATTTCGGCGGTTTTCCCGGTTTTCCCGATTTCCCGGTTTTCCCGACGTTTCCGCGAAAAATGAGTACCATTTTCGAAATGAGGACATTATTTTGAATATTTTTCAAAAAAAAAATTGTAAAAATCGTTGGTGTCTGGAGGTCGATATAATTACCTCAATAACTTATAGCAAATGATCAAATAGCCTTTTAATGAGTAAATCTAAATTAGTCTTATTGTTTTGTATAAATACCTAAGATGTAGTTTCTTTTGAAATTAATCAATCATCACTAAATGAGAATCCTTTATTTCAAAAGAGTCCGATGTAGGCCCTAATCGGAACCTTGCTGAGTCTTAATTCTCTTGCTTTTTGGACCATCTTGTGTGTGAACATGATGTAAAACATGGTGTATGAGTATAAAATATCATTAAAACAAGTTTTTTAAGTAGTGTATGATGATTATTAATTTCTAAAGCGATGTATATCTTAGGCATATAGTTACAGTACCTATACTCTTATGTGTTTTTCTTGACATTTCATGGGAAAGCAGGTTGTTTTTACAAATAAACAATTAGGCACTACCCACCTCCAGGATTTATGGCGTTTAATCAAAAGCTGCTGAAGATCTCCGTGTAGATATCCTCCTGTAACATTTCACTACACAAACATATAAAAAAAACACAGAACAATTTGTAAATACAATAACCCCACCAAAAAAATGTCCTTTAAAGAAACAATTTCATCCCGGTACGGGCCTGAGACACTAGACATGTTAAAAGACCTTGACAAATTAATATTCTAATCATTTAACTTTTCTCACCAAATGCAAAAAAAACTAAAGTGATTCCTAAAGGCCTTTTACTGAAATCTCCAATGTGATAATTTTTCAAAGAAAGTAATGAATGATGTGAGTTTAAAACTTACATCAGGATAAATCAGGGCCACAGGATAAATCAAGTCAGGCTATCAAAATGCATTATTGGAGGGAAAATATAGAAACTGCAGGCGTTATAGACTGCAGGAATATAGACTAGATGAAATATTAGAAAAGATGAATTGTCTCCAATCCTCTATAGTTTTAGATGTAAGCAAACTCGCATTTTTAATGCAAAAAGGAATAAACAGAAATCAGGCACTACCCACCTCCAGGATTTATGGCGTTTAATCAAAAGCTGCTGAAGATCTCCGTGTAGATATCCTCCTGTAAAATTTCACTACACAAACATGTAAAAAAAACACAGAACAATTTGTAAATACAATAACCCCACCAAAAAAATGTCCTTTAAAGAAACAATTTCATCCCGGTACGGGCCTGAGACACTAGACATGTTAAAAGACCTTGACAAATTAATATTCTAATCATTTAACTTTTCTCACCAAATGCAAAAAAAACTAAAGTGATTCCTAAAGGCCTTTTACTGAAATCTCCAATGTGATAATTTTTCAAAGAAAGTAATGAATGATGTGAGTTTAAAACTTACATCAGGATAAATCAGGGCCACAGGATAAATCAAGTCAGGCTATCAAAATGCATTATTGGAGGGAAAATATAGAAACTGCAGGCGTTATAGACTGCAGGAATATAGACTAGATGAAATATTAGAAAAGATGAATTGTCTCCAATCCTCTATAGTTTTAGATGTAAGCAAACTCGCATTTTTAATGCAAAAAGGAATAAACAGAAATCAGGCACTACCCACCTCCAGGATTTATGGCGTTTAATCAAAAGCTGCTGAAGATCTCCGTGTAGATATCCTCCTGTAAAATTTCACTACACAAACATGTAAAAAAAACACAGAACAATTTGTAAATACAATAACCCCACCAAAAAAATGTCCTTTAAAGAAACAATTTCATCCCGGTACGGGCCTGAGACACTAGACATGTTAAAAGACCTTGACAAATTAATATTCTAATTCAACAAATTGGTTGAGGTAAGGAATCGTAATCAGGCAGGCAGTGACGCAGGTTGCAACAGGGCGGCCACGACTAACTCCGATAAGCTGGTAGTCAATCTGTCTAACAGACCTTTAGACGACACGGAAAATAGCGTTCTGAGCAAAGGCCAAAACTTCGGTGTCGCACCAAACCGAGTGTCTAATATTGACATGATAACCTCTATTGAGCCCGCTGTGTCATTTTTGCCTACGGAGGCTAGAGAAACCTATAGATGCAGTATTGTAAATACATTAAAGAGACCTAACACACTTATTAGCAATTTAAAATTTGACGAAAAATAGGACTTAAAAAACATAAAAAATGACAATTGAATGGCTCCCGCCAGTAACGTTGTAAGCGACAAAATGTAAACTTTTCAGATAATGAAAAAAACAAATAACTAGAAAAATAACAATGGAATATATGGTGGTATGTATTTTGGTAACATATGTAATAAATAGTACAAGTGGTCATTAAAATAAATATTACAGTAATATCTCATATAGTAATTAAGTTATGACCAAATACGTGATTTTAGAATTGCAAAAACGTTGCAAACGACAGTCGTTTACAACGTTTTTGCTACTTTTTAGGTTTAATGGCGGTTGCAACGTTATTGGGTAAACAAAGATAAGAGCTGTTATGTGTAGAAAATTGTATTATTACGCTAAGAAACACATAATTGTACATGTCCTAAAATGGATAAGTCAAATATTTACCTTAAACTTACAATATAAAACCGGTTATGATCAACAAAAGTTATAGATTTACCTTGATACTACATTTATTTGATAGCAAAGGTAAACTAAACACAAGACTTAATGTATAACATAAATTCAAATAAAATACATTTCTTGTGAACAGTCTTAAGCCCTTTAATTTTTAATTCTAAGACTTGTAAAACTGGTAATGTGTAGTTTTATGATTAAAAAGAGTTTTGGGCACTTGGCGGTTATAACGTTACTGCACGTACCTCACGTGGTGGCTGTTTTCGTGGTACAGGTATTTTATGTTCACTGATGTAGGGTTCCCGGCATTTCTATTTACTTTTCAAACATTCCTGGACCAGTTTTGAATGTTAATTGAACGTTTTTTTATTGCGGTTAATCCGATTTATATCCGAGGACAAAGACTCGCCCGCGGTGGTGTTGCCATCCCAAACACATGCAACGTTACTGCACGGAGGGACCAAAAACTCGTGGTTTTCCACCGGTCCTAGTACTGCCAACTTAAAAGATATCAACAAATAAATACCCTGCACTAGTTTAGGATGTCGTTTCCAACCTTACTGCATAGAAATCTTGATTTTGTAAAATGTGTAGCTTACAACGTTACTGGCAGGAGCCATTCAATTCTGTTGGAATACTCCCATCAGTAAGGGAGGCGCTGTAGTGGCAATGGATGGATCTGAATATAATAATAAAATTTATTAAATAATTGTTGGAGGCCAGTACAAGCAATTAAATCGAGACCCAACAAACTCTGTTCAAAATAATATAAAATAAATAGTCAAGGAGGGTACAATGTTTAGATTAAGTCCGCAATATTCGAAGGCTCCGCATATATATGGGCTGCCAAAATTGCATAAGGAAGGTATACCCTTAAGACCGATAGTAAGCGCTATTGATTCGCCTTACTATGAACTCTCAAAATTTATTCGGTACTTTGGTATTATACGGATGCCACTATTTTTGGAGGTTAAATTTTTACCGGATACAAAGGATAACTACATAAATCGAAAAAACGTACTTTTATTGACTTACTGTACAAATTTTACATCATTCTGATGAGCGGTCTTTGTGTTGTGCCTCCCAAAAGGCAGCGATGTCCGCTAGGATCGTGTTGAATGCGTCGCCGCCGCTAGCAGCCACACCCGATCGCCACATGTACTCCGCCAAACATACAGCGCGCTGCGGCAGTTATGTTAGGATGGGTTATCATAAAAATACGTACGGTTTCCTCTTCATTTCGAGGTAATCCCACACCAAAAGAACGTCACTCATTATAAAACAAATGTAACGTAGTGCACGGCAATAAATCACTCATGACACTGACCCAGATACAGGCGGTGACAGGTGATGCGCGCGCTCCAGTCAACGACCTGACCTTGGCCTATTTGGAGGGGGTTTGGCGGCCGGAAGTATGACTCATCAGGTATCATTCGATTCGTAATGAAACAAGAAAAGTCCTACAATCATTTTTATGATAACCCATCCTAACATAACTGCCGCAGCGCGCTGTATAAGGGTGGCATCCGTATAATACCAAAGTACCATTTATTCTTCCTATCTTAACGCCTCTGTTTGGATTCTCTGAATCATCTATAAGAAATTCTGAGGACTTTGTGAATAAGTTACAATCGCACACTCTTACTGAAAAAACTTTAATGGTTAGTTTTGATGTCTGCAACGTTTTTCCAAGTGTACCTATCGAACCCTGTTCAGAAATAGTGAGAGAAAAATTAGAAAATGATATCACATTAGTTGAGAGGACAAACAAACCAATTTCAACCATTTTGGAACTTTTGAATGTTTGCATAAAGTTTAACTATTTCTAGCTTAATGAGAAATTTTATGAACAGACGGCCGGATTGGTTATGGGCGGGGTGTGCCTATTTTAAGTAATCTTTTCATGGAAAAGTTTGAAAACGATGTATTAAATGGATCTGATACCAAACCTTCTCTTTGGGCTTTATGTTGACGATGTATTTTGTTTGTGAGAGGAATCGGAAACAATGTTATATCAGTTCAAAGATTGCCTCAACTCTCTATATCCCTCAATTAAGTTTACTATTGAAATGAAAAATAATAATGAATTAGCATTTTTGGATGTATTGTTTGAAAAATCGATAAGTCATTGGGGAACCAAGGTATACAGAAAACCCACCGCAACAGGACAGTATCTCCACTATTCCTCATATCACCCTGATTATGTAAAAACTGGACTGGCAATAGGACTGATTAAACGGGCCAAAAACATTTGTAGGAACAAAGATCTTTTTGAGTCTGAGCTAGAAAACATAATACAAGCTTTACTAAACAGTGGGGTTATCCTACAGCAGTTTTTCACAAAGCGCTAAACAAAGTTTTAAATGAAAATTCAAATAATCCTATGAACCAAGTTGAGCCTGAAAAGCCGGTTACTACTGTAGTATCCGGATGTATCCCATATATTAGAAATCTTTCAGAAAAAAATTAGGGGCATGAATTCCAAACACAAAATTAGAACGGTCTTTAAGTCAAATACAACTTATAAGATGAAAAGTAGTGAAATTAAAACCTTTCAATGAGATTCAAAAGAACAAAAATATTTTTTTCAAAATCCCATGCTCTTGTGAACAGAATTACATAGGGCAAACTTCTAGACCGCTACAGGTTCGCATTTCAGAACATAAAAGGAATTTAAAAATAGAGAAGTATTCGGTTCTAAAATATGTGAACATATTTATGACAATGGCCACACAATAAAATGGAATGACAGTGTAATCTTATATAAAGAATCTAACTGGAAAAAGCGAAATTTGGTGGAAACATTGTTTATAGCTACTGAGCAGTATCCCATCTCACAACCATCTTTGTAGATAAGTCCAGTTTATTTGGACCTGGTGAGGAGAGAGGTAAAACATCTGTCTGATAACGCACAACGATCGTTATCAATGGCAAGGCATGACAGGACGTCTGCACCCCCTCCCCCTCCTGCCGCCGTTAGCGAAGAGCCACCTGCAGTCGTGGTCCGGCGCTTGGCTCGGTTGCGCAATACACATTTTTCTCAAGGACCCTAGAGAACGGGAAACGTTTTTTGGTTTCCCGAAACGTCGGGTTAATATTAGTGGCGTTTTAGTAATTGTTTTATTTGTGTGTTTTTTGTATGTGTTTGTGTGATGAAATTTGACGAGTGGATTTCTGCACGGAGATCTTCAGCAGCTTCTGACTAAACGCCATAAATCCTGGAGCTGGAGGTGGGTAGTGCCCAATAATTTATTTGTAAATACAACAACCTCACCAAAAACATGTCCTTTAAAGAAAGAAAGCAGATTGTTTATGATGTTGAAGGATTTGTTAAACTAAATTGAAACTCCAACTTCGCATGTTTCTTTTCACATCATTTGACCTAACACCTGGAGCCATTTTTTAATGACGGATGAAAACAAGTTAGCAGTATAAACAGTAACGGAATATGCGATTCAAATTGAGCAGTTCTTATTAATCTATTTAGCAGATAAACTTGAAAACAAAGTAAACACTATTTTTCTCCATTGTGAGTGAGAAATATTACTAAGGAAACCTGATAAAAATGTCTGATTGATTTATTTGAACCTGCAAATAGTTCTTCCAACCAAACATATTGAATTTAACACGTTCGCTGTGCACGAAACATTTTGAATTTTTCGCGGATGCTGAACAATTTTTATTGTTGATTTACTTTCCTATGACGAATAGAAGACCGACCATGTGGTTTAAAAGCATTCCAAAACTTTAGTTTAGCCACTAATGACGTCATAAAGGTCCGGTCGATTTCGGGACCGTAGCACCTGTTGCGTAACACATAGTTACAATCACATGAAATGACAGTCACAATGTTATTATTTGGTAAAAACGTACTATACTGATAAATATTCTTATCACTATAACTTATATACAATATTTACACTATAAAACCATTCATTATAAAACAATATATAATGCCACAGGAACACAACTCGAAATAAGCAGAACAATGCGCCAAAAAATGCACAAAATACGCGGCCAATACGAAAAGTAAGGCGCCCGACAACACAACGTGACCCGCACTACACACAGACAGTAAATCACCTGCCCTAAACAAGTGATGGGCTCACACTAACTGGTTTAGTTACAATAAAGAGTGGGAAACCGTTTCCGGCCGTGCGGCGTGCGCGCCAAGGCCAATCAAGACAGACGCCGGATCCGGAAACTGATGCCGCCCGGCAACACTACGGGACCCCCCCTACACGCTCACAACATATCACGTGGATCGACCAGGTGCTCAGCTCAGCTCAGTTTCAAAAGAGGCATGTCCCGATATGTGGACACGATCGTGCGAAATGATACAAGGATGACCCGATATCGGGACATGCACAGCGAACGTGTTAACCCTTTCAGAGCTATGGACCGATATATCGTCTTTTGAATTTGTTATCAATAAACACTGTTACTGCTTCATAAGCGATTGTACCGTTAGGCACTCAGTCTGCAGTCTGAGTCTGACATGTGGTGAAACCTGGTAGACACGAACTGAACTACCTCGTCCAGCGCCTAGTCTCTATGATATCCACTGCAGGTGCTAGCCTGACCAGTGGCTGTGCGGTCTAAGGCGTTACCTTCCCGGCCGGGGGTAACACTTGGATCGAGGGTTCAAATCCCGTCACAGTCGGTGGTTTTTATGTGCAACTCATGGAGAGTTAACCTGTCTGTGGCAGAGTTGAAGGGGAGGGCGGACATTAAGCAAACGGTGGACGGCTCGGGTCCAAGCTGACGGGATGGGTGGATTCTTTGTGAGTTGCACATCTGATCAGGTGTTTTGCTAATTTTTACCTATCCTTTACTGTGTGTGTCCAGCGGAAGCACGTTTTTATTAACTTTAACTGTTCAGGCGTTCAATATATTTTTAAAAAATCAACAAAACATCACAGATTCAACTACTCCTTTCAGAAGCTTAGCACTCAAAGGGTTAAAACCATCTAAAATCTCCTAAATAAAAAAAAATAACTAGCTAGAATAATTTTTTATTTATGGTGCAATTATAGAAAAACAGTTTCTCACATATTTATGTTCCGTAAACATTGGTGGTCACGGGACGCCACGACTCCTCAGCACATTTGGATACAGCACTGAACACGAAGGGAATTTTCTTCCTGAAATTGTCTTATAACTTGCAAAAACCCCTGTAAGCTTAAGCTTGTTTAAATATTTCCCCAAAATAGGGTATTTTCCTTGAAATTCCAAAAAAAAGGGTTTAGTTTTGATTTATTCTTAAATAATTCTTTCAAATGCTATAAATACTCCCCCTCTCCCTCCTTGTGATAAAACTGTCTTGCTGCCCTCCTCCCCTTAATTCCTGACTAAATGTGGATTAACTTGGTTTAGATTTATGCTGAATATTTTATTGTGGTACATATATTTTTATTTTTTTTTTTTAGGAAGAAGAAGCTGCATCCGGTGACAATGCAAGTATCTCCTCTTGCGAGTCGGTTGAAGAAACTGAATGCTGTGACGAATTTTCATATTCTAAATTTTCTCTTTATGCTTCACTTTGGCTAATCTTGTTTTCATTTGCAATATATTTAGAATTTGGAGCAATTTATTTCATTGTATCTGGTTTCTATATTATCTGGGCCAATACCAGAACAGGGCCAAGAAGGAGAGGCGAAGTTAGTGCTTACTCTGTGTTCAACCCAGACTGTGAGGCAATCGATGGCACTTTAAAACCGGAACAGTTTGAGAGAGAAATACGATATGGTGTCTTGTGATGATAAGTTGCACAAAAATACTAATTAAGGGTATTATATTTTGTAATATACAAATTATATATTTTTAAACAATTGCAAATTTGGTGTTTATTTAAATCCTTATATTATAGTTTAATATAGTTTTACAACTCTTTGACAAGTATGTGCTATGTTCATATTGACCAACTAACTAATCTTGTGTAAAAATAGCTAGTTTTTATTACTGAAAAAATCTTCTTTTAAAATAATGATACTTTTGTTTCTAGTTAATATTGGCATACTACCTAAACTTTACATAAAAAAACTGCAACTTTTACCAACGTTTATTTAGTATACATGCCTGTAGAAAAAATATTGTATTCTTAAAATTGAAATTATAATTACAGTACTGTTTAGTTAATGAGTAGTTATTTATTTTAAAATTGTATTAATTTCAAATGATATATGGCAGAGCTTTATTTTATATGTACTCTTTTTGTTTGCTCTCAAAGTATTGCAAATATTATTTTATAACGCAATGCCTTTGCTACCCTTTTGCTCTCCATAGCGAATAATTATTAGTGTCAGCAGTGTTGGAAACACAGAGGAGGAGCGACAATCAGTAAACCCAGCAATGAAATAACTATGATCCTAATGCAAATATTCATCCTCTGGCATCTATGGCTGAAATGAATAACATGTTTCTACTTTATAGAATCCAATTAAATCTATAGGTTGGTTTATAAACCGATGGCAAAAACATATTTTTAAAATTTTGAGCTTTTGACCTCAGCTTCCATTATATTTTATATTTATTTAAAGTTTTGATTTTATTTTTGAAAGGTATTTTAGACATTACAATTTCTTTGCAGTAGATAATTTATAATTTGCAAATTGCACGGTGTTTTCGTCAGCCACTTGTTCGTTCAAGAGTTTTCAACCTCATACAATAGGATGTGGCCTATGTTAAAAATAGTTTGCTTTCACTTTTTGATCGTAGCCCATTTTGCATTATTAATAGGATCCCATTAGAAACGAGATCGCTCGCAGCATGCTGACATCAGGGGGAGTGAATTTCTACATAACAAAAAGTTTTGAAATAACACTTAAGTTATGCATTCTTTTAAAAACTCAAAAACATTATATTTTTGGGCTGTTCTGATGATCCTTGTTAACTTATCTGCAATGTTGGGATAGCAATTATGAGGATGATAAAACTACGCTAAGATCTGAAAGACAGCCTTTTTCAACATAAAATCACCATAAGGCAACATACTGCGTAAGTTTAATTCAGTTAAATTTATTTATTTTTCCTAAAATAGGATGGCATCAATGCAAACATTTACAATTCATGCACATAAATAAACAAGCAATTCAGTTTTCCAGACTGCAAGAAATAAGTATTTAGCCGTCGGTGCTTATTCTTTTACAAACACATTGAACACCATGCATCCATGGACTAGATCACATAACAAACAAAAACAAAATATATAACAAATGTACCGTAAGATACAAGGATAAATATTAATTTGAATTATAACAAGTATATTAAAGCCAACAATTAATAGGTCTAGAATTTATGAATTGGTTAACAAGGAAAAAATATAGAAAACATATTAGCACAACTTAACAGGTGTAATAATTAATGATTAAACAATTTAAACATGCACAAAGCAAGAAAAAAACAAGCTGGATATGAGTTAAGGGGGGGGGGAGGGGGGCAGTTACATGTCATTTTCCATTAATTTTCTCAATAAAATAACAAAATATCTTAATTTCGTTCGCTAGTTAATTTAATGTAACTATATTGTTTTCAGTGAATGCCATACAATTTTTACCTTTTCTGATGACCTTACAATCGATTAATAATACTTGCCGACCGTTCTCTATTTCTCCACATAATTTGCATGTTTCTGTATTTTCCTTAAAGCAAAGTTTGGCCCCAGGTACTGAACATAAAATGACTTTTTTTAATGCAATAAATTGATTTTGTTTGTAAAGTTCATTTTAATACTGATAACAGAATTTATTTATTTGATCTCAACCAATAATAAAAAAAAATATATTTGGATCAAATACTTTCCAAATCCTCTTTTTAATCATACAATCTTTTTGAATTCAAAATAAAAAATACTGCTTAATACACATGTTTGTTGAGTTTAAAGTAGAGTGTAATTATAAACTAAATAACATGGCACAAATAAATCAAAAATATTCCTTCAAACACGTTCGCTGCGCAAAAGAAACTCTGGTTTCTTATAACTCTTACTTTTTAAGATAAAAAAACATTACAGATCATAGTTACGTGAAATTTTATGTAGAATTTGAATATTTAGCTTAAAACTAAATAAAATACTCGGTTTCTGATATAAAATGGTCAAGTCCAAAATCTTTAATGTGAGTATAATGTTTTTATTTATTTAGTAAATTAGCTGTAAAACATAAATTGAATACTCTTTTGTTCGAGGTAGTACAACAAATCTATCAAATTGTTGCTAAAAAAGGTTTTTGTTAAATAATTGACTTATTTTATAATCAAAATATGTGGTATTTTGTAATCAGGACAAAAGTTTCTGTCAAATAAATACCCCCGTCGCAGCAAACCTGCATACTCAGCGAATTTCCAATGGAGATATAAATGTCTCAATACTACATAAAGCCACTGACCAAGTTTCATAGAAATATATTCACATATAAGCGGTATATACAATTTTAATTATCCTCTATAAGAATTACATCGGGGCTGAGTATGCAAGCTTGCTGCAACAAGGAACACAAAAAATGGGCTTTTATGCTAATATCAATATAACTCAACTACGTGAAGTCGTATACCAGTTTTTATTAATTTATGTTCATAATTAAGGGAGACATAGCATTTAATTATTCTCTATAAGAATAACATGGGGGCTGAGTACGCAGGTTTGCTGTTATGGGAGCCTTTTGCAAAACATTGTTTTTTTGAGCAAATATCAATAGACCACAACCTGTTGGAGCCTTATACCAAGTTTCATCAGTATACGTTCATAAATAAGCGAGATATAAAAATTTTCTTTTCCTCCATAAGAATAACATTTAGACAACGTACTGTGTTTAGCACTTTCAATATCTCGGTAGAGGAATGATCGAAATACCAAATTGTGTGGTTTTTTAAGCTGAATCGAATGGTGAAAACTAAAATTTGACTATTTCAAAAAATATGTAAAAAATTCAAATACCCCCGTCGCAGCAAACCTGCGTACTCAGCGAATTTCCAATGCATAATATATGTCTTAATGCCATATAAAGCCGCATACCAAGTTTTATAAAAATATATTCATATATAAGCGATATATACAATTTTAATTATTCTCCATAAGAATAACATGGGAGATGAGTAAGCAGGTTTGCTGCAACAAGGAACTAAAAAAATGGGTTTTTATGCAAATATCATTATAACTCAACAAGGTGAAGCCACATAGCAAGTTGTATTAATTTATGTTCATAATTAAGGGAGTCATTACATTTTACTTATTCTCCATAAGAATAACATTGGGGCTGAGTACGCAGGTTCGCTGCTACGGGGATAATCAACAAAAAATCAATTTTTTGTGCAAATATCAATATACCAGTACTACGTGACCCCACGTGCCAAGTTTCATCAATATACATTCATTAATAATGGAGATATCAAATTTTATTTATTCTCCATAAGGATAACATTGGACAACGTACTGTGTTTAGCACTTTGAATATCTCTGCAACGGTTGGACGTAGAATCACAATTTAAACACCAAAATGATTGTTTTGTGGAGCTGAATTTATTGGTAAAAGCAAATGTGAAGTTTACATCAAAATTAACTTAGGAAAAGCCAAAAACCTTTTTCCCATAAGATTAACATAGGAGATTTTATGAGCAGGTTTTTTTGGATTTTCTCAGCAACCACTTAACCTAGCTTAATAATTCAAAATACCATATTATTTGTTTTTTTAAGCTCTATAACATGGTCTAAACCAAAATTAAGTGTTTTAAAAATTTTAGGGTAAAAAATACAAAAAACTGATTTTTGGAAAATTTAAAACCCCCATAAACCCCCCTTCCCATGGCCCGATTTTTCTGGTTTTCGAACTTAAAGTCATGAATGTCACTTTACACATTTGAGCCAAATTTCATCGAAATCGGACGTTTTTTACTCAAGTTATCGCATTCACGGACACATATATAGATATATATATATATATAGATATATATATATATATAGATATATATATATACATATATATAAATTTGAACAAATCGTGTTTTAGTCATCTGGGGACCTAAAAAAAAAAATTTGTCATGGTCTCGGGCTTAAATCTTACCATGAGACCTACGGTAATAGCTTCTTCCCTATAGGGGAAATTCGCTAAAAAACATTTTTGGGGTACAAAACCCCCCCAAAATACCCCTTCGGATAGAGCGATCTGGCTGGTTTTCGAACTTTAAGTCATAAATGTTGCTTTACACGTTTATGCCAAGTTTCATCAAAATCGGATCATTTTTACGAGAGTTATCGTGCTCACAGACACACACATATATATATATATATATATATATATATATATATATATATATATATATATATATATATATATATATATATATATATATATATATACAGTTTCGAACGAATGGTGTTTTTGGGGTCTGGTTTGGGGACCTCAAAACGAAAAGTTATCATGGTCCCGGGCCTAGGTCTTACCATGCTGACTACGGTAATAGCTTCTTCCCTATAGGGGAAATTCGCTAAAATAACCATTTAAGGCCAACAAAAAGGTATGATAAATTAGTAAAAATTGTCACTTACCAAACTACTTTAGCCTAATCTTGAATACCCTAGAAGCCGGAGAATATTCAGATAGGCTACGGTATGACCCAGTACGGGTTGATTGAATAACGGTGCGTTTTTGGTAGGACACGGGGGTATAAATGTATATGGCGTATGGTGGGGGAGTTATCGTGCTCACACACACACGCACGCACGCACACACACACACACCGAGGCTATTCAACCATGAATAAACTTATCCTATGTTAATGATTCAAAATATCAATTTTTTTTAAGCTCTATAAAATGGCTATAACCAAAATTGAGTGTTTTTAAAATTTTAGGGGAAAAATTTCAAAAACTGATCTTTGGAAAATTTAAAACCCCCTTCCCATAGTCCGATCGATCTAAAGTCATAAATGTTACTCTACACATTGTTGCCAAATTTCATCAAAATCGGTCATATCTTTCAAAAGTTATCGCGTTAATGGACACGCACATATATATAGAGCTGTTTAACTGTTTTATATATACACAGGGTGAGTCAGACCACCCGTCCAGCATGTATAACAAGAGAACGGTTTGATCTAAATTCGTCAAACAAAAATCTTCCCCACTGAAACGCATATGGGCTATCTATTAAAAATATTTTCATCAAAATCTACATACAGAATGTTCCAAAACTGAAGGTCACGGGTTCGAATCTCAAACTTTTCGAATGTAAACATAGGGAATATTATATATCATTTTAAAGGTCTTGTTAAAAGAAACATTTTGGCAAAAACAGAATTCACTTATCTTTATTTGTTTCAAAATGGCGGCCATTTTAATGTAAAATATTGACATTTACGGAATACTCTGTATTTTCTAAACCACTACGCGAACCTTTTTCCCGACTTAAATTTCTTACTCGTGATAAACTCAGCTTTACTCTGCTATGCTACATGATAGGCTTTTTTGAGAAAATCTATTTTTCCAAAAAATATTTATTTTGAAAATACCCATATGCCCAAAATTCAAAAAAGTCAAATGGTAGCGCATATCAAAAAGCATACCATTGAAAAAGTCTTGTAAATCCTAGCAACTTTCTAATTTACACCAACCTTGTATCTCTTTTCGTTTTTCTACAATCAGCAAAAACCATTATTTTCCCATACGAAATGCTTGGTAATTTGCATAACACTTGCATGTATTCTCTGTCCACATTAGTTTTATGTGTTGTGTACAATTAACATGCATTTCATATGGCAAAATAAGGTTTTTTGCTGATTGAAGAAAATCAAAAAAAGATACAAGGTTGGTGTAAATTAGAAAGTTGCTAGGATTTACAAGACCTTTTCAATGGTATGCTTTTTGATATACGCTACCATTTCAATTTTTTGAATTTTGGGCATATGGGTATTTTCAAAATAAATATTTTTTGGAAAAATAGATTTTCTCAAAAAAGCCTATCATGTAGCATACCAGAGTAAAGCTAAGTTTATCACGAGTAAGAAATTTAAGCCGGGAAAAAGGTTCGCGTAGTGGTTTAGAAAATCCAGGGTATTCCGTAAATGTCAATATTTTACATTTAAATGGCCGCCATTTTGAAACGAATAAAGATAAGTGAATTCTGTTTTCGCCAAAATGTTTCTTTTAACAAGACCTTTAAAATGATCCATAATATTCCCTATGTTTACATTAGAAAATTTTGAGATTCGAACTCGTGACCTTCAGTTTTGGAACATTCTGTACATAGATTTTGATGAAAATATTTTTAATAAAAAGCCCATATGCGTTTTAGTGGGGAAGATTTTTGTTTGATGACTTTAGACCAAACCGTTCTCTCGTTATATACATGCTGGACGGGTGGTCTGACTCACTCTGTATATGTGCATGTCCATTAACGCGATAACTTTTGAAAGAAATGACCGATTTTGATGAAATTTGGCAAAAATGTGTAGAGTAACATTTATGACTTTAGATCGATCGGACTATGGGAAGGGGATTTTAAATTTTCTAAAGACTCCTTATATATATATATTTGAACGGATAGTGTTTTTGGCACCTGGGGACCTCAAAATAAAAAGTTATCATGGTCTTGGGCTTGAAAGTCTTACCATGCCACCTACGGTAATAGCTTTTTACGTAGCGGGGAAATTCGCTAAAAATAAATTTATCTAAACAAATTTTATTGATGAAGAAATGCAACACTTTAATACAGGTACTGTGGGAAACATAACATATGACAACAAATTTAGCTTTTGGAATATTTGTTTATTTACTTTTAATATTGAATTTGTATAGTAAGAACTAATTAAATAATATGGTAGAGTTAATGCAGTGTTAGTTTTAGATTGTCCTGAACTATATCATGTTAGTTTACTTAAATTATTATATAGTTCTTTGTTTAAAATATAGTATATAGTATTCCTACATAATTAGAGGATAATCAGACAGGCATCTGTGGCAGAGAACACACTCAAAGTTTAATTGAGTTTAAGTTTTAGAAGACCCTGATTAGACATAAACTTTAGGCATGCCTATGACACCTTTCCTTGACAAATAATACGGTTTGTGGTGAATTAAAGGCACGCATCATTAATTAGTGTTGTATATATTATAGATGAACAGTACATCTTTTCAGATTTAAAATTAAAACAACTTTTTAGGGATTCGTGAACACATATAAAAATAATGATGACAATATTTATAACCAGTTTAGTTAGAATACTTACAATAAACTCTGTCCTAAAAACCTCAATTTATCGAAGAATCGTAGTCATTCATTAATAATTTATATAAAATGTATAAGACCATTGACTGTACACCTGTACAGGTGAAGGTGTATAGTCAATGATTAGACTTACAATAAACAACAAAAACAATAAAATGCACTAATCATACTTAATTTTGAAGTCAAACTAAGACCACTATACCGGGTGAGTTAGACCACCCGTTCATCAAGTATAAAGGGAGAACGGTTTGGTCTAAAGTCATCAGACAAAATTGTTCACCACTAAAGCTCATATGGGCTATCTATTAAAAATATTTTCATAAAACTCTATGTACCGTACAGGATTTACCAAAACTAAACTTAACATTTTCTTTTGTAAACATAGGGATTATTAAACATAATTTTAGAGATCTCGTTAAAATAAACATTTTGGCGAAAACCGAATTCACCTATCTTTATCCGTTTCAAAATGGTGGCCATTTTTTTGTAAAATATTGACATTTACGATATACCCTGTATTGTTTAAACTACTACTTGTATCTTTTTCCGATTCAAGTTTCTTACTCGTGATAAATTCAGCTTTACTTTGGTATAGGAAAGGTGGTACATGAAAGGTTTTTTACAGATAATCTAAATTTTAAAAAAATATTTATTTTGGAAATGCCTATTTGCCCAAAATTAAAAAAAGTTAAATGGTAGCGTATATCAAAAAGCATACCATTGAAAAGGTTTTGTAAATCCTTGCAACTATCTAATTAACACCAACCTTGTATCTTTTAGCGAATTTCCCCTATAGGGAAGAAGCTATTACCGTAGGTCTCATGGTAAGACTTAAGCCCGAGACCATGATAAATTTTTGTTTTGAGGTCCCCAGATGCCAAAAACACTATTCGTTCAAATTTATATATATGTATATATATATATCTATATATATATATATATATATATATATATATATATATATCTATATATGTGTCCGTGAATGCGATAACTTGAGTAAAAAATGTCCGATTTTGATGAAATTTGGCTCAAATGTGTAAAGTGACATTCATGACTTTAAGTTCGAAAACCAGAAATATCGGACCACGGGAAGGGGGGTTTATGGGGGTTTTAAATTTTCCAAAAATCGGTTTTTTGCATTTTTCACCCTAAAATTTTTAAAACACTTAATTTTGGTTTTGACCATGTTATAGAGCTTAAAAAAACAAATAATATGGTATTTTGAATTATTAACCTAGGTTAAGTGGTTGCGGAGAAAATCCAAAAAAACCTGCTCATAAAATCTCCCATGTTAATCTTATGGGAAAAAGGTTTTTGGCTTTTCCTCAGTTCATTTCAATGTAAACTTCACATTTGCTTTTACCAATCAGTTTAGCTCTACAAAAAATCATTTTAGTGTTTAAATTATGATTCTACGTCCAACCGTTGCCGAGATATTCAAAGTGCTAAACACAGTACGTTGTCCAATGTTATCCTTATGGAGAATAAATAAAATTTGATATCTCGATTTTTTATGAATGTATATTAATGAAACTTGGTATGTGGCTTCACCTAGTACTGGTATATTGATATTTGCACAAAAAATTGATTTTTTGTTGATTATCTTCTTAGCAGCAAACCTGCATACTCATCCCTAATGTTATTCTTATGCAGAATACGTAAAGCTTTATATCTCCCTTAATAATGAACATAAATCATTAAAACTTGGTATGTAGCTTCACCTGGTTGAGTTAATTGATAATTGCAAAAAACCCATATTTTTATCGTCCTTGTTGCAGCAAACCTGCGTTCTCAGTCCTAATGTTATTCTTATGGAGAATAAATAAAATGCTATATATCAGTTATTTATTTAAGTATTTTTATGAAACTTAGTAAGTGGCTTTATGTGATAGTAAGAAATATATTCATGCATAGGAAATTCACTGAGTACACAGGTTTGCTGCGACGGGGGTATTTTTGTTTTTCTACAATCAGCAAATAACATTATTTTCCCATATGAAATGCATGTTAATTATAAATAACACATAAAACGAATGTGGACAAAGAATACATGCAAGTGTTATGTAAATTAACATGCATTTCATATGGGAAAATAATGTTTCTTGCTGATGCAGAAAAACGAAAAGAGATACAAGGTTGGTGTAAATTAGAAAGTTGCTAGGATTGACAAGACCTTTTCAATGGTATGCTTTTAGCGAATTTCCCTTACAGGGAAGAAGCTAGGGGTGGCATAGGGGTGACTCAAACCCAAGACCATGATAACTTTTTGTTTTGAGGTCCCCAGATCCCAAAAACACTATTCGTTCAAATTGATATATATCAATACTGTATATATCAATATATATACAGTGTGTAAAAAAAGTCCGTCCCCCCTCTTTAATTTTTTTGTTTGTTAAAACTAACAAATCACCTTTGGGGAACAATAATAACTTAACCTAAAGTATCTTTTGACGTTATCAGAAATTTTGAGCGTCCCCAAAAAGGGGGATTTTGGGGGCAACTCACAATTTTCAAATGTAAACCCCTTTTGAGTGACCCCTCATTTTAAAGAACTTTTAAAAAATAGGCGAATGGTGGAGGTTGGAGGTCTGTAACGTGTTTCTATCCAAAATGGCAGCTTGTCAGAGTTTTGAATACAAATCATTCTTGAAACCTGGCGTCTAAGACTTTGGAGTTTTAATTTCACCTTTGGTGTCTTAAAACTGGAATGACTCTTGAGACAATGCTCTTCTTGAAGAAATGCTATTAAATGAAGAAGTGGACTCTTTTGGTAATATTTAAAATTTTGAGAACCCGCAAAATTGGGGGATTTTGGGGGCAACTCAAAATGTCCTAATGTAAACCCCTTTTGAAGGGGTTGAATTTACTTTTAACTGGCACCCTTCGCCTAGGTTTAAAAATCTCTTTAAAATGAGGGGTCACTCAAAAGGGGTGTACATCAGAAAATTTTGAGTTGCCCCCAAAATCCCCCATTTTTGCGGGACACTCAACATTTTAAATATCACCAAAAGAGACCACTTCTTCATTTAATAGCATTTCTTCAACAAGAGCATTGCCTCAAGAGTCGTTCCAGTTTTAAGTCACCAAAGGTGAAATTAAAACTCCAAAAGTCTGAAGACGCCAGGTTTCAAGAATGAATTGTATTCAAAACTTTGACAAGCTGCCATTTTGGATAGAAACACGTTACAGACCTCCAACCTCCACCATTCGCCTATTTTTTGAAAGCTCTTTAAAATGAGAGGTCACTCAAAAAGGGGTTTACTTTTGAACATTTTGAGTTACCCCCAAAATCCCCCATTTTTGGGGGACACTCAACATTTCCGATAACGTCAAAAGATACTTTGTGTTAAGTTAATATCATTCCCCAAAGGTGATTTGTTTGTTTTAACAAACAAAAAAATTAAAGGGGGGGACAGACTTTTTTTAGACACTGTATATATATCTATATTTATCTATATATCTGTCCATGAATGCGATAACTTGAGTAAAAAACGTAAGATTTCGATGAAATTTGGCTCAAATGTGTTAAATGACAATCATGACTTTAAGTTCGAAAACAAAATCGGACCATGGGAAGAAGGGGGTTTTTAAATTTTCCAAAAATCAGTATTTGCATTTTTTACCCTAACATTATAATACCCCGTCGCAGCAAACCTGCATACTCAGCGAATTTCCAATGGAGATATAAATATCTTAATGCTACGTAAAGCCACTTACCAAGTTTCATAAAAATATATTCACAAATAAGCGATATATACAATTTTAATTATTCTCCATTAGAATAACATTGGGGCTGAGTACGCAGGTTTGCTGCAACAAGGAACATGAAAAATGGGTTTTAGTGAATTTCCCCTATAGGGAAGAAGCTATTACCGTGGTCGGCATGGTAAGACCTAGGCCCGGGACCATGATAACTTTTCGTTTTGAGGTCCCCAGACCCCAAAAACACCATTCGTTCGAAACTGTATATATATATATCTGTCCATGAATGCGATAACTTGAGTAAAAAACGTAAGATTTCGATGAAATTTGGCTCAAATGTGTTAAATGACAATCATGACTTTAAGTTCGAAAACAAAATCGGACCATGGGAAGAAGGGGGGTTTTTAAATTTTCCAAAAATCAGTATTTGCATTTTTTACCCTAACATTATAATACCCCGTCGCAGCAAACCTGCATACTCAGCGAATTTCCAATGGAGATATAAATATCTTAATGCTACGTAAAGCCACTTACCAAGTTTCATAAAAATATATTCACAAATAAGCGATATATACAATTTTAATTATTCTCCATTAGAATAACATTGGGGCAGGTTTGCTGCAACAAGGAACACGAAAAATGGGTTTTAGTGAATTTCCCCTATAGGGAAGGAGCTATTACCGTGGTCGACATGGTAAGACCTAGGCCCGGGACCATGATAACTTTTCGTTTTGAGGTCCCCAGACCCCAAAAACACCATCCGTTCGAAACTGTATATATATAGATGTGTCCGTGGGTGCGATAACTCTCGTAAAAAAGGTCCGATTTTGATGAAATTTGGTACAAACGTGTAAAGCAGCATTTATGACTTTAAGTTCGAAAACCAGACGGATCGACCTATCCGAAGGGGTATTTTGGGGGGGTTTTGTACCCCAAAAATGGGTTTTAGCGAATTTCCCCTATAGGGAATTAGCGAATTTCCCCTATAGGGAAGAATTAGCGAATTTCCCCTATAGGGAAGAAGCTATTACCGTAGTCGGCATGGTAAGACCTAGGCCCGGGACCATGATAACTTTTCGTTTTGAGGTCCCCAGACCCCAAAAACACCATTCGTTCGAAACTGTATATATATATATATATGTGTCCGTGAGCACGATAACTCTCGTAAAAATTATCCGATTTTGATGAAATTTGGTATAAACGTGTAAAGTAACATTTATGACTTTAAGTTCGAAAACCAGCCAGATCGCTCTATCCGAAGGGGTATTTTTGAATTTTTTACATATAATTTTTGGAATAGTCTAATTTTAGTTTTCACCATTGGATTCAGCTTAAAAAAACACACAATTTGGTATTTTGATCATTTCTCTACGTCAATTGGTTACCGAGATATTGAAAGTGCTAAACACAGTACGTTGTCTAATGTTATTCTTATGGAGGAAAAGAAAAATTTTATATCTCGCTTATTTATGAACGTATACTGACAAAACTTGGTATACGGCTTCATCTGGTTGTGGACCATTGATATTTGCTCAAAAAAACAATTTTTTGCCAAAGGCTCCCGTAGCAGCAAACCTGCGTTCTCAGCCCCATGTTATTCTTATGGAGAATAAGTAACGTGTTATCTCCCTTAATTATGAAAACAAATTAATGAAATTTGGTATGTGGCTTTACCTAAATGAGTTACATTGATATTTGTATAAAACCCCATTTTTTGTTTTCCTTCCTTCAGCAAACCTGCATACTCAGCCGCCATGTTATTCTTATGGAGAATAATTAAAAAGGTTATAAATCGTTTATTTATGAATGTATATTGATGAAACTTGGTATTTGGTTTTATGTGGTATTAAGATACATATATATGCATTGGAAATTCGCTGAGTACGCAGGTTTGCTGCTACGGGGGTATTTTCTCTTTTTACATAAAATTTTTGAAAAAGTAAACTTATTTTTTCTCATTGGAATCAGCTTAAAAAGACGCACAATTTGATGTTTTAATCATTGCTCTACGTCAATTTGTTACTGAGATATTGAAAGTGCTAAACACAGTACGTTGTCCAATGTTATTCTTATGGAGGATAAGAAAAATTGTATATCTCGCTTATTTATCGACTTATCCTGACGAAACTTGGTATATTGCTTTATTTCATTGTGGTGTATTGATATTTGCACAAAAACCAATTTTTTGCACGATAGTTCCCGTAGCAGCAAACCTGCATACTCAGCCCCATGTTATTCTTATAGAGAATAATTAACGTGTTATCTCCTTTAATTATGAACATAAATTAATAGAACTTGGTATGTGGCTTTACCTAGTTGAGTTATATTGATATTCGTATAAAAGCCCATTTTTAGTGTTCCTTATTTCAGCAAACCTGCATACTCAGCCGCCATGTTATTCTTATGGAGAATAATTGAAATGTCATAAATCGTTTATTTATGAATGTATATTGATGAAACTTGGTATGTGGCTTTATGTGGTATTAAGATAAATTAATATGCATTGGAAATTCGCTGAGTATGCAGGTTTGCTGCTACGGGGGTATTTATACTTATATCCATATAACTCAACTAGGTGAAGTCGTATACCAGTTTTATTAATTTATGTTCATAATTAAGGGAGACAGAGCATTTAATTATTCTCCGTAAGAATAACATGGGGGCTGAGTACGCAGGTTTGCTGCTACGGGAGCCTTTGGCCAAAAATGTTTTTGAGCAAATATCAATAGACCACAACTAGATGTAGCTGTATACTAAGTTTCGTCAGTATATGTTCATAAATAAGCGAGATATACAAATTTTCTTTTACTCCATAAGAATAACGTTAAGACAACGTACTGTGTTTAGCACTTTCAATATCTCGGTAACCAAATGACGTAGAGGAATGATCAAAATACCAAATTGTGTGGTTTTTTAAGCTAAATCCAATGGTGAAAACTAAAATTAGACTATTCCAAAAATTATATGTAAAAAATTCAAAAATACCCCTTCGGATAGAGCGATCTGGCTGGTTTTCGAACTTAGTCATAAATGTTGCTTTACATGTTTATACCAAGTTTCATCAAAATCGGATCATTTTTAGAAGAGTTATCGTGCTCACACACACACACACACACACACACACACACACACACACACACACACACACACACACACACACACACACACACACACGCACACACGCACGCACGCACTCACGCACGCACACACACACACACACACACACACACACACACACACACACACACACACACACACACACACACACACACACACACACACACACACACACACACACACACACACACACACACACACACACACACACACACACACACACACACACATATATATATATATACACAGTTTCAAACGAATGATGTTTTTGGGGTTTGGGGACCTCAAAATGAAAAGTTATCATGGTCCCGGGCCTAGGTATTACCATGCCGACTACACATAGGGAATAGCTTCTTCCCTATAGGGGAAATTCGTTAAAATGTTGTTTAGCGCTTATTTATGCTTGAATATTGATGAAACTTGGTATGGGCTTTGCCTATTAAATTTTATTTATATTTGCATAAAAACCAATTGTTTGTGTTCCTTGTTTCAGCAAACCTACGTACTCATTACCAATGTTATTTGTATGGAGAATAATTAAAATCGCTTATATGTGAATATATTTTTATGAAACTTGGTGTGCGGCTTTATGTTGTATTAAAAGACATATATTATGCAATGGAAATTTGCTGAGTACGCAGGTTTGCTGCGACGGGGGTATTTGATATACCATTTGACTTTTTTTTTTATTTTGAGCATATAGGCATTTTCAAAATAAATATTATTTTGAAATATAGATTTTCTAAAAAAAGCCTGTCATGTAGCGTACAAGAGTAAAGCTGATTTTATCATGAGTAAGAAATTTAAGTAGGAAAAGATGAGTAGTGGTTTATAAAATACAGGATATTCTGTAAATGTCAATATTTTACACAAAAATCTCCGCCATTTTGAAACGGATAAAGATAAGTGAATTCTGTTTTTGCCTAAATGTTTATTTTAACGAGACCTTTAAAACTATGTATAATATTCCCTATGTTTACATCAGGCAATTTTGAGATTCGATCCCGTGAGATTCGTTTTGGAACATTCTGTACATAGATTTTGATGAAAATATTTTTAGTAGATAGCCCATATGCGTTTTAGTGGGGAAGAGTTTTGTTTGATGACTAGACCAAACCGTTCTCCCGTTATACATGCTGGACGGGTGGTCTGACTCACCTTGTATATATTGCGAAGTTTTTTGCTTCATTTGAAAAGCTCTACCATAACTGGCATTTGTGCCAAAAACTCTCGTGGGACTCGTATTCTAAAGCCAAGTGCTAGCGATAATAATTTTGCCTTGATCTAAATATTATACTGTAACCTATACTATATAAACCAATTGAAACGTTATGGTTTGGTCTGCTGCAATTGATTTTTATAGGCTTTTTAAAAGTAATTAATGCAAAAAAAACTCTAAACACAATTGTTTCACCAGTAGCCTATTCACAAAAATCAGTTTATTATTTTATTTTGATGTGCAGATTCATAAACTAAAATTTGTCAACAGATTTTTCTTCTCTCCTAGAGTCTCTGATTTTACAATCTCTTCACGCCTCACTCTTCTTCCTTGTCGATATCTCACTTTTTAGTATCAAGTTTTCCAAGCAACAAGTAATTTCTGAACTATGTTATGTAGAAAAGGAACATGGAGAATATATTTCACATTAGCTAATTGTTTAGCATGGTCATAAGATGACCCCCATTTGCAAAATTGGAACCCATAACTGACTACCGGTACGAAGTACAAAGTTCTGACAAAGTACAAAGTATTTCCTAATGACATAAATTTATCAAAGTTGACCTAAACATACAAATCCCATGGAGTGAATGTTCTCTTGGTGACTTGTGGCCTTATACAGTGGTACATTTCTAATGACCTAATAGTAGTGATGTAGAAAATCTAATCTATTATTTCCCAAGAAGATGATGTTAAGGTCCATCACAGACAAGGGTAATATTGGAATTTTATAGATGCTTCTGATGTTCTATATAATTGGGTATGATTTCGAAAATAGCTTCTTATTATTTAGTATTGTAAGGCAACTAATAATTATCCTAGAATTTATTTTAGACTTAACATTTAAAATACAAGTTGCCAAATCAGTCTGGTTGTCTGGTTCAGTTACTACCATTTTGATATCTGATTTAAGTTGCTTGGTTATTGTTTATGATATTGGTCCTAGCTGAGCTTAGCTATATGTTTATATGTTGTTTTTTAAATTTAAATACCGAAAATATTGTTTGTGCTAGTTACGTTAGACCTAACGATTCCAGTTACACCAGGAAGATACTTGGAGAGCGACAAACATTGTGAAACTGATAAGCTTGGACCACTAACATAGACAATTTATATAATATATTAATAAATACATAAACACTGTGTGTGTGTGTGTGTGTGTATTCCTGCATATATTCATTCACCTGAACAAATAAAATGATCGTCTGCCATAATAAACAATGAAACATTTGAGTCCAATGGGGCAAAGACCTGTGGGATTTGAACTTCTTTTGTGAATATTGACACTTTTATTAGAAATCCTAACGAACATTTTTATACAGATATTTTTCTTTCCTTGTTGACATGCGGTAAGAATCTGAAGCTGCACATTAATCAATCTATTATACTAATTCCCTAAGGAAGTTCTTGTTTACAGCAAAACTCTTTTATTTACAAACCGATTTTGATGATTGAGGTGTCAAATTAAAGGGATTTCTCTGTTTTGGAATAACTTTTGTCTCCCTCAGTTCAATGTACTCACCCCATTGGACTTTAAAGTTTCCATGTTTTTCTTATGAGCAATATGTTTAATAGATCAAAAACAGATGTAGTTGCAGCAACAATTTTAATCAGCTGTTCATTCCTGAATTCTTTGTGCGAAGCTCGGGTAATCAGCTAGTACTTATTTAATACGCTAAGGGTTTTTTTTAAAACTGGAACTCCTTCTACAGTTGTCAATCGATTTTGATATATTTGATGTCGTTGGATAGATCTTGGTCTGAAGTTTGTTTGTCCCCAAATTTCATAAAGATCAGACCTAAGGGAAAGTCCCTAGCTGCCCTTAAAGTTTGTAATTTTTCCATAAGATTAACATTGAGAAAGGTTTGTTTTGAATAGTATGTTCAAACAGCTGAATATAGTAAACACAGTTTATCAGCAAGAACACATGGTCACTACTGGAAAGGTAACACAATATGTATATAGTTTTGATTATGAATATTAGCATTAATCATAGAGTGAGTTTATAACATTTTTTCCAGGGTGTAGCACATGAAACGTCATGTTAAATAGTAATAAATATATTCGTAAGGCTGAATTATTATAAAAAATTCACACTTTTTCCAATTTAAAAACAATTATTCTTTATAATTTGTAATCAAACATAATGTAGTTGATTTTCAAGGAAGTATTATTATTATTATTATTGTTTAGATATATGGCACTAGCTGGTACCCGGTGCGACTTTGTTCACTTGACCTTTCTTTATTAGGTACCGTTTGTTTTCCCGCTGGTAAAAATATCATTACTTCAAAAACTAAAATTAAATCAATACCCCATGAGGTTAACTCAGACTATTTTTAAGCATGCACATCTTGAATGCCAGTAGGGTGGAGCCCCAAAAGATTTTCGGTATGGTTACCTAATTGATGTATGTTATTTTCTCATTTACCTACCCAAGTAGCATTAGTAACGGCAAAATCAATTTTAAAATAATTTTAACATGATTTTTTTATGGTTTTAAAATGATTATAAAATTATTGTTTTACAAACAAATTTCCTATCTGATCCATTTTATAATATTTTCTAATTATTTTAAAATTTATTTTAGAATAATTTTGAAATAACTTATAAATCAGTTTTAAATTAATTTTAAATTCTTTCAAAATAATTAAAAAATTACAAAAACAATATTTACTGAAAAAAACTGTTTTTACTTATTTTCACAATCGGACTAAAATCATTGAACAAAATTATGAAATATGTTTTAAGTTTCAAAAATATTATGACCAAACCGGGGGTAGAACCCACAATCCGTTGATCACTAAACACATCTCTTAACCCTATCGACTACTTCGCCCCTTGATAAATTATGGTTGAGCTGGTAACATAAAATAACCAATTGACTACACCCCACGGGAACTTGGTGAAACTATAGGATTTGCTTTTGTTGTTGCTGGTAAACACTGTAATTTGTATACATCTTGTAATTTTTAAGGTTGGAGAAACAAAACTTGTAATACTCCATTGATATATATGTTGAGCAATTTGGTACCCAAAACCGAGTTTACACAAATCCTCAGGAAATGAAATGTACATTTATATAAGTTTTTTGAGGCTGCAAACAAATTACTACATCAACTCATTTTGGCCAAAGATAAACAATTTTGAAATCTTAAAAGTTATTTATTTAAACAAATTGTAACTATTATAATTTATTAAACAAATTTTTAAAGATTTGGTTAGGATTTTTAATTGAGTTAGTAAAAAGTTATTTAATATAATTTTAAAACAATATATAAACAATTTATATTAATATTTTAAAGTTATTTTGAAAATAATTTAAACATGTGTTAAAGTTGTTTCAGAGTTATTTAAAATTATTTCGAAACTTAACTTAAATTTACTATCACTTTTGATTTATTCATAATTTTTCATCGATGAAACAATGGTTTTAAATGATTTTATATAATGTAAAAAAGCATAACATTTTATAATTTAAAATTATATTAATAACATTTTAAAATTATTTGTACTATTTTGAACGTTTTTTGTAACATTTGTTTATAATAATGTTAAAACTGATATAAAAATTACTTTAATATATGTTTTAAAAATTATTTTTAATTAATTGTAAACCCATGGTTTAATTACATTAAAATAATTTTAACTCGTTTTAAACATAAACTCATTTCAAAACCATTTGAAATTATTTTGAAAATATTACAAATTATTTCTATGCTACTTGGGTATCTTCCTACCAAATCATAGCTCCATCATTCCAGAATTATTCATTTGTTACTAAACATAACTACGCATAAATTACATTAGAGTGGAGCCCCATAGAACTTTCGGAACGGGAACAGAACATGGTTTGAGTGGAATTTCAAGATCATCTGTTCTGTAGTTGTGTAATAGTTAACATGGGAAGAATAAAGGCCAGCGGGGTGGAGCCCTAAATATTATTTTGATCAGGAGTCTATGTCTGCATTGAATATATTAGCTACCTTCCTACCTTCCACCCAAAATTTCAGATCAATAAGTCCAGTAGTAGGTGCAAGGTCAAATGAGTTTTGGAACATGAGTAGCACAACATTTTATTGTAAAGTATGGTCTATTTTCCAAACTTTAGTTTGATCGGTTCAGTAGTTGGGTGTGTGATAATTAACATTGGAATAATAAAGGCCAGCGGGGTGGAGCCCTAAACAATCATTTGATCAGTCGTATGCCTATTCTGATTTGAGTTAATTATCCATCTTCCTACAGAACTTCAGCCCTATCAGTCCAGTAGTAAGTGCGAGATAGTAAAAATAACTGTAAATGCCAGTGGGGTGGGGTCACAAAGGATTGTTGAATTGAGAAACATCTACTTTGATTCTGGTATATTATTTATTTCCCTACCAAATTTCAGTTCCATCGTTTCTGTCTTGGTGTATAATGATCTTTGGTGTATTAAAGACCAGGAGGGCGAAGTCCTAAAGAGGGGGAAGTCCTAAAGAATGATATTACCAGAATAAGTATTTTGAAGGTCAAGAGAGCAGAGCAACAACAAATTTGCGGAACAGGGGAATACAAACTATATTGGACTACCATAAGCCTAAGGAATGGGGGACGAGAAAGCCATGGATCACGAAAACATTTATTTTAAATGGGTAGAATACAACAAATAAAAATAAATTATTCGTAATTCACAGGTTTTTGATTGTATATGTTAAAAATAAGGGAATAAGATTAGATTATTAGAACACCACCAAAGCCAGGTTTAAGCAGAATGTGTTCTTTATCAGAATGTGTCAGTCAGATGTAACAAGTTGAGAATCGGAATAAACATCTTGGAAAACATCTTGGAACTATCCCATCCTTAATTTCAGAATATCCATAAAATGTGAACCAAAATTAGCATACGATGAATTGTGTGCAAAATTTTATAAAACCTTCCTTTTTCCAATGACATTTTACCCAAAATGTGTTAACATTTTTCAAAACCTAGAACTTAAAAAGTTGACATGTTGAGGACCTGAAAGTATTTACGGCAAAGCAAAATAGCCAATATCAAAATACAAATAAGTATACCTCCGTCGCATCAAACCTGCTTACTCAGCGAATTTCCAATCCATAATATGTGTCTTATTACCACATAAAGCCGCATACCAAGTTTCATAAAAATATATTCACATATAAGCATTTTAATTATTCTCTATAAGAATAACATTGGTAATGAGTACGTAGGTTTGCTGAAACAAGGAATACAAACAATTGGTTTTTATGCAAATATAAATAGAATTTAACTAGGCGAAGCCACATACGTGGTTTCATCAATATTCAACAATGAATAAGCGCTACATAACATTTTAGTTATTCTCCATAAGAATGACATGGGGGCTAAGTAAGCAGGTTTGCTGCAACAAGGAACAAAAAATGTTCTTTTTGCAATCATCAATATAACTCAATCAAGTGAAGCTACATACCAAGTTTTATTAATTTATGTTCATAATTAAGGGAGTCATTTCATTTTACTTATTCTCCATAAGAATAACATGGGGGCTGAGTACGTAGGTTTGCTGCTATGGGAATAATCATAAAATTAAATATTTTGTGCAAATATCAATATACCAGTACTACGTGAAGCCACATACCAAGTTTTATCAACATACATTCATAAATAATCGAGAAATCAAATTTGATTTATTCTCCATAAGGATAACATTGGACAAAGTACTGTGTTTAGTACTTTGAATATCTCTACAACAGTTGGGCATAGAATCACAGTTTAAACACCAAAATGATCGTTTTGTGGAACTGAACAGATTGGTAAAAGCAAATATGAACTTTTCATTAAAATAAACTGAGGAAAAGCCAAAAACCTTTTTCCCATAAGATTAACATGGGAGATTTTATGTAGGTTTTTTGGATGTTCTCCGCAACCACTCAACCTAGGTTAATAATTCAAAATACCATATTATTTGTTTTTTTAAGCTCTATAACATGGTCAAAACCAAAATTACGTTTTTTTTTTAAATTTTGGGATAAAAAATTCAAAAAAACTGATTTTTGGAAAATTTAAAACCCCCATAAACCCCCCTCCCCATGGTCCGATTTTTCTGGTTTTCGAACTTAAAGTCATCAATATAATTTTACACATTTGAGCCAAATTTCATCGAAATCGGACGTTTTTTACTCAAGTTATCACATTCACGGACACACACACACACACACACACACACACACACACACACACACACACACACACACACACATATATATATATATATATATATATATACTCGCTTCGCTCGCTGGGCTTCGCCTCCAGGTCGCTGTTTGGCCTCAGGATAAAGTAGTGTAATATCAAGTGGCCCAGAACCAACATTCTACTACATTCTGAAAGATTTTAATCAATTCAGACAAATCAGCAGATATTTAAAATTAGAAGGGGTTAACAATTGAAATATTAGGTTTTTTTAGGCTCCGCCCAAAGGTCCATAATTGGCCTCACGTTAAAGTGTAAAAACCACGAAAAATATAGTTCTTAGCGGTATACTATCTGACACACATTATGTCTACATCATACTAAGTATTTATCTGCAGTCACCAGTCATACACCCAATCTTGATAATGTAAATAGCCAACAAAATTGTAATCTTTTAACTTTGACTAATTTGTACATTTATTCTTTTGTATGTTTTGCACATTGTGATCAACTGAATGAAATAAACCTTCTTAATCATGCAATATTTATTCCAGAAGACTTGTAGCATTGCAAAGATTGCCTAATTTTTGTATAGGATCATAACTTACAAACATGAAACAATGTTTAACCAATATTAAGCATTTTGTTTTGAGGGGTTGAAACAATTTAAATTGTTGATTTTACTGTTATTCCGTATCATCGTATTCAGAAATCGGATACCAAAATATGAGACTCCTGGTATAGTTTATGGATTTGTCGTATGGCATTTATTCCACCACCAGGTAATATCTAAGTGTGTGAAATAATTTAAAATACAAAAGCAAATATTAAATTATTATCCTAATTTGACCAAATTTGTATTTTTAAAGTTATAAAACCACTGTAAAACATAAAATACTATGTTTGTGGTGACTCAAAGTAATTTAACAAATATAACCTAATTCATGTAGGGCTTTTCCCACCTGTTTTGAGAACCCATCATCCCAACAATGCTATATCTCACGATCCTAGCTCAAGTATAAATGGTGTCACATGCATTCTAATTAATAACAATTGTTCCAGAACCGGCATTTCCTTCCTACTTATACTTATAAAACGGTAAAATCTAAAAGTATTAAGAATTTTTGATTTTCCGACAGGTTTAAGTAACAACAACTAGTCATATTACTGCTGCCATTTACTAAGTGTGATGTAGACATACTGCATGCCCAATATTAGGCCCCCATCAAGTATATTAAAGTGATAGAAAATAAAAAACCGCCACAAAATCTCAAAATTTGAAAAAAATCTATACCTATCTAAGGGTGAAGGAGACGAGATACGCCAAAAAGTCATAGGACCAAAGTTGTAGGTCTTGCAAAATCCGTAGCACGTCGGCTGCTGAGCTCAAAAATAGAAATTTAATATAAGTCTTTTTTAAGGATTTTAATTTTTTTTTGAGGGAGTTAAAATTTAAATTGTTTCTTTTGGCAATTGTTCTGAGGGTTATATGCTAAAAGCTACCTGCATGCCAAATTTAAAGTTTCTAAAATCTTTCTAAATTTATATATATATATATATATATATATATGTGTGTGTGTCCGTGAGCACGATAACTCTCGTAAAAATAGTCCGATTTTGACGAAATTTGGTATAAATGTGTAAGGCAGCATTTATGACTGTAAATTCGAAAACCAGACACATCGACCTATTCAAAGGGGTATTTTGGGGGGGGGTTTGTAGTAAGGGCCCGCGCTTTGGCCCCAACATGGGCTCTTATGGAGAATAGATTAACATGGGGTCTTATGGAGAATAGATTAACATGGACTCTTATGGGAGAATAGAATAACATGGGCTCTTATGAGGAATGGAATTAGGGTGTAATTGCTACCCCCTGTGGCTCTTTTGCTACCCTCTGTGGTTAATTATTTATCTTTTTCATCGCCTGTGGTTAATTATATACCGTTTTTGGTAATTGTTTCGCGTCCTTCACTTTCTTCTGTGTATCTAACTACAGATCCTGTCTCTCAGCGTACTGTAGCTGGCGGGTGTAACGTGAACATTTTTAAGTAAACTGATGGGTTGAAATGTTAATTCGTGTCCTTCTGTTGTTAATCATCTAGCCTTCTGTGGTAATTATTTTAACCCTCTGTGTTTAATTATCTACTATTTTTTTGGTAATTATTTAACCCTCGCATCCTTCAATTCAGTGTATCTATCTACAGCTCCTGTTCTCTCAGCGTACTGTAGCTGGCGGGTGTAACGTGAACATTTTTAAGTAAACTGATGGGTTGAAATGTTAATTCGTGTCCTTCTGTTGTTAATCATCTAGCCTTCTGTGGTAATTATTTAGCCCTCGCATCCCTCTGCTCTGTTAATCATCTAGCCTTCTGTGGTAATTATTTGAACTACGTTTCCTTCTACATATTTATTTTTTAACCCCAGTGCCCTTCTATACATCTAACCTCCACATCCTTCTGCGTATCTCACCTCCTTCTGCATATTTAACCACAACATCCGCAACAAGTCTCTGTCAGCAAACTCGTTGTAACCTGTGGGCTCTGTGATTTGTTACAATAAAGATGTATTTTATTAGCCGTAATTAGGCGTCCTGCCCTCTGATTGGTCCATACACCCGCAACAAACAACACTATTGCATCAGCCACCTCCCCACCACCCCCAATTACCGCTATTTTCCTCTCACTTTGCTCTCAGCTTTCATTGCGATCAGACGTGTCCCCGTGTTGCTCTGTTAGCTGCTTTTTGCAAAGATTAAACTTGAGCGTTTGCTGACCCTATCTTACGTGTAACATAACCTTACTTTTGATTTGTATTATATATTTTTGAGTAAAATAACCTCACTTTTTCTAACCTCAATCTTTACACTCCAACTTTACTGTATTATATTCCATGCATGGTGTACTTAATTTTATTTCTGTGTTGTATTTATTGTCTTGGCTAGAGTAGTGTTGTTTTGTGTTTAATTGTTTGATTTGATAGTTTACAGTAAAGAAGTAAACAAACCTTCACTTCCTTGTGGCTAAAGTAGTGTTGTGTTGACTGACATAACCTTCAGTAACCTTATTTTTTGCCCTGGTTCTTTTTGAACTGTAAATTCACCTCAGTAACCTCACCTTCTATTCTTGTTCTTTAAAACAGTTTTGGTTAGAACAGTTTTTGTATGTGTTGACTAACAGTAACCTCACTTTTCCGACCCGCTGAGCGAGGAAAGAGTAAGAAGAAAATTTTCCCACCAAATTTTCCCGCCAAATTTGCGCGCCAAAAAAAATTGGCGCCAAACCTAACCTCACTTTCTTATGTAAAGAGCAGTGTTGTGTTTTATATGCTGAGTAACAGTAATCTCACTTTCTATTCTCGTTCTTTTGGTTAGAGTAGTGTTTGAAACCTTCCTTAGAGTTAACTTTTGGTAACTTGTAGTTCTGATTTGACTCACGTAGTGTTAGTGTTTTTCTGACTTGCGTAGTACAGGGGTACCGTGCTCTTTTGTAGATCCTCTGTACCTGTTATTTTAGAGAACTTGATCAGTGACTTTAAAGTATCAGTTCTAGACGTAACCGTTCCAATAGTAACAGTTACGTTCTCTATCTTGTTCATGTTATAGCATTGAAAACTGCTACAAAGTAACGGTTCCAAATGGTTACAGTTCCAACAATGTAACAGTTCCAGCAGTACTCGTTCCAACGGTTCCAACAGTAACCGTTCCAAAAGTAACAGTTCCAGTAGACCAACCAGTGACAAAGTAACAGTTCCGTTCTCTATATAGCTCTTACAACAAGCTCTGGTTCTTCAGTCTGATTTCAGTCGTCACACTGGTCGGACGTTCTTTTGCGCTGCTCTTGTGTAGGTGTTCGTGTTTTAAACCTTCATTGGAGTTAACTTCCGATAACTTGTAGTTCTGGTTTGTCTTGCGTAGTGTTAGTGTTTTTCTGACTTGCGTAGTGATACAGGGGTACTGTGCTCCCCTACATACTATATAGCTCTTACAACAAGCTCTAGTTCTTCAGTCTGATTTCAGTCGCCACACTGGTCAGACGTTCTTTTGCGCTGCTCTTGCGTAGGTGTTCTCTTGCACAGATTATTATTGATTCTGCGTAATTCAGTTGTATCCGTGTGAGTTTGACTCTGGCCGGTGTGTTTTCTCTTTTAAGCGTTAGTACAGTTAGCTTGTTTTCAGTATTTAATTCTTTGTTGAAAGATGGACGTTTCTAAAAAGAACCCTCAAAATCCGATAAATTTAATTAGTAAAGATCAAACCTATGTTAAAAAATTCAGACTTTACGGGACTAATACTGTTTTCAAATTTACTAACCCTCCCAATGGTATCTCTGAGTTTGATTGGATTCGTAAGGGTCTTAATCAGATTGTTGAAAAAGCTAAAGCCGATGCTGTACCCACCGATTATCTAGGGTTTAAAATGCAGTCAATAAATTTAAAAAGTGCTGAACCGGGGTATGTAGATTTTAGACCGGTTTCTGAAGTTAACGGTGATGTCCTTTGGCAAATTTTCGGAGGTATTCTTCAATCAAATTCCGAATCTATTAAGTCTACAGACACGTTCAAAGTATATGTAGCAAGAGTTAACGTTCCAGTAGGTTCTGGGAGGGTAAGGCCTGGCTTTTACAATACGTTTGATGAAGAGTGTAAGGCGAGAAAAGGGATTGTAGTAATTAATAACAAAGATAATTTATGTTTGGCTAGAGCATTGGTAGTAGGCAAGGCGTATGCAAAAAATGATCCTCAGTATAAAGCAATACGTCAGGACAAGGGGAAAAGACAAACTTTCAGAGCTAATAAGCTCATAGCAAAAGCCCGTGTAGAAATGCCGGAGGAAGGCGCCGGTATCCCCGAGCTTGAAAAATTCCAATCCCATCTTAAAAAATACAAAATTACCGTCTACAACTATGACAGAAAAGGCCGGGATGTCTATTTTGAGGGAGGTAATGAAGACGCTAAATTCAAAATTAACTTGCTCTTTCACAACGGTCATTATAATGTAATTACAAACTTAACTGCAGCGTTTGTTTGTAATTTCTTTTGTGAAGCCTGCCACATCCCTTTCGAACACAAAGCTAGGCATCGATGCTCAAACAGATGCTTGTCCTGCCATACTATCTCCCCACCCTGTAAACTAGAACACGGAGGCATTACATGTCGTTTTTGCTGTCGTTTCTTCAAAAACGAGCGGTGTTTAATAGCCCATCAAGGGCAAGTTTGTAAAACTTTAAAACTCTGCCGTGACTGTAAGAAAATGATTTATCCAAAAAAACGTAAGACAGCTCACGTATGCGGAGAAGTTTACTGTAAACCCTGTGAAGCGTTCAAAGACCCCGCACATCAGTGTTTCATGAGGGTAGATAGGAGAACTCCCAAAGACCGTGATTTTTTGTTTATTTTCTTTGACTTGGAGACTCGCCAAGACGAGTCTCTCCCCTCTGACCCTGAACAAAAAGTACATCAAGTTAACCTGGGCGTATCACAACAGTACTGTTTTAAATGTATTAATGGGGGTGAGTGTGAAACTTGCTCGGAACGGCAAAGGGTATTTGAAAAGGAACCGGTAAAACAGTTTATGGACTATGTGATGCAAGTTCGTAAACAGTTTAAAAATGTCTGTGTAATTGCCCACAACGGGCAGGGCTTTGATTTCCAATTCATTCTACAGTATATTATGGAAGAAACTAAATTTACCCCAAAAATAACTCCTCGGGGAACTAAAATTATTTTGATGGAAATGGACAATGTCAGATTCATTGACTCCCTAAGCTATTTCCCCATGGCCCTCGCTGCGCTCCCTAAAGCCTTCGATCTGCCTCCCGAGAAAAAGAAGGGCTACTTCCCGCATCTTTTCAATACATTGGAGAACCAAAATTATGTAGGCCCTATGCCCGACAAAAAATACTACTGCCCAGAGTCGATGTTTGAGAAACCACACAAGGCATTTGAAGAATGGTATGACGAACAAGTAGCGAGTAACTATATTTTTGATTTTCAAAAGGAAATTTTGGAGTACTGTATTTCGGACGTAGAAATCCTAGCTCAAGCGTGTATTAAGTTTAGAGCCTTGCTTCTTCAAGAGTGTAACGTAGATCCTTTCCTCGAGGCTATCACAATAGCCAGCGCATGTAACTTGGCCTTCCGCCGTAACTTCTTAAAAGAAAATACTATTGGACTTATACCAAAATCAGGGTACCGACTGACTGACAATCAGTCAGCCGTTGCTTTACAGTGGCTAACATGGGAGGAGGAGAAACGTGGAGTAAAGATTCAACATGCGGGCCGGGGTAAAGAAGTTAAAATTAAAGGAATGAAAGTAGATGGGTTTGACGGTGAGCGAATTTATGAGTTTCACGGGTGTTATTGGCACGGGTGCCCAAAATGTTTTCCTTACAATCGAGAAGAACCTCTGAAGGAGGATCCTTCAGACAGTTTGCATCTCCGTTACGAGAGAACCAAGTCCAAAATGGCAAGATTTAATAGCTATGAGGTTGTAGAGATGTGGGAGTGTGAGTTTAAAGGTTTGAAGAAGGACAAGAAATTAAATCACCTGAACCAACTGTCCATTCTAAACACACTTCCACTTAATCCTAGAGATTCCTTCTTTGGAGGCAGGACGGGTAATACTAAAACGTATTGTAAATGTGAAGAGGGAGAAACAATTCAATACGTTGATGTCTGTTCCCTCTACCCGTATGTAAATAAATATTGTAAGTATCCCGTGGGTCACCCTACTGTTTACGTTGGAAATGAGTGCCGAGAGAGAGGCCTTGAAGTAGAGGGCTTGTTAAAGTGTAAGATTCTACCTCCTTACAACTTGTATCATCCCGTACTCCCCGCAAAAATGAATAATAAATTGATGTTTATTTTGTGTAGAACTTGCGGGGAAACTCAAAATCAGGGGGAATGTTTTCATGATAGTGAGGAAAGGGCGATGGTAGGAACATGGACTATGGATGAAATCAGAAAAGCTGTAGAGAAAGGATACGTTGTGCTGGACATGTATGAGTTGTGGGAGTATGAGGTCGCTACATACGAGAAAGGGGGACTTTTTACCGATTTTATTAATAAATTCTTGAAAGTAAAGCAGGAAGCCTCAGGATATCCCGCTTGGTGTAAAACAGAGGAGGATAAAGACAAGTATGTTTCTGATTTCTTTGAGCATGAGGGTATTCAACTGGACACGGGTAAAATTGCTAAAAACGGGGGTTTGAGATCGGTAGCCAAACTCATGCTAAACAGTTTTTGGGGCAAGTTTGGTCAACGCGAAAACATGACAAAAACTGCAATCGTGAGAGACTCTAAAGAATTGTTCAATTCGTTAACTCAACCAGGAACAAAAGTAAAGTTTGTTGAAATAATTAACCAGGAGGTTTTATTAGTTAATTGGCAGAATGTTGATGAAGCTAGTGAGCCTCTAAAAACTGTAAATGTTGTAATTGCGGCCTACACTACTGCTCATGCGAGACTTAAACTTTATGAACACTTGGAGGCTTTGGGTGGGCAGGTCTTGTACTACGATACAGATTCGTGTATTTATTTATACCGGGAAGGATTGTACAGGGTCCCTACGGGAGATTACCTCGGGGAAATGACCGATGAATTGGCAGGTGACTACGGACCCGGCTCTTATATCGCAGAGTTTGTTTCTGGGGGGCCTAAAACTTATGCATACCTTGTTTGGTCAACCAACAAACAGAAACTAGAATCTGTGTGTAAAATCAAAGGCCTCACCCTCAATTTAAAAACCTCCGAAACATTAAATTTTGAGCAATTGAAAAAGATGGTCCTTAGTGAAGCTGCTGAAATACTAGAAATTGAAGAAAACAGAATCAGGAGAACAAAGAGACGAGAAATCGTTACAGTAAGTGAAATTAAAAAGTTTAAAATTACAGGACCCAAGAGAAAATTTAATGATGATCACGATACCTTGCCTTTCGGCTTTAAAAAACAAAGAGTTGCTTAACGGAGCTGTCACTCACACGGGTACTGTGTACATATACCTCTAAACATCAGCTCTATCAAATCATTCTGTTCTGAGACGCGGTAGTGAACGGACGTGCCTGTGTCTTACCCTGTATTTCTCTCCTTGTAGAATGTCTGCTGAAAATAATACACCCACTATTCAAGCGGTGTTTTTAAAGTTTATATCTAAAAGAAAGTTAAATGAAAATTCAAAGTTTCGCATTACATGCTCAGAGTATGAGTTCTTTCTTACTGGGCCAATAAATGCATGGGAATGGCCTTTGATGTTCTCGGAGTATATAGTAGATAAAATAACGGAGGACTCCTCATCAAACACCTACATTGGAGTAGCAATAAAGTACGGTGATGTTTCGGGAAATATACCGTTTCTGCCTTTAGGGAATTTAACACCGTCAGTTTTTGATGATCACTTTGAAGAAATATTTTGTAACGTTGAGAAACTATCTGGTGTTTTACGTCTTGAAGTAACACTTGTCTCAATTCCATGTTGCTACCTTCGATAAAGGTAGCACCTTTCCCTACGGAGCAGCGTTACTCTTGTATATACCAAATGTCACTAGTACAGTTACATCATTCTGCTCCAAGTCGCGGTACTGATCAGACGTTCTTTTGCGCTTCTTTTTCCTGTACTATTGAGTAAATTGTGACATGGCTGCTAAATACTATACATTCAATAACAAACCCGTATTGGTTCTGTTTGATAATGAAGGAAAGCCATGGTTTAAAGCTAAAGACGTAGCTACTGCTCTAAAGCATGTTAATTGCTGGAGTGCAGTTCGGAAACATGTAGATGACAGTGATAAATTAACTGTTGGAAGTTTTTCTGACACCCAAAAACAGGGCGTTGGGCCTATTGAGAAAACAACGGTTTTCATAAACGAAGCCGGATTATGTTCTTTGATGTTAAAATCAACTACTCCTGAGGCAAGACTGTTAGTAAGAAGTCTGTTGCCGGAGAAGTTTTACCTTACTTACACAAATATGAAGGATGAAAGTTAACTTTAAATGTAAATTTTCTTTAAAATCACAAGTTCCCACTGTATGTGTGTGTGTGTGTGTGTGTGTGTGTGTGTGAATGAAGGTCACTGGCGCGGGTGACGAAAAGCCCCGTAAACCTGAATGAAGGTCACTGGCGCGGGTGACAAAAAGCCCCGTAAACCTGAATGTGTGATGAAGGGCTTAGTAGATTGAGGCGTCGGGCTAATACCCCGGCTACTCCTTCGAACAACCCGGTGTGAATGAAGGATCTTGTACACTGAGGCGCCTGGCTAACAACCAGGCTACTCCTTGGAACGGTCCGTACGGTGGGACTTGTAAGAATAAAAATGAAAACTGCGCCTTGATGTCCGCGAAGTACTATGCTCAAAAAATATTTTCGAGTGGGGTCTAATAAAAAAAAGACCCGGCAGTCGCTCACCCATCAGGCAGGGCTAAACCCTTTGTAAGTCCAGGGGTGTGGGGAGGTTGGCGTAAAAAACCGTGAAACCGTTTGTTGTAATCCTCCGACTGTCAGGGAAAACCGGATGGAAAGGCGCAACAAAAAAAAAAGATAAAAATAAAAACCAAATAAAAAGTATAAAAGCAAAAAAAACAAAAAAAATATAAAAAGGAGGTAGCATTTTGTTATGGAGTGGCTACCACTGTGAGAGGCGATGGTTGGGGCCTCTCACCCCAGAGGTTAGGCCTCCAGGGGAAGCTCTGGGTAACCAAAAAGAACGCGCCGACGCTCCTACGGCCTAGCCTAAAGGCTTACCGTGGTGTGGAAACGTGAGCGTTCAAAATTATTTCACTGGGGTTAGAAGTGTTTAACCGATAAATTTTAAAAAGATCCCCGTTAAAGTGAGATGTAACCCATTATAATGTAGCTTCAGCGGAGGCAGGAGTAAATGACCGGAAAAATTTAAGAAGTTTCGGCCAATTTATGGCACTGCCCCCTTAAAAACACCTTCAAGCTGAATTTGAGGTAGTTGACGGAGAAGTTACAGCGTAAAAATACGACAGATCCGCCGTTTTACAGGACTTAAATGCAAATAACCAATCAAGTTTAAATACTCGGAGCTAAATACTGTATAATTTCTGTCCTTCTAAAGAATGCATTTTATGCTTGTTGTCTTTTAATATGCACCCATGGTGTGTAATTTTTTGCCAACTCTCTGATATTGGTGTTGGTTACAATCCTTTTACTAGTATATTCAGTAAAATTATATATTGATTCAGTTTGTTACAGAGTTTTACAAGCAATCAACTACAACAAAAAGACAACTCTGTATTTTTTTTTGACTTTACAAAATACCCTACTGTCACCAGCCTCTTCTGCATTAGTTTTAATTCTTAAACAGTGGGTCCTGAGGGTCCAACACTTAGAATCATGATAATTGAGTTGGGACCCATTTTGGGTCCCAACTACTTCCGGTGTAGGGTTATCAAAGGGATTCGTTCCCACTTGGAGTGGGGGTATAGTTTTATTGTCTGTCCATTTCTGCTAGTTTTTACAAGCCTCTTCTCTCCTTTTAGTTAATATAACCTTGAGATTTCTAATCAGTTCAATACATGTAAAGTTTCCCAAAGTAATTCTTAAGTAACACTTAATTTACAGGCATACACAACAGCTACAATTATTCAATCATGAAGCTAAAACCCAGTTAATATACTAACAATCTAATAAAAGACAGAGACATGACCCAAAATAACAGCTAAAATACACCATAAAAACAGCTAAAATACACAAAAAACAGCTAAAATGCACAAAAAACAGCTAAAATACACAAAAAAACAGGTAAAATACACGAAAAACAGGTAAAATACACAAAAAACAGCTAAAATACACAAAAAAACAGCTAAAATACACAAAAAACAGCTAAAATACACAAAAAACAGCTAAAATACACAAAAAACCGCTACAAATAGCCAGAGAGCCATTTTAGCAAGGGTGAAGTATTGACCCCCTTTACCTTCACCTTAAAGAATCAGTCAAAGAATAGTTTATTTTGTGTTGGTTTCTCACCAGTTTTCTTGTAGTTTGTGTCAATCACATGTATTTTACATTATCATGATTTAAGAGTGGCTGAGGTATATGATAATGTAGAGAAAACCATACCGGAAGTGGGGTGAACGTTTTGTTCACCCCTTTGAACTATCAATCCCAAATAGTTTAAATCAATGAACCATGGCTTTACTATATTTAACATAAAAAAAGAAGCAAACACCCTGAAAAAACTATTACAACAGAGCTTGTAGTCTGTCCAATTTTGTGATGTTTTTTCTTTACATAGTTTAAATTGTAGCGTGGGTTAATAAGTAGCGAACTGCATTTCAATTGTCCCAAAAACTCTCAATATATTTAATTTTAAAGTATAGCTCCTTCATTTGTTTTGATACTTTCCCACAGTACAGAGTTTAAGTTTTGGTAAATCTTAGCGGAGGTTAACAGGTACCTATATACCGAGTTTCATTAGAATCGGCCAAGCCATTTTTAAAGTTTTACACCCTCCATCATCCCTTAAACAACCCTTTTCTACCCTCCAACAAAATTGAAAGTTAGAGGATGTTAGCAAGTATCCACATGTCAAGTTTCAATTATATCGTTCCACCCGTTCTTAAGATATTGATTTTTAAAGTATAGCTCCTTCAATTATTTTGGTACTACCTGCAGTACAGAGTTTAGGTTTTTTTAATATGTAGCGGAGGTTAACAGGTACATACATGCCAAGTTTCGTGAAAATCGGCCAAGCCGTTCTTGAGATATTTAATTTTGAAAATTTGCCCCTTCATTTTTTGAAATGCAACCCACAACATTTTGTTTAAGACTTTTCATATGGGTAGATACCCCCCTGGAGTGCCTACACTACGTAGTAGGCAGTTTTCTGGGGTCAAAATGACCCTAGGACTTACCGTTTTCGAGATATTAGCGATTTTAAGAAAATCTGACTCAAGAAAGAGAAGAAAAAGAAGAAAAAAGAGATAAGTAGTGGCGCGGAGTGGTGAGGGTGAGAGGGGAAGGTGAGGGGAGTGACAGTAACAGAACACACAAGATAAATAAAACAGTGGATGGGTGAGGGGGAGAGGGGAGGGGAAGGTGAGGGGTGAGAAGAAGAAGAACACGCAAGTGCTAACAGAAGTGATCAGTAGGGTTGGCGAGAGATGAGAACCGGAAATGGCATAGTGGTTAGAGCGCGTTAATCCGGAAAGAGTAAGAAGAACATTTTCCCGCCAAATTTGCGCGCCAAAAAAAATTGGCGCCAAATATAACCTCACTTTTTTCCCGCCAGATTACTTAACCTCACTTTTCTTCCCGCCAGATTCTCGTTACGTCAAAGACGGGTAAACCAAAGAGCGTGACCAAGGAAAATAAAGTCATTGATTTATGAATAATGGAGTCATTACGTCACGCTCATGGACAGTTAAGTAAGAAAGTCATGGACATCCAAAACAGTAAAGTCACAGACATTTATAATACAACGGACTACAAAAAATATATATGTTGACAACTTAAGAAAAAAAGGCAACTGTTGCCAACTCATATCACGCTAAGGTGACCATGCACATATATAAAAGACCAAGGACACTTACATTTACTTCAAAAACTATTCCCATGTTAGGACCCACTCCCTGCCAACCCTACTGATCACTTCTGTTAGCACTTGCGTGTTCTTCTTCTTCTCACCCCTCACCTTCCCCTCCCCTCTCCCCCTCACCCATCCACTGTTTTATTTATCTTGTGTGTTCTGTTACTGTCACTCCCCTCACCTTCCCCTCTCACCCTCACCACTCCGCGCCACTACTTATCTCTTTTTTCTTCTTTTTCTTCTCTTTCTTGAGTCAGATTTTCTTAAAATCGCTAATATCTCGAAAACGGTAAGTCCTAGGGTCATTTTGACCCCAGAAAACTGCCTACTACGTAGTGTAGGCACTCCAGGGGGGTATCTACCCATATGAAAAGTCTTAAACAAAATGTTGTGGGTTGCATTTCAAAAAATGAAGGGGCAAATTTTCAAAATTAAATATCTCAAGAACGGCTTGGCCGATTTTCACGAAACTTGGCATGTATGTACCTGTTAACCTCCGCTACATATTAAAAAAACCTAAACTCTGTACTGCAGGTAGTACCAAAATAATTGAAGGAGCTATACTTTAAAAATCAATATCTTAAGAACGGGTGGAACGATATAATTGAAACTTGACATGTGGATACTTGCTAACATCCTCTAACTTTCAATTTTGTTGGAGGGTAGAAAAGGGTTGTTTAAGGGATGATGGAGGGTGTAAAACTTTAAAATTTAATGTATTGAGAATGGCTTGGCCGATTCTAATGAAACTCGGTATATAGGTACCTGTTAACCTCCGCTAAGATTTACCAAAACTTAAACTCTGTACTGTGGGAAAGTATCAAAACAAATGAAGGAGCTATACTTTAAAATTAAATATATTGAGAGTTTTTGGGACAATTGAAATGCAGTTCGCTACTTATTAACCCACGCTACAATTTAAACTATGTAAAGAAAAAACATCACAAAATTGGACAGACTACAAGCTCTGTTGTAATAGTTTTTTCAGGGTGTTTGCTTCTTTTTTTATGTTAAATATAGTAAAGCCATGGTTCATTGATTTAAACTATTTGGGATTGATAGTTCAAAGGGGTGAACAAAACGTTCACCCCACTTCCGGTATGGTTTTCTCTACATTATCATATACCTCAGCCACTCTTAAATCATGATAATGTAAAATACATGTGATTGACACAAACTACAAGAAAACTGGTGAGAAACCAACACAAAATAAACTATTATTTGACTGATTCTTTAAGGTGAAGGTAAAGGGGGTCAATACTTCACCCTTGCTAAAATGGCTCTCTGGCTATTTGTAGCGGTTTTTTGTGTATTTTAGCTGTTTTTTGTGTATTTTAGCTGTTTTTTGTGTATTTTAGCTGTTTTTTTGTGTATTTTAGCTGTTTTTTGTGTATTTTACCTGTTTTTCGTGTATTTTACCTGTTTTTTTGTGTATTTTAGCTGTTTTTTGTGCATTTTAGCTGTTTTTTGTGTATTTTAGCTGTTTTTATGGTGTATTTTAGCTGTTATTTTGGGTCATGTCTCTGTCTTTTATTAGATTGTTAGTATATTAACTGGGTTTTAGCTTCATGATTGAATAATTGTAGCTGTTGTGTATGCCTGTAAATTAAGTGTTACTTAAGAATTACTTTGGGAAACTTTACATGTATTGAACTGTTTAGAAATCTCAAGGTTATATTAACTAAAAGGAGAGAAGAGGCTTGTAAAAACTAGCAGAAATGGACAGACAATAAAACTATACCCCCACTCCAAGTGGGAACGAATCCCTTTGATAACCCTACACCGGAAGTAGTTGGGACCCAAAATGGGTCCCAACTCAATTATCATGATTCTAAGTGTTGGACCCTCAGGACCCACTGTTTAAGAATTAAAACTAATGCAGAAGAGGCTGGTGACAGTAGGGTATTTTGTAAAGTCAAAAAAAAATACAGAGTTGTCTTTTTGTTGTAGTTGATTGCTTGTAAAACTCTGTAACAAACTGAATCAATATATAATTTTACTGAATATACTAGTAAAAGGATTGTAACCAACACCAATATCAGAGAGTTGGCAAAAAATTACACACCATGGGTGCATATTAAAAGACAACAAGCATAAAATGCATTCTTTAGAAGGACAGAAATTATACAGTATTTAGCTCCGAGTATTTAAACTTGATTGGTTATTTGCATTTAAGTCCTGTAAAACGGCGGATCTGTCGTATTTTTACGCTGTAACTTCTCCGTCAACTACCTCAAATTCAGCTTGAAGGTGTTTTTAAGGGGGCAGTGCCATAAATTGGCCGAAACTTCTTAAATTTTTCCGGTCATTTACTCCTGCCTCCGCTGAAGCTACATTATAATGGGTTACATCTCACTTTAACGGGGATCTTTTTAAAATTTATCGGTTAAACACTTCTAACCCCAGTGAAATAATTTTGAACGCTCACGTTTCCACACCACGGTAAGCCTTTAGGCTAGGCCGTAGGAGCGTCGGCGCGTTCTTTTTGGTTACCCAGAGCTTCCCCTGGAGGCCTAACCTCTGGGGTGAGAGGCCCCAACCATCGCCTCTCACAGTGGTAGCCACTCCATAACAAAATGCTACCTCTTTTTTATATTTTTTTTGTTTTTTTTGCTTTTATACTTTTTATTTGGTTTTTATTTTTATCTTTTTTTTTTGTTGCGCCTTTCCATCCGGTTTTCCCTGACAGTCGGAGGATTACAACAAACGGTTTCACGGTTTTTTACGCCAACCTCCCCACACCCCTGGACTTACAAAGGGTTTAGCCCTGCCTGATGGGTGAGCGACTGCCGGGTCTTTTTTTTATTAGACCCCACTCGAAAATATTTTTTGAGCATAGTACTTCGCGGACATCAAGGCGCAGTTTTCATTTTTATTCTTACAAGTCCCACCGTACGGACCGTTCCAAGGAGTAGCCTGGTTGTTAGCCAGGCGCCTCAGTGTACAAGATCCTTCATTCACACCGGGTTGTTCGAAGGAGTAGCCGGGGTATTAGCCCGACGCCTCAATCTACTAAGCCCTTCATCACACATTCAGGTTTACGGGGCTTTTTGTCACCCGCGCCAGTGACCTTCATTCAGGTTTACGGGGCTTTTCGTCACCCGCGCCAGTGACCTTCATTCACACACACACACACACACACACACATACAGTGGGAACTTGTGATTTTAAAGAAAATTTACATTTAAAGTTAACTTTCATCCTTCATATTTGTGTAAGTAAGGTAAAACTTCTCCGGCAACAGACTTCTTACTAACAGTCTTGCCTCAGGAGTAGTTGATTTTAACATCAAAGAACATAATCCGGCTTCGTTTATGAAAACCGTTGTTTTCTCAATAGGCCCAACGCCCTGTTTTTGGGTGTCAGAAAAACTTCCAACAGTTAATTTATCACTGTCATCTACATGTTTCCGAACTGCACTCCAGCAATTAACATGCTTTAGAGCAGTAGCTACGTCTTTAGCTTTAAACCATGGCTTTCCTTCATTATCAAACAGAACCAATACGGGTTTGTTATTGAATGTATAGTATTTAGCAGCCATGTCACAATTTCCTCAATAGTACAGGAAAAAGAAGCGCAAAAGAACGTCTGATCAGTACCGCGACTTGGAGCAGAATGATGTAACTGTACTAGTGACATTTGGTATATACAAGAGTAACGCTGCTCCGTAGGGAAAGGTGCTACCTTTATCGAAGGTAGCAACATGGAATTGAGACAAGTGTTACTTCAAGACGTAAAACACCAGATAGTTTCTCAACGTTACAAAATATTTCTTCAAAGTGATCATCAAAAACTGACGGTGTTAAATTCCCTAAAGGCAGAAACGGTATATTTCCCGAAACATCACCGTACTTTATTGCTACTCCAATGTAGGTGTTTGATGAGGAGTCCTCCGTTATTTTATCTACTATATACTCCGAGAACATCAAAGGCCATTCCCATGCATTTATTGGCCCAGTAAGAAAGAACTCATACTCTGAGCATGTAATGCGAAACTTTGAATTTTCATTTAACTTTCTTTTAGATATAAACTTTAAAAACACCGCTTGAATAGTGGGTGTATTATTTTCAGCAGACATTCTACAAGGAGAGAAATACAGGGTAAGACACAGGCACGTCCGTTCACTACCGCGTCTCAGAACAGAATGATTTGATAGAGCTGATGTTTAGAGGTATATGCACACAGTACCCGTGTGAGTGACAGCTCCGTTAAGCAACTCTTTGTTTTTTAAAGCCGAAAGGCAAGGTATCGTGATCATCATTAAATTTTCTCTTGGGTCCTGTAATTTTAAACTTTTTAATTTCACTTACTGTAACGATTTCTCGTCTCTTTGTTCTCCTGATTCTGTTTTCTTCAATTTCTAGTATTTCAGCAGCTTCACTAAGGACCATCTTTTTCAATTGCTCAAAATTTAATGTTTCGGAGGTTTTTAAATTGAGGGTGAGGCCTTTGATTTTACACACAGATTCTAGTTTCTGTTTGTTGGTTGACCAAACAAGGTATGCATAAGTTTTAGGCCCCCCAGAAACAAACTCTGCGATATAAGAGCCGGGTCCGTAGTCACCTGCCAATTCATCGGTCATTTCCCCGAGGTAATCTCCCGTAGGGACCCTGTACAATCCTTCCCGGTATAAATAAATACACGAATCTGTATCGTAGTACAAGACCTGCCCACCCAAAGCCTCCAAGTGTTCATAAAGTTTAAGTCTCGCATGAGCAGTAGTGTAGGCCGCAATTACAACATTTACAGTTTTTAGAGGCTCACTAGCTTCATCAACATTCTGCCAATTAACTAATAAAACCTCCTGGTTAATTATTTCAACAAACTTTACTTTTGTTCCTGGTTGAGTTAACGAATTGAACAATTCTTTAGAGTCTCTCACGATTGCAGTTTTTGTCATGTTTTCGCGTTGACCAAACTTGCCCCAAAAACTGTTTAGCATGAGTTTGGCTACCGATCTCAAACCCCCGTTTTTAGCAATTTTACCCGTGTCCAGTTGAATACCCTCATGCTCAAAGAAATCAGAAACATACTTGTCTTTATCCTCCTCTGTTTTACACCAAGCGGGATATCCTGAGGCTTCCTGCTTTACTTTCAAGAATTTATTAATAAAATCGGTAAAAAGTCCCCCTTTCTCGTATGTAGCGACCTCATACTCCCACAACTCATACATGTCCAGCACAACGTATCCTTTCTCTACAGCTTTTCTGATTTCATCCATAGTCCATGTTCCTACCATCGCCCTTTCCTCACTATCATGAAAACATTCCCCCTGATTTTGAGTTTCCCCGCAAGTTCTACACAAAATAAACATCAATTTATTATTCATTTTTGCGGGGAGTACGGGATGATACAAGTTGTAAGGAGGTAGAATCTTACACTTTAACAAGCCCTCTACTTCAAGGCCTCTCTCTCGGCACTCATTTCCAACGTAAACAGTAGGGTGACCCACGGGATACTTACAATATTTATTTACATACGGGTAGAGGGAACAGACATCAACGTATTGAATTGTTTCTCCCTCTTCACATTTACAATACGTTTTAGTATTACCCGTCCTGCCTCCAAAGAAGGAATCTCTAGGATTAAGTGGAAGTGTGTTTAGAATGGACAGTTGGTTCAGGTGATTTAATTTCTTGTCCTTCTTCAAACCTTTAAACTCACACTCCCACATCTCTACAACCTCATAGCTATTAAATCTTGCCATTTTGGACTTGGTTCTCTCGTAACGGAGATGCAAACTGTCTGAAGGATCCTCCTTCAGAGGTTCTTCTCGATTGTAAGGAAAACATTTTGGGCACCCGTGCCAATAACACCCGTGAAACTCATAAATTCGCTCACCGTCAAACCCATCTACTTTCATTCCTTTAATTTTAACTTCTTTACCCCGGCCCGCATGTTGAATCTTTACTCCACGTTTCTCCTCCTCCCATGTTAGCCACTGTAAAGCAACGGCTGACTGATTGTCAGTCAGTCGGTACCCTGATTTTGGTATAAGTCCAATAGTATTTTCTTTTAAGAAGTTACGGCGGAAGGCCAAGTTACATGCGCTGGCTATTGTGATAGCCTCGAGGAAAGGATCTACGTTACACTCTTGAAGAAGCAAGGCTCTAAACTTAATACACGCTTGAGCTAGGATTTCTACGTCCGAAATACAGTACTCCAAAATTTCCTTTTGAAAATCAAAAATATAGTTACTCGCTACTTGTTCGTCATACCATTCTTCAAATGCCTTGTGTGGTTTCTCAAACATCGACTCTGGGCAGTAGTATTTTTTGTCGGGCATAGGGCCTACATAATTTTGGTTCTCCAATGTATTGAAAAGATGCGGGAAGTAGCCCTTCTTTTTCTCGGGAGGCAGATCGAAGGCTTTAGGGAGCGCAGCGAGGGCCATGGGGAAATAGCTTAGGGAGTCAATGAATCTGACATTGTCCATTTCCATCAAAATAATTTTAGTTCCCCGAGGAGTTATTTTTGGGGTAAATTTAGTTTCTTCCATAATATACTGTAGAATGAATTGGAAATCAAAGCCCTGCCCGTTGTGGGCAATTACACAGACATTTTTAAACTGTTTACGAACTTGCATCACATAGTCCATAAACTGTTTTACCGGTTCCTTTTCAAATACCCTTTGCCGTTCCGAGCAAGTTTCACACTCACCCCCATTAATACATTTAAAACAGTACTGTTGTGATACGCCCAGGTTAACTTGATGTACTTTTTGTTCAGGGTCAGAGGGGAGAGACTCGTCTTGGCGAGTCTCCAAGTCAAAGAAAATAAACAAAAAATCACGGTCTTTGGGAGTTCTCCTATCTACCCTCATGAAACACTGATGTGCGGGGTCTTTGAACGCTTCACAGGGTTTACAGTAAACTTCTCCGCATACGTGAGCTGTCTTACGTTTTTTTGGATAAATCATTTTCTTACAGTCACGGCAGAGTTTTAAAGTTTTACAAACTTGCCCTTGATGGGCTATTAAACACCGCTCGTTTTTGAAGAAACGACAGCAAAAACGACATGTAATGCCTCCGTGTTCTAGTTTACAGGGTGGGGAGATAGTATGGCAGGACAAGCATCTGTTTGAGCATCGATGCCTAGCTTTGTGTTCGAAAGGGATGTGGCAGGCTTCACAAAAGAAATTACAAACAAACGCTGCAGTTAAGTTTGTAATTACATTATAATGACCGTTGTGAAAGAGCAAGTTAATTTTGAATTTAGCGTCTTCATTACCTCCCTCAAAATAGACATCCCGGCCTTTTCTGTCATAGTTGTAGACGGTAATTTTGTATTTTTTAAGATGGGATTGGAATTTTTCAAGCTCGGGGATACCGGCGCCTTCCTCCGGCATTTCTACACGGGCTTTTGCTATGAGCTTATTAGCTCTGAAAGTTTGTCTTTTCCCCTTGTCCTGACGTATTGCTTTATACTGAGGATCATTTTTTGCATACGCCTTGCCTACTACCAATGCTCTAGCCAAACATAAATTATCTTTGTTATTAATTACTACAATCCCTTTTCTCGCCTTACACTCTTCATCAAACGTATTGTAAAAGCCAGGCCTTACCCTCCCAGAACCTACTGGAACGTTAACTCTTGCTACATATACTTTGAACGTGTCTGTAGACTTAATAGATTCGGAATTTGATTGAAGAATACCTCCGAAAATTTGCCAAAGGACATCACCGTTAACTTCAGAAACCGGTCTAAAATCTACATACCCCGGTTCAGCACTTTTTAAATTTATTGACTGCATTTTAAACCCTAGATAATCGGTGGGTACAGCATCGGCTTTAGCTTTTTCAACAATCTGATTAAGACCCTTACGAATCCAATCAAACTCAGAGATACCATTGGGAGGGTTAGTAAATTTGAAAACAGTATTAGTCCCGTAAAGTCTGAATTTTTTAACATAGGTTTGATCTTTACTAATTAAATTTATCGGATTTTGAGGGTTCTTTTTAGAAACGTCCATCTTTCAACAAAGAATTAAATACTGAAAACAAGCTAACTGTACTAACGCTTAAAAGAGAAAACACACCGACCAGAGTCAAACTCACACGGATACAACTGAATTACGCAGAATCAATAATAATCTGTGCAAGAGAACACCTACGCAAGAGCAGCGCAAAAGAACGTCTGACCAGTGTGGCGACTGAAATCAGACTGAAGAACTAGAGCTTGTTGTAAGAGCTATATAGTATGTAGGGGAGCACAGTACCCCTGTATCACTACGCAAGTCAGAAAAACACTAACACTACGCAAGACAAACCAGAACTACAAGTTATCGGAAGTTAACTCCAATGAAGGTTTAAAACACGAACACCTACACAAGAGCAGCGCAAAAGAACGTCCGACCAGTGTGACGACTGAAATCAGACTGAAGAACCAGAGCTTGTTGTAAGAGCTATATAGAGAACGGAACTGTTACTTTGTCACTGGTTGGTCTACTGGAACTGTTACTTTTGGAACGGTTACTGTTGGAACCGTTGGAACGAGTACTGCTGGAACTGTTACATTGTTGGAACTGTAACCATTTGGAACCGTTACTTTGTAGCAGTTTTCAATGCTATAACATGAACAAGATAGAGAACGTAACTGTTACTATTGGAACGGTTACGTCTAGAACTGATACTTTAAAGTCACTGATCAAGTTCTCTAAAATAACAGGTACAGAGGATCTACAAAAGAGCACGGTACCCCTGTACTACGCAAGTCAGAAAAACACTAACACTACGTGAGTCAAATCAGAACTACAAGTTACCAAAAGTTAACTCTAAGGAAGGTTTCAAACACTACTCTAACCAAAAGAACGAGAATAGAAAGTGAGATTACTGTTACTCAGCATATAAAACACAACACTGCTCTTTACATAAGAAAGTGAGGTTAGGTTTGGCGCCAATTTTTTTTGGCGCGCAAATTTGGCGGGAAAATTTGGTGGGAAAATTTTCTTCTTACTCTTTCCTCGCTCAGCGGGTCGGAAAAGTGAGGTTACTGTTAGTCAACACATACAAAAACTGTTCTAACCAAAACTGTTTTAAAGAACAAGAATAGAAGGTGAGGTTACTGAGGTGAATTTACAGTTCAAAAAGAACCAGGGCAAAAAATAAGGTTACTGAAGGTTATGTCAGTCAACACAACACTACTTTAGCCACAAGGAAGTGAAGGTTTGTTTACTTCTTTACTGTAAACTATCAAATCAAACAATTAAACACAAAACAACACTACTCTAGCCAAGACAATAAATACAACACAGAAATAAAATTAAGTACACCATGCATGGAATATAATACAGTAAAGTTGGAGTGTAAAGATTGAGGTTAGAAAAAGTGAGGTTATTTTACTCAAAAATATATAATACAAATCAAAAGTAAGGTTATGTTACACGTAAGATAGGGTCAGCAAACGCTCAAGTTTAATCTTTGCAAAAAGCAGCTAACAGAGCAACACGGGGACACGTCTGATCGCAATGAAAGCTGAGAGCAAAGTAAGAGGAAAATAGCGGTAATTGGGGGTGGTGGGGAGGTGGCTGATGCAATAGTGTTGTTTGTTGCGGGTGTATGGACCAATCAGAGGGCAGGACGCCTAATTACGGCTAATAAAATACATCTTTATTGTAACAAATCACAGAGCCCACAGGTTACAACGAGTTTGCTGACAGAGACTTGTTGCGGATGTTGTGGTTAAATATGCAGAAGGAGGTGAGATACGCAGAAGGATGTGGAGGTTAGATGTATAGAAGGGCACTGGGGTTAAAAAATAAATATGTAGAAGGAAACGTAGTTCAAATAATTACCACAGAAGGCTAGATGATTAACAGAGCAGAGGGATGCGAGGGCTAAATAATTACCACAGAAGGCTAGATGATTAACAACAGAAGGACACGAATTAACATTTCAACCCATCAGTTTACTTAAAAATGTTCACGTTACACCCGCCAGCTACAGTACGCTGAGAGAACAGGAGCTGTAGATAGATACACTGAATTGAAGGATGCGAGGGTTAAATAATTACCAAAAAAATAGTAGATAATTAAACACAGAGGGTTAAAATAATTACCACAGAAGGCTAGATGATTAACAACAGAAGGACACGAATTAACATTTCAACCCATCAGTTTACTTAAAAATGTTCACGTTACACCCGCCAGCTACAGTACGCTGAGAGACAGGATCTGTAGTTAGATACACAGAAGAAAGTGAAGGACGCGAAACAATTACCAAAAACGGTATATAATTAACCACAGGCGATGAAAAAGATAAATAATTAACCACAGAGGGTAGCAAAAGAGCCACAGGGGGTAGCAATTACACCCTAATTCCATTCCTCATAAGAGCCCATGTTATTCTATTCTCCCATAAGAGTCCATGTTAATCTATTCTCCATAAGACCCCATGTTAATCTATTCTCCATAAGAGCCCATGTTGGGGCCAAAGCGCGGGCCCTTACTACTCACCAAAAATTGGTTTTTTGAGTTTTTTACATATCATTTTTTAGAAAGTTAAATTTAAATTTTTCCATTGGAATTCACTTAAAAAGACGGACAATTTTGTGTTTTGATCATTGCTCTACGTCAAATGGTTACAGAGATATTGAAAGTGCTAAACACAGTACGTTGTCCAATGTTATTCTTATGGAGAATAAGAAAAATTGTATATCTTGCTTATTTATCAACTTATCCTGATGAAACTTGGTATATTGCTTTATATCGTTGTGGTCTATTGATATTTGCACTAAAAGAAATTTTTTGGCCGATAGTTCCCATAGCAGCAAACCTGCGTACTCATCAGCTCCCATGTTATTCTTATGGAGAATAAGTAACGAGTTAACTCCCTTAATTATCAACATAAATTAATAAAATTTGGTATGTGGTGTGTTATACCTTATTGAGTTATATTGATATTTGTATAAAACCCCATTTTTTGTGTTCCTTGCTTCAGCAACTCTGTATACTCAGCCGCCATGTTATTCTTATGGAGAATAATTAAAATGTCATAAATTGTTTATTTATGAATGTATATTGATGAAACTTGGTATGTGGCGTTATGTGGGATTAAGATACATATATATGCATTGGAAATTCGCTGAGTACACAGGTTTGCTGCTACGGGGGTATTTAATTTCCGTTTTTAACATTATTTGATTTTTACTGGGGATGAGACCTGTCTAGAACATATTTTTATACCAGAACTTAGTTATTTCCAAAATTGGAAGGAAATCCTTAGAGCCGTTTTCAAGATAATGGTGCAACCAACCAACCAATGAAGCAAATATTGCTCGTATAAGAGGATAGGATATATGTGAATTAGTTTATAACATTTGTATTTAAATCTACATTTTACTTTCTCCCCCTATACATAGTATATATGGAGAGAGTATTGTTTTCGTCAAAATTTTCGAATTTGAGTTGTTAGTGGAAATATTCGTTTTGATGCTCCCTGAACCCAAAAAAGTGGTTTTTACGTGATGTCTGCCTGTGTGTGTGTGTGTGTGTGTGTGTGTGTGTGTGTGTGTGTGTGTGTGCGTGTGTGCGCGTGTGTGCGTGTTTGTGTGTGTGTGTGTGTGTGTGTGTGTGTGTGTGTGTGTGTGTGTGTGTGTGTGTGTGTGTGTGTGTGTGTGTGTTTACTCAATTGTAGCATCATGGACATGCACACAACCACACTGTGGCATCGTGATACAATTGTGGCATCTTACACACGATGCTACAATTTTTATCGATAATTTTGAGGTTAAAATGTCAAAATAAGTCAAACTAACTCAAGTTGCCACTTTTGAGTTTCCATCATGTGTGTAAGAAACACCGAAATTCGCTGGATTGTGGCATTTCGCCGGTTTATCGTTCACTAGCGATCCTAGCGGAGCAGCGTATAACTAGTGGCAAGGTCGTGCGGTGTTGCCGCTACGTTATTTCATGTTCGCGGCGTCAGTTGCTGGTTGGTTTTTACTGTTAGAAGACTCTGCTTATATTTTTTTTGTCATATTACTTTACTGTTGTATCACCCTAATTATGTATGTCAGGCTACAAAACAGTAAACTGAAAGATTTGTTTTAATAGAACGATATTATTGCAATTAATTGGGGCATAATTATTTACTATCTTTGTTTGCAGGATTTTGCAAACATCACCTGTGTTTTACAAATACAATTATTATACTTTATTTGTTTTTATTTTACATATAGGTATATACTTTTTCACATATATATATATATATATATATATATATATATATATATATATATATATATATATATATATATATACATATATACAAAAGGGAATTGGCTAACTCAAACTTGTCTACTTAAAATTCATTTTTTAATCAATTTTGTTCTCTACTCCCTAAGCATTAAAAGCCAAGTTATAGTTGAGGCATGAATTATTAGAAGTTATTTATCTAAGTACGCTGTTGATCAAAATCTTGATTTTTTCAGAGGAGCATGAGTTATTTATGACACAAGCTGCCATCCGAAGAATAAAGTCCTAACAGTAACAAATAAATAAATTATTACTCGGAGCGCTCTGACTGAAACCTTTAATTCGCTTCAGCGCACCTAAGGTTGAAATGATGGTGGTTTATTGTATAACTGGAGGTAACACTGATGAACAAACCTGCGAGCCGTTCTTTCCAAATTTTGGTGAAGCAAAGAACTATACTCGCTGAAATCGGACGAGTCGACAAAGTGAATCAAACAATGATTTTAAACACAATATACTTGTATTTGTTTATTTCCTCATAATATATTATGTTTCACGGAAAGATTAGATACATAAATCAAACGAAAATATGAATTTACTTCAACTCTTATTACTTTTATTCCAATGATTTTCATGAGTAGATTCACTTATTGGAATAAAACAACCAATCAGGATAGTTCAAAGAACGGATACATTTACCTCACCAAGTGTACCAACCTGACAAAATCACCGGCTCGCGTTTTTGACCAAAATCGTTAAGCAGTGTTACCTCCAGTTATACAATAAACCTCCCTGGTTGAAATTAATAAGTTACGCCACTGAATCACTCTGCACATAGAGTACATATCATCGTCGTCATTAAAATAAACTAGTCTTTATATATAAATATTATAATATATAAAACTAGACGGGTTCACTCATTCACTGACATAAACTATGAGGCACACTTCCCGTAATCTAACCTCCCTCAACATCATACTTGAGTTAAAGCTCTTGACGAGAAACTGACAGAAATTTTGCTAAAGGTTAACGTTTTTGAGTTTTTAAGGCATTTATGGGGCGGGGAAAATTCCATTTTTCAATTTTTCCACTTTGAGCGCGTTTTGTACGGAAACGGTAAGAGATGGCAAAAAATGTTAAATACAAAAGTTGTATAAAATTTAATTTCCAACTAACGATATTCCGTCAGATTTAAGATCCGATCATCTGTTTAGCCGCAATTTATCGTAGAAGGAGGAATTTTGAGTATTTTGGCCCATTTAAATGTGTAGTTTTGGAAAGCTGTTTAAATGAAAGAACACTACCTTTGGCTAATACCACATGTTTGTATCAGCTGATTTAAATAAACAATAGCTGATTTATTTAGTAGTGTAGGCGATACTAATTTGCTCACATGAGGTGTATATAAATCAGCTGTTACAAAATATGGTAAGCACATTACACAGGAGGTTCAGTATCGCGAATATCGTTTGTTGCGAGAATGGAAAATGTAATCAAACCGATTCTACCGGTTCTATGGAATGAATTTAGCCCAATAGCCCAGTGGATATGTTGTCAGATGATTCAAGATCAGTGGTCACGGGTTTGAATCCTTCTTTTGATGCTTACTTTTTGAGGTCTGCAATTTATGTTTATTTGACTTTATTTTGTTTTTACAAATTCATTTATTTGTAATTATGTTGCTCAACGATCAGCTACCGTACAGCGCTCTGTGGAGTTAGGTTAGGTTGGGTTACTATCATTTTGTCGTGAACTGAAGTCTAATTTGTTGTTATCTTTTACACGTAAATCCATTTGTAGAACTCCAATTTAACATTGTAACCACAACTTTTTATTTATATCCGATTGACTATGATTGAGTGAGTACTTTTTTTGCTTTTATACACCTCGAAACAACCATCGTAGTCGGGAGTTCATTCGATAAAACGAACAAGCAGCCGGTTGATAAAATGCTTCGATACCGAAACGATACGGGAGCGTCTGTGTTGTAGGTGCTCACCAAGGGTTTTTGGTTTTGTAGTTTTTCTTTGGTTAATGAACTACGAGTTTGATTTAAACTTGAGTTGACTGAGGAATGCAAGTGAGCGAAGCGAACTCCGAAAGGGGGTTTGGGGGCGAAGCCTCCAACGGCGATAAGCCTAGTTATATATAATTCTGTATGCAAAATATTTAACGTCAGAATTGTGGGAGTTTGGAAAATCGAAGGATGATGGGAGACGGTTCAAATTAAAGGTCTTGATACCAGGGACTCGGGAAAAACAGCTGTATTTCCAAACATTTAGGAGCAAACTATAAATAACGTAAAACACCCTCCATAAGAAAATTATGGGAATTTAAATCGTCTGCTTTGTTTACAATAACACATGTGATTGAGTGTCTACTTTGTTTACAATCTGACATGTGTTCCTACTTGGAGCAAGGTTAGGGGCTATCGCCCCTTCAAGCCACTAGTTTTAACCTATATAAAGCAAATATTTCATCAGACATTTGTTCCGCTAAAGATATATAATTTCTACATTCAATAATCTATATTATTAAAAGAATATCTTGACTTTTGTTAGGCGATTTTCAACCCTTAAAAATATTATTTCATATACATATTTCGTATTAATCGATAGCTCTTACTCTCTAGATGTGTCTTGTAGGGTTTCCATACACTCTCGACCACGGGGCTTCACCCCACGAGCTTTCATAGTTCGTTTTTATCCCATAAGATTAACATGAGGAATATTTTTATTTGAATTGCAGCTGTTAGTACATTATGGTCAGGTTATTAGAAAACCCGATTATACAAGTAAGGAATTAATTTATCTATATAAATTAAATAAGTTATTTTTCTACATCGTTTTGAGCAGTGAAATGTTGTATGCTACGGAGATATTTAATTTGTTTTAAACATTTGTTTATCCATCTGTCAGTTTATAAGCCAGATTTTTTCTGCGCTTCACAAAAAAAATTACTCAATGAAATTAAATAATTTGCCTGTTTTCGTGTAGAGGAGGAATCTCTTTTGGCTGTTTTAAATCATGGTAAGTAATTAGGGTTACGCCCCTTTGACCGGCACTGCTACAAAGTCGATCCTAGGGGTACAGGTTACTTAATATTTCACTACAGCTTGCACCGTATTTGTTATAATCAGCATTTAGTCAGCTAATTATATTTTATCACGGAATGAAGAAAACAAGAATGGATATTTTACTACTCTAAATAGGTATACTAAATCATTTAAAATAACGGCATGGTAATAAATCATTGGCTATACAGAACACGTAAGCTTTACATGGCATTTATTAAAGCTCAGTTTGTCTAAGTAGCCATTGTGATTATAGTATCGAATATTTTATGTTTTTAAGCCCACTTTCAATAAGTTTAACAAACTACAGGAGTTATTGAGCAGATATTTGGAAGAAGACGGGTTCATCTCAAAAAAGATTGGGCTAATTCCCGTTCCAATGAGGCTAGGCCCTAACATCCTTCAACATTTCCATGTTAATTAAGTACTTACTAGACCGATTGAACGTACATTTTGTAGAAAGACAGCAGACAATGCACTTTAGTCAGAAACAGGCCTATAATTTCATCCAGTATGCTCTTTGGGACTTATCTGCTCTGTCGGCTTTTAAAATTGTAATTTATTCATCACTAATGTAAGTAGTTAACTAAACCGATTGAACATATATTTGTTAGGAGAATAGTTAATATATCAGAATAAAACCTTTGCCTACTCCTGCTCCAAAATATATTTACCAAATGTTAAAACTATCAAATTTATGGGTTAATAAATGTGTTCTAATTAGATCTCATCCATAGAAAAATATAGTATTGTATAGAAATATATTAAAAAAACTAACTTTGGAGTTATGGTTAAGATTTGTAAATAAAAATAAAAGAATCATACCAGCTGTTCAAAATCAACCATTCAATTGTAAAAATAACAATTACTTGGTAAAGTATCATGTGGTTTTTGTGGAAATAAGAGATCAGAACCAATGAGTACATAACTTTAAATATACATGATTAGGTTATTTATAAATTGTGAGCACTATTCAAACTGAAGATTTAATATAAAACGGACATGCCCAAAATGAAAAGAAACGAGCAATACGCAATAAGCAAAGCAAATACGCACGCCTTGGAGAGGAATCGTGAATATAAGTACTCTAGGCATTTTTAACAAACTGACTGGCTTTTCGAACAAACCTGGGTCCTCCAGGTGCTTTAACAAATGGAACTGACATCTAAAACATAACACTGTACTGTGATCGCGAGCGAAGCCGCGACGGGCTACTAGTTTATTAAACAATAGTTTTCAAGGCTACAAGATGTGAACTTCTCTATCCATCAGTTATTTTAATTTAAAATTAAGATTATCAAAGAATTAGGCACATGAACAGGTGTATGCTGTGCTGTATTCTATCGTTAACATAATGAACAACTCCAAAGACTCCAACTCCAACTCCAAAGTGTATTTCTTACGCTATTAAGTAGTCAATTAACATGAATGTCCGTAAGAATAACTTTTAAAATTTGACAATCGATAGGGTGAAGCACTATGGAAATTTCTTGAAATCATTAGTGCTCATGTATATTGAGTAAAGTACATGTGTGTTAAACGGTCATCAAGACCCACCGTTTTAGGCTCTGCTTTGACTGACAGCCACTGGTAGTAGATAATTATTGATTAGATTCTCACGTTCTCTTTAGTTTAGTTAATGTTATTTTTATTTCACTTTCGAGTTTTATTTGGCTTTCATTTCATGTTAGCTATTTTATTATTGACTAGTGGTAACTGGCGTACGCTGCTGTATTTCTTATGAGATTTACAAAAAATGCTTGTTGTATTATATTTTTGAGACGATGGAATTGGCTAACTGCGGAACTCGCTAACCGATGTTCTTTGTTGGAACTGACTAACCACGGAATTGGCTAACCGTCAGAGTCTGTAACTGGCTAACTTGGAACCCGCTAACTCAAAAATGTCAAGCCACGGAACTCGCTAACTCTGGAACTGGCTAACCAACATGGCGGCCTCTGACTCCCACCACTACACAAGTTACGCACGATGGTGCCAACCTTGCAACGAAAAATTATTGTAAAACAGCTCGTGCGTAACGTAGTTGTTGAAACACATTAATATATTTAGTTTTGTATGTAATGCCATTTGCCATTCCATTTTACTTAATCGCTAAATATAATTATTAGACTACCACAACTATAGTGTTTGTGTAAATTGATGAATCATAAACTGTTGAATTGTAAACTTTTTAAGAATTGCAGCTGTTAATCTCATTTAAAAGCATTGCGAAAACCTGACCTACCGCCAGTATTTACCACCTCTTCGACAGAGGAAAATATATACGTTTTGTAAATCATTCTAAACTGCATTAAATACGAACACAGTGGTACCAATATTGTACTAATGTTAAAAATATATGAAATAGACCTTTCGGGTTTACAAAATACTTGTCCTTCATCATCTATGGTACACTAATTTGGGTTTTGTAAGGATTACTCCTCCGACATTTCTGAATAGATTTGGATGATTGCTGTCAAAATAATTTCCATAATCCATAGAAGTGCACAGTTGTTTTTTCAATTTTGATGCTAACATTCTGATGAGCACATGTCGGCCTCAAAGTTTGTTTGTTTCAATCATAAACAGTTGACATCAAGAACAGTAAACATAAAAAAAGCTGATTTCAATTTTATAACGTTCTGAAAAGTAGAAACAAATAAAAAGTTTCATAAAGCGTAAAATATTTCACTTTAACCCATAATTAATATTAAAATATTAATTTTTAATTGGATGGCATCAGTATAATTTTGATCGCAATTTTATACAGATTATTATTTGTTGTGCCTTGTCAGTTTATAATTTAATTCCGATGATATACAAAATAAGTAATGAGGGTCGTGTTCTTACAATGTTATCTAATGTGACATTCGGCTGCTGATCGGCAGTACAGATTCACGTTACTTTAGTGGAAGGGGGAAGTATGCAGGCCCGTTAGTTATCGTAGGCCCCGCTACAACCCACAAGCCTTCATAGTTTCAATGCTGATCTTACGGAAGAACGTTAATTGATTGGAATTGCATTTTTGCCAGCTGTTATTATAAATAAATGCTAGCATTACATCAAGAACAGATGTTTTAGGCATAATGTTAATAAAATACTATACTGATGACTAGTGGAATGGCAACGCCCTTCTACTGTCTGCTTTTTCTACATTAAAAAAATAATAAACCTAGGGGGTTTACTGGCTTTTAATCTGTAATAGAATAAACAATTTCTTTTATTGTCGAAACAATTTTATTCTGGTTCAATGTATGCCTTACATTATTCACATAAATTATAACAGAGAGGCAAAATAACAATATTAGGCTCGCTTCGTTTGAAGACACCCAGGAACTTATTTTAAACTATTTCTGAATTCGTAGAACACAAAACCAATATTCCTATAATAGTTTTATGTAGAATTTCGAACTGTGAGCGAACGCTAGTATCATTAAATAAAAGGTAAGTTTGAATAAATATAATAAAGGTAACCCCATAATCATAACAATAGTTAACAAAGTTCAGTAATTTAGTATGTAATCAAACATTAGAAGCTATATAATGTATAAATTGTATTACTATGACAAGAACTAACTACTATGCTCTAAAATTATAAATTTTAAATTGTAGGCCTAAAGGGGAAATTCGCTAATAAAAAGATCTCAGATTTGAAAATTGTTAAAACCAGAATAAGCCTTGGCTTCAAAGTTATCAGATTTCGAAAGAGAGGTGCGTACAAATAAAGGAGGGTTTTTGATAAAGTACGTACAGATAATCGTCAGAGCATAAGTATATAAAGATCATTTTTTAAATATGTATATTTAGAAAATACAACCAACTTAATTACGAAGGATACAAAACTATAAAACATTCATCAAAACCATTTGATTTAGAGAACATAATGATCGAATTCAATATTACAAACATATTTCATTGTTTACAATGTACAAAATGTCAACAACTTTAATTTATGAAGGGACCTAACCCATCTAGGCAGTTACATATTCATCTATATCAGATATAAAACTGAAACGATAATAATACTATTTACGTAATATTTGTCAAGTACAATATAATGACATCAACACAATAATATTTGTTGTACGAAAAGTGGTGGCACTGTCCAACTTGGGTCATTAACAACCGTTCGGTACTCCAATTGGTAGGAGCTCGAGGCCTCTTATTGGTAGTTATCGAGTTCCAGCGGAAGACCAAGTTAGTCAGTTCCGCCGTCGTACATGCTCGACTCCGGAATCCGCTAACCACCTTTAAACAGGGTTAGCGGGTTCCAAGGTTAGCCAATTCCTGAGATTGACCAAGTTAGTGAGTTCCGCCAACGAACACTTTTCAATATAGGGCATTTTAACAAGGGGTCAGCGAGTTCCGCGGTTAGCCAGTTCCGCGTTCCCATATTTTTTATTAAATTTTTAATAAACTTTCCAGGAACCATCCCGACCCAATGCTACATTAATAATGAAAATGTCATTAAATTCAGTTGAGTGGCTTAATAGTCCATAGGGAACATAGATTCAATTTTATATATTAAGATAGCATGGACATAACAGTATGTGGATTGGGGGACAATTCAAGGACACGAACATAGTCGCGTCTAAACTAAATAAATTGAATCAGGAAACTAACACATACTTAATTTCTAACTCGTTTTTACAGTTCCTAATTTTCATTTACTAATAAGTGATTGAAAATGTCTGCAATAACTCCTGAAATAACATGACCTCGCCATCACCAACAATGAATTAATTACAATGAATTAGTTTTAGAATTAGTCAGTGTGTATGTATCAGTTCTATCTCCGTCCCAAGTTTCAGCTCAATTGGTTCAGTAATACTTAATTTGATAATTTCCAAAGCTAGTGTGGCGGAGCCCAAAAGGGCACTTAGGTCATGAGCGGATTTGTGTGAGTATGATTATTCTAACACCAATCTCCCTCCAGAATTGCAACCCAATTGGTTCAGTAGTTCCTAATTTGAGAACTTTTAAACCAGTGGGACGGAGCCCTAAAGAGTACTTAAATTGTGAGTAATTATATGTCATTCATAACTGTACTACTTACCTCCCTCCCAATATGTCATCTCAATGGCCTCAGTAATAACTAATCTTCAAAGGCAATGGGAGAAGTCCTAAGAGATTTTGTTTAGATATTTTGAAGGTTTATGTCAGTAATAATAGCAACTACTAATCAACTAACAAATTTTAACTTAAACAGTTGAGTAAACATTAATATCCATAAGTTTAGCTTGGGGACCATGCTCATCCCATGATCACCCGTGAGGCAGAGCGCCCTAAAGGCGAGAACAAAATCAAAATCCCATAGTTATCCTGTTTTGTACTGTTTTTTTTATTGACATCCGTTTACATATCCAATTTAATTGATTTCTATTATACAGTTAGAATAACATAGGGAGTTTAACAATGCCTGGGGTTAGATCCCCTAAGGTTAGATCGGGACACATTTGATCAGGCCTGATCAAGACAGTCGATCAAGTTTGATTAAACTGACTTGTTTAGCTTGCTTGATCAGAGTTTCCAAAGTTAATCAAATCTGTTTTAATTTGATATTTTTTAATAATGTTTGATCAAGTATGAGGAAATTTTTTTTTCCAAATCAGTACCATTCGGTGTTAACACATTTTGCACCTTTGTTTATTGGCATGAGAATTATAAACTTGTTTTGGTATCTCAAAGCGATCAGATAACCAATCAACCAACTAGTTTTACTATTTACTTACAATTATTGAGTTATATTCAAATTTTACGCTCATTACTCATGATTGAAAATATTTTAGCATTTAAATGCACCTTATGCATATCAAGACATCCATATCATATAAATGGATGTCGTAGCAAACCCCCGTCGTACCAAACCTGGAAACTCAGCGAATTACAAATGCATATATATATATATGTGTGTCTTAATACTACATAAAGTCACATAAAAAGTTTCATCAATATGCATTCATAAATAAGCGATTTATAACATTTATACGCAAGTTTGCTGAACAAGGAACACAAACAAGGGGTTTTTATACAAATATTAATATAGCTCAACTAGGTAAAGTCACTCAGCAAGATTTATTAATTTATGTTAATAATTAAGGGAGAGAAAATTTGACTTATTCTCCGTAACAATAACATGGGGGCTGAGTACGCAGGTTTGCTGCTACGAGAACTATCGGCAACAAAACTGCTTTTGTGAAAAATTATCAAAATAGTAATTTTTTTTTAAGCTGAATTAAATAGTAAAAACTAAAATGTTATGTATAAAAAACTAAAAAAAACATTTATGGGGTACAAATCCCCTCCCTTCCCAAATACCCCTTTGGATGGAGCGATCTTTCTGGTTTTCAAACTTAAGTCATAAATGTTGCTTTAAATGTTCGTATCAAATTTCGTAAAAATCGGACAATTTTTTTAGAATTATCGTACCCACGTACACACATAAATATATTTTTTAACAAACGATTTTTTTGGTATCTGGGAACCTCAAAACGAAAAGTTATCATGGTCCCGGGCCTAGGTCTTACCATGCTGACTTCGGTAGTAACTTCTTTCCTATAGGGGAAATTCGCTAAAATAAGTACCGAATACTAATAACAATATAAAAGTTCTACAATGATTTTAATTATTAAATAATATAATATATACCATACTATATTAACTAGTTTTAGGGCCTACTGTTCAATTTACGTAAAAATGGGTGTCTATTTTAAATCAGAGATAATTTAGCATACAGTGATTTCAACAATATGTTATGATATACAACATGCAGCCCAATTATCAAAAAGCATCAATAGAGCATTAAAAAAGACATCTGAGCCAACAAAGATCACGGAGTGGAGGCAAGTTACCCAGTCACCAAGCTGGCCACCGCGCCGCGCGCCGCCGCACCGGCACGAACTGGCAACAGCGCTGGGGTGACGTGGTGGGGAGTACACACCAAAGTTGGAGTTTGCACGATTGTGGCACGTTGCTACAATTGTTTTCTAGTGTGTAAGGGCTAAAATCGGTGTGTTACGGGAAAGTGAGTTGTGGAACATACTGTCCACAGTACTGTCGATAACGCAGTATCTTTCGTCTTAAAGATGCTACAGTTGGGTGTTTTCCACAATTGAGCGAATACGTGTGTGTGTGTGTGTGTGTGTGTGTGTGTGTGTGTGTGTGTGTGTGTGTGTGTGTGTGTGTGTGTGTGTGTGTGTGTGTGCGCGCGCCGATTTGTATGAAATTTGGTATGTACTAATCCACGATATCTCCAGGCGTTTTTCTAATTTTTTGGAATTTGTTATTTTTAAGGGTAATTATGCCCCAAAAACCGCCAAAAAACATGAAAAATCAAAGTTTCTCAAAAACGGCTCTAACGATTTTGATTAAACTTTATTCGTTTGTAGAACTTTAGTTCTCCAAAAAAATGACACTACCCGCATTTCTGTAAAAATTCGGGTTCAGAAATTACAGGACTTAAAACATTAAAAATTCAGTTTTTTTTATTTTTCATAGAAAAAAAATAAATATAAAAAATATTAATATTCACCATTAAAAAGAGCTCAAAAAACTAAATAATTTAGTATTTTTAATTACTATTCTACGATTGCTGGTTGCGGAGAAAATTGAAATTTTAATTTTGTGGTAAACGCAGTACGTTTGCCACCATGTTATTCTTATGGTGAATACAAAAATTACCATTTCTCCCTTATTTACTGATCAATATCATTCAAACTTGATATGCTTGTCAAGTTAGCATTAACCATCAACAGAGGAAATTTGAAATATGTTGCCCCTTAATAACACTGGGGGGGGATAGGGGGCATTTCCCCTCTTAAAACCACGAGTGTAGCAATGGATTCTGTAGGGCCTCCAAAGCAGGGATTTGGGAGGATGTTTTTTAAAACAACTTGTTTACAAGATTTTCTGTACATTCAACCGTGCTTTGTATTCTATATTTAGTAAATAAAAAGTAATTTATTCATTACAGTTGGGCTTAAAGGGAGAAAGTATGTGTCAGTTTCCTGATACCGTTTATTTGTGTTTAAAACTGTTTTTAAATTAAATTTTAAAGCTATACTCAATAATATAATAAGTTTGTATGATTATTTATTTATTATTATTTGAATACTTATTGATTTATATTTATTGCTACTAATATGCATTTGTCTATTATTACTTGTTCACATATTGATATTTTTTTATTTATAGTAGATTACTAATAAAACACTATTTTAGTAAATTTAAGTCATTGCTAAAGTAACAGTATTGACACGGCCAAATACAATAAAATACTACATAAACAGACATAGTGAGTGAAATCACACAGTACAAATAAATAGTAAAATCGGGATTGTGTGCCACTGCAAAACTAAATATTAAATCACCTAATACATTAATGTCAAAATGAAAATGTGTCATGTGTCATGCAACATTGCAGCTCAGTCGACTTAGGAGTTTAGTTAGATTCCAGAATGTATTCATGAACAGGCACCACATTCCTATACAGTCGTACAGATGTACGTATGAAATCGCCTGGTGTTCAAAAAGGAGAGTGACGTGGTCGAAGTTATAAATTTAATACTTCTGGTAGAACTTTCAAAAATTGATTGCTTCCCACCGAGTCAGCGGCCGAGGTAAAACCTCTGGCGGGCCCGCATAATGGAGTGACATTTTTATATTTAATTTTCAAAACATTTCAAAATGGCAATAATTTATTAATTAATTTTTAGCCTAAAGTAAATAGATCTTTCATTGTGCTTAGTGTTTAATAAATGACACACTTTAAAACTGCAAGTTTTATTATTTTAATTTTCCTCAAATCTAATTAATTTAAAAGTAAACGTTTAAGTGAGCTATTTTAACAAATATTTCATCATTTTGCATAACAATTTTAAAACAGTTGTTACGAGTGTCAGTAATGTTTTTGAACTGTGTTTGAGGGTGAATCAGCATCAGGATAGTGATAAATGATAAATCAGAGGCTCATGATAAGATCCTTTTCAAAACCTAAACATACAAAATTGTAAACGCTTTAGCAGCCATTTCACTCCAAACTGAATATGAATCCACTCCAAATACTTTTTCCACATTTGGACAGAATTTTCCTAGAAACAGAACGAATTACTGACCTGGGATCTGGACGTTATGAGGCTTCACGTTTTGACTCGACACTTATCGACTTAATTCTAAGGTATTTTAAACTAAATTAAACTATTAAAAACATTAGCCTAAATAAGAACCTTTGGGCGTTATTAAATGACTGAAATTATACAATTTTGGAGGTTGGAACTGACGTTATGTATTTGGTTAGGGAACATCTGGGTCATGCAAGCTTTATCCCAGAATCTAGTATCATGGATAGGGATAGGGTGAAAATGTACGATTATGATAAATGGGGGGGGGGTCTGAAAATAAGTTTGCTGGGGGCCCAAAAAAACTCAGTTACGCCACTGGAGAATAAATAGATTATTTACAATTGATTATGGTTAATAAATTAGCAGTCAAAGGTGCGGTTATAGAACATGTTGAGCCTGATATCTGGGAGTTTAAGCAAATACCTATTGTATTTATTACTGGCATATTTATTGCTGAAAAAACTATGGTTAGTTAGTTTAGGCCTAGTAGTAGAGACAACTTTGCATTATGTGACAGTGAATTATCACATCTGTGTATTATTAATGCACACTTTGTGGGAGCATGATGTCGTATGCCTATTACAGCTTGAAATACTTGTAAAAACAATTCAATCGATTTATCATAAAAATTCAATTTTGCTAGTTCCTAACGTCTGTATTATTTCTTCAACAATTTAAATAATAAATATAATGTGGGTCAGTGTACATTAAAAAAGCTTTATAACTGTGTAAATTTAATGTTAAAAGATGGCTCGCCATTGTCGAGCAAAGGAATGTTGGGAAATTGCTGTTGGAAATGGATAGTTGTACATTTGTTTCCCGAATGAATATGCAACAGTCTGTTAAAAATTTACTCTGATTATTTAAAAATCTTATTTTTAATTTAATTACGAGAAATATAGGACAATTATTCACTTGTTAATTAATTTGAGCATGTCAAACACAGAACCGTACGGGTTTTTGTTCTTCAGTATTTAACTCCCATTAACATACATGTCACTTTAATGTTGTTTGAAATACTTCTAAGTGTGTAGCGAATGACAAATATTTTACGAGTAATTATATACAAGTATTATACCAAAGTAAAGGATAAAATTTATTGGCTTAGGTTCAATTATTAAGCCACTGGAATTTTACGAAACTAACCAATGATTTTTTTTTACTCCCTTTAATTAGAAAAAATTATAGTCTGTATCTTTAAGGACGAAAAACTGATCACCCACAGACCAAGTTTCTACAACACTGAGAATCGGGTTAAGAAATTTCCTTAGGGATCTGCCCCACGTGTTTTCAAAGTTCCTATGTTCCTATACTATACTTATAGGCATTCAGCGTTATTTGATCAGATGGTATTTTCATTCGGTTAACCACAGAATGTTTCCCGAATGTTTAACAACTGATATGTTCCCGGCCTTCCCCATGGCACTAAATTAGCTAGTTAAGTGTGAAACTGAAATGTGAATTCCTCATGCTGTAATTTATTCTTGAAACATATCCTCATCATACATTCAGATCACGGGACTGAAACGGAGTTGCTTCAAAAGTTCTCTGCAATATGAAGATCCAAAGTATTCATATATGTGTGTGTGTGTTATTAACGTTTATAAGTATGGCATTCTGATTGGCCGTTCCTTTCTTTCTGGGATGTAATTAATAAAGTAATAACATTTAAATTTGTATTGAGTTTTTAAGTTTGGATTTCCTGAAGTATTAATGACATCTTTTCACGTTGAAATAAAACGACCTCAATACTAATATCTGGTGAGTTAATGTTAACAGTAATTTTATAAGTTACACAGTGTGGTGTGCAAACTTATAAGTCCACTTTGAAAATATTGTTTTTAGCCAATTTCCCCTATAGGGAAGAAGCTATTATTACCGTAGTCGGCATGATAAGACCTATGCCCGGGTCCAGGACAACTTTTCGCTTTGAGGTCCCCAAATGACAAAAACACCATTCGTTCAAAACTGTGTGTATATATATATAAACAATATTTTCAAAGTGGACTTATAAGTCTGCACACCACACTGTGTAACTTATAAAATTACTGTTAACATTAACTCACCAATTTGGTATAAACGTGTAAGGCAGCATTTATGACTGTAAGTTCGAAAACCAGACAGATCGACCTATCCAAAGGGGTATTTTGGGGGGTTTTGTATCCCAAAAGTGGGTTTTTTGAGTTTTTTACATATTATTTTTGAAAAAGTCAAATTTTAGTTTTTCCATTGGAATCAGCTTAAAAAGACGCACAATTTGGTGTTTTGATCAATTGCTCTACGTCAATTGGTTACAGAGATATTGAAAGTGCTAAACACAGTACGTTGTCCAATGTTATTCTTATGGAGAAAAAGAAAAATTGTATATCTTGCTTATTTATCAACCTATCCTGACGAAACTTGGTATAACTTGCTTCATATTGTTGTGGTCTATTGATATTTGCACAAAAACCCATTTTTTGGCCGATAGTTCCTGTAGCAGCAAACCTGCGTACACAACTACACCAAACCACCAAAATGAAAATGTGTCATGTGCCACACACATATACCACGATATCTCCAGGCGTTTTTCTAATTTTTTATGTAGTGGAGTTATCGAGGTTCCACTGTATGTGGCTTCACCTAGTTGAATTATATAGATAATTATAGTCTAGAAAATAGATAGGAAGTGGTCGAACGGTCATGTGTTCCCCATGTTATTCTTATGGAGAATAAGTATCGTGTTATCTCCCTTAATTATGAAAATAAATTAATAAAACTTGGTATGTGGCTTTACCTAGTTTGTTTTGAGATCCCCAGACCCCAAAAACACCATTCGTTCAAAACTGCATACATTTATATATATATATATATATATATATATATATATATATATATTAATTAAGATTGAGTTGATCCCCGAAAATTACAATCTACTTGTTGGTCTCTGTTGTATATAAACGTATTACTTGTGGTACATTATAAGTTTGGAACAATTACACATGCATATGGCTCTCTAATCTAAAAAAACTTACCTTTTATTGGTTTATATATTCACTGAAAACTTACACATGTATTTGGCTCTCAGACTGATATAAACTTATTACTTGTGGTACACTATAGTTTTGGAACAATCGCATATGCATGTGGCTCTCTAATCTATATCAACTTATCTTTTGTTGGTTTATATATTCACTGAAAACTTACACTTGTATGTGGCTCTCTGACTGATAAACCGATCATCAGTTGGTATATACATTCTTTAAAAAATTGCATGGACTTGTTGCTCTGTAGCTAAATAAAAGCCATCGCTTGTTCCTTTGATGTTTGATATATTCTTATCGCCAAATTTCCTACACATGATGTTTGGAAAGCTGAGAAATAGATTGAAATGGGAATTAGCCGCGGCCTACGATAAATAACTGAGCCATGCTCGAAGGTCTTTGAATGGAATTTTCCTGAACTCTCTATCTATATTGGCTTCCTCACCATGTACATAGTATCATACCCAAAAACACAAAGTGTTGACGGGTTGCCAAGTCCTAAAATGATATGATATCAAAATGTATTCCAAGTCAAAGATAGCACCTTTGATCTGACATTGTTTATCATCACAAATTACTTAAATATGTTAAAATAACAATGCTCGAAAGATTGTTGGTTATTTTCTATCTGTTCTTGGCCAGCAGATAATAAATTTTTATAATATTCAATTATAGTTTTTAAATATACTTTATTTAGATTTTTAAATTACAAAATAAAGATTTTGCATCAGTGAAGCTGCTGGCCAAGAACAGATATAAAATAACCAACAATCTTTCGAGCATTGTTATTTTAACATATTTAAGTAATTTGTGATGATAAACAATGTCATATCAAAGGTGCTATCTTTGACTTGGAATACATTTTGATATCATATCATTTTAGGACTTGGCAACCCGTCAACACTTTGTGTTTTTGGGTATGATATCATTTGTTTTTTATATAATTGTTTATTAAAAATTTTTATAAATTATATTTCAATTTTAAATAAAACAAAATATATATCAAGGATAAAATACTATAGTATATTGAGCATTAATTAAGATTAATTTACCTTAATTTTACCTAGATAGTTTTTAGAATTTTCTGGCAGTTTTTTAAACATTATAATATACATTTTTTTGCACCATATTGGCATTTCTTGACGTTCACTTTCTCATCACCTGCTTCTATTCACTTATTTTTGTTTTGAATGTAAGCTATGTTTTGTATGATGCTGAACTGTTTCCTAAATGGAACAACGCATTTTAAAATTTGTATAGACCTCCATTAATTTTGATTTTTGCAAGTTGTAGACTGGGTATTATTAGACTTGAAATTTTGTTATCATGTGTTTGCCAAAGTTGTAGTTAAAAAATTATGAAGTTACTTGTAACTGAGATGTTTTTGATTAGTACCTGGGGGCCGAGCTTTGCTCGGGGAAGAAAATTTGTTTAGATGACTTGGAATAATATTTCACCACTATCCCCTACTGATAATCGGATTTTTTAAAACTCATTTACCTCTTTTCTACATTTTTTAGATCCCTTCTGTTGTTATTTATAGCTCAATGTCCCTTTGTTTTATTTTAATACTCTATATATGTAATCTTCACACTACAGTTTTAATCACTGCTCTCACGAAACTACATGTTAATAATCATAAACAACGTGAGTATTACTTTGACAGTTCGTTGATTGATTATAAACAGCTGTTACAATTCTTTTGTTTTGATTTTAAACTCCATAAGCCCAATGTTAATTTTTTTAAATTTCCATTTTGTTTAGTGAATTTAATATATAAGGAAGAAAGCTATTACCGTAGGTGGCATGGTAAGACTTAAGCCCAAGACCATGATAACTTTTCATTTGGAGGTCCCCAGATGCCAAAAACACCATTCGGTAAAATTTGTATGTGTGTGTGTGTGTGTGTGTGTGTGTGTGTGTGTGTGTGTGTGTGTGTGTGTGTGTGTGTGTTCGTAAGCACGATAACTCGTAAAAAAGGTCTGATCTTAATGAAATTTGGCACAAATGTGTAAACTACCATTTATTTGAATAAGTTCGAAAACCAGACGAATCGCACCATCCGAAGGGGGGGTTGGGGTTTTCACATTTAATTTTCATTTTAATCTAATTTTCAATTTTACTATTGAATCCAGCTTAAAAAACATACAATTTGGTACTTTGATTATTTCTCTACGTTAATTGCTTACCGAAATATTGTGTCCAATGTTAATCTTAAGGAGGATAAGCAAAATTTTATATATCGCTTATTAATGAGCATATATTAATGAAACTCGGTATGTGGCTTCATATGGTTGGGATTTACTGATATTTGCATACAAAACCCATTTTTTTGTCTCCATGGCAGCAAACTTGCGTACTCAGCAGCTATAATGTTATTCTTATGGAGAATAAGAAACATGTGATATCTTGCTTGTTTATGAATATAAATTGGTAAAACTTGGTATGTTGCTTCATCTAGTGGTGATCCATTGGTATTTGCATAAAAACCAGATTTTCTTGGTCCTTGATGCAGCTAACCTGCATACTCAGCCCTAATTTTTTTCTTATGGAGAATAAATACAATGACATATCTCGCTTATTTATGAATACGCTTTGATGAAAGTTGCTAAGTGGCTTCATGACTTAGGAAGTACCACTGTAAATTCGCTGAGTATGCAGGTTTGCTGCAACGGGTGTATTTTTACATTATTATATTTTTCCTGGAGATGATACCTGTCTAGAACTTATTTTTATCCCAGAAATTAGTTATTTACAACATTTGAAGGAAATCTTTGTGCCATTATTGAGATAAGTGTCGCAAGCAACACGGACGCACGCACGCAAACCTTACTCATATTAGAGTGCAGGATTATGATCATTTTCACAAGTTGTGCATATAGAGTCAGCAAGAGGGAACCAGGCGATAATTTGACTGTGGAGTAGTTAATCGAGATTGGCTTTTCGTTTAAGATGATTAGGATGAAAGTTTGGAATATAAATTTACTGTCGTAGCTGGTTGTGCTGTGGTTGCAGTTTGAACATTTGTGGTTAATTTTATTGAGTGCCTGAATTGACATTACAGGGGTTGATGATTCGAAATAAGGCAATTTAAAAATTCCGCACAGTCTTGTTGTTCAATTGTATTAAATGGTGGTCCCAGTTGATTTATAATATCTATAGAATTTAAAATCTGGTAATTTCTTCGGTAGGATATTACCATTTTTTTAGTGGAGCATTGGTGTCATAATTGTTTGTTAACGTCACGATTGGTGGGCAGTTGAAAATACATTGTAAAACTAAATTTGCATAGCATGACACGCCATAAACCTTTTTGAAACCGAGATTTTCCAGTTCGTCTATATTGTTAGTAATGTCTTGAATGGCTCCTAATTTAATATTATGAATTTGCCAGATTTTACCAGGGATTTTTCTTGAGATTTTATTCCAATTTTCAATTGTTTTAATTCTGGTCGGTACTCACTCCTTAGCCTATTATTTTTGGATACAGCTGATGCTTGTGCCTTAACATTTTGAGACTCAAAGTTTAGAATTAATAGACCAGAGAGTGAAGTCACGCGAGATAAAGACTACATATGGTTGGCCACATGAAAATACTGCATAACCAGCATCAACAACACAACTGTTAAGCGTTAATCCCTGACTTCTGTGAATTGTAATTGCATATTATGCTACTGCAATAGGAAACTGCTTTCGGAAAACGAATACTCCAGGAATTACTTCAAATTTTGTGGACGATCTTTGAATTTCTATATATCTGTCTTTAAAATTTATAATAATGTTTTCGATTGCATCGTGAGCATCTTTAGTAAAGTCTTTTACAACACCCACTGAACCATTAATAACAAGACCCTGACTTATTTATTAAAAATAATTCAATTTTGGTGACAAGTCTATTTAGGCGAAACTATTATGTATTATATTATCGTTTGTGTGTTATTTGAAAACTCTTAACGACTAGATGTGACTTTTGTGGTTTTTGAAAACGTCCTCCTTCAGGTCTTAGCCTCCTACGCTCTCAAAGTTACAATGTTAAAATTATGGCAAAATTAAAATAAATTTAAAATGAACATATAACAGCTGTTAATACTGACAAAACACAGTAAAGAAGCAAGAACACCGTTTTAAAGCAAACCTCTAGAACGGACTTTTAAATTATTGCAAATTAGTGTCAAAAGTGAAATATGTGAGTAAAAACAGAAGTCTGTGCGAAATTTCGTTCAAGTTTGATGAGAAATAAAGTTCTTAGGCTTAATGAACAAAATGAAGTGGACAGTTTGTGAAAAGTGCCAAAACTACAAGATTTAGGCTACTTTTATACGTTAATTTCTCGCTTCTCAGACCTTTCTTAACCCAACTGTTGTGATTTTTCGTGTTTAGTGAAAGGGTTTATCATATAAATGCACTGCCAGATTCACTTAAGGCTGTAATACGCTAATTTGAGAAGTGAAAAATCGTCTCATTCTGCTTCGTGTTAGTATAGCACGGGTCGTGTGGTGGACTTGGCGACGTGACACGACCGTGCCACTAGATATGCAAAAAAGTATTGCTCTCATTAATATTTTCAAATTTCAGTTAGTTGTAGAATTATTTGTTTTGGTGTTCTCTAAACCCGAAAAATTGGTTTTTGAAGTTATGTCAGTCTGACCAAACAAACCCAGGGACCACACCAAAGCCCTGAATTAAATACGATTTGCAATGTAGAAACTAATCCACAACATCTCCAGGCGTTGTCATTGTTTTATACTAAAAGGGGTTTTAAAATGTTTTGAAACCACTAAAAAATTATACAAAAACAATTTCTCAAAAACGGCTATACTGATTTTGATTAAAATTTTGTGATTTATAAGTTTTTATAAGCTCTATAATCTCTAACTAAATGGCTTCACCTGGTTTTCTGGATAAATTTCTAAGATTCATAGTAGTAAGGGCGGCCACCTTGGCCCCAACACGGGCTCTTATGGAGGATAAAATAGCATGGACTCTTATGGAGAATAGAATTGGGGTGTAATTACTACCCTCTGCGGTTGTTCTGCTACCCTCTGTGGAAAATATCTATCTCTTACATCCTTTTATGTTCAATCATCTACTCTCTGTGGTTAACTATTTAACCCTCGTGTCCTGTTGTTGTTAACCATCTAGCCTTCTGTGGTAATTATTTGACCTACGTTTCCTTCTACATATCTAACCCTCACGTCCTTCTGTTGTTAATCAGCTAAACCTCGCATCCTTCTAAATCCTTCAATCCCTTCTGCAAATCTAACTCCAGCTTCTTGTCTCGCAGTCTAGTGTATTTGACGAGTCGTGACCATTTAAAATACAAATCTGTAATTGGTCGGGATAAAAATGCATTCTATTGGTTGTAATTCGCGTTCTGTGTTCTGATTGGTAGTTACTTTTAGCGCTCTTTATTCGCAAGCGTTAACTTCACTCTACCCCTTGCGTTCGCACTAGTCAGAAGTCCCTGCGCTACTCCGGTTGTTGATTTTGCACTTGTGCAAATGTAAACTTACATTTGATTATAATTATTTTTAGAGTTCTTGTATTGTAGTAATTTTAATTCTCCTGTATTGTAGTAATTTTGCGTGCTTAGTGACCTGGCTATACCTGACTAACATATCCTTACACCGAAAATCTCCCTTTCTATTCTTGTTCTTTAATACAGTAGACTCACATGGTTAGAGCAGTTCTCAGCTAGAGTATTGTTTGCTACCTCTATTACCTTAACTTTCATCATAACTGAACCTGTAGCTCTGCTTTGACTTGTGTAGTTTTTGTGTTAGTATTTTTTGACTTGTATAGTTATACATACGTACAGTGCTCTCCTACATACTATTTACCTCTAAACATAGGCTCTATTACCTCAATCTGCTCCAGTCGTAACACTGATCAGGCGTGTTTTATGCTGCTTCTGCGTAATCGTTAAGTGTTATCTTGTACAAATTATTATTGTCTTGTTGATTCTGCGCTCTCAATTTTAATTTAATTATATCTGTGAGCTTGGCTCTGGTTGATGTATTTGATCTTTTTAAGCGTAAGAAATTTGTATATTACAGTTTAGATTGTTTTCTCAGTTTTCAGTATTTAATTCTCTGTTAAAGGATGGAAGTTTCTAACATTAAAAAGAGTTCTCAAAACCCAGTAAATGTAATTGGTATCTCTGAAACCTATGTTAAACACTTCAGGTTGTACAGGTTGGAAACTGTTTTCAAATTCACTAAACCGCCAAGAGGTATCTCTGAGTTTGATTGGATTCGTAAATATTTTAATCAAATTGTTGAAAAAGCTAAAGCCGACGCTGTACCTACCAACTATTTGGGATTTAAATTACAGTCTATAAGTTTAAAAAGTGCTGAACCGGGGAACGTAGCTTTGAGAACTGTCTCTGAAGTTAGTGGTGATGTTCTTTGGGATATTTTTGGGGGCATCATTCAAAGTAACTCTGATTATATTACATCTAGCGACACGTTTGGAATTGACGTTACGAGGGTAAAAGGCATCACATGCCGTCTTTGCAACCGCTTCTTCAAAAATGAGCGGTGTTTAATAGCCATCATGGGCAAGTATGTAAATGTATAAAACTCTGCCGCGATTGTAAGAAAATAATTTTTTCATTAAAACGTAAGACAGCTCATGTATGTGGAGACGTTTAATGTAAACTCTCTGATGCGTTCAAAGACCCCGCACATCAGTGTTTCATGAGGGTAGATAGGATAACTCCGAAATACCAAGATTTTCTTTTCATATTTTTGACTTTGAAACAAGATAGGATGAGTCTCTTCCCTCAGATCCTGATAAAAAAGTTCATAAAGTTAACTTGTGCGTCTCACAACAGTACTGTTTTAAATGTATCAACGGGTGAGTGTCAAAATTGTTCTGAGAGGCAAAGAGTCTTTGAAAAAGAACCAGTAAAGCAATTCATGGACTATGTACGGTAATGGAAGTTCGAAAGAAATTTAAAGATGTATGTGTGATTGCCCACTACGGGCAAGGTTTTGATTTCCAATTTATTCTACAGTACACCATGGAAGAAACTAAATTCACACCAAAAATAACTCCTCGGGGAACTAAAGCTATTTTGATTGAAGTAGCCAACGTAAGATTTGTTGACTCACTTAGCTACTTCTCAATGGCCCTCGCTGCACTCCCTTAAGCCTTTGACCTGCCTCCCGAGAAAAAGAAAGGTTATTTCCTGCATCTTTTTAACACTCTGGCAAATCAAAATTATGTAGGCCTGATGCCTGACAAAAAGTATTATTCCCCAGAGTCAATGTTTGAAAAATGCTTCAAAGACTTTGAGACATTGAACCAAAGCTACGATGAACGAGACGTTGAAGAATATGTGTTTGATTTTAAAAAATAAATCTTGGAGTATTGTATTTCAGACGTGGAGATTTTAGCTCAAGCGTGTATAAAATTTAGAGCCTTGCTTCTTGAACAATATAACGTAGACCCGTTCCTCGAAGCTATGACAATCGCCAGTGCATGTAACTTAGCTTTTCGCCGTAAATTTCTAAAACCAAACACAATAGGTTTGATTCCTAAAACGGGTACAGACTGACAAACAATCAATGATTATTTGCTTTACAATGGTTGACATGGGAAGAGGAGATACGTGGATTGAGGATTGAGCACGCGGGCCAAGGTAAAGAAGTAAAATTTATTGAAATGAAAGTTGATAGGTTTGACAGTGAGAGAATTTGAGTTTCACGGGTGTTATTGACACGGGTGTCCAAAATGTTATCCATACAGCAGAGAAGAACCTCTGCAGCACGATCCTTCAGACAGTTTCCATCCCCGGAACGAAAGAACCAAGTCCAAAATTTACAAACTGAATAGTTATGAGGTTGTAGAGATGTGGAAATGTGAATTTAATAAATTGAAGAAAAATAATAAACTAAATCACTTGAACCAACTATCCATTCTAAACACACTTCCACTCAATCCTAGAGATTCCTTTTTTGGAGGTAGGACAGGTAATACTAAAACATATCATAAATGTGAAGAGAGAGAAACGATACAGTATGTTGATGTTTGCTCCCTTTATCCGTTTGTAAATAAATATTGTAAGTACCCCGTTGGACACCCTATCATTTACGTTGGAAACGAGTGTCGAGAGAGAGGTCTTGAAGTAGAGGGATTGTTGAAATATAAGATTCTACCTCCTTACAACTTTTATCATCCCGTACTTCCCGCTACAATGAATAAGAAATAGATGTTTGTATTGTGTAGAACTTGTGGGGAGACTTTAAACCAAGGGGAATGTTGTCATGAGAGTGAGGAAAGAGCGTTAGTTGGGACCTGGAAAATGGATGAGATTAGAAAAGCTGTAGAAAAGGGCTATGTGATTTTGGACATGTACGAGTTGTGGGAGTACGAAGTCGCCACATATGAAAACGGAGATTTGTTTACAGATTTTATAAATACATTTTTGAAAGTAAAGCAGGAAGCTTCAGGCTATCTATCCTAGCTGGTGTAAGACAGAGGAGGATAAAGATAAAATTGCTAAAAACGGGGGACTTAGATCAGTAACCAAATAAATGTTAAATTCATTCTGGGGAAAGTTTGGTCAAAGAGAAAACATGAAAAAACTTCAATCGTCAGAGACTCTAAAGAATTATTCAAGTTGGTAACTCAACCAGAAGTAAATGTAAAGAATGCTGAAGTAATAAACCAAGAAGTTTTGCTAGTTAATTGAATCAAATACATAAGAACGTTTCGAACCTAGAATCCTCTCAATAGGATCTCTTAGATGACTGTGCATCTCTTGTAGGACCGTATGAAAAAATGATGGTGGTTTTAAGTGAGGAGCTCTATCCAAAATTTTCAGCCTGATTCCTTTGGTTAGAGGGCTTTAAAATGTTTTACGAATTAAAATTCTGAAAACAGAAGCGGGGCTACACTTGAAAGAGTTGCTCACCTCCGTCGTTTTCAGGCACGTCAATGTGTAGCCTATAAGACAAAAATAGAACCGCTGCAAAGGAAACATTTCTTGATCCCCGGTTCAAAAAGGATGGGTTTGGTTTAGATTCAAACGCAGAAATTGCCCAATAGTGGGTAAGTAGTACGCTTTTACAACTATAGAGATATTTTACAACTATTAAAGTCAGGGCCGGATTTAGGCCTAGGTTCAACCTGTGGTGTCCCTAACAGTTTTCCACTCAGGCTGCTGACCATTTTGACTAGGCCTATGTCATTAAATCATTAAATTATAGTCCAAGACGCCGACGCAACTAGGGCGTATTTTAAGGCGAATATAAGTGAAGTGAGTTTGTTTTACTCTGTTTGATATGTGGTTTTTGTGTGCCACGGGCGCCTAAGCGTGCGGGCATGCCTAGCCTATGCTTAAATCCGGCCCTGGTAACATTAATTTTAGATTTTTTAAAAGTAAAGTTTAATATGATTATAAGATATGTTTAAAATGTGCCAATATAAGAACATCAACTGATTTGTCCAATCTCCTTCTAAAATACAAATTTTATATCAAAATCTAAATTTTCTTCTAACGGTTTATAAACGCTCTTCTGATCGCATACATTTAAAAGAGGATCACACTTACAATTATGTAAAATCAAATAAGTAAGTATGATTATTTTTATTGTAGGTGGTTGACGAGTTTTCAGCCATTATGAAACAGCAGTCCAAAGACCAATAATAAATAGGGCTGAATAAATACCAAATGATGGATATGACCTGTGAGTGTGCTTGGATACAAAAGGAGCAGAGATAAGCTAGTTAATATTTCATATTCCTTCTTTTATTGATATACTAGCTGTTACTCGCAGGCTTCGCCCCGAATTATTTATAAAAACTATGATAGTTTTGTTGCTTCATTCTGTGGTTAGCCTGTGGAACTACTACGAATCAAGATCAGTTGTTTGTATTTTCATAAGCTCAAACAAAAATGAATATCCATAAGGAATACATGGGAAATTTGAACCCCCGTGGGGCATAGCCCTATAGGATCTTCACAACTTTAATATGCCTATATGTTACTCAGGACTATCAAGTACCTCTATGCAAATTTTAAGCTCAATCGGTCTAGTAGTCTTCACGTGATGGAACTTCAGAGTTACGCACAAACATCCAAACTTTCAAATTTATAATATTAGTATGATTTCCTATATTAATTACAAGCTTTATTGAAGTAATCATTCCGTATTTAGGGTCTTTAGACCTCCAGGCTAAATCAGTGGTGCAGGCCCTTATTACAGTCTTACTATAGATTGCAGACTTTTTGCTTGAATGAGAATTTTGTATTTGGTTCCGTGTGGTGCGGGCCCCTAGGAACGCACCTATGTATCCTATGCTTAAAACCGGCCCTAGAAGTAATAAATCTTAATTTTAACTTGGTTGTAATTTTAATGTGTATTTTTATAGGTAGCCAATGCTCAAGTGTCAACTTTCTCAGCACTGGTAGCTGACAACCAGTATCTAAACATGCCATACTTGGAGAGGAAAAAGAACCCTCTAGCTATTTGGGACGAAAGGAAGATTATATACCCAAGTTTGACCAAAATGGCTCACAAATACCTTTGTATTCCCGCAACATCCGAGCCTTCCGAACGCATAATCTACAAAAATCAGGACTTATGACGAATGATCGGAGAAATAGATTGAATCCGAATAAACTAGATGACATTTTATTCCTAAATGGATGGTTCGGTACCCAGCGCAAGAAGTAAACGGCTTACTTTGTAAAAGTTATTTGTACTTGTAATTTAATGTAAACTAAAAGACTTTTATTTACTAAAGCTAATATTTGTTGTAATTTTGTTCTACTCCATTTATATATTTCCCACCTAATCAAGCAAAGTAGTTTAATCGTTAGTTTACGATTTTTTTACATATAACAATATGAGTAAAGACATATATACATCCTTGAAACGCCAAGTAATGTCGAACAAGTAATTTATTACTGTATGCAGGGAGTCGGCGGATCACCACTCACTCAACTCTCCGACTCTCCCACCTACTCCACGTGGTAGATGCAGGACGAGTCGACGAGTCGAGTCTGACTCAACTCAAAACTCGAGTTGGCAGTAGTAAACGAGTCGAGTCACTCTAGTCATAAAAGTACTCGACTCGACACATCACTATTCGACAAGCCCTCTTGGCTTCACACTTCATACTGTACTGTATTGGGTCAAAACATCGACTGTCACCGGCATAGCGCAGTGCCAAATTAATTTACTTACATAATTATTCGATTTAGAAGTTATTTAACTAAAGACATTAATCCCGAATTATATGTGTACAAATACTGGTAATAAATTATATCAGTACTACCTTTAATTTTCAGGACGAAAAAATACGGTTTCCCACAAGTGGAATGATATTATCGATAGAATATTTGTTTCGGTAGCGTAAGAGCAAGACTTGCGATATTATCATTAATAAAAAGTATTCTGTTAATATATAAACCAACATAAGATACGTTTATATAGAATAGGAGCCACATGCATGCGTAGTTGTTCCAAACTTATAGTGTACCACAAGTAATACGTTTATATCAGTCAGAGAGCCACATACATGTGTAAGTTTTCAGTGAATATATACATTTATATAGACAGACATAACCACAAAATCCACTTCTTCGGGAGCATTATCTGTTTTCTATCATTGAAATAAATAAATTGAAATTGAAATTATAACAAATATTTCTACCAATAACTGAAATTTTAAAATGCTTAGGAAAACAATACTTCCTCCGTATACTTTCACTTACTCTGTTTACTTAAGGGGGAGAAAATAACACATTGCAATTTCATTTGTAATAAATTAATTGCTGTAGATTTGGAGATTTCCTCTTTCTCAAATGTATAATTAATATATAGCTTCTCTGAAAAATTACAAAGACATGTGTAACTTATTGTCCAAAAGTGGCCTGTACAACTTAAGACTATTTTCAAAAGATATAGAGTGAAGGTTTATATATTGACATTTAAATTTATAGTTCACGTCGCAGATATTATCAATTAGAAAGTTGATCTTGATCAACTTGGGGTGTGTCAGAGCCACATGAGTTAACGGATCAACTCACCATGTTAATATCTACACTCTTGATCAACTTGATCTTATGAAACAGATCTATATATATATATATATATATATATATATATATATATATATATATATATATATGTGTGTGTGTGTGTCCGTGAGCACGGTAATTCTCGTAAAAAGGTACAATTTTGATGAAATTTCATACAAACGTGTAAAGCAACATTTATGACTAAGTTCGAAAACCAGACAGATCGACCCATCTGAAGTGGTATTTTGGGGTGTTTTGTACCCCAAATATGTTTTTTAGCAAATTTCCCCTATAGGGAAAAAGGTATTACCGTAGGTCTCCTGTTAAGACTTAAGCCCGAGACCATGATAACTTTTTGTTTTGAGGTCCCCCTCAAAAACACTATTCGTTCAAATTTATATATATGTATATATATATATATATATATATTTGTGTGTCCGTTAACACGATAACTTGAGTAAAAAACGAACGATTTTGATGAAATTTGGCTAAAATGTGTAAAATGACAAAAATCGGACCATGGGAAGGGGGGTTTATGGGGGTTTTATATTTTCCAAAAATCAGTTTTTTGCATTTTTCACCCTAAAATTTTTAAAAAACTTAATTTTGGTTTTGACCATGTTATAGTGCTTAAAAAAACAAATAATTTAGTTTTTTGAATTATTAATCTAGGTTGAGTGGTTGGGGAGAAAATCCAAAAAAACCTACTCATAAAATCTCCCATTTCAATCTTATGGGTAAAGGTTTTTGGTTTTTCCTCAGTTCATTTTAATGTAAATTCACATTTGCTTTTACCAATCTATTCAGCTCCACAAAACAATCATTTTGGTGTTTAAATTGTGATTCTATGCCCAACCGTTGCAGAGATATTGAAAGTGCTAAACACAGTACGTTGTCCAATGTTATCCTTATGGAGGATAAATCAAATTTGATATCTCGATTATTTATGGATGTATGTTGATGAAAATTGGTATGTGGCTTCAAGTAGCACTGGTATATTGATATTTGTACAAAAAATTGATTTTTTGTTGATTATTCCCGTAGCAGCAAACCTGCGTAGCAGCCCCCAAGTTATTCTTATGGAGAATAAGTAAAATGTAATGACTCCCTTAATTATGGTCATAAATTAATAAAACTTGGTATCTAGCTTCACTTGGTTGAGTTATATTGATAATTATATAAAAACCCATATTTTTTTGTTCCTTGTTACAGCAAACCTGCTTTCTCAGCCCCCATGTTATTCTTATAAGCTAGAATAACTAGAATGTTATATAGCGCTTATTTATGATTGAATATTGATGAAAGTTGGTATGTGGCTTCGCCTAGTTAAATTCTATTTATATTTGCATAAAAAACAATTGTTTGTGTTCCTTGTTTCAGCAAACCTACGTACTCATTACCAATGTTATTCTTATAGAGAATAATTAAAATCGCTTATATGTGAATATATTTTTATGAAACTTGGTATACGGCTTTATGTGGTATTAAGACACATATTATGCATTGGAAATTCGCTGAGCGCGCAGGTTTGCTGCGATGGGGGTATTTTGAAGTTGTTAAATGTTAAATTTAAAAAGTCAAACTTTAGTTTTCACCATTAAATTCAGCTTTAAAAAACATACAATTTGGTGTTTTGATAATTTCTCTACGTCAATTTGGTTCCAGAGATATTGAAAGTGCTAAACACAGTACATTGTCCTATGTTATTCTTATGGAGAATAAGACAAATTTTATTTCTTGCTTATACATGAACGTAAACTAACGAAACTTGCTATACGGCTTCATCTGGTTGGGGTCTATTGTTATTTGCACAAAAAAGGAATTTTTACCGATGATTCCCGTAGCAGCAAACCTGCATACTCAGCCCCATGTCATTCTTAAGGAGAAAAAAACAAAATGGTATATATCGCTTATTTATGAATGTATAATTATGAAACCTACTATGTGGCTTCACCCAGTTGAGTTATATTGATATTTGCATGAAAACTCATTTTTTGTGTTCCTTGTTGTAGCAAACCTGCTTACTCATACCCCATGTTATTCTTATGTAGAATATTAAAATTGGTATTGCTTATTTAGAATTTATAATGATGAAACTTGGTACAGTGGAACCTCGATAACTCGAACCTCAATAAGTCAAATTCCTTGATAACTCGAATTTTTAACATTCCCCTTGAACTTGCTTACCTAATGCTATGTTATTTCACTTCTATAAGTCGAAGGGTGAACAGGAAACACCTCGATAACTTGAATTTTTGCAGTATTTTTAGCCTGTCCCCGCACCTCTGTAAGTCAAAGTTTTAGCTGTAGAACCTCTATAACTCGAATATGTACAATTGCCGTACCTCTATAAGTCGAAGTATTGACTAGAGAACCTCTATAAGTCAAAGTTGTTCATTCACCAAACCTCAAGTGACTTTGCTGCCGGAAATTTCAAATCTCCCTCGCCACTAAATCTCTTTCCTGGGTGCTCCTGGTGTCAGTAAAACAACCGACAAATTTACGTTAATGAGCAACACGCATATCAAACAAACTCATCCTCACGCACGGGTTTCATCTATGTGTGGATTTCACTTCATAAATAAGGAACAGTCTCATATTGTTGTAAATTATATATATATTTTTAAACAAAATGGTTTTGATTTGATTAGATTTTTGTTCTGAGTCGTTAGTTAGTGTGAGTTCAGATGAGGTTCTGGATGTAGTACGTGAAACGTAGTTTTTAGGTTGTTTTTTATGAAAAGTTTGCAGTTTGGTAAAACGTGTTTACAAAACTTTACCCCATGAGGAGAAGTTCAAGAATATTTTAGGCTATTGACACAAGAAATAAAAATAGTGACATCAGGGAGCAGTTTGGAACACCAGTGAGCATTGTCGACAATTTTAAAACAAAAAAATTGTGTCGTACTGCTTCACCCTAATTCAAACAATGCTCTGCAATTTTAATTGTTATCATGTTTTGTTCCCTTTTAGTTTGAAGATTATTTTAATAGTCTAGAGTACATTAATCTTCAGCGAAATGAAGTTGATGCGCGGTTGGTCAGAACTAACCTCCGTAAGGGGGACGGATTTGTTTGGGACAGGTGATAAGAAGTGAGCAAAAAGTCTAGAAAATAGATAGGAAGTGGTCGAACGGGCAAAACATAACCAAAATACCAAACGGTGAGTCATTATTTGTTTACTTTCCTCCTCTACAATATTTTCACTGAATGAAGTATTTCCTCTACTACGTTAACCAAAGAAGCTTTACAATATATTTCTGGGCTTATTTTAGACATTTAAATTGTTCAAATCTATTTTAATTTTAGCGAATTTCCTCTATAAGGAAGAAGCTATTACCGTAGGTCTCATGGTATTACCCGAGACCATGATAACTTTTTGTTTTGAGGTCCCCAGATACCAAAAACACTATTCGTTCAAATTTATATATATATGTATATATATATATATGTCCGTTAACACGATAACTTGAGTAAAAAACGTCCGATTTTGATGCAATTTTGCTCAAATGTGTAAAATGACATTCATGACTTTAAGTTCGAAAACCAGAAAAATCGGACCATGGGAAGGGGGGTTTATGGGGGTTTTAAATTTTCCAAAAATCAGTTTTTTGCATTTTTCACCCTAAAATAAAAAAAAAACTTAATTATGGTTTTAACCATGTTATCGAGCTTAAAAAAACAAATAATTTAGTACTTTGAATTATTAACCTAGCTTAAGTGGTTGTGGAGAAAATCCAAAAAAACCTGCTCATAAAATCTCCCATTTTAATCTTATGGGAAAAAGGTTTTTGGTTTTTCCTCAGTTCATTTTAATGTAAACTTCACATTTGCTTTTACCAATCTGTTCAGCTCCACAAAACAATCATTTTGGGGTTTAAATTGTGATTCTACGCCCAACCGTTGCAGAGATATTCGAAGTGCTAAACACAGTACGTTGTCCAATGTTATCCTTATGGAGAATAAATAAAATTTGATATATCGATTATTTATTAATGTATGTTGATGAAACTTGGTATGTGGCTTCAAGTAGTTCTGGTATATTGATATTTGCACAAAAAATTGATTTTTTGTTGATTGTTCCCATAGCAGCAAACCTCCGTACTCAGCCCCCAGGTTTTTCTTATGGAGAATAAGTAAAATGTACTGACTCCCTTAATTATGAACATAAATTAATACAACTTGGTATGTAGCTTCACTTGGTTGAGTTACATTGATAATTATATAAAACCCCATTTTTCTGTTCCTTGTTGCAGCAAACCTGCTTTCTCAGCCCCCATGTTATTCTTATGGAGAATAACTAGAATGTCATATATCGCTTATTTATGATTGAATATCGATGAAACTTAGTATGTGGCTTCGCCTAGTTAAATTATATTTATATTTGCATAATAACCAATTGTTTCTGTTCCTTGTTTCAGCAAACCTACATACTCATTACCAGTGTTATTCTTATGGAGAATAATTAAAATCGCTTATATGTGAATATATTTTTAGGAAACTTGGATTGCGGCTTTATGTGGAATTCAGACAAATATTATGCATTGGAAATTCGCTGAGTCCGCAGGTTTGCTGCGACGGGGGTATTAATAATAATTATTATATGGTATGATTATTTTTTATACTTAGCTTGATCTTATGTAAGGATTATACCCTTCCTTGATTATCAATTGTGTTACTGTGACCCTCAATAAGTGGAAGTCTGTGGAAAATCACCTTGATAAGTCGAACCTCGATATTTTGAAATATTCGATAACTCGAATTTTTGCCGTTCCTTCTGAGGTTCGAGTTATCGAGGTTCCACTGTATGTGGCTTCACCTAGTTGAATTATATTTATATTTGCATGAACACCAATGGTTTTCATTCCTTGTTTCAGCAAACCTACATACTCATCCTCAATGTTATTGTTATGGAGGATAATTAAAATTGTGTATATTATTTATTATGTATGTAGTATATATTATTATGTGAATATATTTTTATGAAATTTACATGGTATTAAGACATTAGAAATTCGCTGAGTACGCAGGTTTGCTGTGACGGGGGTATTTTTATCTCTATATTCTAAACGTGTTTTAGTTTGATACAAGTAGCCTACTTGCCCGTAGACAGGACATACGTACAATACAGACTAAAATCACCAAGTAGTTTCATATTGCGTGTCCCGTTACCAAAAGCACACTAAGCCAATAATAACTGCACATGGTAGATCTCTCTGCTGATATAAACAAGTCCAGTGTCCGAGAGAGGCAACTAATTAATTATTAAGGATACTGCGGAGCTAATCCAATATAAACATAAATAAACCAAGTTGTAAATATAATGTAACAAACTGAATTTACCTCTTTGTTTAAAACAACCTCATAACTTGCAGAAACATTTCTATGTACTTGTTATGTGATAACAGTATATTTCAACAACTTTTAGGTAACCGCGTTTATGAAAGAATCCTGGACAAAACTTCTTCATTTAGACACTCGCGTATATTACTGATTGAACTTATAATGCAAACTAGTTTTAATTACAAGATTGTTTCAGAATATATCTGAAACTGAGTTACAATATAAATTGTATATGAAGTCTCTTCTATAAATAAATCACCACATTATAATACTATGTTTAACATTACATTCAATGACGTTACCATAAAATCCTAATTATCAATTGAATGTATGCTTGCTTGTGACATATGACGAACAAACTATTGGACTGTTCAGTATAACACCTAACATACATACACATTATAATAAAAAAAAGCTCTATTCCCTACCGAAAACTATTTTATGCTCCACCCTATCAGCTTTAAAAATTCCAGTGGTAATCTCATTCATATAATCTTTGATTCGAATAAACGTTTACTTGGTTATATTTATTATTTAAGGGAGGTTTGGAGGTTTTATTAAATATTTATTATTTAATATTTCGGGAGGTTTGTATACAATGCGGCTAGTGCAGCTCATGGAATATTACAGAGCTCGAGGCGAATAATTGAAGCTAATTGCCTGTCCTGAGGGCGAATGAGCGAAATAAACCCTCGCAAGAAACTTTTATACTACTGGAGATTTTAATACAACTTTTATCATACATTTATTTTGTTGTTTTCAAATTATAAATTAAAAACTTATTGATTTTTATTAATTTTGGGCTTAACCATATATAATAATAATTAAACACTCAAATTGTGAAACCACTTTAATTTTCAACTAACATGAAAATTCGGCTAGCCTAATGGTTAATACAATTCTGTATACAATTAACACATATCAATAAATCCCCCTAACAAATAGTTTTTTAATAATAAAATCCATGATCTAGTTATGGTAAATTGTCTGAGTGTCATGGATTGGCGGATTCATGATGAACTGACTTAACGATTAATGAACAAATTTAGTGTGGCTACAAAACAAATTAAAAGACTGACTGTAATTATTTTACTGCTATAATGCATCTTGTTATTTTAAACTTACACTTATGTCTATATTAAAAATAAAAAGATTTATAATAAGTTCAAATTGTTTGGAGAGTTATTATGAAACAATGGCCATAGTCAATTCGTAAATAATCCACATTTTGTGTTTTTAAATGTGTTCTTCGTAAAAAAATATACTTATATACTGAAAAAACCGTCTAGGTGGCAGTGCCTTTCTTGAAAATACAAGTAGTTTTCACTATGTTGCATGTTTAGAATATAAAATCTATGACGCCATCGACACGACGGGCGGGTGCGGTGGCAATAAAGCAACCACATAAATGTTCAAAGCGGCCCAAACAAATTTATTGGGATCCCAGCTTATGGGACATATCTCGCTTTACCTCACTCGTTGGATTTATATTTTGCTTTGGATCGTAAAACTTTTATCTTTACCCCAGCTTTCAAAATTGCAATTTGAAAAATTTCCAATTGTATTAAACCTGGATTTGTACTGACTGGTTTCCTGGTACAAACTCGTTGTTCGTTTCAGTAGTAAATTTGTGTTTAGCATAAGTTATATTTATTCACAAAAGTGAATTTACTCCCATGCATATCACACAGTTGATTATTCAACTATTAGGCCTCATCAATGGTATTATTAATGGTATGTTGGAAACTCGACGACAACGTGTGCATTATATATTGTCCTGCACATCAAATATTATAAGAACATACTTTTGATCTAACACAAACAAAGCTATCTAATTAATTCAACTGAGAAGTTTAGCTATGTGAAAGAATATTTGCATTATAATAAATGCTACAGCCAACGAGTGAGAAAGTACGAGTAATATTAGCTCTACATTTCTAGCTCTCTTATGATATTTCCTTATGAATAGATAAAAGCTATTAAAGAACTTCTGGTAATTCGTAAAATTATAATAATTACTACCAGACAAGCTCTCTCAATAATAAATTATTCCACATCAACTTTCAGTGTTTTAGATTAATCTATCGATTTAAAACAAATTATTTTTAATGAGCATAACCAAATTATTATTCAGTTGAATCGCTTATTCACTCTATCTACCCCCGAGGGGGATTGGAATGTGTTAACATCCATAGAAAAAGCCAGTCAGAGTGTAAGATATGCACATACATGTTGAAATAACCTTTGTCACATAATTTTGTCTCCATGTAACTGAATCATGCATACTGTGATAATAACACTAGTGAACTGATTGATTATTAACGTTATATGTAGTTAGGTAATTTACAATTGAGTAAATCTTCTGGCATATATTAATTTATATTAGATCACATTCCAAAGCAATCAGTAATTGAGGAATATTCCAAGGGCGTTTGTCGGAAGAGATAAACACCATTAAATTTATGCACTGAATTTGGAAATGTTATATAATACCCCCACCGCAGCAAACCTACGTACTCAGCAAATTTACAGTGCATAATATATGTCTTAATACCACATAAAACCGCATACCAAGTTTCATAAAAATATATTCACGTATAAGAGATTTTAATTATTCTCCATAAGAATAAAACTGGTAATGAGTACGTAGGTTTGCTGACACAAGGAACACAAGCAATTGTTTTTTATGGAAATATAAATAGTATTTAACTAGGCAAAGCCACATACCAAATCTCATCAATATTCAATCATAAATAAGCGCTATATAACATTTTAGTTATTCTCCATAAGATTAACATGGGGGCTGAGAAAGCAGGTTTGCTGCAACAAGGAAAAAATGGATTTTTAGCGAATTTCCCCTATAGGGAAGAAGCTATTACCGTAGGTCTCATGGTAAGACTTAAGCCCGAGACCATGATAACTTTTTGTTTTGAGGTCCCCAGATGCCAAAAACACTATTTGTTCAAATTTATATATATATATATATATATATATATATATATGTGTGTCCGTTAACATGATAACTTGAGTAAAAAACGTCCGATTTTGATGAAATTTGGCTCAAATGTGTAAAGTGATATTCATGACTTTAAGTTCGAAAACCAGAAAAATCGGACCATGGGAAAGGGGGTTTATGGGGTTTTAAAATTTTTCAAAAATCAGTTTTTTGCACTTTTCACCCCAAAATTTTTAAAACCCATAATTTTTGTTTTGACCATTTTATAAAGCTTAAAAAAACAAATAATATAGTATTTTGAATCATTAACCTAGGTTAAGTGGTTGCGGAGAAAATCCAAAAACGTGTTCATAAAATCTCCCATGTTAATCTTATGGGAAAATAGTTTTTAGCTTTTCCTCAATTAATTCTTTGTAAACATCACATTTGCTTTTGCCAATCAGTTTAGCTCCACAAAACAATAATTTTGGTGTTTAAATTGTAATTCTACGTCCATCCGTTGCCGAGATATTCAAAGTGCTAAACACAGTACGTTGTCCAATGTTATCCTTATGAAGAATATTTAAAATTTGATATCTCGATTATTTATGAACGTATATTGATGAAACTTGGTATGTGGTGGCTTCACCTAGTTCTGGTATATTGATATTTGCACACGAAATTGATTTTTGGTTGATTATACCCTTAGCAGCAAACCTTCATACCCACTCCTAATGTTAATCTTATGGAGAATACGTAAAGTTTTATATCTCCCTTAATTATGAACATAAATTATTAAAACTTGGTATTTAGCTTCACCTGGTTGAGTTATATTGATAATTGCAAAAAAAACACATTTTTATCTTCCTTTTTGCAGCAAACCTACGTACTCATCCTCAATGTTATTCTTATGGAGAATAATTAAAATTTTATATGTAGCTTATTTGTGAATATATTTTTATGAAACTTGGTATGCGGCTTTATGTGGTATTAATACATATATTATGCATTGGAAATTTGCTGAGTACGCAGGTTTGCTGCGACGGGGGTATTATATAATATTATCAATGTAACTCAACCAAGTGAAGCTACATACCGAGTTTTATTCATTTATGTTCATAATTAAGGGAGTCATTACATTTTACTTATTCTCCATAAGAATAACATGGGGGGTGAATACGCAGGTTTGCTGCTACGGGAATAATAAAAAAAATCAATTTTTTGTGCAAATAACAATATACCAGTACTACGTGAAGCTACATGCCAAGTTTCATCAACATACATCCATAAATAATCGATATATCAAATTGTATTTATTCTCCATAAGGATAACATTGGACAACGTACTGTGTTTAGAACTTTGAATATCTCTGCAACGGTTGGGCGTAGAATCACAATTTAAACACCAAAATGATTGTTTTGTGGAGCTGAACAGATTGGTAAAAGCAAATGTAAAGTTTACATTAAAATGAACTGAGGAAAAACCAAAAACCTTTTTCCCATAAGATTAACATGGGAGATTTTATGAGTAGGCTTTTTTGGATTTTCTCCGCAACCACTCAACCTAGGTTAATAATTCAAAAAACTATATTATTTGTTTTTTAAGCTCTACAACATTGTCAAAACCAAAATTAAGTTTTTAAAAATTGTAGGGTGAAAAATGCAAAAAACTGATTTTTGGAAAATTTAAAACCCCCATAAACCCCCCTTCCCCTGGTCCGATTTTTCTGGTTTTTGAACTTAAGTCATGAATGGCATTTTACACATTTGAGCCAAATTTCATCAAAATCGTTCGTTTTTTACTCAAGTTATCGTGTTAACGGACACACACACACACACACACACATATATATATGTATATATATATATATATATATATATATATAAATTTGAACGAATACCTAATGTTTTTGGCATCTTGGAACCTCAAAACAAAAAGTCATCATGGTCTCGGGCTTAAGTCTTACCATGAGACCTACGGTAATAGCTTCTTCCATAGGGGAAATTCGCTAAAAATAAGTTTTGCTGAATGTCCCCTCCAAAACATGCTCTCAAGGGATCAACGACCAATTCAGCACCCAAAACGATTTGATATCTAATATCTGTACGAATATTTGTATTCCCACTTTTGTGTCACATATTTCCCTTGTGTTTTGACCATAATAAGGAAAACAACTTGTATTAGAAATCTGTACTGTTATGTTCAAAATGTGAAATATTACCTTCTCTTAAATTCCGCTCAACTAGCAGGCAAGCGTGGAAATATCCAAATCGGTCTGATTCATATTTGGACAATGAGGGAATTGGGTTTAAATATTTTTATTTTGTGGGCACGGGCCAACCTGAAGTTCATTTCATGCCCTAGTATAACAGCAAAATGGCGAGTTATTAATAACAAATTATATGTGAAAACGGCTGTTGATAAAATAAATACCACCGTAGCAGCAAACCTGCGTACTTAGCGAATTTCCAATGCATATATATTTATCTAAATGCCACATAAAGCTACATACCAAGTTTCATCAATATACATTCATAAATAAACAATCTATGACATTTTAATTATTCTCCATAAGAATAACATGGCGGCTGAGTATGCAGGTTTGCTGAAGCAAGGAACACAAAAAAATGGGGTTTTATGCTAATATCAATATAATTCAACTAGGTGAAGTCACTTACCAAATTTCATTAATTTATTTCCATAATTAAGGGAGATAACACGTTACTTATTCTCCATAAGAATAACATGGGGCTGAGTACGCAGGTTTGCTGCTACGGGAGCCTTTGGCAAAAAATTGTTTTTTTGAGGAAATATCAATGGTCCACAACCAGATAAAGCCGTATACCAAGTTTTGTCAGTATATGTTCATAAATAAGCGAGATATAAAATTTTTATTTTCCTCCATAAGAATAACATTAGACAACGTACTGTGTTTAGCACTTTCAATAACTCGGTAACCAATTGACGTAGAGAAATGATCAAAATACCAAATTGTGTGTTTTTTTAAGGTGAATCGAATGGGAAAAAATAAAATTTGACTATTTCCAAAATTATATGTAAAAAATTCAAAAAACCCATTTTTGGGGTACAAAACCCACCCAAAATACCCCTTCGGATAGAGCGATCTGGCTGGTTTTCGAACTTAAAGTCATAAATGTTGCTTTACACGTTTATACCAAATTTCATCAAAATCGGATAATTTTTACGAGAGTTATCGTGCTCACGGACACATATATATATATATATATATATATATATAGATATATATATATATATATATATATACAGTTTCGAACGAATGGTGTTTTTGGGGTCTGGGGACCTCAAAACGAAAAGTTATCATGGTCCCGGGCCTAGGTCTTACCATGCCGACTACGGTAATAGCTTCTTCCCTATAGGGGAAATTCGCTAATTCTTCCCTATAGGGGAAATTCGCTAAAACAATTAAAAAATATTTAATACCCCCGTCGCAGCAAACCTGCATACTCAGCGAATTTCCAATGCATATATATGTATCTTAATACCACATAAAGCCACTTACCAAGTTACATCAATATACATTCATAAATAAACGATTTATGACATTTTAATTATTCTCCATAAGAATAACATGGCAGCTGAGTATGCAGGTTTGCTGAAGCAAGGAACACAAAAAATGGAGTTTTATACAAATATCAATATAACTCATGTAGGTAAAGCCACATACAAAATTTCATTAATTTATTTTCATAATGAAGGCAGATAACACGTTACTTATTCTCCATAAGAATAACATGGGGCTGAGTACGCAGGTTTGCTGCTACGGGAGCCTTGGGTAAAAAATTGTCTTTTTGAGCAAATATCATTGGTCCACAACCAGATGAAGCCGTATACCAAGTTTCGTCAGTATACGTTCATAAATAAGCGAGATATAAAATTTTTATTTTTCTCCATAAGAATAACATTAGACAACGTACTGTGTTTAGCACTTTCAATATCTCGGTAACCAATTGACGTAGAGAAATGATCAAAATACCAAATTGTGTGTTTTTTTAAGCTGAATCCAATGGGAAAAAATAAAATTTGACTATTTCCAAAATTATATGTAAAAAATTCGAAAAACCAATTTTTGGGGTACAAAACCCCCCCAAAATACCCCTTCGGATAGAGCGATCTGGCTGGTTTTCGAACTTAAAGTCATAAATGTTGCTTTACACGTTTATACCAAATTTCATCAAAATCGGATAATTTTTACGAGAGTTATCGTGCTCACGGACACATATATATATATATATATATATATATATAGATATATATATATATATATATATACAGTTTCGAACGAATGGTGTTTTTGGGGTCTGGGGACCTCAAAACGAAAAGTTATCATGGTCCCGGGCCTAGGTCTTACCATGCCGACTACGGTAATAGCTTCTTCCCTATAGGGGAAATTCGCTAATACTACTTAAACTGCTAAAAGAGTAGTATCTGTGCAGTTTTTAAGCCAACGAACGAAGGAAAGACACTAGTTAAACAACTGAATGGATAATGATTATGGCAGCTAACCAATTAATGGGCTATAATTTTATTTAAGACATATATTTGCTCAATTTCGAACAACCTTAATTATGAAGCAAATAAATCTGCAGGGTATTTATTAGCAGGTTTTAGTCTCATAATAAAGCAGTAAATGCTACGTGTTACCTTCCGGGAAAAGCATAGCCGTTCAATCCTCTATTAACCCAATCGTTTTAATTAACTCAGAACGATGTTATTGATCCAAAACCCGCAAGAGGAATTAGTTATAAGTTATACCTGTTCATTCACTTTACCAAACGCACAAGGCTTAAAAATACAATTTATGCTGTGAGGAAATCTGAGAAAAATACTTACTTTTTTCATTTTATTAACATAGATAAAGAAAACGGGCAGTAAAATTACCAAGTAAAATTAGGTCATGTTATGAATAAAGAAATCATGTTCCATATAAACAAAGTAATTAGAGGTTTTTCTTGGTTAGTAACTAAACAATTTTATCGTGAAGGAAAGAAAAATAAAGATTGCAAATGGTATCAAACTATGAGAAGAAGAGATTGCTGAAAGGGCAACCTACGACTACGAGCGATTGTGGTAATTGAGTGATTTGAATGTATGAAGCTGTTCTGAGCTATAAGGAGATCGAACATCTGGCTCAGTCATATCTTGAATATCACCTGCACAAGAACTGCAGTTCATTTAATATTCAAAGCTAGCAGAATTCATAATGTGCTGCAACGATTTTAGTTGATTAATTTAATGGTTATCTGTTTGCATTCGATAAAATAAAGATTTTTAATTGGGATGAACATTTTCAATTATATGTATTTTCCTGAGTGATTGTGTAAGCTGTAAACCACTTGGAAAAAATAAACAGTTATTTAATACTGTTGTAATTAGTGTTTTGGTAGTCATTCGTAAACTCAATTGTCAATCGATTTGCTTGTTGGTTTTAGTATTGAGGATGGGATAAAACTTTGCCGCTAGATACAACAATTTTCCCATCGGTAGTGGCTGTACCAAGGTAGTGGGGGCGTGTGAAAAGTGTCAATACATATCTATAAATAAAAAAATAGAAAAACAAACTACCTAAAACTGCTAACACACAAATTTATGGAAACCGAAAGTTTTATTGAAGCAATAGATCTGACCATCCACGTTCGTCTGTCACAGAAGAAAACATTGAAAGAGTGTGTGATGTGTTTACTCGTAGTCTCAAGAAATCAGTGTATTTGCTTATGTTGTACATTATAAAGTTAGGTGGAGATATAGTCGAGATAACAAGTTGGTATAGAGGTATTGGGGGTGATAAGACGATGTTAAGTTATGAAAAACAGCCTTTTCCAGTGTAAAATCCCCATAAGACAAAGTACTGTATTTTGACAATTAACATTTTCTTTAATAACTTGGTAAGTACTTGTGGTAGAAATGAGGGAGGGCTTAAAATCTTTGGCTCTTTACGTATAATAAGTGTACATTCGGGGCTTTTCTGACCCTTTTTGGGCCCAAAAACTCAAAATTTGAAAACTTAAAATCCCAAAAAAAGGAGGTTACAGTTTTCCAATTGTTTTTCCCAACGAACCTGTCCAACTGATTATAAAAAGGAATATCTCTACTAAATTTGAAGTAAATCGGACAAAAATTGCGACCGCTAGAGTGCGAGCACACACACATATATATATAAAGTTTTTATATAAACGTGTTCAGGGGGTCACGTTAGGAACTTTTATGGTCGTCCCGGGCATAAGTCTCACCGTGCTATATATATATATATGCTAGCTGATGTACCCGTTCTTCGCACAGGGGTTTTCTTTACCCGTTCTATAGTCAATGCACTTGCATTTTAGTTAGCTTGAAACAGCTGTTCTTGCTTCTACTCTCTAAGCTGTCAAATGGAAGTGTCCTCAGCTGTTCGCATTACAGTTTCTGAATGTTTACTTTCTTCTGAAATGTAAACATCAAAACTTAAGACGTTCCCAAACTCGGGCCGAGGGGACTTTGAGGAAGTGAATATAGGCCTATGTGTTGCATGGGTTCAAGATCTACCTTTGCGTTAAGTTTCAGCCCAGTCGGTTCAGTAGTTTTTGCATTCACCCGGAACATTAGGCAGATAGACGGACAGACAGACAGACAGAAACCATCTCTTCTTTATAATATTATAGATAAAGTTTTTAGAGACCCCTCAAAACTTGTTCAGGGGGTCCGACGTTAGGAACTTTTATGGTGATCCCGGGCTTAAGTCTCACTGTGCGGGTCATGCTAATAGTTCACTTTTCCATAGGAAATTCACTAAAAATATCTCATTAAATCTCTGGGAACATCAGTATGTGCAGGAACTTTTCTTAAATGATTGCGATTGTCGAATTGAATAGCATTTCCCGAAGGTTTCATTCAGCGACACAATGAGTGGCCTGAACTGATTAATAACATTTTGAGGCACAACTGTTATTACTGGGCACAACATAGCCCGAAACAGTGGATTGACAAATTTAAACATAGCCTAAGCTGACTGTGTGATGTGGATTCACATCTTGAAAAGTGGTTGGCCCCTTTATTCACAGAGAGACGATGAATCGTGGAAGGTACCTTGAGACGCTTCAAGGACAAGTATGGTCAGTTATTTATGAATGAGAAAACACAGAAAACTTAATTTTCTCACTACCACCGCGATGTAAGTAAATGTAAGAGGCATTTTCTAATCAATAGGATGTCCTACGGCACGGCTGCTGGAGAAATGTGCTGCAATACCGGAGTCTAGGTTGAGTTTAAATTAAACCATATCTACTTTAAAAACCTTATGAATTTAGATTGGTTTTTACTTCAATCACAATTGTATTCATCGACAACCAAAGAATTGTTTAAAAATATAAATTCTGTATTTAGGTACTTTTGTAGTATCCGTAGTTATCATGTCCCGCAGTGAAGCAACATGACAAATAGTCGTACAAAAATGTTGAGTGAAATTAAGATAGTTTGTAGGTATTACCTGAGCCCAGTAGTAATCCTTGCCTGTGTCCGAAGTGATGCAAAGTAAAGCTTACATTTAATAACAATATTTCCCTATCAAAGTCTTACTGCTGTTGACACACACCAAATAATATTCTTAAATAATTGATGACGGAATATAAATTATTTTGTTAGTAGCATCATACGTGTTGTCATAACTAAACAGGAAAAATAAACTACGTCTCACATCACTACAAATTATATTAATTCTTATACCCCTACTTACATAGAATACAGTAAATATACATAAGACATGGTACAAGGCGATCGACTTCAATCAGTTACACCAATCAAAGAAATAATATAGTCATAAGAATAAAAGTACTCAAATGAGAACATATTGTTTATCAAATATTTTGTTAGGCATTTTAAAAGAAAAATTCTAATTTTACATCTGGTCTTGCTTTAAATTTGTACAAGGTCAAGGACACTTCTACAGTGTCGAGTCCAATTATGTGGGTTATAAATATTTAGTTTTTGCAATGTTATGACAATTTTTGTATTGCCAAATTTTGCTTACATTTAAAAAACTAACTATGTTTCATATTTGTTTTATTAAAAGGGTAAATGAACCTCAAACCCTTAAAAAAATTTAATATATAACAGGCTACTAAAACAAATAGCAAAACTAGAATGAAAGGTTTTAAAAGGTTAACAGTTATTAATCATATTTTAATTTTTTCCTGCCTCAACATCTGTATCGTATTCTAGAGTTTACTCATTTAGGTAATTGATCCAGTCACAACGGATGATCCGACAATTTGGCGGGTCGCCGCTCAGCCAGGTCAGTCGAGTATGGAATTCACCCCTCGGGATGGAGATTGGTTGTTCTCGTATCCAACCGCGAGAGGGTCTGTTGCACAATATGATTTGTCAATTATCTCAGATCAATCCGCCGTACTTATAACAATAGCATAACACTTTTTGAGATAAAATTAGTTACTGACGTTTAATACTGGGTTTTTAAGTTATTTAATTAAAGTTAAAGATAAATTAATTTTTATAAATTGAAACAAAGCGGAATCATTATGCTTTACATTCAAAATCAAAGTCCTGTGATGCTAACTAAATTTTTACGGTTTGATGAATTTTCATGCAATTTTTAGGATAAGCTGAGTACCTAGGTTTGCTGCTACGGGAACCATAGGCGAAAAATTAGTTTTTTGTTCAAACAACATCAAACCACAACCAGATGAAGCGATATACCAAGTTTCGTCAGTTTATGTTCATAAATAACTGAGATATAAAATTTGTCTTTTTCTCCATAAGAATAACATTGGACAACGTTCCGTGTTTAGCACTTTCAATATCTCAGTAACCAATTGACGTAGAGCAATGATAAAAATACCAAATTGTTTGTTTTTTAAGCTGAATTCAATGGTATAAATTAAAATTTGATTTAAATGATAATTACATGTGAAAACCCCAAAAAAAAACATTTTTGGGGTACAAAACCCCCCAAAACCCCCCTTCGGATGGTGCGATTTGTCTGGTTTTCGAACTCGTTCAAATAAATGGTACTTTACATATTTGTACAAAATTTTATCAAGATCGGACCTTTTTTACGAGAGTTTTCGTGCTTACGGACACATACATATACAGGGTGAGTTTCTACTGACGCCCATAACTTCGCCAGGGGATTCTAATGATAAAAAGGAACAAAAAAGTTCCAGTAAACGCTAGTCCGATTCCGAACCGTTTGGTCATAATTGAGAAATTTGTGTTTTCTACAAAATATTGGACTTTGTCCCACTATTTACTTTATGAAAATGAAACCAGTTAACCTAGCGATTGATATTTAAAATAATTAGAAAGGGCATTAAATTTGCTATATAACCAAGGTTACATGTAAAAATTTCATTTCATACATTTTTCATTTCCTAGCCAAATTGAAATGAAAAATATGCTATAATTAATTATTTAGGCTAAGTTTAAAGACCCTTTTTTGTTACTTTAATCTGGTGCAACGCGATGTCCAACTAGATAAAAAACTTCCTCATTTAATAAGCTTTAAATTGATATGCTATTTTAAACTGTTGTAGGTGGGAATGACAGAAAAACTACTATCAACCTAAATAAAAACACGGTTTACAAGTGAGGGTATTCTTATTAATAATACAAGGCAAATGACCATAAAATTGTAATACGGTAACTCAATGTTTACTTTGCATTAACAAATTAATTACAAGCCTTCAGAATGAACAATGTTGATTGCTACTTGAGTAAGTTTTCGAAATGACCACCATTTTGTCTGATGCAGATGCGGACACGTTTTCTCAGCTCTCTCACAGTAAATCAGTGAGTAGATTATTATTAGTAGGTTTGTTACCTAGCTAAATCCAAATCAGTAAACAGTGTTTTACTTTAGTTTGGTGGTAGTTTTTCTGTCATTCCCACCTACAACAGTTTAAAATAGCATATCAATTTAAAGCTGTAGAATGTAGCTGTAAAATTTAAATGAGGAAGTTTTTTATCTCGTTGGACATCGCGTTGCACCAGATTAAAGTAACAAAAAAGGGTCTTTAAACTTAGCCTAAATAATTAATTATAGCATATTTTTAATTTCAACTTGGCTAGGAACCGATGTATGAAATGAAATTTTTACATGTAACCTTGGTTTTATAGCAAATTTAATGCGCTTTCTAATTATTTTAAATATCTATCGCTAGGTTAATTGGTTTCATTTTTATAAAGTAAATAGTAGGACAAAGTCCAATATTTTGTAGAAAAAATAAATTTCTCAATTATGACCAAACGGTTCGGAATCGGACTAGCGTTTACTGGAACTTTTTTGTTCCTTTTTATCATTAGAATCCCCTGGCGAAGTTATGGGCGTCAGTAGAAACTCACCCTGTATACAGTATATATATATTTATACACACATAATATATAAAAATTTGAACGAATGGTGTTTTTGGCATCTGGGGACCTCAAAACGAAAAGTTATCATGGTCTCGGGCTTAAGTCTTACCATGAGACCTACGGTAATAGCTTCTTCCCTATAGGGGAAATTCGCTAAAAAGTATGTAAAAATTGTTACTGTTATACATTTTTATTAAATAAAACTGATAAAAGTTGTAATGAAATTTACGTTAAAATGAAAATGATTCATGCAAAGTATGCGAGATTGAAAATGTAAGTTCTCAAACAGTAATCTATTCACTGGCAATACGCATGGAATATTCAAATCACGAAATTTAAATTAATGTTGAGTGTTACATTTGGAGTTCTCTGCACTAAACATATCTGAATTTTATAAACTTATTTAATATTCAAAGATAACCTAAATTTGTAATGTTTAAATACTATTTACACTGTATAATATTTCATTTTATCTTTTAACTTTGTAACCTTGGGACTTTATAACTATGTTACAAGAGGAATGAGATCCTCATGAACACACTGGATGGTAATTTTAATGCCTGAAAATTGTTAAAGCGCAAATCTAAAATGTTAGAGTATCTGTGCTAAAATTCACGTCAACTTCTCGATAAAATTAGTTTTTTTACAGTAAAAAATCAAAAATCGAAAGTTTTGATCTAGGTTTGAGAGATGAATTAAATAAAATCAATAAATACAAAGCATCATCGGTAAACAAATTTGCTCCAACTGAAACATCGTAAATACACAACTAAATAAAGATATTATGTGAACTGAGATGAGTTTTAATTAATAAAACCTACATAAACATAAACATAAACATAAAACTCTGAAATTATGAGGAGATTAAAGAAAAAGTTAAAATATTTCTGATAATGCCGAGTATTTCTTATACAAATTTTTGATGTCATGCAAAATGTATTTCATCCTACAGTAATATGTAATCGAATTTGTCATTCCCTATGCCATCTTGTAGGGGCACACATCAGTGGACCTCCTGGTCTAGTATGCATTGAATTTATGATGACTTCAATATGATATCAATAAGTACATCGTAATCGTAGAGTTTGAATGATTATAGTAGGTACCGTATTTTGCAATATGTTTTAGAAGTGAAGCAGAGTAGAATAAAAAGTATTGGTAGGAAAATACCCCCGTCGCAGCAAACCTGCGTACTCAGCGAATTTTCTATGAATATATATATGTCTTAATATTACATTAAGCCTCTTACCAGAATTCATAAGAAATATATTCATAAATAAGCGATATTAAAAATATTCATTATTTTCCATAATAATGACATTAGGGATGAGTACGCAGGTTTGCTGCAAAAAGGAACAAAATATAATGGATTTTTATACAAATATCAATAGAACTTATCTAAGTCAAGTCAAATACCAAGTTTCATCCATATACATTCATAAATAAGCGATGTATAACATTTTTATTATTCTCCATAAGAATAACATGGGGACCGAGTACCTAGGTTTGCTGCTTCGGGAACCATAGGCAAAAAATTGGTTTTTTGTTCAAACATCAACAAACCACAACCAGATGAAGCGATATACCAAGTTTCGTCAGTATATGTTCATAAATAACCGAGATATAAAATTTATCTTTTTCTCCATAACAATAACATTGGACAACGTACTGTGTTTAGCACTTGTAATATCTCAGTAACCAATTGACGTAGAGCAATGATCAAAATACCAAATTGTTTGTTCTTTTTAGTTGAATTTAATGGTATAAATTAAAATTTGATTTAAATCAAAATTACATGTGAAAACCCCAAAAAACCCATTTTTGGGGTACAAAACCCCCCAAAAACCCCCCTTCGGATGGTGCGATTTGTCTGGTTTTCGAACTCGTTCAAATAAATGGTACTTTACATATTTGTACCAAATTCTATTAATATCGGACTTTTTTTACGAGAGTTATCGTGCTTACGGACGCATATATAAATATATATATATATATATATATATATATATATATTATACATATATACCCCCGTCACAGCAAACCTGCATACTCAGCAAATTTCCAATGAATAACACATAACATAACATAACACATTAAAACACTTAACAGGATTCATAAGAAATGTATTCACAAACAAGCGATATTTAAAATATTAATTGTTCTCCATAAGAATAACATTGGGGATGAGTACGCAGGTTTGCTGCAACAAGGCACACAAAATAATGGGTTTTTATGCAAATATCAATAGAACTCATCTTAGTGAAGTCACATACCAAGTTTCATCCATATACATTCATAAATAAGCGATATAAAACATTTTAAGTATTTTCCATAACAATGACATGGGGACCAAGTACCTAGGTTTGCTGCTACAGGAACCACAGGCGAAAAATTGTTTTTTTGTGCAAACAACAATAAACCACAACCAGATCAAGCCATATACCAAATTTCGCCAGTTTATGTTCATAAATAAGCGAGATATACAATTTTTCATTTTCTCCATAAGAATAACATTAGACAACGTACTGTGTTTAGTACTTTCAATATCTCGGTAACCAATTGGCGTAGAGCAATGATGAAAATACCAAATTGTTTGTTTTTTTTAAGCTAAATTCAATGGTATAAATTAAAATTTGATTTAAATTAAAATTACATTTGAAAACTCCAAAAAACACATTTTTGGGGTACAAAACCCCCCAAAAACCCCTTGAGTTCTATTGATATTTACATAAAAACCCATTATTTTGTATGCCTTGTTGCAGCAAACCTGCGTACTCATCCCCAATGTTATTCTTATGGAGAATAATTAATATTTTAAATATCCCTTGTTTGTGAATACATTTCTTATGAATCCTGTTAAGTGTTTTAATGTGTTGTGTTATATATTCATTGGAAATTCGCTGAGTATGCAGGTTTGCTGCGACGGGGGTATTTATCATTGTTCTACGTCAATTGGTTACCAAGATATTGAAAGTGCTAAACACAGTACGTTGTCTAATGTTATTCTTATGGAGAAAAAGAAAAATTGTATATCTCGCTTATTTATGAACATAAACTGGCGAAATTTGGTATATGACTTGATCTGGTTATGGTTTATTGTTGTTTGCACAAAAAAACAATTTTTCGCCTATGGTTCCTGTAGCAGTAAACCTAGGTACTTGGTCCCCATGTTATTCTTATGGAAAATGCTTGAAATGTTATATAGCGCTTATTTGTGAATGTGTATGGATGAAACTTGGTATGTGACTTCACTAAGATGAGTTCTATTGATATTTGCATAAAAACCCATTATTTTATGTGCCTTGTTGCAACAATCCTACATACTCATCCCCAATGTTATTCTTATAGAGAATAATTAATATTTTAAATATCGCTTGTTTGTGAATACATTTCTTATGAATCCTGTTAAGTGTTATAATGTGTTATGTTATATATTCATCGTAAATTCGCTGAGTATGCAGGTTTGCTGCGACGGGGGTATATTATACAATTATCAATATAACTTAACCAGTCGAAGCTGCATCCTAAATTGTATTAATTAATGTTCATAATTAAGGGAGACATTACATTTTACTTATTCTCCATAAGAATAACATGATGGCTGAGTATGCAGGTTTGCTGCTGTGGGGAAAATCACAAAAAATTATTTTTTGTGGAAATGTCAATACACCAGTACTAGGTGAAGCCACATTCCAAGTTTCTCAACGTACATTCATAAATAATCGAGATATCAAAATTTTAATTATTCTCCATAGGATAACATTGGACAACGTTCTGTGTTTAGCACTTTGAATATCTCTGCAACGGTTGGAAATAGAACAACCAATTTAAACACCAAAATGATTGTTTTGTAGAGCTGAACTGAATGGTGAAAGGAAATGTGAGGTTTACATTAAAATGAACTGAGGAAAAGCTAAATACCCCCATCCCAGCAAACCTGCGTACTTTGCAAATTTCCAATGCATTATATATATACATATATCTCACTACTACATAAAGCCAATTACCAAGTTTCACAAAAATTCATTCATAAACAAGTGATATACACCATTTTATTTATTCATCCATAAGAATAACATTAGGGTTGAGGACACAGGTTTGCTGCAACGTGAAATATAAGTAATGTGTTTTTCTTTACGGTTATAAATATAACTGAACCAGGTGAACTTACATACCAAGTTATATTAATTTAGGTTCATGATTAACGGAGATATCCAACTTTACTTATTCTCCATATGAATAACATGGGGCCGAGTATGCAGGTTTGCTACCACGGGGACTGTAAAAGAAAACTTGTTTTTTGTGCTAATATCAATATATCACAACTATTTGAAGCCACATACCAAGTTTCATCAATATACAATCATAAATAATCGAGATATCATGTTTTATTTATGCTCCATTTCTCCATATACTTACCATGCCACCTACGGTAATAGCTTCTTCCCTATAGGGGAAATTCGCTAAAACATAATGTATTTATTTAAGCTTCTAATTCAGGTCTAAAAACGTTATTTCCATATTTTAGACATTACCATAGGCAGCACTGTGAGACAATGGTGAGACCTAGGCCCGAGACCATGATAACTTTTCGTTTCCCCCAAATGTCATACACACAACTCGTTCGAATTGGTTTATTTTCTTTACCTCTGATTTATATTAATTTTTATATATTGAAGAAGATATCCCATCAATATGGCCCAGCTGTCCCTCTTTTAGTGTTAGCCTGAATTTGAAGTAGACGTAGTTTGATTAAGTCACCGACAGAGTGTGCTGCTGTTTAGTTATTTATGTTAACATATAAAAGATCTCCACCCTAGAAAGAAAGTTATTATCAACTTATGTTAATGAAGTTATAATTATAATTTGTATTTTACAAAAGTTTTTTTGTGCTTATTTAGCCTAGAACTTATGAAACATACAATTTGCCATAATAATAATAATAATCAATTAAAATAATAATCAATAAAATAATAATAATTTAAAGCTAAATAATAATCAATTTAATCATTTTAATTATGAACTAAAAATGGTGGTTGCAAAGAAAACTACCCCCGTCGTAGCAAACCTGCGTACTCAGCGAATTTCCAATGCATATATATGGGTATCATTACTACCTAGAGCCACTCCCAAGTTTCACAAATTTACATTCATTAATAAGTGATATATATATAGCATTTTATTTATTCTCCATAAGAATAACATTATAATTGAGTACGCAGGTTTGCTGCAACAAGGAAGATAAGAAATGTATTTTTTTGCAATTAACAATATAACTCAACCAGGTGAAGCTACATACCAAGTTTTATTAATTTGGGTTCATAACTAAAAGAGATATAAAACTTTACTTATTATCCATATGAATAACATGGGGCGCGAGTATGCAGGTTTGCTGCTACTGGGAAAAATCAAGAAAAACCTTTTTTTGTGCTAATATCAATATACCACAACTAGTTGAAGCCACATACCAAGTTTCATCAATATAAATACATAAATAATCAAAATATAACATTTTATTTATTCTCCATAAGGATAACATTGGACAACGTACTGTGTTTAACACTTTGAATATCACTGCAACGGTTGGACGTAAAACAACAATTAAAACGCCAAAATGATTGTTTTGTAGAGCTAAACCGATTGGTAGAAAGAAATGTGGAGTTTTTGGTGAAATTATCTGAGGAAAATCTAAAAACCGTATTCCCATAAGATTAACATGGGAAATTTTATGGACACATTTTTTGACTTTTTTCTACAACCACTAAACCTAGCTTAATGATTCAAAATACTAAATTGTTTGTTTTTTTATGCTCTATAAAATGGCTATAACCAAAATCTAGTGTTTTTAAAATTTTAGGGTGAAAAGTTCAAAAAACTGATTTTTGGACAATTTTAAACCCCCATAAAACCCCCTTCCCATAGAACCATGGATCTGGTTTTCGAACTTACAGTCATAAATGTTACTCTCCACATTTGTGCCAAATTTCTTCAAAATCGAGCGCTTCTTTCAAAAGTTATCGCGGTAACGACACATATATATATATACATAAATATAAATTTTAACGAATAGTGTTTTTGGCATATGAGGACCTCAAAACAAAAAGTTGTCATGGTCTCGGGCTTAAGTCTTACCATGCCACCTACGGTAACAGCTTCTTCCCTATTGGAGAAATTCGTTAAAAACTATTTCCAAAATTTTCCATGTCAATATTACAGGGAATTTAGCTTTTCATGGTTAGTTTTATCAAAAAACCTATGATTTTTAACTAATTAGTTCAGATAAACTTATTCATTCTACGTCAATCCGTTTCCGAGATGTCGAAAATACTTCACACAGTACCTTGTCCAGACATTAAATAACTTGGTAAGTGGCTTTATGTGGTAGTGAGATTATATACACATTAGCAAAGCACGGAATACGTAGGTTTGCTGCGACAGGCTTCCCTGTGACTAAAATGTTCGACATAACCCTATCCAAAATTTTGTTTTAATTTTATAATACGTTCACCTTAATAGGCAAGTATATTTTTAACGCTAACAATATTTATAATTTTGAGTTACATTTAAGTTAGGTACACAAAATCACAATTGTTATTTGGACAACCTATATCATTTTGAAACTATGAATAAATAAAAATGCAATCTAAATCTCAAATTTACTTTCTATATCTACATGGTATACATATATTGCAGGCATTATCAATATTAATTTGAGTAGCGAAACAGCAGAAGTTTTTTACTTTGGAAGAATGGCATTTATATAGTAAAGATGGATTGCCTTCACCACTTATTTGAAATTCCATAATTTATTTGAACAGCAGTTGATGCTTTGTTTTGATAATAATTTCTTTAACAAAACCTACACAATCTTAATGGAATTCAAACCTCTTTCCTACCTCCATGCGTATTGTATCAGCTTTTGATTCATTTAAGTTCAACACTTTTGAACAAATTTCTCACAAGCCATCGGTGCAATATTTATTTGAATCAATAAGGGAAAATCCAGCGAGTTTATTGTTATATACGATACCTTGAGCTTGAAGATTGATCCAGAACATCTGGGATATTTGTAATCAAGGTTTTCTTGGGGAAAAAAAACTGTTCACAGATTTCCTTCTTTTTTAACTAAGTTTAGTACGATCTTTATAATAGGCTAATCTGCATATTTGTGGCTTTTATCCTTTCACTGAAACCTTTTCGCAAATTATTCTTAAGTTGTAAGTAAATTATAAAGAGTTTTTAAACTATATTAAACACTTAAGTGGCAATCTTATGTTTGTCAATATTAGTGACGAAAAGTTCCACCATGTCTTAACAAGGTATTTCAGGAATTGCTCCATGCCAAATGTAACATACTCTCCTCCATTTCGGTACATACATTTTCAGCTCAGATAAAATAAGAGGATCATTTAAAAAAAAGAGCAACGTACGAGTAACAAAGGGTCACCTCATATGAGGTAATCTACATGGTCAGATAACATTTAGGGTGATACCCCATATTTTAAAATTTATGTTAGGTGGCTCAAATTTTGTTTACGACTGGTACATTACATTTAGAATTAGAATAGCGAACAAAATTAGAAAAATTAGAACACCATTCGAATTGTAACCAACTTCGCTAAGTTTTTTCGTTTTAACTTTTACACGAGATGAAAATATAAGTGTTTTATCCTATTTTTACCTGGTCGTTTTTAATGGCATATTCAATAACACAGGCCAAAACGTATGTACATATACGAATACATATGCTTCATTTGAGCGAATTTCCCCTATAGGGGAGAAGCTATTACCGTAGGTGGCATGGTAAGACTTAAGCCCAGGACCATGATAACTTTTCATTTCAAGGTTCCCAAATGCCAAAAACACCACTCTTTAAAATTTTTAGATATATACTAGCTGTTCCCGCAGGCTTCGCCCCGCAAATGATTTATAAATACCCCCGTCACAGCAAACCTGCGTACTCAGCGAATTTCCAATGAATATATGTCTTAATAACACATTAAGCCTCTTACCAGAATTCATAAGAAATATATTCATAAATAAGCGATATTTAAAATATTCGTTATTCTCCACTAACATTAGGGATAGAATAACATTAGGGATGAGTACGCTGGTTTGCTGCAACAAGGAACATAAAATAATGTGTTTGTATGCAAATATCAATAGAACTCATCTAAGTGAAGTCACATGCCCAGTTTCATCCATATACATTCATAAATAAGCGATATATAACATCTTTATTATTCTCCATAAGAATAACATGGGGACCGAGTACATAGGTTTGCTGCTACGGAAACCATAGGTAAAATATTAGATTTTTGTTTAAACAACAACAAACCACAACCAGATGAAGCGATATACCAAGATTCGTCAGTTTATGTTCATAAATAACCGAGATATAATTTTTTTATTTTTCTCCATAAGAATAACTTTGGACACCGTACTGTGTTTAGCACTTGTAATATCTCAGTAAACCAATTGACGTAGAGCAATGATAAAAATACCAAATTGTTTTTTTCAAGCTGAATTCAATGGTATAAATTAAAATTTGATTTAAATGATAATTACATATGAAAACTCCAAAAACCCCATTTTTGGGGTACAAAACCCCCCCAAAACCCCCCTTTGGATGGTGCGATTTGTCTGGTTTTCGAACTCGTTCAAATAAATGGTACTTTACATATTTGTACCAAATTTTATTAAGATCGGACCTTTTTTACGAGATTTATCGTGCTTACGGACATATATATATATATATAAATATATAAATAAATAAATATATATATATACATATATAAAAATTTGAACGAATGGTGTTTTTGGCATCTAGGGACCTCAAAACGAAAAGTTATCAGGGTCTCGGGCTTAAGTCTTACCATGAGACCTACGGTAATAGCTTCTTCCCTATAGGGGAAATTCGCTAAAACGATAACAGTTGTGTGTGCTGCATTCTGTGGTTAACCCATGGAACTACTACGAATCAAGATCAGCTGTTTTAATTTTCATCAGCTCAAACAAAATTGAATGCCCATAAGGAATACATGGGAACTTTGTCGGGGTCTCTGGCGGAGCGGTCAGATCAGGATGAAAACCATTTAGTTTTCCTATTTGATGCCTAAAGAATCAGTGTACAAAATTTCACTCTCTACCTACATGGGAAGGTGGAGAATTAGTGATGAGTGCGTGAGTCAGTCAGTCAGTGAGTCAGCCAGGGCTTTGCCTTTTATAGATATAGATATACTTTGTAGATGTGTACGTTAGCACGAAAACTCTCGTGAAAAAGGTCTGATCTTAATTAAATTTGGTACAAATGTGTTAAGTACCATTTATTTGAACGAGTTCGAAAACCAGACGAATTGCACCATGCGAAGGGGGGTTTTGCACCCCAAAAATGGGGTTTTTGTGGTTTTCACACGTAATTTTTATTTTAATCAATTTTTTATTTTTTCCATTGAATTAAGCTTTAAAAAACAAACAATTTGGTATTTTGATCATTGTTCTATGTCAGTTGGTAAATGAGATATTGAAAGTCCTAAACAAAGTACGTTGTCTAATGTTATTCTTATGGAGAAAAAGAAATATTGTATATGTCGCTTATTTATGAACATAAACTTATGAAACTTCGTATATGATCATCTGGTTCTGGTTTATTGTTGTTTGCATAAAAAAACAATTTTTCGCCCATGGTTCCTGTATCAGCAAACCTAGTTACTCGGTCCCCATATTATTCTTATGGAGAATAATTAAAATGTTATATATCACTTATTTATGAATGTATATGGATGAAACTCGGTGTGATTTACTTCGCATAGATAAGCTCTATTCATATTTGCATAAAAACCCATTATATTGAGTTCCTTGTTGCAGCAAACCCGCTTACCATCCCCCATGTTATTCTTATGGAGAATAATCAAAATGGTATAGATCGCTAATTTAAAATGTATACTGATGAAACCTGGTATGTGGCTTCACCTAGTTGAGTTATAATGATATTTACATGAAAATCCATATTTTGTGTTCCTTGTTGCAGCATACCTGCTTACTCAGCCCTCATGTTATTCTTATAGAGAATAATTAAGATGTTATATATTGCTTATTTTTATGAATGAATATTGATAAATGTGGCTTCAACTAGTTTAATTCTATTTATACTTGCATAAACATCAATTTTTATGTTCTTTGTTTTAGCAAACCTAAGCCCTCATCCCCAATGTTATTCTTATGGAGAATAATGAAAATTGTATATATCGCTTATTCGTGAATATATTTTAATGAAACTTTGTATGCGGCTTTATGTGGTATTAAGACATATATTATGCATTGGAAATTTGCTGTGTACGCAGGTTTGCTGCGACGGGGATATTTTAAATGTAGTCTACTTGAATACACTAATTAATTGAAAATAATGCAAAAAAATCCCAAACAAATTAGAGAAGCGTGTAAAACCAGCTTGACTGTAAAAATCACAAGCATTGTAAAGACTTTTGGTATTACATGACCTTAATGACATTACAATGTTACTAGATAAATGAAACACTCATAGAATACGAGAGCAACATTATTGTTTTAGGTTTTGATCCATGCTGCAGTCTCCTCTATACTCAAATAAACTAAGATTGTTTCTCCTTTGTAAATATTACATTTTATTGATCTCACACCAACATAAGTTAACAAAACTTGACTTATGAATGAATTGTCTGAATGTGTTTTGATTAAAAGTATTTCTATTGGTTCAGCTCCTTTGTTTGGGTCTTCAGTTATATATTTTTGGATGAGTTTTGGTTATAAGTAAATAAATTAATAAATATATATCTCAAAGGTATTTTTGTGCGATGAACAACTTTCGTTTATTAAGAGGGGATATTTATTTATTTTATTTTAAATTAAACGAGTTCGCACGCAGCACGCTGACGTGAGGGAAGTGAATTTCCACATAAAAACTTTTAAAAGTCAAAATCAGTGTAAAAACATAAATTTATTCCAATTTTTATTGAAATCTGAAAACATTGATTTTTTTGGCTGTTCTGATGCTCCTAGTTTCATTTACCTGCAAAGCTGGGAATACAATTTTGCGCATTATAATGTTAGGAGAAGGTCCAGACAGGCTTGAAAGTAGGCGTGAGGTTGCTGGGGATGATAGAAGTACTCTTACAAAGGAATAACAGGCTTTTCTAGTGTAAACCCCCCATAAGACAACGTACTGTGTTTAGTCGATACACATTCTTTTTTAATAACTCGGTAAATGTGTATGCTAGAATGACGAGAGAGAGCTTACAACTTTTTCCTCACTAATTCCCATCTTTTTACACGCATTAATTTTAAATACGGGGCTTTTCTGACCCTTTTTTGGCCCAAAAACTCGAAATTTGAAAGATTAATCCCCAAAAAAGGGGTTTAGAGTCTTCCAATTGTTTTGCCCAAGGAACTTGTCCAACTGATTGCAGAAAGGAATGTTCCTAACAAATTCGAAATAAATGGACAAAAAATGTGACCGATAGAGCGCAAACACATATATATGTCTATATACATATATACATTTATATACATATATATACATATATACATATATATATATATATACATATATGTATATATACATATATATATATATAAAATTTTGAACGACACCCCAAAACGTGTTCAGGGGGTTACGTTAGGAACTTCTATGATGGTCCCGGGCTTAAGTTTCACCGTGCGGGTCATGCTTATAGTTCACTTTCCAAAGGAAATTCACTAATAATGATTAAGAACAATGTTCCCCCATACTATTCCAACTCTGGAGCAATCTTTAGTCTTTTGAATTAAGTTCTAAGTTTCGCTCTGCCTTAAAAAGTGTTAGTTTAGATAAGATAAGTTAGTTATCGTAAGGCAACCAAAGATGTTAAACGTTTTGAAACATTAACAATTTCAGACAAAACAAAAGAAGGTGTAATAATTTGTATAAAGCAACAAATAAACTTGATGTATTATTAAGTCTTCGCCCACTTTGTTCCTTCTACTTTTCTGATTCGGGTGAAAGTAACCAAACCCTATTAGCACAAAAATATTTTGACAACGTAAAACTATATTTAAGAACAATATTTGTAAAACTTGTTCAAAATATTTCAGTAGTAATATTTTAAAAACAATTTTTTCATTACTCCGTACAGAAAGTAGCTGTTTTCAATGACAGCTGATGTCAAAGAAAATGATCGTTTCCCTTGCTAATTTAGAGCAAGGGAAAAACGATCAGCTGATTTTCCCTTGCTCTCAATCAGTTTTCCATCTGTCCACTACGCACACTAATGTTTCTTCGCCATTTATTTTTACAATTTAAATCAGTTGTTTTTACTGTTTTACAATCTGAATGTAAACAGAAATAGGCTTCATGATGAAAAGTATCGTTCATAACTTGTATCGAGAGTAATTTTCCGACACTTGCTCCAATTATTCTCTTACGAGGCTTCGCCTCGCAAAAATTTTTCGTTGTTACGCATTTCAGACTAATGTCTTTAAAACTGTGTAATTTTTCGGAGTACTGCCTTTCGGAGTTACGCACTTTTTGATTAATGTCACACACTTCATTTTATCGCTCCGAAATGAACTGCTCTGAAAAGCAATAATCCGAATAAAATAAATAACTTTATGCACATCTAATAATCAAGACACATATTTTGATAACTCAATTGTCACAATCGGTTCAGAATTGTTTTTAAAAAACCTATTAATATGTAAGATTATTTGCTTTTTATATAAGTAACACACACACACACATAAGTAAGCACAGTAATGGTGAAGGATAATAAAGACAATTAGATATTTATTGGCACCTACATCAATAAGCCAATTTAGGCCTCATTATGGATATGACGAAGATCCTTCGTGTCAACATTCGTAGGTGGGGCAAGTTACACTCTTTTCACTGGCCAATGTCCCCATTTAAAATCTTTCTGACCCCTTTTGACCCCTCCAAATGAAAATGTACCGCAAATGGATAGCTCCAAAAAGCAGTACTCCAAAAATGCACTGCTCTGAAAGCATTACTCCGAAAACATTTTCGGAACAGTGCATTTCGGAATACTGCTTTCGAAGTAGTGCATTTTCGGCCGGAGTTATGCATTTCAGACTAATGCCTTCGAAATTACATATTTCGGAGTACTGCCTTTCGGAGCTGTGCATTTTCGGAACAATGCAGCGCAACGATAAGTTAAAAAATGTCCTTCTCTGATAATAAAAATGAGGCTTAGCTTGCTTAAAATAAAACATTTACGAACTATTGTTTGTTGTTTGTATTGTTTGTTTGTGTTTGTATTTTTTTTATATTTTTACAGAGAACTTTAAATATTTTTGAAGCAAATTAAACTCTTTTGTAAAACAACATAATTTCTTACTATTAGTTGCATTCTCACCTGAAACAACTAACTCTGTTGTTTTAACTATCAGATATTTAAAACATTTTATTACGAGTTTTGGTTTTGAACGATTCACTACAATAGCATCTGTACACGTCGGAAAGTTTAGATTAAAAGTTAATAAATCATAGATTTTTACATATCTTTAAAAAATGACTATACAATGTCAGTAATTAAACATTTATTTAATCATAAATATAACTAAATACCCCCGTCGCAGCAAACCTGCGTACTCAGCGAATTTCCAATGCATTTATATGTTTCTCACTAGTACATAAAGCCACTCACCAAGTTTGACAAAAATACATTCATAAATAAGTGATTTATAACATTTTATTTATTCCCCATAAGAATAACATTAGGACTGAGTACGCAGGTTTGCTGCAACGAGGAAGATAAGAAATGAGTTTTTATACAATTATCAATATAACTGAACCAGGTGAAGCTACTTACCATGTTTTATTAATTTATGTTCATAATTAAAGGAGATATAAAACTTTACTTATTCTCCATAAGAATAACTAGGGCTGAGTATGCAGGTTAGCTGCTACGGGGAAAACCAACAAAACATTTATTTTTTGTGAAAATATCAATATACCAGTACAACATGAAGCCTCATACCAAATTTCATCAATATACATTCATAAATAATCAAGATATCAAATTTTATTTATTCTCCATAAGGATAACATTGGACAACGTACTGTGTTTAGCACTTTGAATATCTCTGCAACGGTTTGACGTAGAATCATAATTTAAACACCAAAATGATTGCTTCGTGGAGCTGAAGTGATTGGTAAAAGAAAATGTGAAGTTTAAAGTAAAAACTGAGGAAAAGCCAAAAACCTTTTTCCCATAAGATTAACATGGGAGATTTTATGAGCAGGTTTTTTGGATTTTTTCCGCAACCACTTAACCTAGGTTAATAATTCAAAATACCATATTATTTGTTTTTTTAAGCTCTATAACATGGTCAAAACGAAAATTAAGTGTTTTAAAAATTTTAGGGTGAAAAATGCAAAAAACTGATTTTTGGAAAATTTAAAACCCCCATAAACCCCCCCTTCCCATGGTCCGATTTTTCTGGTTTTCGAACTTAAAGTCATAAATGTCAGTTTACACATTTGAGCCAAATTTCATCGAAATCGGACGTTTTTTACTCAAGTTATCGCATTCACGGACACATATATATATATACATATATATAAATTTGAACGAATAGTGTTTTGGACATCTGGAGACCTCAAAACAAAAAGTTATCATGGTCTTGGGCTTAAGTCTTACCATGAGACCTACGGTAATAGCTTCTTCCCTATAGGGGAAATTCGCTAAAAAATAGTGATCTTCACTCGGAGCATCTGATAAATTGTTTCTTAGGTGTTTGAGAACTAATCAAAGAAAAAAGAGCAACAAACTAGGCAAACCTTTGATGCTGTTATCACATAAACCACATTGCTCACATTGCTCAGAGTGGCAGAAATTATGCGATCAAATTATGCATCAGATTTGTGATATATACATATATATTTACTTTGTGTACGTCCTAATAATTCACAATGTGGTCATGTCTATGACGAGAATAATGTAAAGTTATTTATCTTTTGATTTCTGTGTTGTGATCGTTTGTGTCATCGAGTAGGCTGCATGTGAATGTACTGTTTAATGGTTTTTTATTCTTCTGACGAAGCCTTCTGGTCAATCAGCTTCATTTCAATCAGGCTGATGATAATACAATTGCATAGAATAATTTCCTAAGCATGTTTTATTTTATTTGAGCTGACTTACGATACAAAAGTAATCTAGCCTTACCTAGAATTTAGTACTCCCTTTAGAAATAGTCAAGCTTTGTAACTTATTTTTACATTATCAAATAATCTAAAGGACTTGATTGATTAGTTTGATTACAGTGCCTTAAATTGTACTGTATAATATACAGTACAATTTACAGTACATATATTATATATGTGTGTTTTGTGACTTTGGCCCGACTACACCATATGATAATTATTATCCTGTACTCTAATATGAGTAAGGTTTGCTTGCTTGCGACACTGATCTCAAAAACGGCTCCAACGATTTCCTTCAAATGTTCGAAATAACTAATTTATGAGATGAAAATAAATTCTAGACAGGCATCATCCCCAGAAAAAATCAAATAATGTAAAAAAAACTAAAATGAAAAGTTAACAAAATTAACATTGGGCTTATAGAGTTTCAAATCAAAACAAAAGAATTGTAACAGCTGTTCATAATCAACCAGGGAACTGTCAAAGTAATTCTCATGTTGTTTATGATTATTGACATGTGGTTTCCTGAGAACAGAGATTAAAATATTTGAGTGAAGATTATATATATAGAGTAGTAAAATAAATCAAAGGGACATTGAGTTATAAATAACAACTGGAGTGACCTTAAAAATGTAGAAGAGGCAAATGAGTTATTCAAATCTGATTATCAGTAGAGGGAAGTGGTGAAATATTACTCCAAGTCATCTAAACAAACTGACTGGCCTTCCCCCAAGCAAAGCTTGGGCACCCAGGTACTTTGTAATATAACATATATTTTGTATTTATTATTTGTTTACTTTTTGTCAAATTGTTACTTTAGTACCTTCTGAATAAAGACACGTATAATTTCATTCAACTTATTTATTGGCGTAATAACTCATTACAACACAACCAACATGTATTTATGATTACATCACTGTCCATGTGTATATAAAAGGTTGTTGAAGTGATAACTTACATGCCAGTCTGTTTTTGAGCCGTTTGCTTAAATGTTAAAAAATAATAAGCTATATTTATATTTATTATTTATATTTAAATAGATATAATTAATAATCTGAGTAAAATAATCTGAGTGTGATGGTGCATTACTACCCCTCCATTGCAAGGAGAGGCTGAGATTTGCTGAATATCTCCTAAGGGGTAATATCCTCCGTCGACACAACGCCCGGTGTCCTGAGCTGGAATATGAAGATTGTCCCGGGTTTTCATGTGCTGACAACGCTATTAGCTTTTTGCCTTAGCAGCAGTCTTTATTAACAATAATATTACCAAAATACAGATTTGTTTGAAAAAGAAAATAACAAGATGTGAATAATGATGTATAAAGTATTATCCTCAGTAGCACCAAAATTAATGTTGACTCTTTTATTTGAAAACTCACCGTTAGGTTATAAATAGGAAGAATAATACATTGGTCTCTTCAGCTAATAATCATTGTTATCATAGAGTCATTGTTATGTTCAGTTTTGGAAAGTTTTCATGATTAGATGGCTAATGTGACTTTTAAATCATGTGCATTTTAGTTATATTAACAGGTACTTTTTATTTATAAGGACATAAACAATTTGACCACCTGTAATGTGCGATCAAATATTTATTTCTATAGTGGTTTTCCTTTTTTTATGACTGAATGTACGATCATGATTTAGTTATCATATGTGCAGTGGATTCCCCTCATAAGTTGATTTATTAAATTAAAAATAGCATATAGTACTACTTTTACATGTTAAAGTATACAAAATAGTTATATTTGTATTGATGATAAAACATCCTTCCGAAAGATAATGTTATAGGAAAGACTAATAAAATGCAAACTAAAATCAAATAACATATCTAGGTTGTTGTTTAAATCACTATAATATTCGTGTAAAGGGAAAATCCCAACGAATTCATTCTGTTCCTTGCTATTATTAGGGAAAATCCTATACTCAAATATGAGCTATGTCTGTTTGTTAGTTTGTAAAATTTATCTCGAGATCCAGTCGAAAGATTTTGCTGAAAGTTTGGGATTAGAGGCTTTTGGGCCTAAAAAATCGATTGGTGAAAACCACTACCTCAGGAAAACTCGTATTTTTCTAAACAACTCATTTGAAAATTGAAAATTTTAACATTGGGCTTATGGAGTTTAAAATCATAACACCGGTTACTATGAGTAACAAAAACAAACCATTAAATCAGCTTCTATAAATTAAAATATTGTAAACAGCTGTTTATCACTATGGAAATAAGAAACCTACTTGAATGGCAACTCTCATAATGGAAATAAAAATAATACCCCGTCGCAGCAAACCTGCGTACTCACCGAATTTCCAATGCATAATACGTCTTAATACCACATAAAGCCTCATACCAAGTTTCATAAAAATATATTCACAAATAAGCGATATATACAATTTTAATTATTATCCATAAGAATAACATTGGGGATGAGTACGCAGGTTTGCTGCAACAAGGAACAAACAAATATGGGTTTTCATGTAAATATCAATATTACTCAACTTGGTGAAGCCACATACAATGTTTCATCAATATACATACATAAATAAGCGATATATAAATTTTGGTTATTCTCCATAAGAATACCATGGGGGATAAGTACGCAGGTTTGCTGCAATAAGGAACACAACAAATGGTTTTTATGCAAATATCAATGTAACTCAACAAGGTGAAGCCACATACCAAGTTTTGTTAATTTATGTTCATAATTAAGAGTGACATTACATTTTAGCGAATTTCCCCTATAGGGAAGAAGCTATTACCGTAGGTCTCATGGTAAGACTTAAGCCCGAGACCGTGACAAATTTTTTTTTAAGGTCCCCAGATGACTAAAACACTATTCGTTCAAATTTATATATATATATATGTGTCCGTGAATGCGATAACTTGAGTAAAAAACGTCCGATTTTGATGAAATTTGGCTCAAATGTGTAAAGTGACATTTATGACTTTAAGTTCGAAAACCAGAAAAATCGGACTATGGGAAGGGGGGTTTATGGGGGTTTTAAATTTTCCAAAAATCAGTTTTTTGCATTTTTCACACTAAAATTTTTGAAACACTTAATTTTGGTTTTGACCATGTTATAGAGCTTAAAAAAACAAATAATATGGTGTTTTGAATTATTAACCTAGGTTAAGTGGTTGCGGAAAAAATCCAAAAAAACATGCTCATAAAATCTCCCATGTTAATCTTATGGGAAAAAGGTTTTTGGCTTTTCCTCAGTTAATTTTAATGTAAACTTCACATTTGCTTTTACCAATCACTTCAACTCCACAAAACAATCATTTTGGTGTTTAAATTGTGATTCTACGTCCAACCGTTGCAGAGATATTCAAAGTACTAAACACAGTACGTTGTCCAATGTTAGCCTTATGGAGAATAAATAAAATTTGATATCTCGATTATTTATGAATGTATATCGATGAAACTTGGTATGTGGCTTCATGTTGTACTGGTATATTGATATTTGAACAAAAAACAAATGTTTTGTTGGTTGTCCCCGTAGCTGCTAACCTGCATACTCAGCCCTAATGTTATTCTTATGGAGAATAAGTAAAGTTTTATATCTCCCTTAATTATTAACATAAATTAATAAAACTTAGTATGTAGCTTCACCTGGTTGAGTTAAATTGATAATTGCATAAAAACACATATTTTGTGTTCCTTGTTGCAGCAAACCTGCATACTCAGTCCTATGTTATTCTTATGGAGAATAATAAAATCCTATAGATCACTTATTTATTAATTTATTTTTATAAAACTTGGTAAGTGCCTTTATGTGGTAGTGAGAAACATATAGATTCATTGGAAATTCGCTGAGTACGCAGGTTTGCTGCGACGGGGGTATTACTTATTCTCCGTAAGAATAACATGAGGCGCTGAGTACGCAGATTTGCTGCTACGGGAATTATCGGTGAAATTTTTTTGTGCAAATAGCAATAGACCACAACCAGATGAAGCTGTATACCAAGTTTCGTTAGTATACTTTCATAAATAGGTGAACTATAAATTTTTTCTTATTCTCCATAAGAATAGCATTCGACAATCAATTAATCAATCAATCAAATATCTTTATTCGTCATCTGCACAACATTGGTACTGTACATTGAATAGTGTCAAACAGTTCTATATACATTCATTGTAGTACAATATACATTTTATTTATATATATATACATATATTTTGGTATAAAATGAAAATAAAAATAAAAATTTGCATTGGATTAACATATTACCTTTACACGTAATTTTTTAAATCTACAATAAGAGCTCTTTTAATGAGATTTGAGTATTTCCAGCTAAAAATTACCAGCACCTTCATAAAATTCCTGAGAGAGTAGATAGCCTGTTCAACTAAAAATTGTTTACTTTTTTCTTAAATATATTTAAATTGCTTTCCTTTTTTATAGAACTTGGAATGTACTTAAGAAATTTTGAACCCGTATAAATAGTTTTCTTTTCATAGAATTTTAAACGATGTTGGGCAGTCTTGATTTCGTTCCCACCTCTTGTGTTGTAAGGGTGAGTTTGATTATTTAAGGATAATTTTTGAAAATTGGTTTTTACATAAATTAAAGAGTCAAAAATGTCCGTAAACTGTCAAAATATTAAGGTCTTTGAAGTGTTCTTTTACCGATTCATCTTTTTTCAACTTTCTTTTGACTCTTTAGAACCATATCAAAAGAAGATTTTTTTGCTCAACCAAATAGGCAGATACCAAATGCCAAGTGAGAATGAATAAACGAAAAATAAATCATTCTTAAAATCAAAATATCACAAAGAGCTGACATCTTCGAAAGGGTATATATTCCTGAATTAATTTGGGATAAAACCCTCTGTATATGTTGATCCCAGCTTAAAGTTTCATCAACTATTAAACCGAGAAAATTTGTACTAATTTTTCTTTCAATCACTTGACCCTGACTTACCAAATTTGGGTCCTGAATAGTTTTGTTTTGAGATGTTCTAAAATACAAAAAAACTAGTTTTATTAATATTCAATCCAAGACTGAGATCATTCAAATAATGTTCGATGTTTTTTATGTCAGTGTTAGAAAACAGTTAAATTTCTTCAACGGTTTTTCCAGATATTTTTAAGTTTGAGTCATCTGCATAAAGGCAGAGACTATTTTGGGATGCATTTGCCGATGTTAATTCAGTATTTTTAGATAACATATGAATAAAAGTGAACCTAATACTGATCCCTGTGGGACCCCAAACTTAATCGGCTGCAAATCAGATAATATTTTTGATACTCTATTTTTCTGTGAAATATGTGTTATTTCTACACATTGAAATCTATTATTTAAATATGATCGAAACCAGTTCAATAAATTTTCTGAAACTCCAAGTGATTTTAATTTTTCAATTGAAGTTGAATATTTCACACTAACAAAGGCCTTTGATAGATCCATACAAATTCCTAATGTGTGTTCTCCCTTATCTATTGACTCTTATGATGGAGCCAATGAAATCCATAGCTGCATTGGTCACTGACCTATTATTACGGAGGCCATGTTGAATATCATCTAAAAGTTTATTTTTATCCAAAAATTCCATTATTTGAGTACATACAATTTTTTCATAGACTTTTGATATATTTGACAACAAGGGAAACTGGTCGATAGTTACCTATGTTTTGTTTGTTATTTTATAAATTTTTAATTTTTCTGGAAATATTTCTGATACAAATGATGATTTGATAAGGTGTGGTAAGACTGGGCACAGGTAGTTTTTGCAACTCTTCAGCACAGAAGTAGGAATTTCATCAAGCCCACTTGAAAACTTACATTTAAGGGAATCAATTACACCCTTAACTTCCAGCTCATCAACAGGTCTTAAATGAAAATGTGGTTTTATAGATATATCTATAAACTCTTTGTTACTTTTATCATCTCTTACATAATTATCATTAGACCTACGTCTTGAACAACACCAACAAAATAACTATTAAAAACATTGCTTACATCTTTTGGATCATAGTGAGTCTTATCTCCATATTTTATAGTAAAATGTTCTACTTCATCAGGTCTTTTATTACCAACCTCAGAATTTATTATTTTTCATACAATTTTAGGGATGTTAGATGACTTAATTATTTTATTTTCAAAAACTTGTTTTTTTGCATACTTCACATTTTGATTATACATTTAACAGTTTTTTTTATAATTTGTTTTGATTTTGGTTGATTTTGAAACTTTTATATCTTTTATATCTTTTTTGGTTCTTATCAAAATACTTTTTTCTTCTTTTAATTTTTGTGTTACCCAACTACGTACTGTTTTATTTTTGTTTACTATTCTTTTTGGAAATGCCTGGTCAAAATAAAATTTTAAAATGTCAAAAAATATATTATATTTATCCTGAACTTGGGCAAGGTAAACATCCCACCAAGATTCCTTTTCAATAAGATCAATAAATGTTGACAAGTTTGTTTCTGTAAAACTACGACATTCTTGAAGAGTGTACTTATTGGATTTGGGGAATTTAACAGAGCATGCAAATTCCAAAATCTGACCATCATGGCCAGAAAGGAGTGTAACAACACCAGTGACTGACATATCTTTTACAAGTGTTTTCTTTACCAATATATTATCTATTGCTGATTCGGTCTCAAAACTCACTCTGGTCGGAAAATCAACCAAATATTTCAAGCTATGATTTTTTAGCACATTTTCAAACATTTTTTTTCTTTTTGCCCTGCTCAGAATTCGCCAAAACATTTATATTTATGTCTCCTGCCCAAACAATGACTTTATATTTATTGTCCAAAAAATCGATAAGAGTACTCAGTCTATCCAAAAATAACTCTACTGATGAGGAAGGAGACCTATATAGACCTACAACAACAAACTTAAAACCCTGAACATTATAAACTGCAGCACAAAATTCAAATTGTTTTTTTTTCTTGTAGGCCATTTAATAGATGGTGAGGAAAAATCATCTGCCGACCCTTCATTCCATTTTTAGTCAAAATCATAACACCTCCTTTTTAGTGAATTTCCTTTGGAATGTGAACTATTAGCATGACCCGCATGGTGAAACCCGGGACTACCATAGAAGTTCCTAACATGACCCCCTGAACACGTTTTGGGGGTTCGTTCAAAATGTTATATATATATATATATATATATATATATAATAAACAAAAAGTAAATAAATAACTAACAACTGATCATAATTACAAAAATATTGAAGAAAATATGACAGTTCTTGACATCCAAAATAAAGGGTACAAAATGGATATCAAAGAAGAGTTTTATATATATCAAAATTATCAAATTGACAAAGATAACATTTTAAACTCAATGCAAGTCCAGACAAAAAACCCAATTTTCGACCAAATAATACATATTAGAAGAGCTCCTAACAACCTGCACTGATGAACATTCATCATATGATTAATAGTCACATGTGAAAATCTTTATTCTTGTTGATAAGGATTAGTTTTAAAATAAGGTTAGGTATTATCTAACACTGTGAGCATGGCCTAAGAGCCGAAACACGTGTAAGAGTAATTAAAATGATTTTACCAGGGTACTCAAGTTTATTTACTTTTTGTTTATTATATTTATCAGTAGCTCTAATCTGTGAATTTAATGTTCTGATATATATATATATATATATATATATATATATATATATATATATATATATATATGTGTTTGCACTCTAGCGGTCACATTTTTTGTCCGATTTACTTCAAATTTGGTAGGGACGTTCCTTTCTGTAATCAGTTGGACAAGTTCGTTGGGCAAAACAATCGGAAAACTCTAAACCCATTTTTTGAGGATTAATCTTTCAAATTTCGAATTTTTGGGCCCAAAAAGGGTCAGAAGAGCCCCGTATGTAAAATTAATGCTTGTAATAATATGGGAATTAGTGAGGCAAAAGTTTTAAGCCCTCTCTTGTCATTCTAGCATAAATGTTTACCGAGTTATTAACCCTTTCAGTGCTAAGCTTCTGAAAGGAGTAGTTGAATCTGTGATGTTTTGTTAATTTTTTTAATGTATTGAACGCTTGAACAGTCAAAATTAATAAAAACGTGCTTCCGCTGGACAAACACACAGAGTAAAGGATAGGTAAAAAGTATGTAACGGGTGTCTCAGTTCATTGCTAAATTAAATACATTTTAATAACAATAAATGATAAAATGTCATGTCACAAACTTTTGAGTTAGTAAAATTGGAATATCTTAAAAATTATGAGTCCAATTGAAATAAAAATCATACAGGAATAAACTATATGAAATTCTCTAACTTGTGTGAAAAAACGATAAAATTCTATCAAGAAATAAAAAAGTCAATTTTTTAACAGTTTAACTATTGTGCAATAATTAACTGTTTAGTAAAAAGGGAATATCCTTGAAACTAAGCGTCCGATCGAAATTAAACCTACATAGGAATAAACCAAATGAGATTCCCTAGCAGGCCTGAGAAAATTATCAAATTCGGTTAGAAAATAGCAAAGTCGATTTTTTAATGAGTAAATATGTGAATTTAATAAAGCGGGAGTTGGCCATTTTGGCGATGTTTACCACGCATCGAAGCGGCGCAAGTTGTCCAAAATCTGGTGGCGTGATCTCGAGAGCCAATAAGAACGCTTGGCGAAAATGAGTCATCAACTCACATAAATAGGGCGCGAACGCGCAATTCTAGGTCTTTCGTTATTTTCCACTGTGCGTGTCGGTCCTATTACAAGTTTTAGACCAGGTGACGCCGTTAGATGCTAAAATGGCGTCTCGGGAGTGTTGTGCAAATTAATTAAAATGTCTTTAGTGATCGTTTTGAAACGATATGATAGTGAAATTAGTGATCAGGCCTGACTGGAAAAGCAGCTAAGGATGAGTACTTAACTTAATCCAAATTATTTATCGTTGATATTTCTTATAAATCTATTGAAACAATTTGAAACCTAGGGCTGGGATAATCTATGCTAGGTTGTAAAAAGACATAGCCTAGCCAAACTTATTGTGTTAACTGAAATTATCTGGAACTTAAAATAGGTATAACCTATTCTGAACACTGAAATCATCAGAGGCTAGGGCTCGGTCAGGACTATGCTAGGCCTGAATAATACAGGAAGCATAGCCTATCTCTACTAGAAGGAGGACTATTATTTAAAGTTAGTTAGCAAATATCTAACTAAAAACAAATTCATCTAGACAACGGCATAATATTTAATGAAACTTAAACAACAGTAAAAAATAAATAATATTGGTACTTTGGTATTATACGGATGCCACCCTTATACAGCGCGCTGCGGCAGTTATGTTAGGATGGGTTATCATAAAAATGATAGTAGGACTTTCCTTGTTTTGTTACAAATCGAATGATACCTGATGAGTCATACTTCAGGCCGCCAAACCCCCTCCAAATAGGCCAAGGTCAGGTCGTTGACCGGAGCGCGCGCATCACCTGTCACCGCCTGTATCTGGGCCAGTGTCATGAGTGATTTATTGCCGTCCACTACGTTACATTTGTTTTCTTAATGAGTCACGTTCTTTTGGTGTGGGATTTACCTCGAAATGAAGAGGAAACCGTACGTATTTTTATGATAACCCATCCTAACATAACTGCCGCAGCGCGCTGTATATTTGCCGGAGTACATGTGGCGATCGGGTGTAGCTGCTAGCGGCGGCGACGCATTCAACACGATCCTAGCGGACATCGCTGTCTTTTGGGAGGCACAACACAAAGACCGCTCATCAGAATGATGTAAAATTTGTACAGTAAGTCAATAAAAGTACGTTTTTTCGAATTATGCAGTTATCCTTTGTATCCGGTAAAAATTAACCTCCAAAAATAGTGGCATCCGTATAATACCAAAGTACCATAATATTCTACAAGAACTTTTATAAATAAATTGTTTTATTCTCAGTGACATTATCTTGTTTCACATATAAATTCACAGGTACAAGATAGTTATTAAATTGTCTGATGTGATTAGGGTGTATTAGTTTTATCTGGATTTAAGGACTAATTGAACTTTTTCACAACCTTTGTTAAGTTAAGATGTTTTTTAGAAATAAATAGATGTATTTTCAGAATTATCTACTTTTTTATTATCAAGGCCTATTTTCCACCAAATCTCACACGAACTCATAAGACTTAACATGTTGATAAAATTCAATATGGGTCTACCCTGTCATTAAAAAGTATCATGCTCTGCCGGCTGAATTAGTAATAAATTAGTCTGAACCCTGAAATAAATTAATCTGAACCCTGAGATAGATTAATTAAAACCCTGAGATAGATTAATTGAATACTATTGATTTTTTTTGTTTAAATTAAAAATTAAATTTAAAAAATTAAATAAAAAAGTCAAAGGTTACAAAGTGGCGGTTACAACCTGGGGCTGTGTAAAATAAGAGAAGAATTAAAAAATATTAACTAATAAAAAAATTAAAGGTTACAAATTGGCGTGCCAAGTAGTGAGGCTTGTTGTGGAAGATGGCTAATGATGATTGAAAGAGTATGAGCTAGTTATTGTGAATTTTATTATTAATCTGGTGTTAGTTTATAACTTGATTACAAAATGTCATCTGAAGATTTGAGTAAAATGGAGGAAGTAGCAGATCACAATCAAAAAGCAGTACTAGAAAATAATAATCAGAGCCCATCTAATGTGTCTTCACCGTCTGGAGAAGATTGGCCTGGTTGGGATTTAAATGGACTAGGTGTAGGCCCAATAACAAAATAAAATGAGGTAGGACCTATATCAAGCCAAAGTAGTGTAGACCCTATCCCAGACCAAAATAGGGAATTTCAAAGCCAGTTAATTAAAATGTTGCAATCAATGAGTGACAATATGAATACTAAACTACAAACAATGAGTGATGATATAAATGCTAGGTTTGAAAATGTTGAGGCTAATTTTAATGCTAGGTTTGACAGTATGGATCAGAAGTTTAGTGCTAGGTTTGACAGTATGGACCGTAAGTTTGAGAGCATTGATGTAAAACTAAACGAACATAGTAACAGACTGGACGAGATTGACATTAGAATAGGTGCGGAATGTAAAAATCTTGATTGTAAAATGAGTAAAGAGTTAGGTGAGATAGAGGATAGGGTTAATAAAATGCAGTCCAAAATCCTAGAATCTGATGGCACATTTCAACAGGTAAGTGAACACACTGTTGCGTTGGAACATAGAGTTAACACTAATGATGGAGAGTTAAGGAAAATTGAACGACAGTGTAAAGAAGGTGAGTCAGATAGTAAAATCAGAGTTGAGGAGTGCGTAAAAAAGCAAGACAGATTTGAAGAAAGGTATGATAATGAAGCTGTTGTAGTAACAAATAGAATAAAGTCAGTTGAGGTTAAGTTGAATGATATGGAATGTGAGGTAAATGACCTTAGACAAAAAACTCAGCCTACATATGTAGTAAGCCAGGAAGTAAAATCAACTAAGCCTAGCACCATAAGTGCTAATGCAGAGTTGTTTTTAACAAAGTTTAGTAATGAGCCTAACTCGTTACATCCTATGATTTATTTAAAGTTTGCAAGGAAGTTTGTACAAGTATCAGGTGATAACTGGGAAGTGCAGTTATTACATTTGATTAAATACTTGAAGGGTGAACCAGAGACTTGGGCTAGACAACAGGTAGATAAATTTGATAATTTTCAATATTTTGAAAATGAGTTTAAGAGGAAATACTGGGGTAACACTAGACAGCGGGAATTTGAATGTGACTTAATGAGCAGTGGTAATTTTAAAATTGGTAAGATGGATCTGCAGACCTATATAATGAATTACTATGAAATCAATAAAGTATTAGACAAACCCATCAGTATGGAAATGTTCTCAAAACATATTTGTAGGCACTTACCAGAAAGTTCAGCCGCAGCTGTACAAATGATTATGACGGTAAAAGAGATTACGACAGAGGGTGAGCTAGAAAATATGTGTAGAAACCTGGGAACGATACATGATAGGGAAAGTTTGCCGATAAGCTACGGTAACTACAGGAACAGAGACAACTTGGGATTCAGACAAAATAGTCCTAGGGCAAATATAGGCCAAAACAATCAGCACTCGGAGGTAAGAAACAATGAGGTAAGAAACAATGCAGATAATGTGGGGGGTGAAGCTAGGCTAGATGACAACAATGATAGTAGTAATGGAGGGTCTGTTAGGTATTTTGAGAACAATAGAGGTACATATAGGGGAAGTTACAGAGGTAATAACAGAGGTAACTTTAGGGGAGGAATGAATAAAGATTGACTAGTTGAACCACATGTTAACTGTATGACTTTGGATAAGCCAGAAGTAATAACAAAACCAGTCTATAATGGTTATGAACTATTGGGGGATTCTCAATTAGTTAGATTTTCAAAACAATGTATGAATTTTCAATCTCAGTTAATATGTGGAAAATGGACAGCAGGCTTATGTAGGGGTGGGCAAACGATTAAGGAATTAAATGGACTAGTAAACCAGAATATTAAGAAAATAAATGAACAGGTAATGGTATTAATAGGGACAAATGATTTTTTGAAATGTAGGTCAACAAATGAAATAATAAGTGATTATAAATTACTCATTGAAACATTAGTGAAGACAAACAAAGACATAGTAGTGTTAACCATCCCGCCTATTCCTAAGTTAGCTTTGAGTGATGTGGACCATTTTAGAAAATTAGAACAAGTGAATGCTTTTATTCATAGCCTAGCCTATATAAACAAAATCAAAGTCATAGATGTAACAAACCAACTGATTGATAGTAGAGATGAATCCAAGTGTAAGAGAAGCCTATATGAGGAAGTGATTTTTCTAGGCAATAAACAAGTTTTAGACATGGTACATTTGAATAAGAAGGGATTTTTTGAAATTAAGAAAGTTATAGATAGTCATACCCAAGTTAATAGGACAGATTAGACACAATCAGATAGGCCTAAAGGTCAAGTAGACAAAGTAATGGGGAATGAAAAGTTAATTGATAGTTTGATAGGCCTAAAGAAGGTTAATGACATTTTCTGTTATGATGATCTGAGCAATGAACTTTTAAATGAAAGTAATTATAATGAAATACCGATTGAGACAGTAAATAATTTCTTGCCTGTAGTAGAAGTTTCTATAGGAAGTATAAAGAACAAATGTATTGTGGATTCTGGGTCACAAGCGACCATAGTGTCAGAGGAGTTTTATAGCAAAATCAAAAATAGTGTTGATTATAGGATACCTGAATTACCAGTATCAAATACCACTATAGTAGGAGTAACTGGAGCTAGGAGTAAAAGGGTTGAAAAACAGATACAAATTGAAATAGCCGTCGGTCCGTTGACAGTTAACATTGAATGTTTAGTAGTAAAGGGAATTCATATTGACTTGTTGTTAGGGTGTGATTTCTTAACAAAACATAATGCAATAATAGATTTCAGAGAAAAGAAGCTTAACTTAGTACATTTAAATAAGTATTATAGTATACCTATAGATCACAGTGACAACTAAAACACAGTTGGTAGTATCAATGTAGTTTATGTAAATTACATCAATAATTTGATTTATGAGAAAGATGATGAAATGAGTAGTAAATTCAATTAAATTAAAATTCTAATGACAGGCTATGAAATTGAACCTAACCATAAGTCAATGGTTAATATTGATGAGATCATAAATAATAAAATTCATGATATTGAAAATAGTAGTAACATCATTTCAGATGATAATTTGAAAAAATTGAAAGATGTGTTGAATAAAAACAAGGAGGTATTCTCAGACAAGCCAGGCTGTATAAAAATTATGTTGCAAAATTAAACTTGAAAGTTGATAAACCATATATAGGTAAATCTTACCCGGTACCCTATCATAAACGGAAAGCAGTTGAAGATGAGCTAAATAAATTACAAGAGATGGATGTTATTGAGGTTTCTAATAGTAGTTTTTCAAATCCCTTGGTGTGTGTAGTAAAAAAGATTTATCAATAAGAACTTGTCTCGACTCAAGAAAACTAAATACATTTTTAACGCCAGACAGACAATCAACTCAAACAACAGAGGAGATTTTACAAAAGTTTATGAATGTAAAATATTTTACTGCTCTTGACCTAACAATGGGTTTCCATCATGTGTTATTAGATAAAGATTCCAGAAAATATGTCGCTTTTACGTTTGGAGGTAAAAATTATCAATATAAGAGATTACCGTTTGGCCTAAATGTAAGTACTGCTCATTTTACCAAGGCGATGGATACAATTTTTGGTCCAGAGTTTTCAGAGTTCGTAACATGCTATGTTGATGACATTCTGATAACCTCAAAATCATTTGATGAACACTTAGAACTTTTAGATAAAGTATTGAGTAGGCTACAGAAATGTGGTGCTACTGTGAAAATCGAAAAAAACGAGTTTCTTAAAAAGGAAGTGAAGTTCCTAGGATATATTTTGAGTGATGAGGGAATATCTATGGACCCAGAGAAAGTTAGCAAAATTCAGAATTTTCCAGAACCAGACAATCTAAAAAAATTACAGGGCTTCCTAGGCTTATGTAATTACTACCGAGTTTTTCAGAAGAACTATTCATACTTAACAGCACAGTTTAATCATCTATTAAGTAGTAAAAATAAATGGACTTGGGGAGAGAGGGAACAGAATATTTTTAAGGAAATAAAGGATAAATTCTTGAAATCAGTACTTTTAAGTCACCCTGACTAGAACAAACCATTTTTTATCAATACGGATGCATCAGATATTAGCGTAGCGGCTATTTTATATCAGTATAATGAAATAGGCGAGGAAAGAGTAGTTTGCTTTGCTAGCAGGACCCTAATAAATGCAGAAAAGGGATATTCAACTACTGAAAAAGAGTTACTGACTGTTTTGTTTGCTTGCAAAAAATTTAGGTCATATATTATAGGACATTTCAAGGTAATAGTTAGATCAGATCACAGAAGTTTGACCTTCCTAAGGTCCTGTCGTCTTTCGAATGGACGCTTGCTTAGATGGAATCTTGTATTGCAGGAGTATAATCTAGATATCGAGTATGTGAAAGGTAAAGAGAACGTACCAGCAGATGTATTGTCGCGAGTAACAGATAATGAATTCCAAACTAGCAGGGATATGAATACAATTCAAGTACTAAAGGCTAATATAAAATGGGGGGTAGAAAAAAGGGAGTTTGATAAATTGTTGAAAAAAGTAGGGGAACAACAGAGGCAGGATGAGAGATTAAGGGAAGTCTTATTTAGATTAAACAGAGAGGAAGATCACAAGGTAAAGAATAACTTCATGATACATAACGATATATTGTTTCAAAAAAGAGAGGGAATGATGAACAGTTTAGAATTTGCATACCAGAAGGGATTAAAAGTAAATTAATTGAGTTGTCACATTTAACGTATGGGCATAAGGGGGGTAACAAGATATACCTATGCTTGAAAGAATTCTGTGTATTTCCTGCTATGGAAAAAACTATTAAGGATCAGCTGAAAAAATGCATATTATGTCAAAAAGCAAAACAAGTCACTGTTAAACAGATAGGGAAATTAAGGCCTATAGTTCCAGAAAGAGTAAGGCAGCTAGTGTCAGTTGATCTCATAGGCGAGTTACCCACAGGAGTAGGAGGAGTAAAATATATCTTTGTACTAGTTGATGTTTTTTCAAAATATGTAAAACTGTATGCAATCAAAGAGCATGTACGAAAACATTGTTAAATAAAATATTTGATAGGTATATCCCTGAAGTAGGCCCAATAGAAGCTATTTTAAGTGATCATGGTACACAATTTACCAGTGACATGTGGTATAGTAAATTAGAAGAGGCAAATATAAGGGCAGTTCACACCTCGGTGTATCACCCACAGTCAAATCCAACAGAAAGAGTCAATAAGGAAATAAATAAAATGATTAGAATATATTGTCATAAAAAACACACAAATTGGCCAGCAGCATTGGAGTTTGTTGAGGAATGTTTGAATAATTCAGTTCATGGAGTAACAGAACAATTACCGTCAGAGGTTATGTTAGGTAGAGTAAATAAACATTTCTTAGAAAGTGTGATTGAGTTTCCTTATAATAGACAGTTGGATTACCCTGAGTGTATCAAATTAGTTAAAGATAATCTTAAAAGCAAAGCTGAAAAGAGGAAAATTAAGTTTGATAATAAAATCAATCCAGTAAAGTTTGAAGTGGGAGATAAAGTATTAGTAAAAACGCATCCTTTGTCAAGTAAGCTAAAAAAGAAAATTAAAAAGTTCTTTTTATTGTTTGTGGGTCCGTTTGAAATAATACAAATCAAAATGGACAATGCATATATAGTAAAAGATACAAAAACAAATGAAATCGGAGGAACTTACAATGTTACACAGCTTAAGAAATTTTTTGAATAATTTTGAAAATACAATGGGTTAGTGATATATCTGTCATGCTTTTTTCTGGTACAAAGTAGAAATGGATATTACTATAGTTTGGGCCGTTTGTGTTTATGTTACAATTTCTGTTTTTGGGCCCTAATAATACAAAAATCAAGAAAAGATACAAATATTATTTTGGTCAAATATGATCAAAATAATAAGACAAAATGTAAAGTATGTTATTCCAATACAAATTATATAAAAAATAATTGTTCAAGGAGTCATATAGTAAAATCATCTAAAACCATACAATTTTATTGTAAGTTAATTTAAATTTTGTCTTGTAACAGAATAGTAATGTTGTTTGATTATATCTCATCAAGTATAAGTAACTGTTAAATTTAATAGAGGAATTTATTATTAAAATGTGAAAATTGGAAAAACATAATTTATAATAAATTACCTGGATTTATCGATAAAAGTATGTATACCTGAAAGTTGATGAATGAGATAAGAAGAATGCGCTGATCATCCAACGGAAGGCCGAGTATGTATGTGTTTTTATATTTTAGGATTAAGGATGATGTACGGTGGGTTGATTTAGTCTAGGAGAAATACCTAGCTAAATCAACGATAATGTTTTTGAACTTTTTTGACCATATTGAATAGTGAAGCGAACGTGCCGATAGGTAACGATTGGCGTAGGGCCTTTGAAGAAAAGGTAACCTATTGCCTACGGTGCGGCGTGGAGTGATCAGTCAGTCCCTAAAAATAAAATATGCTCTGTAACCCGTCCAAAACTTTTTCTAAAAATGGAGCATAGTAGTCAGTTTAAAAACTGACTAACATTTAAATTCACCAATATAACCTCTGCGTCTATGGTGCACATGTTAACAATTTTCAGCCATAGGAAACTCTTCATTCTTTCCACTGCCTCTGTGCTTGTGTGGCAGCACATGTTAAGGTTCTAGCCACTAATATTAATTATCATCTATTCATTATCATATATTTATATTTTAAGTGTGTTCAAAATAAATAAATTGTTTATGTTAGAATATAAAGATATCAATGCGGTTGTACCACTCATTTCAAGGTCGGTATTTGTTTGTTAGAATATAAAGGCATCAATGTGGTTGTACCACACGTTTTAAGGTAGGTGTACATAAGAACCTAGGTATCACATTTGACACAGTATGTTTGATAAAAAAAAAAATATATATATATATATATAAAAAATACAAAGTAATAGAAAATAATAAATAAAAATAAAATGTTATAAATAAAAGTTATTATGAATATGGGGTAATGTTGCTGTTTCTTGCTCAGCTGCTCTACTTTATCAAGAGTCAATAAAGAAGTCTCATCTCAATTCACATCTGATATAACGTGAGTTTTGTTGTTATAGTCTGTTAAAACAACAGGCTTAACATACAAATCTTATGTTGTAATCAGCCAAAACGACTGTTCCAACAGACATTTAGTGAATACATTCTAAATTTGTGGTAATTTTAAGATTTATGGTTTGATAATATTGAATAATTAGTGCATTGTATTGTAAAAAATGTAAGTAGGATATTGATTGTGTTAAATTTTTTTTATTGGTGTTTAAATATTAATTAATTGTAATAATATCTAAAAATGTCTTAATATCACATCATGAAAAACATTAGTCCCCCTTCGAACAGTATATCTTGTACCTGTGGTTTAAATGGTGTTAGTGAAACGTGTGTGTGCATGGATGAAAGAACAACATAGTGCAACACAGTAATAAACGAACCGGAATCCAACAATGTACCTAAGATGAGAAGGAAGGAGTTAATAATACCATATCCAAAAAAGATGTTTAAGAAGAGGAATCCAGTAATTTACAGAGGTAAACTACAAACATCTTGGAAGGTATGTGGAATCATCAGTGATATATGAACTATAAAGAACATTTTGTACATGAACTTTTACCATGATGTAAATTTTTAGATTTTAAGATATCAATTTAAAGTGTTTCTTTTATTTCAGTGATGATATGTATAAGAATTGTTAGATTCAAGATTTTGTAATAACTCTGAACACATTTAAAACATAAGGTTTTATGATAATTTGAACAAATTAGGGTATTAAAAGTTTTAATTCATAAAAGTCACAAACGTAAATAGTATACAATAGCATTCACTGTGCCATTAGGTGGTGAGTTTTGCAACACGATGCGATCGGGTAGCAAAACTCAAGGGGTTTTTGTAACGGTGTCTCAGTTCATTGCTAAATTAAATACATTTTAATAACAATAAATGATAAAATGTCATGTCACAAACTTTTGAGTTAGTAAAATTGGAATATCTTAAAAATTATGAGTCCAATTGAAATAAAAATCATACAGTAATAAACTATATGAAATTCTCTAACTTGTGTGAACAAACGATAAAATTCTATCAAGAAATAAAAAAGTCAATTTTTTAACAGTTTAACTATTGTGCAATAATTAACTGTTTAGTAAAAAGGGAATATCCTTGAAACTAAGCGTCCGATCGAAATTAAACCTACATAGGAATAAACCAAATGAGATTCCCTAGCAGGCCTGAGAAAATTATCAAATTCGGTTAGAAAATAGCAAAGTCGATTTTTTAATGAGTAAATATGTGAATTTAATAAAGCGGGAGTTGGACATTTTGGCGATGTTTACCACGCATCGAAGCAGCGCAAGTTGTCCAAAATCTGGCGGCGTGATCTCGAGAGCCAATAAGAACGCTTGGCGAAAATGAGTGATCGACTCACATAAATAGGGCGAGAACGCGCAATTCTTGGTCTTTCGTTATTTTCCACGGTGCGTGTCGGTCCTTTTACAAGTTTTAGACCAGGTGACACCGTTAGATGCTAAAATGGCGTCTCGGGAGTGTTGTGCAAATTAATTAAAATGTATTTAGTGATCGTTTTGAAACGATATGATAGTGAAATTAGTGATCAGGCCTGACTGGAAAAGCAGCTAAGGATGAGTACTTAACTTAATCCAAATTATTTATCGTTGATATTTCTTATAAATCTATTGAAATAATTTGAAACCTAGGGCTGGGATAATCTATGCTAGGTTGTAAAAAGACATAGCCTAGCCAAACTTATTGTGTTAACTGAAATTATTTGTAACTTAAAATAGGTATAACCTATTCTGAACACTGAAATCATCAGAGGCTAGGGCTCGGTCAGGACTATGCTAGGCCTGAATAATACAGGAGGCATAGCCTATCCCTACTAGAAGGAGGACTATTATTTAAAGTTAGTTAGCAAATATCTAACTAAAAACAAATTCATCTAGACAACGGCATAATATTTAATGAAACTTAAACAACAGTAAAAAATAAATAATATTCTACAAGAACTTTTATAAATAAATTGTTTTATTCTCAGTGACATTATCTTGTTTCACATATAAATTCACAGGTACAAGATAGTTATTAAATTGTCTGATGTGATTAGGGTGTATTAGTTTTATCTGGATTTAAGGACTAATTGAACTTTTTCACAACCTTTGTTAAGTTAAGATGTTTTTTTAGAAATAAATAGATGTATTTTCAGAATTATCTACTTTTTTATTATCAAGGCCTATTTTCCACCAAATCTCACACGAACTCATAAGACTTAACATGTTGATAAAATTCAATATGGGTCTACCCTGTCATTAAAAAGTATCATGCTCTGCCGGCTGAATTAGTAATAAATTAATCTGAACCCTGAAATAAATTAATCTGAACCCTGAGATAGATTAATTAAAACCCTGAGATAGATTAATTGAATACTATTGATTTTTTGTTTAAATTAAAAATTAAATTTAAAAAATTAAATAAAAAGTCAAAGGTTACAAAGTGGCGGCCAGCAACCTGGGGCTGTGTAAAATAAGAGAAGAATTAAAAAATATTAATTAATAAAAAAATTAAAGGTTACAAGTAGCAAAACACCTGATCAGATGTGCAACTCACAAAGAATCCACCCATCCCGTCAGCTTGGACCCGAGCCGTCCACCGTTTGCTTAAGGTCCGCCCTCCCCTTCAACTCTGCCACAGATAGGTGACCTCTCCATGAGTTGCACATAAAAACCACCGACTGTGACGGGATTCGAACCCTCGATCCAAGTTCTAACCCCCGCCGGAAAGTTAACGCCTTAGACCGCACAGCCACTGATCAGACTAGCAGCTGTAGTGGACCAGGCGGTATTAGAGCCTAGGCACTGGACGAGGTAGTTCAGTTTGTGCATACCAGGTTTCACTACATGTCAGACTCAAACTGCAGACTGAGCGCCTAACGGTACGATCGCTTATGAAGCTTTAACAGTGTTTATTAATAACAGATTCAAAAGCTGATATATCGGTCCATTGCACTGAAAGGGTTAAAGAAAATGTGTTTCGACGATACACAGTACATTGTATTATAGGGGTTTTACACTAGAAAAGTCTGTTATTCCTTTGTTATAGTACTTTTATCGTCCCCAGCAACCTCACGCCTACTTTCAAGCCTGTCTGGACCTTCTCCTAACCTTATAATGCGCAAAATTGTATTCCCAGCTTTGCAAGTAAATGAAAACAGGAGTATCAGAACAGCCAAAAAAATCAATGTTTTCAGATTTTAATACAAATTGGACAAATGTATGTTTTTACACTGATTTTGAGTTTTAAAAATTGTTATGTGGAAATTCACTTCCCTCACGTCAGCGTGCTGCGTGCGAACTCGTTTAAATGTTGTCCTACAAAAAGAGGAGTCAATAGTATAATTTTCAATGTTTAATCTATCTAGTTTATTTTCTTTTATGTCATGCTCTGATAAAACAATAATATGAGGTTCTAATTCTTCCAAAATTATTTGCAACGGTTCAATTCCAGTTTTTAAATTTCTTATGTTTTGATGAAATATTTTTAATTTTTCTAGATGATTGCTTGCCTGATTTATTAGGGAATTTTTAGAGTTGTTGAGAATAAATCGTTTAAAAGAATCGGAATTTACATCAATGTTTACTACATTTTTTAAACTATCAGCAGATTGACCATCACACGTCTTAGTGACCACTGAATCACTTACACTTATGCTCTGCTTTTTTATTTCACTCACAGCACTACATCTTGGGCTTGTTACACTACAGGCTGTACCAATTTGGTGGGTTGCATCTATTGTTGGGTGACTTATTCTATCCTCTTGCAAGATTCCATCAGTGAGTTGTTGGTTTGCCGTCTCAGGAGTTTCCACAGTGACTTGTAAAACATTGGGATTCTTTGCTGTTATTGTTTTTATTTCTGCTTCTCTGGAGTCAAGTAGTCGTTTCATCCTTCCCAAGAATTCATTATATGGCAGACCACTTCTTAAAACTCTATAAGAGTCCTCATATTTTGTTACAACCTCTACAGTGGCTGCTGTGACCTCATGTAGTTCTGAGATTTTCCTTGCAAAATGTTCAAGTTGAATCTTATCCCGCACACAACCCATTGGTGAACAGACAAGGTGTTTGTAGTCTCTTCTTTTCAGGTCCCCTACCAACTGCTGAAATGCCTAATCAGTAAACACAACGTACTGTGTTTAGCACTCTAAATATCTCTGTAACCAATTGATGTAGAGAAATGATCAAAACACTAAATTGTGTGTTTTTTAAAGCTGAATCCAATAGTGAAAACTAAAATTTGACTTTTTAAAATATTAAATGTAAAAACTTCAAAAAACCCATTATTTGGGATACAAACCCCCCCCCCAAAATACCACTTCGGATGGGTTGATCTGTCTGGTTTTCGAACTTAAAGTCATAAATATTGCTTTACACTTTTTTACCAAATTTTATCAAAATCGGACCTTTTTTATGAGAATTATTGCAGCACCCACGGAGACACATACCCACACAGCACAAGATTCTCCCCAGGACATCCCAAGGACATCACAGTGGGATATGCAGGATATCCCAGGATCATCCCTATCTCATCCCATGATATCCTCAAGATACCCTCAGGATGTCCTCAGGACACAAAAATGTCCTCTCCCCACGACATCCTGGGGACATCCTTCAGGATGACCATGGGATATCCCTCGGACCATAAAAGGATATGTATTTTGAAGCCCTAGGACATCCTCAGGATGTCCCACAGGATTATCTGGGGATGTCCCTCGGACCTCAAAAGGATATTGTATTTTGAAGCCCTAGGACATCCCCAGGATGTACCACAGGATGTACTGGGGACATCCCTCGGACCTCAAAGGGATATTGTACTCTGAAGCCCTAGGACATCCCCAGGATGTCCCACAGGATTTACTGGAGACATGCCTTTGACATGCATTGAAAGGTGTCCCATTATTCTATCAGTATGAATCCCCTAACCCCACATAGATATCCCTGCCTACCGCATGATAATTCTGCGGTCATCCTTAGGAGGCCCTATGGCTCCTAGTAATAGGTAGTGTGTATCCTAAAGCCATATAGCTTCCTAAGGATGACCACAGAATTATCATGGGGTAGGCAGGGATATCTGTGAGATTAGGGGATTCATACTGATAGAATAATGGGACACCTTTCAATATGGTCAGACAATCTGATAGGAAGACAGTTGGAGTTCTAAAATAAATTACCAGACAACTTTAAATTATCCTTTTATAAATAATACTATACTATAATTGCCCATGCCCAGCTTGCACATAGAAACACAAGTTTTGACTTCATATTGATGTTGTTTTTTAATCAGGTTGACTAGTGTATAAACGTTAAATACCTGTAATCTACCTTGTGTTTCTAGGATATCTTTTTAATGGATGACACTTTTTGTCAAAGGAAATTTTGTCATCTTCAGACCCACAAAACTTTAAATTGTGTCATCACAATTCAAAAGAACAAATACAATGAATACAGAGTCTTATAAGAACACGTCCCGTGTTAAAAATTCTGTCGCTTATTTGATGTTGGCGGGCTGGAAATCTGTAGTTTTGCGCCACGCCGCTGTGAAGCGCCTCTAGCACTGCAGACCGGTACCGAAAACACGAGGTGTTGCCATGGCCTAGGTCCCTTCGCTCTCGTAGTAGGGCGGAGTTGGCTGTAGCAGCGGTCTGGGGGAGGAATGACTGGGTAGACAGCGTGCACTGCCTCGTGGCCAAGCGCAAAACTAGCACGGCAAATTTCAAATACTGACAGACTCTTGCCCATAAGACGTGTTCTTCTTATAAGACTGTATTCATTGACACATACTTGAAAATCATGTTTTACAACTTTATATTGTTACCTTTGTCACATTTTATGCTAATTTTTATCATTACTAGCACATGATTCAATTGTAAAGTGTCACAAATGTCCTGATTATAGGTACTTAAATGGATTAACACTGGTTATATATACACAACTTATAATTTTCTAATAAAATTTACCCAAAATCTTTAAAATAAATTAGTTGTTTTAACAAGTTTATAATAAAATGAATATATGCATATGTAGGCCTAAACATTTCTCAGAACAAAACTTGAATCAAATCCAGATTTAAAAAATTGAAGAATGGATTCCAAATTATAATTGTTCGGTGATGTGATACAAACAATTAAGGATTTTTTTAAATAATACAGTAATGAATTCAAACAAAATGGCAGTATAATTGCAGTAAAAATAAGTTTATATAAAACCAAAATGTAAGTTATATAAACCAGGGGATGTAAACACACAGTAAGTAGTGGTTGTTGATTAAATTCCTTCTCTGTTTTCATCTTCATCATGGCCTCGTTTCCTGAAAATAAAAAAATTAAGCTAATACTCCATATAACCTTGGGTAACATTTTATCCAAAAATACCCCCGTCGCAGCAAACCTGCGTACTCAGCGAATTTCCAATACACATATATAAGTCTCACTACTACATAGAGCCTCCTACCAAGTTTCCCATGAATGTATTCATAAATAAGTGATATATAGCATTTCATTTATTCTCCATAAGAATAACATTATGGCTGAGTACGCAGGTTTGCTGACACAAGGAAGATAAGAAATATGGTTTTTTGTGATAATCAATATAACTCAACCAGATACCAAGTTACAAATTACAAGTCTATCTACATACCAAGTTTTATTAAAGCAGAGGCTACGTACACGTCCGACGTGAGCAGCTACTGTTCACGTCCGTTCCAAATTATGCACCGTACGTTACTTTTCCTGTGATTTTTAAAACAGATTGAGAGCCAGAAAACCTCCTAACCTAACGTTACCTAACCTAACCTAACGTAACGTAACGTAAAACTAACTAAACCTAACCTAACCGGTAGCGATGTGAATTTGCCTTTACATTGGACGTGTACGTAGTCACTTCGTTTTATTAGCACGTTCGCTACCGACTCCAAATTTAGACTTTCAATAGACCGACGTCACGTGTTTGTGACGCTCCGGTTTTCGCTATAAAGACCGGTTTTCGCAAGACTCGTGGACATGTTGCTCAAAACCAGAGAACTGTATCTATAGCATCCTTTATCTGGGATTTCACATGTGGGATTTTATCTGTGACGCGTGGAGCGCTAACCACAGCCCGACGTCACGTATTTGTGATTCGAGCCTATTATTGTTACTAAATACGCTTTGGCAGCCTGTCAGTGTATTTGATCGTATTTTTAACTGCATATCGGGCTATAGGAATGTCTGTCACACATAAGGGTCGCTTGGTCCGAGCGTGGATATTTCGTTTTGACTCTAGGGGTGTGTTAGCCAACCTGTTGTTTACATTACGCTGAACCATGGTTGAGATTCACGTGATTCTAACCCTCGTATTATTCGTTTGTTTATGTTATAATAAACTGCTGTTTCTGTGCTGTTGGGTGATAAATGAAGAAGGCAAAACGTGAAAAGTAAGGAAGAGGAGAGATGTCATGACTTTAAGTGAAATTGACCGTGTGATAGACGATGATTTTAGTGAGGGGACTTTATTTAGTTTTGAATAAACCTACGTTGTTTAGCTGAACAGTGTTCTTTATTTTCTTACCAATAAAATTTGATAAATATATTTTATTTTTGAGTCACACATGTGTGACAATTGGTCAGCAGTACAATTCATATATATTTTCATCAGTAAAACAATGCTATAGACCGACGTCACATACGTGTGACGCATAATAAAAATCCATAAAAATGTACAACTGTTATAGTGATTTTAAATTTCCTTTCCGTCACCAGTTCAAAGTATTTGTAGTTTCCTACAACCTCAGGTTTCGACGCGGATGCGTCATGTTCACGTAGTGCAGGTCAATTGTTTCAAGCTAAAACTGCATTTCGGTCCAGAAGACGTCGTCGTCAAAGTTTTTAAAAAACACGAAAAACATGAGACACACACATTGACACATTTAAACATGTAAATAAAACTACTAGTCGTATACGCACGATTCAAACCCCGCTATTTGATTCCGTCGCGGTAGGCGATGGCGGCGCTAGGACACTGAGGTCGACGGCGACGTTGACCAGATGTTGTTACCAGGTGCCTTGATAATGGACTCATCGTTGGGGGGTGGGAGTTTGCAGTTATCAAGGTAGATGGACTCGCCCGCCAAATTTCACTTTTAATAATTTGATTAAAAATTAAATGTGAGCTGTATTGGAGTTTTTCGTTTAATACTGACTCGCTATCTTGTCTAAAGGCTTTATAAATGTCTCTTCTAATGTGTCTAATATGGGCCCTTTCTTACAAATTTCTAATATTTCCACATTGTTCTCAATAATTTCAACGCTGTGTTCTTCATCGAAGACGTGTTGAGCATAACTAGACTTCTAGGGATTAATTTTTGGGTTGGGTTTGTGTTCCTTAACGCGTTTTAAAAAAGAACGCCCTGTTTGACCAAGATAGTATTTATCGCAATCATTGCATTTTAGTTTGTATACTCCAGTTTTTTCTAATTTATTTTTGTCAGGTCCTATTTTTGATTTAAGTAGCCGCTCAGTTTTATTTGAGGTCCTAAGTGCTGGGATAATGTTAAACCTTTTCAGCTCCTTCTAAAGAAGTAGTGTAACCTATGGCCGTATTCTACGGGAACATATTTTGTTTTGGCGATGAATCGTTGTCTGTATTATTTAATTTTTCTCTCTTTTTCAAATGTTTGTTTACAAGCCTATCAGACATTTTCGTGTCATAGCCATTTGAAAGAGCGATATGATTAATGGTATTTAATTCTGCGGAGTAGTCATCAGGTGATAAGGGCAAATTGAGCATTATATTGACCATACTATTATAAGCAGCTAACTTGTGGCTAAACGGGTGATACGAGGTGGCGTGAATCGTTTGATTAGTTTTGGTTGATTTCCTGTAAATACTATATTTTAACTTATTATTGAGCTTCTCTATTGTGAGGGCTAAAAAGTTGATTTTATTGTTGGTTTCAGTTTCTAGAGTGAAGTTTAATTTTGGAGATAAGCTGTTCATGTAATTATTTAATAACTGTAGTTGGCGGGCATTTCCATAAAATAGGACCAATGTATCATCTACATATCGGCAATAAAAGAGTATTTTTTACATTAGAAGAGTTCCACATTTACAAAGCCTTCAGACAAGATAGCGAGTCAGTATTAAACGAAAAACTCTAATACAGCTCACATTTAAATTCGGCGGGCGAGTCCATCTACCTTGATAACTGCAAACTCCCACCCCCCAACGATGAGTCCATTATCAAGGCACCTGATAACAACATCTGGTCAACGTCGCCGTCGACCTCAGTGTCCTAGCGCCGCCACTGCCTACCGTGACGGAATCAAATAGCGGGGTTTGAATCGTGCGTATACGACTAGTAGTTTTATTTACATGTTTAAATGTGTCAATGTGTGTATATAATGTTTTTCGTGTTTTTTAAAAAAAATTGACGACGACGTCTTCTAGACCAAAATGCAGTTTTAGCTTGAAACAATTGATCTGCACTACGTGAACATGACGCAACCGCATCAAAACCTGAGGTTGTAGGAATCTACAAAAACTCTGAACTGGTGACGGAAAGGTAATTTAAAACCACTATAATAGTTCTACCAGTTCAGGGGCAATAAAAACAAAATCAGTACAATTGTTGTTTATAAATGAGTCAGATGTTGTTCATTGATATTTTGAACCATAATAGCAGTTGAAACTTGCATAACAAATTTGGACTGAAGGTATGTTTTTATATTTTTGCATTGGTCTATTCTGGAAGTATATAATTTACAGTTGGTACGCTACGAACACCCATGCGGCAGACACACGTGACGTTCGGTAGCAAACATGTTAATTTAGGTTCATAACTAAGAGAGATATCAAACCTGCGTACTCAGTGAATTTCTAATGCATATAGCCCTCTATGTTACTCACTATCACATAAAGCAACTTACCAAGTTTCATAAAAATACATAGTATATAAATAAGTGAATATAGCATTTTATTTATTCTCCATAAAAAAACATTAGGACTGAGTACAAAACGGAGGTTTGCAGCAACAAGAAAGATAAGAAGTGTGTGTTTAAGCAGTTATCAATATAACACAACCAAGTGAAGCTACATACCAAGTTTTAATAATTTATGTTTGTAATTAAGAGAGATATAAAACTTTACTTATTCTCCATGAAAATAACATTATGACTGAGTATGGCTGAGTATGCAGGTATGCTGCTATCGGGATGATAAAAAACAAATTTGTTGTGCAAAAATAATACACCAGTACTAGGTGAAGCCACATACCAAGTTTTATCAATATACATTCATAAATAATCGAGATATCAAATTTTATTTACTCTCCATAAGGATAACATTAGGCCTCAGTAACTTACCCAGGTTTCCTGCGTCACGGAGGATAAGAACTGTCTTGTTATGCAATTATCAGTAAAACTCAACCAGATAAAGCTATATACCAAGTTTTATTAATTTAAGTTTATAATTAAGGGAGATACCTGTCAAACTTTACTTATTCTCCTCATTAGAATAACATTAGGGCTAAGTAAGCAAGTTTGCGACTATGCGGACAGTAAAAAAACTTGTTATGTAAATATCAATAGACCAAAACTAAGCAACATACAAAGTTTCATTAATATTCAATCATATAATAGAGATATAAAGGCTTAACTCTTAACCTATTGGACTAGAATGACGAACTGGTGCCGTTCCTGGCTTTAATTTTTAAAACCTCTGAATTGGAATATAAAAATCATGATTTAAATGTATTAATGGTGTATTTTAGTTAAAATATTGTTTTTTCAGTTTAAAGATTCACATTGGCTCATACACGGAATAGACTTAAATAAAATGTAGCAAAATCAGTGTTGACCATGTACCTGACAAAACATTAACTGATCCTGTCAACTTATGTATATTGGTTATTATATATAGGCCCCTATTAGTGATTTCAACTTATGACACCTTCAAGCAATTGTGTTAGTAACTAAATTGTAATCATTTTGATAGGTGTCAAGGCTATCTTAGACCTTGCATAATCAAATGAAGTAGCCTACTGTACTTAATCATAGTACCGGTATTCTAACTTAGCTTCTTTAATAAACAGAATTTTTTCTATAATTTTACCTGGATTCCTCTTCATATAAGGAGTTGATTCGTTTAGGGTCTGAATCACATGAATCCAATGTGTTTTACTTTGGCCTCGGCAAACTGATTCTGACCAGCTCCTAAACAGAGACACATGCTAATTAAAATAAATTGATTAGCAAGAAAACTAGGCCTAATAATTTCCTGAAAGCACATATTTACGTCATATGCCTACTTTTAATGTAGGCCTCCCCCTTCCCTCACAAGGTCCTTTAAGTTTAAGATCATATCACAATTTAGGTTCAGTTTTAAAAGATTTTATATTTTTACCTTGTCGTACGCTTTGTATTCATTCATTCTAAATTAAACAATAAGCTGATTTTTCTTAGCACCTAGCATCATGATTATAGTTTATTAAAATAAAGGGTTGATTTACCACACTTAAGTTAATGAAAGGATAAAATGCAATGTGTTCTTCGATATTCTCTTCAAAATTAGCATAGGCACTAATAATAATAATAGGTGCTAACAAGGAAAAAAGTATTACATTAACTTATCATATGTAGGATTTATGAGGCCCTATATAACATTTTAATTTTACATAATTTGATGTAGGATTTAGGCCTATTTCAAGTGATTCTAGGTCCTGAAATGTAAAATTAAATGACTATGTTATATAAAACTAACTGAATAATAACGTTAACTAAGTTGATTGGAAATCCTGAAGTCAAATATTCTATGAAAGCTTAGAATTCGTTGTTTACTGTTAGGGTTAAGCAGTTTATGAATTTTATTTTTTCTTAAACCAAATTTAGTGTAATGTACAGTACTATGCCTAAAAATTCATATAAACAGAATGACTGTTAATACAGTTAACAGTTATACATAGCGGACAAATAAATATAATAATAATAATAATAATATAAATAATAGCGGACAGTTAGGCTGTGGCCAATAGCATGGCTGTACGCTGTAACTGTTGCCACAGAAAAATATCACTCGAATGTTATTCCGATTAGCTGGTGTGGAGTTTTGGCAATGCAGCACATCTACTATTGGCTGATCTTAGTTGATAGCCTGGCGAACCATGCCCTCAATTGGCAATTTATTTGACCGCTATTAAAATTTAAATATCCTTATTGCCTTAAGGTAGTATTTAGATATTAAATAGGCCTAGTACTTATAATAAAGATAACTTATATAATCCTAGGTTAAAGCCATTATCATCAGGCCTAGGAGTCAGGATTTTAAATACAGAATTTCTTCACAAATCAGCAGGTAAAAGACAAAAATTAAAAACTTAATTAGCCCAATGCAAATGATATAGTCTAATTCCCTACGCTTTCCCAAGAATACGCATGACAGTATCATTCTGTCATCTAGGACTGTGTATTGTACAGTGTGTTGCACAAGTGGCTGGCTTTCCATAAGACTAGTGCCGGTGAAGTAACCCCTTATGACAGTAAGGAAGGCCTGGTTTTCCAATCGTGAAACAGACTGTATACTTAGGTTATATTGAGGTTATGCTAGTTCTTAGAATAAGTGACTGACTAAATTTATTCAGTACTGTTTCATTGTGATTCAAGTACTACAATAAACTGTGATTCAAAACAATTTAAATATGTTAGTTCTGTACAATCGGCAACACTCCATAACCAAACCATCCTAGGGGAATAACTCTTTATTACATTTATGAAGTAAAATAAACTAGGGTTAACCTGTACGTACTATAAATTTGTTTTAAAAAAGGATGTTACTTACCAAGAAACAGTACTGTTGTATACAAAACAGTTGTAGTTAGTCTTGAATGACGATAATGTTATTTTCTCAATTAACAAACGCGCAAAATGTAAAACTTGTGGAAGTGGAAATTAGTCTAAAAGTCAGTACAACCCACCCAACGAGGTAGAGAACAACCCACCGACCAAGATAAGACTGACCGTTGACCGTTACAACCACTGTCTGGTCTGTCGTCTGTTGACCTGTTGCTGGCCTGCTGGGGTACTGTGCAGGCGCCGGCGCGCCAAATTTTTTCCCTTTCTTTAAAAGGGGATTATTGTAGATGGGGTTGGCCGTTAATTTTACTAGTGTACTGGTATAAACTAATAATGCAATTTGCATTTTCTTTTCTTATAAATTGTCAGAATTCTATGCATATTTCATCGATATATAAACTGTAAATTTATACTTCCTTTATACATGTTTTATTGTTGATATCTGATCATTATGCTTATTATTCAATTTTGTTTAAATACTAAAACTATAAATAAAACTTGCAATTAATTATACTAAAATTGTTCTGGGATATAAAGGATGTCCGTGGGATGTCTCCAAGATATCCACGTTATCCCGGGAGATAGTGGACATCCCTGGGACTTCCACAATATCCCGGGACATAGCAGGATATCCTAGGGATATCCTGCTTATCCTGGGATTGCAATGGAGTAGTGGTGAAATGATGGTTTAACATCACTTCCGGCGCTTTTTCCCCATGTTATTCTTATGGGGAGCCGTTTTTGCACCGACGCCAGCTCCCGCCTATAGAGCTCCCGCGCCTTAGCCTATACTAACGTCCAACCCTTGCCTATATTAAATATATTGTCCCCATCCCCATCCCTCCTCTATATTTTTAAAAATTAATTTTCAAATTCAGGCTAAAAAACTATCTTTGGTGTTTACTGTCCGATTTGTCTGCAATTTGGATATGTTATTGTCCTAGGCAAGTGTTTTAATAAATTCCACTTACATTTCCCAAATTCACTATTACGGTCAAAAATATTTTTGAAAAATACTGCCAATTGCCGCCTTCTTTATTAACTGTCCGATTTGTCTTCAATTTGGATATGTTATTGTCCTAGGCAAGTGGTTTAATAAATTCCACTTACATATCCCAAATTCACTATTACAGTCAAATTAAAAATTATTTTTGAAAAATACTGCCAACTGCCAACTTCTTTATTAAATGTCCGATTTGTCTGCAATTTGGATATGTTATTGTCCTAGGCAAGTGTTTTAATAAATTTCACTTACATATCCCAAATTCACCATCACGGTCAAATTAAAAAATATTTTTGAAAAATACTGCCAATTGCCGCCTTCTTTATTAACTGTCCGATTTGTTTAAAACTTGGATATGTTATTGTCGTAGGCAAGTGTTTTAATAAATTACACTTACATATCCCAAATTCACTATTACGGTCAAATTAAAAAATATTTTTGAAAAATACAGCCAATTGCCAACTTCTTTATTTACTGTCCGATTTGTCTGCAATTTGGATATGTTATTGTCGTAGGCTAGTGTATATGCACCATCCACATTTTACAAATATTACGGTCAAATTAAATAATATTTTTGAAAAATACTGCCAATTGCCACCTTCTTTATTAAATGTCTGATTTGTCTTCAATTTGGATATGTTATTGTCCTAGGCAACTGGTTTAATAAATTCCACCTACATATCCCAAATTCACTATTACAGTCAAATTAAAAATTATTTTTGAAAAATACTGCCAATTGCCAACTTCTTTATTAAATGTCCGATTTGTCTGCAATTTGGATATGTTATTGTCCTAGGCAAGTGTTTTAATAAATTTCACTTACATATCCCAAATTCACCATCACGGTCAAATTAAAAAATATTTTTTGAAAAATACTGCCAATTGCCAACTTCTTTATTTACTGTCCGATTTATTTAAAATTTGGATATGTTATTGTTGTAGGCTAGTGTATATGCACCATCCACATTTTACAAATATTACAGTCAAATTAAAAATTATTTTTGAAAAATACTGCCAATTGCCAACTTCTTTATTAAATGTCCGATTTGTTTAAAATTTAGATATGTTATTGTTGTGGGCTAGTGTATATGCACCATCCACATTTCCCAAATTCACTATTACAGTCAAATTAAAAAATATTTTTGAAAAATACCACCAATTGCCAACTTCTTTATTTACTGTCCGATTTGTTTAAAATTTGGATATGTTGTTGTTGTGGGCTAATGTATATGCACCATCCACATTTTACAAATATTGCGGTTAAATTTTTAAAAATTTGGAAAAATACTACCAATTGGCAACTTCTTTATTTATGGTCTGATTTGTTTAAAATTTATGTCATTATTCTAGGCTAGTGTATATGTACCATCCACATTTGACAAATTAACTATAATGGTCAAATTTAAAAAATATTTTGAAAAATATACAATTTCAAACTTCTTTATTTTCGGATATGTTATAGCTCTTATATAGGTAACAAGACCACACTACCACACGTTCCATTACCCCCCACAATACAGTATTTTGTCTGTTTGTTTATTTTGCTGTAATCCCAAAACTGACTTTGCTGTTTATTGTCACTTTGGATATTGTCCTAAGCATTTATTGTCTGATTTATTTTTGGATATGTTATAGCCCCCAACTATATCTAAAATTACAATATTATTTCCACCTATAATACAGTTGTTTGTTTTGCCACAACCTAAAAACTAACATTGGTATTTGAAACAAACAGTAAAAGATAAATATTATAGTAACAGAAATAGTAAGAGTATAAGGACATAGTAATATTTAAAGTTTATAAAACAACACAAATGCAGAGACACAATAAATAACACACTCCAACACATTTGGACACAGGCACAGATACTGGTTTACATCCATTTAACACAACTTTACACGTTCTGTCAACCGACACAAAAATAGTTTGTAAATTGTGTAAGAAATATATGTAATATAAACAAATTTAACACAATCATAACATTGTCCACAATGTTGGGGTTGGACATTAGTATTGGCCAACGCGCGGGAGCTCTATAGGCGGGAGCTGGCGTCGGTCCAAAAACGGCTCCCCATAAGAATAACATGGGGAAAAAGCGCCGGAAGTGATGTTAAACCGCTGTTTACCCACTACTACACAATAACTTCTAAGTTGTTTACATGTGTTGTTTATTTAGTGTGGAGTTATTTTTGAACTCGTGGATTTCTGCAAAGGATGTATTAAAATTAATTTTAAATAGTTTGGATTAAAACACAAATTTCAGTTGGCGGCAGTATTTTTCAAAAATATTTTTGACCGTTATAGTGAATTTGGGAAATGTAAGTGAAATTTATTAAAACACTTGCCTAGGACAATAACATATCCAAATTGCAGACAAATCGGACAGTAAACACCAAAGATAGTTTTTTAGCCTGAATTTGAAAATTAATTTTTAAAAATATAGAGGAGGGATGGGGATGGGGACAATATATTTAATATAGGCAGGGGTTGGACATTAGTATTGGCCAACGCGCGGGAGCTCTATAGGCGGGAGCTGGCGTCGGTGCAAAAACGGCTCCCCATAAGAATAACATGGGGAAAAAGCGCCGGAAGTGATGCCTCTTTCCTGTTTACCCACTACTACACAATAACTTCTAAGTTGTTTACATGTGTTGTTTATTTAGTGTGGAGTTATTTTTGAACTCGTGGATTTCTGCAAAGGATGTATTAAAATTAATGCAAATTTTAAATGGGGGAAAATAAGGCAGGGGCCAAAAAGAAAATTTGTGTAGGGTAGGATCGGGCGTCGGTGCAAAAACTGATCCCCATAAGAATAACATGGGAAAAAAGCGCCGAATAGTATGCCTCTTTCCTGTTTACCCACTACTCAATGGGATGTGTGGGACACAAATGGGATATCCTGGGGACGTTGTGTGCTGTGTGGGTATATATACAGTTTCGAACGAATGGTGTTTTTGGGGTCTGGGGACCTCAAAAAGAAAAGTTATCATGGTCCCGGGCCTATAGGTCTTACCATGCCGACTACGGTAATAACTTCTTCCCTATAGGGGAAATTCACTAAAACTACTTGAATGGCAACTCAAACTATTTTTTCGATAGACGAGTGAGCGTAGCGAACGAGCTAATCCGGGAGGCGAGTGAGCGAAGCGAACGAGCTTATACTGAAAATGAACGAGTATTTGAAATAAAACAGATTCAATGCCTCTTCTGCGGAATCAAACACCGAGCATGGCTCAGTCCCCCGGTACTTAGTAATAATATAACAGACTCTTTGGTGTCCACGGTTTTCATGTTTTGCAAATAAACAAGTGTGTGTTGTAAATTCTTTGTTTTTGTTTTTAAATAAGTTTATTATAACAATCTGGCATTTATGCCATGTCTGGTATGTTGGTTACGACTTGAGATATGCATTTATCAACGGAAATTAAGTTCAGGGTAATACATGTTTAGGTAAATAAAATGTTGAACGAATAGAATGTAGTAACAGTCTGAGCCTTAAGGGATTTGGATGTCGTAAATAAGACTTTTTTGCAATCAAGGATGAACCCATACCATATTTATACTGTGAATTGACAGTTAGTAGTGCCTTCCCTGCAATCTTCTACTGGCCAGCTAAACAGAAGGTACTACCAATATATAAGTTATATTTTAACACTCCATGTTTATTACAATATAAATAATACAACCTAATTGTGTATTTAAGTATAAATGGTTCCATCTATCCATACCCTAAGAACTCCATGGTGTATGGAAAGAGTTTTTAGATTATGAGAGATGATACAACCCATTTGCAAACTGTCTTCTGACAGTTATCGTTAATATGTACTCATATATTAAATACGTCTTAATCTCAAATATAGCTCATTAAAACCAAAATCTTGTTTTTGGATTTCTAAACTACGCCACCACCCCCAGGCTGTACTGCCTGCAGGAATAAATAGAACCACCCTCACTAATGGAAGTGTCAGACTGTGTAAGCTTTGTCCCGTAAAAATTGAAAGTAATGAGCTCACTGTGTTTATGAACAGATCTGTGGAACTTTACACATAAATTGTGATATTAAGTAAATAAGCTAATTGTTATAATATGTTAAAGAAAAATTTTGATAAAATAAAAATACTTCTTGATGAAGTCATAAACTTTTCAATAAGTATGATGAGAAGATGTAAGATAGGGTCCGTTGCACAACGTCAAGGTTTATAACGTAAAGTTCTATTTTTGTAAAAGCAGCATTTCACAACGTAAAGTTTCATAAAGTAAAGTTGTCATTTAATACAATGCAATAAAAGCTGTTGTCAAAACGTAAAGTTTCAAAAGGTAAAGTGACTGATTTAATACAGATTAAATTTATAAGTGTTTCAAAACGTAAAGTGTCAATACGTAAAGTGAAAGAATTATAATTTAGTAAATATGTAGTGTTGCACAAAGTAAAGTGGCATAAAGTAAAGGTGTTATTTTGTTGAACTTAATCTAAAGGAGTTGTAATAATGTAAAGTTTCAAAACGTAAAGCTTTGATTTAAAAACAAATTTAATAAATGGTTGTTTCACAAAGTAAAGTTTCATATTGTAAAGCTATAACCGTAAACGCCAAAGATAGTTCACTCCAGTCCGTTGTTGAATCGAATTCAATAATAAAATATTTGGAAACATTTTAAAAATATACTGTTTCATAACGTAAAGTTTCAAAAAGTCAAGTACAGTCGAACTCAGAATTTCGTAGGGCTGGCTGCAGCAAACAATACATTGATGTAACGCTTGCTGTTTCTCACATTATGAAGGCATAAAAGGTGCGGCTAACTTCAGCTCTACAAAGTAGTTACATGGATACTGTACCAGTATTGTCTTGATCACAGTTACAGTTTATAGTTTCTATAGTTACTGATATGATTAATAAATAAAATTCTATTAATAATAGCTTTAATTATTAAGTAATATATACAAATGTATAAGCAAACCAAAATTAAAATGCTTTCTAAGTAAATATAGCATTTCCTCCTTCCCGTTGTGCACATAACGGTTGCTTAAATTTATAATTTAACTACTATATAATATCTGGAATAAATATATTTGAATAATAAATACTATACTAACTACTTTCCTTATTATTAGACACAAGATGTAAATATCATTTTTTGGTCGGAGCGAATATACTACTTTGTAACGACAGTTAGTTTAGTTTTTGCAGCACACTGAAGTGTGGGTAATACATTTTCAAGTTGTAGTACATTTAACATTGTAGCTATTCAGATAGTCCCATATATATTTACTAGCCAATCATACGGAAGTAATGTTTTATAGTAGGAATTGTAACAATTATAATTAGACCATAGCATACTAATGAAACAACTCTAAATTAGAAAATGTGTTTTACAAAGAAACATTCCCCTAAGACAACGTGCTATCTTTTCTAAATTTATTTTTTTGTAACATCACATAAACAGTTCTAGGAGGCTTACAAATTTACGTATTTTAGCGAATTTCCCCTATAGGGAAGAAGCTATTAACGTAGGTGGCATGGTAAGGCTTAAGCCCGAGACCATGATAACTTTTCGTTTTGAGGTCCCCAGATGCCAAAAACACTATTCGTTCAAATTTATATATATATATGTATATATATATATATATATATGTGTGTGTGTGTGTGTGTGTGTGTGTGTGTGTGTGCCCGTTACCGCGATAACTTTTGAAAGAAACACCCGATTTTGATGAAATTTGGCACAAATGTGGAGAGTAACATTTATGACTTTAAGTTCGAAAACCAGGTCGATCGCACTATGGGAAGGGGGTTTTATGGGGGTTTACAATTTTCCAAAAATCGGTTTTTTGGAAATTTGATCCCAAAATGTTAAAAACACTGAATTTTGGTTATAGCCATTTTATAGAGCTTAAAAAACAAATAATTTAGTATTTTGAATCATTAACCTAGGTTAAGTGGTTGCGGAGAAAATCCAAAAAAAGTTTCCCATGTTAATCTTATGGGAAAAAGGTTTTTAGATTTTTCTCAGATAGTTTTACTAAAAACTTCACATTTCTGTTTATTAATGTGTTTAGCTCAACAAAACAAACATTTTGGTGTTTTAACGTTGTTCTACGTCCAACCGTTGAAGATATATTCAAAGTGCTAAACACAGTACGTTGTCCAATGTTATCCTTATGGAGAATAAATAAAATTCTATATCTCGATTAATTATGAATGTATATTGATGAAACTTGGTATGTGGCTTCAACTAGTTGTGGTATATTGATATTAGCACAAAAAACAAGTTTTTTGTTGATAGTCCCTGTAGCTGCAAACCTGCATACTCGGCCCCCATGTTATTCATATGTAGAATAAGTAAAGTTGTATATCTCCCTTAATTATAAACTTACATTAACAGAACTTGGTATGTAGCTTCACCTGGTTCAGTTGTTTTGGTAATTGCAAAAAAACACATTACTTATCTTCCTCCTTGCAGCAAACCTGCGTCCTCAACCCTAATGTTATTCTTATAGAGAATAAATAAAATGCTATATATCACTTATTTATGAATGTATTTTTGTGAAACTTGGTAAATATCTCTATGTAGTAGAGAGTCACATATATATGCATTGGAAATTCGCTGAGTACGCAGGTTTTCTGCGACGAAGGTATTTTTGTTTAAAAAACTTTGAGTTAAATTTTAAAGTAGTTTTGACTTACTGTTTAATTAAAATAAGTAAGTGTAATTAAAATGATTTTACCAGGGTACTCAAGTATATTTACTTTTTGTTTATTATATCTATATATATATATATGTGTGTGTGTGTGTGTGTGTGTGTGTGTGTGTCCGTTACCGAGATAACTTTTGAAAGAAGCGCCCAATTTTTATGAAATTTGGCATAATGTGGAGAATAACATTTATGACTTTAAGTTCGAAAACCAGATCGATCGGTTTGTGGGAAGGGGGTTTTATGGGGGTTTAAAACTTTCCAAAAATCAGTTTTTTGAACTTTTTACCCTAAAATTTTTAAAACACTAGATTTTGGTTATATCCGTTTTGTAGAGCTTAAAAAAAAACAATTTAGTATTTTGAATCATTAAGCTAGGTTTAGTGGTCGTGGAGAAAAGTCAAAAAATGTGTCCATAAAATTTCCCATGTTAATCTTATGGGAATACGGTTTTTAGATTTTCCTCAGATAATTTCACCAAAAACTCCACATTTCTTTCTACCAATCAGTTTAGCCCTACAAAACAATCATTTTGGCGTTTTAATTGTTGTTTTACGTTCAACCGTTGCAGTGACATTCAAAGTGCTAAACACAGTACGTTGTCGAATGTTATCCTTATGGAGAATAAATCAAATTCTATATCTCGATTATTTTTTAATGTATATTGATGAAACTTGGTATGTGGCTTCCACTAGTTGTGTTATATTGATATTAGCACAAAAAACAAGTTTTTTGTTGATAGTCCCCGTAGCAGCAAACCTGCATACTCGGCCCCCATGTTATTCATAGGGAGAATAAGTAAAGTTGTATAAGCCTATATCCCTTAGTTATGAACCTAAATTAATAAAACTTGGTATGTAGCTTCAACTGGTTGAGTTAATTGCAAAAAAACACATATCTTATCTTCCTTGTTGCAGCAAACCTGTGTACTCATTTATAACGTTATTCTTATGGAGAATAAATAAAATGCTATATATCACTTATTAATGAATGTATTTGTGTGAAACTTGGTAAGTGGCTCTAGGTAGTAATGATACCCACATATTTGCATTGGAAATTCGCTGAGTAAGCAGGTTTGCTGCGACGGGGTTTTTAAGCTTTCTATTTTGTTATACAAAAACTACACAGGGACATCTTTGTCCCTATTGAGCTCAAAGAGTCAAAAACTTTTAATACAACCCCATAATGGGGTCAAGCGTTTTCCGGTATTTATTCCCAGTGAATTGTTAAAACTCGTTAAAGGGAAAAGTTTAGCAATCAAATTTTAAGTAAATTGGACAACAAATATGACTGATAGAGTGCGAACATAGATCTGAATGTTCGTTTTTTTTGTGGGTGACTTCATGACGCAAAAACTAGATGAGAAAATTATCTTCAATTTACCATGAACATATCTTACAAATCAGAATAACAAATCAGGTGTGTTCTCAATTTTATCATTTCTTTAGGGCTATGCCGCAAAGGGTATTTAAGAGCCGGCAAGAGTCAAGGCGAATATGGGTTATTTTCAGCGCCTTCAAATGCACTAATACCGTATTTCCAGTAGCTGCCGCCGATGGGCGAACTAAAAGCTGTCTGCGGAGAGCTACCGCCACCACCTGCTGCCAGCGATCTCTATAGTAGTTATAGAGATCGCTGCCTGCTGCTTGCCGTTTCGTTTGCCCCCACCCTCCAAAGTAGTGTGCGTGCTTGGCGCCTGGCGCGGCTTCCACATCCTCGCAGCGCAAGCCCAGACCCCGCGAAGCAGCGGCCTCCGTCCTCCAGTAAAACAAGGCAGTGGCTACGTACACGTCCGACGTGAGCCGCTACTGTTCACGTCCGTTCCAAATTATGCACCGTACGTTACTTTTCCTGTGATTTTTAAAACAAATTGAGAGCCAGAAAACCTCCTAACCTAACCTAACGTAACCTAACCTATCCTAACCTAACGTAACGTAACGTAACGTAACCTAACCCAACCTAACCTAAGCGGTAGCGAAGTGAATTTGCCCTTACATTGGACGTGTATGCAGTCACTTCGGTAAAACAACGCCATTCAGGATCACGACCATAAGCGTGGTTTGAGTATTTTGTTTGGGCGACAAAATTATAGTAATTATTGATTATATCGTGACTTTTTTTATATATTACAACAAATTTCAAATTATTCGGGGAAACCGCTCCAGAGTATCCTGTCTGTCTTTAATTTATAAGATACTAGCAGTTTCCCGGCGTACGTTGCTGCGCCCAAATTAAGTTGGTTACTAATTAGAGCTGTTAATTTTGTAAACACTAAATTTCTAAAACCTGACACTGCACCCTTGTATGCCCTCTGGGTCGGAGCCCTTTGGACAGATTTGCACCAAACTTCTCACAAACCATCCTTGAATAATCCTTAATAATTCCTGAAAGTTTCATTACAATCTGTCGAGCGGTTTCGGAGTCCATAGTCTACACACATATATACATACATACTTTCACTTTTATAGATATAGATGATCGGAAAAGATTTAAAGCGTTGTTTTTGATTCCGTAAAATTCCAGCTTCTGGAGCAACACATCATGGTCGACACAGTCAAAAGCCTTGCTCGGATCAATAAAGGTTGCGCAGGCAAAATCCCTGTTTTCATAGGCGTTTCTTTGACCATAAGACCATATGGATTCTTTGATAATGGATGGTATCAATTCCATCCACAGTGGACTTCTAAAGCCAAATTGATAGTTGTTAAATAGATAATTTACTTCAAATAAAGTGCTTACCTGACTGTAGATAAAATGTTCTAGCACCTTGGATAAAACAGGTACTAGACGGATAAGGGGAACAAAGAAAGGGCAACAAAACAAATCTCAAACAACCTCATGGACAGGACTGGTTAGATATTTATATTCGTTTTGTTTAGTCAAATGTTGTGTATATAAAATAAGAGCCGGATTTAGGAGGCATGGGCCGCTAGGCTCAACCAGTGGTGTGGGCCCTTGTTTTCCTTGTTGTGTCCAGTTCCAAGCTGGTAGGTCTGTAAAGTTGGCCTACCCAATTCAGCTTAGTCTACCCAGTTTATTTTATACTTACTTCTTTGTTAGTTCCTGTTAGTTCTCATAAACATATCGTTAGTTCATCAAAATTAACCTTGTTTAAGCCTTGAATGAATGGGTATGCCAATTTCACACTATGAAAAAGTAGTTTACCCACAATTAAACCACATAATTCCTATTTCTTTATGTCTATCGTTAGTTCCTGATAGTTCCCTCATGTATACCGTTAGTTCAATGCTATCAATGGTTTTACAGTCAAAAATTCAAAATGGGTAAGCTAACATTCCAATGTATGTAGTAGCCTACCCTTTTTGACGAAAGTTTATTGAAGTTTGTTCATGTCTCTTGTTAGTTCTCCGTTAGTTCCTGTTAGTTCCATCATAAATGCTGTTAGTTCTAACGAGAGACGTGAACAAATTTCAATAATCTTTTGTAAATATGGGTAGGCTACTACATCCACTGGAATGTTAGCTAACCAAAATTGAATTTTCTGTTGTGAAACCATTATTGTTACCTATTGAACTATCGGTATTTATGAGGGAACTAACAGGAACTAACGAAGAACTAATGAGAGATATGAACAAATTTCAATAATATTTCGTCAATATGGGTAGGCTCCTACATACATTGGAATGTCAGCTAACAAACATTGATTTTTTGGCTGTAAACCCATTAATATTATTGAACTAACGGTATTTTTGAGGTAACTAACAGGAACTAATGAATAACTAACTATAGACATAAAGAAATAGGAATTATGTAGTTTAACTGTGGGTAAGCTACTTTTCATAGGTGAAGTTGGCCTACCTATTGATTTAAGGCTTTAACAGGGTTAATATTGATGAACTAACGGTATTTATGAGGGAACTAACAGGAACTAACAAAGAAATAACGAGGGAGATGAACAAATTAAAAACATTATTAAGGTGACATTTTTATTGATTGTATCAGGCTTTTGAATGGGGGTTTGTGTGGTGCGGGCCCCTGGGCGAGAGCCTAAGTAGGCTATGCTTTAATACGGCCCTGGGCTTGGTTTTAAAAAAGGCCAATTGGTGTTACTGGAGACGAAACTCTGTAAAAATAATGCGCTAGACTTCCTAATATATCTGGAGGTCTTATCTGGTGTTTGACTGTAATTTTTCTTCAGGTACTCCAAGACCGCCCTCCCACTAGGTCAAAGCCACTGCGTTGCATAGCCACTCGTCGACCACTTGACCTGTTGAAATTTCATTTAGACTTATGGAACCCTTCATACTAGTGGGTCACAGCTACACTTGACACAGAATATCCTTCAGCTATGGGAACTGTATTTAGTTCAAACAGTTGGAGTAGAGAGAGATTTAGACCTCGGTCTAAATCCGTCATCAGTTGTTTCCATTATCTGTTCAGTCAACTAATTGTACTAGTATTGTTGTATTGTTGTTATGTAAACAAAATAACTGTTCATCAGTATTCAATTTTCAATAGCCCAGCTGGTTATCCCAGTCACCCCGGCAGTGGATATTCCGCATGAAATGTACCCACCTCGGTGGCAATCAAATCGACACTTAAAAAGTTAAATGTTACTCAGCTAATAAATATGTAACTTGTGATGAGGGGATTTGATTGCTTGATATGGGAGCAGAGTTTACAGAGGGGCAAAAAGGTGGCCAACCACGTAGGCTACACTTTTTTACACGAGACGAGACTCCTTAGATATATTAACCTCGTTAGGGTCATCTGAGATGTCCCCATAACCATAGACTACATTCCCTAACTTCTCTATAGTCCAGCAATTTTCCCGGTAGAACAAGCCTTTAATGCTCTATAAACTATGATCGTAATATAGAGCGTACGCAACACATGCCAATTTACCAAGTAAATTTACCTATAGGCTAAGGGGGCCGCCTTTTTCCAACTATTCACTAGCAATAAACTATATCACAATGAAGGACCGGATATAAGCAGAGGCTACATAGGCGAACGCCTAAGGTCAATATTTGTAACATAACATCATAATCTAACTTAAGTGCAATGCTAATAACATTACAATTGTTTATTTATCGATGAAAAAGTAATATACTAAAAAATACATATATCCTTTGACAAGAAAAAATGTAACACAACATTTATGTAAAAGATACTGTTGAGTATATATGTATTATGTTCAAATTTGTGTTAAATTGCTTGATTGTTTACCGCTGTCGTTTATATCAAATTCACATGAGAATCTTAAATACCCGATTTTACGGGTAAATCCCCGCACCTCGAGTCCAAAATACCCGACTTTACCCGTTCTTTTTCTTAATCCCCGCAAAATACTCGAAAACCGGGTAATTACCCGGTTTCTGGCAATACTGGGCTCAGGCGTGGAGGATGCGCACGCAGCTTCCCCACCTCTTCAGGCGCCACGACATAACTTTAGGCGGGTTCCAAGCGCGGGAAACCGCGGCCGCGGCACTGGAACGCGACTGCATTTGAACTTCCACTAAATCTTTTTGTTGTACTCATTGTTATTTATTATTGTTTTAACACTACAACTTTTGGTTATAAACAAATACTGAACAATGCTGGGTGCAGTACGATAAGCGTTTACCAAATTAATCGGATATAAAATAGTGACAACAGTGTAGTTGCGATACTGATTTTTTCGAGCCCCCAGCAAATATATTCTCAAAACCATCCCTAACTTACGCCACTGCCACAATTACACTATGATACATTGATATTACAGCTGAGATTGTCGAAAACAAAATTAAAATATTCCTTTCGCAGTAAACCTATGTACTCAGCGAATTGACAATGCATATACATATATGTTTATCACTAATAGATAAAGCCACTTACTAAGTTTCATACAAACAATTCATAAATAAGTGATACTGTATATAACATTTTATTTATTCTCCATAGTTTAGCCCTTTGAATATCTCTGCAATGGTTGGACGTAGAATAAACACCAAAATTATAGTATTTAACATTAATTTGTAAATATAACTAGTTTGACGTGTTCAGTACTGTATCAGTTTTTAGACAAATAAATGAGTTTGAGTTTGGGCAGGAACAAAGGAAGTTATTGACCTGGGACATTATGGATTTTATTAAGCTTTACGTCTTTATACTTGTCGGCTTAATTCTTTCTTAGGTATTTCATCCTTCATTGACGTGATGACATATTATAAAAAAAGGATGGTGTTTGACACCTGCCGACTTTATTCTTAGGTATTATAAACTACATAGACTTGATCAAACTTTATTACAAACATTATACCGGTAGCCTAAACAATACTGGAACTGGCGTTATGTATCTGGAGCTTAGGAAACGTCTAGCTCATGCAACCTTATCGCAGAATATACTAATGGATAGGTTAGGGTAAAACTGTTCGGGCGCTGGCCCGCGTTAATTTTTACACTTCAGCAAATATAGTCGAAAGCTAACACAGTTTTCCGCCGAAACTAAGCAAAAGAGTACCAGCAACTAATGGTAGTGATTACAGTCTACAGGGTTTAACTTGGCAATCGTTGAATGTCAAGTAAAGCTCTGTTCACGGGGCTTGGCACCTGGGAAAGGCGATAAACTACTGAAATTTCTCGTTAATAAAAGTATACATTAAAAAAACAACCAAAAAAATGTTTTACAATGAAATAAGTGATTTTTGCTTTCTGTTGAGAAAAGTAGACTGAAACACTAACGGTACCAAGCCAAATAGAGGCGAAAAGTCATTCCAGAGCAGACGGTAACCAGATGCCGAGCATTGTTACCCGAACTATATTATGCTTACTTCGATGAAACACTGGCATTTTTCACATATATAATATTATGTACATAATATAATACATTTATAATATTATTATAATAATATAATACATATATATATATATATATATATATATATATATATATATATATATATTCACATATTATGTCATCAATGTGCATAATGTCTGTGGTGGATGGGAGTTCTTTGAAGCTTTTTTAAATAAGAGTTGCAGAAAACAAATATGAAACTTATAATTTACGACAGCTGCCGGTTCAGCCGGTCCGAGACACGTTGGGTCAATAGTTGGTGGATAATGAAAAGGCCCAAGGGCTGATTTATACCACCAAGTAAAACTGGTATTAAAAAATTTTATATTAACTATACAATGTTTAAAATTGAAGTGGATCGATTAAATAATATCGCATTTGAAGTTTTATTACATTACACATTAAAAATAAAGTAAATCTACTTTATCATATTATTATAGACCGGTATAACAATAATAAACTATAAAACACCACTACATTTTGTAAGTGTAGAAATGATTAAACATAAGGGATTTAAAACAAGTAGATAAGTAGATAATGTATCTTTCGCGCTAGCCCAGGCTCTGCCGCCCTCGCGCTCCAAACATACCGTAGTTAACAGTTACGCATGTTCCTCACTTCTTAAAAACATTAATATTTATGTATAAATGTGTTCAGAAATGTCTGTGCAAACGGTTTTAGAGGAAGTGTTTTTCATTTATTATACGTATAACCAAAATAAACATCAAAAACCTAAATTTGAAACAACAAAAATAACTTTTTTTTATTTATTTAGTTAATTTATCATAAACAGTATCTGTTTAAAAATGATAGCACATTTATCGACAAAAAAGAACTAAAAAGAGTTAACCCTAAACAACGTTTTGTTAAAAAGTTATACTCGATGACATTAAAGTCTACGATTTCGAGCTTTGAGGGGGGGATAGAAGGGGAAGCACAATGCGGATTTTAGGGGACTTTTGAGAAAACACGTCTTTCAATATGGTCTATCAACTGAGAAAAGATCAGCTTTACCAAAAAGAGTTCAGACACAAACATTAATTGACTGGGCTACAAACGCCGCGGTCGCCGCGCTGGCGCTGAGCGCTGTCGACAGATCTCCACGTGCTCGGGACCGCCTGCAACTTGTGGAAGGCAACACACAATAATGTACACGTGCTCAGGACCACCTGCAACTTGTGGAAGGCAACACGCAGTACAATCTCTGGAGCGGACTGTACTTTACCTTGTGTCACTTTACGTTATGAAATAGTCTACTAAATTAAATTCAATGTTTTAAAACTCGACTTTTTGGAACATTCCCGTGTACTGAAATTGGATCGAACTGGAGTGAGTTTGTTAACTGGACGTTATGCAACTTTACGTTTTGAAACAGGTGGTTTTTAAAAATACAAACTTTATGTTTTGAAACTTTACCTTATGAAACTCTATCTCCGAATAGAACTAAAATTTAAATACTGGACGTTATGGTACTTTACTTTGTGGAACACTCACATATTTTATTTAAATTATAATAGCTACTTTACCTTATGAAACTTTACGTTTTGAAACGCATTTTAAATTAAACTATATTAATTGATAACTTTACGTTATGGAACTTTACTTTGTGAAACACTATATATTTAATACTTTATAATTATGAACTGGACGTTTTGAAACTTTACGATTTGAAATCGCTACATAACAAAACTGTAAAAAATAGCTACTTTACTTTATGCACCTTGACGTTATGAATCGTCCCCGTAAGATATATGATATATACGTTGGAAAATTTAAAAAAAAATCTTTATAATTCTGTAAGCGAAAATTTTAAGTCAATATTGTGGGAATTTGGCAAATCGCAGGATGATGGGAGATAGCTCAAATTAAAAGTCCTGATCCCAGGGAATCGGGAAAAATAGCGTTATTTCTGAAAGTTACCAGCAAACTAGAAATAACGTGAAACATCCCCCATAAGAAAAGCATGGGGATTTAAAAACGTTTGCTTTGTTTACATTAAAACATGTGAATTGTATTCAGCATGTTAAGGAGTAAAAATACCATTTGAAATAGAATAGTGGAGCAAGGTTAGGGGCTATGGCCCCTTCAACCCACTAGTATGCATAAATATTATAAATATCAATTATTCTAATACGGGCTACCATCGTTGAAGAATTACATTTAATTAAATTGTTCCACACATACATTCGCAACAGTGTTATAATTAAATATTTTGTAAATTAGTTTTACCATTTATATCCAAATAAATTGTTCCAGTTGAATGTTGGCTATATGTCTGTATTAAAAAATAATAAACATGATAAAATAATTTTAGTCTCACAACACTATAACATATATTTACACTTATACTGTAGTTAAATACAAGACGGTAAATATACTCAAAAGAGAATGATTACCTCTTCTTGTACCTAAGACGTAAACGACAAGTTTAATATACATGCATTTAATAGTTGTTCATGTTATTTAGTTAAGTACTATTCTGATAAATTATGATATTGTTGTATGTACGGGGGAAGCTCGATTACACATCATATAGATGGTCCATCGACCCTCTGGTATATTGAAAGAAATTTAAATATCTGAGGAAGGATCTATGGCCCATCGAACCATTTATACAAATTTAGTTTTGTTTATAAAAGGGGTCGATGGACCATCAACCCAGTTTATATATTTCTCTAATGAAATAAAATAAGGCTCGATGTACCATCGGCCCCAAAATTATAAATATTAATATTATATTAGTAAAGGGTCGATTACACATCAAATAGATGGTCCATCGACCCGTTAAAACTTTAATATTAATATGTTTCATTTTGGGGTCGATGTACCATCTATATGATGTGTAATCGAACCATGCATTTAAAAATCTAATAATATAAAGTGTAGGGTCGATTACACATCAAATAGATGGTACATCGACCCGTTAGAACATTATTCTAAATAACTTTGTTTTAGGGCTCGATGTACCATCTATTTGATGTGTAATCGACCCTATGTCTTTATAATATGTTATTTTATGGATAGAGTGTCGATGGTCCATCAGACCGAAATATAATATTTTATCTTAATTTATATAATGGTCTGATGGCCCATAGACCCGTTTATATTTTGTATTAAATTTCATTTCCTAAACAACTGATGGTCCATCGATCGTTTATGTTATTTCATTTATTTTATTCAAGGGTCGATGTACCATCTATTTGATGTGTAATCGGCCCAGCCCCGTATGTACTTGGCTTTAAATACAAGCTTGATCAATTTATAAAATGTAAAAACAAAAGATAACGCTTAAAATTTGCTTTAAATCTTCAAATTAAAATCGTAATTTTAAGTAGGCCTATTTATAAAACATAGTAAGTAACAAAGGGTATAAATTTTAAAATATGTTAAACACGTTAAATTTTAAGTTTTTTCCTAATCAGATTTGTAGAAAATTACAGAGGAATAAAAAATTTACAACATTTTATTTAATGATAAAGAGATTAAAGTTAAAATGAATTTAATTTATTTTGGTTTAAAGATTCCATAATTCCATATATTTAAAATATAGTGATCAAAAATATACTAAAACATTATATTTAAGAAAATCAAAAATGATAAAAATGAAACAGAAGAATGTAGGTTAGTTTTAAGTCAGAATTCTTAGAATGAAGGACACGACAGTAATTTAAACTCCAGCTTTTGCAAACAGCTGGCATTTCTTTCCCCTGACAAATGTTGTGTAAAACGCTGGCAGACACTTAGTCAGCATTCCACAGGAGGTATTTGACAATCCTAGGCTTTTCTCTTACTCCCTCGGAACAAAGAAACTTTTCACTACACTACTTTGAGATCAGCTGTTTTCGTTATGTGTTTATCACCTGCGAAACTTCATATGTACATACAGATGTTTAATGTTTACAGTGGAACGTAATGTTTACTGAGGAAAATTTTCTATCAGCAACAACTCATATGATAAGCACATAACAAAAACGGCTGATCTCGAAGGAGTGTAGTGAAAAATATCGTTCAAAACTCAAGTGAAAGTGTTTTGCATGTTCTCGACCATTTGAAGTGCTCGACAAGTCTCACACTTAAAACGTATGGCCTCGAACATGCAAAATCCCAGTTTCCATTTTTGTTATGAAATATACTCTATTACATTTAGGTTCGATAGAGAACATAAGCAAAAGTCAGTGTATATATCCAAAAATGGGCATTAAAAAAACATTCACCTACTCAAAAAGAAATTAAATTAAAAATTTCGGAATGTGATTGTAATAAAAAAAAACATTAAAAATGAGTAAAATGTATACTATCAAATGTATTTCATGCGTTTCTACGTCATACAAAGAGAAAATTAATCATAAATAATAACTATTTTATTGTACGAGTGTTGTATTAAAAAATAAGTAACACACCCTCTGCCCCTTTATAGTTATTGTTTTTTTTTAAAGACGATGGCTGCCTCTATTGCCTTACTTTGCCCGACCACATAGACTACAGATCTGGGCATGGAATGTATCCATCAAAGCAAGGGGCGAGCCGTAAAAGTACGAGTTGAAAAGTAACACTTCTTAAAACTCTATTAAGAACTATTATGAACTGCTGTGTTTAAATTGACATACTTTAACATTGGATATTCTGTACCTGTTAGCGAAGTATTTATTGCAATAGTAAGCTACAAAAGATTAATATACTTAGATACCAGTTGGTAAGTTTACAGCATTTGCTAATTGCTAGGGGTTAATACGTATTTTATTTGTTTGCTAAGAAAAATAAAGGAAATTACATAAACTGGCAGTCGCTTCTCAAAGGTAAGCAACATGTTGTTAAGGGGTTTTTCATTAAAGTAAAAGTCTACAAAGCAGTCAGTAGAGTTTAGAATATCTATCTCTGAATGTAAAGTCATATAAAACCACCTATAAAGCAATAGTGGTCATGAGGATGCGTTTTATTTTGATCGATTTAATTCAAAACAAACTTGCGAAATGAATTGGTTTCTATGAACTATTGGATGAATCTCTCCATTGGTCAGAGGATGAATGTATTTAGGTCCACAGTATCATTGGATATATTGATTACCGCTCCTCTGATGTGTTTTCAGCTTTGATAAAATAAAATTTCCTCCCAATTAGTGATTAATTCAATTGATTTGCTATCCATTTATCAACAGTCACTTAGTGTGAGGTTACAATGTATTTCTAATTTAGTCTAGGCCCTATACATTTTTGTATTCTTTTTAAGGAAAACTGAAAGGGTAGAGTACCTCTACTCTACTACGAGAACGTTAACAACAATAATGAAATGTACTCTTTCATTTATGAATGTAAAAGGAAACATACATTTCCCTGATTAAACTTTTGAAACAAAGGTTCTTTTTGCCTTTGTTTAGTAAATATATTTTAATTAGTTATTTAATCTTTATTATTTATAATTTACAACATGTTATCTTTACAAATACTCACAAGATTTGCCAATTTAAAATGAAATTACTACACTCCAACAAACACACCCTTCTACAGTCACGAAAATGTGATTGGCGAAAACACTGATAGCAAAGTGAAACATCAAAAAAAAGAATCCTATTCTTTATCATAAGTTTCATCGAAGATACAGATAATTTATTAAGGAAAAAAGGAGTTAGTATAAAATAATTTAGTTTAAAATGTTACACTTTATAACATAACAAAATATAGTTTGAAACTTTGAGGGAGGTTGTGTGGCTCATTGTGGATTATTGGGAAATTTTAGAAGAACACGCCTCTAGTAATGATATTTGATCTGGAAAAATTCAGCCTTACCAAAAAAAGTTGCATGACAAAAACGTTATTGACTGAACTACTGTACGTACATAGTGGTCTTGCTTAACACCAAGATATTTTTACATGCAAGTCAATATAATTACATTACATTTACCTTTAAAAGTATACTATCTTGAACCCAAAGTATAGTAGTATAGTATGGGTTCAGCTATCCTGAAACCATTTTAATGTTAGCAGATCCAAAATGTAAAATCTGTATATTAGTGGCCGCGGTAAGAAGTATCATGGTTACTGCTCCTGGCAAAGCTCTTGTTTACTTGTAAAAGTTCATTACAAGTTGTAAAGTTTTCCTTTTCAACTAAGCAAAGCTTACCTCCATTAATTATTCCTCTCTTAGCGAAATAAAATTTGTATTGACATTTTAATTGACTTTTCAGAAATGAATATTTCAAAATTTTAGAAATCTAGGGGTTTTGGTTATTTTTTTCCATTTTCAAGGGAGTTTCAATATATTATAGATTATAAATAAACAAAAAAAAATATAAAAAGTGAAATATAAGAGCTGGTCTCCCAGTCTATGAGCATTCATAAATAAATAGACCACCTCGAGGATAAAATCATTTGGTTCAGGGGGATTCTAATCGAATACTTACTCAAAAGTCGTAAAAGGAAAATTGTGATAAAAACAATACATTATCTAGGCGTTCTTCAATTTTTGTTATAGAAAATAACTTGATTCCAAAAAGGTACACAAATTCTTATATTCTGCATAAGAAAAAATAAAATAAAATAACAGTTTGATTTCCATACCCGTCTTCAATAAAATAACAATATAATTTAACCTACACAATCGGCTAAATCCTACAACTATTGATTATACTGAAGGAGACATCCCATCTATATGGCCCAGCTGTCCCACTATTAGTGTTTGCCAGATTTTGAAGCGGACTTAGTTTGATTAGGTCACCGACAGATTGTGCTGCTGCCAACTATTTATTTTAGTTATTTACGTTAACTTGTAAAATATCTCCACCCCAGAAAGCAAGTGATAATCAACTTATGTTTGTGCATTGTATTATCACCTCCTTGAGAGGATAAGTAATCCCCCATGAAAATGTTTTTATCAGACTTGATCAAAATTGATCAAATTTGAACAGAGTTGATCAAGTTTGAATAACTTTGATCAAGTAGTTGAACAGGCCTGATCAAGTTTGTTCAGGCCCAATCAAACTTGATCAACTGTCTTGATCAGGCATGACCAAATTTCATCAGGCCTCATCAAGTTTGTTCAGGCCCGATCAAACTTGATCAGGCATGACCAAATTTTATTAGGCCTGATAAAGTTTGTTCAGGCCCGATCAAACTTAATCAACTGCCTTGATCAGGCATTATCAAATTTTATCAGGCCTGATCAAGTTCATTCAGGTCTGGTCAGACTTAATCAAGTGTCTTGAATTAGGCCTGATATCAGACTAGATCAAATGACTTGACCAGGTCTGACAAATTTTTAGAACTTGATTAGGAACGTTATCCTGTCCTCTATTAAATCAACAACAATCAGTGTTGAAACCCCTCTCAGAGGGGCATATATAAGTTATATATACCTATACACCATATTCCTGTGCTGCATCCACATAAGCTGCATGATTTGTGAGTCATTATATAAGACAATTATATAACTAAGACAAGATTGTCTGTTGTTCAACATTAGCTACTTTAATCCTGTACTACCTGCTAGGAGTACGGCACAGTTTCCTGCCAATGAGTACATTGAGTTAGACGGATGATTTTTATATTAACGTGCAGCTGAAAAAATAAAAACTATAGGGAATTGTTTTGGCATAAGTTGATGAACAATTTCATGTTCATAATATTACAGAAAAAAATCGGGTGTTATTAACTTAAAATCGTGGGCCCATACAGTTTCTTTTTTTCATAATCATTTCTATTCTACATATGTCAAGGAGTGCTTGTGGAGTAGTGGATAAAAGAACAGTCTTCCACGCTGAAGTCTTGGGTTCGAATCCCGACCGTGGCAGGTGTTTTTTCTCATGATTTTTTCAAATTTTTGTATCATATTTTTTAATGCATATTTAATATGTTTCAATGATAAAATATATTATATTTTGTGTTTTTAATTTTTTTTATAAATAAAACCTGATTAATTGCCTGATCAAATTTGATCAGAATTGTTCAAACATGTCAGGTCTGATCAAGTACCTGATCAAATTTGATCTGGAAAGGTCCCAAAACCGATATAAATCTGATCAAGTTTGATCAATCCTTGTTCAGGTTCTGATATTTTTTTGATCAAATCTGACATAGTTTTTTTATATGGGATAGTTGACAGCAGTATACTCTGTCGGTCATTCGTGAGAACTACGTCCTCTTTGAATCCTGGCAACACAAAACTAGGGACAGATTTTACAACAGCAATGAGAAGTCTACTACTTCAGTATATATAGTCAATGCTACAACCCTTGGACTTAATTTCAATTGTATTTTTTAATATGCACGTAAAAATGAAATCTGCCCATATATGCTACTTATTTAAAAGAAGTTTATAAAATGAACGTTCAAAACTTATTAATTATGATATTCATAAATGTTTAATGACATGCAGTGGGTCCATGACATGAGGTGATCAGCTGAGCTCGCTATTGACAAGTTAATCAAGGTGGCTGAACATACGGCAATCTTGATGTATTGTTCTGTAATTTACATGGGCTAGTGGCCACTAATTTCCTGTTACAGTACATAACAAAGACTTGAACCGAGGACATTTTGTTCTGTTACTTTCTTAATAGTTTGGTCACCAAAAATTACTGGTTGGTAAACAGTTACATAAATCTCAGTGGCGTAGATACGGGGGGGAGGATCAGGGGGATATATCCCCCCTTGTAACTTGGAAAAATTAAAATTTCTAACCCCTTGAAATCAAGCTTGCGCCTTTTGAAAAGAATTGCTGCTACTGAAAAACGTATTATATGTGTGCAATATATGTCTCTAAAATATCTTATTTATATTAAGAATGTTGTTCGCGTACAATAAATAGTAGGCCTAGCAGACGAACTGCACCGGCACAGTCCCTCACCCCCAAGTGGCCAGCTCGTCAGCTAGCACCTGGCCTCTCGACCTTGACGTATAGACGGTCTTAGTGATGTGCTTAATGATTACTTTCTAGTAATGATTACAACTGAAATAGGTACTTTTTTAGTACTGGTTAAAAATACTGATTACTTTGTAGTCATGATTACTCTCTGTAACAATTATTCATGACTTGGATGTGTTGGTCTATCAATATAATTACTGTTAGGAATTATTTTGGTACTCCATCAACTGAGCCCGAGTTCCAGTTATTTTAGGTTAAAAAAACTGTTTAAAATGAGGTAAACTAAACCAACAAAGTAAATTTAATTCACTACTTATATTTATTTATCAAGTCACAAATTTATACGTTATTTAATAATTTTAAGCATGTGATTGAGCCTAGCACTCCTATTGGCCCAAAAGTGTCTAGTTCCTTTATCAATGAGTCCCAGCCCTCCAAGCTGCCGTTTCTGATTTCTTAGTATTCAGTACTCGTTAGTACTTGGTGGGTTAGTCTGATATCAGTTACTGAATGTACTCATGCTTACTCTGTACTTGATACTTTTATTTTCGGGTATCTGATACTTTTGCTGGCGATTGAGTTACTTAAAGTGAAGGTGTTGATATGGCGCAAAAAGCAGTGCTTTAGGTGACAATGATGCATGTACTACTGCTACCACCCCCTGTAGTATGGCCACAACCCCAACAACATCAACCAGCATGTGAGTGTGAGAGCTTATCACCATCAGCAGAACTTGAATGTAAGGGGCACGTTAATTTTGTGTACTGATATACGCGCTAGTCACGATCACAGTTTTTTGTTTTGTATTCCCTAATGAGATACCCCCCCCCCTTGACATAGGTCTATCTACGCCACTGATAAATCTGGTTTTATTATCGTATACTAGGATTTATAACTAATTAAAAATGTCGCGAGTAATGCGTAAGTAGTAAGTGTACTAGAATATGATTCCTTCTTTCCAAACCTAAGGTATATCAATTACAAATATTCAGCACCTGTTTAATGTAGTAATCTGTTAAGTGCGTACAAATAGTGTGGCGATGCCTTTGACTGCATTAAATATATACACAAGCACAAAAATATATGAGTAGCTTAGTTTAAATCTAATTAATTATTTCTTTAGAGAAGAATGGAGAACCTACAACCTGCTCTATTTAAGCCAGTCTGTCAGTTCAGTATTGTTATTTATTTGTAATTTTATTGTACGAGCTAAACTCGTAACCAGTTCATAATCGTCTTTTCGAGAACTAAAACGAGTCTTTCTAATATTAGTAGTTACGTAAATATACATGTTTATACCTTTATTAGTGAATTTCCTTTGGAAAGTGAACTATTAGCATGACCCGCACTGTGAAACTTAAGCCCGGGACCACCATAGAAGTTCCTAACGTGATCCCCTGAACAAGTTTGGGGGTCGTTCAAAATTTTATATATATATATATATATATATATATATATATATATATATATATATATACACATATAAATGTGTGTTTGCACTCTAGCGGTCACATTTTTTGTCCGATTTACTTCAAATTTGGTAGGGATGTTCCTTTCTGTAATCAGTTGGACAAGTTCGTTGGGCAAAACAATCGGAAAACTTTAAACCCCTTTTTTGGGGGATTAATCTTTCAAATTTTGAGTTTTTGGGCCCAAAAAGGGTCAGAAAAGCCCCAGATGTAAAATCAAAGCATGGAAAAAGATGGGAATTAGAGAGGCAAAAGTTTTAAGCCCTCTCTCGTCATTCAAGCATAAATATTTACCGAGTTATTAAAGAAAATGTGTATCGACCATACACAGTACGTTGTCTTTTGGGGGTTTTACACTAGAAAAGCCTGTTATTCCTTTGTTAGAGTACTTTTACCATCCCCAGCAACCTCATGTCTACTTTCAAGCCTGTCTGGACCTTCTCCTGACCTTATAATGCGTAAAATTGTATTCCCAGCTTTGAAAGTAAATGAAACCAGGAGTATCAGAACAGCCAAAAAATCAATGTTTTCAGATTTTAATAAAAATTGGACAAATGTATGTTTTTACATTGATTTTGAGTTTTAAAAGTTTTTATGTGGAAATTCACTTCCCTCACGTCAGCGTGCTGCATGCGAACTCGTTATTAGCTCACATTAAAATTTATAGGGATATGTTTATACAATTTAAAATCTTCTTGCTATTATACCATAATTAAAAAAATAATATTACAATAAGTTTTGCAATTATTATTGATTTTGAAATAAAACTATAGAAAACCCACGAGTACCATTCTGAAGCCGAAACACACTCGTAACAGGGCGTTTGTTTAGTTTGATTATTCACGTGTAATCGAATCAAATACATGGAACCAATACTCCACAGCGATTAAATAAATTCAGCTTTAATTAATACAGGCCATCAGGGTTAGTTGTAAATGCTCCACCCCCCACTTTTTTCTAAATTTAAAAAATCAACCCCGGAGCCCAGTTGATCATTGTTGAGTAGTAAGTATTAACTCATTACCCACAACTAAAAAAATACAGGGTTTTAGTAGTATTTTTAATATTTTTAAAACTTTTGATCACCATATTGAATTGAAATTTAATTTTTTAAATTTAAAGGTGAGGTTTTGATGAATTATGTAAAAGTATATTTTTACGCTGAACACAATCCCGTAATCCATTAAAAATCACTATTCGTTCTCGAGATATTGGTACTTAAAAAAGTTCTTGAAGTTAGATTTAAAAGCACAAAACTTAAAACTTATGAGCCCATATTTTCGCAATTATATCAGGTAATGACCATGAACTAAACTAAAACACAGTACGTTGTCCAATGTTAATAGTAGTGGGCATTTGGGGCTGCTAGACCGGAAGTGACGTCATCCGGTCACGTGACCGGATGCGCTGAGTCATGAAAGACGTCATCTGAGGCTGAGCCAGTGACGTAGGCGGTTTTGTGACGTAATGAGGGAAAGTTTAAAGGTCAAGGTCACGGGGAGGTTATTTTAAAAAAGTACTACCTCGCACGCGTAAAATCCGATTGTGATTCGATAGTTTTCATTCGATAAAAATATCGAATGAAAACAATCGAATGGAGCAATCGAATGATACGAGTGCGAGGTAGTACTATTTCATTTAACTTTATTTTTACTTTTCTTTTTATTTACAATAAGTTATGTTTACAATAATTTATGTTTACAATAGTTCCCCGTTGTTCGTCGTCATCGATGTTGTTGATCCGGACGAGTTGCGGCCATCACTTCGCTTTCTGATGAAAGACGGTAGAGACTTCGATTCCTGCGCAGAGTCCATGTTGTTTTTGACGCGTAAAGTTCCAAAGATAAATCGTAACCGGACGCAATGAGAAGTCTTAACTCTTCATTAAAAACCTCGAGGTCTTGGAAAGTCGCCAGATGAATAGAGTCATAATGAATACATCTAATTTTGATGGACATTTCAACAGAGAGCTCAGTAGTGGGTGTTTGTAGGTTTTGGCTCACTTGATTGACAGCTTCCGGTCACGTGACTTTGATGACGTAGGAATGACGTAGTTGGCGACGTAGTTGGCGACGTAGTTGGCGACGTATTAGTGACGTCATGGATGTTTGGAGTAGGTCAAGGTCGTCTGAAGTAGTTTTTAAAAAACTATCTTGCACAAGTTTTGATTCGATGGTTTCAAACTATCAAAATTATTTGTTGCTAAACGTTTTACCCAAAGTATGGCATGTGGGTACTCTGCTGACGCGTCTCAACAAGACGAAGAAGTTGGTGCATTCATAATTCAGATCCGACTAAGGGTATAGCAGTAATAGCGAAAAAACAATATTTTGAAGGTTTTCCGCTATTGCTCCTAATTCCCTCGTCGGATATAAATTCTGAATGCACCATCTTGTTCGTATTGTTGAGCCGCGTCAGCAGAGTACTCACATGCCATACTTTGGCTAAAAAGTTTAGCATCAAATAATTTTGATAGTTTAAAACTATCGAATCAAACTTGTGCAAGATAGATATATTTATGGAATGAAAACAATCAAATGAAACCTGTGCAAGATTTCTAACTTTTATTTTTATTTCTTTATTTACAATAATACACATCGAATAAAAAAAAGTGCAAGTCAGTAAACTTAATTCTAACTATTTCTTTATTTACATTAATGTACACATAGGCAATGATTGTCAGAGAACCGTCGATCCTGCAGTGGCCGTTGCTTCTGTAGATGGGTAGGGTTCACATTCTCCACAATAATACTTCATTCTAGGCGCGGGTGGAAGTGATGTTGGTTGCCACGATGAAGTCTCCGATTCCTTAGAGCTGCCGACATTGAACGAGGCGAGAGGTTCATACTCTTCAAAATTATATCTATTCAGCTGTGTCGGTGGAAGTGTAGTTGCGGATGTTCTCCAGTGTTCTTGAGCTAAAGTGTTTGTTGCGAAAATATCCAATGTTACTTTGTAGCCGTTTACAATCAAAACTTTTAAGTCATCGGAAAGAAGTTGCAAATCATGAACTGTAGAAAGATGAACAGTATTGTAGTGGACACATTTAATTTTGAGAGCCATGATGTTACCTCGTGTACGGCTACTCGCGGAGTGAGCTTCCCACCTCCTCGCCTTCGTTTTATACGCACCCCCCTCCATTTTTTTCACATCTACGATATGAATATTTTCATCACGTAACCTATTGGAGTTCTGCATATAATGCAATGGTTATACATCAGTCCACAATCAGCGCATGTACACCAGTGTCTACAAGGTAAAAATAGTAAATTTTTCTCAGAGGACAAACATACTACACATTCGTTTCCTTCGCTCTTATTTTCTCCTGCTGGTGTTTTAACAGGATGAGGTTTATAAACTCTCCGATGGTTTTGTACAAACTCTCTACCTTTTTGAACTAACAGATAAGCACACCTGTCAAACCATCGTGCATGTTCTTCCCATGGGTTATCTGTCGCTTGCCAATCCTGCAATCCTCCTCCTGCAATTGTAACATACGGTCTTATCATCTTGCCCCATGTAAAAGAAACCAGCATCTGCAAACTCCATTCTAGACTTGTATAGAAACGAGTCTTTTAATGCTGCATCAAACGTATCCAATCTCGATTGTAACTGTGCATATTTAGGAAATCTCATTCTCCTTTTTACTACCATATGTTCCATTTTTTGTTTTTGTAGGTTGTACCAAGGCAAATGTCGGAGGTATACTGACACGGCGTAAGCGTGTAGGGCAGGTACCTACCCTTCCCCCACCATAATGTTCCCCCACCAACTCATTGTCAGTCTGTATGAAAGTGATAATCCTTTAACCAATACAGCGCATTTTATAAGTTCTAAATCCAGGTCAAGGTCACCAAAGAATGTTTTTAAAAAAGATAAAATATCAGTACTTGGAGTTAATACTGACATTTTATCTTTTTTATATTTTATTTTTTTTAACATAAAATACATTTCAAGTTTTACATGATATTGGCTTAATCTAACAATTTGAAGTTCCGGACGAGGTTAAATGCAGAGATAGCTCGGTAGAGTTGTTCCCGCTGACTCCGTGTGATACTATATACAAGGTTCCAGGTTCGATGTTTTGCAGATCTTCATTTTGAAGCAGTTGAACAAATCTCTTGGGCAGGAAAATTTGGAATTTCGCTTCATCTCCTACTGTGTATGGAGCATCGCTTAAAGATACGAGAATAGCGTCTCCCACTGATGTTTCAATCTTCCTCATGCCGTGCACGATGTAATGTTTGTTTTCTTTAATTTCTGAAGTTTTTCTTGTTGGTAGTATAGTTGATTTTGATTGGGTGTTAAACTGATCCGCCAATGTCTGCAGAAATTTCTGTGATGCCATCTTGATACGTGTTATCTCGTTGGAGTCTGGAGTAATACTGATGGTGGGTCTCCTCGCTATCCCCGCTTTTATACCCACCGGTTCCCCCTCCACTTTGAGGATGTAGAAAAGCAGCTAAACGATAAGCGTTCTTTACAGCACAATGAAATTGTTAAAATACAAATATTGTCCATCTCAAATTTGAAACACTTATCCATTTCAACATCTATTACATCTTTTGTAGTATAAAGCTGGATCCAATTGCGTTTTTCTAATCCTTTTGTATAAAGTCTTGTAAATTTACTGCAGTAGTGATTCATAATGCTTTCCACTTCTTCAAAACTTGTATAACCTTCATTCCAACCAATGTGATGCAAGTTTCTCGTCAACCACTTATTAATTCTTTTGGATTTGGAGGTTAATTTGTTAAAAGGAAATGGAGGTTTGAATAAAAAATTATAAATAACATATGTTTGCAGGTCTAAGATGATTAGTTCTTTAACAATGTATCTATCATTGTTTCCACGGAAAGCTTGAAATTCAATTACACCAGACCTCTCCATCTTTCGGATGTCGACTGAACTGTTTCCACACCACGGTAGAGCTTTTATAGCTCAGGCCGTACAGTTCTCAGCGCGTTGGTGTATATTTAACGTGGACACCATCCCCGGTAGGCCTACCCCACGAATTCTATTACGCAAGGCTTTACATCCACTTCTTCATCTCCTCCGCTCATCATGGCACCTGACGATCAACTAAACTGTTTTCCACACCACGGTAGGTTAAATACCAGGCCGTACAGTTGCAGGCGCGTTGGTGTATATTTAACGTGGGCACCGTCCCCAATAGGCCTACCCCACGTATGTTCTTCTTTATTAAGTTAAAATTTAGTCTTTTTTAACTTCTTCTTCTTCTTCTTCTTCTTGTGTTTCGTTTTCTTCTTCTTGATTTTTTGTTTCTTCTTTCTGTGTTGTTTCTTCTGTAGCCTCTGTAGCGATTTCTACAAGTGGTTCAAAATCCTTTAACTTTATCCACATGCAAACTTCATGAGGTATTCTATTAAAAATAGATGTATCCACAGGTCCGTACACGATGGTGCTATCAGGTTGTTTTTCCAAAGTATCGTGCAAATATTCTTTAATAATAGCGCTTGCAAATACCAACTGTCTCATGTACCTTGTAATAGGTTCTGTTGCGTAGTTTAAAACGTAGAATTCTTCACGTGACAGTAGAATCTTATTTTCATGTTGAGTCAAGTCTCTAATTCGCACTTGTAGTTGTCCACGATGTTTAACAATATCTATTTCATTGTCACAATCCAAAAGTCGAATATGTGTTTTCCTTCCACACAAACTGTTAGTTAAATAACATTCTATTAAATGTACATGTTTCAAAAATGACTCCCAAGCATTTTGCGAAAATAAAACCTTTTTTGTTCCATGGTGTAGTATTACTGTAGGGGAATAATCCAATGATTTCATCAATCCAACTGATACACTTTTACTGATGCATGCTGAGATGGGGTAAAAGATTCGCAAAAAAACTTCAGTTAAAATGTGAGGAGGAATATTTTCTTCAACTTTCTTCTTCCTCTTTGATACTACCTTTGATGGATCTGCATTACTTTCCTCCTCTCTATCTCTTTTACCAAACTTTAAAAATGCAGTTATTTCCTTAATGATTTCTGCTTCGGTATTATCATGTTCCAATAACGGTGCTACCTCTGCATTACCTTGTACAACAGATGGAGAACTCATTTTGTAGAAGACGTTACCCATGCGACGATAGGCGATCAACTGAAGACCCGCATTGTTGCTCCGCTATTTATAGGTTAGCGACAGTGGCGGTGCCGGTGGTGGTACAACGTTTTACAATACTGTCTTTACAATACCGGTCAACGGTGTGTATGTAACAATTTTATCGTGCAAAATTAAACAATACGCAGATGTATTTGCAGGTACGTTTTCTTGAAATTCCATTTCTATTTTTATATCAACACTAGACGATTTTACAGATTCATTTTGTTTGGAGCAATCAATTACAACAATCGGAGCTTTCGATTCAAACTGTACGGGAGATAGTAGAGGTGTGTTTGTTTTGCCGTAGTATGAATTTTGGAACCTAGCGTACATATCGTATAAAACACTGTACCTTTTTTTATCAAAAGAAATATTAAAGTTGTCGTAGGGAAAGAATTGTGAATTCAGGAACACTTTACAGTTTGTTAATTTACAATGGTCAAATTCACCAGCATTTTCAGTTAATATACTTTTTTTCTTCGTTTGTAATCCAAAGATTACATATCTCGCTTTTTCCAAATGAGTAGAAGTTTTTACAGTCCATGTATGCCGTTGTGTTGTAGGTAAAACGGGGTATTCATGATAATGATATAATTAAAGCAGCTGCTGGAACAACTGATGCCAATTTAGACTGGAAATTAACATTAGACAAGATTGTTTGGAGAGTACCACATGTGCAAGAAAGTTAAAATCAGATCGAGACATTGTAATGCCATTCAGAAGCTGGGAGTTTCGTTTGATGATCTTAATAAAACTAGCGTACATATCGTATAGAATGCTATATCGGTTTTTATCGAATGATATGTTTAAATTGTCATACGGAAAGAATTGTGAGTTGAGGTATAGTTTACTATTTTTAAGTTTACAATTATCAAACGATGTCGGATCAGTTTTTATTCAATCATTTCAGTTTGATTTAGTCTCTGCTCTCAGGAAACCACATGTAAATTTAAAAAAAAACAACATTCATTTTACAGTTGACTGGTTGATTATAAACAGCTGTTACAATTATTTTGTTTTGATTTTAAACTCCATGCCTAAGCCCAATGTTAATTTTTTACTTTTTATTTTTTGTTATTTTAAAATATTTGATTTTGCCTGGTGATGAGTCCTGTATAGAACTTATTTTCATCCTAAAAATTAGTTATTCCTAACACTTTAAGGAAATCGTTGGTGCCGTTTTTGAGATAAGAGTAGCAAGCACGCACGGCACAAGAATGCAAATCTTACTCACATAAAGATATGATTGGTTGTCTTACTTTGGAATTATGTTTCAGCAAATGAGTTGGTTGGTTGGTTGGTTGGTTGGTTGGAATAAAGACCCTCAAATCAAAACGGTCTTTTGGTCACGATGGAATCACACTAAACGGATTTAAATAAAACCCTCAGGAATTAACCTTTATTTGTTCAATATTATTGTTCATAGGGATATCAGAAGATAATATTAAACTCAAGTTTCGACCTAACTAAAAACCCTGCATTCGAATCCTTAATTCCTGTAAGCGGTTTTGCAAATTTCAGTAATATGACTTTTAAAACTAATAAAAACCAGGCATCAAAAACAATTCCATGATCTCTAATTTTAGAGCAAGCTGTCTGTTAGAGCTCCCACCACTTTCTAAAACCCTCACCCTCGCCCTTTCAGGGCTTGGGGGTATTTTATGAGTTTTTAGCGTCCTGCCTTTTGTATTTATATTTATCACAGTTTTAACAGCTCATATAGTTACAATTCACATTAATTAACCATAAACTGATTGTTCATATTGATTCATATTAAACACTGTTTGTATGGACCTAATAAACCGTTCATACATAATAAGTAAAAGTGAACCCAGGTTCGAATCCTGTGGAGCGCCAGGTTGAACATGGTGTTCTGTTGCAAACGTATGATTCAAGCAATGAACTGTCATAACACCTACCCCATCTAATTCTGGTTCCATTATCAGTAATAAACACAATTATTTGATTTATTTATAACGTATAAATCTGAATTTTAACTTGTGTACAGTATTATATTAATACAGTTGCTTGTTACATGCAAATCTCAATCCAAAGGTCTAATTTTAAATTATAATAGTTGTTTCCTTTGTTTACAGAACAACTAATAACTGAGTAAATCTATACTTATTTAATAGGCGAGCAGGTTTTTTGTGACAATCACTCCTCTTAAACTACTGAACCGATTTTCATGTTTTTGGTGTCATTGGAAAGAGCCTAACGTGAAGTTGTGCAGGAAACTTTTTTATAGAGAAATAATTTGTGAGTGAGGCCCTGGGGCCATTTAAAGTTGGGTTTTTTCCCATAAGCTTAAAATTGGGAAATAACTATACGTTTTAAGCAATCAGCTGCATAGGGTAAACACAGTTAATCAGCAGGCCATTTTGGCTTTGGAATGGTAACACAATATTTATACGGGAATGTCAGTATTATAATATTACGTTGTGATCGCGAGCGAAGCCGCGACAGGCTACTAGTTTAATATCTTATTTGTCGTCATCCTTGGGTCAAGAGAAAAATCGTATGACTTGTTTTAAGAAGCGAGATTAGTAAATGGTAAAACAAAACATTGAGAGGGAAAGTTTCGGATTACAGCAACAAACTTCGAATTCTAGAGGTCCAATCAAATCAGCATTCTCTCTGTATAAAAGGATGAGCTGTCTTTTTTGGAGCCCATAAATAAATCTTACTGCGCTCCTTGCGATATACTGTCACCATTAACCGGAAATCAGTAGTTAAAGGCCGACAGAACCAAAGAGATCTCTCAAAAAACGGCACCAAAGATTTCCCTTCAAATGTTGAAAATAGCTTATTTCTTGGATAAAAATAAGTTCAGACTGGTATCATCCCCAGCAAATATAAAATAATGGAAAACAACGAAAATGGAAAGTTAAACAAATTTACATTGGGATTATTGAGTTTAAAATCAAAACAAAATAATTGTAACAGTTGTTCATAATCAACCAGGGACACCTCGTTGCCAGGGACCTGTCAAAGTAATACACGTGCTGTTTATAATTGTTAACATGTGGTTTCCTGAGAGCAGTAACTAAAACTGTTGAGTGAAGATTGCATATGTAGAGTGGCCATACCCAAAACAGTTCAAAGGGAAATTTTTTGAGCTATACAAATCTGGTAATCAGTGGGGGGAAAGTGGTGAAATGTTACCCCTCCCCCGAGCAAAGCTCGACCCCCCCCCCAATCCAGTTAATTGCATTTGTTCCCTTGGTAAGCAGCCTTTAGAAATACCGCGCTCTACACTAAACCGATTTAAATAAAAACCCTTAGGAATTAACATTTATTTGTTCAATATTATTGTTCATAGGGATAGCAGAGACTAAATTAAACTGAAATGATTGAATGTAGATTGCATTAGAATGGTTATGTCGTATCCAACACTATAATCAAAGAGACTCCTAGTCATATAAAGAAACTGACTGTCCTTCCCCGAGCAAAGCTTGTACCTCCAGGTACTGTCTATATCATTAATACGCTGCATGTGAACTTTGTAAACAAGAAGACTTTTACCCCCCCCCCCACGTATTATACACCCCACACGCGTCTAGGTGTACAGATGTGCAAACTGGCAGCTGAACAGCCTAACAGAAGTTAAAAAAACACTTTCCTCTAATGACGACAAACGTCACATTCTTTAGATTTTCGATTTAGACCTCAGGGCTCTGCCGCACGGGACTTCCAAGTCCCCATGTTTTTTTTTTTCATATGGAGGAGAGTTTTATTTAGTTTATGTCACATGCGTTTTTCTTAATTCTATTAAATAAAATAAACAGATGTTATAAGTATTATATCTAACTATAGACTGTCAAGTAAGAAGTCAACCTCTACAATACGAACTGTTAACCTCTATAATTCAAACTCTTGATATTTAAAACTTCCTTTAATTCGAAATAAATTGGCTGTCCCTGAGTTTCGATTGTTTTGACCTCAGAAAAAGTACCTGAAGTTTTGGTAGAGAGTTTGAGAATATCCTGTATAATTACATGACGTGGATCTGGGTAATAAGCATCACAAATACATTTCAAATCATTGTAAACAAAAGTAGAGGGTTCGCGAAGCAATAGAAGCTTTCCCAAGGGTTAAGGCTTTATGTATCAAGGAGCAAGTCTGTATATTGCAAGAAACAGTCTTTGGGTAGTATAAACATATTCAAATTGTAGAGGCTACATTATGCGTTAAAACACTTCAAATTATTGGTATATTTTTTTTAAATATTAGAGGTTTTCTGAAGGGAACAGACAAAAGTTATTAATAATAGAGGTTTTAGAATTATCGAAACATGGTATGTGGCTTCGCGTAGTACTGGTATATTGATATTTGCACACTAAATGGATTTTTTGTCGATTATCCCCGTTGCAGCAAACCTGCATACTCGGCCCCCATATTATTCATATGGAGAATAAGTCAAGTTTTATATCTCCCTTAGTTATGAACCTAAATTAATAAAACTTGGTATGTAGCTTCACCTGGTTGAGTTATATTGATAATTGCAAAAATACACATTTTTATCTTCCTCGTTTCAGCAAACCTGCGTACTCAGCTCTAATGTTATTCTTACGGAGAATAAATAAAATGCTATATATCACTTAATTATAAATGTATTTTTGTGAAACTTGGTAAGTAGCTCTATGTAGTAGTGAGACACATATATATGCATTGAAAATTCGCTGAGTACCCAGGTTTGCTGCGACGGGGGTATTTTTAAATATCTGTGTTAGTGTTCTTATTTTTGCATAACTAATCATATCCATTCTTGGAAAATGTGTTGTCAAACCCAGTCTAAAGTACCCATTTTATACGTGATAAGATATTTTATTTGATTTCTCAGTTATTTTGGAGGGTAATCTGAGTCAAACCACCCTCCACCAAGCAAGTTAAAGGTTTCACTTTTACTACTCATACAAAACCCTACTTAAAATGGAGTGATGACCTTTCAAACATGCCCAAAATGAAAATAAACGAGCAAATAAACAAAGAAAATATGCTCGCTTAGAACCTCTCCGGTGCAATGGTTCCTAAACCGTGAATAAAAGTAGTCAATGCATTTTGAAAAGACTGGCTTTTCGTGCAAAGCTCGGTCTCCCGTCCGCTTTATGTTCAATATTCATTTTTAATGGTTCTAGAGGTCTAGTGAGTAGTAATATAATTAACACGAACATTTGGGCGGTCATTAAGACAGACTGAAAACGAAACGTTTTATCAGATATTTTAGCAGAGAAATAACTTATAGTTCTATTTCCACGCAAGAGTTACTGTGACAGCTCACTGATTGTTTTTCACAAGCTCTAATGATGTCCACAAAATCACCGTGGGGCGAACGGGACGGCTGGTTTAAGTAATTACATATCACGGGAGACAGAAACAAATAAAATTCACCACTTATAAACAACGAAGTTAAAGCATAATTTTCAATTTCAATGCCGTCTATAGTAAAATGATAAATTAGAAACAAGAAAACAGATTCTCTATACAGTCTTTCTTATACTAATATACAATATTAATAATTTTGTTTTTGTAGTAATCAACTGAGTAGCAGGCCAAGTAGACGGACAAAAAGTGGCGGGGCATAACATGTGTTACTTTTGATGTTGGAGCTTGACTACAGCTGTCAGAGACTCCCTTTGGGAACAAATCCCCCTTATTCGCTAATCCTGTACATAGCTATTACAATTAATTTAGACATACATAGTTCTTAATTCCATACTTTTAAACAAACAGTGTATGTCTGCAAAATGTATCTCGGGATCCCACGGAGGGATTTTGCTTACACTTATGGTTTTTGAGCCTCTAAAATCTATTGACAAAATTCACTACACCACGAAAACTCCAATTTGATTGGAAAACTCAGAATGACATTAAAGATTGTATTATTAATCTGTTGGAGTTTCAAATCATACCTAATACTCAATTATTAGTTCGCAACTAATTATTAGTTGTTCTGTAAACAAAGCAAACAACTATTATAATTTAATCTTAAACCTTTGGATTGAGATTTGCATGTAACAAGCAACTGTATTAATATAATACTGCATTCAAGTGTTAGGAAATTTAAGTTGTAGTTAAAATTCAGATTTATACGTTCTAAATAAATCAAATAATTGTGTTTATTACTGATAATGGAACCAGAAGTAGCTGATTTTCCTTAGTCTCGGAAATTATTACTGGTAAATTACTTATGGATTGATCTACAGCGACAGGGTAGGCATTATAACAGTTCATTGCTTGAATTGTAGTTGTTTTCGATTTAGGCAGTTTTGTAGTTTTGTTATAAAGCTGAATCAACAACTGTTTGTAAACAACGATGAGAGACATTACACTTCCTAAAGTTTGATTTGTTTGTGACACAAATTATTAAAGACATAATTACAATTGGACGTAACGCAAATAGGAGGGAGGTGTGTTACGTTGATGATTAAATGCGAAGGCTAAAGTGAAGGCATCTGATATAAACTATACTTCGCTTACATAATTTAAGTTCAAAGTTCCAATTTAATTTATTTCAGTTCACTGCGCAAACTCCCTTTTTAATTTAACTAAAAATTTCAGGGGGAGCAATATGTAAACAGAACATTATTTATGTTCAGCTTCAGACCGCTTAGCCAATGAGTCAACATCTTTGTTTATTAAATGCATTACATTCTTAACGTAATTGAGTTCTTATCGTAAGAATACAGCTGTTGGCAATCATAGACATAATATAAAGATGGAACTGTAATTGACTGCATTTATTATGTCAGCTAGGTACAGGTTAAATAAAATTGGCCAAGGCAGTTCATTGTGGAACTTCTCTTCCTTTTTGGAGGGAATTCGACCCTTCATTTCCAATTTTAGTTACTTGTGATCGATCATTCAAGTACGATATGCTCGAGTCTAGAGATGTATCATAACAAACAAAGTTTTTACGTTTTATTATTAGCAGTTTGTGACATATTGAATTAAGAGTATGAGAATAATCAAGAAGGACGAGTGTGCTACATTTATGTTTATCCTTATCCTAAAAAAAGTCACTTTACAAATTTATAAGTGCGGTGCAAGTGTAGAAGACCGAGCAAAGCGAGTATACTGTATATTCTGGGACGTTTGTTCATACAATAAAAATCAACCAGGTTATCGTCAATATAACAGTGTAAACCCATATACTCAAAGAATTCATTTATTTTATTTATATGTAAATTAATTTGGCTGCCTAGAAAGAAAATTCCATTTGGGTACTTTACTAATTATAATATTATAATATATTCGTAACTATCTACAACATTATAAAGAAGAGGTGGTTTCTCTCTGTCTGTCTGTCTGTCTGTCTGCTGAGTAAGTGTGACTCGTAGCGCGCGCGCGCGTCGTGCGACATATGTTTTCTATAAATACCATTTATCGGGAGGGGGGCGGTTGTCAAGGAGGAGGACAGATTTAATGGAATGGTTGTTTATGGAACTGTGCAGCTTTTTGTTCTGGATAGTAGCCAAATTTCGACTAATGGCGGTCTCTAGTTATAATTAAATTGCGCTGAACATATCTCTTATCGGACAAACCACATTGAGTGTTCATTAACAGTTTATTTAACTTGTTGGCATTAGTAATACATTTTTCCTCACTAATGCCTGGTATTATTGTAAAGCATATTAAAAGTAGTATAATTTTAATAAGGTTGATTTTTGGCTGTTAATTTCTGCCCCTTTAAAAAGTTAGACCGAAAATTACAAGTCAAAATATACTTTTAGCGAATTTTCCCTATAGGGAAGAAGCTATTACCATAGGTGGAATGATAAGACTTAAGCCCGAGACCATGATAACTATTTGTTTTGAGGTCCCCAGATGCCAAAAACACTATTCGTTCAAATTTATATATAAGCATATATAAATTTATATATATGTCCGTTACCGCGATAACTATTGAAAGAAACGCCCGATTTTGATGAAGTTTGGCCCAAATGTGTAGAGTAACATTTAAGACTTTAAGTTCGAAAACCAGATTGATCGGACTATGGGAAGGGGGTTTTATGGGGGTTTTAAATTTTCCAAAAATCAGTTTTTCCCCCTAAAATTTAAAAAAACACTCAATTTTGGTTATAGCCATTTTATAGATCTCAAAAAACAAATAATTTAGTATCTTGAATCATTAACCTAGGTTTAGTAGTTGTATAGAAAAGTAAAAAAAAAAAAACGCGTTCATAAAATTGTCCATGTTGATTTTATGGGAAAAAGGTTTTTGGATTTTCCTCAGATAATTTTACTGAAAACTTGACATTTGCTGATACCAATCAGTTCAGCTCTACAAAACAATCATTTTGGTGTTTTAAGTGTTGTCCAACCGTTGCAGAGATATTCAAAGTGCTAAACACAGTAAGTTGTCCAATGTTATCCTTATGGAGAATAAATAAAATTTTATATCTCGATTATTTATGAATGTATATTGATGAAACATGGTATGTGGCTTCGCGTAGTACTGGTATATTGATATTTGCACACTAAATGGATTTGTTGTCGATTATCCCCGTTGCAGCAAACCTGCAAACTCGGCCCCCATATTATTCATATGGAGAATAAGTCAAGTTTTATATCTCCTTTAGTTATGAACCTAAATTAATAAAACTTGGTATGTAGCTTCACCGGGTTGAGTTATATTGATAATTGCAAAAATACACATTTTTATATTCCTCGTTGCAGTAAACCTGCGTACTCAGCTCTAATGTTATTCTTATGGAGAATAAATAAAATGCTATATATCACTTATTTATAAATGTATTTTTGTGAAACTTGGTAAGTAGCTCTATGTAGTAGTGAGACACAAATATATGCATTGAAAATTCGCTGAGTACCCAGGTTTGCTGCGACGGGGGTATTTTTAAATATCTGTGTTAGTGTTCTTATTTTTGCATAACTAATCATATCCATTCTTGGAAAATGTGTTGTCAAACCCAGTCTAAAGTACCCATTTTATACGTGATAAGATATTTTATTTGATTTCTCAGTTATTTTGGAGGGTAATCTGAGTCAAACCACCCTCCACCAAGCAAATTAAAGGTTTCAATTTTACTACTCATACAAAACCCTACTTAAAATGGAGTGATGACCTTTCAAACATCTAAGTTAGTAACATTTGTTAAAGCACCCGGGGAGTCCATTTTATTCCAAATTATATCTGCTCAATCATGTAGTTTTTTGGCATAATGATGATATACTTAAAACACAAACAAAACACATCATTATAATCAAAATGACTACCTAGACAAACTAAGCTATAAATTCCATGTTGCAAGGGCTTATTATGTGTTCCATACCAAACGTGTGACTGCCCTGCCGTTAAACTTATATGGTTTGGTATACCTGAGTATTACTTTGACAGTTCCATGGTTGATTATGTACAGCTGCTACAATTCTTTTGTTTTGATTTTAAACTCCATAAGCCCAATGTTGATATTTGTTTACTAATTTAGAGCATAGGATAAGTTTTGTTTATACATCGCTTTGAGCAGTGAAATGTTGTATGCAACATTTAAATTTGTATTCAAATCTTTTTATTTGTCTGCCTGTTCATGAACCAAATTTGTTCCGCATTTCACAAAAAAGTACTATACTTGAGTGGTATAAAAATGTTTTCCCATTTTTGTGTGAATGAGAAAAGGTTTTTAGGCTGTTTTAAATCATTGTACGCCATTACGGTTATGCCCCTTGGTCCGGCACTTCTCCAAAGTAAATCGGGTTATGCAGCCTTTTACCACAGAATGGACCATATTTATGTTCTAATGAGCATTTAGTCATCTGATTACTTTGTACCACAGAAGGGTAGGAAACACGTCTGCTTTACTATACTCTACAACGTGAAGTTTATAATTGTTAACATGTGGTTTCCTGAGAGCAATGACAAAGCTGTTGAGTGAAGATTGCACATATAGAGTGGTCATATCCGAAATAGTTCAAAGGGATATTGAGCTTTAAATAACAACTGGAGTTACCTGAAACATGCAGAAAAGAGGCAATTGAGCTATATAATCTGATAATCAGTTGGGGGAAGTTGTGAAGTATTACTTCACGGTCAATGCCGTTAAAAAGTATTATATGTGAATGTAAACAATTACTGTATTGTTGCACAATAAACGAGAACGTCAAGTAACTGAAATAGAGTAGAATTTTTGTATATAAGTAGAAACAATATGTATAATCTGGATAAATATGCAATAATATAACAAAAACGTATTATGTAACAATAATGTGCTAATACGATGATGGAATGAATGCAATATAATATTGATTTGATGTGGCAAGTGTGGAAAAATATGATGCATATTTTGAAAATATTGTTGCCAAGAGTATAGTGATCAATATGGTGTTACTGATATGTGGTTTAAACAACCAACCAACAAAAGGATGGAATGACAAGTAATGACAGTATTTTAACAGTAAGACATGCAATATGACAATCATTGAAGAAATAATCTGAGAGCACGATTATATGAGGACAAAAGAAAATAATAACAAAATGGTTTTCACATCCTAGATTCGACCCCAACGATTTTAACTTCCCTTTCCATTCAACTAACTTTCTCTAAAAAAAAATTATATATGCTGGAGATTAAAATTTTTGTTATATTAGTTTAACAGAATCTCTGGATGATATTCAAATTAAAAATTGCTAGCCGTTTTTGAGATCAGAGTGGCAATCAAGCCAGCATGCAAACCTTACTCATATTAGAGTATAGTATTAACGATAAGGTGCTCTAGTCAATTGTTGGGCTTGGGTTATCGCTGTAACCACTGTTATGTAAAAAAAAACTATATCTTACATTTATTTCTTTATTGGTAAACATCTTAATTGCCATAATTAAATTGATAGAGTATGTAATGCTAATAATAACTCATAGAATTTAGATTATTTAATTCCTTGAATCTTACAAAATAATCTTCATCCAATCTTGAAGCCACAACATTTTGATTTTAAATTTATATTATATTTTCATTTAATTATCTTCATTTTGTATGAACATTTAACGATAAGGTATTGTTTTAATTTTTTTTTTATTGTCTTATGTTATTTAAATATTTTATTTCTAATGTTACCCGCAGGCTTCGCCACGCGAATTATTTATAAAAACTATGATAGTTTTGTGTGCTGTTCACAAACTGATACTGATGACTGCTAAAATTTTGCAAAGAGGTACTTTCTAGCCCTGAGTAACATATAGACATATTAATGTTGTGAAAATACTATAGGGCTATTCCCCACGGGGATTCAAAGTTCCCATGTATTCATTATGGACATTCATTTTTGTTTGAGCTGTTACATTCTATTTCAAATATCCAAATTAATATGGCGTCTTCAGAGTTACGCTTCGTTCCTTTTAAAGTTCTGTTGAACCTTTCCTTAGTATAATATTTGTTTAATGCTTGATTTAGGTCAAGGTCGAACTAATTATTTGTCAAGAGGGGGAACAACACAGAAAGTGGATTCAATCTTATCCACAGCTTGCATTGACCCCCTTCTTGTTTTGGTAATAATAATATTTTATTTGTAACGAATTTGTTAAGTTTAACTGCCAGTAAAAAAACTCTGAACATAGGCTATAAACCAGATCATCGAATTTCCTTATTATCATTTTTTTTCTTTTAAATAATTTTCTGTAATAACAAATGTATTTAGTGAATTACTTAAATCTAACTAATAAAGAAACTCGAAACACAGGCTATAAACATGATTAATGAATTCCCTTATTAGCTTTCATCCTTTTAGAAAATCTATGTAGTAGAATAATGTTTAACTAATAAATAGATGCAACAGTTTGATATTTATACTTTCCAATTGCCTTTTCCAGCGGTAAAAGAATTAACAAGTTGTATTTATATTTAACAAGTTATCATGATAAGTTTTAGTGATGAGTATTTCTTGTTTTATTAATGACTTATTATGTGATGTAATGACTAGTAACTATGTTCCGAAGCATCACTTATATACCCGCTTACCTCCACCATTTGAATCAAATGATTGACTTAATGTAACATTTCAAAGTCTAAATATCTAGGTCAAGGTCATTGTAATAAGTTAAAAAAAGTGTGGACCACCTATTTTCATTCTGCAGCATATGCTGTAAAATTTTAATAGGTTGTCCACACTTTTTTTATTTTTAAACTTAATTTTGAACTTCGCTTAATCACCCTGCCATGGCTTGGGAATGGCTAAAATATCTTCAAAGCATGTTGTTTTACTAAACACTCTTCGAACATATTTCCCGGGGTTAGGCGTTATTTACAAGTGATTTAAGTCCTCGTTAAAGGAAAGAAACACATACGCAAATAACACCCCCTCCCCCTTTAGGTGAAGGTTAGTATTAAACAAACAGGAATTTAATTTTTAGCAAAATCTAACATCACTCTCAATAACTCCCTACTTATGTTTAATTTTTCAAATACTTAACCCCCCTTAGGTGAAGATTGGTACTAAAACAAAACAAAAATTTAATTTTTAACAAAAATCTAACATCACTCCCAATTAATCTCTACTTTTTCCAAAATATTTAATATTTTTATGAACAAAATATATTTCTATATTGTCTTACTATGACATAATATGGCCACTATATGTATGGTAGAAAACAATATAGAAACATTTTAAATAATTAAGAGCCGGCTTCAATAATTTTAACAGTTTCCGGCGGGGTAAGCGCATGAGTTTTAACGAAATACACGTTATATGTTGGTAACAAAAACCTAACTTAATGGTTATTACCAACAAAATACCTTGTATATATACCTCAATAAAGGGGTTCAACAAGGTATTTTTCCCCGCCTTCAATACTTTTAACAGTTTCCGGCGGGGATACACGTTATATATACCTGGACGGTTTCAAACGTGTTTTGCTTTATTTACCTCACTTAAGGGATTCAAGCATTTTAGTGACATTGACCTCAATAAAGGGTTGTACACTAAGTATATAGCTTCGATATTTTAGACCTCACTAAAGGGATTCAATCGAGCTATCAGTAGATTCCCATCCACGTGGATTGTGGTGATGTTTTCCTGGACATCGGATCATCTGTTGGACTCCCTGAACGATCGAGTCATCTCCCTGGACCATCGAGTCATCTCCCTGGACCATCGAGTCATCTCCCTGGACCATCGGGTCATCTGATTGTAGAACTCCCCACTCGTACTCCTCCTGCGGCTGATACCTGGACGTGTTTTGCTTTATAGACCTCACTTAAGGGACTCAAGCGTTTTAGTGACATTGACCTCAATGGGTTGTACACTAAATATGTTTAAGAATAGCTTCGATATTTTTTACCTCACCAAAGGGTTTCAATCGAGCTAGGTGTTTAATATTAGTTGATTAGTAGCTAAATAAAATAATGCAAACATATCATGCTATGTTAATAATCATAAGTAACGCATACATGCCATGCACTCTCTACTGATGCCCACGAGCAAATGCGAAGGTGTTGGAGTGATTTTTCCTTTTATAGACGGGGATTGTGGTGGGGGAAAACAACGCTGCAAACTTAAAAATTACTTCTGTTGCAAGTGTGCATTTAACGCGTGATAAGCTTCAGTCAACGCGATATAATTCAAAACTGAGGTTCTACAAGAGATTAATAATTTGTTCAATATACCTCGGAGGTTTCAAACCAATTATTTAGTTAATATTAGTTTTGAGAACCGCGCAACGAACGAGCTCTGACTGAGGTTTCATTGAGAGTGACAGTGTGGATTGTGAGCGCGCCAATGCAGTAAATGTTAGCTATTAATAGCATTTATCGAGGAGGGGAGGCGGCTGTAGCGCGCCGGTGACAGATTATTCTTCGACACGCCTTAACTCCTATTAAAGCGTTATATTATAACTTGCGGATTGTTTTAATACAGAAATTTGTAAAATATATTATAGTGACATCCAGCAGGCAAAATTCACTTCTCATTAACATTATTGTTTTTAAGTGATGGTTTAAATGATTGCAACATCCTTTAGTTTCAGCTAAACTTAATAATTAGGTGTTTGGGTGAAATGAAATTTTTTGGAAGTATGTTTTAAACAAATATATCGCGATTAACAGTTTAGGAATATATATATATATAGATGGTTCGGCAATTTATGCGTAAATGCATCGCGTTGCTGTGAGCGACGCTATGACACTCATAGGGTTTAAAAAATAATTATGAAAATTATTAAAAGACACCTTTTTCACAGTTGTGAATAACAAAATATAAACTAAAATCATATCTTTACAGTCTCTTTATTATAAGGATCAAATTTAAATGCAGACTGTTATCAGCTGTTTGTAAATACATTAGCTTTCTGTGAAATTGTTGTTTTGTTTATTTTAGTGGTTTGTTTACCATTGTACGTGAATGAAATGCCACGTTTACGGAGAGGAGGTGCAAATCTCGGTCGACGCACCGTAAATGCATCCCGGTACCATCGTATGCTGAGAGACCCAAACACCTAATTATTAAGTTCAGCTGAAACTGAATAATGTTGCACAAATTTAAACCATCACTTCAAAACAATAATGTTAATGATAAGTGAATTTTGCCTCGTAGATGTCACTACCATATATTTTACAAATGTCTGTATTAAAACAATCCACAAGTTATAACATATAACGCTTTAATAGGACTTAAGGCGACGGTGTATAAGTTTAGTGCACCACATTAAAACTAGGCATACAATGCAGTTGTCTGCTTGCAATATTGAGCGGAGCGAGTATTTATTTTGCATTTTTGATACGCGAGGGCTTCCAAATTATGCCTAAACGATATGATATATTTTGGAAGTTTGTTTTAAACAAATATATAGCGATTAACAGTTTTAGAATATATATATATAGAAAGAGAGAGAGATTGAAACGACTAATCTAAAGAGATTGAGAGATTGAGAGATTGTTTCAAACTGATACTTTAAATATTAAAAATCAATAGTTTAATCTTAAACAATCCTGTAACAAATAATGAATATATAGTTTCAAAGTATGTTAGATTTTGTTTTGTTTAAATAATTATGAAAATTGTTAAAAAACACACCACTGTCACAGTTGGGAATGACAAAATATGAACTAAAATCATATCTTTGCATTTGATATGTTTTAGAACAATATTTTCCGGGCTTAAGTATTAACTAATAAAGGTATTAAAACAATCCACAAGTTATAACATATAACGCTTTAATAGGACTTAAGGCGACGGTGTATAAGTTTAGTGCACCACATTAAAACTAGGCATACAATGCAGTTGTCTGCTTGCAATATTGAGCGGAGCGAGTATTTATTTTGCATTTTTGATACGCGAGGGCTTCCAAATTATGCCTAAACGATATGATATATTTTGGAAGTTTGTTTTAAACAAATATATAGCGATTAACAGTTTTAGAATATATATATAGAAAGAGAGAGAGATTGAAACGACTAATCTAAAGAGATTGAGAGATTGAGAGATTGTTTCAAACTGATACTTTAAATATTAAAAATCAATAGTTTAATCTTAAACAATCCTGTAACAAATAATGAATATATAGTTTCAAAGTATGTTAGATTTTGTTTTGTTTAAATAATTATGAAAATTGTTAAAAAACACACCACTGTCACAGTTGGGAATGACAAAATATGAACTAAAATCATATCTTTGCATTTGATATGTTTTAGAACAATATTTTCCGGGCTTAAGTATTAACTAATAAAGGTATTAAAACAATCCACAAGTTATAACATATAACGCTTTAATAGGACTTAAGGCGACGGTGTATAAGTTTAGTGCACCACATTAAAACTAGGCATACAATGCAGTTGTCTGCTTGCAATATTGAGCGGAGCGAGTATTTATTTTGCATTTTTGATACGCGAGGGCTTCCAAATGATGCCTAAACGATATGATATATTTTAGAAGTTTGTTTTAAACAAATATATAGCGATTAACAGTTTTAGAATATATATATATATATATATATATATATATATATATATATATATATATATATATATATATATATATATATATATATATATATATATAGAAAGAGAGAGAGAGAGATTGAAACGACTAATCTAAAGAGATTGAGAGATTGTTTCAAACTGATACTTTAAATATTAAAAATCAATAGTTTAATCTTAAACAATCCTGTAACAAATAATGAATATATAGTTTCAAAGTATGTTAGATTTTGTTTTGTTTAAATAATTATGAAAATTGTTAAAAAACACACCACTGTCACAGTTGGGAATGACAAAATATGAACTAAAATCATATCTTTGCATTTGATATGTTTTAGAACAATATTTTCCGGGCTTAAGTATTAACTAATAAAGGTATTAAAACAATCCACAAGTTATAACATATAACGCTTTAATAGGACTTAAGGCGACGGTGTATAAGTTTAGTGCACCACATTAAAACTAGGCATACAATGCAGTTGTCTGCTTGCAATATTGAGCGGAGCGAGTATTTATTTTGCATTTTTGATACGCGAGGGCTTCCAAATGATGCCTAAACGATATGATATATTTTAGAAGTTTGTTTTAAACAAATATATAGCGATTAACAGTTTTAGAATATATATATATATATATAGAAAGAGAGAGAGAGAGATTGAAACGACTAATCTAAAGAGATTGAGAGATTGTTTCAAACTGATACTTTAAATATTAAAAATCAATAGTTTAATCTTAAACAATCCTGTAACAAATAATGAATATATAGTTTCAAAGTATGTTAGATTTTGTTTTGTTTAAATAATTATGAAAATTGTTAAAAAACACACCACTCTCTCAGTTGGGAATGACAAAATATGAACTAAAATCATATCTTTGCATTTGATATGTTTTAGAAAAATATTTTCCGGGCTTAAGTATTAACTAATAAAGACGTAAACCTTAGTACAGGTAATATCTTTATTAGTTAATACCCCCTCGCCCTTCAGGTGCAGAGCTGTACTTTAATAATTAGGGTTTGGGTAAACAAATATTTTTTGAAAATATCTTAACAAAATTATATAATGGATAGTTTTAGGTCAAATGGATTGATAACAGTATATAAATCATTCATTACGGTTTGTTTGGACTAATCTATTGTTTAAAGTTTTGGTTTTAGATGCTAAAGGTCAATAGTTTAAACACAAACACAACGGTTACAAATAATAAATATATACCGCTTCAGTAACATTTGTTATACTTCTTTCCGCATGTTTTTCCTGCGTTATATAGCAAATGTGTGCATAAAATAAACCTGAATGACTAGTCCGACAATCTTGTACGCGCGATGCGCAGCCGACAATTTATTTTTTGCAGTCTGCGGGGGACATTTCAAGAGGCAGCTCTGGTACGCGCGATGCGCAGCCATCAATTTATTTTTTGCAGTGTGCGGGGGACATTCCAAGAGCCAGCTGTCGCCGTGTCTAGCACGCGTTGAACCATCGTCAATTTTTGTTTTTTAGTCTGTAGGGAGGCATCCAGCTCTTAACAATGATTTTTGCTCAACAAATAAGCATAACAGGATCCACACAGTCTAAGAGCTAAACCCTAACTAACACATATATTGAGGTTATTGTGCGATGTATAAACTTGGTGGGGGAAGGGCGGTTAGGTATCCTACATGCTTGTTGACACGTTATTAAACCTCCAGCTCTTGCCTAGTACACATGAACTCGCCAATCCAAGACGAAGCATTGACATGTAGAACAAGCTTATCCATCAACTTGATCCTGAGGTATTTTAAAACATTTTAAATTGGAGCTACGATCCTCACAGTTTAAGAGCTAAACCATTACTAACGCATATACTGAGGTTATTGTGCGATGTAAAAACTTGGTGGGGGGAAGGACTGGTACCTATACTACATGACCGTATCACATCATTAGACCTCCAGCTCGTGCCTAGTACACATGGACTCACCAATCCAAGACACTACTGTTTCTTCCACATCTTCTTATATTAATGAACAAGCTGACACAAATGAAAATACAACAACAACTTCTGATGCGGAAGCAATAATGCTATCCTTGATGGGTTTTAATTAATGGTAATTTTCGTACACAATCATGGAGGAGCGCATTAACGGTGAAGGGAACTTTTGCTATTATAACTACTGTTTTACTGACTTGGAAAATTAAATTGGAAACACCCGATCCAGATATTGTGCACTATATTTTAAGTTAGACAGCAAACACCAAGAACTCTGAGCAAACGTCATTTGAGGAAACTTCAAAAACTACACACAATTAAAATATTGTAAATGAAATGAATAATACATAAAAGTTAAACCCAACTATCTTGTCCAGGTTTCACAGCGAATAACACATTATTCGATTTGTATTATTGTAAATAAAGAAATAAAAATAAAAGTTAGAAATCTTTCACAGGTTTCATTTGATTGTTTTCATTCCATAAATATATCTATCTTGCACAAGTTTGATTCGATAGTTTTAAACTATCAAAATTATTTGATGCTAAACTTTTTAGCCAAAGTATGGCATGTGAGTACTCTGCTGGCTGCGGCTCAACAATACGAACAAGATGGTGCATTCAGAATTTAGATCCGACGAGGGAATTAGGAGCAATAGCGGAAAACCTTCAAAATATTGTTTTTTCGCTATTACTGCTATACCCTTAGTCGGATATGAATTATGAATGCACCAACTTCTTCGTCTTGTTGAGACGCGTCAGCAGACTACCCACATGCCATACTTTGGGTAAAAAGTTTAGCAACAAATAATTTTAATAGTTTGAAACCAACGAATCAAAACTTGTGCAAGATAGTTTTTTAAAAACTACTTCAGACGACCTTGACCTACTCCAAACATCCATGACGTCAGTAATACGTCGCCAACTACGTCGCCAACTACGTCATTCCTACGTCATCAAAGTCACGTGACCGGAAGCTGTCAATCAAGTGAGCCAAAACCTACAAACACCCACTACTGAGCTCGATGTACACTGGTCAAGAGCCGGAGGTGTACTGACTATTCGCTAGCTAGCGTTTTGGTATCAAACAAAATGGTGGGGGTAAAAGTGTGGTGGGGCGGAGCAGATGGCGGACGGCAGATGGCAGGCGGCAGATGGCAGCTGGTGCGAGGCAGATGGTTGCTACTACATTCGCCGCCACAGTAATGCAATCCTTCGGCGTAATTCTTGTATTTTATCTTGTCGGTTCATTTGATACGTTTTACATCTACATATGCAATAGCTGAAACACTTGCACTTACGACAAGCTTTCCCGTCAACTTGATCGCCTGGTATTTTAAAACATTGTAACTCGCAACAATATGTCTTCAAATTGTTATCAAAAAATAAATTGTTCATAGGTGGCACCGACATGTTAGCTGCAGCGTGTGTTAGACAAGACTGAGACTAACTTCACTGCTCCCTCTCTTTTATACCTCTTCATAAGTTAACCCTGAATGAAAGTTCAAGGTCATCCATTTGAATTTTAAAAAAAAGCAACACAGCAGTATATAAAATAATATACTGCTGTGTTGCTGTTATTTTTTTATATTTTTGTTTATATTTTCTTTATTAAACAAACATCTTACAATACAATAAGCTTAAGTCTAACATTGATGACTAGAAATACAAACAGAAAAAATACAAACAAAGACATTATGTACAAGGATGCGTGATGTGCAGAGTGAGTTCCGTCGAGTTGTTGCCGCTTACACCGTGTGATACCAAATACAACGTCCCCGGTTGAATATCTCGCAAATCTTCATTTTGTAGCAGTTGAACAAATCGTTTTGGAAGAAATACTTGAAACTTCGGCTCATCACCTGGAGTGAAAGGTCCTTCGCTCAATGAAACTAGAATTGCTTCTCCATGTGTGGTTTCCACTTTCTTGATGTTATGAATAATGTAGTGTTTTTGTTCTTTTAGTTATGAACACTTTTTAGTTAGCAGAAGGTCGGATTTTGAATGAGTGTTGAATTGATCAACCAGTGTTTGTAGAAACTGTTGTGATGCCATCTTCGTCAGTGGTGGTTGTGGTGTCTTCTGTGATGTTGCCTCTTCGGAGTCTTGAATAATACTCGTGCTGGAGCGGTGCTGTCTCCTCGTATTTATAGGCCCCGTTACCCCCACCACATTTCTGTTCTCCGCTACCCCCACCACATTCCTGCGTTTGTTTCAAGTAAGCAGCCAAACGATACGCGTTGTACAATGCACAGTTTGTTTGGCCGTGTTTAAGATCTTTTGCAGCGACACAAATATTACCGAGATTAATGTTAAAGTCCTTACTAATAGTTATATCGAAAACATCACCGTGCGTGTACTTTTGTATCCAGTTCTTTTTTTCTAATCCTCTTGTGTATATATGTGAATATTGTTTGCAAAAGTTAAACATAATACTGTGCAGATTACTGTAGCTTATAAATCCTTCATACCAATGTATGTGATGAAAGTAGTTTGTTATCCATTTGTTTGTACTTTTTGCTTTGGTGTTAAGTTTGCTAAAAGAAAAAGGAGCATCAAACGTGAATGGGTAGGCTACAAATGTAAGCAAGTCTAAAATTACTAATTCCTTGATAATAAACCTATCATCATTATTTCGAAATGCTTGAAATTCTATTACACAAGGCTTTACACTCACTTCTTCATCCCCTCCGCTCATCATGGCACCTAGCGATCAACTAAACTGTTTTCCACACCACGGTAGGTTAAATACCAGGCCGTACAGTTGCAGGCGCGTTGGTGTATATTTAACGTGGGCACCGTCCCCAATAGGCCTACCCCACGTGTGTTCTTCTTTACTAAGTCAAACTTTAGTCTTTTTTAACTTCTTCTTCTTCTTGTGTTTCGTTTTCTTCTTCTTCTTGTTTCTCCGTTTCTTCTTCCTGTGTTGTTTCTTCTGTAGCTTCTGTAGCGATTTCTACAAGTGGTTCAAAATCCTTTAACTTTCTCCACATGCAAACTTCATGAGGTATTCTATTAAAAATAGATGTATCCACAGGTCCGTACACGATGGTGCTATCAGGTTGTTTTTCCAAAGTATCGACCAAATATTCTTTAATAATAGCGCTTGCAAATACCAACTGTCTCATGTACCTTGTAATAGGTTCTGTTGCGTAGTTTAAAACGTAGAATTCTTCACGTGACAGTAGAATCTTATTTTCATGTTGAGTCAAGTCTCTAATTCGCACTTGTAGTTGTCCACGATGTTTAACAATATCGATTTCATTGTCACAATCCAAAAGTCGAATATGTGTTTTCCTTCCACACAAACTGTTAGTTAAATAACATTCTATTAAATGTACATGTTTCAAAAATGACTCCTAAGCATTTTGCGAAAATAAAACCTTTTTTGTTCCATGGTGTAGTATTACTGTAGGGGAATAATCCAATGACTTCATCAATCCAACTGATACACTTTTACTGATGCATGCTGAGATGGGGTAAAAGATTCGCAAAAAAACTTCAGTTAAAATGTGAGGAGGAATATTTTCTTCAACTTTCTTCTTCCTCTTTGGTACTACCTTTGATGGGTCTGCATTACTTTCCTCCTCTCTATCTCTTTTACCAAACTTTAAAAATGCAGTTATTTCCTTGATGATTTCTTCTTCACTAGTATTATCACGTTCCAATAACGGTGCTACCTCTGCATCACCTTGTACAACAGATGGAGAACTCATTTTGTAGAAGATGTTACCCATGCGACGATAGACGATCAACTGAAGACCTGCATTGTTGCTCCGCTATTTATAGGTTAGCGACAGTGGCGGTGCCGGTGGTGGTACAACGTTTTACAATACTGTCTTTACAATACCGGTCAACGGTGTGTATGTAACAATTTTATCGTGCAAAATTAAACAATACGCAGATGTATTTGCAGGTACGTTTTCTTGAAATTCCATTTCTATTTTTATATCAACACTAGACGATTTTACAGATTCATTTTGTTTGGAACAATCAATTACAACAATCGGAGCTTTCGATTCAAACTGTACGGGAGATAGTAGAGGTGTATTTGTTTTGCCGTAATATGAATTTTGGAACCTAGCGTACATATCGTATAAAACACTGTACCTTTTTTTATCAAAAGAAATATTAAAGTTGTCGTAGGGAAAGAATTGTGAATTCAGGAACACTTTACAGTTTGTTAATTTACAATGGTCAAATTCACCAGCATTTTCAGTTATTATACTTTTCTTCTTCGTTTGTAATCCAAATATTACATATCTCGCTTTTTCCAAATGAGTAGAAGTTTTTACAGTCCATGTATGCCGTTGTGTTGTAGGTAAAACGGGGTATTCATGAAACTCCCAGCTTCTGAATGGCATTACAATGTCTCGATCGGATTTTAACTTTCTTAATAATGTAATCCTGTGTTCATCATTTAGTCGCACATGTGGTACTCTCCAAACAATCTTGTCTAATGTTAATTTCCAGTCTAAATTGGCATCAGTTGTTCCAGTAGCTGCTTTAATAATATCATTATCGTTTGATGATCTTAATAAAACTAGTTCTTGTTTTACATTTATTATTATTCTTCTGTAGTCTTCAGCAAATCCTAGGAGTAATCTTAAAGGTACGTAGAAATCAAAGTTTCCCGAAGAGTCAGGAGCGATTGTACTTTTGTCAGGTGCAACCCATCCTGCAACAGCTAACAGATTCTTCTCATTTGGTGTTAAAGATGCTAATCCTTTCAATGTACTGGAAATTCCAACCTTTTTTGTTGAATCGACTGTAACTCCTGAAATTTCATATCTAATCTCGTCAAACAAAAATGCCATAGGATTATTTATGAACGGAACAGTGGTTCCAGCAGTACCATCAGTTTTTGTTACTTTTCCTTCAATATATAAATAACTTTCGCATGGAAGAGTATAAATGTCTTGTTGTTGTATAGGAATCCTAATTTCATCGTTATTGTTTAATTTAGACGAAGCGTAAGGGTTGTGCGTGTGATATTCCTTTTCCCATAAGGTCTCGTCGAATGTTGGACCCTGCGCTATATCCAGTATATCCATTGTTAATGACTTTTAATCCAATTTCTTCTAGAAAACGAATGTTGTCACTTGTTAATCCTTCTACAGCTGATAAGCTACTGACCTCTTTGCTGGTTGGCTCTCTCTTTTTAAATGATAACCCCATCGTCTAAGCGGATGATTTTATATGTATTCTTACAGTAATAGCTTCTCCTCTAAAGTCAATAAGGTTTCCGTCTTGATCCACTATGTTCAGCACGATGTCTGAAATGAAACTGGTGTTTAACGGTAGGTACACAAGGTTTTGAGGTTTTTCTACTATCTTGAAACCCGGTGCAACTGATGGGTAGAATGTGTGTAATATATGACGATTTTCTCCATCTCTGTAGGATCCTTGTATAATGTTACATGTAATGTCTATGCTATTAACTTTGATGATCGTCACAGTTTTATTCCCAGAATGAGTTTTATTAGGTTCTAATACTTTTGTTTCCTTAGAAAACCCCAATAAACTACCAATTGAATGTTCTTGACTAAAATCAATATAATACTTAGAAGTAATTTCAGCTTTCATTGTATTGTTATTGCCTTTTATCGTTATATTTTCTTTTCCCATATGTTTTTGTATAACTTCATTTATATTATCAATTTCATAAGCTCCTGTTGGTAAACTGAATTCTTCCAAAGCTGAATACTTTCCTTTATCATCTTTTGTCTTGTAATAATGTATTTTGTTATTAATTCCTTATAGAGTTATATGTTGTTAAATCCAATAATGCGGCTTCCCATAGTCTTCCTTTTTGCAAACGTAGCGCTGGAAACAGAATACTGCGCAAAGTACATGAGTTACCGGTTAATGACACTGTATACGAGGACATCTTAAAGTTGACTAACACTTTTAGCTAAAAAGTCTAAACATAAATGACCGCAAATGGATGTATCATCAGGTTGTTTTCTTGTATGATTGTAAAAAACATTTTCTGCCGCACGAAAGTATTGTTGAAGTTCTTTTGGTGGTGGAAGGTCTCCAAAACTGTCGAAATAATAAATGGTTTTACCAAGTTTCTTGTAACACACCCAATGAGTGCCTAATCCTTCACTATTATCCAAATTTACAATACCAGTCTCATTTTTCCACATTTTAACCGGTAATTCATCTTTCATAAATACTCCTCTAAAAAATGGGATTTTCAAACAAGAAGCATATGTAATCAGTTCTTCATTGGTTAATTCTTTGTTTTTAATTATTAATTGCTCTTTCTTATTTAATACACACGATACGGTCTTAGGTATAATCCTCCTCCCTTTTTTATCATTGACCATATTGTTGGTTTCCTTTTAGCTTTACCACTGGTAGATCGACGTTTTCTTCTGATATTACCTCCTTGTTTCTTAGCGGGTTTTTTCCCACGCCTTCTTCTCTTTCCTCCTCCAAACGTAGTTTTTGCTTTCATTGCTGCTGTTACTGCTAAAGACGCTGCTTTTTCACCAATACTTGCGTCACTAGATTTTACTCTTTGCCAAGCTTTCTCAGCAAGTGCTCTATCTGCTATTGATCTATTTTTAATATCACCAAATTTGGAATACGCTTTATCGTGCTGTTTACAAGCCTGATCGAGCTTATTTATTCCAGGATCTCCTCTAGCAAGACGTTTCTCTAATTTGGTTCCAGGACCACAATATTGATATCCTCCAGGTAAATGTAATTCCACAGGTAATAAATCAATCGCCTTGTTAACTATAACTCCAACCGGTTTACTTAATAGAGAAAATGCTGTTGATGCTATTCCCCTTCCTCTCTGTAATCTCTCTCGATTATGACTGATGCGTTTAACCCTCAACATGACTATTTATAGCAAAACCTACAATCAGTAGGTGCACTCTATAAATGTTTTACAATGAATGTAATATCAGTTTTGGTTTCTTGTATTATATACTGTTTAAAATCCATTTATTATATAGAAATGGATTTATTAATTAAATGTAGACATATTAAATATAAGTAGTAAAAATTGAAATAAGGTGTAATTGAAGATGTTCCAGATGTTTCTCCGCTGGTGATGGTATTGTTGTCTTCGGTAAAATGAATAAACTTTAAATAGTTGTCATGTTTCCTTAGAAACTTGCCACTAAATCGTTGGTAATTGAATAACGCATCCCAGGCTAGTTTATCTTTAAAATTGTCAATGTAATACTCAGAGAGATTTTGATATTTACTTATTACTTCCCAACAGTTATTAAAATTTGATGTCATCTCTACGAGGAAGTCTTCTGAAAACTGTTGTCTTTGTAAAATATGGATCCAGTTAACTCTGTGAAAATAAATTCTTAACATAGTCATTGTGAAGAGGTAATGTATGGAAAGTTGTTCCCAATCCATATATCTATCAAACCGTTGAACAAAACCATCTGTCAACACTCCTTGGGGAAATCTCGGCTCTTGAGATATTAAACTCCACGCAGTAATATTGGATTCCATCATCCTCTCTGTATCGTCTCTCGAATATGACTGATGCTTTATCCCTTATCATGGGTGTATTTTAAATTATTTTTTCTCTTATGTAATCTTCATTGTTTTCTGTTGGTTCATTAATCACATTCACTTTATCCCCCTTTCCTAATGTCTTGACTTTAGAAGGCTCAGACGGTTTATCTCGTTGATTAAGTTTCTCTGGATTGTGTATATTTTTCCAGTCTAAATAATTGTGACTGTCAACATCTGAAGCTGCATCTCTTCCTGAAGCCCGATAGATATAATGGAATAGAGCTGCACCAAACCTTTCCAAATGTTTTTCATATTCCGTAGTCCATTTCTTGTGTACAATATCAAACATTTTCTTATTTACAGCGTCTCCATCCTGCTCACAATCACCTACATTTGATAATTTTAATTTTTTTACATCATAGCTTGTGTCAGTTTCATTCCTTTTGTAAATCGTTAACAATTTTAGAGTAGCGAAATTTACTGCTTCCCCATCATAAACGGGATGTTGTATATTGCTTAACCTTTTACCGGAAAACCCCCAATGATCTTCGTGTACAGTTGGGGTTCTTTTATCCATGTATTTTACCGTAACCGCATTTGATGTCATCTCTACGAGGAAGTCTTCTGAAAACTGTTGTCTTTGTAAAATATGGATCCAGTTAACTCTGTGAAAATAAATTCTTAACATAGTCATTGTGAAGAGGTAATGTATGGAAAGTTGTTCCCAATCCATATATCTATCAAACCGTTGAACAAAACCATCTGTCAACACTCCTTGGGGAAATCTCGGCTCTTGAGATATTAAACTCCACGCAGTAATATTGGATTCCATCATCCTCTCTGTATCGTCTCTCGAATATGACTGATGCTTTATCCCTTATCATGGGTGTATTTTAAATTATTTTTTCTCTTATGTAATCTTCATTGTTTTCTGTTGGTTCATTAATCACATTCACTTTATCCCCCTTTCCTAATGTCTTGACTTTAGAAGGCTCAGACGGTTTATCTCGTTGATTAAGTTTCTCTGGATTGTGTATATTTTTCCAGTCTAAATAATTGTGACTGTCAACATCTGAAGCTGCATCTCTTCCTGAAGCCCGATGGATATAATGGAATAGAGCTGCACCAAACCTTTCCAAATGTTTTTCATATTCCGTAGTCCATTTCTTGTGTACAATATCAAACATTTTCTTATTTACAGCGTCTCCATCCTGCTCACAATCACCTACATTTGATAATTTTAATTTTTTTACATCATAGCTTGTGTCAGTTTCATTCCTTTTGTAAATCGTTAACAATTTTAGAGTAGCGAAATTTACTGCTTCCCCATCATAAACGGGATGTTGTATATTGCTTAACCTTTTACCGGAAAACCCCCAATGATCTTCGTGTACAGTTGGGGTTCTTTTATCCATGTATTTTACCGTAACCGCATTTGATGTCATCTCTACGAGGAAGTCTTCTGAAAACTGTTGTCTTTGTAAAATATGGATCCAGTCAACTCTGTGAAAATAAATTCTTAACATAGTCATTGTGAAGAGGTAATGTATGGAAAGTTGTTCCCAATCCATATATCTATCAAACCGTTGAACAAAACCATCTGTCAACACTCCTTGGGGAAATCTCGGCTCTTGAGATATTAAACTCCACGCAGTAATATTGGATTCCATCATCCTCTCTGTATCGTCTCTCGAATATGACTGATGCTTTATCCCTTATCATGGGTGTATTTTAAATTATTTTTTCTCTTATGTAATCTTCATTGTTTTCTGTTGGTTCATTAATCACATTCACTTTATCCCCCTTTCCTAATGTCTTGACTTTAGAAGGCTCAGACGGTTCATCTCGTTGATTAAGTTTCTCTGGATTGTGTATATTTTTCCAGTCTAAATAATTGTGACTGTCAACATCTGAAGCTGCATCTCTTCCTGAAGCCCGATGGATATAATGGAATAGAGCTGCACCAAACCTTTCCAAATGTTTTTCATATTCCGTAGTCCATTTCTTGTGTACAATATCAAACATTTTCTTATTTACAGCGTCTCCATCCTGCTCACAATCACCTACATTTGATAATTTTAATTTTTTTACATCATAGCTTGTGTCAGTTTCATTCCTTTTGTAAATCGTTAACAATTTTAGAGTAGCGAAATTTACTGCTTCCCCATCATAAACGGGATGTTGTATATTGCTTAACCTTTTACCGGAAAACCCCCAATGATCTTCGTGTACAGTTGGGGTTCTTTTATCCATGTATTTTACCGTAACCGCATCAGAAGACAAAAGCGGATCACCAACATTTTGAATTACTTTTCCTTCAAAATTATAGTTGCCATCAGGTGTTAACGGAAACCCAGCTCTTTTTTCACTATATTCAGATTTTACTCCAAACTCGGAATACCGTCCAAACTTGTCCACACTCATGATGTAACTGAATCGCTATCGTTTAGGTTCTTATTATATATGTACGTCTACTGAACAATTATTCCTTGTTTTCGCAGTTCATCAACCAAAGCTACCCATTCGTTTTCTAAACCAGTGTGCCCGGCTTCCATGGCTTCATGTAATAATCTCATTCGATCAACTAACTTATTTATATCGTTGTAATATATTATATTAGTTTTATACAAATTTTTAAATAATCCCCTTCCAGATGTGGTAGGATCAGTTGTTTTTCTCTTTTTATTCAAAACATTTAATTCAGCAGAAGATAAAGCTCTTCTTTTAATTTGAGCTTTTTTGATTTTGAGGGGAAAAGACTAGATATAATACCTGTATATTTTATTGACCGATTTCTATGAATAGGTAGGTCTTTGGAATACTTTTTTCTATGTGCATTTGTATACTCTAATATATTTTTAAACAATTGTAAATCCCTTTTAGTATATTTACCAGGATTATTTTTAAAGATAAGTTAAAACAAACCTTTTGTACCTTTATATTTCTTATCTCCAATAACTATATCATCATTTTCGTTTATATCTAACTTGCTATCTCCAATCATTAATCCTTTATCCTCTATTCTAGCTCCATAGGTATGATAATTTCGATTAGCATGTGCGGCGTGTAACATTTTTAACGTATATGTTCTTCCAAGTGTTCCTTTAAACATAATATCCGTGCCTAATTTGCTTAAGTTGGATTGGTCCTCCCATATCCTCCAATATCCTCCAATATCCTCTTCTTCTGCTCTTGTATCTTCTACACTTGTATCTTCTGTACTTGTATCTTCTGCAATATCCTTTTCCTTTAAATCCTCTATATCTCCGCTTTCTTCATACTCGTCGCTTTCTTCAGATGTATGTAACTGGCCAAAACTTTCATCATTCTGAAATTCTTCTTCATATTTGGAAATTGGTAGCATTTTGTCTCCTTCGAAGCGAATTGAAGGTTTTTCCATATTTTGTGCTAATCGCTTTAAAGGTTCAGTAACAGGTTTGAATGTTGTTTCTAAAAATTGCTCTCTTTCATTTATACCTGATTTTAAAGCTCGGTTTTTTTGTCTAATAGAATCACTAAGTGATTTTATTTCCTTTAATAGCTTTTCCTGGTTAACCATCTTCACACCTTGACGACTTGTACAGTAATACCGCTAATCAGTGTATTAAAACGAATTTATCAAAACCTATTCTATAACGACCATCTTTTATAGCATGATCTTTCATAATAACCAAAAATCCATACTTTTCCGCCCATGCTTTTCCGCAAAGCTCTTTAAACTTTTCAAATGGCATATCCGCATTCACATGATCGTTATATATATGTTTTAGGTTAGTATCATCTTGTTTGAATACAAGTAGAATATTTGCATTATCTCTGATAAGTTGTTTTGGGATTTTGCTATAAGTTTGTCCTATATATATGCTGTCGATGTTATTATGTCTTCCCATGGCAAAGTAGTTTCTAATAGTATCCTGATTTTCACAAGATACATCGTCAAATATAAATACAGAATACGGTTTCGCTTCGTTTGGTTGCATAATGCTATCACTAGCGTTAAATTTGTAAAAATTAACATCAGACACATCAGATAGGATTTTATCCAGCAATTTATACTTTGGTTGATGTAGAGACTTTGAAAAAATATATAGGTTATTAAACCTTAATCCCTGCGGATTAGTCATCAAATTAAAGACGACATTGGTCTTTCCACAGTTTGAGGGGCCACTTACTATACATCGAACAGTGTTTGGAAGTAAACTACCGTGTTTACCATTGTTGGTTTTAACGTTATCCACAGTTAAATCATCTATGTTATTAATATTGAATCGATCTTTATGGTGAATAATCTCCATCCTGCTCAAAGGTTAACGATGAAATGAGTTGCTTGCATTACACCAAGTCCTTTATAGGTATCCATGAATCCTCAGTTTTGTTAAACCCTAACCACCGCACTTTAACTGCGTCCTTTTTTCTTTGTAACACTTTTTCAACAAGATATACATCACCTACTGTTGACTTTAACATTTCATGTCCATAAAATGCACCTTGCAACAAATCTCCTTTGTTATCTTTTAAGATATACGTTTCAGGTACAGTCGGTTGCACTTTATACACTGTAAAAACTTCATTCGTCCAATTGGGAAGGTATTTCTTGGTAAACACTCCCTTATATTTACTAATCCGTACTTTATCACTTACATTAAATTTTCTTGGCTGCATTTTTTCTACTTTAGGCTTTGTATTTTTCTTTATGCGTTTTAGTACATCCTTTGCATTTCTTCTATTTACTTTGTTAGGTTTCATACCAATAGTTCTATGAAACCTGTTGTTATAATCATTTATTAATTGTGGTAAAACATCATACCATACGTAAGAACCTCTTTTTGAAAATTGTTTATACAGTGCTCCTTTTAAGGTTCTATTGCATCTTTCTACAATAGCTGCTTTTTTCTCTGAATTTGTAGAATAATGATTTATTTTATATTTATTCATTAACTGTGCAAAGTTTGTATTAAAGTATTCTGTTCCATCATCAGTTTGTAAATGTTTAATTTTGTTTTTATCTCTTTTTATGGCTATTTCCATGGCTTCTGTTACGCTTTTACCAGTCTTGTCCTTTAGAGGCAAAGCGTCTGCAACTTTTGTAAAACAATTAATAATTGTGAGTATATATTTAAATCCTTTGTTTATTCTGCTATGCGGTCGCATTTAAATTAAATCCGCTTGATATAGATCATTTATCCCTTTTATAACAGTATTTCTTCTTGGAAACCTTATTCTTGCAGGTTTGTGTAGTTCATTAATAATCTTCTCCTTCAGGTCTGACATGATGGTTTCACGAAGACAGCTGATATGGTATTAAATATTCTTTTGTATAAATCTGCTTATATAGGTCAAGGTCATTCTAAACTAATGTATAAAAGGGGGAACACAGCAAAATACTGCTGTGTTCCCCCTTTTATACGGAAAGGAAAAGGAAAAGGGATGTAGGACGATGAAAGGGTTACTCGTCAATAGGGTTGAGGGAATAGTGGCCGAATGGTAGAGTGTGGATGTTGTCTGCAAGGATGTGTCGTTTATCATCATTTGAAGAGAGAGCTATTTTTACTTCCGTCACGCTGTACAGCTTATGGTTGAAACTTCTGATTGTGTTGAATTTTGCTGTTATATCTTGATCTTCAAATAAACATTTCTTATAGTGATTAAAATGCACATTCTTCTTTAAATACAAACTTTTTACTCCTTTAGCTTTCTTAATTACTTGGTTTTCATTTAGTTGTAAAGAATATAATTTTGACATTAGTGCAACAATTTCTTGAAGTATAACACCATTGGCTTCATCTTTAAATTTGCCAAGCACTTTTTTGTTTCTGTCATTGTCGTAGTTTGGATGATCTTTTGGATAGTCGGAAAAGTCAAAGTCGTTTTTGTAATCAAATGTCCGAAGATCTTCATACATATCGTTAGTAATTATCCAATATATAAAAGCGTCTGTATCCATGTAGGAGATGCCGATGTTTTCCCGTCCATAAAAGGTGACCATCTTTTTGTAATGAAAATCGTACATATGAGTCTTGGAGATATCCAGGATTGACATTCCTATATACAAAGGACGATCCATCTTCACACTTGTTTTCTTCATAGATACAGCTACGAGATTTTCATTAATAATTATAGATGTATTAAAGTTCGGCTGTTGTACGAGTTTCTGTAGTTTGTTCGGATCTGTAACAAGTTTAACGTTTTTATGTCTTCTTTTGTTTTCTAATGTTTTACCGAATATCGCATTGTTCATTAATTTAAAAAAGTCTTTTTGAAAGGCTGATGTAGCAGCTGCTCTTCTGGTAGTATTCGAGTCTATGTACGGTTTCAACCAGCACGATTGGGAAAATTCCACAGCTCTATTAATTTTAGTAAGACGTAAACCTAATTCGATAGCTTGTTGAACAACCCAATAATGAGCTACGTATCGTTGTTTATTGTTAAGGGTCATCATTAATTTGGGGTGTTTTCCAGTTGGTGAAATTTCTGTTCTTGAAAGGAGTGGAAGGTCATAATGAAGATCGTGTAAATGTTCTGGATATTCAAAGTCGCAATCCAAAATATATCCGGTATCTCCATGTTTTGGAATTTGTGAAATATCGCCAATACAGTCAGGATCAACCCATTTAAAGTTGTCAAATGGAAGTGGGTTCGACATGGCCCATCCATACAGATTATTTGCGTCGAAATATCCCAAGTACGTTGAAGGTTTCTCTTGATCATGGTCAGGTAGATATTTGTTGTTGGCTTTAACATGTCTCGTCACGCTTTGAGTTAATCCACCTCTAACACCCGACTCAACCATTAAAACCATATCTATATCTGTTAACAGCTGGAGTTTACATTTTGTTTCTTTTAGCATTGCTTGCCAAGCTAGTCCTGGAGATGTATACGAATGTAGAGGGTCCAAACCGTATGCTGCAAAACATGTTCTTCGGAATTCTTCCATAACATCGCAGAGAAGAGTCACGTCAAGTTTTACATAAAAGTCTGAGTATTCTCCCAAAGTCTTCATATCCAACTCGTTCCATACTCGACATGCATGTTGATAGTCTTCAAGTGAAATTTCCGATTCATTGAGTTTGTTGTTAAATTGTTCTGGTGGAGGAAGTGATGTTTCATTAAATCTATGCAGTCCATCGATGTAATCGTAGGGGAAGACTCCTTTTCTAAGAACCAGATCCATTTTACTACTGGCTACAATTTTGCTTGTTTCTATCAGATCTTCTCTTTTTAAATTCTCAGTTAATTTCATTAGGCTAGAAGGCATAAATCTAAACGAATCAATAAACCTAAGTTTTATTTTGCCAACCTTTTTAGAGAAGCTTATACATTTTTCCATTGTTGTTGCCAAAACATCTATTGCTCCATCATCTCTTCCTAACTCCGGGATGATGAAATGAGAGTCATATCCACTAAGGTTATGTAGAACAACGGGTATAAAAGATGGTACTTTGTAATTTAAGTTGCAAGCGTTACAGGCTGCACCTCTGTAGGCTCCTGTAAGATGGTCGTGATCACGCACTTTAACGTTATCTGGTGTAAATAGGTTATTACACAGATAACATGTTGTTGCCAAATTGTGATGTTGAAGTTGGTGTTCATCCATAGGCTGCATCGGTATTTTAATTTTGTAGATTTCTTCCACCTTGGAGGCAATGTAATACAACTCATCTACAAAGTGTTTCGCTGCTTGTTCACCACGATAAATCTTCGGAGCAGATGATAGTCCAAATTCTTGAAGATGTTCTTCAGACAACGTGGATTTTGTTAGTATACAATAACTGTTTGGTGCATTTGATATTTGCTTCTTTTTGTGATATCCTCTTCTTGTTGTTCAATTGGAAGTAAGGATGCTTCGAAATCGTACACAACAAATGGAACAGGGTATTGGTGATTTACTTTATCAAATTTTATCTGCGCTCTGCTGGGATGTGGCAATTTAATTCTTACCTCATAGTTTCCACTACATAACCTTTGATGTTCTACTAACCATTCTGTACCTCCTCTTCTTAATGGTTTGCTCACGTGGCAAAAGCATCCCTTACATGTTGTGATTTTACTTTTATGTTTTGTTAACAGTTTACATACGAGCCCTTCAAAATCTTTTATATACACGTAATGTGATATCTCTCATTTATTGATTAATAACAAGTCAGTATGATTGTTGCGCTCTTTCGATGTTATGCGCAAGGGATACACATTATTTGATGAATCCAAACCAAATATGTTGACTGAAGCTGACGGATTTTGCTTTTCAAATTTAGATATATCAGTAATTGCAACAAGGTAAGTCATTCCTTGGAAATTATACTTATGTTGAACTTCTTCATATTCTCTATTAGGTCTACACACATGATGTTTTACATATTTGACCAACATAGCAAATTTAAAACATTCATTATCTTCATTTTGCACATTAATACAGGATTTGGTATCACTTACTTTTTTCGGAAGAGGAATGTAACTACTTCCTCTCATTCCGTAACCGTGTTTATGAACTCTAACATCCAGACTTGTTATACTTAATAAAGTCCATCCAGATCCTCTTCCTTCATGCTCTTGTATTTTCGTCAAAAGTTCCTCAAAACATTCTGTTACGATCTTTTCAATATCTGACGCAGCCATGATGGTTCGGTTTTTTGTCATGAAACCTCTTGGTGATGTTTCGTTTTGAATGTTAGTGAATATGGCATCTAGCAACAGTCCAAATTTGATAAAATTTAATCTTTTTTGTTCATTCTTTAGTGTTTTGGTTACTAATTCTTTGGCGTTATGTAAAAAGTTTTCAAGTTGTAATTTTACGTTGTCAATTTTAAAATGTGTTACTACCTTACCAGGTAGTGCTTGAGCGTGTAGTTCCACATCTACTGCTGTTGATGTTGAGGGTCGGTGAAGTGTAGACATAGCAGCTGTTGATGTTGAAGGACGGTGAAGTGTAGACATAGCAGGCGTTGAAGTCGATGTTGATGGTGTTGATGATGAAGGATGGTGAAGTGTAGACATAGCAGGCGTAGAAGTCGATGGTGTTGATGTTGAAGGATGGTGAAGTGTAGACATAGCAGGCGTAGAAGTCGATGTTGATGGCGTTGATTGTGCATAATGAATGACACTCGGTCTTGAAACTTCATTTTCTTCTTTTTCTTCGTTGTGTTCTTCTTCATTTTGTTCTTCTTGATGTTTTGCTAGTTGTTGGTCGATTGAATCTAATTCTTCTTCATTTGGTTCTTCTGTATTTGTATTGGTGTTATGTTTCAATTCTTTATGAATGGTTAAAAGCCATTCATCTCTGAAAGAAGCTTTACAAGTATCGCAGCAATTCATAATGTAGGCGTGCTCTTCACAAGGGTCAACGCAATAATGAAAAAACACTGCAAATGCACCTCTATTTATACCCTAGAAAAAGTGGTGGGGGTACGTTTTAGGTTAAGTTTAAGTTTGTAGCTGGAGGCTACAAAATTCTGTATTTGGGTCAAGGACATTGAGCATATTTGCCAAAACGGGGAATAGAGCAGTAAATGATTTCATTTTAAACCATAAACTGATCTATTCCCCGCTTTGTATTTAACAAGGACAATTTTCTCCAACAGGAAAATTTAATATATTTTAAACTGGTAAATATTTTCTGTCTTGTAACTGGGTCAAGGTTATACAACGATATTACCAAAACGGGGAATAGAGCAGTAAGTAGTTCTCACTTTGACTACAAACTGATCTATTCCCCGCTCTGTATTTAAAGTTTGACAGTTGACAAGAAAAAAACAACACTTAATCAGACTCATTTGATGAATCGGAATCAGTTGTATCAGAATCATCGGAAAGAAATAGTCGTCGACGAATATGATATACCCCTCGTGCGCTATCTAAAAATAATCCATCCAAACTACTACTACTAGTGGTTGGAGTTTCATCATGTATTTCTTCAGAACAGAGAAGATGCTGGTAGATTCTATAGGTTTCAGATTCCACGTCACTTAACGGTTCAATTTGTTCCATATATCCTGCTTCAAGATCATCACTGTCCATATCACTTAATAATTCAAGATCTTCCATTGCATCCATATTACTTAATAATTCAACATCTCCCAATTCGTCTTCATTTTCATCCTCACTTTCAATCACAATATGTTTTATATTTCCCACGATTGATTTTGCAGAAGGAAATATATTATCCTTTGGTGGCATAGCTGCTATATATATCCTAGTGCTAACACAAGTAGCAGAATGGGATAAGCACTGATGAAAAACCTCTTTTATACCCCCCGATTTAAGTGGTGGGGGTAATTAGTGATAGGGAAGGGGTATTATTGTAAAAATATATGAACAATTTAATACTAACAGAGTATAAAGTTCTGTAAGTGGGTCAAGGTCACCTTAAACTATTACCAGAACGGGGAATAGAGCAGTAAGTGATTCTCACTTTGACCACAAACTGATCTATTCCCCGTTCTGTCTTCCGCTGTTCAGTATTTCCAAAGACTCTTAGTTAGTTGAAGAAGGTTTTTCAATTTCTATTGCTAGCAATTCTTCAGGCAGTTGAAATGAATTATTTTGTGACAACATTTCCAACATTTCAATGTATTTTATGGCGTGTGTTATAATAGAAAGTCTTGAAGCTTTTGGTTTAAGAAAAGGTACTTTTGTTCGTAATAAATTATAGGCTTCATTCAATTTTGCAATCCTTCTTCTCTCTCTAGCACACCTTCTTTTCTCTCTATCATTCTCCTCCTTGCCTTTAGCATCTAAGTTAGACGAACCTCCTGGGCTATCCATACTTGAATAATAACTATACCCTGAAGCCGACTGCCTTATATCTGTGTACCCCCACCCTTTTACAATGAATATAGCTGGTTCGATGTCTTGTTCGGGAAAAAGTCGCTAACTTAACGTGTAGTGTAATAAAGACACAAGACAAACCCCTATTGCAATAATCGGTAAATTTCTCTCTTCAAAAGGATTGGTGATGATCTCTAGCCTATGTGACCCTAGTTTTATTGTAGGAAATAAATATATCTTCCAATATCTTACCAAACAAAAATTTTCCAAGTCCCGAAGTGGGTCAAGGTCATCTGAACATGTTGCCAAAACGGGGAATAGAGCAGTAAGTGATTCTCACTTGGACCACAAACTGCTCTATTCCCCGCTCTGTATTAGGAGAAGAGGACTAGTTTAAAGCTCGCAATTATAGGCAATAAACCTGATAACGGAACACTAACCTCTCCCTCGAAGAATTATTCACCCAACAAACAAACGATATGGTCAGTTAACAACAGTCGCGCACTCTGAAACCGCAAGGACGTTCATCACTGTCTAGGCGTCAGAGTACTACGAACCGAAGTACAATAATACCTGACCAAGGTCCCCTTAAGTTTATTTCTCCGAAGATGTATCCCCCCAAGATAAGCAAAATGGTCAGTTAACAACAGTCGCGCACTCTGAAACCGCAAGGACGTTCATCACTGTGTAGGCGTCAGAGTTTTGCGAACCGAAGTACAATAATACCTGACCAAGGTCCCCTTAAGTTTATTTCCCCGAAGATGTATCCCCCAAGATAAGCAATATGGCCAGTTTACAACAGTCGCGTACTCTGAAACCGCAAGGACGTTCATCACTGTGTAGGCGCCAGAGTACTACGAACCGAAGTACAATAATCACCTGACCAAGATCCCCTTAAATTTTACAGATATTTAAACAAGATTCCCTTAAATTTTACAAATATTTAACCAAGATCCCTTTAGATTTAACCAAGATAAGCAAACTAACTGAATCTGTTTCTCGTGAGTGAGGGCTAAGATAGGTAAAAAAGGTCATCCGGTTTTCATGCCGTAATGACTCAAGGTCGGTTTTCGTGCCGTACCTTTTTGTAAGGGGTTAGGAAAGGTGTTTATTTGAGAAACATAATCCCCCCTGAGATATTTAAAGACATAAGGTCGGTTTTCGTGCCATACCTTTTTGAATGGGAGCGTGAAAGAAAAGTACATATTTCATTAGTAAATAAAAACACTTCAAAGACACTTTAAAACCAACACCAAACTAACTACATTTAAACTAACTACATTTACTAGCAGCAAACTACAAGCGTTATTCTAACATGCTTAATAATAAACAGACATGCCTTAAGCTAAGGTAGCATCTCTAATATACAGTGGTACCAACTCTATACTAGAGATACTATTGCGGACAGCGCGGGCAAACAGCTAGCTAGGCTGTCGGCCTGCGACTGCGAACCCTCTGCGGGCTGCTCCCGCTTTTATAGGAATATATCATGGGGGGGGGGGCAAGGACTTCGACAGTAGTTTGTTCCAACACTGTATCACATACTCTGAATTGCTCCAAGTCCGGTAACTGGGTCAAGGACACGTTAAAATATTTTGTAAAATAGCAAAGGTGTTACCTTTGCTATTTTACTTTGGAAGCAAGCTGTACTACGTTTAAACAAGGGAGACTATTATCCGTTTTACATAAAACTCCTTGTAAGATCTTTTGATAAAATGGAAAAGATTAATGCCGGAGGGCGATTCCCATTCCACCAAAATACAATGCATATCATTTCTATGCAACGGTCTCAGCTCTATTTTTACTTTTAATTTAATGCCTCGGAACTCATAAGTAAGGATGGACAGAAAGGCTTCTGAAATAGCAAGCTCGGAAGGAACAAGCCAAGTGTTTACACCTACAGCTTCCATAGCGATATGATGATTTTTACCACGCTGTTGCAGTATATAAAACATTTCCCCTCCAGTTTTTATTTTGAATACAACATTTTTGTGTCAACCTTGTCCGCATGAAATATCTCTAAGTCCACATTTCTTCCAATATTTGATCAAACGACGGTTTTTCTAAGTCCCGTCAGTAGGTCAAGGTCATCTGACATAATGCCAAAGCGGGGGATAGAGCATAACATACTGCTCTATTCCCCGCTCTGTATTGGGGAAGGGGACAAAAGACAACAAACAAGAGACTGATTTTAAACAAGAGACTGATTTTAACGTTTCTCATGGGTGAGATAGGTGGTGTAAACCGGTTTGCATGGCCGTATTGATCTTATTGACAAGGCCGGTTTTCAGGGCCGAACCTTATTGTCAGGGGGTTAGGAAAAGGATGAGAAACAAGATACATTACTTTGAAAATAAAGACTTTACCAGCAACTATGTAAAAGAAACAAATTAATCAGTTAACGTTATTTTTACAAAAACAGCCGAGGTCGGTTTTGCAAAGGTCAACAGTATCACTGAAACCCGGTGGGACGTAGACCCAAACACCCGGCGTCAGGCTGCTGCGAACCCAAGTTTTGACCAAGGTTGTTGAGGGACCTGTAGGGCCGGGAGTACATATGTTATTAGTAAATAAAATACTTCAAACCAATACCAAACACTAACATATATATTAGACTAACTACATTACCTAGCAGCAAACTACAAGCGTTATCTAACATGCTTAAACAAACTAACTAAACATGCAAGGGTGCGGATCTCTTAATTGCGCGTCGGGCCCAACGCACACTTAACAGACCTACGCTGCAGCAGGCACTGCAACCCAGTGGGACGTTCATCGCAACGGGCGGCAGGCTACTGCGAAGAGACGCTCGAAATCTCTGGTTATATAGACGGAGAATGGGAAATCGGGATATTAAGGGGAAAGCGGGATAAGGGATAACCCTGCTTCGTTGCGGGATTTTATCCCGCACTTCCAAGAACATTTTTCCCTCGACCTTGACCTTGACCTTGAACATGACCCAAATGGGGGGGGGGTCGAGGTCGGGGGGGGTACTGCTCGAGGGGGGGGGCTCGGGGGGGGGGGGTGCTCATGCTCGGGGAAGGGGGGATTGACGTAACCGGTTCTAAACCAGTCCTCAGCTTTCTACCCATGTATGGATAGGGCAAGGTTTCACTTTACGACCTGCTTCACTCTGTCTGCCACCTCATTCCAGCTTTGGTTTGCAACCAGTACACACGTGCTCTATCCAACTCTATCTTATCCATTTTCTCTTCCATCCTATTTACACCATGTCTTCTCCTCTGACTCCCGAAAAACTCCAGCACTTAAAGGAATCTTTGAAGAGGTCGACGGAAAGAAGGAGCGGGTTTAAGAGACCTTCAACTTTGAAGTCTCTCAAACGGAATCTCCGTGGCCATCCGCTGTATTTTGAACAACGACCCTCGACTCAGCCTCGGCCTTCTACATCGGCTCAGCCTCGGCCTTCTACATCGGCGGCTCAACCTTCGTCTCCAACACTGACTGTCGATGAGGTGATGCAAAGGACAAGGGTGATGGGGCTGAACGACTTGGTGACGCCGTTTGAAGTCTCCAAGGTCGAGTTTCGAAATCTGAAGCGGATGACGGAGTATAAATATGTGGCAACCAACGGGGACCACGTGTTCCTGTTTCAACACACCATCCACTACATCGAGGTGCGTCTGCCGCAGTCTCTCCCACCGCCACCTCCTCTGATACCTGATACACAGGAGTTATTCTTAACCAGAAAAGATGGGAGGGTAAAGTGGGTTTTGAAGAATAAAGTTTGAACTGATCCTTATCCCGACCATCCCTATCCCGACCAACCTTCAGCACGCAAACGGTCCTTTTCAGGACCACCCTAAGCATTTCAAGTTAGGGACTTGGCCTGTACATAGGCAGGAGATTTTGTTTGTGCAGCCCACTTTGTGAAAATTTCTAAGTCCCAAAATCCTTGGACTTGACCTTGACCTTGAACATGACCCATGTTGGGGGGGGGTTACAAAGTTTTTCCAAAGTATGTCATGTGGGTACTCAAATTACGCGAATTGATCAGACGAACAAGGAGGTGCAAACAGAATTTTGATCCGGCCAAGGGTATAGTAGCAGAAGCGAAAAAACTACAAAGTTTGTCCAAAGTATGTCATGTGGGTACTCAAATTACGCGAATTGATCAGACGAACAAGATGGTGCAAACAGAATTCAGATCCGACCAACGGTATAGCAGAAATAGCGAAAAAACCAATGTTTTCAAGGTTACATACTAATAGCTTCTTTATAATAATAAAGAAGCTATTAGTATGTAACCTTGAAAACATTGGGTTTCGTCTTTAACCAATAGGGTTAAAGTATAGCGAGTGGGTACTCAAATTACGCGGGTTAATCAGACGAACAAGATGGTGCAAACAGAATTCAGATCTGACCAACGGTATAGCAGAAATAGCGAAAAAACCAATGTTTTCAAGGTTACATACTAATAACTTCTTTATTATTGGGTTAAAGTATAGCGAGTGGGTACTCAAATTACGCGGGTTAATCAGACGAACAAGATGGTGTGAATAGAATTCAGATCGGACTGAGAGTAGGGAAGAAATAGCGCGAAAACAACACTTTCAAGGCCTGACATAAATAAATACTTTGTTTATGGATTAAACTACGACAAGTTATTTATAGTTTAAAGTATACCGAGGTAACGTTGTGGTGCGGGTAGGTCAGGTGGGTATCATACACGCTAGCGCTATATCATTATACTTTCAGCTCTTGCAGGATTAACCTATAGAGTTTATGTTATTCTAAAGATGTCACAGTTTTACAGAAATATGACGAAGGTGTCCTTCAACAGTCCGCCTGCCACCACCTTCTACTTCTCCGACTGTGAAGATAGAAGGTCTACGCTGTTAGTGGATTGTGAGCGATTTCGCCGTAGAATACTCCAGGCTGAAACATTCTTAGCAAGTTGTCTGCTACGCAAGATGCATCATATGAGTACATGCAATAAATTAGATCACAGTGACTGTTATGATTGCGTAAAAACAGTGTCGAGCAAGAATTGTTAATGTTTTCAGTTACGGAGCTCCGATCCTCACAGAGTCAGAGCTAGACCCTAACTAATGCATGTCCCGTAGTTATTGTGCGATGTGAAAACTTGGTGGGGGAAACTGGTGTGGTGGGGGGTAAAGGCGAGTGTCTATCCTACATGCTTGTATCACTTCAGTATACCTGCGGCTCTTGCATAGTTCACATGGATTCGCAAATACAAGGCACTACTGTTTCTTCCACATGTTCTTCTTTTAATATTGAGCAAGCTGACAATACAAATGATGAAATACAAGTACATGAAGTTTCTAGCACAATATCTTCTGATGCAGAAGCAATAATGGCATCCCTAATAGGGTTTGACTAATGATGGTGGATGTAGTAGCAACCATCTGCCTCGCACCAGCTGCCACCTGCCGCCTGCCATCTGCCGTCCGCCATCTGCTCCGCCCCACCACACTTTTACCCCCACCATTTTGTTTGATACCAAAACGCTAGCTAGCGAATAGTCAGTACACCTCCGGCTCTTGACCAGTGTACATCGAGCTCTCTGTTAAAATATCCATCAAAATTTGGTGTATTCATTATGACTCTATTCATCTGGCGACTTTCCAAGACCTCGAGGTTTTTAATGAAGAGTTAAGACTTCTCATTGCGTCCGGTTACGATTTATCTTTGGAACTTTACGCATCAAAAAACAACATGGACTCTGCGCAGGAATCGAAGTATCTACCGTCTTTCATCAGAAAGCGAAGTGATGGTCGCGACTCCGGATCAACAACATCGATGATGACAAACAACGGGGAACTATTGTAAACATAAATTATTGTAAACATAACTTATTGTAAATAAAAAGAAAAGTAAAAATAAAGTTAAATGAAATAGTACTACCTCGCACTCGTATCATTCGATTGCTCCATTCGATTGTTTTCATTCGATATTTTTATCGAATGAAAACTATCGAATCACAATCGGATTTTACGCGTGCGAGGTAGTACTTTTTTAAAATAAACTCCCCGTGACCTTGACCTTTAAACTTTCCCTCATTACGTCACAAAACCGCCTACGTCACTGGCTCAGCCTCAGATGACGTCTTTCATGACTCAGCGCATCCGGTCACGTGACCGGATGACGTCACTTCCGGTCTAGCAGCCCCAAATGCCCACTACTGTTAATCTTATGGAGAATAAGTAAAATGTTATATCTCGCTTATTAATTAAAATATATTAATGACACTTGGTGTTTGGCTTCATATGGTTGGGGTCTATGGATATATGTATACAAAACCCATTTGTTGTTGTCTCTATGACAGAAAACCTGCGTACTCAGCATCCATAATGTTAATGTTATTCTGAAGGATAATAAGAAACATGTGATATCTATTTTTTATGAGCAAATATTGGTAAAACTTGGTATGTTGCTTCATCTGGTGGTGATCCTTTGACATTTACATAAAACCCCGATTTTTGTGGTCCTTACTACAGCAAACCTGCGAATTTAGCTCTAACGTTTTTCTTATGGAGAATAAATCAAATGTTATATATCACTTGTTTATGATTATTCGTGGATGAAAATTAGTAAGTGGCTTCATGAAGTAGTGAAGTAGCATTTGAAATTCGTTGAGTATGCAGATTTGCTGCAACGGGGTATTTAGAAATTAAATCTTTTATATTATGCGAATTCGGCCATTTAATTAATAATCTCTAAATATCTGGATAGTCACTATTTTTTCGTAAAAAGTCAAAATACAAAAAGGTTTAAACAAAACCTACCTCAATGAAATCGGATATCTACCTACTAATCAAGTTATGACAGATTTTATAATTTCAATGGCAGCCATCTTTAATGCCATTTTGGTGTCCTGCACAGATTTTGAAGTGGCTCCCTATCTGAAAAGTTACCTTATGGCATCAACTATGACCACAGAACGTGCCATTCCTCAATCACAAAGTGCCGCTTTTTGGCTGTATTAGCCATGAACCCAGGGTACTATAAATCCAGCATGAAAGATCCAAGATAGCTGTAGACAATTTTAACTTTGTCAAAATAAAGTATTTACCATCCAATAATGATTGGTGAGGATGATTTTCTTACAAATGTAGAAAAACAGTAGGGAAAGGGGGCATTAAAACACACACTGGATGATTTAATTTCATATATACTGTAGATACTGAGACTTCCACGTTGATTACCTTTGCGCAGAAAAGATTGCTTTGACTATTTGTCTTCAAACAGGAGGTAGTGTATTTAATATGACTAATGGATAGTAGTAACTTTAGCAAACATGAACTGTACGTAAGCAGAGAGAGATCAGACGCTACAGTATTCAAAACCCATAGTTTTCAATTGTTATTTAATTTCTTTATTAGCATGATACGTGTTGTTGCAACTACAGGATAAATAAAATACGTCTTACAACACTATAAAGTTATTTACACTTATACTGTACTTACATAAAAGATGGTAAAATATACACAAAGGCCTTGTACCATATTTTGTGTATATTTTACCGTCTTGTATGTAAGTACAGTATAAGTGTAAATAACTTTGTAGTGTTGTAAGACGTATTTTATCTATCCTGTATTGTTATTTGTAGTACAACTATTTGATATACTTGTTATGTCTTAATTTAGGGAATTTACTTAGCATAATATCTTAGCGTAGTTTAATAATTTAAAACAATATAGTGGCCTTTTCTTACGTGGTGATAGTTCAGTAGACTTTTATTATCAGCAAACCATCAGCGGGATATATGATGTATTGTTGCATTGCATTCTCTTTACTTCTGTTGGCTCTGGGTGGGTTCTGCTTTCTTTCATTATCATAGTTAATTACTTTAGGTATAAACAAATATTAACAGAGGTGTTGATGAACAATATTGGTTAACTGAAGATGACTGTATTAAATGCAATCGATTTGATATAAGAAGTTGTCATGACAAGTCCATTGGACCTTCGGGTTGATAACTTTTTAATTTTGGAAATTGAAAATAAAAGGGATTAGTGATTGAGATTTAAATATCAGTAATTACTTCCAAATTTCTTATTTGTTATTTACTGCTAACTACCTAAATAATTGAATTTATCAACGTCTCAGACGTACATAACGTTTATGCATGGTTTTTATTTCTACCTTGGAATTGAGCCTTGATCTATGATTACATTCTAAACAAATATTTCTACTAATTCATATTTTACGTTTGCAATAGAACTTTTATTTCTTTAATTTGTAAACAAAGAGTGTTTGGAACTAACTGGTAGTATATACCAATAATTAACTACAAAAATTATATCTTTGAGCCAAAACTGTTAATTAAGGTTTATAGTTTTAGCTGAAAAAGACTTGTTTAGTTATCTACATGTTACTAACGTTGAAATCTAAAGCCAAACTTTTAATTTCTTATATTCGCAATAAAAACATTTCAGTGAATATTTAACTAAGTTAGTTCTTTCAGACAAGCTGATAAGCCGTATTTTGATCCTGCTTTAACATTTTAACAACAATTTAATAAGTTAGTTATGATTACAAATCAAGAAAACATTAAAAGTATTATGTTATTTAAGACATTATTGTGAACATTTTCCATCACTTATTAGTAAAAACAAAGTTTCACGATATTTCGGGATCTGGAATCTGATCCCGTCTTCGGTGGAAAGGATACCTAGAACCATAACAAAATTAATGGCAAAATTCAAGCAAAGCTGAAAAATCACAGAAAAGATAAAGCAGAGAACTGTACATACAAAGAAAGTATTATATTGTAATATTTTAAAATCACAATGGTGATACCTAGCACCCCAAACAAAAGTATCACCATTTTACAGACCAACAATGAGCATAATGTGCACAGCGTGGAGTATTAGTCGCCATTTGGCAGCGCTGCGCTGCGGTAGTCTGCTATCCCCACAGTTGCCTTAGTTGGGACGGTTTTGTTTGGAATTATTATTCGGTTTAACTTTGCCATACTTAACCGGGATTGTAAATATATTTAAATGTGCTTATGTCCAATGTGGAGACCTTTACACAATATATTTAATACCGTTAATTATATATTTTTTCACACTATACATTAACATTTTGTATGAATAGGCATCGTGCTGAGTTAAGAATGTCGTTGAGAGTTGTTTGTATGAAGACTTTATAATTATATTTCTTAATTGTTGTTTGTTAGGTACATAACAGTACCTAACGTAAAGATGAGTTAAAAGTCGAAACATGTGTCGTGAAAATACAAATAATAAAATGGTTTATTCTTGTAATCCTTATTAATGTTATATTACATAGATAGTGCCAAAAAACAACATTTTATTTATTGTATGATTGAATTAACTCTTTGATATATCACTGCTTAAAACTAAAGTATGTATAAACACTGTTTGTAAACACAAGGACTAGCTAATCATGATTGCGACATGATTCAATTATATTATCTGTTGGGTCGCATACATAATCTCTCATGGTGTGAGGCAGAAATCTGTTCCTGTAACAGACACAGATGAGTTAATTGTAATACACCCTGCATTTGTATTTAACAAATTCAACTTCACACACCTTTCCTGCTCGGTGTAACAGTTTACTTAGTTGATTGCTCCAAAACAAACACAGAGCACTTTAATAAGGCTAGTGTAAGTTGTCTGCTCTCATTGAAAATGTTCAATATGCAACCATAAACAAATGTGCAAATTACTCCAGACAACAAACTTTGTTGGTGACATTGCCATAAGTAATATCCGACTGCATATTTTACCTCATATTATGAACGTTAAGGCCTTCCAGAGATAGATAGATACTTGTAGTACGTATCACATCAGTTTGGGGGTTGGTTCTTGAAACTGACTTTTGGGGGTGTGTGAAACTAAGTAATCAGAGGAGAGTTCCGAGAGTGAGCATAATGGGCGCGGCGAGAGGCATTATTTATAATTTAGCAGGGACAAAGTCTGCAAACGCCGACATTTCCATTAGTCCCAGGAACTTTGGTTTAATTTCTTTTTCATGACATTATGTTATTGAGATTTGATGTCTGTTTACCTCAAATTTGAAATAAATTATATTTATTTAATTGTAAATACATAATGCATTGGAACTTACTAGCAGAATGCTAACACACATATATAATCAGAAGTCAGGAATCACTAATCCTGAGTCAAGGAAGAACTTAATTTTACAGGGTGACAGTTAAGTTTCAAACCTCCTTAGCTCAATAAACATTTGTTTAATCGTGTATATTTATTTACGTTTTCAGATAAAGCAATGGAACTTCACGCTTCGATAACATGATACAAATATTTTTTTGCCAAACAAATCATTTTGTATGAGATCTTCGGGACAGCCAGCAAGGAACCAAAATAAATCTTGAAAGTAAAAATAGGTTAAATTGTAATAAAAGCTTAAAAGATCAAATTATAGGATTTTGCACTCTTGTCATGTAGGATTTGCATATAGCAAGCATAGGTCGTAAATCGTACGTTCTGTGTACGAACTGACAACGCAGAGACCAACGTTGGTCTTCCTTGGCCAAATGTTTTATTTGCTAAAAAACCATGTGTTGGTAAAAAGCATATTTGCGTTTTGGGAATTAGCAATTAAGTTTCAAACTGAATAAATTACCTACATGGTTTTTAACAATAAAATATATCTCATAACATATCTACATTACGTAATATTTATCTCGTAGCTGTTATGTATTGTATTGTTAGTTTATTTGTTTAGTTTGTGACTCAGTGTTTTTATTTATTCGTTACTTTTATTAGTCGTAACTTAACAATTTGGACCATTGTGTGAATAGTTTTTAGTGTTTTAATGTCCCGGTCACGAATACGGAAGATCCGTGTTGCCAAGTGAAATATTGTTAACACGGGAAGAGGAGCGATGCCGAGGTCCGCAGGATACTGTCCACGGCTATGGTGATCATCAAAAGCACACTATAAACGTTATTAAAAAAAGTCATCACTCCTCTTGCAGTTTTTCTTGAAATGTTTCTGTAATAAGTTAAAAAACACATTTTTTTACACATTTAAAAGGATTTGTAAATAATACTCAAGTAAACAAGCGTTAATGTAGCCACTGTGATGAATGTTCAGAAAAAAAATTGTTTTGATAAGGTATAGAATATTATTGACTGCTAGTTTAAATTTAACTTTAAGGATCTTTGGGCGGAATTCACAAACGCTCCTCCCAGCTCCCTTACCTTTAACCTCCCTTCAACCGTCTTCAGATGAAAATACCGAATTCACAAACTTAAAGATCAATCCATTGCTGGATCACCAAGTGCTGGTATCCTAACAAAGCAAACTTAATGGATTCCTTTTTTAGTTCCAGATTAATAATATACATGGCAAGATAACTTTTAATTATAGTTATGCTGATAGTTAATTTATTTTTAATTTTTAATTAAATATACCTCCGTAAATATATACAATTTCTATGAAAATTGGAGATTTACGGCAGTAGTTAATTTATTGTTTTTCATGCTTTAATTAAACGCAGTTGGCCAACGTGTATGCGCATTACCACATTTGTTTATTATTTAAATATTGTACGTCAAAGTTTAAAATGAAATAATGCAATTGATATCGAGTTGTTAAAAATAGTTTGTATAAAGAAATAAACGGTATCAGGAAACTGAAACAAACTTTCTCCTTTTTGCCCAACTTTAATGTATAAATTACTTTTTATTTATTAAATATATAATACAAAGCACGGTCGAATGTACAGAAAATATTGTTTTCAAAAATATCCACCCAAATCCCTGTTTAGGAGGCACTACAGAATTCATTGCTACACACGTGGTTTTAAGAGGGGAAACGCCCCCTGTTCCCCCCCTCAGGGTTATTAAGGGGCAACATATTTCGAATTTCCTCTGTTTGTCAATGCTAACTTGACAAGCATATCAAGTTTGAAAGAAACTGATCAATAAATAAGAGAGAAATACTAATTTTTGTATTCCCCATAAGAATAATACCCCCGTCGCAGCAAACCTGCGTACTCAGCGAATTTCCAATGCATAATATATGTCTTAATACCATATAAAGCCGCATACCAAGTTTCATAAAAATATATTCATATATAAGCGATATATACAATTTTAATTATTCTCCATAAGAATAGCATTGGTGATGAGCACATAGGTTTGCTGAAACAAGGAACACAAACAATTGGTTTTTATGCAAATATAAATATAATTTAACTAGGTGAAGCCACATACCAAGTTTAATCAATATTCAATCATAAGTAAGCACTATATAACATATTAATTATTCTCCATAAGAATAACATGGGAGCTGAGTAAGCAGGTTTGCTGCAACAAGGAACCAAAAAAATGGGTTTTTATGCAAATATCAATATAACTCAACAAGGTGAAGCCACATACCAAGTTTTATTAATTTATGTTCATAATTAAGGGAGTCATTACATTTTACTTATCCTCCATAAGAATAACATGGGGGCTGAGTACGCAGGTTCGCTGCTACAGGGATAATCAACAAAAAATCTATTTTTTTGTGCAAATATCAATATACCAGTACTACGTGACCCCACGTGCCAAGTTTCATCAATATACATTCATTAATAATGGAGATATCAAATTTTATTTATTCTCCATAAGGATAACATTGGACAACGTACTGTGTTTAGCACTTTGAATATCTCTGCAACGGTTGGACTTAGAATCACAATTTAAACACCAAAATGATTGTTTTGTGGAGCTGAGTTGATTGGTAAAAGCAAATGTGAAGTTTACATTAAAATTAACTTAGGAAAAGCCAAAAACCTTTTTCCCATAAGAATAACATAGGAGATTTTATGAGCAGGTATTTTTGGATTTTCTCCGCAACCACTTAACCTAGCTTAATAATTCAAAATACCATATTATTTGTTTTTTTAAGCTCTTTAACATGGTCTAAACCAAAATTAAGTGTTTTAAAAATTTTAGGGTAAAAAATGCAAAAAACTGATTTTTGGAAAATTTAAAACCCCCATAAAACCCCCTTCCCATGGCCCTATTTTTCTGGTTTTCGAACTTAAAGTCATAAATGTCACTTTACACATTTGAGCCAAATTTCATCGAAATTGGACGTTTTTTACTCAAGTTATCGCATTCACGGACACATATATAGATATATATATATATATATATACATATATATAAATTTGAACGAATAGTGTTTTAGTCATCTGGGGACCTAAAAAAAAAATGTTGTCATGGTCTCGGGCTTAAGTCTTACCATGAGACCTACGGTAATAGCTTCTTCCCTATAGGGGAAATTCGCTAAAATTGGACAACATACTGCGTTTACCGCTAAATGAAAATTACAATTTTCTACGCAACCAGTAATCGTAGAATAGTAATTCAAAATACTAAATTATTTAGTTTTCTGGGCTCTTTTTAATGCTGAATGGTAATATTTTTTATATTTATGTTTTTTTTATAAAAAATCCAAAAAACTGAATTTTTGATGTTTTAAGTCCTGTAATTTCTGAACCCGAATTTTTACAGAAATGCGGGTGGTGTCATTTTGTCGGAAAACTAAAGTTGTACAAACGACTAAAATTTAATCAAAATCGTTTGAGCCGTTTTTGAGAAATGTTGATTTTTCATGTTTTTTGGCGTTTTTTTGGGGATAAGTACCCTTAAAAATCAAAAATTCCAAAAAATGAAAAAAAAAATGCCTGGAGATATCTTGGATTAGTACCTACATACTAAATTTCATAAAAATCGGACCATTGGTTAGGGCTCTAGCTCTGTACACATCCATACAGACAGTCAGACAGACAGACAGACAGACAGACACACAGACATCACGTAAAAATCACTTTTTTGGGTTCAGGAAGCACCAAAACGAATATTTCCACTAACAACTCAAATTCTAAAATTTTGACGAAAACAATACTTTCTCCATATACTATGTATAAGGGGAGAAAGTAAAAGTAATTATATTATATATATTATTTCTCTAGCCTGTTTTTCTGTCAGTCCGCGAGATCTTCCTTATTCCTTTATAAAATTCCTACCCCTCATTTTAAAGCTTATCGTGCCAGCTATTGACGAAAAATAGACCCACGGTCTAAAAAATATACCGCTTCTCGGAAATTTGAATAATATGAAAGATAAATAAAGGGAATAGTTTGTTTTGACAGGAGCGAAAATGTAAACAAAAGAATATCTGATCAGCTGACAAGATTTGGTTCGCAGTTTGGAATTCTGCACGGGTCGACTAGTGTTCTTTGATTGCAAACATATAAAAGCACCATCGAGAGTAAATCGTCAAAATCGTTTTTCTGCACTAAAAAAACTGCATAGAGCATAGATACAAACTTTAGAGGAGTTTAACGATATCCTGGCATTACTTAATCGATGTTTAGTTTTGATTTTAAAACTGTCTCCCAGAAATGAGAAAAACCAATAATACATTCAATAAACCGTTGCTAGACTATATGATAATTCATAACATTACTCGTGAAGCTTAAGCCTAAATTTACGTCATGTTGGTTTACATCATTTAATTTAATTTTCTTATAAGGTAGCTTTTAGGCCTACGCTCTTATTTCCTTATGTTACGCCTATTCTTATTGCTATCTCTAATGTCATCAGTTTTGAGGAATTCCTCTTAAAAAAATCTATTTATGCATTTTGTTCAATAACTTGTGCAACAGTTAGTTTATCTTCAATCTTATAAAGCTTAATTCACCGTAACCGCAGTTATACCTTTTGTATAGCCTACAACATAGACTATTTTGTGCGAGCACATATAATTGAAATAAAATAAATTTATAAGAATGCAATAATTAAGTTTTTTAACTAAGAAAGTGCCCAAAACCAGACCCCCATTTAGTTTTTTATAAAAAAGATTTAAATTAATAAGAAAATCTGTTTTAAAAGCATTAGCGATTTACTTTACAATGTTACGTGTAATTTAAATTCAACTCTCAGAAAGTACAATAACAAATCATGGATAAAAAATATTTTCCAAAACCTTACACATTTGTGGTTTGAACAATAGTTTCCTAAACCGAACCCTTTATAATAATTATTAAAAACTACAACAAAAATAGGAAAGGGATCAGGGATTAGTTTTAAAATACTAAGTAATCTATAATATAACAGTTACAGGTTTTAGTTGTTTTAACAAATTAAAGAACATAATCTTCAAAAGTAAATATAGTCAGAAAGTACAGAAAAAGGGTAAATCTTTTAATGACAAAAATCGCAAATGTACTTGTTCTTTTCGGCCCCAGTAGTCCATATGGACCCACAGCGAACACATTATGCACATCAAATTCGAAGAGAATAAGAGTTTGTACAACTACAGGCAAGCTTAAGCATGAAAACAAAGGGGTCCAGTTTAGGAAACTGATAGGGGTCCGGTTTGCGTGACTATAGCCTATATTTTGTTAGCCCAATAGATTTTTAACCAAAGGTCTAAATGAAACAGTTTAGCAATAAGCTTAACACCTTCCCATTTAGCAATATATATATATATATATATATATATAAGAAGGATATATATATATATATATATATATATATATATATATATATATATATTGGAAGGCTTAGTTGCCAGTATCCAGGAGTAACAACAAAAATAGTATTACGATGTAAAAACTAATTTCACTGGTAAAACAGGTAATGGCGAAATGTCAGTCAACGTCAACAAGTGAAGCGGCCGAAGCGGGTGACGCGAGCGCTCTACTAAACAGTGGTAGAAGCCTAAACTACTATTTACACTTGATCCCGCTAGAATGCAGGATAATGCAGAGGCAGGAGAGCTGGGGTCCACTTTAGGGTGAGGAGTCCGGGTTTGGGCACTTTCCTAATAATAAGACACACTCTGATAAAAACTGAACACACATTCATCACTTTTAATACAAATTGTACTGTAAAAAATGTCCATAAAAAGGTACCGATGTTTTGTCAACCGATTCGAACCCAGCAGTACGATTTTCTCTCCTAGTAGTGGAACTACTGCATAAGTATCTCGGCCTCGGCTGAATTTAATGCTGGAGGAAGAAACGGATTTCTGAGGGAAATTTCTTTTATTTGCACTCAACGTTTTAACAAATTAGTTTTCGTAAATGTATTAATTCTCATAAGTAGACTTGAACATTATATTGATAAAGAAATAAATAGGAGTATAAGAATAATAAAGAAAAAAATATTTAAAATAAAAATTGTAATAAAATGTTCGGACAATAGATTTAATGACACTCACTAGGTTAAGGTTAAACCGTTAGAAACTGCAGACCTACGGGTCATCTTAAGCTATTTGTTGACAACAACATAACCTATCAAAAGCTTTGTTTTTATTTATAGAGTCAGCTGTAAGACCGTTTACCCCATCCAGCCTTTAACCTCCCTTAAACGCTCCTTACCTTAGACAGTTCTTTGAGGGAGGTTGAAGGATGGTCGGAGGCTGGATCAAGGGAGGTTAAAGGTAAGGAAGCTCGGAGGAGCGTTTGTGAATTCCGGCCAAAGTCTTCGTTCTTAATTTGGATTCCGGGTGTGGTCTCCAAAAAGCAGTCATTACAATATGGCTACGATCCTTACAGTCGCTGGCTTGTGCAAAATATCCCTGTGGACAAATTTTTCAAAAATTTAATTTATGTACCATTTTCTAAAAGTAAGTAGCAGTAAATATATTGATAGTGGGAAACAGAGTACGTTATCTAATGTTATCCATATGAGAAATAAATAAAAAAAGTTATATAACATACCGGTAATACTTACAAAAGGGTTCAGGAGTATTGTAATCTGCTAAAGTTTAAAATCTTGTCAATTCGAAAAAATATTTGTTGCGTTTTGCAATAAAATACAAACAATGGGTAAGGGTGGGCAAATGTGGATCTTAAGATAGTGTCTGCATTACAAATGCTTTTGACTGCTTCTTCGTGAGTTGTTGGTTGGAGCTGTCCATCAATTACGTCGGTATTTGGCGATTTTACGACTAGTTTCCCCTGTAATCATCCTACCTTATGCACAAGTTTTGACTGTTAGAACAAAATTGGAGTAAATAACGGCAAAGGGCTGTTCATTAAATGATCTTTGACCAGGGCCGCTGAGAGCCATGGTGGGCCCCGGAGCAAAACACTGGCAAGGGTCCCCTCCCACCCCCACATAATGTAATCGATTTTTTTACCTACAAACTCTTCATATTCTATTAAAATGAGTATAGGTACATTAGGTGCTAACAATGTTTGTAAAGAATTGAAATTTATTTGTGAATTGTTTCAGTTTTGATCTTGACCAATTATTATTGGTGTAGCAGCTGGGAAAATTCATCATTCTTAATACTAGAACCAAGGCCGCACTAGATATACGATCAATCTTAAACAAATAAAAACCAGCCAATCACTATACTACGCTAATGCATAACATTACTAAAAAATGTAATTAGTAGATTATGATTTTATAAACGAGTAAGAGCGACCGGGTGTACAGAGGCAGCGGAATCACCTTTAGTTGTGACGTCAAACAAGTAGCAGCACGACTTGAATATCTAGAGCTGCCTTGCTAGGACACATCTGCAACCGCTTAGAGATTTGTGAAATTGTAAATCACAAAAACATTCACCTTACAAAACTACGAGAAAAGAATAACTAAGCTGTCATAAAGTACAGTATGTATAATATATCAAAAGTGTAATTAATTTTACCATTACACGTTGTGAATAAAGTAGGCATAAACATTGAGAACGAAATGAAAAAGTCAAAACACATTTGTACATTGTTGTTTACAATCTATTATTTTATTTGCTCAATTCTTAATTTTGCATCGTCATAATTTTATTTTACTAAATTTATTAAAGAAAAACTAGGACTACGCACTGAGTTTATTCTAAATAAATTGGTTGTTGTAGTTGGTGGATGTAAACTGATAAAACATGTTGAACGAGTAGTAATTTTATATTACATTTATCATGGCTAGCAATTGGGTGAAAACCTCCAAAACTGATTTTGTAGCTGATTTTGCGTTAACTTGAGGCAAAGTCATAAAAACACGATCAGACTAGAGAAGCTATATCAACACTTTTCCGGCAAATGTTCGAATTATTTACCTATCAGCGGTAACGAGGGTAGGCTGGCCGCGGGGCCCGCGCGATGTGCTGTGAGCTGTCTCTAGGTCTTCCGACTCCACAAAGCTTAGCTTTTATATTTTGACACATCGCCAATCAGAATAACTTCCTCTATTTCACAATATTCAAATTGTTTGTCACTGTGAACGAACAATAAAACTCTTATCTAGGCCTAAAAAAATCTAGGCCTGAAATTGTAATTCATCGTTCTATTATTATACGACTAGTAGTGAGTACTCTCTAAGGGTGCCGGGCCCCCCATGGGCCCGGGCCCCTGGGATTTTGCACTCCCCCTCTCGTCGGGCCTGTCTTTAACCCTCCGAGTGATGCGATAATTTTACCAGGTGTGCTGTCGGTGATACACAGTTTTACCAGAATTTGCAAGGGTCTTTTGATACAGTATAGTGGAAACCTATTGAACATCATAAACTTTTTATTTGTAAAAGAAAGGGGAATTTGAAAATGGCAAAATCAAGATTTTTAGATGGATAGTTTTTAAAATAAATATACAAATTAGGAAAATTTTCTTGCTTGAAATGTCAAAAGTAAAATCGAGCAACATCCATGCTGATTTTTTTATGGTTAAACTAATATATACTCCATGTGTAGAATGTATTTCCCTACGTATAAATGCATTTTTTTATGGTAAAAAAAACAAAAATTGGATATATGTGTCACATCGAATAATTCGAAAAAAGTGAAAATAGCCATTTTGTATGCAATCAGTTACATGAGCCAAATACCCCCGTCGCAGAAAACCTTGCGTACTCAGCGAATTTCCAATGCATGCTTATGTTTCTTACTACAACATAAAGCCACTTACCAAGTTTCATAAAAATACATAAATAAATGAGTGGTATACAGCATTTTATTTATTCTTCACAAGAATAACATTATTGCTGAGTATGCAGGTTTGCTGCTACGGGGATAGTCAACAAAAAATCAATTTTTTGCAAATATCAATATCCCAGAACTAGGTGAAGCCACATACCAAGTTTCATCAATAATCGAGCTATTAAATTTTAAATATTCTCCATAAGGATAACATTGAACAACGCACTGTATTTAGCACTTTTAATATCTCGGCAACGGTTGGACATAGAATCAAATCAAATCAAATCAAATATATTTATTGCCACAAAACAAAATAAATTGCATTAGCATACGTCATTACAAACATTTTTCTAAAACTAAACATATTTCTTGTCAAAATAATCCTTAACACTATAAAAACTACTTTTAAGTAAAAACCTTTTTACATTTCTTTTAAAGGTCACTAGATTACATTCTTGCTTAAGAGTGGTCGGAAGGCTATTGAACATTTTTATACAATTATAAACTGCGTGGTTTTTTAAAAATGTTGATTTGTGTGGTGGTATATTATAATTGTGCTTGTTTCTGGTTTTACTATTTGGCGATGGCAAAAAATTTTGAAAAATGTGCTGGTTCTTTTTTAAAAAAATAAGTGATTCAAAGATATAAATAGATGGAAAGGTGAGCAGATCAAAATCCTTGAAGTAGGAAGCACATGATACTGCTTCATCGATTCCTGCAATTATTCTCACAGCTTTTTTTTTAAGAATGAAAAGAGTCTTCCTTCGTATATGAGCTCTCAGACCCCCAAATCACAACTGCGTATGAAAGAAATGGATAAATGAGGGCATAATATGCTGAGAGAAGAACTTCAGTACTAGAGAAGGTAGATAGACGTCTTAACACAAAAACACCTGAAGATAAACGGCTAGCAACATGCTCTATGTGAGAAAAAAATTTTAAATTTGAGTCTAGGTGAAGCCCCAAAAATGTTACGTCATCTGCTGCAGTAACGGCACTTTCACCTATGGACAATTTTAGAAGAGATGTTTCTTTATGGCCAATGGAGAAATCAAGCAGTTTGGTCTTATCAGAATTGACACACAACATATTTTCATGGAACCATTTTCCCATAAGATTAACATGGGAGGTTTTATGAACAATCTTTTGGATTTTCTCCGCAACCAATTAACCTAGGCTGATGATTCAGAATACTATATTATTTGTTTTTTAAGCTCTATAAAATGGTCAAAACAAAAATTGTGTTTTATACAAATTTCATGGTGAAAATTGCAAAAAACCTATTTTTGGAAAATGTTGAAGCCCCATAAACCCCCCTTCCCATGGTCCGATTTTTCTGGTTTTCGAACTTGAAGTCATGAATGTCTTTTTACACATTTGAGCCAAATTGCATCAAAATCTGACGATTTTTACTTAAGTTATCGCATTCACGGACACACATAAATATATATATATATATATACATATCTGAACGAATAATGTTTTTGGCATGTCGGGGGACCTCAAAACAAAAAGTTATCATGGCCTAAGGCTTGTCTTACCATGAGACCTACGGTAATAGCTTCTTCCCTATAGGGTAAATTTGCTAAAAACCAATAACAATAAATGAACAAAATAAAACCTAATTTGTTTTGAAAGTTATAACATTATAAATACAAAGATAAAGAATGAACAGTGTATAAAATCATATTTATAAAATTACTTTAAATTTATTGTAAACATTTTTTCTAAAAAAGTTTTGTTACTATTCAAAGTTAGATAATTTTTTCGCTACACCGAATAATCCAAAATGATCTAACTACTATGATTCTTTGTTAATTTCTCTACAAGAAAATATATAGTTATGTATAAATATATCTAGATTTAAAATTATTATTGTATACTTTATAAGAAAGGATTGTTTATAGTAAAAATCAAAATTGAAATAGTAATATATGCGCACCTTATAATAATATTTACGCATAACAAATTCAATAAATATTACTACCGGGTTAGGTATATATATATCTGTATACCTAGAGTATATATATAGAGCTCTCATCTGGGGTAAAAAAACTGTGCCAACATGCTCTCCGCCATTTTGACCCTCTATACCCTCCGGCAATGACTATAGATACTGAAGTTATATTTATAGTCAATGCCTCCGGTCTCCATGGCAACAAATATGCTAACCAATCAAATGCTCCCTTCACAAGTTATGTTAGTCTTTCTTTCTCTTTGACCAGTTGTTTTGTTTGCAAAAATATCCTCCAACAATATGTTAAGCCAATCAAATGCTCCCTTCACAAGTTATGTTAGTGTTTCTTTCTCTGTGACCAGATGTTTTCTTTACAAAAATATCATCCAGTGAGGCTTCACTTTTTAAACACGAGAGCTCTATGTTTATTCTACCTAGTTGAGTATTCACTACACTACACTAAACATATTTTGAAACTCACACCGGGGCTTTGCTCCTAAATCTCGAATCAAATTTACAAAATAAATTCACTTATATGGAAACAACATCGACACAGTTTCCGGTCAGATGTCAGAGCGGACAAAATTTTTGTTCGGGGCTACCAACCAGACAAATATTGATAGTTCCTTCTCTCTTTCCAATGAATATAAAATCAATATATCAAACAAATGTTTAAGGTATATAAATCGAGTTTTGCCAATAGACGGTTGGCATCGGTGTTATCAATTCCAGTAAAAGTAAAAAGCTACTCATTTCTCATTTTACTACAAGTCTATCTAAAGGTATTTTCATTTTGTCATTATATCGTATACGACGAGAAAGGAAATTTCCTAGCAAGGTTCGTAGAGCTTTCTGACCAGGTATGATTATTTCCATAAGAGTAATGTTCGCAGCAAAGATGTCTTACGAGGGTGCCCAGCTGATGCATAAAATAAAGTGTTGCCAACCTTAAGAGTATAATGATGGTACAGATTTTTTTAAATTGTCACTAGACATGCAGAAAGAAAATTTAAACCCTTAATCCATTAATCTAATAATATATCAAATAAATCAAAACAATATATTAGTATCATAAAATAACAGCTGACCATAGAATGTAAGCAGTTAAACAATGTTAATTTTCATTACAATGAAAATATGGTACGCGAACGATAAATGTCGTGTTTCCAGTAACACTGCAGATTGGATTGGTGATCACGTGACCTTACAGCTGTTTTACGAGGTCTCTTCCGGTTAATTAGAAAACCTTAAATAAATCGACTCAGCAAACTGTACTATGTGTATGAACCTTGATTTCCTAGTCTTTCCAGTCCTACCACTCGCTTTCGGATAGAAACAAAATTGACCTCGCTCTGATTTTTTGAAACGTCATGCGTTTGGCGATTTTGCAACACAAACGAGGCGTATCCTGTTTAAAGTGCTTTTTCTATATTTTTTGTACATCTGAAAAAAATCCGTCGGATAACGTCGGCTACCGTCGCCCAACAATCCAACGAAGCACCTGGATATCGGTGGCTGCCGTCGCTCATCACTCGGAGGGTTGATCCATATTGTTGATTAAAATCCATATATTTTTGCAAATCATCTTTGACTTTAAACAGATGGACCACGCAATACTAATAATGTTTGGCTAGTCATCGCAAAACCAATCTATTCCATAAACTTTTTTAAATTTTATGTTGAGTAGCTAAATAATCTTGATTTGAACATTCTTTTCGGGCTCTTTCCAATTCTTACACTATTCAGTCAGGTCAGTCAGGAGGTATATAATTATGTGTTTCCGATTATTATCCATCTACATCGTGGTCCATAAAGTATTCAGAAGGAATAGTTCTTTATTCAATTGTTTTTGTTTACCTTCTTTAGATTATTCAATATTAATTAAATTGGTAAACAAAATATACAAAATTTAAAACTTTCAATGAGATTCTCAATTCCTTCTTGATGTCACATCACACCAAATATTACTCCCATTCTACTTCTCCCATTTATTTTTAGATAAAGTATTCAAGGGTCTCTTAGTACAGTTTATAAATTCGTTTTACATGCAGATTATTCACTTCTCATGTTGTCCTGTCCATCACCTGAACTTTCAGAAGCAGGTGCTCGCATAAACATTGATTTGAAGAATGAAAAACACAGCTCAATAACAATTGTTCAGTTTTGAATATAGTTATTCTGTACGAGGCCAACTAAATACTGTATACATTAGCAGAACGGTTCTATTAATGACAAACCATTATGTGTTTGTGGTTCATTAAAATTAGAAAACATGAGTTTGTGAGGTATATTATGTAAACTTGGGGTAAACTGAGGCTTTTGTGCAGATTAAAGTTTGTCCTACTGGTTTATATTAAACTTGAAGTAGGTCGTGCTGCCATATTTTATTCTGTTTACTATGCTTTTCCTCTACTTGCTAGACCCAATAAATAAAATAAAATCCTCACACAAGTTCAGAACAGTTCTCTTGGGTTTGTTTATAGTCTTAAAATAAGTAACCATTTCAAAGAATATATGTTGGATGCGAATACTTTATAAATAAAGCAATGCTATAATCTCCAGACTTCACTCACTGACAAGATTTCGTTGACTGACTTGTCCACATGTCTGATGGGAGAGTACGCAGTAATCGACAGGAGGACCTGCAACAGCCGCGGGTCTGAACTAAGTTGGGGGAATTACATTATATTTTGTTGGACACCTAATATACAAATATAAATATACCACACCAACTAAACTGAAGTCAAACTGTTATGCAGTTTGAAAAAGATAAAAGTTAATTTACATAGATTTAACATATTAATAATTTTTAGTAAATAATGTTTGACAACAGTGTATTGTAAAACATAGTTTGCAGCTTTGAATAAAGCTGACTAAATAAAAAGTTTATTATTAACATGGATTTGCACTAGCGTTTCAGCGTAAAATACCCCCTTACAGTGTTGGATGATCCGACAATTTGACGGGCCGCCGCGCCGCCGCTCAGCCCAATCAGTTGCCCGTGAAATTCACTCCTGGAACGGGATTTGATTGTTCTGGTATATTACAATAGACGCCTAAGAAGGACTTAACTGAATATCTTAAGGGTTTCTCGTTATTCCTCATGACGGAATTCAAACACTAACATTAATTTATATCTAATATAAATTTTTGGAACTTATAATTATCAACTTAGCCTGTTTCTTTATTTACAATAAAAAATATCCGTCATATTTAAACTATTTTGTTTTAGAAAGTATTACTTAAAAATTGATTAAGATGCATATAGTTAAGAGAAAAAAATAAAAGCGATTCAGTTTTCATAAACAATAATCTTGTTGATAAAAATTTGAAAAAGTAAATAAAAGGCACATTTAGCTGATATTAATCTTAGTATACAAAATAATTTAATGTTAGTAAAAAGTTCAGGAAAGAGGTATATTATTTATTATTAATTGCTTAGTATATTTTGGCCTGTGTAGTATTTGGCCATGATAGTGTTTTCCTGGTATTCATCAAGTTTATTAATTCCTGGTATCTGTCTTAGCTTTCAATTTTTACTTTCTCCCTCTATACATAGTATATGGAGAAAGCATTGTTTTCGTCAAAATTTTCGAATTTGAGTTGTTAGTGGAAATATTCGTTTTGGTTCTCCTTGAACCCAAAAAAGTGTTTTTTACGTGATGTCTGTCTGTCTGTGAGTGTGTGTGTGTGTGTGTGTGTGTGTGTGTGTGTGTGTGTGTGTGTGTGTGTGTGTGTGTGTGTGTGTGTGTGTGCGTGCGCGATCTTTATGAAATTTGGTATGTAGGTACTAATCCACGATATCTCCAGGAGTTTTTCATTTTTTCAATTTTTGATTTTCAAAGGTAATTAAAGGTAATTTAAAGGTAATTTTTAAGGGTAATTATCTCCCAAAACCGCCAAAAACATGAAAAATAAAAATTTCGAAAAAATTGCTTTAACGATTTTGATTAAACTTTAGTCGTTTGTAGAACTTTAGTTTTCAAACAAAATGACACCACCCGCATTCCTGTAAAAATTCGGATTCAGAAATTACAGGACTAAAAATATCCAAAATTCAGTTTTTTGGATTTTTCATAAAAATAAATAAATATAAAAAACATTACTATTCACCATTAAAAAGAGCTCAAAAAACTAAATAATTTTGTATTTTGAATTACTATTCTACGATTGCCGGTTTCGGAGAAAATTGAAATTTTCATTTAGCGGTAAACGCAGAACGTTGTCCAACGTTATTCTTATGGGGAATACAAAAATTACTTTTTCTCTCTTATTTACTGATCAATTTCATTCAAACTTGATATGCTTGTCAATTTAGCATTGACCAACAGAGGGAATTTGAAATATTTTGCCCCTTAATAACCCTACAGGAGGGGAATATAGGCCAGTCATTTTAGGGGTAAAATGGGTTAAACCTCAAACTAACGGTAATAGAAATGAAATTATGCCATTATGTGGGAAAAGGTGTCCTCAATATCATACTAAAAATCGGCAAAAATCGGAGTGGCGGAAAGTCGCCATTTTGTAAAAATCTTCCGCCATGTTGGATTTAGGTAGCCTTTTCGTAAAATGGCAATACAGTGACACCTAATTGACGTAGAGCGCTAATTTTTGCTTCGTTCATTTTGTAATTACATTTAAATTAAGAAAATAATAACTTATGTAGTAATTAGTTCGTTTATAATTGGGTTTATTAGGCTAAAACGTTAAATAATGTAAAAAGTTCAAACTTGTTTTAAACGCGTGGGATTTTGTCTTGATTAAAGCGCACAGAATATTATCCTACACACGTGGTGTGGTGCCTAAAATATGCCGAATTTAATAGTGTACAGAATTACATACACATACATTTTTATTATGTCTGGTAGGTGAGATATAAGGGCAATTATTAGCGACGGACAGGTGACTTTTGAACGCGACACTGGCCGTGGCGCCGGCGCCGTGCCGCTGCGGCCACGATGCGTTGTGAGCCGCGCTACTGTGATGGTATTGGTTGGTTACTATTTTATGTTAAGTAATCAGCAAATTTTCTTATTAAATGCCATGTAACTGCAGGTTTATAGGGTTGTACGCTATAAAAAGCTTAGCTTTAATTTGTTGCATTAAACACATAAATTCTTAATATTCATGTTTTAAGTTTCAATCATAAATTAACTGTCTAATATACCTAGAAGCAAATGCAATGATCCACAACTCAATTTCTCGATAGATGTATGTATAAATACATTATGGTAAGAAAAACATATATGTAAAATTATGCTCATCTCTACAGATGTTTTACTTTGAGGTCATATGACAAATTATTATCCAGTCTTACCCCTAACAATTGTTTCTTTTTTAAGCACAGTATCTTGTATGATGATTTTGGAAATGTGGCGTCTGGAAATATATATAGCCAGTCTTCTCCAAGTTCATCATAAGACAGTTCTCATAGAAGACAGTTTTTCATATACTTTATCATCCCCAGAACCCCCATTCCCATACCCACTTTCGATCCTGACTATCTACCTAACCTACCTAACCTACCTAACGATTAGGACATCTACCTAACCTTAGAATGTACAACAGCGATATTCCATTGCAGATAAATAGAACCAGGAACACCATCATCAGGACTGCCAAAGGCATGATTTCCAATTTTCATAAAAACTACTATTAAATATATGATTCAATATAGTATTTGAGTTTTAAACATTTTCAATGCGGAAATTCACAACCTTCGCACCAGCGTGCAGCGTCCGAACTCGTTTGGCTTTAAATGCCAATAAAATAAAATACAGTCTTTATTGATACAAACATTCGGACAAAAATGTACAATATATATTTATTTTCATAATCAGAGTGTTTTTTTTAAATCTTTCTGATATTCTTGTTGGATTTTGTGTAAATCTGATGTTAATATTTTACTTGATTCACTAGTTTCCCACTTGCATAATGGGGATATTTTTGTACTATGATTTTCTATGAATTTTGACTTAATACATATTAATAATAACTATAATAATACATACATAATAATTTTAAATATATATAAAACATACATTTTTATTTCTGGTGTTATATTTTGAATTATATTGGTTTAATTTTTTAAGTAAAATTTCAATAATTCTATACATAGGCCTACAAGTAAAAAACTGTTATTCTTCTTGATTTTTTAAAATAATCAAAACCAATTTCTCAAAAGAAAGATTATTAATAATGCGCTTCGCTTATTTTTTAATACAGAAAATTGTTACCTTATTTGCAAATGTTCCGAACAAAATGGGAAAACATTGTGCAAATGTATTTTGTAAATATGTATAATATGCGATTCTCATCACTTCTTTGTCAACACAATACGAGAGAGCTCTGAGGCAGACCATCGAGGTAAAACTACTGGAGAGATCGCTAAGTGAGCTAAAAACGGTCCGCGTTGGACTGTGCGGAACAGAAATGGTGGGCCACTGTGTGCTCAGAGCTGATTCTGGCGATGAACGCGCTGTCGTTTACACGCTCCTGGACTTCACTGCCATGTTTGAATTGTAATGAAATTTATATATCCTTTGTGTACGTGAACTACGGAGTCCGAAAGTATAAATATTGTTTTATTTTATCGTGTTTTAATATTTTTAATAATTAAAAACTCTTAGTGTTATTAAAGAGGGACATGAAAAAGTTACTCAGCGAGGAAGATTTTTATTTTTATGTTAGAAACAAACTTCCAGCAGGAAAGTTGTGGTTAATTAGTTTATCTAAAACTTTTATTTCAAACATTTTTCGGTAAAGTTGTTGGTTTGCCTACAATTCGTTTGGAAAGATGCTGAAACCTTTCGCCGCGCTCTATCCAAGACGTGCCACGCGCCGTGCCGCGCTGTTAAATTCAACTCAGTGATGCTGTGTTACAACATGGCCTAGTTTTTTGGTAAAATAAATAGTCATACGACTTTTTTACTGCAATTGTATTGTCTGTTAAATAAATCATAATCAATTGTTATCATACACTGAAGATAATGTTTTGTTATTCAATAGCGAAATGTTGTATTAATGCAACATTATGTAATCGTTCTTTCTACTCTAAGTGGACGGGTGAACGAACCATGTTGATAATTAATGTTTATTAAGAATATATTTGCTATTAAAAAGTATTTGTCTTGTATGGTATTCATTCATCAACAAAATTTTATGATATAGGCCAATTAACTTTCATGCAATCTACAACTTTTGGCGAACGTCGAAGTTTATATGCTACAATTCAAAGTTTCACTAGTCCAAAGAACGATATTACTGCTCATAAAATATTCATTCCAGTACCAAAAACTTCAAAACATCATTATTGAACAACACCTAAAGCCTAGTGGATCGTACATAAATTTATATGACTGGAAATATGAAAGAATCAGCCATCGAGGAGATTATTTTACAAAACTCCCAAATTTCTGTTTTTTTTTACGCAACTAACCCTGGTCGAATATAGTTACTTTTGGTATTAAAAATTCGAGAAACTATTCAGGAATACGGGTCAGAAGGCCATTCAACCATAAAAAATGTTCTCTGGCTGCAAATTCAATTCAAGTGAGCGCGCGTCGTGTTTTTCCCTATATCCCCCACGCTAAGCGCTGCCGCGGTGGCCCACCATTTGCGGCGCGACCTCGAACGCGGCCGGACCGAAATTTGGTTCGCTTCACCACGGGCGCGAGCGGTCCAGTAGTTTTAAGTCTTTGAGGCAGACACATACTGTGTTGAGTTTTTTAATATAAAAAGATTCACCAACTATAAAACCCAGTATAATTGTATTATGAGCTGTTTTTATCTTCTCTCAATTTAATGATGCTTCAAAAAGTTGTTTCCTTTTTCTTATTTTGCCATATAGAGACGCAATATATTTGCATTGGATTTATTTAGCACAAGCAGGCCATTGAATTTAAATCAAAAATCTAATTCATTAAATGTGTAGCTTAGACATTTGTTTAGGCTTCCAACGTTGTTTGCAGAAATTATTGCAGTTGTGTCATAACGAACTTTTTAATTAGCATGATACGTGTTGCAATTGTGTCTGTAAAATGAATAATAGGATTGTTAATTAATTATAAATATGATTGTAGTTTTCAGAAAAAATCTTCAATTACATAAATACATTTTGTAAATAATTTAAACTTTAATTTTAATTAATTAAATTAATTTAATACTTCTTTTTTGAAATTGTCATATGTCAATTCCTTTGTTTTCAAGTCTAATTTGTTAAATAAATACTTTTCTTGAAATTTCTTGTTCATTTTTCTTGGTGTGACTATATTTGATACATTTTTATCTTAGGTGTTTTTTTTCATGTATTATATACTTATGAATTTCTATATTTTTCTTATACTGTTATTCAATTCAATTCAATTCAAACTTTCTTTATTCATTATATACACAAATATACATGAATGGCGTCATAACAAAACGAATCTTATTATTATTCATAACTTAACATTAAAAATAATACAATTATATGGCTACTTATTCTAGTAATCAAATCAAATTTCATCAAAAGAATACAAAGCCTTATTGACGAGAAAACATTTGAGCTTTTTCTTGAATTTAGATAAAGTAGCTGCATATCTAATATCTTTTGGGATTTTATTATAAAATTTTGAACCTATGAATGTTGGCTTCTTTTTATAAAGTTCTAATCTGTGAGAATTTAGACAAAATTTGTTCCTATTTCTTGTATTATAATTATGGTTATCTCCCATTAATTTTAAATGTTCTGATCTAGATTTTACTGACAAAATAGTTTCAAAAACATACATCCCATAAACTGGCATTATATTCAGAGATCTAAAATGTTCTTTTACTGAAGTTTTCGGCTTAAGGTTAAGAATTATACGTATGGCTTTCTTTTGTAATTTTAAAATAGTGTTTAGATTGCTCATAGATGTAGCCCCATAGAGGGATATGCCAAAATAAATAATTGAATGAATATATGAATAATAAATTGTTTTTAAAGAATTAATATCAAAAAAAATTTTTAATCTTGATAATGCATATATTCCGGACGATATTTTGGAGATAACTTTTCCAGCATGTAAGTTTCATGAAAGGTTTCTATCTATTTCGAGTCCCAAAAATTTTAAGTAATCTACTTTATTTATTGTTTTATTACTAATCTCAATTGTTGGATTGATGGGAATTTTTGTCTGGTGAGTCCTGAATGCGATGAAATTGGTCTTGACAGGATTCAGTAACAGCTGCCGGTCATTGAAATATTCTGATAAAGCATTCAAATCAACTTCAGATGCCAATTCTAATTCTTTTTCTGAAGGAGCTGCTATTTTGAGATTCGCATCATCGGCATAGAGATATAATCGGCTACCGCTAGACAGTTTTGGTAAATTCCTTGTGTAGCAAATAAACAGAAGAGGGCCAAGGATAGACCCCTGTGGCACTCCATGTTTTATTCTTCTGATTTTTGATTGATGAGATATTTTAAAATTTTGTCTATTATAATCAACTATTTCAACATATTGTTTTCTATTATGGAGATAAGTTTTAAACCAACCAAGTGTATTTTTACGAACACCAAGATTGGATATTGTTGATAGGAGTATGTCATGATTCAAAGAATCAAACGCTTTGGTGATATCCATAAATACACCTACCACTTTTTGGTTACTGTCTAAACTATCAATAATGGACTCGGTGAATTCTGTAGCTGCTGTTAAAACTGATCTTCCACGTCGGAAACCATGTTGGCAGCCTTCTAAAAGACTATTATTTTCCAAGAACTCAATCAGTCGGTTATACATTGCCTTTTCAAATATTTTCGATATTGTTGGGAGGAGGGCAATTGGCCGATAATTTTTTATTTCACATTTATCTTCATTTTTGAACAACGGTTTTAATTTTGAAATCTTAAGTTTATCAGGAAATATCCCTGACACAAATGATGAATTTATTATGTGAGTTAATGGTTTACATAAAACATAATTGGCTTGTTTTAGAAGTGCCACAGGAATCTCATCATACCCAGTACTGTGAGAATTTTTAAGATTACTAATCAATTTGCTCACTTCCTTCTCGTCAACAGGCTCTGGTCTAAAAGTACAATGAGAGGGTTTGTTCTCTGATGTTACACGATTAATTTTTACTGGCAAGTCTAGGTTAGGAATAACACTATTATCAACTAAATCAGCAAAATAATTGTTTAAGACATCACAAATTGTATTCTGGTCTGAGAGCAAACAGTTGTTAATATTTAAATTGAGGTTTTGTGTTTTCAACTTTGTTTTTCCAGCTTCAGAATTAATAATACTTCATGAAGTTTTGTTTACATTCGTTGATTGGTTTATTTTAGATATATAATGTTGTTTTTTCAAGGCAGTTAATTTCATATTAAAATTCTTATTCATTTCTTTTACTTGTTTGCGCATTGTTTTACTTTTTGTTTCTCTGGCCAATAAACTGAAATCAACAATTCTTTGCTTTTCGTCTTTCAACTCAATAGGACACCATTTTTTACCAGTATGACGCCTTGTGAGTTGTTTTGGGAAATATAAATTAAAATAAAACATCAATATTTCATGAAAAACATCATATTTACATTCCACCGGAGCCATGTATAATTTAATCCATGTCTCATATCTCAATGCATCTATAAAAGTACTAATGTTAGCATCAGTGAATTTTCTAGAGTATTCAAAGTAAGTTGAAGTTAGCTTATCTAGTTTTTGACAGCATATTGTTAGAAGCTGCCCATCATGATCAGAAAGTTTATACCAACCACTTTATAATTTTGTTCATCCAAATTAGTAAAAATGTTGTCAATTGTGCTTTCAGATGTTTCGGTAATTCTGGTTGAAAAGTTTACAATAGAGCGGAGACCATCGCTCCAAAAAGTATTTGCTGTAACAAAAGTATTAAGCCTATTTCTGTATAAATTATTGTAATCTAACATATCAATATTTATATCACCCATGAACACAATATTTTCATATATCGGATTTAATACCTCTAATAGAATATTAATTTTATCTATAAATTGTTGTTCATTTTTTGAAATAAGATTTCTATAAAAACCGATTAAAATTAGTTTGGATTTTTTTACTGGCAATATATTGTAATATTCCACCAAACAACATTCAAATATTGTTTCACATAAAAGATCATTAATTTCAGGCAATATTATTTCTTTAAATTTAATTCCTTGTTGAGACAAAATCATAACCCCCCCTCCCCTACTTTTTTTGCGCCCATAATATGCACTCAGATTGTACCCATGAACATTGAGTCTTTCAATAGTTGGTTTGATCATTTTATGTTCGGTGAAAACTATAGCAGAAGGCTTTAGTTCTTCCAGTGTTATTTCCAGCGAGTCAAGAGATGACTCCAAACCCCTTATCTTTTGATGAAATATTATAAATTCATTACAATTCACTTTACTTTTGGCTTTACATTTTCCGGTTGTATTTTTTGACTTAGATCTAAAAAACCTTTACATGCATTGTCATTATACATTTTTCTTTGCGTTTAATGACAATTGATATATGTATATTGATGTTAAAGTCATTATTTCAAGTGAAATTAAATATGGCTTGATTGAAGTTCTTGGTTTTAATTTGCACATCATCCTTATTGGCCTTTTTTGTAATTTAATAATTTTTAATACGCCTGACCCATATTAGAGTGCCATAGCTTGGATGGCTGTAAATGTATGCATAGGCCCTAATATATAATTTTTAGTATTTCAGTTTTTACGTTGCTGGAAAGTCTTTTTAGAGAGAATAATCCTTTAGATACTTTTGAGGATGTCAAATTTATATGGTCATGCCTACTTATTTTTTAATTAACCCTTTCAGTGCTATGAGCCGATATATCGTCTTTTGAATCTGTTATCAATAAACACTGTTACTGCTTCATAAGCGATTGTACCGTTAGGCGCTCAGTCTGCAGTCTGAGTCTGACATGTGGTGAAACCTGGTAGACACGAATTGAACTACCTCGTCCAGCACCTAGTCTCTATAATACCAACTGATCCACTGCAGCTGCTAGCCTGACCAGTGGCTGTGCGGTCTAAGGCGTTACCTTCCCGGCCGGGGGTAACACTTGGATCGAGGGTTCGAATCCCGTCACAGTCTGTGGTTTTTATGTGCAACTCATGGAGAGTTCACCTGTCTATGGCAGAGTTGAAGGGGAGGGCGGACCTTAAGCAAACGGTGGACGGCTCGGGTCCAAGCTGACGGGATGGGTGGATTCTTTGTGAGTTGCACATCTGATCAGGTGTTTTGCTACTTTTTACCTATCCTTTACTGTGTGTGTCCAGCGGAAGCACGTTTTTATTAATTTTAACTGTTCAGGCGTTCAATATATTAAAAAAATCAACAAAACATCACAGATTCAACTACTCCTTTCAGAAGCTTAGCACTCAAAGGGTTAATAAGAATTGCTAAAAATTTTAATTTCGAATTATCGTTGAAATAGTTTATTTCTTATTTAGTTTTAAACCTAATATCTTGAATTTTATGATATTAAGGTGACAGTTTATTCGCAGAGCACCAGTCATTGATCATGTTTGTACTTTTAAACAGTAAATTCTCTAATTCTTCATGGATTATCAAATGCTTTCAATTATTTAGAATTAATTTAAGTAGTACCAGTATTGAAGTTTGAGACCCCTTAAATTAATTTTTTTCCATTCATACATGCGGATTTGTGTTGTTTCAATATATTTTGACTTTGGTCTCTGTTATCTAAATAAAATTTCAAGTGTTATTTTAAATTGAAGATTTTAAATTGTTGTTCTAACAATACTCTATGATTTATACTGCCACGTGCTGTTAAGTTCACTTACAATACTTTTAACTTCGGTATTAGGATTAGGGATCATTTACTTATTTTAAAATTACATCTTTTATATTTTTAAAACAATTAGCAGCTTTTTCTTCATTTGGTCTAAGGTTAAGTTTGTAAAATTTAGGAAGTAATTATATAGTTAATTTAAAATGTTTTGTTTAAAATGTTGAATTTAACGGTTACTGATTTGTTATTAAAAGTCAAGTTGGGGATTTACAATTTTCCATATCGCTTTTGAGTTCAATTTGAGATTTAAAATATAATCATTATTTGTATTGGTCTTAGTTTTCTTATAAAGTTTCAGCAGGGGGCTTTGAATTTTATATTTTTTATATCTAAGGTACATCCGTAAGGTTAACATTGACAATTGCCAAGTCCAAATTGGGTCGGGCTCTAACAGTTAGGTCTTTGGGTAATAACTTGAATCTTCCTTGGGTTAACCTGAATGCGAAGTTTTATCTCAATTGGAAGAATGGTGTAGGATCGCATTAAGGACAAAGAAACAAATAAACGAAGAAACATTGATATTTTTATGTCAATAAATAGTTGTCATTTTGTATCTTTGTTTAATTTAATTTAAGGTTTCTGATACTATTCATCCAAATGCGATGAAACGTTGCATGGCCATTCAGGTTAATGCTAGGATGGTTTCAATAATTTAACAGAATTCTAAATTTTGAGGAGTAAATATTTTATTTTGGTTTTCATGGTAATAACATTTATACTACTGAGAAAATAAAATAAAATCAACGGGAACCAAGACACAAGATGCAATCGTAGTCACGGGAAACAGAGTTGTTTGAAATTACGTGGTTGCCAACAATTTAACGAGGCAAAAAAACAACCGAATAAAAACAACTATACAAAAGTACTAAACAAAATTACAGAAACCGATGATTAGTTTGTAGCTTTCTTTTAAACCACTTGATTGTCCATTATATATTTTTGTAGACGATAATGCCCTAGTGTGAAAAAATTATTTAGGCATTAATTATTGCATAGTGTATATAGGGGTATATAAATCAATAGATACAATTAAAAATGTACAATGTTCTTTATCATATAATTTATCTCCTAATTTCCAAAAAAATAAATTTAGAATGCAAAGTTCATTGTAAATTTAAAGTTGAGGGAAGAAAAGTATTAATCGTACCTGTACGATGAGTAAGTTTACCGCAATTTATAATACACGATTAACAAAATCCAATAACCACAGAGGTGCGATGAAAAATAAGGATTACGTCACAAATAAACTGATATTAACTGTAGCATCTTTGAGCCACAACTAATAAACAAACAAACAATCAAACTCAAAAACTTTCAGCTTTATAATATTAGAATGATTAGTATGATAGCTGGTACTTAAAATTTTGTTGGTTGTCTCTTCTCTCTTAAATTTGTAGCATATTTGTAGATACGCTAACGTATGCTTGCAGACCTTTGTAAAGCTCCTTAGTTTTATAATATATCAATTCAAATTTTCCCTAAGTATTTTTAAATACAAGTAATCTGTTGAGATCTTTAGTATTTGTACTCGTACATTCACACATTTGTAATCTTTCTCTGTCAGATTACAATATAAAGAAATTATAATTATTTTGATACATTGCATATGTTCTAAATATTTGTTGACCTATTGTAAAAGTGTTTGTCTAAACAAAGTGTAAGTTAACAAAAGCTAAATATGTAACATGTCTATTTAAATATATAATTAAAAATTCAGTCTTCGTTCATCCTCTTACGGGAAGAATGAGCGTACACCTAGTTATTAATAATCAAAGTGAATACAAATCACACACCTCGACCTCATAATAAAATACGACTAGATTTTTTAAATTAATAATGAAATAGAATATTGAACTTATGTTAGTAAACTCATATTTATTTAGCTATGGAAATATTAATAAAACGTAAACAAATTAAGAAAAAAATTCAAGCTTATTTTTTTAAATAGCTTACAACCATATAAACTAGTTGTTGTATAACATTTAATAAAACAACTTGTCTATTTCCAGACGCCACATTTCCAAAATCATCATTCAAGATAGTGTGCATAAAAAAGGAAAAAAAAATAGGGGTGAGACTGGATAGTAATTTGTCATATGACCTCAAAGTAAAAAATCTAGAGATGAGCATAATTTTACACGAGTTTTGGAAGTGAAACGCTTTATATACATTTTTTTCTTACCATATATGTATTAAATATACATATATCGAGCAACTGAGTTGTGGATCATAGCATATGCTTTTACGTATTTTAGAGAGTTAATTTATGATTGAAACCTAAGCACATAAATATTAAGAATATATGTGTTTAATACAAAAAATTAAAGCTAACCTTTATATAGCTTATAACCCTATAAACCTGGAGTTACATGGCATTTAAGGGTGCGCCCTACCCAGATTGAATTCATTGTTGTTTAGCACCGCGCCGGCGCCGCCAACAAGCAGGGCCATGCATATTTACGCTTGGAGACCATTTTGTTCTCCTCGATCGCACTGTTATTTTACAGATTTCTACCAAACTATTTGCAGTTTCACACTTTTCAGATTCCAATCTAGGGATCATACGGTTCCTTTTCTCCAAAATAATTTTTCTCCATACGTTAGGAATCTTTAGAAAAACGCTTAATTTGAGAACATTACTAATGGCCTACCAGTAGGGGGCCATAGCCGATTCAAAACCAGCACAGGCGAAAGTGAGGATGTGAGGATGCAAGGTCACCCCCCCCCCCCACATGACGTCATCCCCCCCCATGACGCCCCCCCCCCCGACCTTGACCTTGACCCCAAGGTCACCCTCGAGGCCCCCCCCCCCATGACGTCATCCCCCCCCCGACCTTCCCCATAGCCAAGCTCGGACCTCCCCCCCCCCCGACGTCATCCCCCCCCCCCCCCGTCAGCAACATTTTTCGTGATGAGGAAAAAACTTTCAAAAATTAATAACTAGCCTATTTACTCACCGATTCCCACGGGACTTTTTCCAGAATGTAGGTCTATCCCAGAGGAAGCGAATGACGTAAGAACCCCATAGATCCGCCATTAAACAAGGTCGCTATTAATTTTTAAACGCGTTTTCCTTATGGGATCTCAGCTGTTTACCGACCGATTTTGATGAAATTTCACCACATGTCGGGCGGCGGCCTAAGTAAACCATCCTTTAAAGAAAATTGAAAATCCCCCGTTAAACAGGCCCGCTATTAATTTATAACCGCGTTTTCCTTATGGGATCTCAGCTGTTTACCGACCGATTTTGACGAAACTTCACCACATGCCGGGCGACGGCCTAAGTAAACCATCCCTTAAAGAAAATTGAGAATCCACCGTTAAACAGGCCCGCTATTAATTTTTAAACGCGTTTTCCTCATGAGATCTTGGCTGTTTACTCATCAGCGGTCTTCCAGACCCATCACGATGGTTCAAAACCAGCAAAGGCACGGTGAGGATGCAAGTCCCCCCCCCCCCCCCCCCCCCCCCGGTGAGCGGCTCCTCGGAGTCACGTGTCGAGGTGCGTGCTAGGGCCTACGTGACTGCCCGGGGCTGTTTACTCATCAGCGACCTCGACTCATTAGCGACCTCATTAGCTGTTATTTATAAGCGAGTCCTTGAGGGTTTCACCAGAAACCTCGCTTTCGTTTCTATTATTTCTTTTAGTTTTATAATGTGTATTTTATCATAGAAGAGGTAATTAAGGAAAGGGTTTAAAGGTATATTTATTATCGAATTTTTCCGCAATTACATTTTCTAATTGCGCTAGGAGGAGTTCGCTTTGCTCCTCCAGCCTCCGCATTTCCTCATCCATCTGCGCGGTTGCGGCGGTGTCCTCCTCAGGGTATCGGGGAAGGGCGGTGGCGTCCTCAACAGGAGCGGTGGCGACGTCCACAAAGGGGTAAGGCGGCGGCGGGGGTCGCTGCGGCTCGGGCGGAGTCGAGGTGGGTAGAATCGCCCGTACCTCAGCCACCTCGTGCGTTCGTGTGTGTCTCCTCGCCTCAGCCAGACTTTGAAAGGCCGATCCGCAGACGGAACAGTCATACAGCGGCGCATGACCGTGAAATCTCCGCGCGTGTCGGAGCAGGTTGTCTGTGCGGCTGCAGCGTCTTGAACAGTAGGGGCAGGGGTACATAGTGTCGGGCGGTTGCGGAGAGACTGACGACGGTGGCGGCGGGACGATTGCACAAATAAACAGTCAGAATTTTCCCTAGATAAACAACAACAACAGTCGGAAATTTCCTCAAAACAGATCGGGCGTGCCCCCCCCCCCCCCCCCCGAGATCAACTGGTGTGAGGATATATCTGCCTCGCGACAAAGCTTAGCATGAGGATTCACCTGACCCCCCCCCCCGGATCAACTGGTGTGAGGATATATCTGCCTCGCGACAAAGCTTGGCATGAGGATTCACCTGACCCCCCCCCCCCCCCCCCGAGATCAACTGGTGTGAGGATATATCTGCCTCGCGACAAAGCTTGGCATGAGGATTCACCTGACCCCCCCCCCCCCCCCCCCGAGATCAACTGGTGTGAGGATATATCTGCCTCGCGACAAAGCTTGGCATGAGGATTCACCTGACCCCCCCCCCCCCCCCCCCCGGATCAACTGGTGTGAGGATATATCTGCCTCGCGACAAAGCTTGGCATGAGGATTCACCTGACCCCCCCCCCCCCCCGCAGTAAAAGTCCTCTCCTAGAATTTGTATAAATAAATGGTATTCCTTATTCCCTTATTTCCTTCAATATAAAAAAAAAAATAAAAAAAAAAAAGCGAGAAAAGAATTTAGTTTTAAGAGCCGAGGTGGTGGTGCATGGCAGTCAGTAGACGCCATGGACTTGAGGTGGAAACATCCGTTCACCGCCATCGTGGCTGGGCCCTCAGGCAGCGGCAAGTCGCACTTCGTGGCTCGCTTCATAGAGCACGCCGACCACATGTGCGATACGCGGTTCGCCCGCATCACTTGGCACTATGGCAGTGGCGGTGGTAAGAGCCGTGCGGACTCTGCCGTGCGCTACGTAGCCGGCCTACCAGACCTGGACGACTATGACGGTAGTGAGCCCGCCCTAGTCATCGTAGATGACATGATGCGTGAGGCTGGCCCCGGCGTAGCGGACCTGTTCACCAAGGGCTCACACCACCGCAACCTGAGCGTGTTCTTCATCACGCAAAACCTGTTTCATCAGGGCAAGGGCCAGCGCGACATATCGCTGAACGCCCACTACATTGTGTGCTTCAAGAATCCCAGGGACCGCGCTCAGATCAAACACCTGGCCCGTCAAGTATACCCGGAGAACCCCAAATTTGTGGAGGAGGCTTACGCGGACGCTACGCGTGATCCGCACGCCTATCTACTCATAGACTTGAAACAGTCTACGCCCGAGGAGATGCGCGTACGTTCAGCTATTTTCCCAGACGACCCGGTGAACTACGTGTACCTGCCCAAGAAGAAGTGATAAATAGGCCGAGCGCGCGCCAGCGTCAGTCATCATGTCACACCGCGTGAAGAAGGACGCGGCGCTGCTGAGGGCCCTAATACACGCTACGCCCAAAGAACGCAAAGCCCTGTTAAAAGCGTGCGACAAGAGTCGCATCAAGTCATTGTGCGAGTGCGCGTATAACGTGCTACGCGGAAACGTACCGCTTTCTCCCTGCCTCAAACGCAAATTGAGCAAACACAAACAGGCGCTCAGACGGCTGGTGAAACGCGGCGAGGGTTGGACCAAGAAACGACACTACCTCGTCCAACGGGGCGGAGGGATCTTCCTACCTCTTCTGTTGAACGCTGTTCTGCCCATTCTAGCGCAGAAGCTAATCGGACATGGAGTACGCTAGGAAAATGGTGGTTGTACCGCAGGAGCTCATCGAGAGATTGCAAGAAGGACCGGGACCAGGACCAAGAGGAGGAGCAGGTAGCGCCAATAAGCCAGCCAGCCTGGACGCTGAGATGCATCGCATATTGAGCGACAAGCGGCTGGACGATACGGAGAAATGGAAACAATATCAGCAGGTGTTACAGCGGTTCCTGCACTTTTCCGCGGCTAAACGTCAACCCATAGGTCTGTCAATCATCGAGGGTGAGGAGAGGGAGGAGGAAGCGACGGGAGGTCCGAGTCAGATGAAGCGCGAGTCTAGCGCCTCGGCGGAGGAGGACATTGTGGAATCGTTCTCAAAAATCTACAGGTCGGTGGCGCGCAACTTGTTGCGATTCATGACTCGTCAAGGCAGCCCCATCTCCTGGGACGCCAGTGGGGCGGTGTACGTGGACAAGGTGAAGATCCCTGATTCCAATATAGTGGACATCGCGCACAGCATAGTGAGAGCGCGAAGGGCGGACCGATTGCCTACCGGCTGGCATCAAGTGATGGCCGCCTTGAAGGACATGAACGTGCCCAAAGAATACGTGAGCAATCCCACGGCGTTGCGTTACTTAGGCGTTGGGCTGGACTCGGCATCGAGCCCCTGGGGAGACACGACAGCCTCCTCAACACCCCTCTCACCGAGGTTGACACCGATACTGGACCGCCTGAGACCGCGACCTCCAGCAGCCAGGAGAAGGATAATAACCGAGGAACCCGACCGGGAATCGTCATTGGACAACTGGGAGCCGTTCCCACCGTAATGGAGAAGTTGTACTACGACCCGAGCCAGCCCGGTTCCCTCGGCGGGGTGACCGCCCTGGCCAGAGCCGCGCGCCTACCGAAACGTAGGGTAGCCGACTGGCTGCGCACCCAGGACACCTACACGCTGCACAAGCCGGCGCGCAAGCGGTTTCCCCGCAACCGCTACGTCGTGTTCGGGCCTCGGGAGCTGTGGCAGGCGGACCTGAACGACATGCGCGGCCTGAGCCGGTACAACGACGGAGTCAACTACCTGCTGACTGTGATAGACGTATTCAGTAAGCGGCTGTTCGCGGTACCGCTGAAGAGGAAAAGCGGGCCTGAGGTGGCTGCTGCGTTCGAGAGGATATTCGCTGAGGCGACTCCTCGCTGCCTACAGACCGACAAGGGGACGGAGTTCACCGGGGCCGCGACCAAGCGAGTGTTCAAGAGTCACGGTGTCAACTACTTCACCACGCAGAACCCCGACGTGAAGGCGGCGGTGGTGGAGCGAGTCAACCGCACGCTCAAGAACCGCATGTGGCGCTACCTGACCTACAAAAACACGTATCGCTACGTGAACGTGTTGGACAGGCTTGTGGACGCCTACAACCGCAGCCCGCACAAGAGCCTGGGTGGCCTACGACCTGTGGACACGGACAGCGGCGATGGTCAAACGGTGTACAAGGTGTGGCGTCACATGTATGGAAAGGCGATCCGGCGACACAAGCCCAGGTTCGAGCCTGGTGACACGGTGCGCATAGCCAAGGAGAAGGGCACGTTCGCCAAAGGTTATGAGACCAACTGGAGTAAAGAGCTGTTTGTGGTGGATCACGTATACGGGTCGCATCCTCTACCATTGTACGTGCTGCGAGACCTGAACGGGACGCCGCTGGAAGGGCGCTTCTACGAGCATGAGATGCAAAAGGTAACGATGGCCCCGGACCGCCTGTACCAAATAGATAAAATACTGGACACTAAAGGGCGAGGCTCCAGTAAGCGCTACCTAGTCAAGTGGGTCGGTTACGGAGAGGACTTCAACTCGTGGGTACCTGCATCTGAAGTGCAACAGCTGCGATGACGAGGCACGACCAGTTTTACCTGACGTTGCCCAGTAACAGTTCAATGAAGTACTATCCCAACAACATGGTGACAAACTACACGACCCATCTACCCTCGACCGTTGATCTGTCAGACGGTGAGTGGGAGGTCGCTCTGGCGGAGGCGCACTACCCCTTCTCTTTTCTGACCGTCGGTGAGGGAACCTACATCAAACTAGTGCTGGGAATGAGGGACTCGAAAGGCGGGTTGGCCGTGGTGGACAAGTTGTTAATCAAAGTGGAGCCGGGCAATTACAGTAGTACCGAGGAACTCGTGCACGCAATCAACAACCACCCTCAAATGAAGAGTAATCTGTGCACCTTCTCGTATGACGAGAGGTCCTCCAGGGTGGAATTGATGTCGACGTCTTCAGCCGTTCAGAGCCTCAAACTGAGCCCCAGTTTGGCGCTACAGTTTGGCTACGAGGTGGATACGGATATCGTCAAGCGTCACAGGTCCGTGAGGCCGACTAACCTCTTCGCCGGTCTACCATCACACATGTACGTGTATTGCGACCTGGTGGAACCCCAACTGGTGGGCGACGCTGTGGCGCCACTACTGAAGATCCTCAACATCGACATCAGGAATTACACGTACGGTGCCAACACGACAGTGTATATAATAGACCCGCACTACGTGCCGGTGATTAAAACCTCATTCGAGAGCGTGGAAATCGATTTAAGGGACAACCAAGGGCGACACTTGCCATTCCACTTCGGGACCACGTGCATGAAGCTTCATTTCAGGAAAGAGAGGCAGCGGCAATGAATCCGAGCGATCCCTATCTGGCGTATTACCGCCACCAGCAGGCGGGCCATGGCGTATCCTCCGTATTCAGAGGAGCCGCTTTCCAACGCGGACACGGCATCGGCAGTTTCCTAGGCGGGCTGATGCGTACAGTGGTCCCGTTGATCAGATCCGGCGCATCGGCGCTGGGCAAGGAGGCGCTGAGGTCCGGTGTGGGCTTCTTGGGCGACGTGGCGGCGGGCACAGCCAACCCCCGAGTCGCAGCCAACGCTCGACTCAGACAGTTTACCGGGTCGCTGAAACGCAGGGCCGATGAAAAACTGGATCGCGTGCTGAGCGGTGGTGGTGCCTATAAGAAGAGGCGTGTACAGCAGGTTACTCCTCAGTCTCTAGCGAAACTCCTCGGAGCGAGGAAGAAGAGCGCTGCCCCCAAGAGGAAGCCCACAAAACGTGTCGCTAAGAAGAGGAGAAGCAAGAAGAGCAAGAGTACCGTGAAGGACATTTTTGGATAATGGCGTTTCTACATCAGAAGTCGTGCGAGTGTGTCAAGACCGAGTTGGACCTGTTCTCGCTACCGCCCACGCAGACCAGTATAGAGAGCGGTAAATGGGTACAGTACAAGCCCATCTCCTCCCTGACAGACGACTCGCCCGTTGAGTTCATAGTTCCGGGTCACGGGGACGAGTACACGGATCTGTCACAGACGCTACTGCATGTGAAGGCTACCATTAGAACGGCTAGTGGAGGCGCTGTAACGGGTGATCAAGCGATAAAAGAGGTGGGTCCGATTAACAACTGGCTGCACTCGCTGTTCAGTCAAGTGGACCTGTACCTGAACAACAAACTGGTGTCTCCTCAGAACAACACGTACGCCTATCGCGCCTACCTGGAGAACCTGTTGTCCTATGGCGGTGATGCCAAGACATCGCACCTCACCGCGGAGTTGTTCTACGAGGACTATGCCGGGTACATGGACAATACTGAGGAGGATAATGCCGGGCTCAAGAACCGGAGGGAGTTTGTCAAGGCCAGCCGGTACGCGGACATGGTCGGACATCTGCACGTTGACCTGTGCAACCAGGAGAAGTTCATGTTAAACGGCGTGGAGATGCGCTTTCGCCTGATCAGGTCAAAGAACTCATTCTCCATCATGTCTAAAACCGTGACAGACTACAAAGTGGACATCGCCGAAGTCAACCTGTTTATGCGCCGCTGTAAGATCAACCCGAGCGTGCTGTTGGCTCACAGCAGGACGCTGGAGTCGGGCACAGCCAAATATCCCATTACGCGCGTGGAAGTCAAATCCTTCACGCTACCCTCCGGTATTAGCAGCAAGACTCTGGACAGTGTGTTTCTGGGTCAACTGCCAAAACGCATTATAGTTGGCCTGGTCAGCAATCAGGCGTTCAACGGGGACTATAAGAAGAACCCGTTCAACTTCACCCACAGCCACGTGAACTTCTTCGCGCTGTACATAGATGGTGAGCAAGTACCATGTAAGCCGCTTCAACCGGATTACACGTTCGGTAAGGAGTTGTGCGTGCTCGCCTACCACACGCTGTACACTGGCACCGGCATCAATTTCTCAGACTGTGGTAACGAAGTCAGTCGCAACGAATACCCCTATGGATACTGCCTGATGGCGTTTGATCTGACACCCGATATGGCGGCCTCTCAATCCAGCCACTGGAACCTGGTGCGCAACGGTAACCTGCGCATAGAGATTGGGTTCTCCGAAGCCTTGGCGGAGGCGTTCAACTGCATAGTGTATGCCGAGTTGGACAACGTCGTGGAGGTGGACCGTCACCGCAACGTCACAGTCGACTTTGGCGGGTAAACGAGTTGCCGCGCGCTCAAGGTCACCGCGAACCGTGATGGCGGCGCGCGCACCCAAGGTTTTCCCGCTAGGCGCGCTCCCGCCAGCGCTCAGTCGAGTTCAGTCAGCCGTACGGGATGGACGTGCCGCCACCGATCTACAACGAGCCGCCGCCAGCGCGCTGTCATCACGGAAGCGTGGTGATGGATATGCAGTGTTTTAAAGACAGTGATAATGACTTTCTACTGAAAGAGGTTTGCGTGGTGGACGTGACTACCGGCACGCTGCTCCTACATCACATCGCCCGCCCACCCTTCAGTAAGGACCTCCTGACTTCCGAGAAACAGCGCGAGAGCGTCTGGGTCACTCGCCACTGCCACGGCTTGGAGTGGGACCAGGGGGACATCGCGTACGTCGCCCTGCTGGACAAGCTGCGCTCCTGCCTCATCCACCGCCCCCTGGTCTACGTCAAAGGATCGCAGAAGAGGGACTTTGTACAACGCCACCTCATAACCGAGCCCGCCGCCACCACCGCTCAGGACATGGAGGATCTGGGCTGCGGGTCGCTCAACGGTGCGCCCACCTACCGGACTCTGCGTTGTCGCCACCATAAGAGCTCCCACAACCGTTGCGCCCTTCATAACTGCATAGTATTGCGGGACTGGCTCGTGGCTAACGACAGTCCAGACCCGTCCACCTCGAGCTGCCTGTGCTGCTTCCGCCCACGATGAATACCGTCCAGATCAGAGAATGCCTGGTGAGGATCCCCGGACTGAGGAACGTTGCGGTCTACGCCTCTGACCAACTACCGGACGTGCCGGTCAAGCCTCTCACCGCCATCGTGTCCAACACGGTAGCACACACCGAGGGAGGCGAACACTGGGTGGCGTTTTACTGCTCGGAAGAGGACAGACTCGAGTACCTGGACAGCTACGGAAGGCCGCCATACCAGGCCGACTTTCAAATGTTCCTGAGGCGCAATCCTCATCACCGCCACTACGTCTACAACAGGTATCGACTCCAGGGCTACGATACTTCTGTTTGCGGCTACTACTGCCTCACTTACCTGTACTGCCGGGCTGTTCTCCGCACGTCACTCAGCGACTACGTCCAGCTCTTCGACCCTGCCGCTCCCGCCGCCAACGACGCTCTGGTCCGCAGGCTCTTCCACTCCATATTCGCTTAAAACTAATTTGTAAGGTTTTTGTAGTATGTGTATGTAACCTTATTACTGTACAATACATGCCTCATAATGATAAAGCTTGTGTTTTCATTTCTCCTTTCTCCTTACTAAATTTAAAAAAATTAGCAAAACTGAGGCAGCGGGGCTGGACCTCAGGTTTATATACCAGCGGCGCGTGTCACTGGCTGAGCCCCCGCCAAGCGGCAGTGAAGGTCGCCAAAGAGGGCGCGTCACGAGACCCCTCGGACATCAGCAAACCGCTGAGTAATTCGAGGGTGCAACCTTGAGCGTCAGCAAACCACTTAGCAACTCCTTCCTGGGCAACTCCTTCAGGGCCATCCCCCGACACGCGCCGCCAACCGCTCCCGGTTGGCGGGGGCTTTTTAAGCTGCACGGCTCGGGCCAAACGGCCCATAACGCCTTTCACTTTAGTTTTTCTGAGCCTACCGGCTTTTGAGTGAGCAAAGGGGAGGAAATAAACAACTCAGGTTCGTGCTGTACATAAAGCTATTATATTTTCTTACAAATACTATTTACAAATTTTTCTTAAAATTAATATTAAAACTAAACTGGGAATTCCTCTTCCTCGTCTTCATCCTGGGGCTGCCCCTCCTCCTCACCATCCACCTCCATCCGTCGATCTCCTCTCCTGGCTGGTAGCGGCGGGACGTCCTTGTGTCCCCACGGCAGAGTGTGGATGCCGTCGGGGAGGACACACCGCTTGTCATCAGTCGGGCTGAGGCTCAGCTTGTCCACTTCCACGGTGTAGACCCGGTGTAAGTGGGACTGGAAGCGGACGTTGGTGGTGCGCTTTTGGACCCCCTCAAACAGGCACTCTCTGTAGTCGTTGGGGGTGAGGACGTTCTTGACAACGCCCTTAGCCACCCCCTTGGCCCGCTTGAGAGCCTTGCTGCCGCCTGTCGCTGCGTCCTCGATGTCCATAAAGTACAGCTTGGACCGCAGGCCGAGGTACTCGAATAAGGACAGGCCGTTGCACTCGTCCTTAAACTTTCCAATGACCTTGGCGTTGACGGAGCTGTAGCAGAGGTGAGACCTCGGATAGCCGCTGGTGTCAAAGTCGTCCAGGTGTTCCTTCATCTCAGCATAGACGTCCTGGGACACGATGTCAAAGACGAAGCTGTCCGTGTCCATATAGTCCACGGTGAGGCGGTCACCGTAGCGCTCCTTCATCTTGCGCAGGAACTCATACATGAGCCACTTGCTCAGCTCCAGGACTGTCATGCCTACGTAGACGGGCTTGTCCAACACGATGTTGACCTTGGACAGATGCACCAGGGCCACGTCCTCCGTGTAGTACGTCCGGTCCAGGAAGTTGGATCTGGCGACGTACTTGGAAAACTTCTCCGGGGTGCACACCAGCTTCACGTTGAGGCGCTTCCGTACATTCTCAATGGTCTTGCCAAAGACCGCGTTGTTCATGAGCTTGAAGAAGTCCTGTTCAAACTTCGTCTTGGCCCTCTTCCGCAGCTCCGTGTTCATCAGGATGTACGGTTCCAACCACCGCGACTGGCGAAAGGAGATCGCCCGATGTACCGCGACCAGCTCCAACCCGTTTTGCAGCGCCTGCTGCAAGACCCTGTAGTGACAGATGTAGTGCGTCTTGTCGTCCAGGGTCGTCAACAGTTTGGGGAACTTCCCTGTTGGCGGACGCTTCGTCTCGCAGCAGTAGGGAAGGTCCTTGTGCAGGTCGTGTAGGCGCGCGGGGTAGTGGAGGTCCACCTCCAAGATGTAGCCTCGATCGGCCTCTGCGTCCAGCGCCGCAATGTCCAACGCCTGGATTTCCTCACGGCTGAGCCACTCGAAGTCTCCGGTCGGCAGGCACTGGGACATGGCCCAGCCGTACAGGTTGTTTGCGCCCAGGTACAGGAGGAAGCGCGTGGGCTCGTCGGGGTGGTAGTCCGGGCACCTGTCGTGGTTGGCCTTGGCGTAGCGGGTGATGGCCTGTGAGATGCCTCCTCGGATCCCCTGCTCCACAAACAGGTACATGTCAAAGTCCTGCAGCGTGTCCAGCTCCACACCGCAGGTCTTGAGCATCACGTCCCACGCGTAGGACGGCAGGGTGTAGTAGTGGGCGGGGTCCAGCCCGTACTCTGCCAGCGAGGTGTCGCGGAACTGCTCAAAGACATCGGTGAGCAGGGCGATGTCGCATCGCAGGTACTTGTCCGCGTAGTCCTTGAGGTGCTGACACTCGAAGGCTCGCCACACGTTGAGGGCGTGCTCGTACTCCTCGTCCTTGATGTCCTCCAGGGTCATGGAGTTCCTGAACGCCTCCTTGGGCGGTAACTCCCTGGTCCTATACAGCATGTCGTAGGACGTAACGAAGTCGTAGGGGAACACGCCCTTCCTACGCACCAGGTCGAACAGCCGGTCGTCGGGGAAGCGCTTCCTCGTCTCACGCATCCTGTCCGTGGGAAGTCCCGCCGCCAGGTTGGCCAGGCTCATGGACAGGAACCTGTAGGTGTCCAGGAAGCGCACCGCGAAACTGCTCTGACGTTGGTTGTCCCCAGGCTGACCAAAGTGAAACCGCTTGGTAAAGGCGATGTAGCGCTCTTCGGTGTGCGCCAGCACGTCCACATCACCGGGGTCGATGGCCAGCTCCCGCACTACGAAGTGGGCGTCGTAGTTGGACAGGTTGTGAAAGTAGCAGTTGATGTGTCGCTGCTCCCGGTACCTGAGGTTGCACGAGCGGTGAGCGGCTCCTCGGAACTCGTAAGGCGGGGCGTGGTTGTGGTCCCGCACCTTAACGTCCTGGTCCGTGAACTCCTTCCCGCAGAGGTAGCAGTGAGTCGCCGCCAGGTACTCGTCCATTTCCTGCTGGGTCAGAGAAGGGTGTAGAGCTCTCGTGCTGAATAGGAACTCCCACAGCATCAGCACGTCCATCTTCAACCTTTCCATGAAGACCTTGGACGCGTCAGCTCCGAAGTAGACGCGGGGCTCAAACTCCTCCAGACTGAGCGAGTCCACAATCTGATAGGCGAAGGCGTATGGGACGTGCAGTTGCAGAGGCCTCGTGCCGGGCGGTGCTTCCGCAGGGTCAGCTGCGACGGGCTGCAGAGCACACTCAAAGTCGGCGTAGACGCAAAAGCGCTCGCGCCGAGTGTACTCGGGGTGGACGAAGCGGATCTGCTGCTTCTTCGACATGTCCAAGCGGAGGGGAGCCTTGGCGTAGCAGTATCGCATGTGCTCCTCCAGACGCTCGGCACCGGACAGTTGCAGCTTGTTGGGCTGGTTGTCAAAGTGAGCGAAGCATCGCTTACACACGTGGATGGCGTGACTGTGAGACGTCAGCTGGTGTCGCACAAGCCTGCTGACGTTCGCGATGTAGGCGTAGTGACTGTCCCCGCCGGTGGTCACGTACAGCAGGTCCCGGTGATCCTCCAACTCCCGCTTGCAGATCTTCAGCGGGAACACCCGGTCCTGGAACTTTGGCGATCCGTCGGGGCGTCTCCCCACCATGGCGCGCTCGATCCCATACACATTGACGCTGATGGCGTTCCTCCTCTCAAAGACCTTGATGTCCTTCACAGCCACGGGGAAGCGTAGGCCGGTCCAATCATAGTGAGCCATGACGTCCGGTGTGTACGATGTGGGTCTCTCCGGGTGTCGCGCGACGAACTTGGCCAGGACGGCATACGCGAAGCACATGTCATCGAGGTTGCGCACGTTGATGACGGCGCGCGTCTCGCAGATGGTCTTGGGAAGCTGGACGAACCGGGCTCCGCGTTCTCCCAACGGGGTGTAGAGATTGACGCGGATCTCCAGGTCGCGTATCCGGAGATAGCTCCACCCGCTGCCCACTAGGAGGCACTGCTCCTTCTCTTCCTCCAGCTTGTGGAAGGACGCCGACAGGAAGTCCTCCAAATTGGACGCGGCGGTGAGAGGCACGTTCTTCGTCTTGAACGCTCGCAGACAGGTGGCTCCGTGGACGTTGGAGAATTCGCACTCCAGGAACATGTTGACCTTGATGTTTGGGTGTCGGGTCCTGACGTCAGCCAGCAGTTCCAGGACGCTGTCGAACAGCAGCACCAGCGCGTCCTCCACGGACAAGAAGTCCTCCATGGGCCGGGACAGACCGAAGGTCAGGAGGCGTCCGCGGAACCCCCGTTGGATGGTGCGGAACGCGGGCAGTCCCCCACCCACCATCCCGTCAGGTGCCGTGCTCGGTTCGGGCTGGGGCTCACGGCTGGGTCGAGGCTCGCGGCTGGGTCCGGGCTGGGGCTCGTGGCTGGGTCCGGGCTGGGGCTCGTGGCTGGGTCGAGGCTCGTGGCTGGGTCCGGGCTGGGGCTCGTGGCTGGGTCGAGGCTCACGACCGGGCCGGGGCTCGGGTGATAGGACGGGCAGGTGCGGCATCTCGTCCACAACGAGGTTCCTCACGACGGGGCAGTTTTCAGCCTCGTGCTTGTCCCGGTTGTAGCGCCGGGTGAAGCCTCGGTCGCAGTAGGCGCACGCGAACCTCATGCCGCGGTGGGCGCTCGCCACGTGCTGCTGGAGATAAGCGGCCCTGCGGAAAAGGGCGCCGCACTCGGGACAGCGGACCCTGTTGGCGTGCACCAGCTGCACGTGACGCCGGAGCAGGTCCTCGCGGGCGAATCGCCGCCCGCACGCGTTGCACTCGGGCCGTGGGTCTCTGAGGGGTGGTGTTGTGGTGGAGGAGGTCGAAGCTGACGGGATCGCACCGTGGACCGCTTCCATGTGGTGGTGAAGATCCTCGGGGCTCGCCAGGGCGACGGAGCACAACAGGCATGGACGGCCTGTGAACAGGAAAACAAGTCCTATTAGTTACCTCGATAAACATGAGGGTGAGGAACTGGCGACCTCTTCCTCATCTCGTTCACCAGTTTGAGCCCAGTATAAACAAGGGTGAGGAATTGCACAGAGGCCTGGCGACCTCTTCCTCATCTCGAACGTCAGTTTGAGCCTAGTAATACAAGGGTGAGGAACTGACCATAGGCTGACAGCCCCTTGTTTACTACTTGAATCTGTTTACTCGACTAAAGCCGTTTACTCTCTCGAAAACAAATCATTAGTACTGACGGTTTCTTGTTTAACGTAAAAACCATGCCTGACGCTTGATCGTGAGGAACTGCACAGAGGACTGGCGACCTCTTCCTCATCTCAATTGCCAGTTTGAGCCCAGTATATACAAGGGTGAGGAATTGCACAGAGGCCTGACGACCTCTTCCTCATCTTGAACGCCAGTTTGAGCCCAGTAATACAAGGGTGAGGAACTGAACAGAGGCTGGCAGCTCCTTGTTTACTACTTGAATCTGTTTACTCGGCTAAAGCCGTTTACTCTCTCTCAAAAACAAGTCATTAGTACTGACGGTTTCTTGTTTAACGTAAAAAACCGTGCCTGACGCTTGATCGTGAGGAACTGCATATAGGACTGGCGACCTCTTCCTCATCTCAATCGTCAGTTTGAGTCCAGTAATACAAGGGTGAGGAACTGTGGATGAGGATATCGGAGAAATGCTTAACAAATCTACTGGCGGTTTCCTATTTAACCTAAAACCGTACCTGGCGCTTGGTCGTGAGGAGTGGGAGGATGAACTGCTGCGAGGTGGCGTCGCAGGTTGTCGCTTCGCCTGAAGCGTCGCCCGCAGACGTCGCAGTCGAAATGGCGGTCCCTGTGAGCGGCTGCCGTGTGACGAGCCAGGTTTCCAGCGTTCGCGAAGACGCTACCGCAGACCTCACACATACGAGGAACAGCCATCTGCAACATAGTAGCCCTTCTAATAGTAGACAGAAATAAATTACAAGAATAGCTCCTATAACATTCCTAACACTGTTACACACCTTTATCTTTGTTTCGCTCGCACATGGCGATTTTAATCTCGTCTATAATTCTACTAAGCAAAACCAAATTTTATTTTCCACTGTGATATATAAAATATTAAATATTAATTTTAGCTAATTGGGATTTAGAGCATTGGTAAATCGGCTGATGAAAAGATAAATTAAATGTTACTTACATTTTAAGATATCCAAAGAGAAAACTCCACACAGTCGCACAAGCACAGGTTGTAAAGTGTATCTCGGAGACAGCAATACTTCGTCCGCGCAGTAAGAGCTCCAAAGACAAACTGATGAAACCCTCAAGGACGCGCTTATAAATAACAGCTAATGAGGTCGCTAATGAGTCGAGGTCGCTGATGAGTAAACAGCCCCGGGCGGTCACGTAGGCCCTAGCACGCGCCTCGACACGTGACTCCGCGGAGCCGCTCATCGGGGGGGGGGGGGCCTGTTTAACGGTGGATTCTCAATTTTCTTTAAGGGATGGTTTACTTAGGCTGTCGCCCGGCATGTGGTGAAGTTTCGTCAAAATCGGTCGGTAAACAGCTGAGATCCCATAAGGAAAACGCGGTTATAAATTAATAGCGGGCCTGTTTAACGGGGGATTTTCAATTTTCTTTAAAGGATGGTTTACTTAGGCCGCCGCCCGACATGTGGTGAAATTTCATCAAAATCGGTCGGTAAACAGCTGAGATCCCATAAGGAAAACGCGTTTAAAAATTAATAGCGACCTTGTTTAATGGCGGATCTATGGGGTTCTTACGTCATTCGCTTCCTCTGGGATAGGCCTACATTCTGGAAAAAGTCCCGTGGGAATCGGTGAGTAAATAGGCTAGTTATTAATTTTTGAAAGTTTTTTCCTCATCACGAAAAATGTTGCTGACGGGGGGGGGGGGGATGACGTCGGGGGGGGGGGGATGACGTCGGGGGGGGGGGGTCCGAGCTTGGCTATGGGGAAGGTCGGGGGGGGGATGACGTCAGGGGGGGGATGACGTCATGGGGGGGGGATGACGTCATGGGGGGGGGGGCCTCGAGGGTGACCTTGGGGTCAAGGTCAAGGTCGGGGGGGGGGTATGACGTCATGGGGGGGGGGGGGGGTGACCTTGCATCCTCACATCCTCACTTTCGCCTGTGCTGGTTTTGAATCGGCTATGGCCCCCTACTCCTACCACTTATTTTGAATTAAAATCACGATTTTTAAATCGTATGATCTCTAGATGAACATTTATTGAATTAAATAACATCAAATTATTTTTAATTAGTTAACAATTTAGCCTACAATGAGGGAGATGCAAACCCCTTACTTGAGCGTGCGGAAGGGAGGTACGGCGCACCCTTAAGAAGAAAACTTGCTAATTACTTCACATAAAATAGTAACCAACCAATATCATAGTAGCGCGGCTCACAACGCATCGTGGCCGCAGCGGCACGGCGAACGGCGCCGCACCGGCGCCACGGCCAGTGTCACGCGTTCAAAAGTCACCTGTCCGTCGCTAATCATTGCCCTTATATCTCACCTACCAGACATGATAAAAATGTACGTGTATGTAATTCTGCACACTATTAAATTCTGCATATTTTAGGCACCACACCACGTGTGTAGGATAATATTCTGTGCGCTTTAATCAAGACAAAATCCCAAGCGTTAAAAAAATTTTTGAACTTTTTACATTATTTAACGTTTTAGCCTAATAAACCCAATTATAAACGAACTAATTACTACATAAGTTATTATTTTCTTAATGTAAATTTAATTACAAAATGAACGAAGCAAAAATTAGCGCTCTACGTCAATTAGGTGTCACTGTATTACCATTTTACGAAAAGCCTACCTAAATCCAACATAGAGGAAGCTTTTTCCAAAGTGGCGGCTTTCCGCCACTCCGATTTTCGCCGATTTTTAGTATGATATTGAGGACACTTTTGCTGACATAATGGCATAACTTTCGTTTCTATTACCGTTAGTTTGAGGTTTATCAACAAATTGACTGGCCTAATAGGGGGCATTTCCCCTCTTAAAACCACGAGTGTAGCAATGGATTCTGTAGTGCCTCCAAAGCAGGGATTTGGGTGGATGTTTTTTAAAACAACTTGTTTACAAGATTTTCTGTACATTCGACCATGCTTTGTATTCTATATTTAGTAAATAAAAAGTAATTTATTCTTTAAAGTTGGGCTAAAAGGGAGTAAGTATGTTTCAGTTTCCTGGTACCGTTTATTCTATTTAGTATTGTGTATACTTTTGGTTCTAATTGATAACATATAAATATAGAATTAAATAAATATCTACTGTTAAAATTTCTTCAATTTAAAATGATTTATATTTTAACATTTTTAAAGTTGGTATAGTACATTAAACAATGTTTTTAAATATAGAAATTTCTGATTGTATTGTTCTCGAATAATTTAATCTTAATCATTTAATAATTTATTTAACTGTCTTACAATGATTACACCAAAGCGTGTGATTCCCTCTTCTTCGACAGAATATTTGAGGGTTAGATCACATTCAGATGTAATGAAGCGAGGAGAAGCTCCCCGGCGTGAACAAGGACTTGTGCTGAATACTCAACGATGCAACGGGACGATGGGACGATGGGACGTCTAGTGCGGGGCAGAGTGTGGACTGGGGAGGGGCCATTGTGAGACTCCTTCGAAACAGTTTAGCAATATACTTCTAGAAAAACCCCGGAAACATTTCCACTGAATATCTTATGAGTAGGGCAGCTACAGGGCATCACTGCAGTGGCAATTACAAATCGTTGGATCTCAATATGTTTTTTACAACAAATCAGAAGTTTTACTATTGAAAACTTCGTGTGAACACATATGAATATCTTACAAATAATCACTTAACCTGCTACAATATAGTAAGATAAATCTTCTTCTTAATACGTATTCCATAATCTCTAAAAAGTAAAAACTATCTTTAAACAAAGCCTAAGTTTAGCCTGAGAGAATTGACGATTAATTGCAATATATACAGCTAATAACAGCATTACCAGTCGAAGCCAATACCGAAAATAAGCATGGTGAGATTAGACGGATGTGGCAGCCAATCAACCGGAGCCACTCGTTAATTAACTCACTAATAACATAACGAACCAGGTGCGGCCCGCTATATGTAACCACGGTCCTACTGTGCAGTACTAACTAATTGTAGTATAACTAGATATCGGGAGGATAAAATAAGAATATTATATGAATCAAGAATTTAAAAATAAGGGTATTTGGGCAATGTAGACCTTTTAATGTTCAAGTTGTTGAAAGTGAATTTTTTGTCGGTTTGTCGTTAACAATAAACTAGTCATGTTGCCATAACCATTTGTCGTTATCTTATTGGGTGTGCTATTTAAAATACTTGTACCCAATGTAAAATGCATATCAGTCGTTTTTCAATTTAGTAGGAAATACTTAATGCGGATGTACTCAAGTTAAAACCACCTTTTAGCGAATTTCCCCTATAGGGAAGAAGCTATTACCGTAGTCGGCATGGTAAGACCTAGGCCCGGGACCATGATAACTTTTCGTTTTGAGGTCCCCAGACCCCAAAAACACCATTCGTTCGAAACTGTATATATATATATATATATATATATATATATATATATATATGTGTCCGTGAGCACGATAACTCTCGTAAAAATTATCCGATTTTGATGAAATTTGGTATAAACGTGTAAAGCAACATTTATGACTTTAAGTTCGAAAACCAGCCAGATCGCTTTATCCGAAGGGGTATTTTGGGGGGGTTTTGTACCCCAAAAATGGGTTTTTTGAATTTTTTACATATAATTTTTGAAATAGTCAAATTTTAGTTTTTACCATTGGATTCAGCTTAAAAAAACACACAATTTGGTATTTTGATCATTTCTCTACGTCAATTGGTTACCGAGATATTGAAAGTGCTAAACACAGTACGTTGTCTAATGTTATTCTTATGGAGGAAAAGAAAAATTTTACATCTCGCTTATTTATGAACGTATACTGACGAAACTTGGTATACGGCTTCATCTGGTTGTGGACCACTGATATTTGCTAAAAAAAAGATTTTTTGCCAAAGGCTCCCGTAGCAGCAAACCTGCGTACTCAGCCCCATGTTATTCTTATGGAGAATAAATAACGTGTTATCTCCCTTAATTATGAAAATAAATTAATGAAATTTGGTATGTGGCTTTGCCTAAATGAGTTGTATTGATATTTGTATAAAACCCCATTTTTTGTTTTCCTTCCTTCAGCAAACCTGCATACTCAGCCGCCATGTTATTCTTATGGAGAATAATTAAAATGTCATAAATCGTTTATTTATGAATGTATATTGATGAAAATTGGTATGTGGCTTTATGTGGTATTAAGATACGTATATATTCATTGGAAATTCGCTGAGTATGCAGGTTTGCTGCTACGGGGGTATTTGCAATTGTGTTTGTCATGAGTAATAATATATAAACAGAATATATGAAGAAATAGTTAAGGATTAAACCTTTGGAGGAGGTTATTTAACCCGAAAAACCCTATCACAACGACTGAGAAGTCGATATTCATGGAAATATAGTTTTTAAAGTAGGGCTGAATTAATCAATAAAACATGTGTACTAAATATGTGTGGCAGTTATAGTATCATTCAGTCTTAGTGTTGTGTGTTTCTATTAAAGACACAAGTAGATATGTTATGTGTATAAGTTACAGTTGGTATACAATCACCAACTGTAATACTGTTAATGGCTTTACCAGCCGGTAATGGTATGTTTCACTCGTTTGTTCATGCACCACTCTATGATATTATCCCCGTTGATATAATATACTATGAACTGTTTATATACCTCTAAGACAGACTTTCGTATAGGAGTTAATGTATTTAATAGAAATACAAATAATACCAAACTTCTCCCAACGCCTATGGCGAATGATTGCCAAATAATTTTTCGGTGAAATATATAATATAATCGGAAAAGCAATCGACTGTTTGGTCTACTCAACTTTCAATGCAAAACTTTATTGCCCAGTCAATAAAACAAGGAAAAATGTGTTACAAATATTTGTTAATTTATTAAAAAGAATTATCACTTAATTAAATTCACTCCAGGTTGATTAATTAGAACCACTTTATCATAAGTCAACTATATTAATAGATTTAAGTCGTTTATGATACTTTAGTCAACCTGTGATATTACCGAGTGAACACTTTTTTGCCGGCTACATCGACGTTATTCACATAATATGGCAGGCGTCTTATCAGACTCGCCTGTTTGATGCCGCATTGGTCGTAACCTATGCAAATCACCTTATAGTCTAATTATATATTATCTTATTTCTTGGACCAACACCCATTGGAGGTAAAGAGTCGTGAATATAATATAACCTCTAGTTGTGAGAATGTCATTATCACGGTAACAAATGTTGTGCCTAATAGTTTTTTTCAGTAATGGGACGATGTGAAACAACGAGGATACTGTTGCGATTTGTTTCCGGCCCATGACAGCGTTATGAATATTACAACCGACATGACAGTCTGACACTTTTGTTCATGTACCATTCTGTAGGATCATTTCCATCAGATAGGTTTATTATCAGCCAATCCGCTGCAAATACCAGTAATTCATAACAGTGATGTAAACAAGGTTATTAGAGTACAATTTTGATGAAACCAAGGGTTAAAATAACCAATAAAAATACTAAGGAATACTAATGCGTCTCTTATTACTTAGGTTAAATTAAGTTGAAACAAATTCCATCCAAACGAATTTCTCTGAGATAATTTAACATTCATGGGGGTTTTAAAATGTGAAAATATACCTTAAATTTTAAAGATTGGTCCTAACCTAAGGAGATGAAATCTGCCTGTGAAGGATTGAAGTGGAAAAACGCGTGTGCTGAGTTAAAACTTAGATAAAAATGAAATTGGCTTAAATGCATTCAATAATAAACTATTTATATCAAAAACATTGAATACCGAAGACAATTTTAATAAGGTGTTATTATTTAGTAATACAAAAGCTATTTCAAGAACAAGTCTGGTTTGATTTCAATACGAATACTTAAAATTTAAATAATACAACAACTACACTCTACAGTTTGAACATATTACAATATAAAAAATCCTATCATATTTCGGTGTTCATCGTAACCAAATTGTTTACTATTGTTAGCGTAGTCCGATGTCAAGAAGTGGTTTAGCTTGTAGTATTTTCAGACATAAAATTAAACAAAAATATTAATTGTTCAAGGCAACTACAATATTGAGCATATAAGGTAGGCAAATGAGTTTCTCTGCAAGTAGTTTTGCCTCAATCGTATGGCAAGAAAATGTTTTAAGGATATATCTGATAAAATTAACTAAAGTGAATTCGTTGCAGACAAGTAAATGCGTAACATGACTCGTCCCCTCAAGACAACCAATATTACGTTGAGTATTGTAAATGCGTAACATGACTCGTCCCCTCAAGACAACCAATATTACGTTGAGTATTGTAAATGCGTAACATGACTCGTCCCCTCAAGACAACCAATATTACGTTGAGTATTGTAAATGCGTAACATGACTCGTCCCCTCAAGACAACCAATATTACGTTGAGTATTGTAAATGCGTAACATGACTCGTCCCCTCAAGACAACCAATATTACGTTGAGTATTGTAAATGGGTAACATGACTCATCCCCTCAAGACAACCAATATTACGTTGAGTATTGTAAATGCGTAGCATGACTCGTCCCCTCAAGACAACCAATATTACGTTGAGTATTGTAAATGGGTAACATGACTCATCCCCTCAAGACAACCAATATTACGTTGAGTATTGTAAATGCGTAACATGACTCGTCCCCTCAAGACAACCAATATTACGTTGAGTATTGTAAATGGGTAACATGACTCGTCCCCTCAAGACAACCAATATTACGTTGAGTATTGTAAATGCGTAACATGACTCGTCCCCTCAAGACAACCAATATTACGTTGAGTATTGTAAATGGGTAACATGACTCATCCCCTCAAGACAACCAATATTACGTTGAGTATTGTAAATGGGTAACATGACTCATCCCCTCAAGACAACCAATATTACGTTGAGTATTGTAAATGGGTAACATGACTCATCCCCTCAAGATAACCAATATTACGTTGAGTATTGTAAATGGGTAACATGACTCATCCCCTCAAGACAACCAATATTACGTTGAGTATTGGTAGACCAAAGCTCGAGTAATCTTTATTTTAATTCCCTGTACAATATTTCATCACATTACGTCAACTATCAGTTGAACGCCACTGTGTTACATGTGGTGGCTTGTGATGGTCTGTCACATCTACAAGGGATTTCAACCAACAGTTGATACAAACATTACATTTATATATAGCCGTTTCTTACACTGAAAACTCGGACGTCACTGACATAAACTAACCAACGCTAAGAATATTTTAAGAAGGCTGTGATAATATACATTTACAAACAGTCTCCTAATTTAACAAGAATAGGTTTAAGCATCTCCAAATTTATAAAATGAATTTAGTGGCTGAGTAACGAAAATATCACTTTAAGAAACAAAATTTGAATAATATTTACTTAGGTTTTCAAGAAATTTTTATGTTAAGTTAAAAATACTTTTACATTTTTTTGGGATGTGAGAAGCACTTAAAAGTTAACGTATTGAGTTCAGTTTAATCCCAGGTGTGAAGTAAAAAAGGCGTAGAAGGAGAATATTTGTTTGTATTTCCTTTTTTTAATAGGCTGGTAGCTCTTTTCCCCTTAGTTTACCCGTCCACACAGACACCAAACTAAAGCTTGTATGGAATGTATACAGCAAAGAACGGGTTAAAGCGTTACAAAGAAAATTAAATTTCTATAGAACTGAGATTTCAACCCACAACAGAGCCGCTGCCATGGTTCTGATGTCCAACGGTTTGACCGGTTGATCGGACCCCAAATAATGCTTCAACCCAGATAATGACAGGACTCAGGCAATATTTGGAAAAGTACAACTTCAAAAAAATTTTTGTTGTGTGGGGGTTTTGCACACTTTTCATTGTTACATAATATCTCGGCAACCGTAACTCTTATACTTATGATACTAAGATAGGGATAATGTAAGATTGTTAAAATAATACTATAAATGATTAGTAGTACTATAATAGCTTTGTAATCGTATTAAATACTGCAGTTGTGCTATTGATTTGCATTATTCAAAAACATTCCTAAGGCAAAACATTATTTTGATCAAATAAAATTACCCTTTATCGCTGTAAAATAATGTATTAAAATGAACGATAAAAGTCAAAATATTCATCCATGAAATCTCAGATGGCTTGTTGTTTCTAACTGATTGATGCATTAATCTGACTGCATTAATGCAGAAGCAGAACCCTCGTCGCAGCGAACCTTCATAAAACCTTTGTTGCCTTTTTAGAAGGTTGTAAACTATTCTCTCATAACTTGTTTTCCCATGAATAATTAACATTTAAATGTTTCCCAGAAGAGGGCATTATCTTACGAATCAAAAATAAATAATCAATTGTAATTTTTGAGTAAGCAGATTTCTATGTTATCAGAAAGTGCTGTTAACTGTTAAGTGTTGTTTAATATATCTTTCTCATACAGCTACACTGGCAAGACTCTAATAATAAGACCGTTGTTATTCAAAATAGTATATATTGTACATAGTCAAGATAATCGCACGACTTTGTAAGAGATAAATGTAACTGCACGTCTAAAATTGTTGTTTTTAACAGACCTGCAAATGATTCAACGCTATCAACTGTGATAGACAATGTCCAATTATACGACTGAACCGTAACATCGTTCACTGGAACATGATTATTTTACAGATAATTGTACTTTATGTAAGCAATCGAAATCCGTATATTTTATTCTTAATTGAGGCTTTAAACGCGTTTGTATTTAATGCGTACCTAATTCATTCCTAGTTCAACTAAAACCACATGAATATAAGATACAAAACATCAATCATAATCAATGTTTAGAAGTTTAATTTATTCGATTATTATAACTTCATCCGGGGTTTCCTTTACCACAGTATAACCTAGAAAAATAATTGCCAGTCCAAATATTGTAAACGATTTACTTATGAATTACAGTGATAGATGTAGTGTCAAACAAAAAGGTTAATGTTTCATCATTGTAAACTGAGGTGGCAGCAGTTAAAGTAGTAGTGCAGCTGAGGTATAAACTGTAGGTTTATAAAACAGTTAAACGACGACCTCCAAACAACGGACGCTTCTAATAATGCCTTCACCAATTTGATTAAATCTAAAGGTTGGGAATTGTGCGTTTCAACTGAGGGAACATTAAAAAATACATTACCTCTTTCTAGAATATGCAAATTTCACTTATGAACATTATGTATTATACATTGTTTCATTGTGCATTATGTGTATTGTGTGGTTTGAATGACATTCTATAGTATGGCACTTATACTTAGATACGGTAACATAATGTTTTGAGAATTATTGAAAAAGATTTAAGTGTATCCTCAGTACCGCAAATGTTTACCGTCATAAACAAAAATTATATCCCTTGAGAAAATTAATACTCTGTAACTTTCCAAATGGGGAAATAATTATCCGCCTGAGGCAACATATAGTTCGTCACCGGCGGACGACACATAGTGTTGTCCAAGTCGTCTGCCCTGAGTCTGAGTGTGAGTCACGCTTCGCAAGGGCCGAAGATCGTTGTCGTCACATCATGACAGTTCACCGCCCCATGTCACCCAAGCCTCAGAGTCCTCCTTTCCGACCAGGTTAGTAATATCATTAATTATTTTAGTAGATTGAAACTTTAGGAAGAGCTTAAATACTCAAAAAATATGATTCTTCAAATAAATATATGCATAAAGTTCATATTTACCTTTTTGATTTATATATTTCTAACATGAAATAGATATATGTATCACATTATAAGCAATAATCTTTCAGTAGTATTAGTAGCACGTGTTCTCATTTTTTAATTTTTAAAATCTTTTTGGTTTAATATCATTCTAACACGAAATATCTATATGTATCACATTAAAGTCAATTACTTGTAAGGTTGTCACTGGGCAGCATAGTTATCATACATTATGTCTCTCTTTTCAGAATTCCCATTTGACCGGTGTTGTAAAATTTATTCGGAAGGACAACCTGATGCGACACATGCGGTTCACTTGCCGAGGGTGTGTGAAGCGGGTGGTTCCAGTGGATCCAGCGGTTGTCAGACCCAGCAGACTGCAGCAACCATCACCTGCGTCTTCATCATCATCAACCGACACAGATAGCAGCGACAATGAAGCCGATCTACCGATGCTCCCTGGAGACTTGGCTCCTGTTGGCTTTTAGGAATCCCAGACAGGGTTTCGTGGACTGAAAACTTACAGCCTGATTGAACCCGCGGATCAAGTCGTCTCTTTACAGGAATTCCTCAATACAGTGCGGGCGCAGGTTACCACACAAATTCGACTATACTCGAACATTTAAATTCCATCAAGATAAACTGTGGTTAGATTGCGAATTCACGAACATACACGGCGAATCTTGCATGCCAAACTTCAAAACAAGAAACATTGCCCTTTTTCAAACATCAGAGGAATGTTCAAACATGGAGGAAATATGTCAACAACTCTTCCAAAAATAATTCTGGAAAAGGAGACGTGTAAAATGAAGGGTTCGGGATGGAGCTTTGTTAGGGTTTTAAACATGTAAGTAAGGGTGGATTCGTATAACCCCCTCCGAACGATACGATAGTGCAGATATGGTATACATGTGCGGGTTTCATCGTCACATCCAAAGAAGCGTGAGAAACGAGTGATACATTCAACCAATTAGAACACCTGCGTTGACAGAGAGTCACCATAACCTTCGGCGAGACAGTCGTCGTGATCCTAGAAGGACAGGTCGGGGACGACTTCTTCCTGTGGGTTTACCTACCTATGCGATTCAACGAAGTCCTGAACAACACCAATATAAAGCGCTGTAACAGAGGGTTTGGAGATCGACTTCGCTTGGTGAAGGACTGTCTAAAGTGTTCAAATAGCAGATCCGCACCGTTGGAGTTTATGTAAATTGTAAAGCAAGTCTTGAAGAATGCAGAATATGTAAATACCATTGTAAATGTTGATAGTTTTCGTAGTCAGTACTTATAGCCACGTTCAGAACATAACTGTCTGCCAGGAATCTTGGGTGGTACCATGTTCTACAATCTCCAGGACAGAGAGTTCCTTTTTATTTCACTTATTTATCACAGATGCCGCAAGGATATTTGTACACGGCCCCAGAGTTAAAGAGCGAAACGAATAACAGACGAGTTTTTTATCATTAAAAGTTGTAAAAGTAATAAAGGAGAGTCGGAAGACATTTGGGTAATATAAGGTATGGTATTGTTTTATTATAGCTTTTGTTGGTTGATACTATCTAAGAAAGTAAATTATTGCCTGAGCCCTTGGTCAGAATTTAAGGTCAGTGTAATATTTGGTTAACATCCGATGCATAAATTAACAATGTCAATTGTATGGTTACAGTTCCGTACTGGAAATAATACAGCACAGTCACTACATACGTGTATTTATATTGCATCTGTTAGTTAAAGGTTGTATGACTTTGTTAGTGTTATTAATAGTTGCTTGTATTTGGGCAGTAACCTACGAGTGCCAGAATTGACTTTGCTTATTTTGTGTGTAAAGATGAATAATAAAACAAGGAATTTCTATTGATAGGTGATCTAAAACCTAATTTAATTTAGATTGCTTATTCAATATTGTCACGAAACTTTGGTGGCAAAGAAATAAAAAATAAACAACTTAGAGTCATTATTTTTTGAATTTAAACTATAATATGATAATAATAAAAATAATAATAATAATTCCAGCAAAATATTTAATTGTGTTCTTCAGTTAGAAGTTCACTATTTTCACAACATGCATCTTACAACTATGCAATAAATTACTTATTACAACTCTACAGTTTCTACTGTTGTAAGACGTTTCATTTATTGCATTTTGTATAATTGTAACAATACTCAAGAAACGGTTTAATAATTACTGGCTATATATATGTAAAATAGGCTTTATTTGACATAATTGAGAGCCCCACTGGAGGCTCCTAATATTAAGAATAACTAACTATTACTAATGCCAATATTGTATATTTGGTTCAGTAACACAATGGTAGAACTAATTAGCTTTTTAAGTATTAAGCTTATTAATTATCTCTCTCACAACACAACAAGCTCTGATTGTAAAGACCAGTTTATCAACCCCTATCTTTCTTGCTTTGTTTGGAAAAACTACAGACAAGTGTCGCCCACGCTAAATTTAATCATAAGATTTTTCCTCCGACCACTTGTCACTTGGTTATATAACTAAAAACAAATTTCAAATATTCAATAGATGTACCAGTTACACATTTCACCTGGTTTAAATTTAAACTTAAATACAGTTTGGAAGAATAAACACACTACACACCAAAAGTCCATTACCATTAAACTCAAAATTAGTTTGATACATTTTTAATGGTTTTAATTCAAGTTTGCTCAAAATTTTTTCTAGCTTTTTACCTCACTCACAGAAAAAATCAAAATAACAACAAAACAAGGAAACAACGATGTTTAATTTAAAAAAATCGTTAAATTAACCTAACTTTGCTGTTGTTGGAACTATTGCTTTATCTAATGGTGGTGACGATGATCTCGCCTACAATATTTTCCGTTGAGACTTGCTTATAAAACTCTCTCTTCTCTCAAGTCACATTTAGAGCAGTCTTCATTAGAAAGAACTAGGAAGAAATTGTCCTCGATGAAATCATCACGTAAATTAGGTGATAGCTAAACTAATGCATATACTGATAGCTTAGCGGTAAAATACTGTGTTAACTTTTAATGTTTTCGGACAGTTACTTATTTTGTAGTTTAATTGATTTAATAATAAGATGCATAAACATTAATTATATATGCTCTCTGTAGATCCACTCCTAATACATAATTAAGTCCTGATGAAAGTAGATTTAAAGTCAGTTTAAGATTGGTAACAACTCTATAACTGCAGCGTCTATTTTGTATCTACCAACAAAATATGACTTCCCTATCACCCGATTGCCTCCCAAAACAATCTCTGGCACTCCCCCTGCCTTCCCCCGGTTGGCGTTATCTTCCATCACCACTTCCGGCATTTCCCCCATCCAGGTCACCTTCGAAAAATCAGCGAAAGACTTAATCTCCGTCCCTTGTGCTAGTGAAAACTCAGCCTACGTTCCAAATGACGGATCTTAGCATCCGCTACTTGAGCTGGAGAGATCCGAGCTTCCTCCCTTCATAATACTGCAAACCTGGTTTTTACTTTTCGTTATAGAGAAATTTTACCTCGTTCACTTGTGGGTGAGAAATCCTTTCTTATTTCCTTCGTGCTAGTACAAACCTAGCCTTCATACTTGTGCTAGTGAAAACTCAGCCCACGTCCCCTGTATTAGAGTAATATTAGGATCAGTTACCTGGGGTGGAGAAATCCTTTCTTATTTCCTTCGTGCTAGTACAAACCTAGCCTTCATACTTGTGCTAGTGAAAACTCAGCCCACGTCCCCTGTATTAGAGTAATATTAGGATCAGTTACCTGGGGTGGAGAAATCCTTTCTTATTTCCTTCGTGCTAGTACAAACCTAGCCTTCGTACTTGTGCTAGTGAAAACTCAGCCCACGTCCCCTGTATTAGAGTAATATTAGGATCAGTTACCTGGGGTGGAGAAATCCTTTCTTATTTCCTTCGTGCTAGTACAAACCTAGCCTTCGTACTTGTGCTAGTGAAAACTCAGCCCACGTCCCCTGTATTAGAGTAATATTAGGATCAGTTACCTGGGGTGGAGAAATCCTTTCTTATTTCCTTCGTGTTAGTTCAAACCTAGCCTTCGTACTTGTGCTAGTGAAAACTCAGCCCACGTCCCCTGTATTAGAGTAATATTAGGATCAGTTACCTGGGGTGGAGAAATCCTTTCTTATTTCCTTCGTGTTAGTTCAAACCTAGCCTTCGTACTTGTGCTAGTGAAAACTCAGCTAACGTCCCCTGTATTAGAGTAATATTAGGATCAGTTACCTGGGGTGGAGAAATCCTTTCTTATTTCCTTCGTGTTAGTTCAAACCTAGCCTTCGTACTTGTGCTAGTGAAAACTCAGCCCACGTCCCCTGTATTAGAGTAATATTAGGATCAGTTACCTGGGGTGGAGAAATCCTTTCTTATTTCCTTCGTGTTAGTTCAAACCTAGCCTTCGTACTTGTGCTAGTGAAAACTCAGCCCACGTCCCCTGTATTAGAGTAATATTAGGATCAGTTACCTGGGGTGGAGAAATCCTTTATTATTTCCTTCGTGTTAGTTCAAACCTAGCCTTCGTACTTGTGCTAGTGAAAACTCAGCCCACGTCCCCTGTATTAGAGTAATATTAGGATCAGTTACCTGGGGTGGAGAAATCCTTTCTTATTTCCTTCGTGCTAGTACAAACCTAGCCTTCGTACTTGTGCTAGTGAAAACTCAGCCCACGTCCCCTGTATTAGAGTAATATTAGGATCAGTTACCTGGGGTGGAGAAATCCTTTCTTATTTCCTTCGTGTTAGTTCAAACCTAGCCTTCGTACTTGTGCTAGTGAAAACTCAGCCCACGTCCCCTGTATTAGAGTAATATTAGGATCAGTTACCTGGGGTGGAGAAATCCTTTCTTATTTCCTTCGTGTTAGTTCAAACCTAGCCTTCGTACTTGTGCTAGTGAAAACTCAGCCCACGTCCCCTGTATTAGAGTAATATTAGGATCAGTTACCTGGGGTGGAGAAATCCTTTCTTATTTCCTTCGTGTTAGTTCAAACCTAGCCTTCGTACTTGTGCTAGTGAAAACTCAGCCCACGTCCCCTGTGTTAGAGTAATATTAGGATCAGTTACCTGGGGTGGAGAAATCCTTTATTATTTCCTTCGTGTTAGTTCAAACCTAGCCTTCGTACTTGTGCTAGTGAAAACTCAGCCCACGTCCCCTGTATTAGAGTAATATTAGGATCAGTTACCTGGGGTGGAGAAATCCTTTCTTATTTCCTTCGTGTTAGTTCAAACCTAGCCTTCGTACTTGTGCTAGTGAAAACTCAGCCCACGTCCCCTGTGTTAGAGTAATATTCGCATCAGTTACCTGGGGTGGACAAATCTTAGCTTATGCCTTTCGTGCTAGTATTTAGCCTATGTCCATTTTGCTAGTGAAAAGTCTGTCTCCGTCTCTTATACTAGAGTAATCCAAGGGCCAACCATTGTGCTAGTGTAAATGTAGCTTCCGACACCCGTGCCAGGGTGATCCCAACACCCTCGTCCCAAATGAAATGAAATGATTTTTAATCAAAATTATTACATCACGTAAAATCGGTTTAGTGTATACTTGCTATTTTGTAACAACAACAATGATTTTTTTTAATTATTAAAGGAGATATAATTGTAGAAATTCTCTATAAGAACCAATAAATTATATAACAAATATACGTAGAGTGTTATCAGAAAAATAAGTTTTTAAATGTATTTTAACATTTTATTACGACTTTTTGCGCCGATCGCAGAGTGATTTATATTATGTAGCCAATCATGTGTTGGGTACTGCGTTGTACATTCATTAAAACTATTATTGTTTTTAGGACCTCTGGGTAAAGCACATCATATCTTGCTTATGAATTTATAATCAATATAAGATAGTCAACCAGCTTTTATAGCCTCCAGTGAAGACTCGTATCTATATAGTCAATACTTTGATTTATTTTCCTTTTCTAAGAATATTTGTTCATAAATTAAGAGAGAAAACTTTCTGATAACTTTTCTGTGATTGCAGTTATTTATACTGTATGAGTGCAAAAATCAAGTATGAGCTTTTACAATGCAACTTCATACATTTTTTGAGGATTCATACTAATACTAATACTAATCATACTATAAATGTGAAAGTATGGATGTTTGTGCGTAACTCTGCTGAAGTTCCATCACTAGAAAACTACTGGACCGATTGAGCTGACATTTTGCAGGAATAGAGCCAATATACCAGAGATGGATATTGGCCTATTTTTATTTTGAAACTCCACTAGGGCTATGCCCCACGGGGGTTCCAAGTTCCCAGGTATTCCTTATGGATATTCATTTTTGTTTGAGCTGATGAAAATAAATACCCCCGTCGCAGCAAACCTGCATACTCAGCGAATTTCCAATGAATATATAACATAACACATTAAAATACTTAACAGGATTCATAAGAAATGTATTCACAAACAAGCGATATTTAAAGTATTAATTAGTCTCCATAAGAATAACATTGGGGATGAGTACGCAGGTTTGCTGCAACAAGCCACACAAAATAATGGGTTTTTATGCAAATATCAATAGAACTCATCTTAGTGAAGTCACATACCAAGTTTCATCCATATACATTTATAAATAAGCGATATATAACATTTTAAGTATTTTCCATAAGAATAACATGGGGACCAAGTACCTAAGTTGCTGCTACAGGAACCATAAGCGAAAGTAGTGGTGAACTGAGAAAGAGAAGCCACAATCGGCGCTTTTTTCCCATGTTATTCTTATGGGGAGCCGTTTTTGAACATTTGCCAGCTCCCGCCTTACACAAGTTTCCTTGTTAGCCTGTACTAATCTCCAACCCTTGCCTATATTAAATATATTGTCCCAATCCCCATCCCTCCTCTATATTTTTTAAAATTAATTTTCAAATTCAGGCTAAAAAACTATCTTTAGTGTTTATGGTCCGATTTGTCTGCAATTTGGATATGTTATTGTCCTAGGCAAGTGTTTTAATAAATTCCACCTACATTTCCCAAATTCACTATTACGGTCAAATTAAAAATTATTTTTGAAAAATACTGCCAATTGCCACCTTCTTTATTAACTGTCCGATTTGTCTGCAATTTGGATATGTTATTGTCCTAGGCAAGTGGTTTAATAAATTCCACTTACATATCCCAAATTCACTATTACGGACAAATTAAAAAATATTTTTTGAAAAATACTATAGTGCCAATTGCCACCTTCTTTATTAACTGTCCGATTTGTTTAAAATTTGGATATGTTATTGTCCTAGGCAAGTGGTTTAATAAATTCCACTTACATATCCCAAATTCACTATTACGGTCAAATTAAAAAATATTTTAGAAAAATACTGCCAATTGCCAACTTCTTTATTTACTGTCCGATTTGTTTAAAACTTGGATATGTTATTGTCATAGGCAAGTGTTTTAATAAATTCCACTTACATTTCCCAAATTCACTATTACGGTCAAATTAAAAAATATTTTTGAAAAATACTGCCAATTGCCAACTTCTTTATTTACTGTCCGATTTGTTTAAAATTTTGATATGTTATTGTTATAGGCAAGTGTTTTAATAAATTAGCCTTACATTTCCCAAATTAACTATTACAGTCAAATAAAAAAATATTTTTGAAAAATACTGCCAATTGCCAACTTCTTTATTTACTGTCCGATTTGTTTAAAATTTGGATATGTTATTGTTGTAGGCTAGTGTATATGCACCATCCACATTTTACAAATATTGCGGTTAAATTTTAAAAAATTTGGAAAAATACTGCCAATTGGCAACTTCTTTATTTATGGTCTGATTTGTTTAAAATTTATATATGTCATTATTCTAGGCTAGTGTATATGTACCATCCACATTTGACAAATTAACTATAATGGTCAAATTTAAAAAATATTTTGAAAAATATACTAACAATTTCAAACTTCTTTATTTACTGTCTGATTTATTTTCGGATATGTTATAGCTCTTATATAGGTAACAAGACCACACTACCACACGTTCCACTACCCCCTATAATACAGTATTTTGTCTTTTTTGTTTGTTTATTTTGCTGTAATCCCAAAACTGACTTTGCTGTTTATTGTCCGATTTGCCTACACTTTGGATATTGTCCTAAGCATTTATTGTCTGCTTTATTTTTGGATATGTTATAGCCCCCAACTATTATATCTAAAATTACAATATTATTTCCACCTATAATACAGTTGATGTGTTGTTTGTTTTGCCGCAACCTAAAAACTAACATTGGTATTTGTGTTTTTACAAAACTATATTTTGTAAATTACTACCAATAACTCCTTTATTTACTTTTCGACTTGTTATATCCCCTTATATCTAAATTTACCGTATATTTTTTCCCTTTTAGTGCTGTTTTGTCGTAACCAAACTTTGGATATGACTGCAATATATTACTGGCCATTGCATAAGTAAATACCCCATTTCCAAATTCACTATTACGGTTGGATTAAAAAAAATAAATACAAGCTTATTATATACATCCAGCTGATAAGTAATATATATCCACAAAATATTTATGGTCAGAACCGCCTAAATTTTGGATATGTTTTAAGCCAATGCGATAACAAAAATAAATTTTTAAAACCCAAAACAACAAAACACTAATCTTTCTTTGTGCTTGTTTGGAGTAGTCTTTATTTTATCCAACTTAATTTTAATTTTGTAGTTAAAATCAAACTTCCCACATTCTAGCTCCCTTTCCAGCCAGTGGTTGGAGACATAAAGGTTACGAATATTTTCAAACTGTACAATATATCTTTTTCTACCCCTATGTTGGACTTGTTTAATAGCGCTTATTAATAATTCCGCACCATATTCCAAATCCTCCAGTCTACTACATTCTTTAAATTTAACATTGCCTTTAATATCTTGCATCTCTATGTCTTCTTGTCCAACATCCCACTCATTGTTACGGAAACTTAGGTTTTCTATTTTTGGAAAGGAATTGCCATAAAATGTTGCGGTTCCGTTAGTGTTAAAGCTTGCAAGTGGCTCGTTGGTAGGTAGATAAATAATGTCCAAATCACCACTGTATGGCAACACGCCATAACCTTGCCTATTCTTATTTATCTCTATAAATACAGTTTTACAGACACCTTTAACATAGTATACACCCCTCCGCCCATCCTTTTCTGCCAACACTCCCACAAACTTGTTGTTTACTACAAACGCATACACTATATAATGTCCATAATGCTCTAGATCCTCCCAACGTCGCAGGAAGTAATCTTTTAATTTATCCTCTCTTTCCCTTCTTTCTTGTTCTTTAGCCAACTGTGCTTTGTATTCCTCTGCAACAGTATTTTCCACATATTCCAATTTACGCTTATTACTGTCAATGTCTTCTAATTCCAATTTCCTCTTTTTGGAACAACTCTCTAAGAAAGGCTTGGAAAGTGGCTCTATTTCTTTAATAGTGTATGGGTACAGTTTATTGGTCCGGCTTCTTAAAACGTAGGGAGTAAGGTTAGGACTTTCCACTAAGCCTAATTCTTCTAAATTGATGTGTTTAGGTATAGTGGAGAAAGGTGTATTTGATTTTGTAAAACATGTGCCCCCAGATTTGATGTAACACTTATGCTTTACACTTATGGCATCAGGAAACTCCTCTATTACCTCCACGTAGTTAGTTGGTAAACAGTTAAAGCTAAATGCAGATAGAGCATACTTTATTAACTTTTCCCTTTGTGTACTATCTTTTGGCAGTTTTAGTTGTACTCCAGTTATCTTCTTCGTATTACTATTACCCCAATATGCGTATTGTAATAAATCATTAAACACTAAACAACAACTGTTTTGTAATTGATTGGCAACTTTCACCCACATCTTATGCAGAGGTACAGCATAGAATGGAGCATTTTGAAAGTACCGTTTGTTGTCTTCTATTAGACTTAAACAATCTCTTAAAGGTTCAAACCCTTTACCAAAACCTCTACAATAGTTATAGATTGTTGCCTCTAACCTTGTTATTCCATTCTCTCTAGCTAGTTTAGACGAGAAAGTTTCTTTTAGTCTCGGATCTGGACAGTTTACAAAGTTTATTATATGGTTTCCTATACTTTTAACTACTCCAGGGCTTGTAATCTGGCATATAAATTTATTATATATTTTTACCCTGCTATTTACATTAAACCATGTTAAACAGTCTTTACTAACATTATCTACAATAACATTATATCCACTATTGTACGCCCCTTGATAGCAAAAGTTAAAGTTTTCTGTAAGATATTGGCACATTTCCTCTTTATTAAATACTCCAGCCAAATCTAGTGTTATATCGAAATCCATAAGATAGTACATTTCTTTTTCCAGATCTTGCAGTATCTTTGGAAGATCTTCCAACAAATCCTTAATTTTAACATTTGCAAGCTCTATTTTATAGGGAATTGCTATAGGATCATCATACTTTTGTTTAATTTGGTCAATATCTTTCTTTATTATTTGTAACACACCCTCGCTTTGGACCCCAGAGGACCTCTCCAAGGAGAATGGTAGTTTGGCCACAACACCATGTCGAGCTAAAGAGAACTTTTTAAATATTCCTCGTAAGTAGCTATTAAACGAGCCACATATTTCCTTCTTAACTTTAAATTTATTCCGAACGTCCCCATCACAATCCGTAACATTGGTTATCTTAACTAACATTAAGTTATCACAAAACGCATCCGTTATAGATGTTAAGTTATTTAATTTTGGTTCGCCCTCACAATAGTTTATATTACCTATGTCTGTAAGAAGGTTATTATTACGTAGATTTTCTAATAAAAACCATATACCGAATCTTTCGTTAGTAGGTTTAATACAATTTCCCAATAAATGGCTAACAGAGTACATTTCTTTTATACAAAAAAGTAGCGGAAACATGTAAACAGGACAGATTACACCATAGGTATATGTGTGTTGTAAATATATGGATATTGTATATAAACATAGGCGAGCGGCAAGTGTAACATGTATGTGGACACCTAGACCCATACGGAATACCCACTATTAATATAATTCCAAATTCGACTAAATAAGTTTATAGTCTCAATATAATTAACATATTAACTAACGGTGCCATCCCGCATTAGTACCCAAATTGTCGAAATTCTATAATTCTATTCTTAGTCCTTGTATTAGGTTTTGTACTATTAAACCCTACATCCTGTGCAGTAGAGTAATATATGTATTTAATACAGATACGCACATTCTACAAGACCTGTACATCTGTTGTATAAGCAGCAGAATAGACGTCTCATTGTGTTGTTGTAAAGTAAAACATAGATGTAAATTGTGCTGGATACAACCGGCCAGATATTAGACAGGAAATGTGTTGGAAGTGTATTGCCAAATAGTAAGACAAACACCACATAGTGCAGCGTGTAATCAATCCATTACTATTTAGACAAATGTATAAGGTCAGTATTGGTACAACATCCGATATATTAGCCAAACCCACAATCAAACTTGGAAAACAAACAGTAAAAAAATAATATTATAGTAACAGAAATAGTAAGAGTATAAGGACATAGTAATATTTAAAGTTTATAAAACAACACAAATGCAGAGACACAATAAATGACACACTCCAACACATTACGACACAGGCACAGATACTGGTTTACAGCCATTTTACACAACTTTACAGGTTCTGTCAACTGACACAAAAATAGTTTGTAAATTGTGTAAGAAATATATGTAATATAAACAAATTTAACACAATCATAACATTTTGAGGACACAATGTTTGGACTGGGTTTGGCTAATATATCGGATGTTGTACCAATACTGACCTTATACATTTGTCTAAATAGTAATGGATTGATTACACGCTGCACTATGTGGTGTTTGTCTTACTATTTGGCAATACACTTCCAACACATTTCCTGTCTAATATCTGGCCGGTTGTATCCAGCACAATTTACATTTATGTTTTACTTTACAACAACACAATGAGACGTCTATTCTGCTGCTTATACAACAGATGTACAGGTCTTGTAGAATGTGCGTATCTGTATTAAATACATATATTACTCTACTGCACAGGATGTAGGGTTTAATAGTACAAAACCTAATACAAGGACTAAGAATAGAATTATAGAATTTCGACAATTTGGGTACTAATGCGGGATGGCACCGTTAGTTAATATGTTAATTATATTGAGACTATAAACTTATTTAGTCGAATTTGGAATTATATTAATAGTGGGTATTCCGTATGGGTCTAGGTGTCCACATACATGTTACACTTGCCGCTCGCCTATGTTTATATACAATATCCATATATTTACAACACACATATACCTATGGTGTAATCTGTCCTGTTTACATGTTTCCGCTACTTTTTTGTATAAAAGAAATGTACTCTGTTAGCCATTTATTGGGAAATTGTATTAAACCTACTAACGAAAGATTCGGTATATGGTTTTTATTAGAAAATCTACGTAATAATAACCTTCTTACAGACATAGGTAATATAAACTATTGCGAGGGCGAACCAAAATTAAATAACTTAACATCTATAACGGATGCGTTTTGTGATAACTTAATGTTAGTTAAGATAACCAATGTTACGGATTGTGATGGGGACGTTCGGAATAAATTTAAAGTTAAGAAGGAAATATGTGGCTCGTTTAATAGCTACTTACGAGGAATATTTAAAAAGTTCTCTTTAGCTCGACATGGTGTTGTGGCCAAACTACCATTCTCCTTGGAGAGGTCCTCTGGGGTCCAAAGCGAGGGTGTGTTACAAATAATAAAGAAAGATATTGACCAAATTAAACAAAAGTATGATGATCCTATAGCAATTCCCTATAAAATAGAGCTTGCAAATGTTAAAATTAAGGATTTGTTGGAAGATCTTCCAAAGATACTGCAAGATCTGGAAAAAGAAATGTACTATCTTATGGATTTCGATATAACACTAGATTTGGCTGGAATATTTAATAAAGAGGAAATGTGCCAATATCTTACAGAAAACTTTAACTTTTGCTACCAAGGGGCGTACAATAATGGATATAATGTTATTGTAGATAATGTTAGTAAAGACTGTTTAACATGGTTTAATGTAAATAGCAGGGTAAAAATATATAATAAATTTATATGCCAGATTACAAGCCCTGGAGTAGTTAAAAGTATAGGAAACCATATAATAAACTTTGTAAACTGTCCAGATGCGAGACTAAAAGAAACGTTCTCGTCTAAACTAGCTAGAGAGAATGGAATAACAAGGTTAGAGGCAACAATCTATAACTATTGTAGAGGTTTTGGTAAAGGGTTTGAACCTTTAAGAGATTGTTTAAGTCTAATAGAAGACAACAAACGGTACTTTCAAAATGCTCCATTCTATGCTGTACCTCTGCATAAGATGTGGGTGAAAGTTGCCAATCAATTACAAAACAGTTGTTGTTTAGTGTTTAATGATTTATTACAATACGCATATTGGGGTAATAGTAATACGAAGAAGATAACTGGAGTACAACTAAAACTGCCAAAAGATAGTACACAAAGGGAAAAGTTAATAAAGTATGCTCTATCTGCATTTAGCTTTAACTGTTTACCAACTAACTACGTGGAGGTAATAGAGGAGTTTCCTGATGCCATAAGTGTAAAGCATAAGTGTTACATCAAATCTGGGGGCACATGTTTTACAAAATCAAACACACCTTTCTCCACTATACCTAAACACATCAATTTAGAAGAATTAGGCTTAGTGGAAAGTCCTAACCTTACTCCCTACGTTTTAAGAAGCCGGACCAATAAACTGTACCCATACACTATTAAAGAAATAGAGCCACTTTCCAAGCCTTTCTTAGAGAGTTGTTCCAAAAAGAGGAAATTGGAATTAGAAGACATTGACAGTAATAAGCGTAAATTGGAATATGTGGAAAATACTGTTGCAGAGGAATACAAAGCACAGTTGGCTAAAGAACAAGAAAGAAGGGAAAGAGAGGATAAATTAAAAGATTACTTCCTGCGACGTTGGGAGGATCTAGAGCATTATGGACATTATATAGTGTATGCGTTTGTAGTAAACAACAAGTTTGTGGGAGTGTTGGCAGAAAAGGATGGGCGGAGGGGTGTATACTATGTTAAAGGTGTCTGTAAAACTGTATTTATAGAGATAAATAAGAATAGGCAAGGTTATGGCGTGTTGCCATACAGTGGTGATTTGGACATTATTTATCTACCTACCAACGAGCCACTTGCAAGCTTTAACACTAACGGAACCGCAACATTTTATGGCAATTCCTTTCCAAAAATAGAAAACCTAAGTTTCCGTAACAATGAGTGGGATGTTGGACAAGAAGACATAGAGATGCAAGATATTAAAGGCAATGTTAAATTTAAAGAATGTAGTAGACTGGAGGATTTGGAATATGGTGCGGAATTATTAATAAGCGCTATTAAACAAGTCCAACATAGGGGTAGAAAAAGATATATTGTACAGTTTGAAAATATTCGTAACCTTTATGTCTCCAACCACTGGCTGGAAAGGGAGCTAGAATGTGGGAAGTTTGATTTTAACTACAAAATTAAAATTAAGTTGGATAAAATAAAGACTACTCCAAACAAGCACAAAGAAAGATTAGTGTTTTGTTGTTTTGGGTTTTAAAAATTTATTTTTGTTATCGCATTGGCTTAAAACATATCCAAAATTTAGGCGGTTCTGACCATAAATATTTTGTGGATATATATTACTTATCAGCTGGATGTATATAATAAGCTTGTATTTATTTTTTTTAATCCAACCGTAATAGTGAATTTGGAAATGGGGTATTTACTTATGCAATGGCCAGTAATATATTGCAGTCATATCCAAAGTTCGGTTACGACAAAACAGCACTAAAAGGGAAAAAATATACGGTAAATTTAGATATAAGGGGATATAACAAGTCGAAAAGTAAATAAAGGAGTTATTGGTAGTAATTTACAAAATATAGTTTTGTAAAAACACAAATACCAATGTTAGTTTTTAGGTTGCGGCAAAACAAACAACACATCAACTGTATTATAGGTGGAAATAATATTGTAATTTTAGATATAATAGTTGGGGGCTATAACATATCCAAAAATAAATCAGACAATAAATGCTTAGGACAATATCCAAAGTGTAGGCAAATCGGACAATAAACAGCAAAGTCAGTTTTGGGATTACAGCAAAATAAACAAACAAAAAAGACAAAATACTGTATTATAGGGGGTAGTGGAACGTGTGGTGGTGTGGTCTTGTTACCTATATAAGAGCTATAACATATCCGAAAATAAATCAGACAGTAAATAAAGAAGTTGAAACTGTTAGTATATTTTTCAAAATATTTTTTTAATTTGACCATTATAGTTAATTTGTCAAATGTGGATGGTACATATACACTAGCCTAGAATAATGACATATATAAATTTTAAACAAATCAGACCATAAATAAAGAAGTTGCCAATTGGCAGTATTTTTCCAATTTTTTTAAAATTTAACCGCAATATTTGTAAAATGTGGATGGTGCATATACACTAGCCTACAACAATAACATATCCAAATTTTAAACAAATCGGACAGTAAATAAAGAAGTTGGCAATTGACAGTATTTTTCAAAAATATTTTTTTATTTGACTGTAATAGTGAATTTGGGAAATGTAAGGCTAATTTATTAAAACACTTGCCTATAACAATAACATATCAAAATTTTAAACAAATCGGACAGTAAATAAAGAAGTTGGCAATTGGCAGTATTTTTCTAAAATATTTTTTAATTTGACCGTAATAGTGAATTTGGGAAATGTAAGTGGAATTTATTAAAACACTTGCCTATGACAATAACATATCCAAGTTTTAAACAAATCGGACAGTAAATAAAGAAGTTGGCAATTGGCAGTATTTTTCTAAAATATTTTTTAATTTGACCGTAATAGTGAATTTGGGATATGTAAGTGGAATTTATTAAACCACTTGCCTAGGACAATAACATATCCAAATTTTAAACAAATCGGACAGTTAATAAAGAAGGTGGCAATTGGCAGTATTTTTCAAAAATAATTTTTAATTTGACCGTAATAGTGAATTTGGGAAATGTAGGTGGAATTTATTAAAACACTTGCCTAGGACAATAACATATCCAAATTGCAGACAAATCGGACCATAAACACTAAAGATAGTTTTTTAGCCTGAATTTGAAAATTAATTTTAAAAAATATAGAGGAGGGATGGGGATTGGGGCAATATATTTAATATAGGCAAGGGTTGGACATTAGTACAGGCTAACAAGGAAACTTGTGTAAGGCGGGAGCTGGCAAATGTTCAAAAACGGCTCCCCATAAGAATAACATGGGAAAAAAGCGCCGATTGTGGCTTCTCTTTCTCAGTTCACCACTACTAGCGAAAAATTGTTTTTTTGTGCAAACAACAATAAACCACAACCAGATCAAGCCATATACCAAATTTCGCCAGTTTATGTTCATAAGTAGGCGAGATATACAATTTTTCTTTTTCTCCATAAGAATAACATTAATCAACGTACTGTGTTTAGCACTTTCAATATCCTGGTAACCAATTGACGTAGAGCAATGATAAAAATACCAAATTGTTTGTTTTTTTAAGCTGAATTCAACGGTATAAATTAAAATTTGATTTAAATTAAAATTACATGTGAAAACCCCAAAAAACACATTTTTGGGGTACAAAACCCCCCTTCGGATGGTGCGATTCATCCGGTTTTCGAACTTGTTCAAATAAATGGTACTTTACACATTTGTACCAAATTTCATTAATATTGGACCTTTTTTACGACAGTTATCGTGCTTACGGACACACACACACACATATATATATATATAGATTTTGTTTATAAATAATTCACGGGGTGAAGCCTGCGGGTAACAGCTAGTGGTAATATAATCTCTGAAATACGTGTAGTCTATATTATATAGATTTATACAAATTTGAACGAATGGTGTTTTGTCATCTGGGGACCTCAATATGAAAAGTTATCATGGTCTCGGGCTTAAGTCTTACCATGAGACATACGGTAATAGCTTCTTCCCTATAGGGGAAATTCGCTAAAACAGCTAATCTTGATTCGTAGTAGTTCCACAGGCTAACCACAGAATGCAGTACACAAAAATATCATAGTTTTCATAAATAATTCTTGGGGCAAAACCTGCGGGTAACAGCTAGTCTAAAATATATACAGCCGCATGTGTAACTCACTCACTCACTCACTCACTCACTCACTGAGGTATACGAATTCTAGACCACTTCTAGACTAGCTAGAAACCTGAAATCTTGCATGCAGGTAGTTTATAGCTTGCAACCCCCAGAAAAATTGCCAAACCTGTCAATTTTCTATTTTAACCCCCCTAAAAAAATATTTAAAACCCCCCCAAAAAGGATTTTTTTTTAATTACAGTTTTTGAGCTCTAGCAGCCGAACGGATTGACCTATCAAAAAACGGACACCACCACGTGCCACGGATTTTACAAGGTCTACAACTTTGTTACTATGACTTTTTGTCGTATCTCGCTCCCTTCACCCTTAGGTAGCGCTAGATTTTTCAAATTTCAGGCAATTTCGACGGTTATATATGTGGTATTTAATTTCCTATAACTTTAATTTAGTATGTAAAGGCTTGATATTTGGCACTCAATATGTTTACACATTACCCTTCACGAAACACTCGATAAGCTAACATATTTTAATAATTAAACATCCCAAAAAAATTAAAAACACTAATTCTTCTATAAATGACAAACTGCATTATCGACTTACTCAGGTAATTCTAGATAAGCTAGAAACATGGAATTAGGCCTATATGTAGCTTGTCTATTGAAACCCCCAGGAAAATTGCAAAAAGGTATAATTTGTATTTTAACCTCCTCAAAAAAATTCAAAAGGGAGGAAATTTTGAAAATCTCCAAAATAGTGCATGTTTTTTTGCTATAGCGGCCGAACGGTTGGTCCGATCGAGAAACGGGGACTACTACGTTGCACGGGCTTTAGACGATCTATAACTTTGGTCCTATGACTTTTTGTCGTATCTCGTCTCCTTCACCCTTAGATAGCGCTAGATTTCTCAAATTTCGGCATATTTTCCATATTTTGTGGCCGTTTTTTATTTCCTATCACGTTAATATACTTGTCGGAGGCCTAATATTGGGTACGCAGTATGTCTACATCACACTTAGTAAATAGCAGCAGAAATATAACCATTTTTACTACTTAAACCTGCCGGAAAATCAAAAATTCTTAAAATCTATATATTTTACAGTTTTCTAAGTATAAGTAGTAGGAAAATGCCGGTTCTGGAACAATTGTTATTAAATAGAATGCACGTATCACCATTTATACTTTAACTAGGATCGTGAGATATGGCATGCGTGTGCGTTGCACCTTTTCTTCCCAAATCCTACTATTTTTAGTTTGAACTATCTCAAAAGAAATAAATAATTGTGAATAAAAAAATCAAAATGCAATATTTTTTTTTATTTGGGCTCTAGTGGCAGAACGGGCTGTCCTATTGAAAAACGAAGACCACCACGTGCCACGGATCTTAGACAAACTACAACATTATTCATATGACATTTTGCCGTATCTCACCCCCTTCACCCCTAGGTAGCGCTAGATATCTTAAATCTTTAGCAATTTTCCACCAAAACTTAGCGGTTTTTATTTATTTGACACTCAAAAATAGTACTTAGAGTCCTAATATTTGGCACGGAATATCTCTACATTACAGGAAGTATGTGGCAGAAGTCGCATGACCAATTTGAATTGTTTGAACCCTAAACAATTTTGAAAATCCTCTAGTTTTTTAGATTTCCCGGTGTTTTCATTGATATTTGGGCATGTTAGACTTACATAGTGGGTAAAACCCAGCACAAATTTGTTTTGATTAGTTGGACATGTCCTATAGACACCACATGTATTATTATTATGGTATGTTATGACGGTGTGTCCATCCACAACATTTAAAAATCGTTATTTACAGGTCATACTAAAAAATGTTTCAAAGTTATTCAATTATTTCAATAACTAAAATTATACCCGGAGTCTGATTATACCACTAATATTATTATTTACCTGGTTTCGGTTTTATTTCCACGTAATATTATATTAATAGTAGTAGTATTTCGGATACATTTCCTAAAGTTAGGAACTCCCGATTTGGCATTCATGTGCTTTGCACTTTCTAACCAAAGAGAAAATTCCTACGCCTTACTTTTTCCAGTTTTACTACCTCAATAACTTAATAATGGCGGATGGAAACAATCGAAATCTAGTGTTGTTTAAACAGTTCCAACGGCCATACAGATGCTCCCATATTTAAATTTCTGAATATTGGTCTGTTTTCTTAGTATGAGTAGTAGTCTTATGGGGGTTCTTGGCCACTTGATTTGATGTCACTTCAAAATGAGGCCAAACAGCGACCTGGGGGCGAAGCACCCCACAGGGGTCTGGGGGCGGAGCCCCCAGCGAGCAAAGCGAGTCTATAATATATACAGCCGCATGTGTAACTCACTGACTGACTGACTGACTGACTGACTGAGGTATACGAATTCTAGACCACTTCTAGATGAGCTAGAAACCTGAAATTTTGCATGCAGGTAGCTTATAGCTTGTAACCCCCAGTAAAATTGCCAAAACTGACAATTTTGTATTTTAACCCCCCGTAAAAAATATTTAAAACCCCCCCAAAAAAGCTTATTTTAAAATTACAGTTTTTGAGCTCTAGCGGTTAAACGGATTGTCCTATCAAAAAACGGACACCACCACGTGCCACGGATTTTGCAAGATCTACAAGTTTGTTCCTATGACTTTTTGTCGTATCTCGTCTCCTTCACCCTTAGATAGCTCTAGATTTTTTCAAATTTTGAGATTTTGTGGCGGTTTTTTATTTCCTATCACGTTAATATACTTTATGGAGGCCTAATATTGGGCACGCAGTATGTCTACATCACATTTAGTAAATATCAGCAGAAATATGACCAGTTTTTATTAATTAAACCTGTCGAAAAATGAAAAAACTCTAAAAATCTTTAGATATGGCCGTTTTCTTAGTATAAGTAGTGGCGTATTGGGGGTTCTGTGCCAATTTATATTATTGGACAGACACGTGACACCAATAATACTTGAACTAGAAAAGTGAGATTTGGCATGCATGTGCCTTGCATCTTTTCTTCGCAAATCCTAATATTATTAGTTTGAACTATCTCAACAAAATAAATAATTGTGAATACAAAAATCAAAATGTAGTATTTTTTATTTGAGCTCTAGCGGCTGAACGGGTTGTCCTATCGAAAAACAAAGACCACCACGTGCCACGGATTTTAGACGAACTACAACTTTAGTCCTATGACTTTTTGCCGTATCTCACCCCCTTCACCCATAGATAGCGCTAGATTTTTTAAAATTTAAACATTTTCCATAGATTTGTTCGTGGTTTTTAATGGTTTGTCGCTCTAATATAGAACTTATAGGCCTAATACTTATCACACAGTATTCCTACATTACACTTAGTACTAAGCAATACTCCCACGCCAGGATTAAGTATCTAAAAAAACACAAAAATCTAAGTTTTAGAGCTCTTGTAGACTTTTCGTGTTTTTCGGGTACATTTTTTATGTTGCGCTCTGTCGAGGGTAAAATCCCTTATAAATCATGTCATATTTGTTGCAGAAGGCTTGAAGTTACCCAAAGTCATAGTTTTTCAGGTTGTTAACGGTGGTCGTATCCCTTATAAGGTTTAAAATACGCCTTTAAAGGCTACACTTTACATCGGTTAAGGGTATAATTTTTTTCAAGCACTTAGGTAAGAAATGGAGGCTTAAAATTTAACATACTCCATACCAAGTAGTATTCATCAAAAGGCATATAGCCAGATTTTATAGGTTAAACCCTTAACAATAATCAAAGCCTTGGAATAGTTGTAGAATTTAGGTCTTAAATAGAATTTGGACCTATTTACATTAAACTGTGGCCAAACAGCGACCTGGGGGAAAAGCCCCCCACAGGGGCCTAGGGGCGGAGGCGGAGCGATTTTTAAATTGTTATGTACTCTAATATTGTACTGCTAGGCCTACATTTGTTCACTCAATAAGTCTACTTTATATTTTGAGTATACATAGGACCTCGGATTATTATCGTAATTAAACCATGTGACAGGGACCTGGGGGCGAAGCCCCCCACAGGGGTCTGGGGGCGGAGCCCCCAGCGAGCGAAGCGAGTCTAAAATATATACAGCCGCATGTGTAACTCACTCACTCACTCACTGAGGTATACGAATTGTAGACCACTTCTAGACTAGCTAGAAACCTGAAATTTTGCATGCAGGTAGCTTATAGCTTTTAACCCCCAGAAAAATTGCCAAAACTGTCATTTTTTTATTTTAACCCCCCTAAAAAAATATTTAAACCCCCCCCAAAAAGGCTTATTTTAAAATTACAGTTTTTGAGCTCTATCGGCCGAACGGATTAACCTATGGAAAAATGGACACCACCACGTGACACGGATTTTGCAAGATCTACAACTTTGTTCCTATGACTTTTTGTCGTATCTCGTCTCCTTCACCCTTAGGTAGCGCTAGATTTTTCAAATTTCAGGCAATTTCGACGGTTATTTTTGTGGTCTTTAATTTCCTATCACTTTAATTTAGTATGTAAAGGCTTGATATTTGGCACTCAATATGTTTACACATTATCCTTCACAAAACACTCGATAAACTAACATATTTTAATAATTAAACATCCCAAAAAAATTAAAAACCCTAATTATTCTATAAATGACAAACTGCATTATCGACTTACTCAGGTAATTCTAGATAAGCTAGAAACATGGAATTAGGCCTATATGTAGCTTGTCTATTGAAACCCCCAGGAAAATTGCAAAAAGGTATGATTTTTTACTTTAACCTCCTAAAAAAAATTCAAAAGGGAGGAAATTTTGAACATCTCCAAAATAGTGCATGTTTTTGTGCTGTAGTGGCCGAACGGTTGGTCCAATCGAGAAACGGGGACTACTACGACACACGGGCTTTAGACGATCTATAACTTTGGTCCTATGACTTTTTGTCGTATCTCGTCTCCTTCACCCTTAGATAGAGCTAAATTTCTCAAATTTCAGCAAATTTTCTATATTTTGTGGCCGTTTTTTATTTCTTATCACGTTAATATACTTGTCGGAGGCCTAATATTGGGCACGCAGTATGTCTACATCACACTTAGTAAATAGCAGCAGAAATATAACCATTTTTACCACTTAAACCTGCCGGAAAATCAAAAACTCTTAAAATCGATATATTTTACAGTTTTCTAAGTATAAGTAGTGAGGAAATGCCGGTTCTGGAACAATTGTTATTAAATAGAATGCACGTATCACCATTTATCCTTTAACTAGGATCGTGAGATATGGCATGCGAGTGCGTTGCACTTTTTCTTCCCAAATCCTACTATTTTTAGTTTGAACTGCCTCAAAAGAAATAAATAATTGTGAATAAAAAAATCAAAATGCAATATTTTTTTTATTTGGGCTCTAGTAGCAGAACGGGCTGTCCTATCGAAAAACGAAGACCACCAAGTGCAACGGATTTCAGACAAACTACAACTTTATTCATATGACATTTTGTCGTATCTCACCCCCTTCACCCTTAGGTAGCGCTAGATTTCTTAAATCTTTAGCAATTTTCCACCAAAACTTAGTGGTTTTTATTTATTTGACACTCAAAAATAGTACTTAGAGTCCTAATATTTGGCAAGGAATATCTCTACATTACAGGAAGTATGTGGCAGAAGTCGCATGACCAATTTGAATTGTTTGAACCCTAAACAATTTTGAAAATCCTCTAGTTTTTTAGATTTCCCGGTGTTTTCATTGATATTTGGGCATGTTAGACTTACATAGTGGGTAAAAACCAGCACAAATTTGTTTTGATTAGTTGGACATGTCCTATAGACACCACATGTATTATTATTATGGTATGTTATGACGGTGTATCCATCCACAACATTTAAAAATCGTTATTTACAGGTCATACTAAAAAATGTTTCAAAGTTGTTCAATTATTTGAATAACTTAAATTATACCCGGAGTCTGATTATACCACTAATATTATTATTTACCTGGTTTCGGTTTTATTTCCACGTAGTATTATATTAATAGTAGTAGTATTTCGGTTTCATTTCCTAAAGTTAGGAACTCCAGATTTGGCATTCATGTCCTTTGCACTTTCTAACCAAAGAGAAAATTCCTAAGCATTACTTTTTCCAGTTTTACTACCTCAATAACTTAATAATGCCGAATAAAAACAATCGAAATCTAGTGTTGTTTAAACAGTTCCAACGGCCATACAGATGCTCTCATATTTAAATTTCTGAAGATTGGTCTGTTTTCTTAGTATGAGTAGTAGTCTTAAGGGGGTTCTTGGCCACTTGATTTGACGCCACTTCAAAATGAGGCCAAAAAGGGTCCTGGGGGCGAAGCCCCCCACAGGGGTCTGGGGGCGGAGCCCCCAGCGAGCGAAGCGAGTAATATTATAAATGTGAAAGTATGGATGTTTGTGCGTAACTCTGAAGTTCCATCTTGTGAAAACTACTGGACCGATTGAGCTGAAAGTTTGCTGAGAGGTACTTGATAGTCCTGAGTAACATATAGGCATATTAATGTTGTGAAAATCCTATAGGGCTGTGCCCCACGGGGGTTCAAAGTTCCCATGTATTCCTTATGGATATTCATTTTTGTTTGAGCTGAAGAAAATACAAACAGCTGATCGTGATTCGTAGTAGTTCCACAGGCTAACCACAGAATGCAGCACACAAAACTATCATAGTTTCAGCGAATTTTCCCTATAGGGATGAAGCTATTGCCGTAGTCGGCATGGCAAGACCTAGGCCCGGGACCATGATACATTTTCGTTTTGAGGTCTCCAGATGCCAAAAACACCATAGTTTAAAACTATATATATCCTCGTAAAAATGGTCCGATTTTGATAATATTTGGTACAAACATGTAAAGCAACATTTATGACTTTAAGTTCGAAGACTAGCCAGATCGCTCCATCGTAAGGGGTATTTCGGGGGGGGGGGGGGGTTGTCTCCCAAAAATGTTTTTCTTTTTAGTTTTTTACATATAATATTTGAGTAAATCAGTTTTTTCTTTTCACCATTGAGTTAAGCTTAAAAAACAAACAATTTGGCGTTTTTATCATTGCTCTACGTTAATTGGTTACAGAGTATTTAAAGTGCTAAACACAGTACGTTGTCCGATGTTATTCTAATGGAGAATAAGACAAATTGTATATTTCGCTTGGTTATCAAATTATCCTGACGAAACTTGGTGTATTGCTTCATATCGTTGTGGCCTATTGATATTTGCACAAAAAAGGATTTATTGGGTAATAGTTTCCGTAGCAGCAAACCTACACACTCAGCCCCCATGTTATTCTTATGGAGAATAAGTAAAAGGTTATGTCCGTTAATTATGAACTTGGTATGTGGCTTTACCATGTTGAGTTATATTGATATTTGTATTAAAACCCATTTTTTGTGTTCCTTGTTTCAGCAAACCTACATACTCAGCCACAATGTTATTCTTACGGAGAATAATTAAAATGTTATAAATCGTTTATTTACGAATGTATATTGATGAAACTTGGTATGTGGCTTTATTTGGTATTAGATACATATATATGCATTGGAAATTCGCTGAGTACGCAGGTTTGCTGCTACGGGTTTTTTTTATGACAGTTTATTCAGTTTTAATAAAACAGCTATTTTATTCTTGTACTCACGGTTTTTACTTCACTAACAAACATATTTATGCAGTTTAAAAATATCTTTTATGTAGACAAAGCAACACTTTTAAAATGGTAAACTAAAAATTAGTAAATTATGTCTGGTTAATTTTACTGGAGTTAATTTTTGTTTTGTGGTAAATAATTAAGGATTAACTTTATACAAGCGTTAGAACTGCGAAGCAAGTATACAGGAGAGTACCCGGCAGGACAATAAATAAAACCACTTTTGTAAATATAAAGTGATGACCATTAAATCGTTGGGTTGGAAAGCACTCACGCTTGAAAAAGGACCCTCCTGTTGATGAGCTTAATGGAGACCCAAACCCACTGATGGCGTTATAATGAGGCTTTCGTCCAAATTGCAATTCGTACAAGAGCCAAGGGATGACCGTCATTTAAATTATATTCAGTATTTATTTCAAGAGATATGGAAGGTTTCAATATAGAAAGAAAATTAATATAATTAAATTAATATTAATATAATATTAATATTAAATTAATATAATTAAATTTAATATTAATTAATTAATTTGATGCGAATAAAATATTGTTAGTGTGTCTTTAAACGTTCTAAAATATAAACAAATCCTGAGACCGCTTGACACGAGTCGCTGTAGCTTGACGGAAGGTGCCGTGTTTGGAAATTGTGTATTATTCTAAACTCGTTGTCTAGGGTATGTAAACACGGAAGGTAGTAAATAATAATTTAATTTATTCCAAAGAGACACCAGTACACACGGTGTATAACAGCCTTTACCAACTCTGAAATTAAAATTAGATTCTGCAGAGTCAATCCTTATATCTCTCAGGTAGTAGAGGAACGGAAATGTTTCATACGATGTTGTTTTTAATTAAGTCCCGTAATAACTAGACATTAATTCAATCAATATCGATTCATGTACAAAATTAGCGTAAAGTTTATAAAAAGTATAAGCAAGAATATATATCTGTAATTGGGATTGAATTATCAGTATTCACATTTTTCCAAAAATTTAGATAATCAAAAACTATAATATCAGTTTCCGAGGACTCTTTAAGTAACAAGTTAAAAAATCTCCTAAAATGAGCGAAATTTATAATTAAACATCTACTACCAAGGGAGGACAAAAAACTTTAAAAGTGTATGTTGTTTACACAAAACAGGTTAAAGAAAACTGAATACCTTAAGAAACATCTGATAGGTCCATGTAAAAAACGTTTTTCAACCATTTTTAAAAACTCTAATGACTTGAGTGGTTACATAGCTTTACATGTAATTACACATAATACATATAAAAATCTCATTTTAAGGTAAAAATACTTTGATATTTTAGCTTTTAATGAGCGTCATTGGTTTTTATTTATTCAAAAAACATGTATTCGAACCACAACCTAATTCAATTTGTGTTTGTTACATTACATATAAATTAAACATATTCCTTGTCTTCTCGTGATAAAAATCACCTTGCTCTTACTAATAAAACTTAATGTAATTTAATAACTAATAACTAATTTGAACTTGTCTTATATGAGGGAAGGTCTGTCACGCGCCATGTTTGTGTTTGAGTCTAATCAGAGTTTTCAGAAACTCAAACTTGATTAAACTCCGTGTGTTCTCGCTGTCACAAGCGACACCTAATCATCCTCCTCCGTGGTTAAACATAAACACATCAGAGTAATCCTACTTACATTGCTAGGTACAACTTTTAAACACATTAACTCGTCTTAAAGTTGTTATCAGAGACTAATATAGCTTACAATGACACTTACAAACCTGTTTGTATATTAAAGTATTAACTATTTAACTGAAAGTGTCAATAATGAAAGAGTTAAATTAGATTATATTGTTCTTATTCATATTGCAGTACTTCTTATCTTCACTCCTTTGCCTTGAGTATATTCACCATATATAATCGTATTTAATGACTAAAACTAAGTGTATATTGATTTATATTATGTAGATTATGAATATAATTATGAATTATGTACATAATTTACGAAAAGTGGTACTATATGTTTCAAGATTTTCTAAAGGCTGTATCCACATTGTATTGCAATTAATCTCTAATAAATATTACAAATAAATATCAGTGACACTTTATTTTTACGTATTTATCTGAAGAATACAAATAAAATATAAATGGATAATAATTAAATCGATTTAAGTATTTTGAGATCGAAATTATAGTAGTTAAACTGAATCGAGTTGATGTTGTTTTAAGATAAAAACAAACCTATTACAGAAAGTAAAATACAAATAAGATTACCATTTTCAACTGAAGTAATTAGAAACCTCAACAAAATGTCCTCATTAAAAATACCGCTGGAAATAAATACCACTTAATGCTTTGCCCAAAGGTCAAAGTGTGATGATAAAAATGCATGTAAATTTAGATTTTTAATAATTGTTATCCATAATTTGGTTTACTTCATACAGATGATGATTTCTTTTAGATTTGATCTTAAATGTTGATAAATGAATATGTATCATGTATGAATTTGATGAAGGTATCAATCTAAAAAGGTTTCCACTTACTGTAACATGTTTGATTTTATATTTTTCATGAAAGCATGGAATGATTTCATACGGTAAAATTAGTTCATCTTCTTATCAGCTACTTCTGACCGTGTAAATGCTGTTTCGATTTTTATAGTAAGATAAATGATATAGCCTTTCCTTTTTTTCTTGTGTTACAATTATATCAAGCCATCTTATGTTACCTATCTCAAAAATACAATTCACTACCACAAACATTGGCAGTTGTCAGTTTCCCCAACTATTATTACGTATAAATAGGTCTCTATTATTTTTCCACCTATGCATTTTGTTGATAAGAATTACACCGTGCCTGTACGATCCTAATACACACATATCCAATAATTCAGACTTGTTGCAGTGTCAGAAACGCCTTGTATTGTGTGTGACCTTTGCCAGAATTACACCGTGCCTGTACGATCCTAATACATACATATCCAATAATTCAGACTTGTTGCAGTGTCAGAAACGCCTTGTATTGTGTGTGACCTTTGCCATAATTACACCGTGCCTGTACGATCCTAATACACACATATCCAATAATTCAGACTTGTTGCAGTGTCAGAAACGCCTTGTATTGTGTGTGACCTTTGCCAGAATTACACCGTGCCTGTACGATCCTAATACATACATATCCAATAATTCAGACTTGTTGCAGTGTCAGAAACGCCTTGTATTGTGTGTGACCTTTGCCAAAATTACACCGTGCCTGTACGATCCTAATACACACATATCCAATAACTCAGACTTGTTGCAGTGTCAGAAACGCCTTGTATTGTGTGTGACCTTTGCCAAAATTACACCGTGCCTGTACGATCCTAATACACACATATCCAATAACTCAGACTTGTTGCAGTGTCAGAAACGCCTTGTATTGTGTGTGACCTTTGCCATAATTACACCGTGCCTGTACGATCCTAATACACACATATCCAATAATTCAGACTTGTTGCAGTGTCAGAAACGCCTTGTATTGTGTGTGACCTTTGCCAGGATTCAGACCTTACTAAAACAATATTGCAGACAATTTTTAAACAATCCCGCTATTCTGACAGGGGCAGTCCATGTTACCTGCATACCTAAGATTATGAATTTGGAATTGTTTTGTTGAAGACGATTTCTATTCCTTTTGACGACTGGCAAGTCAATAATCAAAGAAAAATTCTAATATGTTCAAGTATGATAGTCAAATATTATTTGACTATCATATTTGATATGATAGTCAAATGTTATTTTTATATGCATATATTCATATGATATAAGAAAATACATCCATATCAATTTAATGATGTATTGCTCTTAAATTAATTAAACATCACCACAATTTACCTGAGGGATCGAAATAATTACGTTTAAGTCTCCAACATGTTTTTTTTTAAACAAGTTACACGATTTATTTTTCTGAATTTATAATTTACTATAAACAAACCAGTTTAAAATACTAAAATACATGTACTGCACAAGTCAAAAAGAACCTTTGTTTAAAAATATATGGTTTATTTTACGTTCGTAAACGAAAGAATGCACTGAATGTAGTGAATGGATATGTTACCCTTTATATTTTGCCTAAAAAGGATTTAAAACATTATCATCTAAACTGAATAGATAGTCTTACGATATCATGTTAATCAATCATTAAACGAGAGAGAATTTCGTTTCAGTAAGGCTCAAAGACATCAAAGGTGTGGTAATGAATAACTCTCCATCGATAACTATGGACTCAAACACAAACATTCATCCCCAGGCCGATGGCTGGAATGATTAATTCGTACAATAGTTCATAGCCACCAATCAGCTTCAGAGTTTATTTATAAATCAATCGATCACAATAACACGAATCCTTATGACCACAGTCGCTTTATAGGCGGTTTTGTATGCTGTTATGTATAGAGTTTTTAACTCCTACTGCCCTTTTTTAATTTTTGTAGACCGAGTTTATAAACTCTTCTGCCCACGCTGTGATTCTATTGATACCACAGTCTACAGCTTGTTTTGTTTTATTTTCCTATAGGAATTAACTAATCTTCACAGCCTTTCCGTAAGGAGATAATAAACATTAATTATGAAGTCTGAAATTGCTTTATCTATGTTTATGCTGACTACAAAATTGCGTCCACGTCCATTACTGTATTTATTGTTAAGGTTTTTTTAAATATATTTGATGAATTACAAATAACGATACAGTATTTTTATAAAAGGTACAAAAACACTATAAATACTATTTTTTTACAGGAACGTCATTTGTTTAAAAACATGACGTGACGTTATGTGCTATGTGGTGGACGCTCATAAAACACACTTTATAAAACGCATTCTAAAGAATTAAAAAGTCAAAAGTAATTGTATATAAACATAAAAAATGAATGATAATAATAATTAAGGCGTTTGCTTCATGTTGTTCAAAACGTTGTCAAAAATACTGGTTTCTGATTGCAGCTTCTTATTCAGACTATTCTTATACTTATGAGACTGCTTGTCTCAGCTACTAGCTACTGAATTTTGATATTATTTCAAAGAGGGTGGCAATCAATAATAAAAAACAAAATTTATGTATTATACATTATACAAATGTAAACTAAGTTGATATTTTTTTGTAGTATAATTTTTAATAAACTCTACAAACAATAAAGGGAATGGCGATTTGATGATGGTGTTCCATTTGTTACTGTCAGACCAACGTCACTCCAGTCGCACCTAAACCATTATGTTTTTAAATAAGAATGAATAGTTTCATTAGATGAAAATTAAAACAAGAAAATGGAACATCCATAAGCCTAAACAATTACTTCTAGTAGCAACTGTGATCATGTGAAACTATAATAAACATAAATGTTATGTTATAGCAAAAGATGAAACAAATCCTTCAGCTTTAATTTAAATGGGTTTAAAAGGAAAAATTTAAAATTACATTCCGCACTTCTAAATTTAATTTCATGGTGATAAGGCGAGATGTGGTTTTTCAATATCCAATTTCCGCTGTCACTTCTGCCCTGTCTCTTTTTCGTGTTCTATATTTCACCTCCGATGTTTCTTTGTTACGAGGGAGTAAGAGGGATAAAAGCCTCGGAATGTCTAATACCTCCTGTGGAATGCTGACTAAGTGTCTGCGAGCGTTTTACACAACATTTGTCAGGGGAAAGAAATGCTTGCTGTATGCAAAAGCTGAGTTTAAATTACCATCGTATCCTTCATTCTAAAACCTCAGGACCCCAATTTCTTGGATCAAACATGGGTAATAAATACTCAATTTTATTTACTTAAAAACACACATTGAAACCTTACACGGAGTAAAGTTTTAAAGCCGTTTTAGTAAAATACGTATCTTTCGTAGTCTTACGTTTAATCTTAACCGTTTTAGAATAGGGAACATTTCAACGAACATAAATTAATACACACTCTGGATGTATACGACTGTTATTTTAGTACACAGTATAAACATTTATTAGGATTTAGCCTTTGTTTTTAAGTTATATTATCATTTCCAACTTGGATATAAAACCAAAACCGAGGACAAACATGTTTTAAATAATACTTGGCAAACTATTAAAAGTATGCAAGGTGATCTTAAACAATACAACACGGAAACAACATTACCATCAATAAAGATGGTAACTGCATTGCATATCCTGAAGATGTCAGTAATCCCTTGAATAACTTTTTGTAACAGCTGTGGATCAGTTGATTCTACCTAAAATTCCAAATATCTCATCTGATGTAAGGCAATTGGAATTAGCTCCCAACTTAGTTTTTGGATTTAAACAAATTACTTAATTAGAATGGAGAAAGTAATTACTTCTATAAAAAGAATTGTACTGTGGTTGTGATGATATTCCTATTAACATAGTTAAAAAATCACTTCCCTTAATTTTAGAACCTCTCACATATATAGTCAACTCGTCTCAAATTTCTGGAATCTGTTTATTTTTAACAGAAAATAGTTGGTATTTTCCTTGACCTCTCACGAACATTTGGTAGGGTATCGCACAGGCAATTATTTAAATATTTTAAAGATCTTGGTCTAAAGGGAAAATAAATCACGTGGTTTGAATCTTATTTAACTAATAAGCAACAATATATTGAAATAGAGCATATCACAGACAACTAAGTCAAAATCCAAAGTTAAATACATAAATAAAATTTGTTCACAACTAAAAGCCCAAAAATATGGTTTCCCCAGGGATCTATTTTTGGTCCCTTGCTTTTACTCTGTTACTTAAAATGTCTTCCTGGGTTGCGCCATGCCTCTCACGAGGGAAACAGCACCATATGCATGTATGCTCACGATTCAAATTTTTTCAGGACAATCACAGGAAAAAATTTAAATATCTTCTTTTATTTGATTATCAACGATTACAAATTTCATAACAATAAAAATCTTCTTTTAAATTCAAGTAAATCAAATTTAATCTCGTTTTCCACAAAAATTACAAAGAATAAAATCCCACCAAATATATTTGTGGATGAGGATGCTCTTGCGCTAGTTCAGAATACGAAATTTCTAGGATTGATAATAGATGAAAATCTAAGTTGTTATAACCATGCAACACATGTTTGCAACAAATTGTCTTCCAATATTTTTGCTCTAAAACAGATGTCTCATTTTATTAGTTTAGAAACATTAAAAACAATATATTTTTCTCTCATTCATTCACTTTTATTCTACGGAATTTGCATTTATGGAGCTACTACAAAAAATAATTTAGATAGGTTACTTTTACAACAAAAGATCAGTAAGAATAATGCTGAAAATGAAGAGTACTGAATCTGTAAAACATCTCTTCCTAGAATTAGGCATTTTAACTGTATATGGTTTGGTTGGTCTTGAAACTGTTTATTATGTTAAACAGTTTTCCAACTCAATATCACAAAATAGTCTCCACACATATAACACACGGCCAAATCGTAAAGTTGATAACCACAATTACCAGAATTAAACAGATGCACAGATAACCAGAATAAAAAAAAAACAAAAAACTACTTATCTTGGCACTAAATTCCTTTATCATTTACTTCGAAAATGTTTAGAAAAAACAAATATAAAAGATTTCAAAAAACAATTGAGAGATTATTTACTAACTTTTTCTTTTCACTCCTTTGATGAGTTTTTTCAATCTAACCACAAAAACTGATCCAACTGCTGAAAGAAAAATTCCTATATAATTATAACCTCAGAGTTTATTTTTTAAATAGGCCTAGTTCTCTTTGTTGTTTTTTTCTAATATTTTGAAAATGTCTGTATAATACAGCTAGCATTTGTGTATAGTGTAATGATAATAATACGGAATGTTTATACAACTAAGGCATTGATGACGCTATTCTTGTACCATGTAAATTTATGAATAGAGTTCTATTTGATTTGATTTGATGTTTAGTTCTCACTAAAAACAACAAATTGGCCTTGGTCTCACTAAAAATCATAATAATTTGCTGAACAACAAAGAGAACTCTCTTGGGCAAATTTAAAGATATTTGTTGTACGAACTAAATAACTGCACTTCAAAAATTTACCCCTCCGATGTTTATTTTTATTTATTTCTCTAAACAATATTGATGATTTACATGAATTTAATTTAGAACAGTTATGATTTAATTGCTATTGTAGTATATATAAAATATGCCTATAATATAGTCCTGTGTCTTTAAATATGTTTGAAACTATTTATATTACTTATGGTTTCCAACATTTGAAATTTCACCTGAATTATTTAGCTAAATTTGTTTAAAATCTGTTTCCAGTTACAACATTTAAATACAATATGATTTTTTAAAAGATCAATATGTAAACGTCTCACGAACAAAACTTAACTGATATCAGCAAGCTTGGATAGTCGTCAAAATGGTAATCATTAATTTATAGAAAACAATCATCTAACCAATGAGATATGGCTGAAATAACTTTAACAATGTAGGTAAAATTGGCACATTAAATTACGCTTTTTAAACTTTTTAAAAGTGAACATTTTTAGAATGAAACGATGGATTCTGCCAGTGTTTTTTGGCAACTAACTTAATCTAGATTCTTGGTGTGCAAGTATCTTCTACTTTCTTGGGGCACTTCACACTTGTATGATTTTAATATACCATCATTAAAATATATTTATTGTTAAATAATCAGTATAGAAATAAAATAATAATAAATAAATAATATTGTTAAAAATATCTTTAAAATAAACCAATAATTCATTCGCTTATCTGCTTTGACAATATTTGTTAACCACTTCTTACCTCTTGACAACAAATATTACATTCCCAGCCTCTGAGCTGGACAAAAATGTCCATATACACATTTGGAATATGTCGAGCCTCATTATTTATAACTTTTACGGGACAAAGCTTATAAGGTCTGACACTTCCATTAGCGTGGATGTTTTAACTTCAAAACTTCATGCAGGACGAGCCTGGGGTGTGATTTTCGAGTGCAGATAATACAATTTTGGTTTTAGAAGGTTATTGGGGCCATTAGGTTTGATATTACGTTTATTAGAGTCTTGTATAGTCTCACATAAGTTACTGACTCTTCCAGACACTTTAAAGAGAAAAAAGTGAATTCATTAGTTGAAAAAACTGTGAAAATATACCAAAAAATATTAAAACAAGATGAGGTGTGATTCAAAAATAAGTATTTACAAACCATTTATGCAAGTTAGAATATCAATTTACATGGATACCAAATAATTGATGCGTTGTTTATAATTTGTCCGAGTAACGCTAACGAAAAGAAGAAATTCGTGTGGTCTGACTTATACAGGGTGTTTCTAAATTGATGTTGCTAACTTCGGGACATTGTTCCTTATGTCAAAAGGAACATAAATCATCATACAACCGGGGTCTATTTCTTTTCTTACCATCTGTCTGTCTGTATGTGATTGTTACTAGACAATTTATATTTTAAAAACGGCTTGACCAAATTCAACCAAATTTTCGTTAAATACTCCTCTTGGTAGGTTCTTTTCTAGAAAAAAATATTTTCTATAAAATCTTTCCGTTTAAAAATGGCAGCCATCGAAAATGTTTAACCTGAAATATCTAAAAAACTAGACATTTTTCAAACAACTTTCTAGTATATAAAAAGTTAGAAAATGTAATTATAAATCCATATCTGTTTTAATATTGAAAATCGGGTTAAAATTAACTGAACCATGACTGAAAAACGGAACACATGGCTACATTTTTTTATCATTTTAGCGAATTTCCCCTATAGGGAAGAAGCTATTACCGTAGGTCTCATGGTAAGACTTAAGTCCGAGACCATGATAACTTGACAGACAGTAAACGAAAAGAAATAGACCCCCGGTTATATGATGATTTATGTTCCTTTTGACATAAGGGACAGTATACAGAAGTTAGCAACATTAATTTAGAAACACCCTGTATACGATTGTAGTAGTGATAGTTATTGTAGTGGCTGCGTCTGCTGATTGGAGCCAGCCAAGTCTGGAGCGATAACTGCTGACCGTAATGCTACAGTATACAAATTGAGCATTAAGTTTACTTGGATTTTGAGAAAGTTAAATATATTGCACTACATTCTTACAGACCAAGACGCTTATACCTCTGCCAATCGATCGTAATTTTATTTAGTATAATGAGTGAATTAACATCCACTTATGCTTACTATGGCGTTACGTGATTTTTTAAATACATTGTATACCAATTCACTGTGGTATATTTTGCAAACAAAGTAAATAACTGTTTTGTATATCGTTAATAATTGGAAGGGCTTTGTAGTAATAAACTAATTGTTAGGAAATTAACAACAACATCAAGAAAGTCTGATTTCATGTCATCGGGAAAATTCCAAATTTATCTGTATTTTTGTCTGCATTTCAATTTCATAGTCAACCATTCAACTACAATTTCAAGTTTATATAAATACTTGACAAGTGCCGTAATTTGATAATTAGTTGGTTGTAATGGTATCAATTACATATTCAGAAACCTACCTCGTTCATGAAAAAGTAGGTTGGCTGATGCCTATACAGTAAGAATAGCAATTATTCTGTTATTATATATTTGTGTTATTTATTACACAAATGATTCCTAATAATATGTTTAATTTTTAAGCCACATTTTAAATCAAGTTTTAAATTAAATATATATTTTATACAAATAAATTAAAATATTTAATTATATATAATATTAATATCTACCCTCTTAACCCCCCTTCTTTGTTTTGGTTTTGATAGCTATTTGTTTAAATATATCTTTTATGGCCTGAATATAATATAGCAGTTTGCCCACTACGTAGTAAGTTGGCCACTAAACTATTATTTTTCGCTAAATTACAGTATTGTCGGTTTGTAATACATTATGATTGAACAAGGTTTGGGGGCAAATTTATACATTGATATTATGTTCGTGTCAGAGACACCAAATTATTTGTTGCATTGTTCATAATTTTTCCGAGTAAATCGATCAAACAGAAGTAATTCTTGTGGACTGATTTATATACGATTGCCTTAGTGATATACACGATTGAATAACTGTCTAATATTTTGGTTTTGGGTTTTTATCTACGTAGTTGTTGCCTAGTATTTAAACTTGTACTGTATAAATGACGTTTATAGGAAATGTAACCACATTGTCGTAGGAAGTCATATAATTATAGTGTATGTAACACATAGCCAGAGCGCCTAACAGCAAGATAATGGCGGTGTCAGCACAGAGACAACCCGCGTATATCTTCATATTCAGTCCCAAGACGCCGGGCGTAGTGGTGACAACAGGGAACATCCCCCCTTAGGAGGTATTTAGCAAGTCTCAGTCCCTCTTCCATACACATATTTATAAGTCAAGTTCAATCGTTCAATCAGATTATAAAATATCTCAGATATTAGCGTACTTAAAAAAAACACTCGTTTCAGACATGTACTGGCACGTCCGTAAGCACTTCAGAAACTTTTGATATACAGTATACATATGGAAATATCAGGAAATTCTTTAAGGTTATTATTTTACATTTATATGAATATATCGTGCAATACAATTTAAACCTTGTCAATGACACCTATTGACAATACTAGAGACTGTTAGCTGTGTGGTTAAGGTGTGTAGCTAGAATGTCTTATGGTCAAAATGGACTCAAACGAATTGGAGGTATCGGACACCTGGCGTATTATTCAGCCACGAATTTTATGCTATTTAAAATAATTTTATTGAATGGGGTGATAATAGCAGTGAGGTTTGGGTTTATAGTTTTCTTGTGCATATATAATAGTTTATCAGACGTTTATTAGTCTAAAATACTTGGTATATGAAGTCTTAATAGTATGCTCCGATTGGGTATACATCGTCACTAACTTAACTAGACAAAATAAACCGGACAAACTGTTCAACCATCTTTTATTATTAAAGTCAGCTCTAACCTACATGGTCCTTAATCTACAGTGCATCTGTGTTTTTTTATAACTTACCGTCAGCATAAGCAAGATTAAAAGAATATGGCGTGTGCATGGGGACGGGGAGTCATTAAGATAGAGGTCGTTAACAGTTTTGCAGACTAACACTTCGCACTTTTGTACCACCTCTATTATTGACCTTTTTTCATGCAGTTCGCGATTATTTTACCTCTTTGTATACTTTACGCGCTTACATAACAAACCCAAATCGAGTCGCTGTGTTATGTAAAACAGGTTTTTAGCGGCAAATATAACCGCAACACCATAAAAAAGCGGAAGACACCAACAAATTTCAAATGATTACCAAATACAAGACATTTGGAATGTTATCTATTTCCCTCTAGGGAAAAAGATATAACCGTAGTTGGCATGGTAAAACCTATGCCCGGGACCATGATAACACTTTGTTTTGAGGTCCCCCGATGCCAAAAACACAATTAGTTTAAAACTGCATATACATATCTATCTATGTGTCTGTGGGTGCGATAACTTTCCTAAAAATGGTCCGATTTTGATGAAAATCGGTAAAAACGTGTAAAACAACATTGATGACTTTAAAAAAACCAACCAGATTGCTCTATCCAAAGGTTTTTTTTTTGGGGGGGGGGTTTGTACCCCAAAAATGGGTTTTGTGAATTGTTTACATCACAAGAAATGAAATCTTAAGAGATAAAACTTGAAGTTGTGAATCTTTGAAGAAATAAAATTGTAGCTTCCACCATTGAATCCAGCTTAAAACAAACAATTTGGTGTTTTGATTATTGCTCTACGTCAGTTGGTTACAGAGATATTGAAAGTAATAAACACAGTACGTTGTGCAATGTTATTCTAATGGAGAAAAAGAAAAATTGTATATCTCGCTTATTTATGGACATATATGAATCATCTCGTTGTGGTATTTTGATTTTTGAACAAAAACGATTTTTTTTCCTAATAGTTTGCACATTAGCAAACCTGCGTACTCAGCCCCTCAACCACATCACGTTCTTATGGAGGATAAGTAAAATGCTATTCCCCTTAATTATGAAAATAAATTATTAATACTTGGTATGTGGCTTTACGTAGTTGAGTTATATTAATATGTATATTAAACCCCATTTTTGTGTTGCTTGTTTTATCCAACCTGCGTACTCACATCACCCATGTTATTCTTTCGGAGAATAATTAAAACGTTATAAATCGCTCATTTATGAATGTATATTGATGGAACTTGGTACGTGGTTTTAAGTGGTATTAATACACATATTTATGCATTGTTAATTTTCTGAGTACCCAGCTTTGCTTTGAAGAGGGTATTATAGGTGAGTTATAGTACTTTTAAATATGAGGTGACATTTTATACTTTCAAATGACTTATGATGATGATCGACATTTTTGCTCTCAATGACTGAACTTTGATTGAGTGTATGTTTAATATATATTTACAGAAAAATATTTTAAGTAAGGACATTATAGTGTAATTTTTAGTAGTTTACCCAATTTTATGTAAGTGTCAAGTAAAATATTATGATCAAGAAAAATCTATTTAAATGGTTACATAAATGGAAAATATTAAAAGCCTTTGATTGTCCCATGTCTTTTAAGGAGCTACAAGTAATGTAAAAGATAAACATAAAATGAGGAGGATATCGTGACTAAGAAAGAAAGAGAGAGAAAAACTATGTATACATGGACACCGCATCATTGGGTTTTATAGCCACAACAGTGTGTGTTTCATCTGGGTTGTTCATTTTGTTTGTTTGCTTTTGTGTACACTCTCACTAGACAATAATCTTTATAGTCTTTTTTTAAGTTGGACTTAATACTTAGCATTTACTTTTTTTGGTAAAAATTGTATTCTTGTTGGTTAAAAACACTAAGTTTGAAAAAGGAACAACACACTCGTTCTTTTCGTAGTGACTTTAGTTATAACATGGGATAGCTATTAGTAAAGAAAAATGCCGGTTTAGCCAGATAAAACTATACGTTGATACTTCAAATTATTACTGTATTTTATACTTTCAACTAGTTTTTAAGTTTGAATGAAGTTGCGTATAAGGAATATGGGAAATTAAATGACAAAACATTAACTTACCAAGGTAAAACTGGGTGAATTGAAACACTTTTGAACTTTAGTTATCATATTTGACTTGCTTAAAACACACACACACACACACACACACACACACACACACACACACACACACACACACACACACACACAAACACACACACACACACACACACACGCACACACAAATATACTAACACATTAAAACAGATAGATATAAATGATGAAAAAGAAGTTTTTTTCGAATTTTCGTTTATAATACAAACGTTTTCAAGCAGTAAAGGAGAAAGAATGGAATTTGAGCAGTAAATAAATAAATAAATATTTTATATCTGACTTTAAAAAAATAAAACATGTGATTTTAGGTATAGGTAAAAAAATAAAATTTAAATTAAAGTCAGCTGAGTTGAATCATTTTACACTTAAGAAAAATTACCTGAGATTTAACCCAGAAGGAACCTTGGTCTTCAATACCAACTGATGTGCCAATTCAGAATTTCTTAATATCAGTTGATTATATTTGGGATTTTGATGTGGTTTAATTTTGTGAAGTGCTTTTAGTTCATAGCACCCTTCAAAATTTTGGTTGTGGTGAGTTGCATGATTATAAATTTGTTTTCGTTGTCTTTATGCACTGTAACGTTTTTTTATCTTATTCGCAAAAGGTAATGAACTTCGAGCTGACTGGTTATATACTCGCTTAGCCTGAGAGAGAGACTCTAGGATTGAATATTGAGCAAACACAGATAAAAGATATACACTGTTTAATTGCACACTTTAAAATCTGAGTACATGCTTATAATATAATGGATGCACAGAAAAAGCTAAATAAAGTTCATATAGATTACATACAATAGACAAAATATATCGTCCCTCCAGCACGTAATTAACTAATAAAGGGGACCCTCATAAAACAAATCATCAAGTCTAAAATCTAAATCTAATTTATTACGTTCCCTCAAAATCTACTCAACACACAAAAGACACACAAAAGGACAACCCTTCTTTCTACTAGGGAATATCCTATAACCAGGACTTGGGTCCGCACTCTTTCCCAAAATATAGTTCTTACACAAATGTTAATTATTTAAACATTCCCAAATCAAAATTAAATACAACACTTATTTATCGAAAATTCCTTAATTATATTTACATAGGGCCCTAAACCTATTATTCTTGGATTACTTCACGTTTTTAACGCTTATTTTCACTTACTGTCTATTAAGACTCTTTACTTAACGTTTTTCTTAAATTCAGGCAAACCTTAAATGATTACCACAATAAATTTGATTATGTTTTATTACTCAAAAGGAGCTTGTACCGTTATTTTAACTTTTATTAACTTTGATTAAATTTTCGGGAAATGGAGCCTAACTTTCTGTGCACAAGTCTGACGATATTCCACATACCGTAAGTCCCAAAGTGGTCTTGCCCCAAGAGGTTCTCTGCCCTGGCTGCGGTGTTGCTCTCTGGGGTTGTCCAGGGGCCGCAGTCTGCCGGGCTCGCTGTTGGGGGTGGCCCTCCCTCTTCGCACGGGTCCGCGGTGTCCTGGTCCGGGGTATTGCCGGGGCCCTCGCTCGACCGAAGTTCGGGGTCGCTCGTCCCGCAGGGGTGGCTCCGCTCGAACGTCTCGGGAGGTCTGTGTCGGTGGTCTTCCGTCAACTTCCCGTCCTGGACTCTCTCGGCTGGGATGGTGACTAGTGATGAGGAATCTGTGCTCGTCTGAAGTGTGAATCTCGGTGACAGTCGTTGTGGAACTCTAAGGGCGGCTTAATACTCGTCCCCCAGATGTCCCTGCTCCTTTCCTCACTCTCCAAAGAATGACTTCCTTCCCTCGTCTTCCTTCCTCCCTCCTTTTCAGTTCCCTCTCTCTGTTCATGTTTTTCCCCCAGATTATGTCCATCCCATAATCTGTTAACCAATCGGGGTGACGATTAGCCACGCCTCTACTATTTGATTGGCTGATCAACTGTCAGCGGAAATACGCCATTTTTTAATGCTGATACTGCCAGTTGGTAAGTTCTTTGATTTCTAGGCATGCACCTTTCCCACGAAGTGTTTATCCTTCTATTCGATACGTTGTGTTATTGTTTCCCATTGTATATTTGAAACTTTTGCTAGTGCAAGCTCCGTTCTCAGGCTCCCTTTAGTTTTCCCACGTGCGTTCAGCCACGTGCGGCTCTGTATAAATTACTAGTCCCGCAAATCAATTTTTAATTATATACATTTTTTTATATAAGGTTTACAGCACCACATCAAAACGGTGGCCAGTCATACATACTCGCAAGGAATTCGATGTCTGACCAACATAATCTTTTGGGCAGTGTTTACACAATAGTTGGTAAATCACATTGTGGGTGTCACAGGTTGATTTACGAACTATTCGGTAGGTCTTGTTTGTGACACTGCTTTTAAATTCAGTTGTATTACACATAATTTTGCAAATCCCAACTATCGTGTAAACACTGCCCAAAAGATTATGTTGGTCAGACATCAAATTCCTTGCGAGTACGTATGAATGGCCACCGTTTTGATGTGGTACATAAAGACAAACGAAAACAAATTTATAATCATGCAACTCACCACAACCAAAATTTTGAAGGGTGCTATGAACTAAAAGCACTTCACAAAATTAAACCACATGAAAATCCCAAATATAACCAACTGATATTAAGAAATTCTGAATTGTCACATCAGTTGGTATTGGAGACCAAGGTTCCTTCTGGGTTAGATCTCAGGTAATTTTTCTAAAGTGTAAAATGATTCAACTCAGCTGACTTTAATTTTAATTTTTTTTTACCTGTACCTAAAAACACATGTTTTAGTTCTAAAAAGTCAGTTATAAAATATTTGTTTATTTTTATTTACTTACTGTTCAAATTCCATTCTTTCTCCTTTATTGCTTGAAAACGTTTGTGTTATAAACGAAAATTCGTAAAAAACTTCTTTTTCATCATTTATATCTGTCTGTTTTAAAGTGTTAGTATATAAAGTTGTTTGGCATCCATGCAGCAACAAAAAAATATACATATATATATATATATATATATATATATAAATGAGGTGATATATATATATAAATCACCTAAAACACAAGTCCTCATTGGTTCACTCTACGGGGTGAGTTTCTACTCGCAACATTAACTTCGCCAGTGAGTTTTACTCACAAAAAGGAACAAAAATATTCCTATGGACCCCATGTTCGATTCTCAACCGTTTGGCTGTAATTGGGAATTTTGTAATTTTTCAAACTTTCTTTACTTGGCCTCATTAATTGAGCTATATATTTTTAACCAGTCACTCTATCCAATTCTTCTTAAAACCAATAGAAAGAGCATTACATTTGAAATAATTCTGAGGTTTTATGAAAGGATATGTGTTTGAAAACACCAGGTTTTAGCGAAAATAAAGCAAAACAAGGTTTATATATAATAAAGTTTTGGGATTTCAAGAGCCAATTTCGTCACCTTAAAGTTATGCCGTATGATGTCAAGTTAAACAAAATAATTTCTTATTTAATAACTTTTAAAATGATGTGCTATTAATAAGGTGTTATTAGTAAATAAATACAGTATAAGTACCTAAATAATTAATACAAATCTTGTTTACAATTTATTCTTTCATTGGTTTTAACGGATTTAAGTACATTTCGAAGAAGTGAGACTGCGAAATGTGAGAGTACCTTATATATAAGCATAATAATAATAATAAGCATAATAATCTTCGGGATGAAGTGAACTTGAAGGTTGGTATAAAAGAACTAAGGAAGAGAGACTGTGTGTGTATCGGTGAAAATGGTGAACATTTTAAAAATATACTAAAGTAACTTTGTTGACCAGCTGTACGCTGAAATCTACTTAAATCCCTTAATATCAATGAAAAGAATAGATGGTAAACAAGGTTTTTATTAATTATTTAGATAGTTATACTGCATTTTTTTACTAACAACACCATATTAATAGAAAATCATTTTAAAGGTTATATTAAATAAGGAAGTTTTTCGTTTAACTTGACATCACACAGCATAACCTTTAGATGATGAAATGGGTTCTTGCAATTGCAATACAAATATTATTTAAACATATTTTATGCTTTATTTTCGTTACAATCTGATGTTTTCAAATACATATCCTTTCGTAAAACCTCAGATTTATTAAAAATGTAATGCTCTTTCTATTGGTGTTAAGTATAATTGCGTATAATGACTGGTTACAATTTTATAGCTCAATTAATGAGGCTAAGTCAAGTAAATTAAAAAAATACAAAATCCCAATTAAAGCTAAACGGTTGAGAATCGGACATAAGTCCATAGGAACATTTTTGTTCTGTTTAGTGAGTGGAACTCACTGGCGAAGTTAATGTTGCGAGTAGAAACTTACTCTGTATATTTATTTTAATATTTTATTTCCTTAAAATAAAATAATTACAACATGGTGATTTCTGAGCCGTGACTACGTCCGCCGTGCGAAATATCACGTCTCTGTTTGTGTCAACTTAGTTATAGTGCTGTTTTGTTGTGGCGAGGGTCTGGCGCTCCAGTTTTGCACGGCTTTGGTGAACCCCTTGGGTGTCCTTCCGTGCAATGTGCTCTGACGGCATAGACTGCGCGTCCGTCATACTATAAGCTTCGTGGTGTTGTACTTCTGTTGTTCGTCCAAATATAAATGTGTAATTCTTCATTTCTGTGAGCACACCATGGCTTCTTAAGCGCGCCGATCCAATCAGATGGGGTCCCGGAGGAGAGCGACCGGCTGAGCTTGGGTTTCGGCGGAGAGGGCTCTACTGGAGGTTCCTACCCCACTACTTGCCTACCTGGGCCCCCTCTCCTGCCGCCTCATCGCCCTTCGGTGGTCGCCACATGTTTTACCCGCCCTGCTGCCGCAAGTGATGTTTTAAAGTTATTTATTTATTTATTTTTTTATTGACTGCAGGGACCGTTGAAATTTTTGAAAGTTTAGCACTGTTATTTAGTTTTTTAAGTTCTATAATTTATTTGGGGCCCCGTAAAAATCAAACTAATTTAGAATTGTTTAAGTGTTATTGTACGTTCATTGTTTCATGTCTTGTTAGTTACAGTATTTATTTATCTGATCTGCACTGGAAATTTAAAATTTAAATTTAGGAAAGGAAAACCCACAATTTTAGTCAAATATGTTTGAAAACTCCAACTTGAGGATTTTATTTTAGAATTTTAACTTGCTACCTTTAGAAGATTGAATAATAGTAATTGTAATAGTAATAATAGTAATTGTAATAGTAATTGGGTTTTTGCACTGTAATCTGAAAGTTGTAAACCATGGGAAAGGTGGGAGTTGAGACCGTAGTTTGAATACAGGTTATAATATAAATAAATATAATTAATAAATAAATAAGCTCTTTTTTACAAATCACAAATAACTGTGGTTTTATTCAATTAGTATTATTTTACATCTAGATAAAAAAGCTGTCAAAAAGTACAATATTGAGCAAGTGAGTTCTCTTTTTATCTCAGGGTTTAAAATTCGTAAGGTTCATAAGCATCTGGCTCGAACGATAATAATCAATTTTTTTAAATTCGTAAATTAGAACAACAGATAATTAAATAGAGAATTAACTTTGGAAGAAAGTTCAAAATCTTCAAAAAAAACAAAAAAAAACACTATCAATCTTCTTCAATTTACTTTTAAAATGTCTTAATCTTGAAGTTAATTTGGAATATTATTGATAATAAATGTCCCTGAATATCAATATAATATCAGTCTTCAAATATGTAAAATGCTGAAAGGGGATTAGCGTGAGAAAAGGAAGGATCTCACCATGTAGTCCTCAAATGTGCCTAAATACGATAAAAAAGTTATTTATGGGAAGCTGCTGGGCTTAGAGCTGGGGGAATGAATAAAAGACTTATCTATCGCGCACAAGTAATAAAATCTTGATGTTTATACAATTATTCCCTCATGGGAATGAGCAACGTGGATTTTGCTCGACCGTCTTCCTCGGCTCTACCGAGACAACCACAGCGTCACTTCGTTCCAGATTTGGAGAAGAAGGGCTTCCTCCAATGAGAGTTCTTCCCAACAATATTTGAACACTGTAATTTTTTAATTGGCTGTCAGCGGTAATAGTTAGTTTTTATTGGTCAACACTTCACTGAATTTAAAATGCTGTCTCTCTATTTAATTTAATTTGGAAAAGGTAAATTTATATCGAAAACACAATAAAATAATATTTCCAATCGTTAAAGTTAATAAAATAAGTCAAATTTGGTTTAAATCACTCATAATTGCATCTTAATCTAAGATTCTACAAATAGCTGATTGAGGTAAACAACAAATAATATCTGGATTAAATTACGTATTACCTAAATTAAACCATATATTCCTGTTATGTACACATTCATAAAAGTTTCAGATTATTTTTTAGGAATTTATAACATCATTAGTTTTTACTCAAAACCCTACACTTAATTAAAAAACGTAGAAAATAAATATCTGAATTTACAATTGCGAATGTATGACATTCTTAACGCAGTTCCATCGTTCGCCGCAAGAGTTCAGTACCAGACGGTCACGTCTCTCCAAATGGTCTGCAGACAACTCTGGTGGATCCACAACGAACTAACAATCACGGCGGTCTTCGTTTGGGGAAGTCTTGCGTATTTTCTTAATGTTTACAATTCAGAGTTTTACATTCAAATTAATAAGTTTATAAACTATATATACAATATGAGTGGTTAATACAAAGTTTATGTACAACATTATATTGTTCTGACACGCAAATATATCTGTGTCGGGACCAATTTGATGAAATATATCACTTTACTTTTGTAAACTTGCTTTTTGTGGGGTTAGGTCGATTTGTCAGACTTGGATTACTAGGTGTACGCTCATTCTTCCCGTAAGAGGATGAACGAAGACTGAATTTTTAAAGATATGTAGGCAGGTACTGGATTGGTAACACTCTCCTGTTATCCGTTTTAACTCCACAACAGCAAGAACAGATAATTAATAAACCAAACATTTTACTAATGGAATGGTAACACCATTCCCATATCCGTTTTAACTCCACAACGGCAAGAACAGATAATTTAGGACTAATGTAAATAAAGAATACTACTGACTACTGGAGTGGTAACACCCTTCTCATATCCGTTTTAACACGACAGTACCTGGGGGGCCCAGCTTTGCTCGCGGGAGGGCCAATCAGTCAGTTTAGATGACTTGGAGTAATATTTCATCACTTTCCCCTACTGATAATCAGATTTGTGTAACTCATTTGCCTCTTTTCTACATTTTTAAGGTTCCTCCAGTTGCTATTTATAGCTCAATGTCCTTTTCATTTATTTTACTACTCTATATATATAATCTTCACTCAAATCTTTTAATCTCTGTTCTCAGGAAACCACATGTTAATAATCATAAAAAACATGAGTATTACTTTGACAGTTCCCTGGTTGATTATGAACAGCTGATAAAATTCTTTTGTGTTGATTTAAAACTCCATAAGCCCAATATTAATTTTTTTAACTTTTCATTTTATTTTTTTTTACATTATTTGATTTTTCCTGGGGATGAGACCTGTCTAGAACTTATTTTTATCCCAGAAATTAGTTATTTTGAACATTTGAAGGAAATCGTTGGAGCCGTTTTTGAGATTAGTGTCGCAAGCAAGCAAACATACAAGCAAACCGTACTCATATTAGAGTATATATGATACCTGGGGGCCGAACTTTGCTCGGGGGAAGGCCAGTCAGTTTGTTTAGATGACTTGGAGCTTATTTCACCTCTTCCCCCTACTGATAATCAGATTTGTATAACTCATTTGCCTCTTTTCTACATTTTAGCGAATTTCCCCTATAGGGAAGAAGCTATAACCGTAGTCGGCATGGTAAGACCTAGGCCCGGGACCATGATAACTTTTCGTTTTGAGGTCCCCAGACCCCAAAAACACCATTCGTTTGAAACTGTATATATGTATATATATATATATATATATATAATATATATATATATATGTGTCCGTGAGCACGATAACTCTCGTAAAAATTATTCGATTTTGATGAAATTTGGTATAAACGTGTAAAGCAACATTTATGACTTTAAGTTCGAAAACCAGCCAGATCGCTCCATCCGAAGGGGTATTTTGGGGGGGTTTTGTACTCGAAAAATGGGTTTTTTGAATTTTTTACATGTAATTTTGGAAATAGTCAAATTTTGGATTTTACCATTGGATTTGGCTTAAAAGAACACACAATTTGGTATTTTGATCATTTCTCTACGTCAATTGGTTACCGAGATATTGAAAGTGCTAAACACAGTACGTTGTCTAATGTTATTCTTATGGAGAAAAAGAACAATTTTATATCTCGCTTATTTATGAACGTATACTGACGAAACTTGGTATACGGCTTCATCTGGTTGTGGACCATTGATATTTGCTCAAAAAAAAATTGTTTGCCAAAGGCTCCCTGCGTAAACCCTGAGCAAACCTGCGTACTCAGCCCCATTTTATTCTTATGGAGAATAAGTAACGTGTTACCTCCCTTAATTATGAAAATAAATTAATGAAATTTGGTATGTAGCTTTACCTAAATGAGTTATATTGATATTTGTATAAAACCCCATTTTTTGTGTTCCTTCCTTCAGCAAACCTGCATACTCAGCCGCCATGTTATTCTTATGGAGAATAATTAAAATGTCATAAATCGTTTATTTATGAATGTATATTGATGAAACTTGGTATGTGGCTTTATGTGGTATTAAGATACACATATATGCATGGGAAATTCGCTGAGTACGCAGGTTTGCTGCTACGGGGTATTTAAGGTCACTCCAGTTGTTATTTATAGCTTAATATCCCTTTGATTTATTTTACTACTCTATGTATGTAATCTTCTCTCAAATCTTTTAATCTCTGCTCTCAGGAAACCACATGTTAATAATCATAAACAACATGAGTTCCATGTGGTTCCATAAAATCAGATAATAAATCCTTTGAATGAAGATTACATGTGGAGTGGTCATATCCAGAATGACTCAAAGGTGCATTATAATAACAACTGTTGTGACCTCAAAAATGCTTGTTAGTAGGGTACATGGTGAAAAACAACTCCAAGTCATAAACAAGATTGACCTTTCCCTAGCAAAGCTCAGTCCCAGGTAGTACTTAAACTATATGAGTATAACTTTGAGAGTTCGCTGAAAGATTTTGAACAGCTGTTATGACTCTTTTGCTTTTATTTTAATCTCCAAAAGCCCAATGTGATTTTTTCAATTTTCCATAGCGGCTTTTTACATTATTTGATTTTTTGGGGGGATGGGACATGTCTAGAACTTATTTTTAACCCAGATATCAGGTTTTACAACACAAGTAGTTGGAAGGACACATTAGTTATTTTTTAAGAAAATCGTTGGAGCCGTTTTTGAGATAAGAGTTGCAAGCAATCAACCAAGCAAGCGAGCATGCAAACCTTACTCATATTATAGTGTAGGATAGGATTGAGTCAAAATAATTCAGCATTTGTATTGATTGACTACAACATATTTTTACTCTTAGGCACATAGAATGTACACGAGACAGGGACAATGATTCTGGATTCTAGCATGTTTGAAGTTCTGCATACAGACGGCCAGGGCTGAATTTAGGTCTGTACAGGCTCTGGTCTACACCCTAAATGCAAGTGCGGGCCCTTACCAGCCCGGCCAACTTTCCTGTTTGATTTATATAATATAACCTACGCTTATATCAGGCTCTACAGATGGCGTTGTGCAGTTACTTAAATTTCAAATTGCTAAAATCCATATTGCTGCCTAGTGTATATTAACGTTTTCATGGCAGGATATTATTAAGTGATTGTCATTATCTAAATACATAAAACAAAGTCGGGATTGTATGTTAGTTATTTAGTTTCATCAAACAGCTGTTATAAGGATGATATCTAAACATACTTGAAAAGCATATAAACATATGTTTATTATAGACATAATAAATCTATTTGAATAGCAACTCATTTTCAATACCGAAGCAAGCTCTATATAAACATAGGCAAGTGAGCGTAGCTAACGAGCTCATCTTGAAAAAGAACGAGAATCTTTGACATAAAACAAATTCAGTGACATTAGGACAGAATAATGTCTGTCTGACCAGCTAGTAGTACTCAACCCGAACTCCCGAACGCTTACCCAAGGATCATCTTTCCTCCATAAATTTAACAAGGCAACTTTTAAAGCCAGCGAGGCGGAGCTCTAAGGTCGGGGTTAAAAGAAAATAACAACAATTTTTTGTATAATTGAACATTTTCTAAAATTACTAAAAAAGGTGTAAATAATAACAAAGAAAATTTTCCTGTGCGGTGGAGGTCTATGGTTGAGTAGGGCGGCGTATCAAACGTGGGGACATCTTTCAGGAGATGCTGCTTTAACAAAATAAATCCAACGAATCATACGTTAAAATTAAAATTTGGGAGTGATAGTAAAAGCAGAGCCCTGAGGGAAGAACAAAGAGGTATCCATAATATTTTGGTACCCAACAACGTAGTATATAGGTCTGGAGCAGTTTTGAGGAGCCGCTTTCAAAATCTTTGGATTTTTTATTTGGTTGTTTATATTAGGTTTCTAATAAAATATACCACCTGATTTTTTAGAAAAATTTGGGTTCAGAAATTACAGGGCTTAAGAGATCCCAAACTTCAGTTTTTTACCTTTCTTAGTACCATAAACTTTAAATATTTTTAGCAGGTTTCAACAGTTTTATCTCATTGCCATAAAAAGCTCTAAAAGATGAAAAATTAGTACTCCAATCCACACACGGTTAAATTAGTATTTCGTTAGTAGGCTATTCGACTAATGGTTGTGGAGAATATTTCAGTTTCCATTCAGCAGTAAACTAAGTATATTGTCCGATGTTATTCTTATAAGAAATAAAAACATATATCTCTTGTATACTTTTTAATTTTATTAAAACTTGGTGTGTTAGCATTGACCAATAGAGAATATTCGTCCCAGGACAACCTTAAAACTGGTCTATACCAGTTTGGATGCTGACATTGGGTACAGCAAATGAAATTGTCATTACATATGAAGTTTTTTGGATGTCCATTATGACAAACTTCCCTTTCACCTTTGGTCCCTCCACTTGCAGCGGCTCGGGGCGGAAACTCAGGGGTTGGTCCCCAACCTGAGAATGTATGGTCCCTGGCTGTTGTACATGGATACCCCATCCGTTGAGTTGGCCAGTTGGAGGGTAGAGCGGGTCCACATAGAGCCTGATCACAGCTGTCACAAGGCACGGGAGTTGGTACTCTGAAAGGCCAATTTGGCTGCCTGTCCCATCCCACCCTTTCCTTTCCTGCTATATCCTAACCTTCTGGTAACCTGCGCAAAATTCCCGCTTATGGAAAACGTGCCTATAGCAGCTATGCTGGGGTTTCCTAATCTAGCAGCAATGAATAGAGAATATGCGGAATACGTTTCCATCTAACCCTGGAGGGTGAGGTGGAGCAATTAACCTCTTAAAACCACTGTGTGTACCTAGCAAATTAGATTAAACTGATTGCGTTTATTTGGTAACATGTCCTAGCTCCTGTTCACGCTTTTTTAAGACTCGGCCAATGACTAATATATTTTTGGTACCGGATGGTTTTCGACGATTTTTAAATATATAACCTGAGAGAAAAGTTGCCAATAATTATTAGACCTATTAATTTCCAGCTCCAAAATCAGGGGGTTAAACATACAGAAATATACTTGTTTTAAACCCATTTAATGTAAAAAAAGATATTCAATGATTTATTTATATAACAGTATCTTATAAAATTCATACCTTAAATTTAAAAATGTTTACATCATTAATATATGTTGGTTTGAATTTAAATACACAAGCTACTGAAATCGCAGCAAGAGAGATTTAAAAGCAAAATCCAACATCTACATTAATGACAATTTTTCAGGAGGGCAATCTGTCTACATCGTAATTAGTTGAACAATGTAGACGGTTGGGATTACGGAGTTTTGGACATCTTGATTGTTTATGAAAATCAATATTAACCACAGAAAATGCAAACAAATATAAACTGTAACCAGACTATTTTACTGACCGGTAGATTACAAAACTTTAATCCCATGTCATTAGGTGATAGTGAGGCTTATTTGGTACATTACATGTAATAAAGATAGTTTGCACGTATGATAGTTTAGTAAGTCTGCCATCAAGTAATTTGTTCACAATGTAAAGAAACTACTATAGGTCTACAACACGCTTGATTATCAATCACAGTCAGTCGTGTTACAGAGTTATACTGTCCCAATAATTCAAAAATTCCAAAACCTATTGTATTAATTTATCATCACTAGTCCAAACACTTAGCTTTTACATCGAAGTTTTCCAGTAAAAAATAAACTGATAATAAATCTAAATACAAGCATTGTTTTAAACACGACAAAACACTATTAATTTACATAACACTCACATTTTAAACTATTTCGAAATAAAAAAAAATTGATGGAACAAAACAACCAAATCCAGTTTTGGACATTTGAGTAAATTATAAACAAATATGCAGTGTTTCCACTCTACGGGAAAAATATGCCACGCACTGATACAAAAAATCCCACTTTATCCCAGACTCTCCCTTATAGTATCCCTCGTCATATCCCACACTTTCCCACTGATTTGTTAAACATTGCAACACATTAATGTTAAATATTATATGATTATTGAATAATGTATTAGTACAATATTTATACCGTTAGATAGAGCTTATTTAGATCTACTAATTACCTATAGGTATTTTACATTTTAGTACCTCAAAGGATTTTGAGCAATGCGACATAGGTTAAATGATACGGTGAATTAACTAAATTAAATAATTTATTTACGTGAGAGGTACTAATATTTTTAATGGTAGTACTAAAGAGTACGAAGTAGGTACTAAATAATGGCAAATAGTTTGCTTGTTAATTCCAACATGGCTCGGCCAGCGAAATTGACATGATTCAGTGTTCGTTCTGTGACGTTTATAAAATCATAATAGGTGCGGACAGCGAGGTTAAAAATGGGAAACCCCGCAACTGCCAGTACGGCGAGAAAATCCACTAGAAGTGCTACTGCTAAGGTGCTCTGGTCGTAAGTTGTAAGCAAACTAGCAGACGTAATGCCGATTTCAAAAAAATCCCACTTTATCCCACAATCCCATTTTATCCCACAAGCAGTCAAAATATCCCATATAGGGGATAAAAATCCCTCAAGTGAAACACAGACAAATCCCAGCTGACATTTTAAAGACAACCATAGTCAATAGCTTACTACGAAAACCAATTCAACTACTGAATATCAAACATTAAAATTAGTTTTAATAATTATTAATAATCCAAAATAAAATACAAATGCTGTGTTAAAACATCCCTTTGGTATCCCAAATGACTCCTTCAAAATTTCATTAAGAAATGTTTTACAGTTATTTAGTATTTCGATAACACACCCACACACGGCCACTGAAACTTCTTCATCAATACAGTGATTCACTTCGTTCATCAATTAATTCACAGTAAGTACCATAGGTTAAATGTTTTTACAATACTTAAATTACAGAGATGAAACTTATCTAAATCTAATTATACCTAAAATATGTGTCTAATATGTACAAGTCCTTTTTCTCTGATAGCATATTATAAGGGTATTTGAGTAGGCTAACGTTTTTAGTTCATTGTCTCTTCTATTCTGGGCCTAAATTATCTATACTAAATGGTATTAACGTTTTTGTTTACTAACACATATAAAATACAGTTATAAGGTAGTGCCTCTCAACGGCAGTGGCGGATTTAAGCAATGGCCGCCTAAGGGCTACTAGGAAATCTGCCGCCCTACCCCCTCCCCTTTGTCCTTTTCGCCCCAGGTTTACCCACATGTTATATATCTTGTTTGGTTATTTTATGACAGTACCATTACGAATTAGCTGAAGTTACGAATTAGCTGAATGAATAAGTTTAAGAAATTTATGTTATTTTCTAGTTGAAAAAAAAAAAACAGTAAAATAAAGTATAATTTACTTGATTCACATTAACACAGTTAAGTATTCAATATAGCCTACTCAATGACAATCAGCCCTAGAGACAAATGTTGGTGTTAAAAGCAGTGAAGCAGTGCCACTTTTAATAACAAGAAAACCCTTCAACAAACGGTGCGGCACACGGGAGACATTTCAGGAGCCGTATGACGTCACTAAAACGCGTCATCGGTGAGGTTCTCTCATCGCCCGCCGCTAGCGCCAGAACAGCTTTTGCCGACATCTAAGTTATTCAACATCCAAGATCATCATCATCATCTCATCACATGCGTAATATGTGTGGTTACTTGTAACCACATTCACATTGCTGTCTTAAGTATTCCCTCACCCGATTGTCAGCGCTATGCGGGGCAGCAGTTGATACTGATTTTACAATCAAAACAACAGCTACTCATTACTGAAATCAACCCTTTATCACTAACAGATTAACTTGGTACCACTTTTGCTGTTTACAGAGTTAAACACGTTACTTTCATCCTCAACGCTATCCAATCTAATGGGCAGTAATCCAACCTGGCCAGCAACCATAAACAACTTAATTAATATAGCCCTAGTAAAATTATGTTCGGCAGGTTTTCCATAGTTATTTAACATATTGCGTGATATGTTTCACTATTTAGGCCTATTCGTCTTTTATCAAGTCAACCAATCGAGGACAACTTTGGTGTCCAATGGTGGAAGTTTATTGAATCTTCTTAGTAGTAAAATTTGAATTTTCCAAATTGATATCTCTTATTTATAGCTACAAGCAAACGATTAGCTTATTAAGAGAATAACCAAATGTTTTGACTCATTACGCCAAACTGAAGAGGAACATGCTTTATTCACATAGGCTATACTATGTTTGGCCCATCTACTTAAAATTCTTTAAAGTTTGTGTAATTACACACAACAAATAGAATAAGTGAACCTAATCTACCACGTTGAGTAAAAATAGAATTATAATGTTTCCAATTAATTGTAAGTAGAAGAAAAATAACTGTTTCCGAATAGGTTGAAACATTATGTAAATGTGCAGTAGCTTACATTTTTAAAATATAGTTAGGCCTATATTAATTTGTTTTCAAAGCCAAAGGAAACACTTTTTGTTCTTATTTATTTGACGGACAAAATTATTATTAGTATGTAAATTCGTATGTAAGGTCAATTATTATGGGATATTGTTGGTTAATTTATGATAGTCTATACATAAACATTCCTTTAAGTCGATTTATAGACGTAAAGTTGTTAACATAACAGAGCGGACGACTCTCCAACTGACAGATGAGTAGCAGACTCTAGCTACAGGGTGGGCAAAATATGGTATTCTCGGTAAGGCGATAATGACGTCACGACAAGATGAAATGGAACGACCAGAACCACCGAATCATCAACCGATTGTTTGTTTTATCGAATGAACTTTCAATTACGATTGTTATTGTTTTGTGGTGGAAAATCATAAATGGTGATTCGATTCAAATTCAAGCAGATATAAGTTAAATCAAAAGTTGTGGATGCAGTGTTAAATTGGATCTATAAAAATGGATTTGCGTGAACAAACAACTAGGTTGCAGTTCACGACAAAATTATAGTAACCTAACCTAACTCCGCAGAGCGCTGTATGGTGGCTGTTAGTTGTGCAACATAATTACAAAATAAAGGGATTAGTATAAGTAAATAAAAGTCAAACCTAAAAAAGTCGACAACAAAGGTGAGATTTAACCCCGAACTAATTAATCTTTAAAAAACATTTCAGATTTCAAAAAGTAAAAATCAAAAGTGAGATTTGAACACGGGACCGCACAATCGTTGATCTAACGCCGCGCCGTATCCACTGGGCTACCGAGGAGGCTTGCCGCATTATTAGAAAGTTACAATACATCAGGCAATGAGCAACGATTATAAGTTTATCCGATAAAACAAACAAACAATCGGTTGATGATTCGGTGATTCTGGTCGTTCCGTTTCATCTTGTCGTGACGTCATTATCGCCTTACCGAGAATACCATATTTTGCCCACCTAGCTACAGTACCTACGTGTGATGTTATAGGGCTTCTTTCTGTTTTTGTGTTCATCGGTGACGTCATACGGCTCCTGAAATGTCTCCCGTGTGCCGCACCGCTTCAACAAAGGCCTAAAAATTACTTCTTATACTTCATCAAAACATAAATTTTTACACCAACGCATTGACTACTGAAAATTATAATAAATAACCTATAAATAAGATATAATTAAATTTTAGCCTTAAAATTCGTAATTCGGACCATTAACCCCTCAAAATTCTGACTATTTTAATCCTGAATTAGCGCTTTTCAATACAATTTTTCAGTCATTTTGTAATTTATACTTTTATACAAAGAATTGTTCATATGTTTTAGACGGTCAAAATATAAAATTAATTGATGTTGGCCGTAGGCCTAATCTTCATAAAACTCTACACATTTTCAAACACTTCTTCTAGTTTCACCTCCATGATGTTGTAGATCAAGTGAATTAAAATATAATACATACAGGAGTTACTACTCTCTGACAAATAACCTTCAAAAAGCGTGCCTTCATATTTGGTATTTTGTCCTGTTGTGGTGTCAACTTGTTGGTGGGACGGTGTCATTCGATGTACAAGGCGGCTTGTCTTCAACACTATTTCTAAAGCCATATTAAAAGGGTGTTTTCATTTAACTCAAATCATAACTTTGCTTCGAGATAAACAATAAAATTACATATAGAATATGTCTTAAGATTATAAAGTTAAGTTTAACATCATGATTCGCCTAAAATACGACCAGTTATTAATTTAAAGACTTCAGATATCACAGTTTTTCATTTAATGAAATGGGAGATTTTGACACCGTCCCACCCAAAAAATATATACAGAGGTCTCGCCTGGAGTAGAAAACTGCAGCCTACATGCTGACCACCATTTTGACCCATCTGTCAACTATGCTCCCATGGCAACAACCAATCAAATCCTATCTTCACAAATTATGATAGTCTTTATTAGCCTTTGGTCAGATGTTTTGTTCTAAAAAATATCCTCCAGAATGAACGACTATGTGTGGTAGCCTTTGATGGTAAGTATAAGACGGCTGAAATAACTTTCTTTGTTACCTTGAGTTTGGAAATGAATCGACAATATCATTGTAGTCTAAATTTTGTTATTGTCATCTCAAATTCGATTGTTGCAACATTTCTCAGCCGTGTGCCTTAGTCATTATTGATATTGTGTACAAATAATTTTAATGCTATGCGAATGTACAGGTAAACTTGGAAGTCCGTGAGTTGGACGTAGTCATAGTAGCGCAGTGCCTGATGTAGTTCGTGGCTTGCCGCCCTTTCTCTGTAGCGTAATCGTCTTGTCGCTAGTACGGATGAATGGCAAATGCATTATGACTGTTTTCAGGAACTGCAGTGTGAGGGACTGCAAGCGTAATACATTAGTCTCTGATTACTACCTTTACCTTTAAAAGGGCGGCACACCTTCATTGTCATCCGTTTTCGTCAAAATGTTCCCCGTTTCAACATTTCTTTTGTAAACAACTTATTAATTTTCTGTAAATTTGCCGCCCCTAAAAACTTGCCACCCTGGGCTACAGCCCCTATAGCCCCCCCCCCCTAAATCCGCCACTGCTCAACGGTGAGTTTTATTGACTTTTCCTCCACGGCCTTCCTTGTGGTAAAGTAAGGGCTGTGAGCCACCCCTTGCCCCGTCTCCATGGGAGCGCGCTTCCAGCTCAAGGTTCGCTTGGGTTCGGGTGCGGGGGCGTGGTTCATTGCTAATCACCCCGAAGTAAGTGAAGGGTGTATAGAAAAATCTTCTAAAAACATGAATGTATCTATGCAGTTTAACTGCATGTGGTGATTAGAAACAGGAAAATATATTCGTTTCTATTAGAAAATTTATAAATACACACTAATTTAAAAAGAAAATTATTTTTTATTAATGCCAAAATCAAAACAACATTGCTTATCATTACTAAAATATATATTTAAAAACTGTTTAGAAGTAATGAAGTACCATTAAGTTTGGATATTTAAAAAGGATGTCTATTTGCTATTAAGCACATGCATATGCATAACATTAATATCATCAGAGCAGGGTTTAATCTGTCATATCATCTTTGAAACGCAGAGTAAAGCGTAGAATAGAGTTTTTGGATGATTTGTCCCTCGACACGAAATAATTCATTTTCCTCGATCAGTGTAAACCTGTGGTTTCAGGGAATCTCTTCAGAAATGTCCATACAAAGCCGTCATCTTCCAAATAGCTACTTTATAAAATATATAATCAGAAAGCACCATAGTTTCCATAGATATTTACTGCCATGTGATTACCGGTGTTGTTAGACACATTTACAGTTTCATCTTGTTTTTCTGAATTGGACAAAACTAGTTCATCATCGGTACCAAATAGGCACCATCGTCCACCCACTGAAGATACGTTCTGTTCGGGATCGGACTTCAAGAGCATTTTGTTTTTCTAATTAAAAACTTCAATTTTATATACTACTTAACCTATGCTCATATTTAACGTTTTATAATAACTCCTTGCCGGCCGGCCTTCTTTGGAGTATTTTGGAAGTATGGAGCTGGAAATGGTACAAAAAAGTTTATAGTCCAACTAACCTACGACTTTATGTAGAGATGACAACGAGCTCTCAAACTTTTTGGACATCCAGAAACACTCCGAAAGTTAAAGAGTAAAGCGGCGGTCAAACTTGTTGAAACTAACTTTTATGAAAATCCTGGTGTTATAAACTGTCTCTCGCTTTTACCATGCATTACAGTATTATAAAGTGATAATATTATACTATACTAATCGTAAATTTAATGTTTTTTTTAAGTTTAACATTATTTTATTATAAGCGGATGTTATGTTGTGTAAATATGTGACCTGATCGTCATCTTCTATATTATTAAAATAATTTCTTAATTTTTGTTCGGCAATTTTAGACCCCAAAAATAGTGATTTTTATACATATTTGGTATCAATCGAAAGCTCTTACTCTCTATATGTGCCTTTTGGGGTTTCCGTACTCTCTCGACCACGGGGCTTTGCCCTACGAGCTCTCAAAGTTCGTTTTTAGTCCGTAAGATTAACATGGGGAATAATTTGATTTGAATTGCAGCTGTTAATGCCTTATGGACAGGTTGTTAGCAATGCCAGATGTTACAGGTAAGGAATCCATTTATCTATAAAAATAAAACAAGTTATTTTTATGCATCGCTTTGAGCAGCGACATTTTGTATGCAACGGAGATATTTAAATTTGTGTAATCATTTGTTTTCCGTCTGTCTGTTTATAAGCCAGATTCGTTCTGCGCTTCACAAAAAAAGACTGTCCTGAATGAAATGAAATATTTTGTTTATTTTTGTGTGGAAGAGGAATCCTTTTGGCTGTTTAAAATCATAGTACGTTTTTAGGGTTATGCCCATTTGTCCGGCACAGCTACAAAGTCGATCTTAAGGGTACAGGTTAGTTAATATTTCACTACAGCATGAACCATATTCGTTCTAATGAGCATTTAGTCAGCTAAATATATTTGATCATAGAACGGAATTATTTATATATATACCGGGTGTCCCACGTAAGGTGTCTCAAATTGATTACGGAAAAACGGCTTAACGTACAAGGATGAAATAAAATTATTTCCCGCTAAATTGACCCCAAGGAATAACGTAAAAATATTTTTAACTTTTTTCCCATACAGGGTGTGCCAAAAACGGAGGGTCACTAGTTCGAATCTCGGAGTTTTCAAACGTAAACATATGTCATGTTATACATCATTTTAAAGGTATTTAATAGACAAACATTTTGGCGAAAACAGAAATTAATTATCTTTTTCCGTTTCAAAATGGCGGCAGTTTTTTGGGGAAAAATCAATATGTTTTTAATACTCTGTGTTTCCTATACCAATGCACATAGCCCTTATCCGGTTGAATTTTCTTACTCGTTATGAAATTAGCTTTACTGTGATATGCTACAAGTAACGGTTTTTTAAAATAATAAAAATTTAAAAAAAATTGATTTTTGAAAATTTGCAAATGCCCATTGTTCAAAATTTCCAAATAGCAACATATGTCAAGTGGCACATCATTTTATAGGTTTTTTTAATTCTTAACAACTTTCTAATTTACACTTACTTCGTATCTCTTTTAGTTTTTGTGTAAATAACAAAAAACCTAATTTTACTATATCAAATGCATGTTACTTTGGTTTAACACTAAATGAAATGGGGCCATGATCAGCTGTTTAGTGTTAAACCCAAATAACATGCATTTGATATAGGAAAATTAGGTTTTTTGTTATTTACACAAAAACTAAAAGAGATACGAAGTAAGTGTAAATTAGAAAGTTGTTAAGAATTAAAAAACCTATAAAATGATGTGCCACTTGACATTTGTTGCTGTTTGGAAATTTTGAACAATGGGCATTTGCAAATTTTCAAAAATCATTTTTTTTTGAATTTTTATTATTTAAAAAAACCGTTACTTGTAGCATATCACAGTAAAGCTAATTTCATAACGAGTAAGAAAATTCAACCGGATAAGGGCTATGTGCATTGGTATAGGAAACACAGAGTATTAAAAACAAATTGATTTTTCCCCAAAAAAAACTGCCGCCATTTTGAAACGGAAAAAGATAATTAATTTCTGTTTCCGCCAAAATGTTTGTCTATTAAATACCTTTAAAATGATGTATAACATGACATATGTTTACATTTGAAAATTCCGAGATTCGAACTAGTGACCCTCAGTTTTTGGCACACCCTGTATCGGAAAAAAGTTAAAAATATTTTTACGTTATTCCTTGGGGTCAATTTAGCGGAAATAATTTTATTTCATCCTTGTACGTTAAGCCGTTTTTCCGTAATCAATTTGAGACACCTTACGTGGGACACCCGGTATATATTTATATATCTTTGTATATATACATATATATGTGTTCGCACTCTAGCGGTCACACTTGTTGTCCGATTTACTTAAAATTTGGTAGAGACATTCCTTTTTATAATCAGTTTGACAAGTTTGTTGGGCAAAATAATCGGAAAACTCTAACCCTATTTTTGGGGATTTTAAGTTTTCAAATTTTTAGTCTTTGGGCCCAAAAAGGGCCAGGAAAGCCCCAAATGTACACTTATTGCACATTAAAGTATTGTACGTAAAAATCCAAAGATTTTAAGTCCTCCTTCATCATTATAGCACAAGTAATTACCGAGTTATTAAAGAAAATGTTAATTTTCAAAATACAGTACGTTGTCTTGTGGGGATTTTACACTGGAAAAGGCCGTTTTTCATATCTTAATATCGTTTTATCACCCCTAATACCCCTATACCAACTTGTTATCCCGACTATACCCCTTCTAAATTTATAATGCACAACATTGGCATCCTAATAGTGAATTTAAATATAACCAGGAGCATCAGAACAGCCAAACAATAACATTTATAAATTTTCAAAAAATGTATCCAGTGTTAGTTTAAATCCTTTATTTGATCTTTTTAAGGTGTTAATGTGGAAATTCACTTCCCTCATGTTAGCGTGCTGCGTGCGATCTCGTTTTATTAGTAATACCATATGTTACAGGTAAGGAATGCAATTATCTATCAAAATAAATTTGGTTTTTCTACATCGCTTTGAGCATAGACATATTGAATGCAGCAGAGATATTTAAGTTAGTGTTAAAATTTGTTTATCTGTCTGTCTGTTTGTGGACCATATTTGTTCCGCGTTAAAAAAGACTGTACTGAATTAAATAAAACATTTTGCCCATTTTCGTGTGGAGGTGTGGGGGCTTTTGATGTGGTTTAGTCTGTTTTAAATCATCTTATTTCATCCTTAGTGTAATGTCCCTTTGTCTAGCACTGCTACAAAGCAGATCTTAAGGGTCTAGGTTACTCAACCTTTCACTACAGAATGCACCATATTTGTTCCAATGAGAATTTAATTAGTTTTTTAGTTTTTTTTATCACAGAACGGAGAAAACACGTACACTTTACTACTCTACAAAGGGATACTAAACCACATAAAATTTCGGCACGGCAGTGAAACACTGGGTGCGGAACACATAAGCTCTTGCAACTTAAAGCTCAGTTTGTCTCGGTAATCATTGTGATTATAATACTAAATATTTGATGTTTTTTTAAGTCCACGACCAATACATCCAACAAACTACAAGAGTTGTTGAGCAGCTATTTGGAAGAAGCTGGGTCCATCAAAAAAAGAAAAAAAAACAGTGGTAGGTTTATTCCCGTTCCAATGAGGCTCGGCTCTAATGACCTTCAGCATTTACATGTTAGCCTAATAATATACTTCCTATACCGATTGAGCAAATATTTGACAGCAGGCAATGCACTATAATCAAAAACATGCATATAATTTACGTCCCGTATGTCCTTTGGGACTTATCTGCTCCGTCTTTAAAACTTTAATCATCACTGACGTTAGTAGTTAACTGGTCCGATTGAGCATACTTTTGTTATGAGGATAGTTAGTATACATCAAAATAAAATCTTTGTCTACTCCTGCTCCAAATTTGCTTTACTTCAGGGCTCTCAAAATGTTGGAGTCATTGAATTTATTGATTATTTAGTGTAGCTAACCAAACCTAACACATTGAAAAAAAACTGTTTTTTATGGAAAACTAATAAGATTTGTAAACAAAAACAAAAGGATCGTAACAGCCATTCAATTGTAAAAATAACACTTACTTGGTAAAGTGCATGTGAATCTTGTGAGAATAGTGATTAGAACCAACGTGTACAACTAACTTTAAATATACATGATTAGGTTATTTATAGATCACGAGAACCATTAAATCCGAATATTGAATATAAAGCGACATATCAAAAATGAAAATAATAGAACAAAGAAGCAAAATAAATATGCTCGCCTTGGAGAGGAACCGTGAATATACTTAAGCATTTTTAACAAACTGACTGGCTTCTCGAGCAAAGCTCTGTCTCTTAGGTGCTTTAACAAATGTTAACTAACTTCTCAAACATAAAATTGTGGTCGCGAACGAAGCCATGACGGGCTACTAGTTGCTTTTATATAGTTTTATCTATAAAAATACCAGTAAAAATAAAAAATTCTCTTTTTCATATTTTTATTTTAAATATTTTGATTATATTTTCAAATATTATGATTTTTGGTACACAATTCTTCATAAAAATGCAATTTTGGATACCACACAACATACAAAATTCATAATATTGAGCTTTCAAACAAACCAAAATATTCAGTGGCCTTGATCCAAACCAACAATCAGTCAGCTGTTTGCTCGTCAAACAGAAAACAGCTGTTTACTATTTGATTTTAGAACGTAAAGAAACACTTTAGGCGTGGTTGTAGGAAAAAGTGTACAAACATATGTAACATACTCAATCAGTTTTTAAAATGAAAATTGATAAATTGTTCCTACTAAATAATATTTACTTAATATTTGGATCAACATATATGCAGGTTACTCTATGTACTTAAAGGAAATTAAAATATTGAAAGCGTTGTTTGGCATTATGAAGTGCCGATGTTTAAATTTGTATTATTTTAAAAGCTTTTATTGTAAGTTCAAGGAACATCAGCTAGCTGTATTAGCTAGATTACAATTAAAATCAATGAATGTGTGACAATGCTCCGTAGAAAATGAAGGTTACGGCCAGTTATATAAGGGTATACTAAGCAAACACGACATGATTTTACTTTCATCCGTGATTTTAAATCTACGTTGTTGGGAAAGTAGTGGGACACATTTCCTTCCTATTACAATGAACTTTATTTTGCTTCGTTGAGGTGTCACGCTATTGACGTTTTGGCTTTAATATGCCATGGTGCACAACAAATTAAATATAGTGACTGATAAGCAGATGCGAGTTTGTAAAAGAGTAGGAACCCATTTTTCCAAACACGGTGCTTTTGTTAATTATATCACCCGTGAGGTTTTTTATACGTTTCTGAAAATGTCTCGGAATCATACCAATCTGAAATCAATAGATAAGTCGTTTTATTATAACTTATCTGAAAAAATCTCCCATTACTTTTTAAATGCATAAAAAAGGTGTATTTTCAGAATATTTTTCTATTTATTTAAATTAGTATACCATTCCAGTTTGCTCTCCCTGTAACACTTTGCAACTACTGGTTACAAAAAAAATCTCTGTCACCACTTGTAACACTTTTGCAGGTTGACTCCTATTTAATTTAAACTGAGTTGCATTTAAAGGTGAATTTCTGAAACTTACTTCAATGAACTAATTAAGATTTACAGATATCTGTGGAAGTGCGCTGGGCCCAAACACTTTGTGGATCTCTGATAAATGTGGGTTGTATCAAATGAAAATCAAGATGTTGCACATTAATTTATTGAGCTGGTTACTTCAGCTTACAATTTAATTTAATTCAGACACAGAGCTTAAAAGGAGGAAATGAGTAAATCAATTGTTGGCACCCTTGACTGAATTGGTTTGGTTGAATTCTAGGCCTTTATATTTTATATTTTTTTTGTATTTTTTTTAAACTGATTTATTACACAGTTATGTTCAACTAGCAATGGCAGTTTATTCAATCAAGTCTAAAACAGGATTAAATCAGCAGTCTGATAGGTGGCTATAATATCAAGCGAATGGTTGGGAATTATAATATTTTAAAGCAAGACCCTCCTAGTCACACACCTCCTGACCTCCAACCATTCTTACCTCCTAATTCTCACCACAACAATTTAAATACTAATAATTCAATCTTACACTGCCATAAACTGTGAGTGATTATATTTTGTTGTTGAAAACAACCAAACAAATAACATTCTATATTTTTGATTTTAAATACCTAGAATTTGGCTTTCCTTTCCTAATGTTAAGCTCTTACAATTGCAATGACCAAAATAATAAATATAACAATAGCTCAAGATATAACAATAGTTTCAAATGTCAACAATATTAAATGTCTGCAAACTTAATAATCATGTCCCTTTCTCTGTTATAATAAATTTAATATTTTAATATTCTTTAGAAATATGACCAGTAATCGAAATAATAGTACAAATTATGACTATTTACAGGAACATTGTAGAATACCTCTGAATCACTCAAAACTTAATTAATTACAATATATAAATACTTGACACAGATCAAAATAGCGTTTTTTCTTTATATTAAAATTTAATTGCCATTTAAAATTCCCCAAAAGATTTTAGTGGCAACGAGGTCTTGCGTAATTTATACTAGCGGAATTTAGAAAAGTCGCTTTACTTAAATTGAATAATTTGTATCGCGTATTTAAGGCTTTCCCGGTTAAAATTTACGAAATCGAAATACGTTGGGTGCACACCCTGTAGATAAGTCGTAGAATTTAGGAAAACCCGAAAAGAGACGATATTAATTTAGAAAAAGGTAGCGATGTTGTTAGGCCGAATTGCGGAGTTTAAAAAGACAATGAGTGGAGACGCGCGGCGGTTTTTATATCGCTCCCCTGTCACGTGACCACGTGGGTCCTCACTTCCTAACTTCGAAAACATTCTGGGCTTATCCAGATCTGTTTCCTGTCTAATCTGTTGGCGGCAAACTTAAATGTTTGTTTCTAATTATGATTGTAACAAGTTTAAATAATTTAAAATTAAATATTTAAATTTATAATATTTTTACAAAATATTTAATCCGAGTCATTGTTAACCCGACCCACCCTATATTCCCTGATGCCATAGTACATGGGCAGCCCCATATTATTTTAGAAACAACTGCATGAAGATGCAGAAGACACAATATTACCCAAACAAAGAGTACAGAGTTTATCGTTCTGACAGCGGGAGTAAATTTGTTGCCAACTGAAACAGATTCAGTAACTTTTCTGTAAGTCCCTCTACGATAGATTTTCAGCGAAACGAAGTTTTAAACTCTTAAAACCCTAGCGCCTAAATCACTGATGAATCAACAAATAAGATATATTACTACATAAAATCAAAATATGTTTTGCAGCCCACCACGTTTTAAACGGTTCTCCCAATTAAAACCCATTTTTAAAATATCTGAAAACATTTGTAATAGGTATACAAATATTAAGAGGAAAATATTAAATAATGTCTGAGGGAAGAAGTAGCATATTAATTGGTAGAACGTTTGTTTACTTGTTAAAGTTCATTAGAAGTTGTAAAGTTTTCCTCTTCAATTAGGAAAAGTTGAGCTTCTTTAATGATTACTTCCTTTTAGCAAAGAAAATATTTTACATCATTTTGGGTTTCTTAAATGAAGTGTCAAATCAAGGATTTCCACAAAAATAAAATACCCCCGTCGCAGCAAACCTGCGTACTCAGCGAATTTCCAATGCATAATATGTCTTAATACCATATAAAGCCGCATACCAAGTTTCATAAAAATATATTCATATATAAGCGATATATACAATTTTAATTATTCTCCATAAGAATACCATTGGTGATGAGTACACAGGTTTGCTGAAACAAGGAACACGAACAATTGGGTTTTATGCAAATATAAATATAATTTAACTAGGTTAAGCCACATACCAAGTTTAATCAATATTCAATCATAAGTAAGCACTATATAACATTGTAATTATTCTCCATAACAATAACATGGGAGATGAGTAAGCAGGTTTGCTGCAACAAGAAACTAAAAAAATGGGTTTTTATGCAAATATCAATATAACTCAACAAGGTGAAGCCACATACCAAGTTTTATTAATTTATGTTCATAATTAAGGGAGTCATTACATTTTACTTATTCTCCATAAGAATAACATGGAGGATGAGTACGCAGGTTCGCTGCTACGGGTATAATCATCAAAAAATAAATTTTTTGTACAAATATCAATATACCAGTACTACGTGACCCCACGTGCCAAGTTTCATCAATATACATTCATTAATAATGGAGATATTAAATTTTATTTATTCTCCATAAGGATAACATTGGACAACGTACTGTGTTTAGCACTTTGAATATCTCTGCAACGGTTGGACGTACAATCACAATTTAAACACCAAAATGATTGTTTTGTGGAGCTGAGTTGATTGGTAAAAGCAAATGTGAAGTTTACATTAAAATTAACTTAGGAAAAGCAAAAAACCTTTTTCCCATAAGATTAACATAGGAGATTTTATGAGCAGGTTTTTTTGGATTTTCTCCGCAACCACTTAACCTAGCTAAATAATTCAAAATACCATATTATTTGTTTTTTTAAGCTCTATAACATGGTCTAAACCAAAAAAAAGTGTTTTTAAAATTTTAGGGTAAAAAATGCAAAAAACTGATTTTTGGAAAATTTAAAACCCCCATAAACCCCCCTTCCCATGGTCCGATTTTTCTGGTTTTCGAACTTAGTCATAAATGTCACTTTACACATTTGAGCCAAATTTCATCGAATTCGGAAGTTTTTTACTCAAGTTATCGCATTCACGGACACACATATATATATATATATATATATAGATATATATATACATATATATAAATTTGAACGAATAGTGTTTTAGTCATCTGGGGACCTAAAAAAAAAATTTGTCATGGTCTCGGGCTTAAATCTTACCATGAGACCTACGGTAATAGCTTCTTCCCTATAGGGGAAATTCGCTAAAAATGACGAAAACGATAAAATATCCAGTCCAGGTGTTCTCCAATTGAAGTGGCATATAAAATAATCGGTCTTAAAAGGTTGGTAAAACAATTTTTTAGTATTCCACATAAGAAAGTAAAATACATAAAGCCATTAGATAGCGATTAGCTTCTATACATATTGTTAAGACTGACCTATTGCCCTATTGACTATGTCACAAATGATTATAATTTATTTATATGTTTTATTTAAAATGTGATGTTTGTTTATTTACATTTGAGTTCTTTGCGTTTATATCAATCAAACTTAATGTTTTGAGGGTTTTAGCGAATTTCCCCTATAGGGAAGAAGCTATTACCGTAGGTCTCATGGTAAGACTTAAGCCCGAGACCATGATAACTTTTTGTTTTGAGGTCCCCAGATGTCCAAAACACTATTCGTTCAAATTTATATATATGTATATATATATATATATATATATATATATATATATATATATATATATATATATATATCTATGTGTCCGTGAATGCGATAACTTGAGTAAAAAACGTCCGATTTCGATGAAATTTGGCTCAAATGTGTAAACTGACATTTATGACTTTAAGTTCGAAAACCAGAAAAATCGGACTATGGGAAGGGGGGTTTATGGGGGTTTTAAATTTTCCAAAAATCTGTTTTTTGCATTTTTTACCCTATAATTTTTAAAACACTTAATTCAGGTTTAGACCATGTTATAGAGCTTAAAAAAACAAATAATTTGGTATTTTGAATTATTAACCTAGGTTAAGTGGTTGCGGAAAAAATCCAAAAAAACATGCTCATAAAATCTCCCATGTTAATCTTATGGGAAAAAGGTTTTTGGCTTTTCCTCAGTTAATTTTACTTTAAACTTCACATTTTCTTTTACCAATCACTTCAGCTCCACAAAACAATCAATTTGGTGTTTAAATTGTGATTCTACGTCAAACCGTTGCAGAGATATTCAAAGTGCTAAACACAGTACGTTGTCCAATGTTATCCTTATGGAGAATAAATAAAATTTGATATCTTGATTATTTATGAATGTATATTGATGAAATTTGGTATGTGGCTTCATGTTGTACTGGTATATTGATAATTGCACAAAAAATAAATGTTTTTTTGATTGTCCCCGTAGCAGCTAACCTGCATACTCAGCCCTAATGTTATTCTTATGGAGAATAAGTAAAGTTTTATATCTCCCTTAATTATGAACATAAATTAATAATATATACCCCCGTAGCAGAAAACCTGCGTACTCAGCGAATTTCCAATGCATATATATGTATATTAATACCACATAAAGCCACATACCAAGTTTCATCAATATACATTCATAAATAAACGATTTGTGACATTTTAATTATTCTCCATAAGAATAACATGGCGGCTGAGTATGCAGGTTTGCTGGAGGAAGGAAAACAAAAAATGGGGTTTTATACAAATATCAATATAACTCATTTAGGTAAAGCCACATACCAAATTTCATTAATTTATTTTCATAATTAAGGGAGATAACACGTTACTTATTCTCCATAAGAATAACATGGGGCTGAGTACGCAGGTTTGCTGCTACGGGAGCCTTTGGAAAAAAATTGTTTTTTTGAGCAAATATCAATGGTCCACAACCAGATGAACCCGTATACCAAGTTTTGTCAGTATACGTTCATAAATAAGCGAGATATAAAATTTTTCTTTTCCTCCATAAGAATAACATTAGACAACGTACTGTGTTTAGCACTTTCAATATCTCGGTAACCAATTGACGTAGAGAAATGATCAAAATACCAAATTGTGTGTTTTTTTAAGCTGAATCCAATGGTCAAAACTAAAATTGGACAATTTCCAAAATTATATGTGAAAAATTCAAAAAACCCATTTTTGGGGTACAAAACCCCCCCAAAATACCCCTTCGGATAAAGCGATCTGGCTGGTTTTCGAACTTAAAGTCATAAATGTTGCTTTACACGTTTATACCAAATTTCATCAAAATCGGATAATTTTTACGAGAGTTATCGTGCTCACGGACACATATATATATATATATATATATATATATATATAGATATATATATATATATATATATATATACAGTTTCGAACGAATGGTGTTTTTGGGGTCTGGGGACCTCAAAACGAAAAGTTATCATGGTCCCGGGCCTAGGTCTTACCATGCCGACTACGGTAATAGCTTCTTCCCTATAGGGGAAATTCGCTAAAACATGGTAAGTAGCTTCACCTGGTTCAGTTACATTGATAATTGCATAAAAAATCATTTCTTATCTTCCTCGTTGCATCAAACCTGCGTACTCAGTCCTAATGTTATTCTTATGGGGAATAAATAAAATGTAATAAATCACTTATTTATGAATGTATTTTTGTCAAACTTGGTGAGTGGCTTTATGTACTAGTGAGAAACATATCAATGCATTGGGAATTCGCTGAGTACGCAGGTTTGCTGCGACGGGGGGTATTATTATTTTTAAAGAGATTGTCGAGTATTTCTGAACTTACCTAAAACAAGCTAAATCCTAACATCCTTGAAATATATTTCTATGGTATATTTAAAAGTTTGTCTAAACACAAAGCCGTCCATATTTTTGTTTGATCCTTACATTTAAAAGTATTTTATGAAGGCAACATTTATTAGCTATTAGTTATAATATTTATAAATGGTTAAGAATGTTAATTTTACATTAAACATCCAGCAGGACCATGATGTAAGGTGATCAGTTGAACGGCTATTGACAAGTACATAGCTGTGGCATACGACAACTATGATGCATTGTTTTCTAATTTAAATGATGTTGTGGCTGCTAATATGCTACTACACTAACATAAGAAATACTATTTAATGCTTTTAGCATTATACATTACGTTTTGTAGTGACGTTTTCTCCAGTTCCGAGAAACGTAAGAAGAAATTCTGGGGCGCTATTCGTGTTTTCGTGTATTTACATGTTCGTCGTGTGTCTTTTGTGGTTTTGTTTTCAACATTTGACAAGACCCCCAAGATTAAACTTGAGCGAGAGTAGCCCAATAAAAAAGGAATCATAATTTGTTGTTAGTAAAAGTTCTAAAGTGTGGTTTAATCAACGTAACATGAACTATAACCAATTTTAAATGTTACAAATAATGCAGGTAATAATGGTACAAGGAATATTCTTCACAGTCTGGTCGTTTGTAAATTCTAATATTCAGGCTTTATGTTTATTTTGTAATCCATCCAGTACGATCAACAATAATTGTGATAACTAACGCCTTAAGAGGGTTCCTCACCCTCACCAAAATATGTTTAAAACAGTTTCGAACGATGTTATTTAGAGTACTAGAGTCTCAACATGAAGTTGTGTTTAATATACCGTTTTGAATATGAAGAGTTGTATTACTAATTTTGCTTTTCAAGATGTTTCCAAGTTTCCACAGTCAAAAGCTATTTGTGTAGCTAAAAGTAATTAACTTTGTAGTTCAGTCAGATTTATACTACATAATAACCGATGTTGAACGGAATGCATGATATCGCGTATACAAATTATCAGGACATTATGATTGATATCTAAAATGAAAGTTATTTTGAATATATATTTGTGTGAGCTACATTTTGTATTAAATAAGTTCAACTCCTAAAATTAATAAAAAACATCTTCTTATTAAATTGTTTACATTTTATGTGAAACTCAGAAAAAATCACGAACAAAATACAGTTTTATCAAGCTGCAGCAACAATGAATTTTTTACAGCAATTGGCCAAATGATAAAAAAGTCATACTGTGTTTAGTGAAGATTTGTCGATCGCAAACCGACAGAGAAATTGTCACTGGTTGGTCCGGGGCTCCGGAAGAGCTCCAAATTAAATTTTATTATTAATTCTTGCTGGGACCCTTAAATTAAATCAGAATAAATTAAAAAAGGTAAAACTCAGAAGCTTATTGTAGAAAAACCCTCTGCCCCTCACGTTGATAGCCTTTGGGGTGTAATTTTGAATGATCCAAAAAATCCAGCACCTATGACTTTAACGTCTTCTTAATAACAGATTATTTAAAATTAAGATTACCCATAGCCAAAATCAATTCCAGTCAGTCAGATATGTGCCCTAATTTGCAGTCAAACTCATTTTAATAAGTGTCTGCTCTTTTCAAAAAATAATCTTAGTCTAATCTAATATTTCCCAAAATATAAATTGTTAACATTTTATAAGCTCTTGTTAAGTTTATATTAATAATTTAAATTGACAGATTTATTTGTTATATGAATGCTTTAATCAGATATATCTTTAAAAATATTTCTTGTGAATTAACACATAATACACAAAATTGAACAGTAATTGATTTTGAAATCTTATTATAGAAAACCCATTAAGACTTTTAAGCGTATACCAAATCGAGCAACTACATTTGCTTAGCTTGGCAGTATTTTAAAACTTGCGTTGCTAATGGTGATGTTTATCACTCCAAATAAAAGTGCTAATATTTCACAGGTCAACATTGAGCATAATGTACTGTGATGAGTATATTTCTTCATTATTTTGCGGCGCGTCAACGTCAGTGCGGGGAATTTTATCTGGGTTTATCATTGTATTTTGCATTGCCATGTTTAACTGGAGTGGTATGTTAAATTTAAATGTCTTTTATATCCGACGAGGAAAAATATTGTGATTATATTAGCCCTTTCAATCTCAAGCAAATTATTCATTGAATTTGATTTTAAATAGGCACTGTGCTTAAATAGAAGTTCCAAAGTATTAAAAAGGAAATAGTTGAATCTATAATATTTTTCTTATTTATTGCATGGTTAAAATAAATCTCTGATACCTCACCACCCAAAACTAGTGTGCGAATAGCTTCTTGGGTGTAAAAGATTCAGGAATCCCCTGCATTTTTTCTATTTGTGAGTAGTATAAACTAGTATCTTTTGAGAAGTGATTATATATTAAGGTGTAGTACCTTTTTACAATATATACAATTTTTAGTCCCTCAAAAATAGAGGATTTTGTGGGGAACTCAAAATGTTTGAATGTAAACCCCCTTTTAGTGACCTCTTAATTTAAAGATATATACAAAATTAGACAGATGGTGAAAACTAGAGACCATTATCTCTTCCCTAACCAAAATGGTAGCCAATTAAAATTCCAATTTTGTTATTCAAATCTGGAAGGCAATATTTTTTTTAGGGATTGTAATACAAAATCCTTTTTGAAGGCATTATTTTATCTTTCCTAAGTTAAAATAAACTGATTCCCTTATCGTTCAGGTGTACTATCTTTAAACACTGTTCAAAATTGTGGATGTCCTCCTTTCAGATTTAAATACATTATTTGGGAATTTTAGCTGGCTGCTATTTTGATTAGGAAAGAGATAACGATCTCTAGTTTTCACCATTTATCTAATTTTTACAGTTCTTCTAAATGAAGGGTCACTCAAAGGGGGTTCACATTTAAACAAGTTTAATTGTCCCAAAACTCACTATTTTGGGGGGGACACTCAAAGTTTTTAATATTGAAAAAATAACTATACCTTAAGTTACTACCACTATCCAAAATATATTAGTTTTTTTTCACCAATAAAAAATTAGAAGAGCGGTTTGGACTTTGTTTACAACCGGTATAAGAATAAACCGGCATATCATGATGCGAAATTTATTATATGATCTGATTCTGCTACCATACGATCTCGCAAGCGTTTTGGATCCCTGTTAATGTTTAAGGAATGCCGTTAATTTTGAGTAATAACGTGTTTTATCTTACTTCTTAAACATAAATATTCCACTTTACTAGCTTTTCCTGTTCAGAGCCACAGTTTAACTAAGCTGTTTGCCCTAAAACCACTCGTGGGACATTTTAATTAGGCTAATGGAAATTGTCTGTTCTCTTTGCAGAGGACCAAATTAAAGAATACAAACAAAGTTAGTATACAAACAACTAATGTTGGTAACATTATCATTTGAAATACCTGACTGTTTTTATTCCATCGCAGATTGATGGTTTAGTCCTTCAAAATTTCCGTATTTAGTGAACATCAGATATATGTAGGATTTAGTTCTGGAAGTGTGTTGCTATAAATAGAGGAGTGTTCTCCGAGTAAGCATAATAGCTGCGGCAAGGGACGTTATTTATAATTTAGCAGGGACAAAGTCTCCCAAAGCCGACACTTCCATTAGTTTCAGTAATTTTATTTACAATTATTTTATAACACAGTTATAAAAATCTAACAAAGCTACAAATGACAAATTGCTTTACTCACACGTTTTATACCAAATGTAGTTGTTTTTAAACGCATATGTATGAAAACGAATATTTTGAAATCAGTAAACGATTACAAGGTCAGGCACGATTGTTAACTTATTTCAACTTGAATAACAATAGCTGTTTGCCAAATATTAAGTTACGTAAAAATAACCTCAGTTGAGGTTATTAAATAAATAAATAAAATAAATACCTGAGTACGGTTTTATTGAAGTAACTAGGAAATGCATTCTTAAAGTGTAGATAGAATTTAGTTTAGATCGTTAGCTGTTATATATGCATTAGGAATCCCAGGTAAAAGGTAGGCTCGTATTCCAAAACGGGAATTTCGTATTGGTAAAAACTCTCCTTCATACATATTTTCAAATACAAAATGTGTCATTACGATGTTTGGGATTTATCTGATCTTTATCTTATTTCACTGTCTTACAATGGTTATACACCGAAGCGTGATATTCTTTCTTCTTTCTTCTTCGTAGAATATTTAAGGGTTAGATCACATTCAGATGTAATGAAGCGAGGAGAAGCTCCCCGGCGTGAACAAGGACTTGAGCTGAATACTGAACGATGCGACGGGACGATGGGGCGATGGGACGTCTAGTGCGGGGCAGAGTGTGGACTGAGGAGTTACTCCTTCGAAACTGTTAAGTAAAATAATTTTTAAAAAACGTTGGAAACGTAATTTGAGAATATTTTTACTGCATGTCTTAGTAAACAAGTTTGTAAGATTTAAGCATAGTTTATAAATGGGTAACAATACAATATCAAGCAAAATATGATTATTTTCATATTATGTAAATGTATTATTTTCCACCAAACCTCAAAAGAAAAGTTGCGATTGGATACATTGGTACTATTAGATGATTGATATTATGCCCACCTGTCGGCAATATATCCGATCGTATATTTTCTCACATTAAATATGAATCCTTCCTGCAAATCCTTAAGAGGATTATTTCAACTTGTATTTTGTTCACCAAATACTAAATTTAAAATTCAGATTAAGTCAAATGCTACTGGACAATATACAGCTTATTCCAGCATAACCAGGTGAAACCAACCCTTGAAATAGCCATGGTTAGATTAGCTACCCGTGGTGACCTATTAACCAAATCCACTCGTTAATCAACTCCCTAACATCATAACAAGCCAGGTACGATTCGCTGAATGTACCTTAGGCCCTATTGAACAGTGGAAACAAATTGTATAGTTTAAGTATAATGAAATTATGATATTATACTTAGTATGAACTAATTTTGTTTAGCAATTTATAAACATTTAACAGAGAAGAACTCGCTAGAACATAGCAGGGGTGTTTGGAGCAATATAGAATATTATAAATGAATGGAAAAAGTTGAACCCGTAGTACCAATATTCTAAGATGGCTTGGTTGGAGTTGTTTGCGCCAGGTTCCCATAATACAGCCCACGAAAACTGTAAGAGGTATCTTCCTATAGTTTCCGTGCATACAGCTCCTTTTCAACTATCCGTAAGGGAATAATTTTCTAAAATAAATTTGACATTTCTAAATACCTACATAAAACTTCCAGTCAAGAAGCAGAGGATGTGAATAAAACTAAATATTCTCTATTGTAAAACTATACAAAAAATGAAATACTGCTGTATTTTGTAAGATGTATTTAAGGGATTATTATCAAGCATTGACAAGTTTAGACGTCATGAGGTTCAGAAGTCTAGATGAATACAAAATAAGTTCAGCAAATCAATAGGACTTTTGGTAGATGAACACATTTTAGTGTTCAAGTTACTAGAAATGACGTTTATGATGGCTTGTCAATACCAATAACCAGTCGTGTTGTTAAAGATATATCTGTCAGAACCATTTATCGTCAGCTCATTGGGTGCAGGGTTTTACTACTCAAGTCAACAGTTAAATGTGTAAAAGTCGTTATACACGTTTTCAGTCAGAGGGACATAAAAACGTAAGTTAAAACACCTTTTTAAATTTTCATTTTGCCATGTGCCATATTAGCAGAATGTATTAAGAAACGGGCAAGGGTTAAACATTTCTATATGTTATTTTATCCAGTCAACATGATATAATGACGTATGAATAGGTCTGAAACAAGAGATTAAAATACCATTCTAATTGTCAATATAACAATTCCAACCAAGCCATCTTCGAATATTGGTATTACGGGTTAAACTTTTTCCATTCATTTATAATATAGCTTGGAAAGACAAAAAGTTGACCTAAAGACCTAAAGATCCACACTTACATATCTTTTGGTTCACTTTTTTTTGCGGTTGTTGATTTTTTACAAATAATATTAACGAATGAAACAGAAGAACATCTTAGCAAGTAGTTACGTTACTAGGAAAATAAACTACTTTGCCTCACAAATCATTTTTCCCGATCCGTGAAACTGTATTTTGAGTGTTTTATTTGGGGAGGAATGAACAAGTTCATGCTTTTTTAATTTAAGTAGTGTAAAACTATTTTGTTTAACAGCTTCAAAATATTGAATTAACATAATGATCCCACTTGCTTAGAATTTAAGGTAAAATTTAAGCAACCCTTAAATGACTGAGACTGAGACTGAATGATAACCACTATAGACGTTGTTGGTAAAATGTTAATAGTGGTAAATTTAATCAAACCATACTTACATTTTAAGAGTAATTTGAATGCAAGTTGTTTTGTTTTACTTTGAAGATTGAAAAACAGTAATATTCTATTGAAATGTGATAAAAGAAAATATAAAAATAAAAGGATATTGCACAATTTTCCAAAGTAACTTCTTACTAATAGACAAGTCAAATTAAGTTTTTACCTGGAAACAATTACCTAAAGGTATTTCAGTCGGTATTGTTGCCGCTCTTGGCTCTTATCTTATTTGCCTCGGAGCGATAACGGTTCGCCATAGCATCGCCGGCGCCGGCAGTGGCCCGCGACTGACCTACCTAAACTTATAAAACGAATCACTGTCATTCAGCTACTCAGTATATTAGACAGGGTAATTCTTATTTCAATTTTAGGCGACCCTCGGAAAAGGTAAAGTGCTCACGGCGTTATCCTGCGTTATCGGCCGTTTCTAATCAGTCCAGCCCGTATTCGTCATTGACGATTATTAGGTTAGTAATTTCAATTTAGTTTAATTTCCAACGTAACCCAACCTAACCTAATTCCGCAGAGCGGTGTGCGGACAGATAACGGTGATATCAGCGCTCTGCGGAGTTAGGTTAGGCTGGGTTACGTTCGCAATTATTGGGCAGCTACTTGCTACTTGTGTGAATTGTTGTGGCGTGAACGGCTTCCTCAACAAGCAAATGTATTTGAAGCAATACTTCAAGACATTTCGGCATTTTGGCCACCTCAATAGTCATTCCAGTAATGTCTTACAATCTATGTGTGTTTTTCTGTGAAATTTACATTGTGTGTATTATAAAAGTACTCTACAATTTGTTTTCTTCATTATTTAGAACCTACAGTTCCTATCAGTTGGTAATACAACTCAATATGGGAAAAATAGAGTTGGGGTAGATAACGGATGTTGACCTTTGTTTTAACAGTATTTTCAACAGTTGGCAGTTTAGACAACAACTAAATTTAGTTATTCCAAGATGGCGGCAATAAAAAATATGACAAAAATCATGGGTACAAAGAAATTTATTAAAAAATAAATAGTGAACCGGAAATTTTGATAACGCAAATTAATTAACTAGAAACATGTTTCATTCAGTATAAGATACCATGTCTGCACAAAAACCAGCATACTCAGAGAATTTACAGTACAATTTTATCAAATTGAATTTTGTTATTTAGTAAAAATTCCCTTTCTTTAGTGTTTCTTCAACAGTTGGGTATACTAATGAACTTCTTAGGTATATGAACAGTATTTTAGCGAATTTCCCCTTTAGAGAAGAAGCTTTAACAGTAATGGCAAGACTTAAGCCCGAGACCATAATAACTTGTTGTTTTGAAGTCCCCAGATGCGAAAACACTATTCGTTAAAATATATAATAATAGTAGCCCTATGCAGTGAACTAAAGAATATAATATTATGTGTGTGTGTGTGTGTGTGTGTGTGTGTGTGTGTGTGTGTGTGTGTGTGTGTGTGTGTGTGTGTGTGTGTGTGTGTGTGTGTGTGTGTGTGTGTGTGTGTGTGTGTGTGTTCAACTAAGTGAAGCCACGTACCAAGTTTGATCAATATTCGTTCATAAATAAGCGATATATAGAGTTTTAATTATTTTCCATATGAATAACATGGGGGATGAGTACGCAGGTTTGCTGAAAAAAGGCACACAAAAAATTGGTTTTTAAGTGGAAATCAATATAACTCAACTAGGTGAAGCCGCATACCAAGTTTTATTAACTTATGTTCATAATTAAGGGAGACATTACATTTTACTTATTCTCCTTAAGAATAACATGGGGGCTGAGTACCCAGGTTTGCTGCTACGGGAATAAACCTTACAATTTTTTTTGCTAATATCTATGGACAATAACCAGATGAAGCTGTAAACCAAGTTTCGTTAGTATACGTTCATAAATAAGCGAGATATAAATGTTTTCTTATTCTCCATAAGAATAACATTGGACAAGTACTGTGTTTAGCACTTTCAATATCTCTGTAACCAATTGACGTAGAGAAATGATCAAAACACCAAATTGTGTGTCTTTTAAAGCTGAATCTAATGGTGAAAATTAAATTTTGATTTAATTAAATATTACATCTAAAAACAATTTTTGAGGTACAAACCCCCACAAAATACCACTTCGGATGGGGCGATCTGTCTGGTTTTCGAAATTAAAGACATAAATACTGCTTTACACGTTTGTACCAAATTTAATCAAAATTGGACTATTTTTACGAGAGTTATTGCACCCACGGACACATACATATATATATATATATATATATATATATATATATATATATATATATATATATATATATACATATATTTAGACCAAGGCCTGGGACCATGATAAAATTTCGTTTTGAGGTCCCCAGAATCCAAAAACACCATTCGTTTGAAACTGTATATATATATATAAATATATATATATATATATATGTATTATATATGTATATCATATTATATATGTATCGTATATGTATAAAATACATATATACTATTATATACATATATAATACATATATATATATATAAATTTATATATATATACAGTTTCAAACGAATGGTGTTTTTGGGGTCTGGGGACCCCAAAACGAAATGTTATCATGGTCCTGGGCCTTGGTCTTACTATGCCGTCTTCGGTAATAGCTTCTTCCCTATAAGGAAAATTCGATAAAAGGTTAAAAACTTCTGATTTCCATGAAATTTTACCCAATTGTTTAAAGTGATATTCATGACTTTAAGTTCATAACCAGAAAGACAATCATACAGTGTGAAGGGTTTTTCTGCATTTTTACTTACAAATTAAAATACCCCCTTAGCAGAAAACCTGCATACTCAGCGAATTTCCAATGCATATAAATTTATCTTAATACCACATAAAGCCACATACCAAGTTTCATCACTATACATTCATAAATAAACGATTTATGACATTTTAATTATTATCCATAAGAATAACATGCCGGCTGAGTATGCAGGTTTGCTGAAAATTGGGGTTTTATACAAATATCAATATAACTCAACTGGGTAAAGCCACATACCAAGTTCTATTAATTTATGTTCTTAATTAAAGGAGATAACACGTTACTTATTCTCCATAGGAATAACATGGGGCTGAGTATGCAGGTTTGCTGCTACGGGGACTATAGGCCAAAAATGAGTTTTTATACAAATATCAATAGACCACAATGAAATGAAGCAATGTACCAAGTTTCGTCAGGATAAGTTGATAAATAAGCGAGATATAAAATTTTTCAAATCCTCAATAAGAATAGCATTGGACAACGTACTGTGTTTAGCACTTTCAATATCTCAGTAACCAATTGACATAGAGCAATGATTAAGACACCAAATTTTGCGTCTTTTTAAGTTGATTGCAATGAAAAAAAATTTACTTTTCCAAAAATTATATGTAAAAAACTCAAAAAACCCATTTTTGGGGTTCAAAAGCCCCCCAAAATACCCCTTCGGATAAGCCGATCCGTCTGGTTTTCGAACTCAAAGTCATAAATGCTGCTTTACACGTTTTTACAAAATTTCATCAAAATCGGACCTTTTGTACGAGAGTTATCGCACCCACGGACACACACACACACACACATATATATATATACAGTTTCGAACGAATGGTGTTTTTGGGGTCTGGGACCTCAAAACGAAAAGTTATAATGGTCCCGGACCTAGGTCTTACCATGCCGACTACGGTAGTAGCTTCTTCCCTATAGCGGAAATTCGCTAAAACAATTTTGGTTTTGACTGTCGATTAGAGTTAAAAAACAAACGAGTTTGCACGCAGCACACTGACGTGAGGGAAGTGAATTTCCACATAAAAACTTTTAAAACTCAAAATCAGTGTAAAAACATACATTTGTCAATTTTTTATTGAGATCTGAAAACATTGATTTTTTGGCTGTTCTGATACTCCTGGTTTCATTTACTTGCAAAGCTGGGAATACAATTTTGTGCATTATAAGGTTAGGAGAAGGTCCAGATAGGCTTGAAAGTAGGCGTGAGGTTGCTGGGGATAATAAAAGTACTCTAACAAAGGAATAACAGGCTTTTCTAGTGTAAAACCCCCATAAGACAACGTACTGTTTTTAGCCGATACACATTTTCTTTAATAACTCAGTAAATATTTATGCTAGAATGACCAGAGAGGGCTTAAAACTTTCGCCTCTCTAATTCCCATCTTTTCACATGCATTAATTTTACGTCTGGGGCTTTTCTGACCCTTTTTGGGCCCAAAAACTCGAAATTTGAAAGATTAATCCCCAAAAAATGGGTTTAGAGTTTTCTGATTGTTTTGCCCAACGAACTTGTCCAACAGATTATAGAAAGGAACGTCCCTACCAAATTTGAAGTAAATCGGACAAAAAATGTGACCGCTAGAGTGCATACACATATATATATATATATATATATATATATATATATATATATAAAATTTTGAACGACCCCCCAAAACTTGTTCAGGGGGTCACGTTAGGAACTTCTATGGTGGTCCCGGGCTTAAGTTTCACCGTGCGGGTCATGCTAATAGTTCACTTTCCAAAGGAAATTCACTAATAACTTATCGTGTTAAATCATTAACCTAGGTCAATCCGTTGCGGGGGGAAAGAAACAAAAACATATTCATAAAAAATCCTATGTAATTCTCATGGGAAAAAGGTTTTTATGTTGTCTTCGTGAATTTCCTTTGAAAAGTGAACTATTAGCATGACCCGCACGGTGAAACTTAAGCCCGGGACCACCATAGAAGTTCCTAACGTGACCCCCTGAACACGTTTTGGGGGGTCGTTCAAAATTTTATATGCATATATATATATATGTATATATATATATATATATGTATATATATATATATATATATATATATATGTGTGTGTGTGTGTGTGTGTGTGTGTGTGTGTGTGTGTGTGTGTGTTTGCACTCTAGCGGTCGCATTTTTTGTCCGATTTACTTCAAATTTAGTAGGGACGTTCCTTTCTATAATGAGTTGGACAAGTTCGTTGGGCAAAACAATCGGAAAACTCTAAACCCTTTTTTTGGGGTATTAATCTGTCAAATTTCGAGTTTTTGGGCCCAAAAGGGGTCATAGAAGCCCCAGATTTAAAATAAATGGGTGTAAAAAGATGGGAATTAGAGAGACAAAAGTTTTAAGCCCTCTCCTGTCATTCCAGCATAAATATTTACCGAGTTATCAAAGAAAATGTGTATCGACTAAACACAGTATGTTGTCTTATGGGTGTTTTACACTAGAAAAGCCTGTTATTCCCTTGTTAGAGTACTTTTATCATCCCCAGCAACCTCACACCTACTTTCAAGCCTGTCTGGACCTTCTCCTAACCTTATAATGCGCAAGATTGTATTCCCAGTTTTGCAAGTAAATGAAACCAGGAGTATCAGAACAGCCAAAAAATCAATGTTTTCAGATTTCAATAAAAATTGGACAAATGCATGTTTTTACACTTATGTTGAGTTTTACAAGTTTTTATGTGGAAATTCACTTCGCTCACGTCAGCGTGCTGCGTGCGAACTCGTTTTAGTATTAAAATGTTGGTTCTACTACTAACCGTTGCAGAGATATTCAAAGTGCTAAACACTGTGTTGTCCAATGCTATTCTTATGGAGAATAAATCAAATTTTATATCTCGATTATTTATGAATGTATATTGATGAAACTTGGTATTTGGCTTCACATGGTATTGTGGTTTATTAATATTTGTACAAAAAGATTTTTTGTTTATTTTCCCAGAAGCAGCAAACCTGCATACTCAGCCCTAGAGTTATTCAAATGGAGAATAGTTAATGTTTGATATCTCCCTAAATTAATACAACTTGGTGTGAAGCTTGTTGAGTATTTTGATGATTGCATAAAATCACGTTTCTTATCTTCCTTGTTGCAGCAAACATACGTAATCATCCCTAATGTTATTGTTATGGAGAATAACTACCATTTTATAAATCACGTCGTTATGAATGTATTGTTATGAATCTTGGCAACTGGCTTTGTGTGGTATTGAGACATATATTTATGCATTGGAAATTCACTGAGTATGCAGTTTGCTGTGACGAGGGCATTTAACTTTCTATATGTTGACAAAGGAACTTTAAATGTTGAGTTAGTCTTAAATAATTGAAACAACAACACTTTACTCTAGAATATTCGCTAATTTCATATAATATTCATCACATTCTTGCCCGTTATTTTACACGTAATGGAGCTATAAACATGAATATGTATAGTTTTTGTAAGGTAGAAAAAGTATACTTCCTAGACAAAGGTCTAAACATATTAGAAGTAGTCACATCAGTTTATCTGGTGAGCAATCTCTAGTTTTTTCTAGTGGACAATCTGAGGTCTATTGGTCAAATCATCTATTCTTTGCGAGAGACACCAGGAATGGTGTTTGTTCTTTGTAGAAAAGTTAAACACACATTCAATACTTAAATCCCCTTTGGATAAAATGCAATTAGTAATCTAGAATCAGATTCATAACTACAAATGCAAATAACTTGTTTAGCTTCATATACTCTTGTATACAAATTTTCCTTGTACTTAAGATTTGATTATTGATGTTGATCATGATAAATAATTGAGAAATTAACCAAAACTTGGTCACAGAGTTGTATCATAAGATAAAAGATGCTTATTTTAATTAGACTTTTCCTCTAATTTGCAGTCAATTCAACAGGTCAATATGAATATTCATGTCATCATGTGTAAAGTTGGTTTATTAAGATGCAAATTCTCACTCTGAGTAACTTGACGCATCATCTGCCTTAAGATATGCAACTTTAGCTCAAAGAATGGAAAGATATGTTTTAGCCTGATTAAATAATGATAATAAAGCATCCATCGAGTACTTCAGTACATTTCATAGGCATCGTTTGATTAACTTCTCACCCCTTGTGAGCCAGCCCCTATTGAAGGCCAAGATTATGTGAGTAACCCACAACATCATATTTGGTTGCCAATTTTGGTTTGTGGGGTTCCATTCACATAGCTTATTTGTGTAGAAAGGAAAATACGAACTTGCAATTTACATGTAGGTGAAATACTAGAATTCAAATTCACCATACATCAATGAATGATTTTTACTCCACCCACGTATGGAAATATAACGCACATTCAACATATTTAGTAAGCAAATTTTAAAATTTGTTATGTTTAATGATAATAATCTACATTTATAGAATTAAACTAGCTAATCGAACTAAGAGCTACTGGATACTGAGTTCTGTGCAGATGATTTAATAAGCTCTAAGCTGAGTAATTTAATTGAAAGACAAGTAATGTTCATAAATTACATTACGTAACCTACTTTTGAAAGTTGAATTAAACTCGAATGCTTACCTTGGATTAGCAATTTGTCCTCAAAGTAACTCATGAAATGTTTACTTTTGTCTACCTTAACGTCAATTTTGCTTACGTCACTTTAGACATTCTCAGCAACACTTTAGAGTTATATGGACGTTTTATTAGTGTAAAATATTTTGGAATGATCAATGTCATAGAATTTGGTATTGGCAAGAACAATATTAAATTATAATTAAAATATATATTTCACTTTAATTAGGATAAGCATTAAAATTTGTAAATCGTAGGTGTACTAAATGTTTAGCAGGTTCCTCTTTAAAATTTTAATTGTATAGACGAAGCCAGAAGTCATCTACTATCATTCTGTGCTTTTTAATGTGTTCTAAACAAATGTTTCATCATATTTAACACTGCCTAAACTCACTTTCAGGGTGTTCTCGCTTACTTTACTTTCACATATTTCACAATATCACGTTCATATAGTTCTAGCATAATTTCCTACTATTAAATATTTATTAAATAAGCACATTGTTAAGGTATTGAAAGTAAATAAACATATTTTATGCAATTGATAAATATTATATTTTACCCTCCATTTCTTTCACACAATTTATAAACAATACTTTTAAACCCTTGAACGCAATTATTTGTTATATTTGGGACTATCGTAATATGGATCACTTTAGGCATGATTCAATTACTAATTGACTAATTATTAATTTAGCATAGTGTACAAGAAAATTTCTAAATTTTTAAAGTAAAGTAAAACACCCCCGTCGCAGCAAACCTGCGTACTCAGCGAATTTCAAATCTATAAGATATGTCTTAATACCACATTGAGCCGCATACCAAGTTTCATAAAAATAAAAAAAGCGATATATACAATTTTAATTATTCTGTATAAGAATAACATTGGGAATGAGTACGTAGGTTTACTGCAACAAGGAACACAAAATATGGGTATTCATGTAAATATCAATATAACTCAACTAGGTGAAGCCACATACCAAGTTTCATCAATATACATTCATAAATAAGCGATATACACCCTTTTGATTATTCTCCATAAGAATAACATGGGGGATTAGTATGCAGGTTTGCTGCAACAAGGATCATAAAAAAATAGTTTTTATGCAAATATCAATATTACTCAACAAGGTGAAGCCACATACCAAGTTTTATTAATGTTAAAAGTTAAGGGAGACATTACATTTTACTTATTCTCCATAAGAATAACATGGGGGCTGAGTACGTAGGTTTGATGCTACGGGAATCGGTAAAAATTGATTTTTTTGTGCAAATAACAATAGACCACAAACAGATGAAGCCGTATACCAAGTTGTATACGTTGATAAATAAGCGAGATATAGATTTTGTCTTATCCTCCATAAGAATAGCATTGGACAACGTACTGTGTTTAGCACTTTCAATATCTCTGTAATAAATTGACGTAGAGAAATTATCAAAACTCCAAACTGTGTGTTTTTTAAAGCTGAATCCAATGGTGAGAACTAAAATTTGACTTTTAAAAATATTACATGTAAAAACTTCAAAAACCACATTTTTGGGGTACAAACCCCTCCCCCAAATACCCCTTTGGATGGAGCGATCTAGCAGGTTTTCGAACTAAAGTCATAAATGTTGCTTTACACGTTTGTCCCAAATTTCATCAAAATCGGACCATTTTTACGAGAGTTATTGCACACACACACACACACACACACACACACACACACACACACACACACACACACACACACACACACACACACACACACACACACACACACACACACACACACACACACACACACACACACACACACACACACACACACACACACACACACACACACACACACACACACACACACACACACACACACACACATATGTATATGTACACATATATATATGTATACACACATATATATATATGTGTGTCCGTGGGTGTAATAACTCTCGGAAAAATGGTAAAGTCTCGTAAAATTAACTATTATATATATACAGTTTTGATCGAATGGTATTTTTGGGGTCTGGGGACCTCAAAACGAAAAGTTATCATGGTCCCGGACCTAGGTCTTACCATGCCGACTACGGTAATAGATTATTCCCTATAGGAGAAATTCGCTAAATAAAAAAATACTAAATAAAACGCAATAATGTCAGCATCAGTAAAGTTAATGTTTTCAAAATTGATGATGCCAAGAGCAAAAATGACGCTAATTTGTGTGATTCTTGGTAATGTAGCGAGATTAATATTATAACCAACAGCCAACCTTATGTTTATGTACCATTAACAGTACATTACTGTTTACATACTCGTATATACATGCCATTAACAGTTTCTATAATTATTATCCGTTGGTCTAACCTCCTACAACTTCTAAATAGCTTGAATTCATAAAATAACACTTTATTTCTGTAGGCCTAACTTAAAGTATGAAATTCTGTGCGTCTTTCTAGGAACTTCAACTGAAAAGCTTTTTTTAACTATTTACAAAAACTGAGACGCACTTAAAAAGTTAACGTATGGGGTTCGGTTTTATTGCAGGCATGCACGTGGGGTAAAGGCACATTCAAGGTAACTTCAAACTAGATAGTAAAATATCCGAAGGAAACTTACTTTAGGTAGGTTTTTTCTGTCAACACGTTTTGTATATTTTTCTTAGTTACATAAAATCTTGACATGTTGTATATGTATGTGATAATAAGATTAAATAAATAATTTAATAGTACTAAAATAAAACGACTTGTCTTTAGCACTGCAATAGTTTTGTAGTTTTATACAGATATAGGCAAAAGTCTGGATACCCCCTGTTAACTTTGAAATTATAGGAAATAAAAACTCAGCACACCTCTATAATAAAGACAAATGCACTTTTTAGTCACAGTTACAACTTCACCCATGCCCCAATATATAACTGTCAATAAAAATAACTCAATACCTACTTGCGATTACTTTCTCTAAATGATCTTCATTGGGCAATGATGTAAATTTATACTGGGTATCTACTGGCTTGAGATAAAAACCTCTAGTTTTTGCTATTATTCTTATTTTATAAATACCTTCAAAATGAGGTATTGCTCAATGGGGCTTTACATTTACCCAACTTGGGCTGCCCCCAAAATTCCTAATTTTGGGGCATGGGTGAAGTCGTAGCACGGACCAGAAAAGTGCATTTTTCTTTATTATAGAGGTGTGCTCCCTATCTCGTCCCGTTGACAATCTAACAGGTTTTAACCACACTTTTGCCTAACCCTGAAAATGTGAAAGCTGTGTACTTGGCATGCATCACTGTACAAGCAATACGAGCGGCCGCGGCCTGGCGTAGTGGTTAGACCACTGGCGTTTATACTGTGTGTTCATTTTGTAATGCTCACCGTTAGGATCTCGTAAACCATAATTGTTACAAGGAAAGTAAAAACAAGCAAAGTTTTGTAGTTATATATTAAATAAAATTACGCTAAGTAATCGAACATATTCCACCAGACTTGTTCGCAACGCTAAAACAACATTTTGACCAAAAACAAAATTGCTTATAACTTTCTTTTTTCGAAGAAAAAAAACACATCAGAATAAAGCTGCGTGAGATTTTACGTAGAATTTGAATATTTAGCTTAAAATTAAATTATATACTCGGTTTCTGCTATCAAATGTTCAAGTAAAAAATCTAAAAATAACGCTTTTATGTTTTTATTTGAAAGACAATTTTTCCATCATTACAAAAATACCACATATGTGGTATAATATTGTTAAAATAAGTCAATAATTTAACGAAAATCTCTTTTTAGCAACCACATATTGGATATATTGTACTGGCTCCAACATAAAAGTATTAAATTTATGGTTTACCGCTGATTTACTAAAAACAGCTGATTCACGGAGCAATCAGCTGTTTAACAATGTAAGAAAATAAGGTTTTTAGCGAATTTCCCCTATAGGGAAGACGCTATTACCCCTATGACGCTATTACCCTTATTGTCTCATGGTAAGACTTAAGCCCGAGACCATGATAACTTTTCGTTTTGAGGTCCCCAGATGCCAAAAACACCATTCGTTCGAATTTTTATATATATATGTGTCCGTAAGCACGATAACTCTCGTAAAAAAGGTCCGATCTTAATAAAATTTGGTACAAATATGTAAAGTACCATTTATTTGAACGAGTTCGAAAACCAGACAAATCGCACCATCCGAAGGGGGGTTTTTTACCCCAAAAATGGGTTTTTTGGAGTTTTTACATGTAATTATCATTTAAATCAAATTTTAATTTATACCATTGAATTCAGCTTAAAAAAAACAATTTGGTATTTTGATCATTGCTCTACGTCAATTGGTTACTGAGATATTGAAAGTGCTAAACACAGTACGTTGTCCAATGTTATTCTTATGGAGAAAAAGAAAAATTTTATATCTTGGTTATTTATGAACATTAACTGACGAAACTTGGTATATCGCTTCATCTGGTTGTGGTTTGTTGTTGTTTGAACAAAAAACTAATTTTTCGCCTATGGTTCCCATAGCAGCAAACCTAGGTACTCGGTCCCCATGTTATTCTTATGGAGAATAATAAAAATGTTATATATCACTTATTTATGAATGTATATGGATGAAACTTGGTATGTGACTTCACTTAGATGAGTTCTATTGATGTTTGCATAAAAACCCATTATTTTGTGTTCCTTGTTGCAGCAAACCTGCGTACTCATCCCTAATGTTATTCTAATGGAGAATAATGAATATTTTAAATATCGTTTATTTATGAATACATTTCTTATGAATTCTGGTAAGAGGCTTAATGTGTTATTGAGACATATATATTCATTGTAAATTCGCTGAGTACGCAGGTTTGCTGCGACGGGGGTATTATTATAATATCATGTTATTTAAAAAAATCTTAATATTTTCTTACATTTTTTATTTAACTGTCAGCTAAATTTCAAATTCTACGTAGCATTTCTCGCAACTTTTTCTGACTTGTTTTTGTTTTATCTTGAAATACAAGCAAGTTAAGCAATAGACAATTACCAATAGACAATAGAAAATATTATTTATTACATATTAATGGAGGCGTCAAAGAGTTATTAGGTAATCAAAGGAAGTTATACAATAAAACTGTTCAGGAATTCGGTTTCGTTGTAGTAGGGCCGTTCTTGGAGCCAAGTAGTCAGTTTGTTCTTAAAGTGTTGAGAAGGTTGGTTTTCCAACAGCTCGGGCAGGTGGTTGTAGTACAGCGCTCCTTTGTATGAGGGCTTCTTTCCAAAAAGGCTTAAATGGTGAGGTGGCAGGGCGAAGTTTGTAGCATGTCTTGTGCTGTATTGGTGTACGTCCTGGTGTCTTGGCTGTTTCGTGTAGACTGCATGTAGGATTGTTTCACGGATGTACAGTGAGACTACTGTTATTATTTAAAGCTGCTTGAAGGATCCTCTGGAGCTCTCTTGGTCGTGTAGTCCTGCTAGGCATCTAATTGCTCTTTTAGCGAATTTCCCCTATAGGAAAGAAGCTATTACCGTAGGTGGCATGGTAAGACCTAGGCCCGGGACCATGATAACTTTTCGTTTTGAAGCCCCCAGATGCCAAAAACACAATTCGTTCAAATTTTTATATATGTATATATATATATTTACATATATAAATGGCTTGGCTGCAACGGGGGTATTTTTTTTTAGAGCCCGCTCCAGATTGGTGTTGGTTATCCCTCCCCATGACAGTGTGTCGTATCTGAGATGGTATTAGAAGAGTGCGAAGTAAGCAACTTTGGCTGTGTCCAGGCCACTTACTTGTTAGCGAATTTCCCCTATAGGGAAGAAGCTATTACCGTAGTTGGCATGGTAAGACCTAGGCCCGGGAACATGATAAATTTTCGTTTTGAACCCCAGACACCAAAAACCCCATTCGTTCGAAACTTTACACACATATATATAATTGCCCTGTAGCTAACGGTTTCCCCTCTAGGTCAATTTTTGTACTTCGGGTATACTTTTAAAATTTTTAATTGATTTGGGAAAATTCCTTGTTTTAGGGATTTGTTGATTGTATCTGCAAGTAAGCCTGTTAGTTATAACAGGCTTACAGGCTTTTGTCACTTATGCGGAAACTTCATCGATCCCAGATGACGTTTTTGGTTTTAAGGAGTCTATGGCTTTCAGCACTTATTTATGTGTTGTAATTTGGTTGGAACTGCAGGTTGTAGTTTGCAGTTGAAGGCAAGTCTGGGAGGGTGAGGTTTGTATCATTGTTGTTTATTTGAAGAATCCTTTCTGCTGTTGTGGCAAAAAAGTATTAAAGCAATTTGATATTTCATGTGGGTCAATTGTTAGTTTCCTATTTATTTGCAGTTGATGCTGGTTTGCAGTACTTTGTGTAGCTTTTATTTCATTATTTATCACCTGCCACAGCGTTTTGGAGTTGTTTTCTGCCTGGTCAATGTGTGCTGCGGTTCTTTCTTTCCTAAGGCTACGGCCACACGAGCGGTTTTTCACGCGCAAAAGTAGCGTGTTTTCCCGCTGCTTGAAATCACGCCGCGGTCCAGGCCCCACGGCGCTTGAAAATCCGCAGGCCCGCAGCCAAAAGTAGTATTGCTTGTACTGTAGCACTTGTCAGTTGGGGAAAAGAACACCAATCATGAATCCATTTGTAAGTTTAAATATAAATGCGGTGAATGCGTTATGTGTCATGTTAGTGGTTCGTCGTCGACGTCGTCGTTTACGCAAAAGAAAATACTGTATTCATCCAATTGTAGGCGATAGATTAACGAAGGGGAAATTTGTACTTTTACACAATACGTTGAAGGAATACCCTGATAAGTTTTTTCAGTACTATAGAATGTCCATCTATTCATTTGACAAACTTTTATCGATAGTTAATGTTGAAATCTCAAAAGAAAACACAGTGATGCGGGATAGTATTAGTGCAGAAGAGAAACTCGCTGTAACTTTAAGGTAAGATTTATTATTACAAATAAATACATCATGTAAAAATAACATTGTAATAGTTGAAAACCTCAAACGTCACATAGCTGTGGTTGGTTAACTTTAATTACATAACATAGAAGGACAATGCAGAGTCTTCATCAATATCAAGGTTATGGTTAGGTGTTGATGCGTTTGAATTGCTAGACATGTAAGAAACGTGGCTTTGGACCGAAGGTGGCATGGAAAGGGGTGCTTGTGAAGTGTGTGGTTTGTTGTAAGTCTGCAAAAGTTGTATGAATTTAATTTGGAAGTCCATTTTGTCGTGTTGAGACATTTGTTTTATGATTGGTAATTGTGACAAAAGGAACATTTCATCTGGATCTTGGGATTGAGTTGTGAGAGTGCTGGTGGTAGGTCCTACATTACTGTTTAGAATTTTAACAATATTGTCCTCAAACGCATCTGTTTTCCTTTTTTTTTGGCATGCGGGAACATCCCGAAATCCCAGTGGCAGGAGTTGTGAGACTAGTTGGCTCTCGGAGATCTTCCAGCATGCCTACAGGAGGAGCTTGGGGTTCACTTGTCATGTTCCCAAAAGTCCTATAAAATAAACAGTCACAAATTGAAATATTCCTAGATAGTAAAACAATAAGTTGTTTACAATATATGTTTAGTTGTTGATAAAAGTATAAAAATAAATCTGTCACAGGAATCCTGCGTCCTTAGTATAAAATACCCCATCGCAGCAAACCTGCATACCCAGCGAATTTCTAATTACAAATTATTTAACAAAAGTTTCACATAATTTACTGAAACAGTGTAATTCAATTTACCATATATAAAATATTTCAAAAATTTCCCACCAGTATAATGGTTAAATAAATGTAAAATACTCTTTAAATTCAAATGTATTCCTACATGAAGAGGTCATTACTCAACTAGAAATAGATTTATACAAGAAGCCTTTTACCAAGTTTCATTAAAATATACTTTTGAATAAGCAAATTGTTAAGCTTTATTGATTTTGCATAAGATAAAAAAAATATTAATTCACAAATGTTATAGGGAAAAATGAAAAAAAAAAAAAATATTTTCACCATAGGAAAACCCCATAAACTCTCCTTACCATAATCTGATTATGCTAGTTTGCAATATTATGAAAATTCATGCAGTCCTTCATGTCCATACCAAATTTCAGCAACATCGGTGAAAAAATAAGTAAGATATTCAATTTTGTTTATTCCCCATAAGGATAACACGGGGACTTTCATATATTTATTTTATTTTATTGGCAACCAGTTTATGTAACATTGTTGATTCTAATGCGAAATTGTTTGTTTTTTAAGCTCTTCAGAATGGTCAAAACTAAAATCGGGTAGTTACAAATTTGGGGTAAAAAAATGCAAATAAACGTTATTTTTTTTAAGCCCATGAACCGATCTTTCTGGTTCGCAAACTAATGAAAAAAATGCGGGCCTATACCTTATTACCAAATTTCATTGAAATCGGAAATTTTTTTCAAAAGTTAGCGTGTTATGGGACATATATATATATATATATATATTTATTTATAGCAGTCTTGGGCCCATGTCACCTAGTAATAGCTTGTTCCCTAAGGGGGAAATTCACTAAAATCACATGCTACATTGAGTATCGCACTTACTCTCTTTGTTCACACACTGTCTGGAGAAAGCTCATTTGCTTGTGATATATGTATCGTTTTTTCTTGTTACTTGGATCTCCACTTTTGCCAGCCTCATTTCTAAGATATTTCGTGTAGCTGTCTTTCATACTCTTTCAACGTTTTTGCACTTCTTTTCCTGAAATAGGAATAGAGTATTGTATAAAAAGAAGAAATATTTATTTCTATTTTACAAATAATTGACATTATGACCAACGTAGTTATATCTAAATTTTATGTTTCCTTTTTTTTATACAATTCTATATTTTCAGGTACCTAGGAACTGGGAACTCCTTTCGATCTTTACATTTTGAATTCCTTCTTGGGCGCTCTACGATTACCTCAATTGTTCGGGAAACATGTTCAGCCATTTGGGAGACAATGAAAGATGAATACATGAAAACCCCTACAACAGAAGAGTGGAAAGGAATCAGTGATCTATTTGAGAGAAGAGCAAACTTTCCACATTGTGTCGGTGCAATTGACGGAAAACATATTAAAGTTGTGAAGCCATGGGGGACTGGCAGTGAATTTTTTAACTACAAAAAGTTTTTTTCTATTGTCCTAATGCAGTGGTAGATAGTAATTACTGCTTTAGATACATTGATGTAGGAGCATTTGGACACGAAGGGGATTCAAATATACTGAAAGCAACTGGCTTAGGGAAACAAATTTATAACAAAACTCTGGCACTTCCTCCTCCAACTCATATACAAAATGACACAAGAAAAACACCTATGCCGTATGTTTTTGTCGCTGATGAAGCATTTGCAATGAGTGAAAATGTCATGCGACCTTACCCTGCCAAGAATATGAGTTGGAGAGAACGAATATTCAACTACAGGCTGTCTAGGCGTTATGTTGAATGTGGTTTCGGAATTTTGTCAAACAAATGGCGTATATTTCATCGTCCTCTTGATGTAAGTATTGATATGTGTGATATTATCGTACAGTCCTGTTGCGTGCTACATAACTTCGTTAGACAACAAGATGGTTACAATTTTGAAGACACACTGACCTGCCCATTGGAGAGCATTCCATCCATCGGAACACGAGGAAACAACGTCGGAATACAAACAAGAGACCACTACCGGTATTACTTCTGTTCCCGAGAAGGTTCTGTGCCTTGGCAAAATCGTTATTGTCACATTTAAGGCAAAGCATTACAGACAACATGACATTAAAAAGCAAAAAAAGAAAGAGCAAAGGAACAAAGCATAAATTGTTTAACTGAACTTCAGTTTGGAAGAAAGCATAAATTGTTTAACTGAATTTCAGTTTGAAGGTGTTAAAGAATTATTTTTCATAAAGCCTTAGTTATAAACATTTTATATTAAAACTGATAATTAATTATTTGAAGATATTACTTCATTTCCACAGAAGATTCTGCCCCTCGTTAATATTGTTACTGTGACATGTGAGGCAATAACATGGACGTTATACGTTATACTAATGACAAATTACAACGACCAGACACAAAATCAGAATCAACCAAGCATAAACTGTTAAGCTGTAATATATTTCTAGGGTATTGTTAACAAATAATTCGTAATACGGCCTTAATTAATTTATATATCTTACTGCAAGTTCTAAGAAATAATTATTTTTTATTGTACGTTATTGTCATTACTTATCTAGATTTAGAATTAATTTTGTTTATTTGGGACACAATAAAATACATATAAAATAAAGTAATATATTACTTACCAATGCTGCTTTTCTTTGTTTCATCCATCTCTTCCCACTCATCTCCAACCACGTTCCCGGTGATTGCCAACCAAGCTTCTCTCTTCATATCCCTATTTTTATACTCGCTTGTTCTTGTGTCATACAAACATGGGTATTGTTCCACCTCCAAAATGATTCGCTCACTATCAAGATTCATTTTCACCAAAAACTAAGTAATTTATCTAATAAGCTATGAATAAGTTAATAACAACTGACAACGCCCGAACTAAACGAAACTCAATACAGTGTGCAACACAGACACAGAGTGAACAACACCAAGACACAGACTGTTTTCCCGCTCGTGTGGCCAGGTTTGAGCGTGAAAACCAGCGGCAAGGTCTATTTGTGCCTATTTTTCTGCGTGAGCGTTTTCGAACGCGCCCGCTGAACCCCCAGCAGCGGGAAAACACGCTGCGTGCGGCATGCCGCATTAATTTCAATGCTGACCATATTTCTTGCGTTTATTCAAGCCGCGTTTCTGCGTGAAAACCTGCTCGTGTGGCCGTAGCCTTAGTGGGGTTAGTTTCTGGTCATATTTCCTCTTCTTGATTGCTGTCTCCACCTTATCCTCAGCTCGTCCTGTACACTGTTCTCTTTATAGGGCGTTAATGAATGCAATTTTCAGTCTTGTGCATTCGTCGTCCAAGTAGCCTTTTTTGTGCTTTTGGCCTCTTGTAGTACTCAGAGGACACATTTCGTTGAGAATTGATTAAATTGTGTTGTGGAGATTATTTTAGGCCTGATTTACATCTTCTGTTAGCAGTACACTGTCCCAGTTTTGTGTTTGTAGTTTTTTTGAAAAGGTTAATCTCTTTTTTTAGTGACCATTCTCTTTTTTTCCTTTATTGTTTCTATAATGATTTTTGTACGTTAAGTGTTGCAAACTGTGCTGAGTGATCAGAAAGTCCTGACGTGATGACAGAGGTGTGTATAAGTTTAAGATCTATATTACTGCATATCAGCGATGTTGATGATTTCTGTGACTTGTGTAGGTGGCAGGGCCATCATTTCCATGCCGTATGCTGTGAGGAGCTCCTCAAGCTTAGTGTTGTCACTACTTTCTACCAGGTTTTCCACATTAATATCACCCATAATACCCATAATGAATAATAATGATGAGCTTGTTTATTCATTTGTAAAACCTTATCCAGTTGTTCTATAAGACATTAATTGAGTGATACAGTTTTGTGCTTGGTGGTCTGTAAAGTTGGAGGGTTTGTTTCTTTGTTTTAATTTCAAAGTGGGCCGTTTCGCAGATGAGTTCTGTTTCATCTCCACTTATACCAATGTGTTTGATTTGTTTCTCCAGACCTTTTTTTGCATATCCTGCTACTCCTCCTTTGATCTGGGATTTTCTCGAGACACCTTCTACTAGTGAGTAGCCTTCAAGACAGGTTTTCCCTAAGTTTTCTTGTGGAATGAAATGTTCAGTTATTATTATGAAGTCTGGGCTTTCCTTGACTAGAAAGTCAATTTGCTAGAGAGCCAGTTTATGTTCTGATGTGCGAGTTTAATCTGGTTTGTTTTATTATATGTTTGATATTTTTTCAGGGCTGAGTTCCAGAGTATTCGCGTTGTGTGTTTTTTGAGTTTGTGCTTTAACTTTGGGGACTGGCTTTTGGCTAAAAAAACAATGCTCAATCTTTGGTTGTCTGGGTTGTTGGTTTAGTGGAATATTTCTGTTTATGCTTTTGCTTTATTGATGCAGAGAATCACTTCCAGGGGTGTTTTTAATGAAGTTTGGGAGTTCTTGGGGGCTTAATGTGTTTGCATGTTGTATCCATTTGCCTACTTGATACTGTAATTTCTGCATGGGGTTATGTAGAGAAAAGATTTTGTGTGTCTTGATATTGCGACAATCCAGTGGGGCTGTGAATTGTAGATTTCCTCTGGTTGACTTGAGGTACGAATTATGGCTACGTTTTCAGCTTGTCTGCCTTGAAATTCATGAACAGTAGATGTGTTGTAGCCCAGTCGTTTTTCAGATTGTTTAAAGACAAGGCATTTGTATTTGTTTCTTTGGAGGGTGTGACTAAGATTTTCTAGTCCATCGAAGTGTTGAAAACTCATTTCACCTGAGATATGGTTTGTTGTGGCCATACCTTGAGGGTACAGTTTTGAGAGTAGGGCTGTGGTGCTAGTTGTATATCTGAAAGTTGTTTTTAGTATTTTGGTGATTGTTGCTATTTCAGAGTTCTTGTAGAATCTTACTTCTAGTGTTCCTGTTACTGAATTTGGTTTGTGTCCCCAATGAGCATCACTTCATTTACTCCGGCGAGAGTAGCTGCAAGAATAATTTCTCCCGCGTGCATCATAAGAGCTTCATCGACAACAAGTCTATCATACCTTTTTCATTTTTTGATGTGTTGGGTAGAGTTGATTAAGAATGAGTAGAGTGTTCGGAACGTGTCGTTGCTGTCGTTTTTACTGAAATTTGGGTGTGTACTTGAGAAACTTTCCCTAAAGTCCAGTGCAGAATCTGTGGGGGGGAATAGAATAAGGTCACCAGGTTTATAGTTTTTAAGTATAAACGTTGTTTTGCCACCTCCTGGCACACAAGGTTTAGCTTGATATTGGGGGTAGTGGTGATGTCTTGGTGTTTTATACTGTTGTATAAACGCAAGTCGTTTAGTAGTTGGGTATATATTGTTTTATTATATATAGTTGGCAATTGCCATTTGATACTAGAATGTTGGAGTTTATGGCAATATTGTTTGGGGCAGTGGAGTAGCTTTCATTTTCGTCTTTAGTTATTTTTATTAGTTAGTTGTGCACCATAAAATACAAATTGGTAGTGTTTTATAGTTTTTTTAATCTGTAACGTATTTTCCAGTTTTTAAGTTGATGATGGCATTTTTTTGGTTTTTTTCACAAAAATCATTTGCTGTGGCACTTTTTTTTGAGGTGGCTTATGTTGTATTCTTTGTACACAGTATTTAGTTCCTGCAGGATTATTTTTTCTTTCGATTTCCACATTTATTTTTGCTCATGCATTGCGGCTTGTATGTAGCTAGGCGTATCATCTGTAATTTGACTTGGAGAGTCAGAGGTGATAGGTGTGTGGGGAGATCCTTTGGTTGACCTCCAGGTGTTGTACATAGGAACTTTTCTGGTAGGGGATATTTAAACAAATTTCCTTTGGTTGGCTGTGCTATCAAGGATCTCGTCGATTATTTTTTCAGCTTTGAATGTGTGTATATTCAGAAGCGGTGCAAGTAGGCATTGCATGAGTGATGCAGGAAGACTTGTAGAAGTTCTCGTATGCTTGCTTGGCTTACTGCTTTCATGACTTCTTCCAAATTGATAAAGAAGAGTGTAGGGAACTTGATGATTTCTCTGATTTCTCTGATGACTTGATGACTCTGACATTTGCCACCTCTAGAAAGCGTAAAAGTGTTTTTTTTTCAGTTTTTGTGGTTGGAGGAGAAGAATATGGTGATTTGGGTATTTCCTTAGTCGTCTTTTGATGTAGTAAAGTTATTGAAAGAGATGTTCTTGTATAAGCTTGTTTTGTTTATGACAGATATTTCTGAGATGATAGGGACAGTGTATGGGAATTTTCACAGTCAGTGTCCAGGGTGTGGATGCTGCATGTTTGGGGCAATCTTCATCAGACTTAAATTGTATGGATAGGAGTGTTGTTTCTTCAGGAAGAAATGAGCAAATCTTTAGGGTTTTAATATTGTTATGATCATCTTTCGTGAGGTTAGAGATGCGGCCACTATTTGGATTTATTGTTGTACTTCTGATGAACTTACATGGAGGGGATCCTGTTTCTGTAACTTCGTGGTCTTCATCATCGCTGAATGTGATGTTATTTAGTTTTACTTTGATTCCTGTGTCCATCTCCATGATGTCTTCCTCTGTGTTTGTTGCTTCATTCAGTTTTTTGGATAGGATTTGTCTGACTCCCTCTCTTTTTGTTGTTTCTTTCAGTTTTTTTCTTCAGGGTTTGCCTGTCTCCCTCAGTTACATCTTCAATTAGACTGTCAGTCTTCGCTGTTGAATGGCTTTGATCTATTGTCAAGGATTGTTGAGATTCCTCCATCTGGTCTTCACTTAGAGGTGTGATCCAGTTTTGGTTATTATTTTGGATTGAAGGTGTTTCTGTAAAGATTGTTTGTCTATTTGAGGTTTTGGAGACCGGTAGGGAGATGCTGTATCTGTTTTTTTGTTTTGACTTTCCTAGTTTTCGTTTATTTGATTCAATTAGGTTTATTTTTTCTAGTTTTGGATTTTTGTTAACTCAGTCAATTGTTTGTTACTGGTAAGCATGTCCTGAAGCTGTGTTGTTAGTGCTTTTATTGATGCTTCCATGCATTCTTGTTTCGATTTCAGCTTAATGATTTCAATCAGGAGAGAAGGTGAGTTTAACTGTTTGAGTGCTAAGCTTCTGAAAAAGTAGTTGAATCTGTGATTTTTTAAATGTCTTGAACACCTGAACAGTTAAAATTAATAAAAACGTGCTTCCACTGGACACGCACACAGTAAAGGATAGGTAAAAAGTAGCAAAACACCTGATCAGATGTGCAACTCGCAAAGAATCCACATCCCGTCAGCTTGGACCCGAGCCGTCCATTGTTTGCTTAAGGTCCGCCCTCCCCTTCATCTCTGCCACAGACAGGTGAACTCTCCATGAGTAGAACATAAAAACTACCGACTGTGACGGGATTCGATCCCTCGATCCAAGTGTTACCCCCGGCCGGTAAGATAACGCGTTAGACCGCATAGCCACTGATCAGACTAGCAGCTGTAGCGGACCAGGTGGTATTAGACGAGTTAGGCGCTTGACGAGTTAGTTCAGTTTGTGTCTACCAGGTTTCACCACATGTCAGACTCAGACTGCAGACTGACGGTACAAACGCTTATGAAGCAGTAACAGTGTTATCGATAACAGATTCAAAATACGATATATCGGTCCATATCACTGAAAGGGTTAAGCCTGGTCGATATTGTTGTTCTATGTTGGGTGTTACAGTTTGTGGGAAAACTTCAGCAGTGCTGATGCCAGATCTGTGGATTTCTTTGCTATTCTCTATTTTGATTTTGTATAGCTTTATTTCTTTTTATAGATATTTTATTTTATTAGCATAATCATTTATTACTTGACCAAGTTTCTTGTCATTCCCTTCAAAAATGTTTTGTGACTATATTTGAAATTGTTTTTCTCTTTCCAGTTGTTTTTGTGTTTCCTCTAGTAAGTGGAGCAAGTTTTAAATTTTGGCAATATGAGTTTCTGCAGTTTGTTCTAGCTCCTCTATTTTAGCTTCAAAACGTGCTATTTTAGCATCTGACCTTAGGTTTTGCTCCTTTGAAAACTTATTTTCTTCAAGCAGCGCTGAGTCTATTTTAGTGGCTACTTTAGACCTGCAGACTATAATTTTAATTTTCTGTATCTACAAAAAAATGGTTTTCAATAAGACTGCGTTCTAGCTCCTTGATTGATCCATTCAGCGGTTCTGCATAACTGTGCACATCAGTATTAAGGTTTTCATGATGGTGGGTACGTTTGTACCCACCATCATGAAAACGTTTGTACCCACCATAAGTTTGTTGGGTACTCTTGGTGTAAAAGGTTTCAGCTTCATAAAACGCATCATTAAATTTTTATTTTTAAAATTATAAATTTTGCGATTGCAATTGCAAGGTTTGTTTTGGTCAAAAATGATTTTTTGAGCGTAGCGAACGAGTTCGGTAAAATATTTTCGATTTATTTGCGCCATTTTATTTAGTTTATAATTATGCACTACTTTCCTTATTTTCTTGTAACTATCATGGTTAACGATATCCCAATGGTTAGCATATAAAAATGAACACACTGTAATTGTATACTCACAAAGTCGTAGGAACAACTATTGCCATTTTAGTCAATTTATCTGTAAACATGACGATAAATGTTTGAATTTTAAACACCAATGTTCTAACAAACTTGTTATATTATATATATTAATGTGAAAGAAAATGGGAAATAATAAATACAATGTATTAATAGGAATTTGGTGTTACATTATTTAAATTATGCATCGTCATGATGTAGTCGAAATAATTAACATGTTACACAATTAGTGGCTAATATTACAACAACCAACCGAAGCTAACACTGTGTAATACTCCTGATTAAACACCGCATATGGAGAACTAATTAACTCGTAAACTCATATATTATTTCTATAGAATTTTACAAGCTACTTGTGATCCTTTGATTGGGTCAACTGCATTAAAAATTAGGCGAATTAGAAAGAGTAACTGGGGGGCCAAGCTTTGCTCGGGGGAAGGCCAGTCAGTTTGTTTAGATGGCTTGGAGCACATTTCACCACTTCCCCCTACTGATAAATCAGATTTGTATAACTCATTTGCCTCTTTTCTACATTTTTAAGGTGACTCCAGTTGTTATTTATAGCTCAATGTCCAATTGATTTATTTTACTACTCTACTGTATATATGTAATCTTCACTCAAATCTTTTAATCTCTGCTCTCAGGAAACCACATGTTAATAATCATAAACATCATGAGTATAACTTTGACAGTTCCCTGGTTGATTATGAACAGCTGTTACAAATCTTTTGTTTTGATTTGAAACTCCATAAGCCCAATATTAATTTTCTTAACTTTTCATTTTAGTTTTTTTACATTATTTGATTTTTCCTGGGGATGAGGCCTGTCTAGAACTTATTTTTATCCCAGATATTAGTTATTTCTAACATTTGAAGGAAATCGTTGGAGCCGTTTTTGAGATCAGTGTCGCAAGCAAGCAAGCAAGCACACCTTACTCATATTAAAGTATAGGATTAGATTTAAAACAACCCATTTGTAATTTAAGAACAAATTTAGAACCATTTTAAAGTCAATGACAGTGTTGCAATGCAATTTAACGTTTTAAAACGTTGAACACTGTTTTCAAGTGAGTTAAGGTAGCCGGCGAAAAGAGAAGGGAAATAAAGTTGTGTAACATTTTGTACGGAATTTTGGTCATGTGGCTAGCCGAACAGTTAGTGGCTTGGACTTCAGGTTAAGGGGTCACAGGTTCAAATCTCAGGGTGTCTACAAACATTTGAGGTGTTTGGACCGCTTTCACTTAAAAGCATTTGAAATAATCTCTTAACAAAAAAGCTTTCTAAGATTTTGAAATAAAAATAATACCCCCGTCACAGCAAACCTGCGGACTCAGCAAATTTCCAATGCATAATATTTGTCTCAATTCCACATAAAGCCGCAAACCAAGTTTCATAAAAATATATTCACATATAAGCGATTTTAATTATTCTCTATAAGAATAACATTGGTAATGAGTATGTAGGTTTGCTGAAACAAGGAACAGAAACAATTGGTTTTTATGCAAATATAAATAGAATTTAACTAGGCGAAGCCACATACTAAGTTTCATCGATATTCAATCATAAATAAGCGATATATTACATTCTAGTTATTCTCCATAAGAATAACATGGGGGCTGAGAAAGCAGGTTTGCTGCAACAAGGAACAGAAAAATGGGTTTTTATATAATTATCAATATAACTCAACCAAGTGAAGCTACATACCAAGTTTTATTAATTTATGTTCATAATTACGGGAGTCAGTACATTTTACTTATTCTCCATAAGAATAACATGGGGGCTGAGTACGCAGGTTTGCTGCTACGGGAATAATCAACAAAAATTAACTTTTTGTGCAAATATCAATATACCAGTACTACTTGAAGCCACATACCAAGTTTCATCAACATACATTTATAAATAATCAAGATATCAAATTTTATTTATTCTCCATAAGGATAACATTGGACAACGTACTGTGTTTAGCACTTTGAATATCTCTGCAACGGTTGGGCGTAGAATCACAATTTAAACACCAAAATGATTGTTTTGTGGAACTGAACAGATTGGTAAAAGCAAATGTGAAGTTTACATTAAAATAATTTGAGGAAAAGCCAAAAACCTTTTTCCCATAAGATTAACATGGGAGATTTTATGAGCAGGTTTTTTTGGATTTTCTCCGAAACCACTTAACCTAGGTTAATAATTCAAAATACTAAATTATTTGTTTTTAAGCTCTATAACATGGTTAAAACCAAAATTAAGTTTTTTTTAAAATTTTAGGGTGAAAAATGCAAAAAACTGATTTTTGGAAAATTTAAAACCCCCATAAACCCCCCTTCCCATGGTCCGATTTTTCTGGTTTTCGAACTTAAAGTCATGAATGTCATTTTACACATTTGAGCCAAATTTCATCAAAATCGGACGTTTTTTACTCAAGTTATGTGTTAACGGACACATATATATATATATATATATATATATATATATACATATATAAATTTGAACGAATAGTGTTTTTGGCATCTGGTGACCTCAAAACAAAAAGTTATCATGGTCTCGGGCTTAAGTCTTACCATGAGACCTACGGTAATAGCTTCTTCCCTATAGGGGAAATTCGCTAAAACGAATAAATAAAAAAAATGAAATTAGTAAGGCAGCAGTAATGGTATATAAATGGTGATAGGAGTATTATAGAGTGTATTCTGACTGGAAAACCTGTCTGATGACTAAGTCATACATACCCAGATTTATTGAAAACTATGTACCTTTCTTACAAAAATGGCAATTGGGTGCTTAAGACTTGATAGTTTGAAAACTTGTTGTATTAATACATAATACAGTATAAACATAAGTTTGTTTAATTTATAAAACCCAATAATATTATTAATTAAACACATAACTACCCTCATTTGAATTTATCGCGTTGTATTACCAATCAGGTTGTGAGATACAACCTCTCCAATCCTCAACGATATTTATAACTACGTATTATTAAACAACGCGATGTGTCTAGAGAGGTAACAACAGACTTGTGAAAGGGCACAAAGTATTAAAAGAATAAATACCATTTAATCTATATTTTTACAATAAACATTTGAAAACCCCCACCTTTTTGAAACTAAACATTGTTTTAAAAACTGGGTTGGTTTAAAAAAGTAAAGCAGCTATGACACCTTGTATTTGGAAAATACCAATTAAAATATTAGCTAAAAATACAGTCTCAATAAGACGATTTTTACATTAGGCCTACATTTAATTAAGTCAATCGAATATCGTAGTCAAAACGAATCTAAAAAAATCTTTCCAAAAAAGAAATGTAACCGTTGCATCTTTTAAAGACCTATTGTAACCTTTATAAAGCCTATTATTAAATTTGTTCGTAAGATACTGAACCCTATACCTTATTATTTAAATGAAAGCTTTGAGAAGACGATCAGCATTTGAGACCTTGCGTTGATGCTTGAACTCTAACAAGGAGGGTCGAATTCCACAAAGCAGCATTTTCTTTCAAGCGTAATTTATTGAAGCTATTTAATCCTTTGAGGAAGAAGACGCAAGAGAATCAGTTTTTGTTGAGATGAAAAAGTTAAATAAACATCTGGGTAGTTCTGGAGTGAATCTAACGTGATATTTAATGTTTTTATGAAATCATAGTTAATGAGTTTGATTTTTATGTAACTTTTATTTTAATCCTACAAAATAAGTGCTCAATTGAAATTATTGTTTGTAACCAAGCTTTTTTAAAGGATTTGGAACTCGAGGAGGCTGAGAAATATTTTAAGATTTAGCAAACTAAAATAAGTACAAATTTAAAATGTTATCAAATATCAAGTTATTTTAGTATTTTAGCTATATTTACGTATAAATAACAAAATAAACTAAATACTTTAGTTAACTATAAAATTATACAACATTTATAGATATTTACGAATATGGTTCCAAGTCCGAATACACACTAATTTTAATAACTTATAACGTTCTGGAAGTAATATTTACCGAGAAATTGGAATAAAATTTTAACACTTATGACTAAAAATAAAGTTATAATAACGTGTTAATCAAAAATTTTTAACCTTATCTCAATTATATTTGTTACTTGTTCTAAAATTGTATGCTTGGCGTTTTGAAATGGATGAATGTAAAAGCAGAACCCACATCGTATCGGAGCTAAATTTTTGATTCAAAGGCATTAAATTCATTTTTACAAGATTGTATGAAATATTTAATGATTCATCGTTTTACCACATTTAAAATTAACGTGGTCATGTTTTTCAGCAGAGGTAAACAATCGACGTAATAAGAATATTAAATATACATATATAAACAGGATGTAGGTTTGTTTGTTTGTTGTATTTGAGTATTTGAAGTTATGGACTCGGACACCGTTGGACCGTTTGCCAAGAAACTTGGTATACATATGTAAAATTTCACGGAGAAGGTTTTTAAGCCATCCATTTCGTTCCTAACTCAATTGGGTTCCTCCCAAGAGGCCCAAAAGGGTTCTCATATAAACCTTATGGAAAGTTATTGTTGTTTTCATAAAAGCTTTTTGTTTACTTGAACAGGTGATATTGGTTTTAGTTTGTAATAGTCGAAGGAATAACGTCTGCCGGGTAACAGCTAGAATATATATATATATATATATATATACATACACACACACACATATATATATAATATACATACACACACACATATATATATATATATATATATATTAAGACTAAAAGGTACGTGAAAATCAATTATAAAATAACTACATAAAGCCACTTTATAAGTTAGAGAAGTCAGTTCACTGCATGGTTATATTTTGCTTATGCGTAGTATATACTGCATAATTTCTTTTGTCGAAAGGGGTCCAAGCGTGGAGTGAAAGCCCGCCTTTGGCATTGTATCTTGGTAAATAAAATCATCCATTAATATTTAATTGCATTAACTAATTAAAAAAAAATCATTATTATAACAAAATATACAAATTCATTTTCTGAATCTAAATAATTAAATTTGTTCATTTTAGCGAATTTCCCCTATAGGGAAGAAGCTATTACCGTAGGTCTCATGGTGAGACTTAAGCCCGAGACCATGATAACTTTTTGTTTTGAGGTCCCCAGATGCCAAAAACACTATTCGTTCAAATTTATATATATATATATATATATACATATACAGGGTTATTCAAAAAGAATGGTGCAAAAGTAAGGTTACTGCATTTGCATACTCTTGCAAAATCATGAAAACAGAATAAAACTATTTCTTATACTAACAAGTTTTAATTTACATTAAATTATATGCATTACAAATGCTCAATGTGAGCTCCATTAGAAAGTCCGCAAATATCCAGGCAAAATTCCAACTCAGCCCAGACATTCTGTAGCATTTCCTTGGTTATGGACTGCACGGCTTCTATCATTCGATGTCTTAATTCTTGCAGGGTTTGGGGCATAGGAGGGTAGTACACTTTGTCTTTGATAAACCCCCACAAGAAAAAATCACATGGCGTTAAGTCGGGCGATCTTGGCGGCCAGCGCATCAAAGGACGGTCTTCATTTCCAGAGCGTCCAATCCAACGGTCTGGCAACATATCGTTCAAAAACTCACGCACTTCAGACTTGAAATATGGAGGAGCACCACCTAGCTGAAAAACTACGTCTGGAACATCTTCAATAAGCTGAGGAATGAGCCATTCTAACAAGGTATCTAAGTAAACGATTCCAGTTACAGTGCCTTCAATGAAAAAGAAAGGTCCATACACTTTACGGTTGCTAAGAGCACAAAGAACATTCAGTTTAGGCGAATCTCTTTCGTACTCGATAAACTCTCTTGGCTTTTCTCTACCCGCCATTCTTACATTATGGCGATTCACTTGTCCACTGAGGTGAAAGGTAGCCTCATCACTAAACACTACTCTCTCAGCAAAGCCATCATTTTCAAATTGTCTAATCACATCATGGCAAAAATCTGTGCGTTTTGGCTTGTCAGTAGGCTTAAATGCCTGTAACAGCTGCAGTTTGTATGGTTTTCGTCTCAAACGCTTGCGTAAAACACGCCATACCGTGGACTGCGGAATATGAAGTTCCCTACCAGCTTTGACTGTCGAGGTTTTTGGACTCCGCGCAAACTTAGCTTTGATTCTCTCCACAGCGTCTGGCGAAGTCTGAGGACGGCCCGAACTCTTCCCGGCACACAAACATCCAGTTGTCTTGAATTGCCTCACCCAACGAGCTATGTAGTTCCGATGAGGAGCCTCCTTCCTGAATTTGGTCCGAAAGTTCCACTGAACACCAACAATAGCATTAGTACGAGCGAACTATAAAACACAAAATGCTTTTTCTTGTTTTGTAGTAGCCATTTGTTGACAGGCTTCGTGTACTCAACCAAGCAACTGAGACAAAACATAACCTTGCCAAAACAAACTTATAAACACGCCCTTTCCATTGTTGTAACAATCAGCTGTTTGAAATCACGGAAACAGTCGTACCAACCGTTTAGTTTTGCACCATTCTTTTTGAATAACCCTGTATATATTTGTGTGTGTCCATGAATGCGATAACTTGAGTAAAAAACATTCGATTTCGATGAAATTTAGCTCAAATGTGTAAAGTGACATTCATGACATTAAGTTCGAAAACCAGAAAAATCGGACCGTGGGAAAGGGGGTTTATGGGTTTCAAAATGATTCAAAAATAAGTTTTTTGCACATTTTACCCTGAAATTTTTAAAACCCATAATTTTTATTTTGACCATTTTATAGGGCTTTAAAAAAATAATACGGTATTTTGAATTATTAACCTAGGTGAAGTGGTTATGGAGAAATCCAAAAAACGTGTTCATAAAATCTCTCATGTTAATCTTATGGGCAAATGGTTCTTAGCTTTTCCTCAATTAATTCTACTGTAAACTTCACATTTGCTTTTACCTATCAGTTTAGCTCTACAAAACAATCATTTTAGTGTTTAAATTGTGAATCTACCAACCGTTGCCGAGATATGCTGAACACAGTACGTTGTCCGATGTTATCCTTATGGAGAATATTTAAAATTTGATATCTCGATTATTTATGAACGTATATTGATAAAACTTGGTATGTGGCTTCACCTAGTACTGGTATGTTGATATTTGCACAACCAATTTTTTTTGTTGATTATCCCCTTAGCAGCAAACTTGTATACTCATCCCTAATGTTATTCTTATGGAGAATACGTAAAGTTGTACATCGCCCTTAATTATGAACATAAATTATTAAAACTTGGTATATAGCTTCACCTGGTTGAATTATATTGATAATTGCAAAAAAATTGTAATCTTCTTTGTTGCAGCAAACCTACGTACTCATCCCCAATGTTATTATTATGGAGAATAATTACAATTGTATATAAGCTTATTTGTGAATATATTTTGATGACACTTGGTATGCGGCTTTATGTGGTACTAAGACATATATTATGCATGGGTAATTCGCATAGTACGCAGGTTTGCTGCGACGGGGATATTTACGCTTATTGTGATACGGTATTTACTATTTAACTCTGGAGTTGTCTCAGCTACCGCATAAGGAGTGGTGTTTGATACCACTGATAAGTTTTAAAGTAAATTTAACTGTCCTGTCATAGAATTGGTTATTCAAAATGACACAGTTCAATATTTTGCCAGATATGGTATATAGCCACATATGGGGAAACAGACATGGTTTAATCTGGTCAGATGTGGGAAATATATATGTCCTTAAATGGTTTTATATAGATTATCAGATATGGTCTTACCTGTCCAGATATGTAACCCAAATATGGATTCATCCGGACATATATGGTATTATATGGCCAGATATAGGAAAGAGATAAGATCATATCTGAAAAAAATATGGTCTTATCTGGACAGATATGGGAACTATATATGGTCTTATATGGACAAATATGGGATCTATATATAGTCTTATATGGACAAATATGGGATCTATATATGGCCTTACATGGTTTTATATGGATAATAATATATGGTCACGTCTAAATTATCAGATATTTAATTCCCATATATGACCTCACCTAGACAAATATTCTTATGTGGCTAGATACAGGAAACGAGATATGATCATATCTGGTCAAATATGGAACCCAGATAAGGCCTTATCAGGACAGATATGGGTTCTATATATGTCCTTATATCACCATATATAAACAAAATTGCAACAAACAAAGACCGATGAGAAAGTAAGAAGTGTTTCAGGGAAACTTTTACTTATTTTTAGCGAATTTCCCCTATAGGGAAGAAGCTATTACCGTAGTCGGCATGGTAAGACCTAGGCCCGGGACCATGATAACTTTTCGTTTTGAGGTCCCCAGACCCCAAAAACACCATTCGTTTGAAACTGTATATATATGTGTCCGTGGGTGCGATAACTGTCGTAAAAAAGGTACGATTTTGATGAAATTTGGTAAAAACGTGTAAAGCAGCATTTATGACTTTAAGTTCGAAAACCAGACAGATCGACCTATCCGAGGGGGTATTTTGGGGGAGTTTTGTACCCCAAAAATGGGTTTTGTGGGTTTTTTACACATAATTTTTGAAAAAGTGAAATTTTATTTTTTGCCATTGGAATCAGCTTAAAAAGACGCACAATTTGATGTTTTAATCATTTCTCTACGTCAATTTGTTACTGAGATATTGAAAGTGCTAAACACAGTACGTTGTCCAATGCTATTTTTATGGAGGATAAGACAAATTTTATATCTCGCTTATTTGTCAACTTATCCTGACGAAACTTGGTATATTGCTTCATTTCATTGTGGTCTATTGATATTTGCACAAAAACCCATTTTTTGGCCGATAGTTTCCGTAGCAGCAAACCTGCATACTCAGCCCCATGTTATTCCTATGGAGAATAAATAACGTGTTATCTCCTTTAATTTTGAACATAAATTAATAGAACTTGGTATGTGGCTTTACCTAGTTGAGTTATATTGATATTTGTATAAAAACCCCATTTTTAGTGTTCCTTATTTCAGCAAACCTGCATACTCAGCCGCCATATTATTCTTATGGAGAATAATTAAAATGTCATAAATCGTTTATTTATGAACGTATATTGATGAAACTTGGTATGTGGCTTTATGTGGTATTAAGATAATATTATATGCATTGGAAATTCGCTGAGTATGCAGGTTTGCTGCTACGGGGGTATTATTTAAATAACATCAATTTTAATTTTTGGGAAAGTATATCTTAAAGTACACCATGCATACCAATTGTTATTATGATATTATGTTAAGTGTAATAAAGTACTATGATTAGGTATTATATTAATTAATTTTAAGTGTTTTGATCAATAAACAATTGGATCAATACAACTGCGATCAGTCTTTCAGCTTCAAGCAATGTAAACATTAGGGAATGTCACTACAAAAAACATTACTGCACAAGTTCGTCTTTATTGAAAAACGAAAATTCCAGTTAAATAATAATGTCTTGTAGTTTAGTTAATGGGCGAGATGCCTCCTCGAGTTGACGATTTTAAAACGTGGGAGAGCTTTCTTGTCCGTAGTATTTGTCTACTGGCAATGACTATATATATGTAGTCATTGCTACTGGTCTTTCGGGAGAGCTACAATACGCTGGCGTATAAAGAGAACCCCGCATTTTTTATAAATAAATTAGTCGGTTGGAAAGGGAAACAATCCAAGTAGTATGATTTTCATATATTTCGTTGTAAAATCTCTTAGGCAATTTTTAATATGCTTATTTTTCTTTAACATACATGTTTTTGTCATAGACCTGCCTTGCCTTTCTCTATGGGGAAGTAAGAAATACGAGCGACACCAAAGAAAAAGATTACCAATCGTTCTTTCACACTCTCGCAATTTATTAAAGAGTAGTAAGGGGTCCAACTGCAGGAAAAGTGAGTATTAGTTAAAAATTCTGCATTAAACTTGTTATTTTGCAAAAGAAAATATTTTTAACCATTAAGTTAACGAGTTTAAAACGTGGTAACACTTACCCCAATTCATCTCAGTGAAAAACACATTTGAATGGTAAATAAAAACATGGTACCATATCTTATTAATAAACACTAGATCTATATCAAAGGACTACACGGTATGTCGGCTGAAACACAAACACGAAAAAACACGATAAAACTGTTAAACTACTTAGATTTTAAATCTTTAAGATTCACGACCACCACTGATCACTTGAACGCCCCAGCTGATACTGACGAAAATTGGAGTTGTGCTAAAATACCAACCCCTAACACCTAGACGAGTCATCGGTGAAGGGACGATGTCCGGTCGGTGTCAAACATGTAAAGAGCCCGCAAATCCCTTAAAACGTCTGTCGATCGCCGCCGACACCACGTGTTCTTGGACTGCTCCGTGTAAAATAGCTTCCACCACTGCATAAGTGTTTTTAAAGAACAAGCTGTTACAAATATATATTCAAATGTTTTGTTCAGTGCCGTCAGAAACTAATAAAATGTTATTCAAGAACCACCCCCCCTCCCTAAATATACCCTACAAGTAACCGTGCGGTGCGAGACGTGATATGAAGCGACATCATTTTCTATTTAAAATCAAAGAAAAAGAATTGCCAAACAGTTGATTTAAATATCTAGTGATTCTTTAGGTATAATGAATCGGTAAGCTGACTATGGCGCCGTTTACACGACGCATGAAACTAGCTCAAACTCTCTGAGAGTAAAACCCTTTCTCGTGTATCCCGGGCTTTTAAATTGTTGGTATGCTCACTTTATGTTGTAATAGGTTTTGTTTGGGCTATATTAATAAGTGTAGGAACCATAAACACAAGGAAGGGTTTTGGTTTCATTTAATCTACAAGCGATAGGAGCTAATCAGTATTAATCATTACTGATTTGCATCCAACCGTTACTTGCCATGAATTGTGTAGTGTTTATCCTTGTTTGTATATATATTATGTGTTTATGCTTGTTTATATATTTATTATGTGTTCACACGTTCTGGTAAGTCAGGGAGAGTCAAGGAGTTTGAAAGGTCAGAGAAAAAGTTGAAGAATTCCGAAAGTCAAGGAAAATGCTTGTTATGTGATATAAGTCAGGGAAAGTTTTTAATTTAATCGTAAATGCTAAGAAATATTGTACAAAACTTAAATTGGTTTATATGGTGCAACTAAGAGGAAGTAAAACATAACTGGTAAGGCAATACATGTATTGGACAACATCATTAAAACATTAAAATAAAAATAAAATAGAATAATCAGGATTGAAATCGGTATAATTGGATGGCTATAAAGAAGACGGAGACTGATATGAAACATATTTGTTCACATATTAGGAACCTATTGTAAATAAAGTGTACATTTCAAGTCAAGAGTCGGCCCTCGGCGGCTCTCTGACTGGTCTATACTATTACAGAGGTCGACATTGGGTACAGCAAAATGAAGCTGTCACAGTATTGGTAAGTCTTTTGGCTATCCAGTGTGACAACTTCCCTTCCTTGGTTCCTCCTTGTCTCTTCTGGGGGCTTGACTCCCAGTTGAGTCTGGATACCCAGTCTAGTCCAAGTGCTTGGAGGGAGTAGTGGATCTTCCTTGCAGCCTGGGACGGGTGCCTGGGAGGAAGGGCCCTTACCCGACGGTCTTCGGTCTGCCGGGCTGGGGGACGAACCGTCCTGGGGCCACTCAACCCCTGAGAGGTTGGAGGCTCTGTGCGATGGCGGTCCCTGTCTGGTGGACTTAGGAGGCGTCGGGTTACAGGGCGAATCGTCCTGGGGTGTTGCCACCCACAGAGCCCGGGAGCTAAGTAAGTCTCTCTCCCCCTTTCTGGAGCGAGGCAGACTGACCCCATCCTACCACCTTTCCCATCCCTCTTTTCCCTCTTTCCGGTGGCTGTACAATATCCCAAGGGAGACGTGCCTAGCTGGCTATGCCGGGGCCTCCTAATCTCTCCAAAACAAACAAAAAAATAAGTCAAGAGTCAGGGAAAATTAACTAATTTTTGTAAGGGAAAGTCAGGGAAATCAGTAACCAAATAATAGTGTTATAACTACTTTATGTGTTAAAATAAACTTACCTGTACTAATATTTTTAATAACAATTAAAACACATCTATTGTAACCATATATGATCTACAAAACAGATATGGGAACCAAATATGGACAAATATACCTGATATGGAAGTTTTATTTGAAAACAATCTCAGATATCTGGAAAAAATCCCATATATGAAAGCTATTTCTGGATAAAAACTCCATATAAGGTAGCTATATCTGGACAAAAATTCCATATATGGTAGCCATAACTAGGCAACAAAACCAGATATGGGAGACACATTTGGCCAGCAAGTCCAGATAAGAGGCCATATAAGAACATGGAAATCATATCTATCTGGTCTGATCAAATCAGATCTGGAATTTTGATATGGCCAGAAATAACCTTTTCATAAGGGTTCATTCGTTGTCAAAGCAATAATTCCGGATTTGTAAGTGGTCAGCTTCGTGACATTCTGCAAGGCTGTCCAGAGGTCATGCTTTGAGTGTGTTAGCAGATTTGTGTGCCGGCAGCCGTCTTACTTTGATTGGTAAACGGTTTTGCAACCAATACTTTAATCAATCAATCAATCAATCAATCAAAATATCTTTATTATCTGTACATTATTGGTACATTGAATAGTGTCAATACATTACATTTAAAATGATTGTAATATAAACTTAAAAATATAATAATGAACAAAACTTCATTTACATACAATGATTTTAAGCATCTGCACTAATCAAATTAACTAACTTAACTAACCAGCACCTTCAAAAAACTCCTCTATGGAGTAAAAAGCCTATCGGTCAAGAAACCTTTTAATTTAGTTTTAAATGCATTTAAATTGTTATTATTTTTAATATAACTTGGTATGTATTTCATAAATCTTGATCCATTGTAGGTTGTTTTCTTTTCAAAAAATTTTAATCGATGCTGATCAGTCTGAATTTCATTCCCTCTTCTTGTATTGTAAGAGTGTGTTGATTGTTTAACGTTACTTTTTGAGGATTAGATTTTACGTAGATGATTGAATCAAAAATAAACTGCCCATAAACTGTTAAAATGTTTAAACCTTTGAAGTGTTCTTTAACAGATTCATCTTTTGTCAGTTTCAAAATTTTTCTGATAGCTTTTTTTTGGCTTTTTAGAATCATATCTAAAGAAGTTTTATTCGCAGAACTATAGATGCAGATACCGAATGCTATATGTGAATGAATGAATGAAAAGTATTCTCAGTATTCTAAGTATTCTAGTGGCATAGTCATACATACCTAAATGGAGAACATAGTTGGCCATGTCTCTAATAGCTCCAAGACACTGACACAATACACAAACACAGACACTGTCAAAACTTAACACTCTTTAAAAGGTGGCCCAGAGTGCTCAAGCTGATAGACTCCACAAATAACCCTCAGTCCCTTATTTTGCAACCAAGATTTTGATTGCTCTGGTTGAACACTGCCTAGCACCATAGAGTATGTGGGACTAGTAAAAGGCGAAAAATCCCAACAAACCCTAACAATTTAGTCTAACAAACTAGTGCGGTGTATATGGTTTGAGACGTCTCAAGAGGTGTACTACTCTATTAACTTTGACGTTCAGGTGTTCGATATGATTTGACCCTGAGAGCTGAGGGTCAAGTGTGAAAGCCAACAGCCTGACTGGCTCGTTTCCATCTAATTCTTTACAAAGGCTAACCACATTTCTTGGGTAAATATTGAGCAGAGGTTGGTTTGGTTGGTGTTAGAAATAGTGAGCAATATTAGTTTTGTCGCTTCTAATAATTAAAACTTCCTCAGTTGAGTATTGATTGAGAAACTCTCACACAAGATAAATCACTATGAATCCGTTGTTTACGATTTCAAAGGATGTTTTATTATTGTCGTGACAATAACTAACTTGCACGATACAAATGATTGTGTGATATAAAACAGTTCATTAAAAACTACCATTATTATCAGGTTACGGGAAAACTACCAAAGTTAAACCAACCAATCATTGTACTGCAAATACCTTCTCGGAATTAATTGTGACCGACAATGTCCAATTATACGACTGATCCGAACATTGTTCACTGGAATACAATTACTCTACAGAATCTTCTCGCTAATTATTTAATCGTATAATTGGAGTTACCGTGTACCAATAAAGTTGTATCATAATTAGTTGTTAAAGTTCACAATGGTTGTATTTGCTCCAATCCTCATTGAACCAAAGCCAAGCGATATTAAGATAATGAGTATTTCATCGATATAATGTTTTTAAACTTTAGGAACTAAGCCACTATGGGCTGAGTTATCAATGCTCAGCCAAGGGATATGGGCAGAATTATCAATGCTCAGTCAGGGGATATGGGCAGAATTATCAATGCTCAGTCAGGGGATTTAGTTTGAACTATCTATGGTCAGCCAGAGGAAATGGGCTGAATCATGTATGCACATATCTATGCTCAGCCAGGGATTTAGTCTGAATTATCTATGCTCAGCCAGGGGATATGGGCAGAATTATCTATGCTCAGTCAGGGGATATGGGCTGAAACATCTATGCTCAGTCAGGGGATATGGGCTGAAACATCTATGCTCAGTCAGGGGATATGGGCTGAAACATCTATGCTCAGTCAGGGGATATGGGCTGAAACATCTATGCTCAGTCAGGGGATATGGGCTGAAACATCTATGCTCAGTCAGGGGATATGGGTTAAATCGTCTATGCGCATATCTATGCTCAGCTAGGGGATATGGCCTGAATTAGACCGTAATTAAACATAGCATTTGATTTATCGATAATATAACCTAAAATTCGTTCGATATTCTTTTCATGATATAAAATTAATGTAGATTTAAATACGGATTACTTAAGTAATAGTATGACTACCATTTAATAGTAATAACATATTAACAGTATGTTACTGCTCATTGCTTTTAACTTAATTAATAGCCTACTTTATTAGTAGTTGTTCAATAAGTAGTTTTTAATCGTTGTATCATTTACTAAAAAACCTGAAGAATAGTCGCAGAATTATTTTTTATCTTTGAAACTTTGATTAATAATATTTAATCAATATTATTTTGTCACAATGTAGTTTTGTATTAAATTTACGAAAGTGTCCCCGTCGAACTATTACCATTTTTAAAATAAACCAAATAGCCTTCTTTATTTTACTGGTATTTTTTCCAAAATAATTACTTACGTAAACAGCTTATAATTGTCAACTGTAGCTTGGTAATGTGTTTTCACCCGGAACATGTTTCAGACTAATTACCGTCCATCTTCAGCAGCGGCCGAAGAAACTGAAAGTAACTCACGTATTGATCTGTGCAAATTAACAGGAATGCATATTATTTTCACCAAGTATCATATATATATATTCCATTTGTATATGTTATAGTGTAAAAAGTTTCAGTGCAAAAACCTAATGTGTGAATTAAGTGAATAAATAAATTATTTATATTTTTCCAGCTAACAGAATATTGATTACCTTAATTACCTTGCTTTGAGTATGCCTTGGTTGCCTTCTCAAAAGAAATTTACGGACGAAATTTTCATAAATCTGTGGTATGTACTCTTACCAATGAGAGGCCATTCTGAACTACGAAAATTCAAATATGCCAAGTGGTATATCTCACTGAAATATGTAATTGTTATTCTCGGTTTGTGACAAAGGCTTTACTTTGGAACAACATAAAGTTAGAGGAAATAGATTTTCCCAGGGGTTTGTCTAAGGTTAAAACAAGTCATTTCTCGCTTTATCTTTTTAATTTATTAGACTTTTAATTTACCCGCTAAGACGAGCTGAACTTTATTATATGTTTATGTTTAAGTGTAATTTTTAATATTAATTTTTAATTTAAATTTAATATTAAATTAATTTTTAATTTAATATTAATTTAAAATTTATAAAATTAATTTGGTAAAGAGGTAGATTTTTTCAATAAATAATAATTTTTCACAATCACATGTAGAGCTAAAACGTAATTGAATTTTAATGGCATGATTTTTACTTCGATAGAGAAATATGTTTTATTTGTGACTTAAATTGTAGTTTATTCGTTTATGCAATGTATTCAAACCATAATTCTAAAAATTTATATTTTAGCAGGTTGAGCGAAAGGGAGTGAGTCGTCGTTTTGAGCAGCGTCCGTCGGTAGGAGGTCGTCGTTAAACTGTTCTATAGACCCACAGTTTACGTTTACACCTCAGTAGCGCTTCTGCTTCAACTACTGATTCATCTCAGTTTTCAACAGAAAACTGTTAACTTCTCGATTAACGTAATATATATTTTATAATTTTATTAAGTAAATCGTTCGTATACATACGAACAATATTATTTTGTGAAAAACGTTTATTTAACTAAACTAGGTTAACATATCATGATAGAGGTAGTTATTTAAAACCTGCTGATATTGGTTTGGTTTTATTTTAAAGTATAATTACAATACCCAAAAGTAGTTTGAATAGTCATTACAGTAAAATAAATACATAAATAGCCTTGATACCTCAGATAATCTGGTATCTTTTCAAAAATATTTACTTACGTAAGCAGCCTATAGATGCCAACTGTAGCTCATTAATGCGTCTTCACACTGAACAGACGATACACCTTCCATCTTCAGCAGCGGTCGAAGAACTTACAAAAATCCCATTTGGCAATGGTTGTCAATTCACAGACACACATGCGACAAAGTACATAGTTAAATTTAAGTCACATTTATTTATAACACTAATTGCGGCACGCACACACAACGGATTCATTCCGGTCAAATTTTGTAGGCCTACTGAAGTATTGAATCAGAGGGGGTCAAGGACACGTCACCTAATCCAGAATTCAAGGAATCTTTATACACAATACAATATAACAGGATAAAAAAAACTACGTCTCACAACACTAGAAAATATATGTACACTTATACTGTTCTTACATACTTACTTATACTGTACAAGACGGTAAATATACACCGAATCAGCGAATTACAGAAACAAGATGGCGTACAGCTTATATACTTGTGCTATTATACCTATGAGTATATAAGCTGTATGTCATCTTGTTTCTGTCATTCACTGATTGGGCCTGATGATGACCAGTATGACTCGGTTGAAATCGATCGCATTGTACCATTTATTTTGTATGTTTTCCGTCTTGTATGTAAGTACAGTATAAGAGTAAATATATTTTGGGAGTTGTGAGTCGTAGTTTTATTTGATCCTGTTAAGTGAAACAACACGTACTCAAGAAACTATAACATATATAAATAGATTAAATGTAAATTAATTATTATAACAAATAGATATACATTCCTATAAAAAATACCTGTTAATATACACAAATAAATAGTGAGTTACTTGAACAGAATCAAGAATTCTTTGTCATCAACTAAAAAATAATACCATAGAAAATCTTAAATATATGTCATACACTCAGTATCACTCAATCAGTATAAAACAAAATACTTGTTTTTAATTATATCAATATTGTAATTAACAACTAAACATTCACGTTGTCATTTAAAAACTAGTGGAGACTGTAGTAAATAGCCTACTCTTCAACGAGAAATTATCTGAGCTTTTTTGAACTTACCTGTTAGTTATTTTCTGAATTATGTTTGGACTGTGGTGTAGATAAGGTAAATATTTTAATACTGTTTGGATAGCACTTATTTTCAATCTATTTATAGTACTAAATTAGGAGTTAATAATTTATTTCGACGTAAGATATGAAATTACGAATGTTAGATATATCGTATTGACTGTAATACTCATATTAAATTGAGTTATATTAATACGTTTTTCATTGAAATTAAAATAGCGGCAAGGTTCAGGGTTCACCCCGCTGATAAATCTGCGTCGGTGCGTGGAAATATATTGTTAAGAGAAGAAAAGGAGTGTTGCAGAGGTCCATAGGATTTAAATTTGCGACTATGATAATTATGTTATCAACAGACTATAAATGGCATGTGATAGATGAAAGCCAATGCTCTTGATACTAGTTTTAAAATTTCAAAATAATGTTATCTTAGGGTGTTATAGTTTGAAAAGTATGTTTTTTGTACTTTTAAAAGGACAACAAAATTGTTAATAAAATCAAAAAACAAAAATTAAAAGATACATCCATAGATAATATTTGCCTCTTCAATATTATATGTTAAATTAACTTTAATTGTTTATGAAACCGCTGTAAAGTGAAATCCTTCAAACTCTTATATGCACATTATACCGCGCGGCAGGGGTGGGCCGGAGCCTTAACATTAGCAAGTTTATTTATACATGTAGCGTGACCTCACTAAAATTCCTTGCTTGTTTTTCTGACAATAAGAAGAGTGGAAGTGAAGGCTAACATTTAGGTAGTACAAGTTGGACTCTAATTAATTGGAGTTTTTACGGTCTTTACTTAAAAATGTGAGATGTAATAACATAGTGGTTTATATTAGAAAAATGTTGAATATGAAGATTATGTGCAAAAAGTGTAAATAAATTTAATTTTCAGTGTTATTTTAGTTCAGTTATCTTTCGATTTTTAACTGATTGAAAATGAAGTATAGATCAATGATCAGTTTATAATAGTAAGCCGAATAGACCTCATGGTAAATTGGAAAATAAAAAGTAATCATAAGCGTCACTCTGCCATTACGTTTAATGATTTTGTATGGATAATTTTTTAACGAGTACATTTTTACGGCATATCGCATTTGTGTTAAGTAGTGTGCCTAGTGTTATGGGTAGTAATCGAGAAAGCTATAACACATAAACATAGTTCTCATTAAATGGTAGTTAATTGTTTTGTGATTATTTTTAAATGCTATAAAACTGGTGACAGAAAATCTGGAAACAGGTTGTAACCATAGTAGTGGCAAACCCAGACTTTAACATATGCTTTAACACGTTTTTCCCATAAGATTATCGTAGGGATCAAAAATTAAGCACAAGCCCGATCCTAAAAAAAATCAATCTATACAAATTTCCTCTTTAGCCTATACTAGTGTCCAATCCCTGCCTATATTAAATAAATTTTTCCAAACCCAATCCTCCCCCAATTAAAAAAAATTTCAAAATTAGGCTAAAAAACTAACTTTGGTGTTTATGGTCCTACTTGTCTGAAATTTGGATATGTTATTGTCCTAAGCTAATGCTTTAATAAATTCCACCTACATTTCCCAAATTTACTATTACGGTAAAATATATACAGTATTTTGAAAAATTCTGCCAATTGCCAAATTCTTTATTTACTGTCCGATTTGACTGATTTTTGGATATGTTATAGCCTTAAACTATTATTTGTATAATCACCATATATAAGTTCCAAATTTGATACTTTGTATAGTTTAAATATATAAAACCATAATAAATTTGGTGTTTATGGTCCAATTTGACTGATTTTAGCGAATTTCCCCTATAGGGAAGAAGCTATTACCGTAGGTCTCATGGTAAGACTTAAGCCCGAGACCATGACAACTGTTTTTTTTGAGGTTCCAGATGACTAAAACACTATTTGTTCACATTAGTTAACAATAATATAATAATCTATATATATATATATATATATATATATATATATATAGTATATATTAGAGTGTAATAATATATATCTATATATATTTATATATATATATCTATATATGTGTCCGTGAATACGATAACTTGAGTATAAAACGTCCGATTTCGATGAAATTTGACTCAAATGTGAAAAGTGACATTTATGAATTTAAGTTCGAAAACCAGAAAAATCGGACTTAGGGAAAAAGGGAGGTTTATGGGGGTTTTAAATTTTCCAAAAATCAGTTTTTTTGCATTTTTTACCTTACAATTTTTAAAACACTTAATTTTGGTTTGGACCTTGTTATAGAACTTAAAAAAAAAAATAATATAGTATTTTTAATTATTAACCTAGGTTAAGTGGTTGCGGAGAAAATCCAAAAACCTGCTCATAAAATCTCCCATGTTAATCTTATGGGAAAAAGGGTTATGGCTTTTCCTAAGTTAATTTTAATGTAAACTTCACATTTGTTTTTACCAATCGATTCAGCTCCACAAAAAAATCATTTTGGTGTTTAAATTGTAATTCTACGTCCAACCGTTGGAGAGATATTCAAAGTGCTAAACACAGTACGTTGTCCAATGTTATCCTGATAGAGAATATCTAAAACTATCAAAATTACAAATAACAGCGAGAGCTCGACAATAATCTTCTTTGAGCATGATCTCCTAACACGTTTCTAACGTTTCTAATGAGGTTTCTAGCCTAACCACACTTTTTCCCAAATTATTATTTTTTTATTTACAGGTTTACTATTAGCGAATTTCCCCTGTAAAATATAATCTATTACTGTAGTAAGACTTAAGCCTGAGACCATGGTAATTTTTAATTTTGAGACCCCCAGATGCCAAAAACACCATTCGTTCAGATTTGTATATATGAATGAACATGTATAAAACTCTACATGTTCATTCATATATACAAATTTGAACGAATGGTGTTTTTAGCATCTGGGGTCTCAAAATTAAAAATTATAATGGTCTCAGGTTTAAGTCTTACTACAGTAATAGATTCTTTTCTACAGGGGAAATCCGCTAATAGTAAACCTGTAAATAAAAAAAATAATAATTTTGGGAAAAGTGTGGTTAGGTACCTCATTAGAAACGTGTTAGGATACAATCATGTGACTCATCCATGTTCATAGGAACATGTAGAAAACAAACAAGGGATCCGGATTTTTTACATACTTCTAAAACCTATTCACTATGCTGCACATGTTATATATTTCGTGTCAGAAAAGATTTCGCATACCCCATTGACCTCAAAAACATTTATTTTAACTGGATAGAACAAATGCATTAAGGGAGCAATTAAGGGATAGAATTGAGGGGGCAATATTCGACTTGTTTATTCGAAACCACCAAAGCTTCAACTTTTCGAACGTGCCAATCAGCTGCACTGGTACGATGCTCAGAATTTACGTGCTGGATGACAAAGAACTCTCCTATTCTTATTCACAGTCTTCACGAAATGTAAACCAAAACTAATTTATGCCACGGTTATGGTTCAAAGGTGTGTTTAACCTTCCAATCCTTAAACATGTTACTGTCGTGAAACCCAAAATATATTAAAATATGTATTGACGTGCTTTAGCCTAAAAATTTTCTATATGAAAGTAAAAGTCATATATTTGGAAACAAATTTGTTACTTTTACATACAATCGGAATTAGACCAACTTCTAACTGGGTCGAATTGATGAAACTTGGCATGTGGCGTCACGTAGTACTGGTATATTGATATTTGCACAACAAATTGATTTTTTGTTGATTATCCCAGTAGCAGCGAACCTGCATAATCAGCTTCCATGTTATTCTTATTGAGAATAATTAAAATGTTATATAGTGCTTATTTATGATTGAATATTGATAAAACTTGGTATGTGGCTTCACCAAGTTAAATTCTATTTATATTTACATAAAAACCAATTGTTTGTGTTCCTTGTTTCAGCAAACCTACGTACTCATCACCAATGTTACTCTTATGGAGAATACTTAAAATTGTATATATCGCTTATATGTGAATATATTTTTATTAAACTTGGTATGTGGCTTTATGTGGTATTAAGACATATATTATGCATTGGAAATTCACTGAGTACGCAGGTTTGCTGCGACGGGGGTATTTGGGTATGTTATTGTCCTAAGCTAACGCTTTAATAAATTCCACTTACATTTCCCAAATTCGCTATTACGGTCAAAAATATTTTGAAAAACTCTGCCATTTTCCAACTTATTTATTTACTGTCCAATTTGACTGATTTTTTTATATGTTTTAGCTTTAACCTATTGTATGTATAATTATCATATATAAGTTACAAATTTGATACTTAGTATAGTTTATATATATATATATATATATATATATATATATATATATATATATATATATATATATATATATATATATATATATATTCTGGTTATATATATAAACCAGAAAAAAACTAACTTTGGTGTTTATGGTACGATTTGTTTGCAATTTGGATATGTTACTGTCCTAAGCTAATGCATTAATAAATTCCCATGTGCGGTCATGTGAACAGGGTCTCCCACCTGCTGAGATTTGCAACATTCCTGTATCTGAGTTTGTGAACTCATCAGTTTCTGACTCCTATAACGAAACCAAGAACCAAAATGGCGCTGATACACCTGAGAGCAGAGCATCCTACTCTTCATGGGCAAGTGTGGTGTCACCGCGAGAAGAGGATCGTTCCAGCGAACTATATGCAGCAGTGGATGATGAGAGTAAAGATCTACTCATTGTCTCTCCCTCAATACTTGATCATCGCAGCTTTCCACCACTAATTAGTCCCAGATGCAAGAAAAATGTGTATGACAGCATCTGCACAGCAAGTGAGAGTGTTAGTGATTCTTTTTTACAAGCAACTCAAGTCGGGGGCCTCTCAACCTAGACCAGCAGCTCAAAAATCCTGGAATGATTCAGAGTTTTCTTAACAGTTATGATGACCACCATTTATTAGATCCACTTAAGAATAAAATTGTTTTTGGATTATGCACATAAATATTCAGGGTGGGCTTTTGGATAAAATTAATGACTTGCAAATTATTTTGGAAAATACTAAAGTTAAAGTAGTTTGTTTAAATGAGCACTGGTTACAGGAAGAGCAGGGATTTGTTTTGAGTTCAATTGAACATTTTAAGTTGGCATCTTGTTTTTTTAGGCAACAGCATATAAAGGGAGGATCTTGCATTTTGTTACATCACAGTCTGGGGTTTACTGAGCGAATTGACCTGATGGTTTTAAATGAGGAATTTGTTTTTGAGTTGTCCAGCATTGAAATACTGGAGCTTTCGATAGTTATAATTTCACTTTATCGTATTCCAGATAGAAATAATGTAAATATATTTTTTCATAAACTTGAACATCTGTTTTGTTTATTACAAAGAGAAAAAATAGGAAACAAATATATATAGCTGCAGATTTTAACATAGATATACTGGAAACAACAAAATACCCTCAGATCAAGCATGATTTTCTAAATTTAATCTCTAGCTATGGTTACAGGGAAAATTTCCACATGCCAACCAGAATAACTAAGACTACTGAATCTTGCATTGATAATATTTTGACCAATAACTTATGCCAGGTATCTTCTAATGATAATATCAATGTTGAGTTGGGTATTTCAGATCACAGAGGCCTTTTCATTTGTGGTGTTCAGAGTCTTGCTGAGAAAAAAGTCAAAATAAGTAGCGTGACAAATAGATGTTTTTCCAAGGAAAATATTAATTCTTTTAGACAGACTTTACAAGATGCTGATTTAAACTGTGATAAAACAAAAAATGTTCAAGAAAATTTTAATAATTTTTATAATACTTTTTTGAGTGCTTTTAATCAACATTTTCCATTAAAAATTAGGCAAAAAAAGATATGCTTGAACACTACTCAAAATAAATGGATTACAGAGGGCATAACGATTTCGAGTAGACATAAGAGAATTTTACATAAGTTGTCTAAAGAATCACAAGATGCAAATTTCTTAGAGTATGTAAAAAAATATAAGAAAGTATTTAAGTCTGTCTGTCTAGCAGCTAAGTTGTCAGCTAATTGCAAGAAAATTAGATCATCAGAGAACAAAACTAAAACTGCTTGGAATATTGTTAACAAAGAGCTTTGTTCTAAAGGGAAGGATACAAATTTTCCAGATTTAATATTTAATGACATATTGTGTCAATCAGGTGACAGGATAGCAAATTTGCTTAATTTGAAATTTTTAAATGCGTCTTCTGACACAGGTGTCAAGTCATGCCTAAGTGATGCTCTTGGCTTTGTAGGAACTAATGTCGACTTGCCATTGCCTATTTTTAACTTTGAAGGAGTTTCTATTACAGACATTACAAATATTATAAAATCTTTAAAAAATAAAAAATCAGTAGGATGGGATGACATTCCTTTGAATTTGCTCAAGAGTACTCTAGATATTGTTGCAGATCCTTTGTGCCAATTAGTCAATCAATCTCTTAAAGCTGGTTATTTTCCGCTTCAAATGAAATATGCAGAAATTGTACCAGTTTTTAAGAAAGGGGATAAGAACATTGCCGATAATTACCGTCCAGTTTCTGTTTTACCAGTGTTATCTAAAGTTTTTGAAAGGGTGGTCTGCAAACAAATTTTGTCTTTTTTTGAAGAGAATCAAATTTTTTTCAAAAATCAGTATGGATTTAGAACTGGAAGAAATACTTCTTTTGCAATGGCTGATCTGGTTGAGCGGATTTTACTGGCCTTGGATGGATCGCAGAAGACGTGTGGTGTGTTTTGTGATTTATCCAAGGCTTTTGATTGTGTCGTGCATGAGATTCTGCTCGGAAAGCTTCAAGCCTATAACTTGTCCTTCACTGCTCTGTTATGGGTATCCTCATATTTAAAGAATCGTAAACAAAGAGTAATTGTTACAAAGGACTCTATAAAATTTAAATCTGAGTGGCAGGACATATCAGCTGGTGTTCCTCAAGGATCAATTCTAGGCCCTGTTTTGTTTCTGATTTACATTAATGACCTTGATAAGAATATAGGTGCTGATCTAATTTTATATGCTGATGACACTACAGCAGTTTTAAAAGCTACTAGCATGAAGGAACTTGAAAGTTTAACAATACAAACCATAAAAAATTTGGAAAATTGGTTTCAGGTTAACGGGTTGAATCTAAATTATAGTAAAACTAATTTGCTTAAATTTCAAACCAGTAGAAGTACTGACCCAAAAGAATTTGACATTTCTATAGATAATCACAGGGTTGTTTCGAGCTTCTCAACAAAATTCTTAGGTGTTGAATTGGACCTAAATTTGAATTGGAAAACTTATCTGCATGTAGTTGGAAAGAGGCTTAGCTCAGCTTGCTTTCAGATGTTAATATTAAGGGGTACCACCGATTTGGAAACTAGGCTAATGGTTTATTACGCATATTTTTATTCTATTATGCAGTATGGGATAGAATTGTGGGGATCATCAGCTGACGCATTAAATATTTTCAGAACTCAAAAGAAGATTATAAGAATTCTTACTTTTTCAGGTTATCGAGTTTCATGTAGACCCCTCTTTCGGAAACTTAATCTAATGACACTGCCATCCCTTTACATCTATAAATGTTTACTCTTGCTGGAAAACAATTTAAGATACATCGTTTGTGCCTGTATGGAAGATCTCCTTCCTATGCTGGGATGAAATTTTTCAACAGCCTTCCTCCTGGTTTGAAATCTAAAATTGGTTCAAACAGTTTTAAACCTTCCCTTAAAGAGCATTTGCTTACCAGTAGCTATTATAGTATAAATGAGTTTGTTTTGTAAAATTGATATATTTTTATAAGAAACGTAGGTATTTCTCGCCTTTAATCTGAAATTTGTTTTGTTTTGCTCACTTGTATTGGTTTGATTTTGTACGGTACTTGCTTGTCTTGGTTTTTGAATATTGTACTTTAGTTAAGTTTTAGTTGTAGTACCATTTGACCATGTCACCAGTTTGTATAGCATTGCTATGTAAAAAATGTAAAATGTGACAATAAATATAATTTGAATTTGAATTTGAATAAATTCCACCTACATTTCCCAAATTCAAAAATTTTTTGAAAAAATACTGACAATTGCCAACTTTTTTATTTACGCTTCGATTTGATTTTAGCGAATTTCCCCTATAGGGAAGAAGCTATTACCGTAGGTCTCATGGTAAGATTTAAGCCCGAGACCATGACAAATTATTTTTTTTAGGTCCCCAGATGACTAAAACACTATTCGTTCAAATTTATATATATGTATATATATATATATATATATATATATATATATATATATATATATATATATATGTCCGTGAATGCGATAACTTGAGTAAAAAACGTCCGATTTCGATGAAATTTGGCTCAAATGTGTAAAGTGACATTTATGACTTTAAGTTCGAAAACCAGAAAAATCGATCTATGGGAAGGGGGGTTTATGGGGGTTTTAAATTTTACAAAAATAAGTTTTTTGCATTTTTTACCCTAAAATTTTTAAAACACTTAATTTTGGTTTAGACCATGTTATAGAGCTTAAAAAAACAAATAATATGGTATTTTGAATTATTAAGCTAGGTTAAGTGGTGTCGGAGAAAATCCAAAAAAACCTGCTCATAAAATCTCCTATGTTAATCTTATGGGAAAAAGGTTTTTGGCTTTTCCTAAGTTAATTTTAATGTAAACTTCACATTTGCTTTTACCAAGCAACTCAGCTCCACAAAACAATCATTTTGGTGTTTAAATTGTGATTCTACGTCCAACCGTTGCAGAGATATTCAAAGTGCTAAACACAGTACGTTGTCCAATGTTATCCTTATGGAGAATAAATAAAATTTGATATCTCCATTATTAATGAATGTATATTGATGAAACTTGGCACGTGGAGTCACGTAGTACTGGTATATTGATATTTGCACAAAAAATTTATTTTTTGTTGATTATCCCTGTAGCAGCGAACCTGCGTACTCAGCCCCCATGTTATTCTTATGGAGAATAAGTAAAATGTAATGACTCCCTTAATTATGAACATAAATGAATAAAACTTGGTATGTGGCTTCACCTCGTTGAGTTATATTGATATTTGCATAAAAACCCATTTTTTTAGTTTCTTGTTGCAGGAAACCTGCTTACTCATCTCCCATGTTATTCTTATGGAGAGTAATTAAAATGCTATATAGTGCTTACTTATGATTGAACTTGGTATGTGTCTTCACCTAGTTAAATTATATTTATATTTGCATAAAAACCAATTGTTTCCTTGTTTCAGCAAACCTATATACTCATCATCAATGCTATTCTTATGTAGAATAATTAAAATTGTATATATCGTTTATATATGAATATATTTTAATGAAACTTGGTATGCGGCTTTATATGGTATTAAGACATATATTATGCATTGGAAATTCGCTGAGTACGCAGGTTTGCTGCGACGGGGGTTTGCATTTTTCAACTTATTTATTTACTGTCCAATTTGACTGATTTTTTTATATGTTTTAGCTTTAACCTATTGTATGTATAATTATCATATATAAGTTACAAATTTGATACTTAGTATAGTTTATATATATATATATATATATTCTGGTTATATATATAAACCAGAAAAAACTAACTTTGGTGTTTATGGTACGATTTGTTTGCAATTTGGATATGTTACTGTCCTAAGCTAATGCATTAATAAATTCCATCTACATTCCCCAAATTCAAAAATTTTTTTAAAAAATACTGACAATTGCCAACTTTTTTATTTACGCTTCGATTTGATTTTTTGGATATGTTGTAGCCTCCTTATAGCTAAGAATAACCACACTACTATAATTTCCGCTACCCCTCCCCCGCATAATATAGTCATAATTTTGTCTACCCTTTTATATCTTTAGTGTTTTTGTGTATTATTACCTAAAATGTGTATTATTACGCAAAATGCGTATATAAAGGTGGTCAAACTCACCCCACTTTAACATCGGGTGAGCGAATCTCGCACCCCTTTCGGCACTTTTCACCTTTTGTCCTTTTAGCGAATTTCCCCTATAGGGAAGAAGCTATTACCGTAGGTCTCATGGTAAGACTTAAGCCCGAGACCATGATAACTTTTTGTTTTGAGGTCCCAAGATGCCAAAAACACTATTCGTTCAAATTTATATATATGAATAGATAACTTGAGTAAAAAACGTCCGGTTTTGATGAAATTTGGCTCAAACGTGTAAAATAACATTCATGACTTTAAGTTCGAAAACCAGAAAAATCGGACCATGGGAAAAGGGGTTTATGGGGTTTTTAAATTTTCCAAAAATCAGTTTTTTGCATTTTTCACCCAAATTTTTTTAACAAACTTAATTTTGGGTTGAACCATGTTATAGAGATTAAAAAAACAAATAATATATATTTTTGAATTATTAACCTAGGTTAAGTGGTTGCGGAGAAAACCCAAAAAACCTACTCATCAAATCTCCCATGTTAATCTTATGGAAAAAACGTTTTTGGCTTTTCCTCAGTTTATTTTAATGTAAACTTCATATTTGCTTTAACCAATCTGTTCATTTCCACAAAACAATCATTTTGGTGTTTAAATTGTGATTCTACGCCCAACCGTTGCAGAGATATTCAAAGTGCTAAACACAGTACGTTGTCCAATGTTATCCTTATGGAGAATAAATAAAATTTGATATCTCGATTATTTATGAATGTATGTTGATGGAATTTGGTATGTGGCTTCACGTAGTACTGGTATATTGATATTTGAACAAAAAATTGATTTTTTGTTGATTATTCCCGTAGCAGCAAACCTGCGTACTCAGCCCCCATGTTATTCTTATGGAGAATAGGTAAAATGTAATGACTTCCTTAATTATGAACATAAATTAATAAAATTTGGTATGTAGCTTCACTTGGTTGAGTTATATTGATAATTATATAAAAACCCATTTTTTGTTCCTTGTTGCAGCAAACCTGCTTTCTTAGCCCCCATGTTATTCTTATAGAGAATAACTAGAATGTTATAAAGCGCTTATTTATAATTGAATATTGATGGAACTTGGTATGTGGCTTCTCCCAGTTAAATTCTATATATTTGCATAAAAACCAATTGTTTGTGTTCCTTGTTTCAGCAAACCTACGTACTCATTACCAATGTTATTCTTATGGAGAATAATTAAAATCGCCTATATGTGAATATATTTTTATGAAACTTGGTATGCGGCTTTATGTGGTATTAAGACATATATTATGCATTGGAAATTCGCTGAGTACGCAGAGTAGTCTTCCCAATGATTTAGAACCGGAAGTGGCATAGTGGTTAGAGCGCGTTATTCCGGAAAGAGTAAGAAGAACATTTTCCCGCCAAATTTGCGCCCCAAAAAAAAAATTGGCGCCAAACCTAACCTCACTTTTCACCCCTCCAAAGTGTTACCAACTTAGCAGAGCTAATGTACCATACATAATTATATGTATCATATATAATTATATGTACCATATATAATACTACAGTGTATAATCATATGTATGTACCATAATAGTGTATAATATACCATCACCAGAAAGGTAAGTGGCTATCTAACCTCACTTAGCCAGTGTTGCCACTCTAAACGCTACCTATAAACGTAAATCAGTTACGCAAAATTATTATATGTATTATGTCAAACTATCTAAAATTATTATATGTATATATTACGTCACGCTACGATGTGTTACCAACCTATGGCAATGTATATTTCGCAAGCAAGTACAGCCAAACCATTATATAAAACCATTACATGTATATATACCAGAAAGTACCGCTAACTCAAAATATAAAACTATTACATGTATATATCGCAAGAAAGTGTTGCCAAAAAACTAAAAATCGCTTATATCTCGAAAACGGTAAGTCCTAGGGTCATTTTGACCCCAGAAAACTGCCTACGACGTAGTGTAGGCACTCCAGGGGGGTATCTACCCATATGAAAAGTCTTAACCAAAATATTGCGGGTTGCATCTAAAAAAATGAAGGGGCAAATTTTCAAAATTAAATATCTCAAGAACGGCTTGGCCGATTTTCACGAAACTTGGCATGTATGTACCTGTTAACATCCGCTACGATTTACAAAAACTTAAACTCTGTACTGCGGGAAAGTATCAAAACAATTGAAGGAGCCATCATTTAAAAATCAATATCTCAAGAACGGCCTGGCCGATTCTAATGAAACTTGGTATATAGGTACCTGTTAACCTCCGCTACTATTTAAAAAAAACTTAAACTCTGTACTGTGGGAAAGTATCAAAAGATTGAAGGAGCTATATTTTAAAAATCAATATCCCAAGAACGGCTTGGCCGATTTTAATGAAATTTGGTATGTATGTACCTGTTAACATCCTTTACATCTTACAAAAAAAACTTAACCTCTGTACTGCGGGCAAGTATCAAAATAATTGAAGGGGTACTAATAAATACCTTAAATCTCGCAGCATAATCGGGGGGAACGCGGTGGTCTAGTGGTTAGCGCCTTGGACTACGGTTCAGGAGGTCCCAGGTTCGATTCCCTCTTTAGGTTCTTCATCAAAGGTATTGTAAAAGTCGGGTCTTGCCCTTCCTTTACCTACTGGAATGTTTATCCGTGCTACATCTACTCTAAACGTGTCACTGCTGGTAATTGATTCAGCGTTGCTTTGAATTATGCCCCCAAAAATCTCCCAAAGGACATTGCAGGGAACATAGCATGATCTAGGCTAAGTAAGGCAAGCTCCCACAGGGGGAATTTTTTTAAACTACAAACTAAGCTGTAATATAACAAAGAAAAATACAACCCAGAATAAATCCGAGAGGAGTGGTGGCGATTATATAGCCAGGCAGTGTCTATGGTACCATCACTCTGTGTATTGAACATATATGTAGTGCATTTCTAAACAAACATCAGCTTTTAAGTATTGAGCCCAAACCTACAGTGAAAGACAGTGGTGACCTACAGTGGACCACAGCGCCTATATTACTTCACTTTAGGGTGTTTACTGTTTCATTGTATAAAATATCCCATGCCAGATACTCTCTCAGATCCTAAAACGTTTAATCTGGTTTTACACTGTGATGCTTGCGGGGTCATCACAACACCATCTTGGAGAGATTGTCGCTGTTAAGGTAAGATATTTATCTATATTATTAGTTAGAGGTTTCTACCTCCCCTGGGGAATCATTTACCTTTGTCGGAGACTTCTAAAAGTGTTAAGCTTCCGCTGGACAGTATCGCTTGGGAGGTAAGACAACATACCTCACCAAATAAACTGAAAGTAAACATAATAAGGAAAGTTTTATAATGCTAAAAACCTGAAGACGGTGAATTTTTAGAGTTAGAATTACTGTGGAGTGACGATTGGTCAATCACCAACTCCCTTCAACACACAAACTCTGCTCATCCTGAACCAGTCAAGCTCACTTCATGATGAACACTCCGCTTAGCCTAACTAAACTTTTTCTTAAACAAATCTGTTCTGACAATAAATTACTTGACAACATTGTAAAAATAAATGCCCCCTACCTTATTCAACACAATATTATATTTTAGCACAGAAAAAACTACAATTCAGCACTACAGTCCATAATACCGTTGGGAAGGAAGGAGGTATTGCGAATAATGCATTACGATAAGTAAATGAGATTATAAAAGACGGATACATTATTCATTAATAAATATTGTTCTTTTTTTTCATTGTAACTAAAACTGCTATTATTAGCGTTTCCATATTTTTTATATTCTAAAATCCCAGCAATATATTTTGCTTTAAACCACGGATTGTTTACAATTCTGTTCTTGTTTGACAGAGATGGCACCCTCAAGCTCTCGAGGCAAACGTGCGGTAACAGTTTAAAGTCCCGCTCGGGTATTCTACCAGCCGACCGATTCAACCACTCATATATTGCAACTGCCAGAGGCCTGTGGCTGGAGGATTGTTGAACAGCTGCACTTGTGTGAGTACATTTTATTTTCCCATCATTTAAATTTCCCGGTCAAAATATTTCAAAGTCTGTTTAATTGTTTGCCAGGGCCGTGGTGTATTTTGACGGCGTAATAACTTGACCAATCGTACCCAATGCCGCTAAAAACTGCCCCGGGGGCCTTGATGTACTTGGCCTGCAACGTTTTAAATTCTTCGGTCAGATACTTCCAAGTCAAACGTTTCCCTGCGGCCAGTGTTTCAGCCTAGATCCATCGAGTCTCCACCGTCTAGGACCCCGGGCACTCCGTGACACGGTACCTCTATCACTACGCAAGTCAGAAAAACACTAACACACAAACTACGCAAGTCAAATCAGAACTACAAGTTACCAAAAGTTAACTCTAAGGAAGGTAGAAAACACTACTCTAACCAAAACCGCATTAAAGATCAAGAATAGAAAGTAAGATTACTGTTACCCAGCACATACAAATACAACACTACGCCTGACACATGGAAGTCAGGGTTTGTTTAATTCCTTTACTGTAAACTACCAAATCAAACAATTGAATACAAACACAACACTAATCTAGCCAAGTCAGACAGTTATACTGTTTAGAAACCTCAATATACTAATTACAGTAACTTAAAGGAGAGAAGAGGCTTGTAAAAACCAGCAGAAAACTACAGGCAAGAAACTGATAACCCCACTCCACGGGTTTATTAACCTGCTTGCCGGGGACCGTGTGGTACTTTGTTCATGTAATTTCTCGGTCAACTATGTCCAAGTCCGCTGAAGTTACCTTTATCGGGGGTTACATTTAAATTGACCGAAACTTCTTAAATTTCTCGGTCATTTACTCCTGCCTCCGCTGAAGCTACATTATAATGTGTTACATTTCACCTTAACGGGGATCTTTTTAAATTTATCGGCTAAACACTCCTAACCCCGGTGAAATAATTTTGAACGCTCACGTTTCCACACCACGGTAAGCCTTTAGGCTAGGCCGTAGGAGCGTCGGCGCGTTCTTTTTGGTTACCCAGAGCTTCCCCTGGAGGCCTAACCTCTGGGGTGAGAGGCCCCAACCATCGCCTCTCACAGTGGTAGCCACTCCATAACAAAATGCTACCTCCTTTTATTTTTTATTTTATTTTATTTTTTACAAGTCCCAACGTGCGGACTGTTCCAAGAAGTAACCTGGGTGTTAGCCAGGCCCTCAATCTACTAAACCCTTCATCACAAATTTAGGTTTACGGGGCTTTTCGTCACCCGCGCCAGTGACCTTCATTCAGGTTTACGGGGCTTTTCGTCACCCGCGCCAGTGACCTTCATTCACACACACACACACACACACACACACACACACACACACACACACATACACACACACACACACACACACACACACACACACACACACACACACATACAGTGGGAACTTGTGATTTTAAAGAAAAATTACATTTAAAGTGAACTTTCATCTTTCATATTTCTGTAGGTAAGGTAAAACTTCTCCGGCAACAAACTTCCTACTAACAGCCTTGCCTCAGGAGTAGTTGATTTTAACATCAAAGAACATAATCCGGCTTCGTTTATGAAAACCGTTGTTTTCTCAATAGGCCCAACGCCCTGTTTTTGGGCGTCAGAAAAACTACCAACAGTTAATTTATCACTGTCATCTACATGTTTCCGAACTGCACTCCAGCCATTAACATGTTTTAGAGCAGTAGCTACGTCTTTAGCTTTAAACCATGGCTTTCCTTCATTATCAAACAGAACCAATACTGGTTTGTTATTGAATGTATAGTATTTAGCAGCCATGTCACAATTTACTCAATAGTACAGGTAAAAGGAGCGCAGAAGAACGTCTGATCAGTACCACGTCTTGGAGCAGAATGATGTAACTGTAATAGTGACAAGTGGTATATACAGGAGTTACGCTGCTCCATAGGGAAAGGTGCTACCTTTATCGATAGTAGCGTCATGGAAAATGGATGAGTGATACTTCAAGATTTAAAAAAACAGGCAGTTCCGTAACACTACAAAATACATTTTTAAAGTAATCATCAAAAAACTTCGGCGTTAAATCAGGTAAGGGCATGAACGATATATCTCTTGAAATATCACAATGCATTATTAATACTTCAATGTAGGTGATTGATGAGGAGTCCTCCGTTATCTTATCTACTATATACTCCGAAAACACCAAAGGTCATTCCCGTGCATTTATTGAACCGTCAAGTAAGAACTCATACTTCAAGCATATAATGCCATATTCTGTATCTTCATTTAACCTACTTGTGTAAAAGGAAAAGAGACACCTCCTGGTTAGCGGGTGTAATATGTTCAACAGGCATTCTACAAGGAGAGAAATACAGGGTAAGACACAGGCACGTCCGTTCAGTACCGCGTCTCAGAAAAGAACGAGTTAATAGAGGTATATGCACTCAGTACCCGCGTGAGTGGCAGCTCCGTTAAGCAACTCTTTGTTTTTAAAGCCGGAAGGCAAGGTATCGTGATCATCATTAAATTTTCTCTTGGGTCCTGTAATTTTAAACTTTTTAATTTCACTTACTGTAACGACTTCTCGTCTCTTTGTTCTCCTGATTCTGTTTTCTTCAATTTCTAGTATTTCAGCAGCTTCACTGAGGACCATCTTTTTCAATTGCTCAAAATTTAACGTTTCGGAGGTTTTTAGGTTGAGGGTGAGGCCCTTGATTTTACACACAGATTCTAGTTTTTGCTTTTTGGTTGACCAAACAAGGTATGCGTAAGTTTTAGGCCCCCCAGAAATAAACTCTACGATATAAGAGACGGGCCCGTACTCGTCTACTAACTCATCACTCATTTCCCCGAGGTAATCTCCCGTAGGGACCCTGTACAGCCCTCCCCGGTAGAAATAAATACATGAGTCCATGCCATAATACAAGACCTGCCCTCCAAGGGCATCCAAGTGTTCATAAAGTTTAAGTCTTGCATGAGCTGTAGTGTAGGCCGCAATTACAACATTTACAGTTCTTAGAGCCTCATTGGCGTCATCAACATTCTGCCAATTAACTAATAAAACCTCTTGGTTAGTTATTTCAACAAACTTTACTTTTATTCCTGGTTGATTTAACGATTTGAAAAATTCCTTAGAGTCTCTCACAATTGAAGTTTTGTCATGTTTTCGCGTTGACCAAACATGCCCCAAAATGAATTTAACATTAATTTAGCTACTGACCTGAGTCCTCCATTTTTAGCAATTTTGTCCTTGTCCAGTTGAATACCCTCACGCTCAAATAAATCAGAAACATACTTTTCTTTATCCTCCTGTGTTTTACACCAAGCGGGATACCCTGAAGCTTCCTGCTTTACTTTCAAGAATTTATTAATAAAATCGGTAAAAAGTCCACCTTTCTCGTATGTGGCGACTTCATACACCCACTACTCATACATGTCCAAAATCACATAACCTTTCTCTACAGCTTTTCTAATTTCACCCATGGTCCATGTTCCTACCATTGCCCTTTCCTCACTATCATAAAAACATTCCCCTTGGTTTAAAGTCTCCCCGCAAGTTCTGCACAAAACAATTTATTATTCATTTTAGCGGGGAGTACGGGATGATACAAGTTGTAAGGAGGTAGAACCTTACATTTTAACAAGCCCTCTACTTCAAGACCTCTCTCTCGGCACTCATTTCCAACGTAAACAGTAGGATGACCCACGGGATACTTACAATATTTATTTACATATGGGTAGAGGGATCAGACATCAACATACTGGATTGTTTCTCCCTCTTCACATTTACAATACGTTTTAGTATTACCCATCCTACCTAGGATTAAGTGGAAGTGTGTTTAGAATGGACAGTTGGATCAGGTGATTTAATTTATTGTCCTTCTTCAAAGCTCTAAACTCACACTCCCACATTACTACAACTTCATAGCTATTAAATTTTGCCATTTTGGACTCGGTTCTCTCGTAACGGAGATGCAAACTGTTTGAAGGATCCTCCGGCAGAGGTTCTTCTCTGCTGTATTGATAACATTTCGGGCAGCCGTGCCAATAACACCCGTGAAACTCATAAATTCGCTCACCGTCAAACCCATCTACTTTCATTCCTTCAATTTTCACTTCTTTACCCCGGCCCGCATGTTGAATCTTCACTCCACGTTTCTCCTCCTCCCATGTTAGCCACTGTAAAGCAACGGCTGACTGATTGTCTGCAAGTCGGTACCCTGATTTTGGTATAAGTCCAATAGTATTTTCTTTTAAGAAGTTACGGCGGAAGGCCACGTTACATGCGCTGGCTATTGTTATAGCCTCAAGAAACGGATCTACGTTACACTCTTGAAGAAGCATGGCTCTAAATTTAATACACGCTTGAGCTAGGATTTCTACGTCTGAAATACAGTACTCCAAGATTTATTTTTGAAATCAAACACGTAGTCTTCAGCGACTCGTTCCTCGTACCAAATCTCAAAGGCCTTGTGTGGTTTCTCAAACATAGACTCGGGCAATAGTATTTTTTATCGGGCATAGGACCAATATAATTTTGGTTCGCCAATGTATTGAAAAGATGCGGGAAGTAGCCCTTCTTTTTCTCGGGAGACAGGTCGAAGGCTTTAGGGAGTGCAGAGAGGGCCATGGGAAAGTAGCTAATTGAGTCCACAAATCTTACGTTTGCTACTTCAATCAGAATAGCTTTAGTTCCCCGAGGCGTTATTTTTGGGGTAAATTTAGTATCTTCTATGATGTAGAATGAATTGGAAATCAAAACCCTACCCGTTGTGGGCAATTACACAAACATCTTTAAATTTTTTAGAATTTCCATTACATAGTCCATAAACTGTTTTACCGGTTCTTTTTCAAATACCCTTTGCCGTTCCGAGCAAGTTTCACACTCACCCCCATTAATACATTTAAAGCAGTACAGTTGAGAAACGCACAAGTTTACTTTATGAACTTTCTGTTGAGGGCCCGTGGGAAGTGACTCGTCTTGGCGAGTCTCCAAGTCAAAGAAAATAAACAAAAAATCACGCTCTTTCGGTGTTCTCCTATCTACCCTCATGAAACACTGATGCGCGGGGTCTTTGAACGCTTCACAGGGTTTACAGTAAACTTCTCCGCATGCGTGAACTGTCTTACGTTTTTTTTGGATAAATCATTTTGTTACAGTCGCGGCAGAACTTTATAGTTTTACAAACTTACCCTTGATGGGCTACTAAACACCGCTCGTTTTTTAATTCTTTTTGCTTTTTATTATGGTTAGTGCATGTAATTTAAGACGTTGAAGAATACTTGTAATACCATGCTTATAAAAGCAGGATTCTTTCAATTTCGATTACTTTGGGAAACTTTCTATGCATTTAATTGTTTAGAAACCTCAATATACTAATTACAGTAACTTAAAGGAGAGAAGAGGCTTATAAACGCAGACAAAAAAATCCATACCCCTATTCCAAGGGACGCGAAACGCTCCCTTTTGATAACATTACACCGGAAGTTGTAGGTCCAATCTGGACCCACTTTAAACTGATTCTAAGTGTTAGACACAGCTAAACGTCGGGTCCAACGTGTTTGAATTAAATTAACGTTCTGAGAAAGAGACAGTAGGGTATTTTTGTAAAGTTAAAAAGGTACAGAGATTACACACTTTAGATTTCAGATGTGACTTTTTGTTGTAGTTAGTTGCTTGTAAAACTCTGTTCTCATGCTCTATTCCAGTGTCGGCTTCTTCGATATACCAACAATCAGAATATATACCCTGTCTTAAATACCTGCAGTCTGCATTCACAAGTAAAAAGATTTTAATGATCAACACCAAAACTAAACTTAACGAGGAGTTGACCACATCAAAAACATGAACAAGAGTAAATCTAAGAAGACAACAAGCAGTGACATTCGTTCTTTATAAGGACAGCAATTATGCAGTGTTTTCTCCTCGGTAGTTTTATTTTTGTTTCCCCTGAAACCAGAGCAGCATCTCCCTTTGACGATGTTATTCCTTGGTCACTTGTATCCAAGTCCGGTGAAACGACGTGGTCGTCCTGCGGTTTTACGGTGTAATCTCTCGGTCAATTGTGTTCAAGTCCGGTGAAAAGGGTCTACCAGGGACCGAGATGTATTTTGACGGTGTAATCTCTTGGTCGATTGTGTTCAAGTTCGATGAAAAGTGTCTAACAGGGTTAAATTTAACTTGACAGTAACTTCTTAAATTTCCTTGCCAAACGTTTGTCGCCGGATCTGTTAAAACACCAGGGAAACATTTAACTGTGCCTAAATATTTTAAATTTCCCGGTCAAACATTTCCGAGTCCGCTAAAATCTGTTTACTGGGGACCGTGATGTATTTTGACGGTGTAATTTCTTGGTCGAACGTTTCCGAGTCCACTGAAGTTACTTTTATCGGGGGTTACATTTAAATTGACCTAACTTCTTAAATTTCTTTGCCAAACGTCTGTTACCGAGTCCGCTAAAACTGTCCACTAAGGAAACATTTAACTTTGCCTAAATATTTTAAATCCCCCGGTCAAACGTTTCCAAGTCCCCTCCCCTCGACGTTATCATGAGGATGGGTCACACGCTCTGTACTTCTCACATCAATATCAGTTATGGAGCCGGCTTGCACAGATTTTGTGGTATTCTCAAATTGTTACGCACCCTTACGGATGCTTAATGTTTGTCATCCGATACATGTTGTGTAGGTGACGCCTCACATGCACATCGTGTATCATTATTGACTCCTCCCTTGCCTCTGGGTCGATTAACGTGCAGATAGTTTGTGTGTGGTTTGATTGCCACGTTTGCCATTTGAACTTCTGCACTGGTTGGCTGGAAAAACGTTTTATAAAGGTACGTGTCAAATATCTTTAACTCCGGTGAAACCAGGGAGAATACAACTCGGCGGAAACCTTTCAAAATTCAGGGGCAGTGAAAACTGTCCAACTGAGACCATGATGTACATTGCCAGGAGCATTTTACATTTTCCGGCCAAACATTTTCGAGTCCTCTAAAACTGTCCACCAGGGACAATGATATACATTTTGCCAGGAATGTTTTAAATTTTACGGCCAAACATTCCCGAGTTCGCTAAAACTGTCTACTGGGGACCGATATGTATTTTGATGGTGTAATCTCTTGGCCGATTGTGTTCAAGTCCGATGAAAAGTATCTAACGGGGGCCGTAATGTATTTTGACGGTGTATTCTCTAGGTCAATTGTGTCCAAATCCTATGAAGATTGTCTACTGGGGACCGTGGTGTATTCCTATGGTGTGATATCTCGGTCAACTGTGTCCAAGTCCGATGAAAGGTGTCTACCGGGGACCGTGGTGTATTTTGACGGTGTAATATCTCGGTCAATTGTGTCCAAGTCCACTTAAATATAGTTTTTAGAGATCGTAGTGCACTTTGACAACACTTGAAGATTTGTTGCTTTTTAGTATGTAAATTAAGACGTAGTGATTAAAGGAATACTTGCAATTTATGCTTATGATAGCAGGATTACTTTGGGAGCTTTATATGCATTTAATTGTTTACAAACCTCTATTAACTTAAGGTAGAGAAAAGGCTTGTAAACCCAGCAGAAATATATAGTCAAGAAAGCTATACTCTTACCCCTTTGATAACATACACTTGAAGATGGTCTACATGGTGGGTCATGTGGTTGGAGGTATGGGGAGCGAAACGTTCCCCTTCATAAGGATTCTAAGTGTTAGACTCTGCTACACTCTGGGTCACTGGTTTTGAATTAAAACTAATATGTAATACAGAGACAGGTGACTGCAGTTTACATTCACAAGTCAAAATATTGTAACCAATACCAGAACAACTAAAATTATCGAGGAGACACAACATGGACAAGAGTACATATCAACAGACAATTAAAGCATAAAATGCATTATTTATAAAGGCAATAATTATGCAGATAATCTAAGAAACTTGATCAGCCGTGTCTCATCGTTAGGTTATGTTATGCTCTGATAAGTTAGGTTTGTGCATGGAAATATGAAACATCGTCAGTCGTAGTTAGGTTTATTGATGCAGGTTTAAGTTAGGTTTGTCGATGCCAATTTTTGGACATCAACAACGCGCGCGCGATGTTGATGTCCAAAAATTGGCATCGACAAACCTAACTTAAACCTGCATCAATAAACCTAACTACGACTGACGATGTTTCATATTTCCATGCACAAACCTAACTTAACAGAGCATAACATAACCTAACGATGAGACACGGCTGATCAAGTTTCTTAGATTATCTGCATAATTATTGCCTTTATAAATAATGCATTTTATGCTTTAATTGTCTGTTGATATGTACTCTTGTCCATGTTGTGTCTCCTCGATAATTTTAGTTGTTCTGGTATTGGTTACAATATTTTGACTTGTGAATGTAAACTTCAGTCACCTGTCTCTGTATTACATATTAGTTTTAATTCAAAACCAGTGACCCAGAGTGTAGCAGAGTCTAACACTTAGAATCCTTATGAAGGGGAACGTTTCGCTCCCCATACCTCCAACCACATGACCCACCATGTAGACCATCTTCAAGTGTATGTTATCAAAGGGGTAAGAGTATAGCTTTCTTGACTATATATTTCTGCTGGGTTTACAAGCCTTTTCTCTACCTTAAGTTAATAGAGGTTTGTAAACAATTAAATGCATATAAAGCTCCCAAAGTAATCCTGCTATCATAAGCATAAATTGCAAGTATTCCTTTAATCACTACGTCTTAATTTACATACTAAAAAGCAACAAATCTTCAAGTGTTGTCAAAGTGCACTACGATCTCTAAAAACTATATTTAAGTGGACTTGGACACAATTGACCGAGATATTACACCGTCAAAATACACCACGGTCCCCGGTAGACACCTTTCATCGGACTTGGACACAGTTGACCGAGATATCACACCATAGGAATACACCACGGTCCCCAGTAGACAATCTTCATAGGATTTGGACACAATTGACCTAGAGAATACACCGTCAAAATACATTACGGCCCCCGTTAGATACTTTTCATCGGACTTGAACACAATCGGCCAAGAGATTACACCATCAAAATACATATCGGTCCCCAGTAGACAGTTTTAGCGAACTCGGGAATGTTTGGCCGTAAAATTTAAAACATTCCTGGCAAAATGTATATCATTGTCCCTGGTGGACAGTTTTAGAGGACTCGAAAATGTTTGGCCGGAAAATGTAAAATGCTCCTGGCAATGTACATCATGGTCTCAGTTGGACAGTTTTCACTGCCCCTGAATTTTGAAAGGTTTCCGCCGAGTTGTATTCTCCCTGGTTTCACCGGAGTTAAAGATATTTGACACGTACCTTTATAAAACGTTTTTCCAGCCAACCAGTGCAGAAGTTCAAATGGCAAACGTGGCAATCAAACCACACACAAACTATCTGCACGTTAATCGACCCAGAGGCAAGGGAGGAGTCAATAATGATACACGATGTGCATGTGAGGCGTCACCTACACAACATGTATCGGATGACAAACATTAAGCATCCGTAAGGGTGCGTAACAATTTGAGAATACCACAAAATCTGTGCAAGCCGGCTCCATAACTGATATTGATGTGAGAAGTACAGAGCGTGTGACCCATCCTCATGATAACGTCGAGGGGAGGGGACTTGGAAACGTTTGACCGGGGGATTTAAAATATTTAGGCAAAGTTAAATGTTTCCTTAGTGGACAGTTTTAGCGGACTCGGTAACAGACGTTTGGCAAAGAAATTTAAGAAGTTAGGTCAATTTAAATGTAACCCCCGATAAAAGTAACTTCAGTGGACTCGGAAACGTTCGATCAAGAAATTACACCGTCAAAATACATCACGGTCCCCAGTAAACAGATTTTAGCGGACTCGGAAATGTTTGACCGGGAAATTTAAAATATTTAGGCACAGTTAAATGTTTCCCTGGTGTTTTAACAGATCCGGCGACAAACGTTTGGCAAGGAAATTTAAGAAGTTACTGTCAAGTTAAATTTAACCCTGTTAGACACTTTTCATCGAACTTGAACACAATCGACCAAGAGATTACACCGTCAAAATACATCTCGGTCCCTGGTAGACCCTTTTCACCGGACTTGAACACAATTGACCGAGAGATTACACCGTAAAACCGCAGGACGACCACGTCGTTTCACCGGACTTGGATACAAGTGACCAAGGAATAACATCGTCAAAGGGAGATGCTGCTCTGGTTTCAGGGGAAACAAAAATAAAACTACCGAGGAGAAAACACTGCATAATTGCTGTCCTTATAAAGAACGAATGTCACTGCTTGTTGTCTTCTTAGATTTACTCTTGTTCATGTTTTTGATGTGGTCAACTCCTCGTTAAGTTTAGTTTTGGTGTTGATCATTAAAATCTTTTTACTTGTGAATGCAGACTGCAGGTATTTAAGACAGGGTATATATTCTGATTGTTGGTATATCGAAGAAGCCGACACTGGAATAGAGCATGAGAACAGAGTTTTACAAGCAACTAACTACAACAAAAAGTCACATCTGAAATCTAAAGTGTGTAATCTCTGTACCTTTTTAACTTTACAAAAATACCCTACTGTCTCTTTCTCAGAACGTTAATTTAATTCAAACACGTTGGACCCGACGTTTAGCTGTGTCTAACACTTAGAATCAGTTTAAAGTGGGTCCAGATTGGACCTACAACTTCCGGTGTAATGTTATCAAAAGGGAGCGTTTCGCGTCCCTTGGAATAGGGGTATGGCTTTTTTTGTCTGTGTTTATAAGCCTCTTCTCTCCTTTAAGTTACTGTAATTAGTATATTGAGGTTTCTAAACAATTAAATGCATAGAAAGTTTCCCAAAGTAATCGAAATTGAAAGAATCCTGCTTTTATAAGCATGGTATTACAAGTATTCTTCAACGTCTTAAATTACATGCACTAACCATAATAAAAAGCAAAAAGAATTAAAAAACGAGCGGTGTTTAGTAGCCCATCAAGGGTAAGTTTGTAAAACTATAAAGTTCTGCCGCGACTGTAACAAAATGATTTATCCAAAAAAAACGTAAGACAGTTCACGCATGCGGAGAAGTTTACTGTAAACCCTGTGAAGCGTTCAAAGACCCCGCGCATCAGTGTTTCATGAGGGTAGATAGGAGAACACCGAAAGAGCGTGATTTTTTGTTTATTTTCTTTGACTTGGAGACTCGCCAAGACGAGTCACTTCCCACGGGCCCTCAACAGAAAGTTCATAAAGTAAACTTGTGCGTTTCTCAACTGTACTGCTTTAAATGTATTAATGGGGGTGAGTGTGAAACTTGCTCGGAACGGCAAAGGGTATTTGAAAAAGAACCGGTAAAACAGTTTATGGACTATGTAATGGAAATTCTAAAAAAATTAAAGATGTTTGTGTAATTGCCCACAACGGGCAGGGTTTTGATTTCCAATTCATTCTACATCATAGAAGATACTAAATTTACCCCAAAAATAACGCCTCGGGGAACTAAAGCTATTCTGATTGAAGTAGCAAACGTAAGATTTGTGGACTCAATTAGCTACTTTCCCATGGCCCTCTCTGCACTCCCTAAAGCCTTCGACCTGTCTCCCGAGAAAAAGAAGGGCTACTTCCCGCATCTTTTCAATACATTGGCGAACCAAAATTATATTGGTCCTATGCCCGATAAAAAATACTATTGCCCGAGTCTATGTTTGAGAAACCACACAAGGCCTTTGAGATTTGGTACGAGGAACGAGTCGCTGAAGACTACGTGTTTGATTTTCAAAAATAAATCTTGGAGTACTGTATTTCAGACGTAGAAATCCTAGCTCAAGCGTGTATTAAATTTAGAGCCATGCTTCTTCAAGAGTGTAACGTAGATCCGTTTCTTGAGGCTATAACAATAGCCAGCGCATGTAACGTGGCCTTCCGCCGTAACTTCTTAAAAGAAAATACTATTGGACTTATACCAAAATCAGGGTACCGACTTGCAGACAATCAGTCAGCCGTTGCTTTACAGTGGCTAACATGGGAGGAGGAGAAACGTGGAGTGAAGATTCAACATGCGGGCCGGGGTAAAGAAGTGAAAATTGAAGGAATGAAAGTAGATGGGTTTGACGGTGAGCGAATTTATGAGTTTCACGGGTGTTATTGGCACGGCTGCCCGAAATGTTATCAATACAGCAGAGAAGAACCTCTGCCGGAGGATCCTTCAAACAGTTTGCATCTCCGTTACGAGAGAACCAAGTCCAAAATGGCAAAATTTAATAGCTATGAAGTTGTAGTAATGTGGGAGTGTGAGTTTAGAGCTTTGAAGAAGGACAATAAATTAAATCACCTGATCCAACTGTCCATTCTAAACACACTTCCACTTAATCCTAGGTAGGATGGGTAATACTAAAACGTATTGTAAATGTGAAGAGGGAGAAACAATCCAGTATGTTGATGTCTGATCCCTCTACCCATATGTAAATAAATATTGTAAGTATCCCGTGGGTCATCCTACTGTTTACGTTGGAAATGAGTGCCGAGAGAGAGGTCTTGAAGTAGAGGGCTTGTTAAAATGTAAGGTTCTACCTCCTTACAACTTGTATCATCCCGTACTCCCCGCTAAAATGAATAATAAATTGTTTTGTGCAGAACTTGCGGGGAGACTTTAAACCAAGGGGAATGTTTTTATGATAGTGAGGAAAGGGCAATGGTAGGAACATGGACCATGGGTGAAATTAGAAAAGCTGTAGAGAAAGGTTATGTGATTTTGGACATGTATGAGTAGTGGGTGTATGAAGTCGCCACATACGAGAAAGGTGGACTTTTTACCGATTTTATTAATAAATTCTTGAAAGTAAAGCAGGAAGCTTCAGGGTATCCCGCTTGGTGTAAAACACAGGAGGATAAAGAAAAGTATGTTTCTGATTTATTTGAGCGTGAGGGTATTCAACTGGACAAGGACAAAATTGCTAAAAATGGAGGACTCAGGTCAGTAGCTAAATTAATGTTAAATTCATTTTGGGGCATGTTTGGTCAACGCGAAAACATGACAAAACTTCAATTGTGAGAGACTCTAAGGAATTTTTCAAATCGTTAAATCAACCAGGAATAAAAGTAAAGTTTGTTGAAATAACTAACCAAGAGGTTTTATTAGTTAATTGGCAGAATGTTGATGACGCCAATGAGGCTCTAAGAACTGTAAATGTTGTAATTGCGGCCTACACTACAGCTCATGCAAGACTTAAACTTTATGAACACTTGGATGCCCTTGGAGGGCAGGTCTTGTATTATGGCATGGACTCATGTATTTATTTCTACCGGGGAGGGCTGTACAGGGTCCCTACGGGAGATTACCTCGGGGAAATGAGTGATGAGTTAGTAGACGAGTACGGGCCCGTCTCTTATATCGTAGAGTTAATTTCTGGGGGGCCTAAAACTTACGCATACCTTGTTTGGTCAACCAAAAAGCAAAAACTAGAATCTGTGTGTAAAATCAAGGGCCTCACCCTCAACCTAAAAACCTCCGAAACGTTAAATTTTGAGCAATTGAAAAAGATGGTCCTCAGTGAAGCTGCTGAAATACTAGAAATTGAAGAAAACAGAATCAGGAGAACAAAGAGACGAGAAGTCGTTACAGTAAGTGAAATTAAAAAGTTTAAAATTACAGGACCCAAGAGAAAATTTAATGATGATCACGATACCTTGCCTTCCGGCTTTAAAAACAAAGAGTTGCTTAACGGAGCTGCCACTCACGCGGGTACTGAGTGCATATACCTCTATTAACTCGTTCTTTTCTGAGACGCGGTACTGAACGGACGTGCCTGTGTCTTACCCTGTATTTCTCTCCTTGTAGAATGCCTGTTGAACATATTACACCCGCTAACCAGGAGGTGTCTCTTTTCCTTTTACACAAGTAGGTTAAATGAAGATACAGAATATGGCATTATATGCTTGAAGTATGAGTTCTTACTTGACGGTTCAATAAATGCACGGGAATGACCTTTGGTGTTTTCGGAGTATATAGTAGATAAGATAACGGAGGACTCCTCATCAATCACCTACATTGAAGTATTAATAATGCATTGTGATATTTCAAGAGATATATCGTTCATGCCCTTACCTGATTTAACGCCGAAGTTTTTTGATGATTACTTTAAAAATGTATTTTGTAGTGTTACGGAACTGCCTGTTTTTTAAATCTTGAAGTATCACTCATCCATTTTCCATGACGCTACTATCGATAAAGGTAGCACCTTTCCCTATGGAGCAGCGTTACTCCTGTATATACCACTTGTCACTATTACAGTTACATCATTCTGCTCCAAGACGTTGTACTGATCAGACGTTCTTCTGCGCTCCTTTTGCCTGTACTATTGAGTAAATTGTGACATGGCTGCTAAATACTATACATTCAATAACAAACCAGTATTGGTTCTGTTTGATAATGAAGGAAAGCCATGGTTTAAAGCTAAAGACGTAGCTACTGCTCTAAAACATGTTAATGGCTGGAGTGCAGTTCGGAAACATGTAGATGACAGTGATAAATTAACTGTTGGTAGTTTTTCTGACGCCCAAAAACAGGGCGTTGGGCCTATTGAGAAAACAACGGTTTTCATAAACGAAGCCGGATTATGTTCTTTGATGTTAAAATCAACTACTCCTGAGGCAAGGCTGTTAGTAAGAAGTTTGTTGCCGGAGAAGTTTTACCTTACCTACACAAATATGAAAGATGAAAGTTCACTTTAAATGTAATTTTTCTTTAAAATCACAAGTTCCCACTGTATGTGTGTGTGTGTGTGTGTGTGTGTGTGTGTGTGTGTGTGTGTGTGTGTGTGTGTGTGTGTGTGTGTGTGTGTGTGTGTGTGTGAATGAAGGTCACTGGCGCGGGTGACGAAAAGCCCCGTAAACCTGAATGAAGGTCACTGGCGCGGGTGACGAAAAGCCCCGTAAACCTAAATTTGTGATGAAGGGTTTAGTAGATTGAGGGCCTGGCTAACACCCAGGTTACTTCTTGGAACAGTCCGCACGGTGGGACTTGTAAAAAATAAAATAAAATAAAAATAAAAGGAGGTAGCATTTCGTTATGGAGTGGCTACCACTGTGAGAGGCGATGGTTGGGCCTCTCACCCCAGAGGTTAGGCCTCCAGGGGAAGCTCTGGGTAACCAAAAAGAACGCGCCGACGCTCCTACGGCCTAGCCTAAAGGCTTACCGTGGTGTGGAAACGTGAGCGTTCAAAATTATTTCACCGGGGTTAGGAGTGTTTAGCCGATAAATTTAAAAAGATCCCCGTTAAGGTGAAATGTAACACATTATAATGTAGCTTCAGCGGAGGCAGGAGTAAATGACCGAGAAATTTAAGAAGTTTCGGTCAATTTAAATGTAACCCCCGATAAAGGTAACTTCAGCGGACTTGGACATAGTTGACCGAGAAATTACATGAACAAAGTACCACACGGTCCCCGGCAAGCAGGTTAATAAACCCGTGGAGTGGGGTTATCAGTTTCTTGCCTGTAGTTTTCTGCTGGTTTTTACAAGCCTCTTCTCTCCTTTAAGTTACTGTAATTAGTATATTGAGGTTTCTAAACAGTATAACTGTCTGACTTGGCTAGATTAGTGTTGTGTTTGTATTCAATTGTTTGATTTGGTAGTTTACAGTAAAGGAATTAAACAAACCCTGACTTCCATGTGTCAGGCGTAGTGTTGTATTTGTATGTGCTGGGTAACAGTAATCTTACTTTCTATTCTTGATCTTTAATGCGGTTTTGGTTAGAGTAGTGTTTTCTACCTTCCTTAGAGTTAACTTTTGGTAACTTGTAGTTCTGATTTGACTTGCGTAGTTTGTGTGTTAGTGTTTTTCTGACTTGCGTAGTGATAGAGGTACCGTGTCACGGAGTGCCCGGGGTCCTAGACGGTGGAGACTCGATGGATCTAGGCTGAAACACTGGCCGCAGGGAAACGTTTGACTTGGAAGTATCTGACCGAAGAATTTAAAACGTTGCAGGCCAAGTACATCAAGGCCCCCGGGGCAGTTTTTAGCGGCATTGGGTACGATTGGTCAAGTTATTACGCCGTCAAAATACACCACGGCCCTGGCAAACAATTAAACAGACTTTGAAATATTTTGACCGGGAAATTTAAATGATGGGAAAATAAAATGTACTCACACAAGTGCAGCTGTTCAACAATCCTCCAGCCACAGGCCTCTGGCAGTTGCAATATATGAGTGGTTGAATCGGTCGGCTGGTAGAATACCCGAGCGGGACTTTAAACTGTTACCGCACGTTTGCCTCGAGAGCTTGAGGGTGCCATCTCTGTCAAACAAGAACAGAATTGTAAACAATCCGTGGTTTAAAGCAAAATATATTGCTGGGATTTTAGAATATAAAAAATATGGAAACGCTAATAATAGCAGTTTTAGTTACAATGAAAAAAAAGAACAATATTTATTAATGAATAATGTATCCGTCTTTTATAATCTCATTTACTTATCGTAATGCATTATTCGCAATACCTCCTTCCTTCCCAACGGTATTATGGACTGTAGTGCTGAATTGTAGTTTTTTCTGTGCTAAAATATAATATTGTGTTGAATAAGGTAGGGGGCATTTATTTTTACAATGTTGTCAAGTAATTTATTGTCAGAACAGATTTGTTTAAGAAAAAGTTTAGTTAGGCTAAGCGGAGTGTTCATCATGAAGTGAGCTTGACTGGTTCAGGATGAGCAGAGTTTGTGTGTTGAAGGGAGTTGGTGATTGACCAATCGTCACTCCACAGTAATTCTAACTCTAAAAATTCACCGTCTTCAGGTTTTTAGCATTATAAAACTTTCCTTATTATGTTTACTTTCAGTTTATTTGGTGAGGTATGTTGTCTTACCTCCCAAGCGATACTGTCCAGCGGAAGCTTAACACTTTTAGAAGTCTCCGACAAAGGTAAATGATTCCCCAGGGGAGGTAGAAACCTCTAACTAATAATATAGATAAATATCTTACCTTAACAGCGACAATCTCTCCAAGATGGTGTTGTGATGACCCCGCAAGCATCACAGTGTAAAACCAGATTAAACGCTTTAGGATCTGAGAGAGTATCTGGCATGGTATATTTTATACAATGAAACAGTAAACACCCTAAAGTGAAGTAATATAGGCGCTGTGGTCCACTGTAGGTCACCACTGTCTTTCACTGTAGGTTTGGGCTCAATACTTAAAAGCTGATGTTTGTTTAGAAATGCACTACATATATGTTCAATACACAGAGTGATGGTACCATAGACACTGCCTGGCTATATAATCGCCACCACTCCTCTCGGATTTATTCTGGGTTGTATTTTTCTTTGTTATATTACAGCTTAGTTTGTAGTTTAAAAAAATTCCCCCTGTGGGAGCTTGCCTTACTTAGCCTAGATCATGCTATGTTCCCTGCAATGTCCTTTGGGAGATTTTTGGGGGCATAATTCAAAGCAACGCTGAATCAATTACCAGCAGTGACACGTTTAGAGTAGATGTAGCACGGATAAACATTCCAGTAGGTAAAGGAAGGGCAAGACCCGACTTTTACAATACCTTTGATGAAGAACCTAAAGAGGGAATCGAACCTGGGACCTCCTGAACCGTAGTCCAAGGCGCTAACCACTAGACCACCGCGTTCCCCCCGATTATGCTGCGAGATTTAAGGTATTTATTAGTACCCCTTCAATTATTTTGATACTTGCCCGCAGTACAGAGGTTAAGTTTTTTTTGTAAGATGTAAAGGATGTTAACAGGTACATACATACCAAATTTCATTAAAATCGGCCAAGCCGTTCTTGGGATATTGATTTTTAAAATATAGCTCCTTCAATCTTTTGATACTTTCCCACAGTACAGAGTTTAAGTTTTTTTTAAATAGTAGCGGAGGTTAACAGGTACCTATATACCAAGTTTCATTAGAATCGGCCAGGCCGTTCTTGAGATATTGATTTTTAAATGATGGCTCCTTCAATTGTTTTGATACTTTCCCGCAGTACAGAGTTTAAGTTTTTGTAAATCGTAGCGGATGTTAACAGGTACATACATGCCAAGTTTCGTGAAAATCGGCCAAGCCGTTCTTGAGATATTTAATTTTGAAAATTTGCCCCTTCATTTTTTTAGATGCAACCCGCAATATTTTGGTTAAGACTTTTCATATGGGTAGATACCCCCCTGGAGTGCCTACACTACGTCGTAGGCAGTTTTCTGGGGTCAAAATGACCCTAGGACTTACCGTTTTCGAGATATAAGCGATTTTTAGTTTTTTGGCAACACTTTCTTGCGATATATACATGTAATAGTTTTATATTTTGAGTTAGCGGTACTTTCTGGTATATATACATGTAATGGTTTTATATAATGGTTTGGCTGTACTTGCTTGCGAAATATACATTGCCATAGGTTGGTAACACATCGTAGCGTGACGTAATATATACATATAATAATTTTAGATAGTTTGACATAATACATAAAATAATTTTGCGTAACTGATTTAGGTTTATAGGTAGCGTTTAGAGTGGCAACACTGGCTAAGTGAGGTTAGATAGCCACTTACCTTTCTGGTGATGGTATATTATACACTATTATGGTACATATATATGATTATACACTGTAGTATTATATATGGTACATATAATTATATATGATACATATAATTATGTATGGTACATTAGCTCTGCTAAGTTGGTAACACTTTGGAGGGGTGAAAAGTGAGGTTAGGTTTGGCGCCAATTTTTTTTTTTGGCGCGCAAATTTGGCGGGAAAATGTTCTTCTTACTCTTTCCGGAATAACGCGCTCTAACCACTATGCCACTTCCGGTTCTAAATCATTGGGAAGACTACTACGCAGGTTTGCTGCGACGGGGGTATTATATGTTTAGTGTGTATATATCTAGTATGTGTATATTAATACCCAAAATGTGTGTATATTAATAATAAGACGATATTTTGTTTATTTTGCTGTAATCAACCAACAAACTAACTTTCGTGTCTGCAATTTGGGTCCTAGGCTATTGAATAAGTAAATACCCCATTGGAAAATTCAATTTCACGGTTAAATAAAAAAATACAATAGTGTCAAATGTTTATTTACCATCCGATTTGGCTGTTCTGTATAATTGCCATAATTCCTATACTTTGTAAGATTTGTATATATATATATATATATATATCCACAAAATACTAATTTTTGTCTTTATAGTCCAATAGATATTAGGATACTTTCCTAAGCCCATACATAGGTAGATATCTCTGAAATTCAAATTAAAAAAAATTTTGAAAATTACTGCCATCCGATTTTCGGATACGTTATAGCACATGTTTTGTCCCCACATATAACTGTATTTTGGCAAAATACTACTAACTTTAGATGATTGATTATTACATATGTTGTCCTAGGCTAAATTGTATATAATTTTCTCCCAATGACCAGCTTCTTTATTTTGCAATTTTATAGATTGTCAAGCATAGCCCACAACTTTTGTCGCGCCCCAACTTGGGCTACACCTCCTCAACTACCTCTTGGATATGTTATTCGCAAAATACTTTGGTGTTTATTAATGGATATGTTGTTGGGTTATGTGTAAATCCATATAATTATATCCCAATTCTTAGCTTAAATTATAGTGTCGAATATCTTTATTGTTCCCCACAATATTTGCGATATTTTAGCAAACAAGATTTTTAAACCCAAAAATACTACACAGAAAACACCATTCTTTATTTGTGCTTGTTCGGAGTAGTCTTTATTTAATCCAGCTTAATTAGCGAATTCCCCCAAAAGGGAAGAAGCTATTACCGTAGTCGGCATGGTAAGACCTAGGCCCGGGACCATGATAACTTTTCGTTTTGAGGTACCCAGACCCCAAAAACACCATTCGTTCGAAACTGTATATATATATATGTGTCCGTGGATGCGATAACTCTCGTAAAAAAGGTTCGATTTTGATGAAATTTGGTACAAACGTGTAAAGCAGCCTTTATGACTTTAAGTTCGAAAACCAGACGGATCAACTTATCCGAAGGGGTATTTTGGGGGGGTTTTGTACCCCAAAAATGGGATTTTTGGGTTTTTTACATACAATTTTTGGAAAAAACTAATTTTATTTTTTCCCATTGGAATTAGCTTAAAAAGACGCACAATTTGATGTTTTAATCATTGCTCTACGTCAATTGGTTACTGAGATATTGAAAGTGCTAAACACATACCGTTTAGACATTGGACATACGTTGTCCAATGTTATTCTTATGGAGGATAATTAAAATTGTATATCTCGCTTATTTATCAACTTATCCTGACGAAACTTGGTATATTGCTTCATTTCATTGTGGTCTATTGATATTTGCACAAAAACCCATTTTTTGCCCGATAGTTCTCGTAGCAGCAAACCTGCATACTCAGCCCCATGTTATTCTTATGGAGAATAATTAACGTGTTATCTCCTTTAATTATGATCATAAATTTATAGAACTTGGTATGTGGCTTTACCTAGTTGAGTTATATTGATATTTGTATAAAAGCCCATTTTTAGTGTTCCTTATTTCAGCAAACCTGCATACTCAGCCGCAATGTTATTCTTATAGAGAATAATTAAAATGTAATAAATCGTTTATTTATGAATTTACTTATTGATGAAACTTTGTATGTGGATTTATGTGGTATTAAGATAAATTAATATGCATTGGAAATTCGCTGAGTGTGCAGGTTTGCTGCTACGGGGGTATTATTTTAATTTTGTAGTTAAAATCAAACTTTCTACTTTTTCGCTCCCTTTCCAGCCAATAGTTGGAGACATAAAGGTTACGAATATTTTCGATTTGAAATATATTTTTTTTCTACCCCTATGCTGGACTTTTTTAGTAGCGCTTATTAATAGTTCCATACCATCTTCAAATACTCCAATCCACTACATTCTTTAAATTTAATATTACCTTTAATACCTTGCATTAACATTGCGTTAGACACCTCTATATTTTCTTTAATTTCATAATAAATTCTTATAACTCTCTCAGTAAAGTATTTACTATTTTTCAAATCATCTCCCTTTAGTATTAATATTTGAATATGCATTATTAACTTATACAATCTGTGATTATTGTGTGTGAAACTTTCCTTGTATGAAATGAATGCAACAACCAACCATGGACCTACCTTGATGATGTACTAAGTGCGGAGTAAAAATGAACTTCATCCTTTCTTGAGTGACTTGAATCATCCGTTAACAAAATTTTCAACCATAAACCTTTTGTGACATTGAGACCTTTATGTAAAATTATTATTTCATACCTTTGTAAAATGCAATATTCAAATAATTTTTCACTCTAGTCTTTATTTTGTTCATCTATTACTATTGGTTTCACAAGGTATCTAATTAACCTTGTGTGGTCCTTCATCCTACACTCTAATCTATAAACCCCCCTCAATATACAATCTTAGCAATAAATGCTTTAGCATAAACGCAGTTTTACAAACACCTTTAACATAGTATACACCTCTCTTTCCATCTTTCTCTGCCAACACCCCCACAAACTTGTTTTTATTCTTTACTACAAACGTATATACCATGTAATGTCCATAATGCTCTAGATCCTCCCAACGACGCAGGAAGTAATATTTTAATTTATCCTCTCTTCCTCTTATTTCTTGTTCTTTAGCCAACTGTGCTTTGTATTCCTCTTTAAATGTAACGGTATTTTCCACATATTCAAATTTACACTTATTATTGTCTATGACTTCTAATTACAATTTTCTCTTTTTGGAACACCTCTTTAAGAAAGGCTTTGAAATTGGTTATATTTATTTAATAGGATATGGCTTTATGTAGTAGTAAGAAACTTATACATGCATTGGAAATTCGCTTAGTATGCAGGTTTGCTGTGACGGGGGTATTTAGGTATAGTGGAGAAAGGTGTATTTGATTTTGTAAAATATGTGCCCCAAGATTTGATGTAACACTTATGTTTTACACTTGGTATCTGGAAGTTCCTCTATTAACTCCACATAGGTAGTTGGCAAACAGTTAAAGCTTTTATGAGATCCATGCATTGCTCCGAAAATTCGTAGCTCTGATTTTCGGAGCAGTGCATTTCGGACTAATGCCTTCGTAAATACCTATTTATTTCGGAGTAGTGCCTTTCGGAGCTATACATTTTCGGAACAATGCCGTGCACCGAGCTTGTATGAGCCAATAGAGCATACTTTATTAACTTCTCCCTTTGTGTACTATCTTTTGGCAGTTTTAGTTGTACTCCAGTTATCTTCTTCGTATTACTACCACCCCAATATGCGTATTGTAATAAATCGTTAAACACTAGACAACAACTGTTTTGTAACTGTAGAATAGAAACTGTAAAATAGAAATATAAAATTATATATTTATAATCCATTATACCTTAATGGTTCCAATAATAATAAATATTTATCTGTAAATTGACGAAACCTGTACCAATCAACTCATCTCCATAAAATAATAATGTTGGTGTTGTGGATATTTTTTATGAAACTTGGCTTTATGTGGTATTAAGACATATATTATGAATTGGAAATTCGCTGAGTACGCAGGTTTGCTGCGACGGGGTATTTAATTTAACCGTAATATTGAATTTGGAAATGGGGTATTTACTTATGCAATAGCCTAGGACCCAAATTGCAGACACGAAAGATAGTTTGTTGGTTGGTTACAGCAAAATAAACAAAAGATCGGCTCATTATTTATGTACACACATTTTGGGTATTAATTCACACATTCTAAATATATATACACACTGAAAATATAAAAGGACAAAAGGTCAAAAGTGCCGAAAGGGGTGCAGGATTCATTCACCCCTATTCTCTATATTAAAGGGGGGGGCTGTGTTGGACCACCCTTATATACACATTTTGGGTAATAATACAAATTTTGGGTAATAATACACAAAAACACTAAAGATATAAAAGGGTAGACAAAACTATGACTATATTATGGGGGGAGGGGTAGCGGAAATTATAGTAGTGTGGTTATTCTTAGCTATAAGGAGGCTACAACATATCCAAATACCCCCGTAGCAGCAAACCTGTATACTCAGCGAATTTCCAATGCATATGAATTTATCTTAACACCACATAAAGCCACATACCAAGATTCATCACTATACATTCATAAACGAGTTCGCACGCAGCACGCTGACGTGAGGGAAGTGAATTTCCACATACAAAACTATAAAAACTCAAAACCAGTTAAAAACATACATTTATTCCAACTTTTATTCAAATCTGAAAACATTGTTTTTTTTGGCTCCTGGTTCTATTTACCTGCAATGCTGGGAATACAATTTTGCTCATTATAAGGTTAGGAGAAGGTGCAGTCAGGCTTTAAAGTAGGCGTGAGGTTGTTGGGGATGATAAAAGTACACAAACAAATGAATAACAGGCTTTTCTGAAGTAAAACCCCCATAAGACAACGTACTGTGTTTGTTCAATACACATTTTCTTTAATAACTCGGTAAATATTTATGCTATAATGACGAGAGAGGGCTTAAAATTTTTGCCTTTCTAATTCCCATCTTTTTACATGCATTAATTTTACATACAGGGCTTTTCTGACCCTTTTTGGGCCCAAAAACTCAAAATTTGAAAGATTAATCCACAAAAAAGGGGTTTAGAGTTTTCCGATTGTTTTGCCCAACGAACTTGTCCAACCGATTACAGAAAGGAACGTCCCTACCAAATTTGAATTAAATCGGACAAAAAATGCGACCGCTAGAGTGCAAACACATATATATGTATGTCTATATATATATATATATACAGGGTGAATCTCGTAAGTTGTCCAGTATTGATTTCAGACAAACCGTTGGTCCTACGATGATGAAATAAAATTATTTCCCACTAAACCTACCCCAAGGAATAACGTAAAAATATTTTTAACGATTTTTAAATACAGGGTGTACCAGAAACTGAGGGTCACTAGTCCGAATCTACGAAATATCAAATACAAACGTATATCATGTTATACATCAAATTAAAGCTCTTTTCAATCCAAACCATTTGGCGGAATCGGATTTTGATTATTATTGATTCATTTCAAAATGGCGGCTGTTTTTGTGAAAAAATTAGTATTTTTTTGAATACCCTGTATTTTTCTTAAAAATGCAGATATCTTGATTCTGATTCAAATATCGCATTCCTTATGAGCTAAGCTTTATTTTGATATGCAACACTTCAATATTATCTCAAAAAAAAAAGTTTCAAAAATATCAGTTTTTGAAAATATGTACATAGCCAAAACTTAAAGATTTCAAATAGCACCATATGTCAAATAGCATATCATTTTAAAGGTATTGCAATTCTAAGAAACTTTCAAATTTAAACCTTATGCGTATCTATTTTGGTGTTCGAGTTATCAACAAAAAACATGTTTTTCCACATTAAAACGCATGTTATTTGTTAAACATGGTGGTAATAGTCAGCCTTTACCACCATGTTTAACAAATAACATGCGTTTTAATGTGGAAAACCATGTTTTTTGTTGATAACTCGAAAACAAAATAGATACGCATAAGGTTTAAATTTGAAAGTTTCTTAGAATTGCAATACCTTTAAAATGATATGCTATTTGACACATGGTGCTATTTGAAATTTTTGAGTTTTGGCTATGTACATATTTTCAAAAACTGATATTTTTGAAACTTTTTGTTTTTGAGATAATATTGAAGTGTTGCATATCAAAATAAAGCTTAGCTCATAAGGAATGCGATATTTGAATCAGAATCAAGATATCTGCATTTTTAAGAAAATACAGGGTATTCAAAAAAATACTAATTTTTTCACAAAAACAGCCGCCATTTTGAAATGAATCAATAATAATCAAAATCCGATTCCGCCAAATGGTTTGGATTGAAAAGAGCTTTAATTTGATGTATAACATGATATACGTTTGTATTTGATATTTCGTAGATTCGGACTAGTGACCCTCAGTTTCTGGTACACCCTGTATTTAAAAATCGTTAAAAATATTTTTACGTTATTCCTTGGGGTTGGTTTAGTGGGAAATAATTTTATTTCATCATCGTAGGACCAACGGTTTGTCTGAAATCAATACTGGACAACTTACGAGATTCACCCTGTATATATACAATTTTGAACGACCCCCCAAAACGTTAGGAAGTTCTATGGTGGTCCCGGGCTTAAGTTTCACCGTGCGGGTCATGCTAATAGTTCAATTTCCATAGGAAATTCACTAATAAATGATATATGACATTTTAATTATTCTCCATAAGAATAACATGGCGGCTGAGTATGCAGGTTTGCTGAAATAAGGAACACTAAAAATGGGTTTTTATACAAATATCAATATAACTCAACTAGGTAAAGACACATACCAAGTTCTATTAATTTATGTTCTTAATTAAAGGAGATAACACGTTACTTATTCTCCATAAGAATAACATGGGGCTGAGTATGTAGGTTTGCTGCTACGAGGACTATAGGCCAAAAAATGGGTTTTTGTGCAAATATCAATAGACCACAATGAAATGAAGCAATATACCAAGTTTCGTCAGAATAAGTTGATAAATAAGCAAGATATCCAATTTTTCTTATCCTCCATAAGAATAGCATTGGACAACGTACTGTGTTTAGCACTTTCAATATCTCAGTAACCAATTGACGTAGAGCAATGATTAAAACACAAAATTTTGCGTATTTTTAAGCTGATTCCAATGGAAAAAAATAAAATTTTACTTTTTCAAAAATTATATGTAAAAAACTCAAAAAAAACATTTTTGGGGTACAAAAGCCCCCCAAAATACCCCTTCGGATAGGCCGATCTGTCTGGTTTTCGAACTTAAAGTCATAAATGCTGCTTTACACGTTATCGCACCCACGGACACACACACACATATATATATATAAATATATATATATATATATATATATATATATACAGTTTCGAACGAATGGTGTTTTTGGGGTCTGGGGAGCTCAAAACGAAAAGTTATCATGGTCCCGGGCCTAGGTATTACCATGCCGACTACGGTAATAGCTTCTTCCCTACAGGGGAAATTCGCTAAAATCAAATCGAAGCGTAAATAAAGAGGTTGGCAACTGTCAGTATTTTTTCAAAATATTTTTGAATTTGGGAAATGTAAGTGGAATTTATTAGCTTAGGACATAACCAAATTGGAAACAAATTGTACCATAAATACCAAAGTTAGTTTTTTCTGGTTTATATATATATATATATATATATATATAAAATATACTAAGTATCAAATTTGGAACTTACACATGATAACTATACTCGCAATAGTTTAAGGCTACAACATATCAAAATACCCCCGTCGCAGCAAACCTGCGTACTCAGCGAATTTCCAATGCATAATATATGTCTTAATACCACATAAAGTCGCATACCAAGTTTCATAAAAATATATTCACATATAAGCCATTTTAATTATTCTCTATTAGAATAACATTGGTAATGAGTACGTAGGTTTGCTGAAACAAGGAACACAAACAATTGTTTTTTATGCAATTATAAATAGAATTTAACCAGGCAAAGCCACATACCAAGTTTCATCAATATTCAATCATAAATAAGCGCTATATAACATTCTAGTTATTCTCTATAAGAATAACATGGGGGCTGAGTACGCAGGTTTGCTGCTATGGGAATAATCAACAAAAAATCAATTTTTTGTGCAATTATCAATATACCAATACTACATGAAGCCACATACCAAGTTTCATCAACATACATCCATAAATAATCGAGATATCAAATTTTATTTATTCTCCATAAGGATAACATTGGACAACGTACTGTGTTTAGCACTTTGAATATCTCTGCAACGGTTGGACGTAGAATCACAATTTAAACATCAAAATGATTGTTTTGTGGAGCTGAACAGATTGGTAAAAGCGAATGTGAAGTTTACATTAAAATGAACTGAGGAAAAACCAAAATCCGTTTTCCCATAAGATTAACATGGGAGATTTTATGAGTAGGTTTTTTTGGATTTTCTCCGCAACCACTCAACCTAGGTTAATAATTCAAAAAACTATATTATTTGTTTTTTAAGCTCTATAACATATGCAAAACCAAAATTAAGTTATTTAAAAATTTTAGGGTAAAAAATGCAAAAAACTGATTTTTGGAAAATTTAAAACCCCTCTTCCCATGATCCGATTTTTCTGGTTTTCGAACTTAAAGTCATGAATGTCATTTTACACATTTGAGCCAAATTTCATCAAAATCGGGCCTTTTTTACTCAAGTTATCGTGTTAACGGACACACACACACACACACACACACACACATATATATATATATATATATATATATATATATATATATACATATATATACATTTGAACGAATAGTGTTTTTGGCATCTGGAGACCTCAAAACAAAAAGTTATCATGGTCTCGGGCTTAAGTCTTACCATGAGACCTACGGTAATAGCTTCTTCCCTATAGGGGAAATTCGCTAAAATCAGTCAAATCGGACAGTAAATAAGAAGTTGCAATTGGCAGAATTTTTCAAAATATTTTTGACCGTAATAGCGAATTTGGGGAATTTGGGGTAAGTGGAATTTATTGTGCTTAATTTTTGATCCCCATGTTAATCTTATGGGAAAACGTGTGAAAACATATGTTAAAGTCTGGGTTTGCCACTACGACTGCTTATATAAATAAAATTTTGACTGGTAACTATATATCGATTGGTTCATTCACCTGACAATAGAATGAATCAGCTATATTGTATTAAAAAAAAAAAAACTTCAAAGAAATCTGTAGTGAAGTTTTCACTAAACTTTCTTCTCAGTTAAAGAGCTTTCTCGTTAAGTACATGAGAGGTATTTCGGTTAAAATTAAAATCAATATAAGGACGTGTTTTTTTATAATTAACTGAATTGGCGTGAAACGAATGCATATTTTCATAAAATACCCGAAACGAAATGTATCTTTAATTAGGAAATTTAGCCCTCTCGACTAATTAATAGCAAAAAAGCACATTAGAACAATAGTAATTTGTAAAATTAAATATAATTGGTATCACTGATTTTATTTAATCGAAGTTTCGTTCCCGTCCTAATAGAACTCAATAAGGAATAAGACAACTACTCAACTGCGCAATGCTGAGACGGAAATATTAGGATAAACTCCCCCTCCCCTCTATCCACATACGCCCCTTGGGTGTCTATGTTGAAGCGGACGAAACTATATGATGAAATCTACTGAATATGAATAATGGTAGAATAAAACCAAAAAAAGGTTTTAATCCTAGGATTGAACAATGAGTTTAAAAAGGACAATAGTAGGATTTTGAACCTCAACTTCTGCCAATCACCGAACTAATCCGTCACAGAGACTATTGGAACGCAATTCAGTCCTGGAATCCTGTTAGAGGCGTATTATTGGACGTGATGGAGGCTTTGGTTTCGGCGGCATTATGTTGCGTTTACAACCAAAACTGGCATTTACATTACAAATGATGATAAGTTTGTACACATAATTGTTAAAAGATAATTACAAGACAAGCCAAGCCCTAAATGCGATTTAAATAATGTCACCTATTGTTCTCGCTTCACAATTCATAATAACATTAAGACAGCATGATATTTAGAGCAACAAATTCATTTTTAGTGAATAACTCATACCAAGAAAATCACTAAATATTGTTACCAAAAACAAACAAACTACCAAAACTATTGATTTACTACCATCGTTACAGTTAAATGTAGATTGGGGGAACACTCTAAATCTTAAGAGAACTTTGGAGAGGGCGGCCATGTTGGTTTTATACTTCAAAAGAACCAGTGTTAAACGGAATGCATGTCATCTTGTTTTATTATCATAAAACTACAATTCATACCTAAAACTAAAGATCTCTTGAATATATATTTTGTTTGAGAGTGATGATTTTCATTATATAAGTAATTTTTCTAAAACTAACACTAAGAAAACTTGTCATTACTTTTTTGACTTTTTTATCTTCTAAACATAGAAAACAAATAATTCAGAATAAAAATACAAAAGGTTATCAGGCTTGAAACAAAATTGCATTTAAATCATTTAGTCAAACCTGTATACCTAGTGTTGCTTTAAATCTAACAATATTTCGTTTTGATATGCATTTTATCAATATTATCCGCATCACAAATTGTTCTTTTCACCTGAAGTTAGTGATAAATAAGTGGGTGGCGACCCAAGTTGGTCTAATTCCGATTGTATGTAAAAGTAACAAATTTGTTTCCAAATATATGACTTTTACTTTCATATGGAAAACTTTTAGGCTAAAGCACGCCAATACATATTTCAATATATTCTGGGTTTCACGACACTAACATGTTTAAGGATCGGAAGGTTAAACACACCTTTGAACCATAGCCGTGGCATAAATTAGTTTTGGTTTACATTTCGTGAAGACCGTGAGTAAGAATAGGAGAGTTCTTTGTCATCCAGCACGTAAATTCTGAGCATCGAACTAGTGCAGCTGATTGGCACGTTCGAAAAGTTGAAGCTTTGGTGGTTTAGAATAAATAAGTCGAATATTGCCCCCTCAATTCTATCCCTTAATTGCTCCCTTAATGCATTTGTTCTATCCAGTTAAAATAAATGTTTTTGAGGTCAATGGGGTATGCGAAATCTTTTCTGACACGAAATATATAACATGTGCAGCATAGTGAATAGGTTTTAGAAGCATGTAAAAAATCCGGATCCCTTGTTTGTTTTCTACATGTTCCTATGAACATGGATGAGTCACATGATTGTATCCTAACACGTTTCTAATGAGGTACCTAACCACACTTTTCCCCAAATTATTATTTTTTTTATTTACAGGTTTACTATTAGCGGATTTCCCCTGTAGAAAAGAATCTATTACTGTAGTAAGACTTAAACCTGAGACCATTATAATTTTTAATTTTGAGACCCCCAGATGCTAAAAACACCATTCGTTCAAATTTGTATATATGAATGAACATGTAGAGTTTTATACATGTTCATTCATATATACAAATTTGAACGAATGGTGTTTTTGGCATCTGGGGGTCTCAAAATTAAAAATTACCATGGTCTCAGGCTTAAGTCTTACTACAGTAATAGATTTTTTTTACAGGGGAAATTCGCTAATAGTAAACCTGTAAATAAAAAAAATAATAATTTGGGAAAAGTGTGGTTAGGCTAGAAAACTCATTAGAAACGTTAGAAACGTTTTAGGAGATCATGCTCAAAGAAGACTATTGTCGAGCTCTCGCTGTTATTTGTAATTTTGATAGTTTTAGATATTCTCCATCAGGATAACATTGGACAACGTACTGTGTTTAGCACTTTGAATATCTCGGCAGCGGTTGGACGTAGAATCACAATTTAAACACCAAAATGATTGTTTTGTAGAGCTAAACTAATTGGTAAAACCAAATGTGAAGTTTACAGTAATTAAGGAAGAGCTATAAACCATTTTTCCATAAGATTAACATGGGAGATTTTATGAACACGTTTTTTTT